>CM074726.1:2361940-3659440 GCA_037306005.1 Rhinophrynus dorsalis
TCAGGGGTAAGTCAATATTAGGGCCTGTATAGGCCTGAATCAGGGGTAAGTCAATATTAGGACCTGTATAGGCCTGAATCAGGGGCAAGTCAATATTAGGACCTGTACAGGCCTGAATCAGGGGTAAGTCAATGTTAGGACCTGTATAGGCCTGAATCAGGGGTAAGTCAATGTTAGGACCTGTACAGGCCTGAATCAGGGGCAAGTCAATATTAGGACCTGTATAGGCCTGAATCAGGGGCAAGTCAATATTAGGACCTGTACAGGCCTGAATCAGGGGCAAGTCAATATTAGGACCTGTATAGGCCTGAATCAGGGGTAAGTCAATGTTAGGGCCTGTATAGGCCTGAATCAGGGGTAAGTCAATGTTAGGACCTGTACAGGCCTGAATCAGGGGTAAGTCAATATTAGGACCTGTATAGGCCTGAATCAGGGGTAAGTCAATGTTAGGACCTGTACAGGCCTGAATCAGGGGTAAGTCAATATTAGGGCCTGTATAGGCCTGAATCAGGGGTAAGTCAATGTTAGGGCCTGTATAGGCCTGAATCAGGGGTAAGTCAATGTTAGGACCTGTATAGGCCTGGATCAGGGGTAAGTCAATATTAGGGCCTGTATAGGCCTGGATCAGGGGTAAGTCAATGTTAGGACCTGTACAGGCCTGAATCAGGGGTAAGTCAATGTTAGGACCTGTATAGGCCTGAATCAGGGGTAAGTCAATATTAGGACCTGTATAGGCCTGAATCAGGGGTAAGTCAATATTAGGGCCTGTACAGGCCTGAATCAGGGGTAAGTCAATGTTAGGACCTGTATAGGCCTGAATCAGGGGTAAGTCAATATTAGGACCTGTACAGGCCTGAATCAGGGGTAAGTCAATGTTAGGGCCTGTATAGGCCTGAATCAGGGGTAAGTCAATATTAGGACCTGTATAGGCCTGAATCAGGGGTAAGTCAATGTTAGGACCTGTATAGGCCTGGATCAGGGGTAAGTCAATGTTAGGACCTGTATAGGCCTGAATCAGGGGTAAGTCAATATTAGGACCTGTATAGGCCTGAATCAGGGGTAAGTCAATATTAGGACCTGTATAGGCCTGAATCAGGGGTAAGTCAATATTAGGACCTGTATAGGCCTGAATCAGGGGTAAGTCAATATTAGGGCCTGTACAGGCCTGAATCAGGGGTAAGTCAATATTAGGACCTGTATAGGCCTGGATCAGGGGTAAGTCAATGTTAGGACCTGTATAGGCCTGGATCAGGGGTAAGTCAATATTAGGACCTGTATAGGCCTGAATCAGGGGTAAGTCAATGTTAGGGCCTGTATAGGCCTGAATCAGGGGTAAGTCAAGGTTAGGGCCTGTATAGGCCTGAATCAGGGGTAAGTCAAGGTTAGGGCCTGTATAGGCCTGAATCAGGGGTAAGTCAAGGTTAGGGCCTGTATAGGCCTGAATCAGGGGTAAGTCAATATTAGGACCTGTATAGGCCTGAATCAGGGGTAAGTCAATATTAGGACCTGTATAGGCCTGAATCAGGGGTAAGTCAATGTTAGGACCTGTACAGGCCTGAATCAGGGGTAAGTCAATGTTAGGACCTGTATAGGCCTGAATCAGGGGTAAGTCAATATTAGGACCTGTATAGGCCTGAATCAGGGGTAAGTCAATATTAGGGCCTGTATAGGCCTGAATCAGGGGTAAGTCAATATTAGGGCCTGTATAGGCCTGAATCAGGGGTAAGTCAATGTTAGGGCCTGTATAGGCCTGGATCAGGGGTAAGTCAATATTAGGGCCTGTATAGGCCTGAATCAGGGGTAAGTCAATGTTAGGACCTGTATAGGCCTGGATCAGGGGTAAGTCAATATTAGGGCCTGTATAGGCCTGAATCAGGGGTAAGTCAATATTAGGACCTGTATAGGCCTGAATCAGGGGCAAGTCAATATTAGGACCTGTATAGGCCTGGATCAGGGGTAAGTCAATATTAGGACCTGTACAGGCCTGAATCAGGGGTAAGTCAATGTTAGGACCTGTATAGGCCTGAATCAGGGGTAAGTCAATATTAGGACCTGTACAGGCCTGAATCAGGGGTAAGTCAATGTTAGGGCCTGTATAGGCCTGGATCAGGGGTAAGTCAATATTAGGGCCTGTATAGGCCTGAATCAGGGGTAAGTCAATATTAGGACCTGTATAGGCCTGAATCAGGGGCAAGTCAATATTAGGACCTGTACAGGCCTGAATCAGGGGTAAGTCAATGTTAGGACCTGTATAGGCCTGAATCAGGGGTAAGTCAATGTTAGGACCTGTACAGGCCTGAATCAGGGGCAAGTCAATATTAGGACCTGTATAGGCCTGAATCAGGGGCAAGTCAATATTAGGGCCTGTATAGGCCTGAATCAGGGGTAAGTCAATATTAGGGCCTGTATAGGCCTGAATCAGGGGCAAGTCAATATTAGGGCCTGTATAGGCCTGGATCAGGGGCAAGTCAATATTAGGACCTGTATAGGCCTGAATCAGGGGTAAGTCAATATTAGGACCTGTATAGGCCTGAATCAGGGGTAAGTCAATGTTAGGACCTGTATAGGCCTGAATCAGGGGTAAGTCAATATTAGGACCTGTATAGGCCTGAATCAGGGGTAAGTCAATATTAGGGCCTGTATAGGCCTGGATCAGGGGTAAGTCAATATTAGGGCCTGTATAGGCCTGGATCAGGGGTAAGTCAATGTTAAGGCCTGTATAGGCCTGGATCAGGGGTAAGTCAATGTTAGGACCTGTATAGGCCTGAATCAGGGGTAAGTCAATGTTAAGACCTGTATCTGGTGGTCACAGACTGAAAGCATAACACATTCTCAGCTTGGAAATCTCTGATATATATTATTTTATTGTGTATGAGAGGTAAATGGACAGATTCCAGGCCCTGATGGTAACACATCTGTGGAAGCAGTGGGTGGGTTTACGTCATACGTGGCCTGTGGCCTTTTACTCCTCGGCAACACAGTGGGATGCTGCACATCGAGGGAACAGAGAACTGCATGAGGGGTCTAAATCCCAGCACAGTGTTTCCAACAGAAATAGCACAAGCCGTCACAATTAGTGGAGATTATAGATTAAAAAAAAAACCCACACATCTCACCTAGCAACAACGTCCAGAGCCCCCCCCACTCCTCTGTCATGTAAATGCGTCACGTAGATCTATTTACGTCTTGTGTGAGATTTACAGACAGAATAGGAGAGGGTCAGTGCTATAAACAGAAACGCGCCCAGCACTGCCCACTGCACTCACGCAACATAGGGGGGACGGGAGAGGAAAACAGCCTTCAACACGTGGGTCAGTCCACATCTAGGGACATATTCACAAAGAAAGTGGGGCAAACCAATTGCACCATACCTGTCCTCAGACCCCCCCCCCCCCACAGAGATGCAGGGTATTGGTATCACCCCACATGATCACAGGTCAATCAGTCTGAAGGACGTTCACTGGGGTGTAACAGAGGAGGCCCTGATAACACGCACCACTACGGGGGGTACAAGGATAGGGGCAGACTCCCCCACACAGACAAAAAAAATAGAAGTTACCATTCATTTATATGGGGGATTTCACCCCTGTAATGTGAGGATTCAGGGGGTACAAAGCCCCATTTAAATCCATGGTAATTCGGGGATTTTCTCTTTGTACATTACAGTACATATGACTCAATCTAGGGGTGATATGCACAAAGAAAAGGAGAATAATCCACATAGGGGGAATAGTCACAGTTCCATTTACTTAAAGGGTGATTTTTAACCCCATGAATGCTAGAGAGGTCTCCAACACACAGTCACAACTTGCTGGAGACCCCGCTAGCAATCAATGCGTCAAACCCTCTATGGTGCAATTGGTTTGCCCTAGAGTTTCTTAATAATGAATTGGAGGGGGTTAAAACCATAATTTAACCCTCTGAGTGCCAGAGAGGTTGTAATGTGTTGGATACCTCTCCGGCGCTCAAAGGGTTAAATCAGTTGCGGATAATTTGGTCTAGAATTTGCTCCATATACAACCCTTTGTCTTTAAAATATAATATATATATATATACATACACAGGCCACAGGGCCACTGCCAGCTGGTCTCTGTGCAGTCATGCTCAGTAGAGAGTCCCCGCGCTGTGGCTGATACAGAGATGGATGCTCCCTGCTCTGCATCAGCCTCGTCACAGGCAGTCTCTACGGAGCATGTCGTCACGGGCAGTCTCTACCGCGCATGTCGTCACAGGCAGTCTCTACCGCGCATGTCGTCACAGGCAGTCTCTACCGCGCATGTCGTCACAGGCAGTCTCTACCGCGCATGTCGTCACAGGCAGTCTCTACCGAGCATGTCGTCACAGGCAGTCTCTACCGCGCATGTCGTCACAGGCAGTCTCTACCGCGCATGTCGTCACGGGCAGTCTATACCGAGCATGTCGTCACAGGCAGTCTCTACCGAGCATGTCGTCACGGGCAGTCTATACCGAGCATGTCGTCACGGGCAGTCTATACCGAGCATGTCGTCACGGGCAGTCTATACCGAGCATGTCGTCACGGGCAGTCTCTACTGAGAATGACTGCGTCGTTACAAACTTTCTAGCAAATTATTATATAGGATATATATATATATATATATATATATATATATATATATATATATATATATACAGGGCTTATAATTTTAAGTCCTTTGCTACTAGCAAGACCTGAAAAGTTACTTGTCACTACAAACCGTAACATACCCACCAGGGCTGAATTGCTTTTTGGAGCAAATTGCAGTGTTTGTGGAGCAAGGCAGGGCGTGAAGGCAGAATGGTGAGAAGTATAGGAAAGGGGGCAAATTAGGATAAATTCAACATCTCAACCTCTGACACTTCTCACCCCGTGACTTATCGTTGGGTACTACAGGTCCTAACACACATCTCATTACACAGTGAAAACCAGAGGAAAGGCAGGTCTGGGAGCAGACGATGCAGTGAGAAGAAATTTTACTACTGATGATGAAAAAAAAGAAAGATCAGCAATTAAATATTACATTAACCCTCTGAGTACCAGAGAACGTGTTAGGTGCACTGGATACCTCTCTGGCATGGATTATCAACAAAGCAGTAACATGTGAGTTAAATAAAGATATCTACAAATCCCTGTAGACTGAATTCCTGCACTGAGAGATACGCTCCAGATTTCACTGACCTATACCGTCGACCTATAACCTATACCGCCAACCTATACCTGCCGACCTACACCACCGACCTATAACCTATACCGCCAACCTATACCACTAACCTACACACAAGTTACTGCAGCACAACCCAACACATAGAGGACTGGATATCACGGATTAATGTGCACAGCTCAAAAATTCTGCTGATTCTAGTCATTGAGGCTGAAGATGAATGATATTCACTACATGAAAGTCATGTGTCCTCTATCCAGCACACAGACATCCCCCCCCCGTGTTCACAGAGATTTATGGTACGTTATGGCGAACGGAACGCAGCCAAACTCAAACGATTTCCTCTCCACTTTAATGCTCACGAGCAAGACACATGTCTTAGAATACAGAAAATTAGCCAATCAATTAAACAGCGCTAAACGTGTCAGTCAGAGATGTGCTGGTAATGAACACAGTATTCGGATAATTGAAAAACGTTTCAAGTCTGGGCTGTGCTGGTCATATACTGACCCTAGGGCTTCTGTGACTGTGTCCAGTCTGGGCTGTGCTGGTCATATACTGACCCTAAGACTTCTGTGACTGTGTCCAGTCTGGGCTGTGCTGGTCATATACTGACCCTAGGACTTCTGTGTGTGTCCAGTCTGGGCTGTGCTGGTCATATACTGATCCTAGGACTTCTGTGACTGTGTCCAGTCTGGGCTGTGCTGGTCATATACCGACCCTAAGACTTCTGTGACTGTGTCCAGTCTGGGCTGTGCTGGTCATATACTGACCCTAGGACTTCTGTGACTGTGTCCAGTCTGGGCTGGTCATATACTGATCCTAGGACTTCTGTGACTGTGTCCAGTCTGGGCTGTGCTGGTCATATACTGACCCTAGGACTTCTGTGACTGTGTCCAGTCTGGGCTGTGCTGGTCATATACTGACCCTAGGACTTCTGTGACTGTGTCCAGTCTGGGCTGTGCTGGTCATATACTGACCCTAGGACTTCTGTGACTGTGTCCAGTCTGGGCTGTGCTGGTCATATACTGACCCTAGGACTTCTGTGACTGTGTCCAGTCTGGGCTGGTCATACACTGACCCTAAGACTTCTGTGACTGTGTCCAGTCTGGGCTGTGCTGGTCATATACTGATCCTAGGACTTCTGTGACTGTGTCCAGTCTGGGCTGTGCTGGTCATATACTGACCCTAAGACTTCTGTGACTGTGTCCAGTCTGGGCTGTGCTGGTCATACACTGACCCTAGGACTTCTGTGACTGTGTCCAGTCTGGGCTGGTCATATACTGACCCTAAGACTTGTGTGTGTGTCCAGTCTGGGCTGTGCTGGTCCTATACTGACCCTAGGATTTCTGTGTGTGTCCAGTCTGGGCTGTGCTGGTCCTATACTGACCCTAGGATTTCTGTGACTGTGTCCAGTCTGGGCTGTGCTGGTCCTATACTGACCCTAGGATTTCTGTGTGTGTCCAGTCTGGGCTGTGCTGGTCCTATACTGACCCTAGGACTTCTGTGTGTGTCCAGTCTGGGCTGTGCTGGTCATATGCTGACCCTAGGACTTCTGTGACTGTGTCCAGTCTGGGCTGTGCTGGTCATATACTGACCCTAGGACTTCTGTGACTGTGTCCAGTCTGGGCTGTGCTGGTCATATACTGACCCTAGGACTTCTGTGACTGTGTCCAGTCTGGGCTGTGCTGGTCATATACTGATCCTAGGACTTCTGTAACTGTGTCCAGTCTGGGCTGTGCTGGTCATACACTGACCCTAGGACTTCTGTGACTGTGTCCAGTCTGGGCTGTGCTGGTCATATACTGACCCTAGGACTTGTGTGTGTGTCCAGTCTGGGCTGTGCTGGTCATATACTGACCCTAGGATTTCTGTGACTGTGTCCAGTCTGGGCTGTGCTGGTCATATACTGACCCTAGGATTTCTGTGTGTGTCCAGTCTGGGCTGTGCTGGTCATATACTGACCCTAGGACTTCTGTGACTGTGTCCAGTCTGGGCTGGTCATATACTGATCCTAGGACTTCTGTGACTGTGTCCAGTCTGGGCTGTGCTGGTCATATACTGATCCTAAGACTTCTGTGACTGTGTCCAGTCTGGGCTGTGCTGGTCATATACTGACCCTAAGACTTGTGTGTGTGTCCAGTCTGGGCTGTGCTGGTCATATACTGACCCTAGGATTTCTGTGTGTGTCCAGTCTGGGCTGTGCTGGTCATATACTGACCCTAGGACTTGTGTGTGTGTCCAGTCTGGGCTGTGCTGGTCATATACTGACCCTAGGATTTCTGTGTGTGTCCAGTCTGGGCTGTGCTGGTCATATGCTGACCCTAGGACTTCTGTGACTGTGTCCAGTCTGGGCTGTGCTGGTCATATACTGACCCTAGGATTTATGTGACTGTGTCCAGTCTGGGCTGTGCTGGTCATATACTGATCCTAAGACTTCTGTGTGTGTCCAGTCTGGGCTGTGCTGGTCCTATACTGACCCTAGGACTTCTGTGACTGTGTCCAGTCTGGGCTGTGCTGGTCATATACTGACCCTAGGATTTCTGTGTGTGTCCAGTCTGGGCTGTGCTGGTCATATGCTGACCCTAGGACTTCTGTGACTGTGTCCAGTCTGGGCTGTGCTGGTCATATACTGACCCTAGGACTTCTGTGACTGTGTCCAGTCTGGGCTGGTCATATACTGATCCTAGGACTTCTGTGACTGTGTCCAGTCTGGGCTGTGCTGGTCATATACTGACCCTAGGACTTCTGTGACTGTGTCCAGTCTGGGCTGTGCTGGTCATATACTGATCCTAGGACTTCTGTGACTGTGTCCAGTCTGGGCTGTGCTGGTCATATACTGACCCTAGGATTTCTGTGTGTGTCCAGTCTGGGCTGTGCTGGTCATATGCTGACCCTAGGACTTCTGTGACTGTGTCCAGTCTGGGCTTTGCTGGTCATATACTGACCCTAGGACTTCTGTGACTGTGTCCAGTCTGGGCTGTGCTGGTCATCCACTGACCCTAGGACTTCTGTGACTGTGTCCAGTCTGGGCTGTGCTGGTCATACACTGACCCTAGGACTTCTGTGACTGTGTCCAGTCTGGGCTGTGCTGGTCATCCACTGACCCTAGGATTTCTGTGTGTGTCCAGTCTGGGCTGTGCTGGTCATCCACTGACCCTAGGACTTCTGTGACTGTGTCCAGTCTGGGCTGTGCTGGTCATACACTGACCCTAGGACTTCTGTGACTGTGTCCAGTCTGGGCTGTGCTGGTCATACACTGACCCTAGGACTTCTGTGACTGTGTCCAGTCTGGGCTGTGCTGGTCATACACGGACCCTAGGATTTCTGTGTGTGTCCAGTCTGGGCTGTGCTGGTCATACACTGACCCTAGGACTTCTGTGACTGTGTCCAGTCTGGGCTGTGCTGGTCATACACTGACCCTAGGACTTCTGTGACTGTGTCCAGTCTGGGCTGTGCTGGTCATACACTGACCCTAGGCTTCTGTGACTGTGTCCAGTCTGGGCTGTGCTGGTCATATACTGATCCTAGGATTTCTGTGTCTGTCCACTCTGGGCTGTGCTGGTCATATGCTGACCCTAGGACTTCTGTGACTGTGTCCAGTCTGGGCTGTGCTTGTACCCATCTAAGTCTGGCATAGAAAGTAATGTCTTACCACGCCAATGAGATCCCCACGGCCATATTCCCCCGTCAGCTGCTTCTTCCCATCATCCTTCCTGATAACTGACCGGAGGCGTCCGTTCAGCACGATGAAGGTGCAGTCTGACTTGTCTCCTTGTCTACAAGAAAATAAGGTCAAAAGTAAAAGGTCAGAAGAAAATGTCACGATGCTTAAGACTTAAGATGTGTCTCCGATTCGTGCAATTGTCCAATATACTGGCCCAGTCGTCCATGGTAAAACACAGCTGTAGGCGACTCTCGTCACTCCAGGTGTTAGAGACAATAAACCCAACCAGCCTAGATCACTTAAAGGAGAAGAAAACCCTAAAACACTATTAACTAAAACTACAGCCACGTGTCCCTGAGTACCACCAACTGCCTTCAGTAGCTATGGGGTTATTACCTACCAATTTGCATGGCAGGTCCCGCACGGTCTCTTTAAAGGGATAGTAATGTTTCATAATAAAAGCCGCTCTAATTAATCATCATAGTATTTGGACTTTGGAGAGTGTTATTTCAATTCTGTCAGAGTTGTAGTACAAGAGTAATTCAATGATAAAGTATCCCCCCTCCCGCCCCTTTTACTGATGTAACACTGCTCAGCCAGATCAGAAGGGAGGTGCCCAGGTAGACTGCAGAGAGGGACAACCTCCAATTAAGATAAGGGAAAAACCTGAAAAACTTGTCAAGGGGGGCAGGGCTTTTATTGTTCTCATAGGAAGAAGATTGTCCCCTGCTGTTATCTGTCTGGTCTATGGACTGGATTCCACATCTGAGAAGAGATGTCTTACACTAGGTAAAAGGGGCGGGGGCTTTCATTGTTCTCATAGGAAGAAGATTGTCCCCTGCTGTTATCTGTCTGGTCTATGGACTGGATTCCACATCTGAGAAGAGATGGCTTACACTAGGTAAAAGGGGGGCAGGGCTTTCATTGTTCTCATAGGAAGAAGATTGTCCCCTGCTGTTATCTGTCTGGTCTATGGACTGGATTCCACATCTGAGAAGAGATGGCTTACACTAGGTAAAAGGGGCGGGAGGGGGAAACTTTGCTTGTGACTATCTCTCAAACCATAAAGGTCTGAGAGATAAGACTTGTATCGTTCTTCATGTTTTTTTAATTCCTACAAAATAAAATAAAGTTAAAACAAAGTATTACTATCCCTTTAAGTCTGACTGATTAGGGTCTGTCTTTTGGGAGCTGAGACAGATCTCTCAAACCCCCATAGAAGCAGTGCACTTGATTAGGATTCTGGTTCGATAGGGGTGCGAGATGTCAGTCGCGGACAATAAACAGGAAGTGGATGCCAAGTCTAAACTGCACGTTACCAGTCATGTGACTAAGTATTAACCCCAGAGATACTGGAGCAAGTCCCAGGAAGTCAGTGTTCCAGCTATTTCACTATAGGACAAATTTGAATTAGAGCCCTTTAGTAGTGAGTAGAGTTGTTTTTTTCCAGAATTTTACGACTTGTTCTTTGTACATATGGCCTGCTCTCATGGTGTAAATAAAGGGGCTCACATAGAAAGAAAGAGGAGCAACTCATTAACCCTTTCAGTGCCAGAAAGGTATCCAGCATCGGCTATCTCTCTGGTACTCAAAGGGTTAATATACAAACTACATCTGTGTGGGGGTGCTAATAACTCCCGAAGTTCCCATTGCTTTCATTGAGCTTTTAATCCTCTTACCTATAGACAGCGCGTCCGGCCTCCACTTCCATCCAGTCCAACGCAAAATCGATTTGTCTCACAAAAGGCGACATTCTCTTCACCACCGTGTGTGCGACACCCAGCACCACACTGGGCTGCTCCCGCATCATCCTGCGTAATAACAACAAACGCAAAATCATTACTGCGCTGCCATTCACAAGTAACGACATAGTATCAGTCACGTTACCGAGTCCAATACCAGTAACGACATAGTATCAGTCACATTACCGAGTCCAATACCAGTAACGACATA
The DNA here is from genome assembly GCA_037306005.1 of Rhinophrynus dorsalis. Classification (NCBI taxonomy): domain Eukaryota; kingdom Metazoa; phylum Chordata; class Amphibia; order Anura; family Rhinophrynidae; genus Rhinophrynus; species Rhinophrynus dorsalis. Next base: position 2,372,720 of record CM074726.1, read on the forward strand.
GTATCAGTCACATTACCGAGTCCAATACCAGTAACGACATAGTATCAGTCACATTACAGAGTCTAATACCAGTAACGCCATAGTATCAGTCACATTACCGAGTCTAATACCAGTAACCACATTGTATCAGTCACATTACCTATTCCAATACCAGTAATGACATAGTATCAGTCGCATTACCAAGTCCAATACCAGTAATGACACAGTATCAGTCGCATTACCGAGTCCAATACCAGTAACGACATAGTATCAGTCGCATTACCGAGTCCAATACCAGTAACGACATAGTATCAGTCACATTACCAAGTCCAATACCAGTAACGACATAGTATCAGTCACATTACGGAGTCTAATACCAGTAACGACATACTATCAGTCACATTACCGAGTCCAATACCAGTAACGACATACTATCAGTCACATTACCGAGTCTAATACCAGTAACCACATTGTATCAGTCACATTACCGAGTCTAATACCAGTAACGACATAGTATCAGTCACGTTACTGAGTCTAATACCAGTAACGACACAGTTTCAGTCACATTACCGAGTCTAATACCAGTAACGACATAGTATCAGTCACGTTACTGAGTCTAATACCAGTAACGACACAGTATCAGTCACATTACCGAGTCTAATACCAGTAACGACATAGTATCAGTCACGTTACTGAGTCTAATACCAGTAACGACACAGTATCAGTCACATTACCGAGTCTAATACCAGTAACGACATAGTATCAGTCACATTACAAAGTCTAATACAGAGTATTGTGTTATAACACAATATCACATTCTTGCAGGTGTCATGTGTAAAACTCACTGACGTTACGTCCCTAACATACAATCTGACCCTTGCACTTACACGTATACATTGTCCTGCTCAGACAGCATTGATTTAATGTGGTTTGTGCCATTTGTACCGAGATGAGAACTACAGTGAGATTAATACCCAATGCTCCTGTATTCAGACAACTGTTATCTTAGGTCAGCCCATTCTCAGATAACCCTGGACAATCAGTGGGAGCCCAGGAAAAGGCATGAACGTCTGCTCCCTTAGAGCACAGGAGGACTAGATTTTAGGCCTTAGAAAACAAACAGAGACGTTGTACAGATGGTGAATGAAGTACAGGGGATTTAAGTGTATATAACACCAGTTCATTTTTATACGCTAGGGTTCCTTTAACAATAAAAGGGATAATCGTCATTTAATTTGGCTTTCCATGGCTGTTCCTTCTCATATCTCAGGCCTCGATCTGTAAAGCCATGCTTGTCATAACACTGTCAGCTCGAGCCGCTCGCAGACAGCAATGATACAGATTAATGGGATTAGCCTGAATCCAACCTTCAAATCTAATCAAGTGTTTCAAACAGCAATCTGATGGGAAAAGGGCAGCGATGGGAGGACTTGAAGTGCGCAGGAACAGGGTCTCACATTCCTCCACTTAAATGCTGACCAAGACGACATCGCACTTGGCAGGTTCTGCGCTAAATGGTGCAGCTTAAAGCAGAACTACCACCTCCACTAAAGTCGCCCTGCAGTACTTATGCAGGTGGCGACTAGCTTTGTAATCATTATTTTACCTCTCAAAAGTGCCCACAAATAAAGTTACCCTTAAACTTCCGAGACTGACGGCCAGGTTACTGCAGCCTGTGCGCCTGCGCAGTCAGTCTCTTCTGGAGCTGTCCGGGCCAGTGCAATGCCTGTGTAGGGTGAAGAGAACCAACATCGCAGGCGCGCATTCAAGATGTCAGTGGAGTTGCCTGGCTTCCGGTCTTGGAAGCTTAAGGGTAACTTTATTTGTGGGCACTTTTGAGAAGTAAAATAATGATTACAAAGCTAGTCGCCACCTGCATAAGTATTGCAGGGCGACTTTAGTGGACGTGGTAGTTCTGCTTCAATAGGTCCAATTCAGGACACGACGAGGAGGTCAGTGTAAAGGACTGACCTCTCTGAGAAGGCCAATTAAAGCGGAACTAACACCGCTAACAAACATTTTCTGTAATAATTCCTTATCTGGTGACTAGCTGCTTAGTAGCGCTAGTCGCCAGAATTATTACCTCTTCATGAAGAAATTTGAAGTGATCCTCGGCTGACAGGCAGGACGGAGCGCGGACATCTTGGCCTAGTGACGTCCGCGCGCCTGCGCTGTCAGTCCCTTCCGGAGCCAAATGGCTCCTAGCAACGCCTCCTACAGCCGTCTGGGACTGCCAGCGCAGGCGCGTGGACGTCACTAGGGCAAGATGTCCGCGCTCCATCCTGCCTGTCAGCCGAGGATCACTTCAAATTTCTTCATGAAGAGGTAATAATTCTGGTGACTAGCGCTACTAAGCAGCTAGTCGCCAGATAGGAAATTATTACAGACAATGTTTGTTAGTGGTGTTAGTTCCGCTTTAAGAATAAAAACCATAAGTGCTGCAACGTTGTCAGAAGCCAGCATCTCCACATAGGACAAGTAAACATTCCGAAATGGGGATTTTAACTTTAAAATTTCTCAAAAACGATTTATTTCACATAAAAATGGCGAGTACAGCATATGGCCAGAGGCTACCACTCTGTAAAACTGAACCTGTCTAAGGGTGACAGGACCACTGTACCCAAAACTCACACCCAAACCCTCAGGACCAAAAGGACAGGGCAGCACTATTTCAATTTCTCTGGCATTCAAAGGGTTATCATGTTCAATGGCTCAACGTGTGTCAAAAGTGATTTGTTTTGGGAAAACACACGCAATCTCTTCATCCTCCTGACATTTCATCTCCTCCGCAATTAGATGAATATTTTATTCTGTTGTAATTATAGAAAATAATAAGAACCCTGGAAGCCCCTGATTGCAAGTGGTGTGTGTGAACACCTGTAGGGATATAAATACACACAGGAATATTAACATGCCCTATAGTCTCATCCCATGAATAATGCAACGAAACGCGTCTTCACTGATTAGAGCGGACGTCTCTGTTCTGTACTCCGCACAGCATGTGGATCCCAGTGCTGGGACACAGGGTGACAGACAGGAGGGTAACGTACAGAAACAAAAGGCAATCACATTCCTGCTAACAACGGGCGACATGTCACTACACTAAACGTGCAATTGCGTGGTCTACAGAGGAGGACTTCTGACACAAACTAAATCCGTCATGGGGACGAAATGGAACGTCTCTCCCGATCTGAACTGAAGATCTGAATGTAGACTGGGTAATGCAGTACACTCCCTTTCCTATGTTATTCCATAGGGCCACTTTATTATCACCTCCTAATAATACCCCCACCACACCTTACTATGGACAGAAAATCCCAATGGCCCCTATGAATTGTGTTCCTTGGCTCAAGACACCATCTTCAAACAGTCCTGGATGTCAGATCCACAGGGGTGGACAGGACAGTTACTGGCGGGATGTCAGGTCCACGGGGGTGGACATGATGGTTACTGGCAATATGTCAGGTCCACGGAGGAGGACATGACAGTTACTGGCAGGACGTCAGGTCCACGGGGGCGGACATGACAGTTACTGGCAGGACGTCAGGTCCACGGGGGCGGACATGACAGTTACTGGCAGGATGTCAGGTCCATGGAGGAGGACATGACAGTTACTGGGAGGATGTCAGGTCCATGGAGGAGGACATGACAGTTACTGGTAGGATGTCAGGGCCATGGAGGCGGACATGACAGTTGCTGGCAGGATGTCAGGTCCATGGAGGAGGACATGACAGTTACTGGCAGGATGTCAGGGCCATGGAGGCGGACATGACAGTTACTGGCAGGATGTCAGGTCCATGGAGGCAGGCATGACAGTTACTGGCAGGATGTCAGGTCCATGGAGGAGGACATGATAGTTACTGGCAGGATGTCAGGTACATGGAGGCAGAATGGGTGAGTTACTTAAAGGAAAAGTAACACATAGTAATGAAAAAGAATACACCACAGGGTTTACCCTCCTGAGTATAACATGGACACTCCCTCTGACCAGTGCTTTAATCAAGTTACTGCAGCTCAAATTAGATTTTTGTAGGTGCAGTACCTCCATGACCTGAAACTGTAGGGGTGGCACTGTTGCTATAGCCAGCTATGGACAGTTCTTGTCACCTGATCAAAATACCACGTTGTAATAACAGCGCCACTGTAACATTTCAGGCCATTGAGATGTACTGCAAGTTTGAGCTGCAATAGTTTTTAAAGAACCCATCTCTCAGCAGTGGGGGTGTCCTTGTTTTACTCAACATGATAAACCCTGGAAATATATATATATATTTTCAGTATTAAGCATTATTCTATCTCTTTAACCTCTCCTGGACCAGAGGAACCCACAACGCAGTACTGTGTGCAATGCTCTGCATTAACTCTACATAAACAGATAAAATATTCTGCTTAATGATCAGCTGGTATATAATGGAGTAAAACTCTAATCACCTTGATAACAAACTCTGTGGAAATCTCTGATGGCGCGGCACCTATGGAGCAGTTTGATGGAAGACGCAGTAAGTAGGCCAGTGCCGATGTGAATCTATATTTAGTGAAATAAACCTGTGTGATATTTATCAAGGCTACGGATACGTCTGCAGTCCGGCAGCTCGCACTGACCCCATTATGTCACAGAACGCTAACAGTGGGACTGAATCTCGATCTCGCACACCTTGTGAAACAGATATTAATACAAACAGCCGCACGTCTCCCCAGAGCTACACAAACGTGCGCACTGGACAAAATCCCATCCGAAACGGGTCAAAACTGCCAGGATCTGCTCTAATGAAGTGTCCGTCAGGGCTGCCCTGTGTCACAAGCCGATTCCAATACAGAAGCAAATTACCCACAATTAATACAGCAGCTAATTGTAAATGTGGTGCACCGATCAACCGTAGCAGAGATTATGTACATATAATATTATACACATGAAATAGTGTGTGTGTGGGGGTGTGTGATTGCTCCACTTTTCCCCTGTGAACATGGCCTGCTATATCCTATTGTATAGTTTCTGTTGCAAAGAGAGCGGTAAGATTATAGACAACCCCAGCCTAGAACAATCTCAGTTAACCCCTTGAAGACCAGAGTGAAGTGCAACACACGGCTCACCCCTCTGGTGAGTAAGGAATTAAGTAAAAAACAGCTCACCAGACAGCGGGAGGCAAAGACTTACTCATAGAAATGGCACTTGGAGATGGAGAGGAAGGTGCACTCTCGATTGGCTTTAACGGTGAAGATCAGTGGCTCTCCGGTTAATACGGCCAGCTGTCCCACCAGCTCCCCCGGGTGAGTGATAAAGAGACACGTCTCCTCCTCACTGTCGATCTTCCGCTGGTACACATGCAGGAGCCCCGAGATCACAAATCGAATGCTGACGTCCTGTATGGAGACAGAAACAAAGGGTTAAGTAGATGATGGTGATTGGTCACTCACCTGCTGGCTTCTCTCAGTGGTTCTCAGAATGAGTTCTGTGGTGCCCCGGTACTCCGCAGTAGAAATATAGGTAATAGTGGACAGTGGAACAAGGCTGGGGTGTCAGACAGTGTAGGTGTGGGTCTGTGACTACCAGTGGAACAAGGCGGGGTGTCAGACAGTGTATGTGTGGGTCTGTGACTACCAGTGGAACAAGGCTGAGGTGTCTCCATTTATTTATTTCATGGAGACCTCATTAGCATTCAACTGGTTAAAAACCCTAAAGAAAATCAATGTGTATTTGGGAAAGGTCAGTTTCTCCCCATAGTACAGTTTGTGTTCTCCACCATTACACCAGGGAGAGATGCACTGAGGAGTGATAAAGAGATGATAAAGTGGAGATAACTTCTCCAGTGATATCACTTCTCCAGTTCCTATGTTATTCTATGGATCCCATACACTAAGGTGTGATAAAGAGGAGATAACTTCTCCAGTGATATCACTTCTCCAGTTCCTGTGTTATTCTATGGATCCCATGCACTAAGGTGTGATAAAGAGATGATAACTTCTCCATTGATATCACTTCTCCAGTTCCTATGTTATTCTATGGATCCCATGCACTAAGGTGTGATAAAGAGAAGATGACTTCTCCAGTGATATCACTTCTCCAGTTCCTATGTTATTATGTGGATCCCATACACTAAGGTATGATAAAGAGGAGATAAAGAGGAGATAACTTCTCCAGTGATATCACTTCTCCAGTTCCTATGTTATTATATGGATCCCATGCACTAAGGTGTGATAAAGAGGTGATAAAGAGGAGATAACTTCTCCAGTGATATCACTTCTCCAGTTCCTATGTTATTATATGGATCCCATACACTAAGGTGTGATAAAGAGGTGATAAAGAGGAGATAACTTCTCCAGTGATATCACTTCTCCAGTTCCTATGTTATTATATGGATCCCATGCACTAAGGTGTGATAAAGAGGTGATAAAGAGGAGATAACTTCTCCAGTGATATCACTTCTCCAGTTCCTATGTTATTCTATGGATCCCATACACTAAGGAGTGATAAAGAGGAGATGACTTCTCCAGTTCCTATGTTATTCTATGGATCCCATGCACTAAGGTGTGATAAAGGTGTGATAAAGAGGTGATAAAGAGGAGATGACTTCTCCAGTGATATCACTTCTCCAGTTCCTATGTTATTCTATGGATCCCATACACTAAGATGTGATAAAGAGGTGATAAAGAGGAGATAACTTCTCCACTGATATCACTTCTCCAGTTCCTATGTTATTCTATGGATCCCATGCACTAAGATGTGATAAAGAGGTGATAAAGAGGAGATAACTTCTCCAGTGATATCACTTCTCCAGTTCCTATGTTATTATATGGATCCCATGCACTAAGGTGTGATAAAGAGGTGATAAAGAGGAAATAACTTCTCCAGTGATATCACTTCTCCAGTTCCTGTGTTATTATATGTGTGTGTGTGTGTGTGTGTGTGTGTGACAAAGGGAAAACAGATTGTATACCTACACACTAAACACTATGTACAAACAAGTTATTCTGTGGAAGTCCATATTTGCTTTAAAAGTTTGGAAATGGATAAGCCTTGCCTGTTCTCGGGTCAAAAAGTGTCCCTATGTGGTGTATATTTTTTCAGCCCAGATGCGGAATCTGCTCTCTACTTTAGAAGCAGGTTAGATAGGTTATTAGATGTGCAGTGACGTGAGCGGCCATTTTACTTCTGCACTCTGAGGTGTTTACCACCCGCCATGTCTTGATGCCTGCATTCTCTCTTAAGGTAGATGCATCGTGTTGGTGAGCTTCAGGGTATGAAAACACCATAGGAAAACAGCCCCACTTACCTGGTCGCCTTGTCGGGATAAGACCGTGCCACCTTTCACCTGATGCAGTGTAATTCGTCCATTGAGCAACAAGGGGTCCTGGAAGAAAAGGACACATTTTGTTGAAGTACAAAAAAACAAGACGAAGGGACTGTGGAGTCATTACTAGTAGAGTGAATAACATTGTTTTCATTTAAATAATTGTCTCAAACCAGTACTCTGATTTTATCTCTGTCTCTTCAAACAACCTGCAAGACTGGTGCAATGTAAAATATAATGCAGAGAGTTACACACATCGTTCTGTGCATTGTAACACCATCATTCCTGTTCCTGGTGGTAATATGCCTTCATTATCCAAGACAAATATTCCACTGTCCTATCCCACAGTGGAAGGTATTATAATGTGCACATATTTAAAGTCTGCCATTGATTATTATTATTATTTTTTTTTTTTTTTTTTTTTTTTAAACCCTTTGAGTGCCAGAGGGGTACGGAATGCATTGCAAAGCAATGCATTCAGTACGCCTCTGGCACGCAAAGAGTTAACTTGCAAGTAAAATGGCTTCATACTGGATACATTTATATGTTCCATGCAACTTCACAATCTGCTTTTTTCCCCCCAAACACAGTCATTTTACTGTATAATAATAACCTCAGAGAGTTCTAAAAAAAAAAAAAGCAATTGCCCAGTTCGGACTTTGTGAACAAAGGCAAATGGAGTAATTCTGGGGCAAATGAAAAGTCCACTGATTTAAACGTGACTTAACCCCATGAATGGTATTAGTAGGTCTGAAAAGGATTACGTAACAATGCACTAGAGTCCTGGTTAGCGTTCAATGAGGGGGAAAAGTCCTTTTTTACAATTGACGGGGAATTGGGGAATATTCATTGATCCCCTGGGGAGCAGATGGTTTAGTCCACAATTACTTCTAACTAGTAATTCAGCCTCATTGTGCGTTCATTCACTTATAGCACCCAAAGGGTTAAGCGAGAGTGGGACAGGAAGGATAAGGAGACAAGAGGGGGACAAGGAGTGTATTTAGGGGATAATAAGTACCGCTGCTGCGCGGATGTATATGTAGGAGGCCTCTTCAGGGACAGATCAGGAGAGAAGAAGTGTTGTTTTAACATAATTACCAGGCAAAGAACTGTAATTATTAGAGGCAATTTCAGTTCAAATCAGCGATCTGTTACATGATTCATTTCATAAGCAAGATAATTAACAAGCTATTTCTGAAAGGATCAGTGGAAATTCCTGAGTAGCTGTCAGGCGGCTTTAACCCCTGGGCTTCCGGGACACTCTTTTTAGGGACGGTCTCAGGGTCATATCCAATAATCTACGGATTCTGGAGCAAACCAACTGCATCCACAGGGAAGAACTGAAAATCCCCCTTGATTTATTAGCGGTTTTAAGCCCTGTGGATGCTAAAGAGGCCTCCAACACACTGCTCTCTCTAGCAATCAAGGGGTTAAAAAAACATTATATTCAGTGGGAAGCACAAGGATGTATATTTGTCCCCTGTGGTGCATTTGGTTTGCTCCTCTTCATGTTAGTGAATACGACCCTTAGTACTGTACAGAGGTCAATAAAATAATGACCTCCAATAACTACAAAGAACAACATAAAGATCGGCGCTTAGTAACCTTTTTATAGAATAGCGGACACAGTGAACGAAAGAAAGATTTTTTAAAATTCTTTAATAAAAAAAAGTTGAAATAGCACACTTTAATCCTTGTCCCAATGGATCTCCAAAATCTTACGCTGTAGCTCCGTAGTATGAGACATGCAACACACCCCTTTCCATAAACGGATGTATCTCCACAAAGGCTGACCCAACTAGCACCCTAATCGGGAATTAGCACCCTGATCGGGAATTAGCACCCTAATCGGGAATTAGCACCCTAATCGGGAATTAGCACCCTAATCGGGAATTAGCACCCTAATCGGGAATTAGCACCCTAATCGGGAATTAGCCCTCATACTTGAGGATGAGCTTTTCCGTACCTGGCGCAATACTACGCAGTCAATATGTGCAAGTCAACATCCCCTTTAATTAGGAAATTGATGCGATGCAGCCCCCTTCTACCAGCCATAGCATCCAATACGACTACAAATCCGTATCCACACAATCCTCGATACATATAATGATACTCATTAAAAATATCAACAATCCATCAATATACTTAACCCTTTGATTGCCAGAGGGGTACGTAACGTATTGCTCTGCAATGCGTTGCGTACCCCTCTGGCACTCAAAGGGTTAAAGGCCAGCACTGCCCATCTCTTTGCAGCCTGGTCTTTAATATGACCCAATGGTTACTATAACCCACCACAGATAAACCTCTTATAGGAAGCTGTTGGTGGACATTCACATGTATAAAATCCTAAATAACACCATACATTTAAAAATCTGGATAATTACACGCTAAAAAAAAAAAAAAAAAGAGAAAAAAAAACTCAAAAAGACGAAAAACATAATTAAACATGCAGATCTCCAAGTTTCTTACATTGCACTTGCATCCGTTGTGAATGATATCTATTTCTGTATTTTATAATCAAAATGCATAATAATCCTTTAAATCCGGAAAGACTATCACGTTTCTTGTTTTATCTTGCCTCTCGCTGATTAGTGTATCACAATCTCACTTGAATCAGAATATATGAAGATAGCGCTCTTCAAGTGGTTTTCTACCACATGCTAGACCCTGATCTCTTAAAGGGATAGTAATGTTTCATAATAAATGCAGTTCTAATTAATCATCATAGTATTGGATTTTGGAGAGTGTTATATCAATTCTGTCAGAGCTGTAGTACAAGAGTAATTCAATGATGAAGTATCCCCCTCCCGCCCCTTTTACTGATGTAACACTGCTCAGCCAGATCAGAAGGGAGGTGCCCAGGTAGACTGCAGAGAGGGACAATCTTCAGTTAAGATAAGGGAAAAAGCTGAAAAACTTGTCAAGGGGGGCAGGGCTTTCATTGTTCTCATAGGAAGAAGATTGTTCCCTTCTGTTATCTGTCTGGTCTATGGACTGGATTCCACATCTGAGAAGAGATGGCTTACACTAGGTAAAAGGGGCGGGAGGGGAAACTTTGCTTGTGAATATCTCTCCAACGCTTTTCGAAGCGCTTATAACTGGCTTCTTCCTGCTTCGAAAAGCGTTGGCAATAAGGAGAGGAGGATGATGTTTGAAGATAGATAAAAGCAGAGCATATATATGTTATACATTATACATACACACGTTATTCACACCACTGTACACAATGCATTGCTCTGCAATGAGAGGCAAACCCCTTCGGCACTCAAAGGGTTAACCCTTTCAGAGCGGTATTCAACGCACCGAGAGATGGAGTCTACTTGTAACAGTGGTGAGTGGCGTGTGGCTTTCTAGCTGTTGTTGGACTAAAACTCCATCATCCTGTCAGCCACTGGCCAACTGAGGATGATGGGAGATTTAGTGTGAGGACAGCTGGAGTGCTGTGGGTTAACCATCATTCCTCTGTAATAACATCAAAACGCATCAGTGATTCACTCCTAACAGAGACAGGTTTGTTATGATACCCTGAAGCACAGAGTAGACTCACTGAAGGACAAGACCATCTGTTATTATGGGATTCATTATACTCAGGAGACAAGGGCCTGTAGGAGTGTTTGGTCTTTTATCTCCGTGTACAATTCAGATTTATATAGTCTGCTGTTGTGGGGGTGGTAGTAACCCCCCGTTTCTTCAGAAGCAATCTAATTATGCTCTGGATATCAACATCCTACAAATGCCTTAGAGTCAAAGGGCCCAGCGCCGTGTACAAGTGAAGAAATTCTAGGACAACACACCTCCAACGCAGCCATATTCGTGATGAGAAAATGGATTCCTGTACCTGGCTGAGGAGTAGAAATAAAGATATGAAGTGACAGACCAGGGTTAGGCAACCGTGGTTCTCCAGCGACAATAACAGTGCCAGTCATCAGCACCAGTGGATTAGTCAGAGTGTATAAACCTCTAGCTGATCCACTTGTATCCAAGCTGAGAGATCCCAAACACCGGTACTGCCAGTGACAACCAGCACTACCCCTGTCATACCCATTGTAAAGTCTATTATGTGGCAATGCTGCTGCCACAGGTAATATAAATCTCCTTTATGGTCTATGAGAACCCAAGAGGGGAACAAGTTTAACTGAAATCAGAGGCCTGCATTAAAGGATTACCAAAACAGCGGCAGGACAGAGAACCCAGATCATGTAATCACCACAATCACCACGCAGAGAACCCAGATCATGTAATCACCAAAATCACCGCACATAGAACCCAGATCATGTAATCACCACAATCACCACACAGAGAACCCAGATCATGTAATCACCACAATCACCACACAGAGACCCAGATCATGTAATCACCACAATCACCGCACAGAGAACCCAGATCATGTAATCACCACAATCACCGCACAGAGAACCCAGATCATGTAATCACCATAATCACCGCACAGAGACCAGATCATGTAATCACCATAATCACCGCACAGAGACCAGATCATGTAATCACCATAATCACCGCACAGAGAACCCAGATCATGTAATCACCACAATCACCGCACAGAGAACCCAGATCATGTAATCACCATAATCACCGCACAGAGACCAGATCATGTAATCACCATAATCACCGCACAGAGAACCAGATCATGTAATCACCATAATCACCGCACAGAGAACCAGATCATGTAATCACCACAATCACCGCACAGAGAACCAGATCATGTAATCACCACAATCACCGCACAGAGACCCAGATCATGTAATCACCATAATCACCACACAGAGACCCAGATCATGTAATCACCATAATCACCGCACAGAGACCCCAGATCATGTAATCACCATAATCACCGCACAGAGAACCCAGATCATGTAATCACCATAATCACCGCGCAGAGACCCAGATCATGTAATCACCATAATCAACGGGCAGAGAACCCAGATCATGTAATCACCATAATCACCGCACAGAGAACCCAGATCATGTAATCACCATAATCACCTCACACAGAACCCAGATCATGTAATCACCATAATCACCACACAGAGAACCCAGATTATGTAATAACCATAATCACCGCACAGAGAACCAGATCATGTAATCACCACAATCACCGCACAGAGAACCAGATCATGTAATCACCACAATCACAGCACAGAGAACCCAGATCATGAAATCACCACAATCACCGCACAGAGACCCAGATCATGTAATCACCACAATCACCGCACAGAGAACCAGATCATGTAATCACCATAATCACCGCACAGAGACCCAGATCATGTAATCACCACAATCACCGCACAGAGAACCAGATCATGTAATCACCATAATCACATTACAGAGAACCCAGATCATGTAATCACCATAATCACAGCACAGAGAACCAGATCATGTAATCACCACAATCACCGCGCAGAGAACCCAGATCATGTAATCACCATAATCACCACACAGAGAACCCAGATCATGTAATCACCTCAATCACCGCACAGAGAACCCAGATCATGTAATCACCATAATCACCGCGCAGAGAACCCAGATCATGTAATCACCATAATCACCGCACAGAGAACCCAGATCATGTAATCACCATAATCACCGTACAGAGAACCCAGATCATGTAATTACCACAATCACCGCGCAGAGAACCCAGATCATGTAATCACCATAATCACCGCACAGAGAACCCGGATCATGTAATCACCACAATCACCGCACAGAGACCCAGATCATGTAATCACCACAATCACCGCACAGAGACCCAGATCACGTAATCACCATAATCACCGCACAGAGAACCCGGATCATGTAATCACCACAATCACCGCACAGAGACCCAGATCATGTAATCACCACAATCACCGCACAGAGACCCAGATCATGTAATCACCATAATCACCGCACAGAGAACCAGATCATGTAATCACCATAATCACCGCACAGAGAACCCAGATCATGTAATCACCGCACAGAGAACCCAGATCATGTAATCACCATAATCACCGCACAGAGAACCCAGATCATGTAATTACCACAATCACCGCACAGAGAACCCAGATCATGTAATCACCATAATCACCACACAGAGAACCAGATCATGTAATCACCATAATCACTGCACAGCGAACCAGATCATGTAATCACCATAATCACCGCACAGAGAACCAGATCATGTAATCACCATAATCACTGCACAGAGAACCAGATCATGTAATCACCATAATCGCCGCACAGAGAACCCAGATCATGTAATCACCATAATCACCGCACAGAGAACCCAGATCATGTAATCACCATAATCACCGTACAGAGAACCCAGATCATGTAATCACCATAATCACCGTACAGAGAACCCAGATCATGTAATCACTACAATCACCGCACAGAGAACCAGATCATGTAATTACCACAATCACCGCACAGAGAACCCAGATCATGTAATCACCACAATCACCACACAGAGACCCAGATCATGTAATCACCATAATCACCGCACAGAGAACCCAGATCATGTAATCACCACAATCACCGCACAGAGACCCCAGATCATGTAATCACCACAATCACCACACAGAGAAACAGATCATGTAATCACCACAATCACCACACAGAGAACCAGATCATGTAATCACCACAATCACCGCGCAGAGAACCAGATCATGTAATCACCAAGTAGAGAACCCGGATGTCTGTTCTATGAAACGTCGTCCGTGGGAACTAGCAACTTCCCCGTCATACAACAGTATCATCTCAAGCAGAAAAAGAAGAGAGGTTCCTTTGCCTCTTGGGCTGTAAAGATGCCTTATTTACATCTAATACAATCCCCCTTTATTCTAACCATTCAGAGAACCAGCAGGCGCCGACCTCTACACGTAAGAGTCTCTGTCATTCAACTGCTGTTGGCGGCATGGGTGCCCTTGAAGAGGGTGTGGGAGGTGAATATATATGTAGGGTGAATGAAGAGTGTGTGTAATGTATAGGTACAGTAAATGGAGTGTGTGTGAGAGGTTAATGTGTATGCAGGATGATTGATAACAATAAGCAGTATCACATCCCCTCTTGAGTGGAGAAGTCAAAGTGGGAAGAATAGCGGCGAGGATTAGAGCTGCGGAGAATGCCGCGTTCCTCTCCTGGGCACGGCTTATTAGCCGACACAGCGAGACGTGTAATTGTGTTTAACAATCACATCCAGATTGTACAATCGTATTATTACAAGGCCAGACGTCTCGTATCTCATGGAGCAGCAGAGGAAATAATCTCCACACGCTATTGTGTGTCTAACGCTCAGTAGCTGGAAGGATCAGCCATGTCAAGGGGCCAGTGTTCAACGTAAAGTGGAGTAATTCTGGGACAAACTAACTACACCATGGGTGATTAACAATTCCAAAAATCATCACCGATATAACCTTTTGGATCACAATAAAACACAGCAGCTTAGTATGTATTTGTATAAGAGCCAACAACGAGGAGTTAAAACACACAAAAAGTAGGAAATAAGCGCTTGTCTCTAATAATACCAGTGTGACTATAAATGGCACAAAGATATATATATATATATATATATATATATATATATATATATATATATATATATATATATATATATATATAGTCTATACAGACCTTTGTGCCATTTATATTCATACTGATATTATTTAATCCAAGCGCTTATTTCCTACTTTTTGTGTTTTTTTTGCTATATTATAGTGACTGTAAGTCCAGGGGAGGGCTGGCCTAGGGGGCAGGGGGACAATTGCCCCCTGGGCCAGTCATATGTCTGGGCTGGTGGGCCTCTCCCGCTTGTTGCTGCAAATGTAGCTACAGTAGTGATACCACAGAGCTTGCAACTGACAGGAAGGTACAATGTAAGTAGATCTACAATAGTAGCACATTCTATTAGATGGCATCACTAGTGCAGCTCTATTTCAATTGTAAGATCTGTAGTTGCACCAGTGTAACCCCATTTCAGTTGTAAGCTTTGTGGTATTGCTTGCCTTACTTCACAACACTAACCTTTTGAGTGCCAGAGGAGTACTCCACACATTGCTTTGCAATGCTTGGCATACCCCACTGGCACTCAAAGGGTTAATGGCAGTTATAAAATTAACAAGAGTGGGTGGGCTGGGACAGTGGGTTGGAACAAGAGTAGAATCGGGCCACTTGATTGTAGTTGCCCTCCAGGCCACAAGTTGCCAGCCCTCCCCCTGTACTAGTCCTAGGTCACAGTGAAATAGCGCAGCTGGATCTAATCCTATTTTTAAAAGTGTATACAGAGCGCGCCATTCATCACCATATACCTTTTTCTGTTTCACAAGGAGTTAAAGCCTGGATCAGTCTGGTAGACCTAAGATATATAAAGTTATAAATAATGAAGTGGCGGCACTCCAGCCGCGATACAATGAAGCACCTAGTGGTTGCAGAGAGACACTGATATCCATCTCGCTCTCTACAGAACCCAGGAACGTGAGAATGACAAACAATGTGGCTTGGAATAAATCCACAAGAGATTCAGCAATTTATAAGAGAAATGTCCCAGCAGCATAACTGCTATCACAATAAGATCTGTACACCGCGTGAGCTAAAGAGGTGCTGATAAAGCAATGACATGGAAAGGTCACCCAGCAGAGAAGGAAGCTATTCCTTCTAAACTGAACACCAAACATGCACTCAAAAACAGGGTACAGAGCTACGGTCCAGAGGTGTACCCCCAGCAGACAATATCGCTAGTCAATCAATCGTTCTATCCCGTAGAGAACCTATGCAATGGTTTGGGCACCTCTCTGGCACTCAAAGGTTTAAAGCTCTGGTCATGTGACCTTGCGGACAGGAAGTGATCACTGGGTGGAGGATTGTTTTTTCCTCTGGCAGTTATTCAAAATAAAACGTAATATTGCCTTTTAGGAGTAGGTTTGGTGGATATGATGATAGTGGAAGTGTTCACCAGTGGAATTATACAGTCTGCACAGTGAATTCATTTAGGGCTGATTCACATGGGCGACAGAGGACCATCAGTCTCCTGCTACACCTCCATCCCCATGCCAATCAGTTTGAGCTGTAATAATTGTGGCTGAAGAGCCTCACAGCAGCAAATGCATCCTTGTTTAGTCAGTAGGAATAATTCTACAGTATTTTAATTTATTATATATATATATATATATATATATATAATCCAAAAAGGGAAGCACTCACATCTAAAGAAGTCAACTGCCTGGGTGCTCAACTTCTGGCATAACATGTAGCAATCCAAAATATGAGTAAGCACACACAGGACTTCAACGAAGTAGTGATGAATAAAGTGATTTAATTATTAAATCACTTTATTCATCACTACTTCGTTGACGTCCTGTGTGTGCTTACTCATATTTTGGATTGCTCCACTGATAATTACTTTGTCTTAGTCAAATAGATGAAATCAGAAATAAATGGCTGCAAAAAGAAAGGAACGATTTGTGATAAGACCAATTTATCCCGCATTGCCCTTTGTGTAAGATGACTGCCCGTCCATACGCACATAAATCACGTCTTCACAAGCACTAGGCCTGCAAGTAGTGCAGCTTTGGTTAAATCAAGAGTTACCCACAGGGGACATATAGCCCCATTTAAATCTATGGGAAACTTTATAAGTCTCTTAAATGCTCAAGTGGTCCCCAACTCAGTGCTTCGCTATGCACATTATCATTCAAGAGGATAGTAGCCCCATTTAGATTTATGGGAATTTGGGGAGATTTTTCTCCTTGTTGTACTTGGTTTGCCCCATTGTCTTAGGTCATCATCCTAAGTGAGAGATGAGCCTCTGTACAGAGTTGTTTTTCCATTTGCTTTAAATCAATATAGAATGAGGACAGAGAAGTGCGGTACCACCGTTCCCTTCAGATACAAATGACTGTTCCTCCTGCGCTCGCTCTCCGAGATCTCACCTAATACAGAACTGTCCCCTCTCGGGGATTCTGGTGTCAGTTTATCAACTGCCTGAAAATGATGGATATGGGAAGTGTTCACAGCATTTAACTGCTTCACTCCCAGGTCAGACATCTTACATTACCAGAGAAAAACGGAGAGTGGCAGGGGATGAGGTAAATTAATGTAGGAATGGAAAATGGCATCAAATTGTGTTTTCTGCTTCTCCAAAATCACATTTTGAATGAGGAAATCTGTCCTGTTTATTTGTGGTGAAAAGCTTATAATCTAAATGAGGCTGAGAGATGTATTTCCGTACAGAAGAGACACTTCACAGGTAGTGCACTTAATTACTGCAATCAGTTAGAGAGAGATAACTGTATCATTAACTAGAGTGCTAATCAAGCCCTGAATAACGAGAAAGAAAGATACATATTGCTTAGAATCATTGTAATGTAATAAAGAGAGCATTAAATAAGGAATCACACTGCTCCATACTATGTACGACTGTCTATAGGAGCGCTAGTCTTACACTAGTGTACAGTTATGTACCAGCGTGTGATAAAGAGGAATCACACCGCTCCATACTATGTACGACTGTCTATAGAGTGCTAGTCTTACACTAGTGTACAGTTATGTACCAGCGTGTGATAAAGAGGAATCACACCGCTCCATACTATGTACGACTGTCTATAGGAGCGCTAGTCTTACACTAGTGTACAGTTATGTACCAGAGTGTGATAAAGAGGAATCACACCGCTCCATACTATGTACGACTGTCTATAGGAGCGCTAGTCTTACACTAGTGTACAGTTATGTACCAGCGTGTGATAAAGAGGAATCACACCGCTCCATACTATGTACGACTGTCTATAGAGTGCTAGTCTTACACTAGTGTACAGTTATGTACCAGCGTGTGATAAAGAGGAATCACACCGCTCCATACTATGTACGACTGTCTACAGGAGCGCTAGTCTTACACTAGTGTACAGTTATGTACCAGCGTGTGATAAAGAGGAGTCACACCGCTCCATACTATGTACGACTGTCTATAGGAGCGCTAGTCTTACACTAGTGTACAGTTATGTACCAGCGTGTGATAAAGAGGAATCACACCGCTCCGTACTATGTACGACTGTCTATAGGAGCGCTAGTCTTACACTAGTGTACAGTTATGTACCAGCGTGTGATAAAGAGGAGTCACACCGCTCCATACTATGTACGACTGTCTATAGGAGCGCTAGTCTTACACTAGTGTACAGTTATGTACCAGCGTGTGATAAAGAGGAATCACACCGCTCCATACTATGTACGACTGTCTATAGGAGCGCTAGTCTTACACTAGTGTACAGTTATGTACCAGCGTGTGATAAAGAGGAATCACACCGCTCCGTACTATGTACGACTGTCTATAGGAGCGCTAGTCTTACACTAGTGTACAGTTATGTACCAGCGTGTGATAAAGAGGAGTCACACCGCTCCATACTATGTACGACTGTCTATAGGAGCGCTAGTCTTACACTAGTGTACAGTTATGTACCAGCGTGTGATAAAGAGGAATCACACCGCTCCATACTATATACGACTGTCTATAGGAGCGCTAGTCTTACACTAGTGTACAGTTATGTAACAGCGTGTGATAAAGAGGAGTCACACCGCTCCATACTATGTACGACTGTCTATAGGAGCGCTAGTCTTACACTAGTGTACAGTTATGTACCAGCGTGTGATAAAGAGGAATCACACCGCTCCATACTATATACGACTGTCTATAGGAGCGCTAGTCTTACACTAGTGTACAGTTATGTACCAGCGTGTGATAAAGAGGAGTCACACCGCTCCATACTATGTACGACTGTCTATAGGAGCGCTAGTCTTACACTAGTGTACAGTTATGTACCAGCGTGTGATAAAGAGGAATCACACCGCTCCATACTATGTACGACTGTCTATAGAGTGCTAGTCTTACACTAGTGTACAGTTACGTACCAGCGTGTGATAAAGAGGAGTCACACCGCTCCATACTATGTACGACTGTCTATAGGAGCGCTAGTCTTACACTAGTGTACAGTTATGTACCAGCGTGTGATAAAGAGGAGTCACACCGCTCCATACTATGTACGACTGTCTATAGGAGCGCTAGTCTTACACTAGTGTACAGTTATGTACCAGCGTGTGATAAAGAGGAGTCACACCGCTCCATACTATGTACGACTGTCTATAGAGTGCTAGTCTTACACTAGTGTACAGTTATGTACCAGCGTGTGATAAAGAGGAGTAACACCGCTCCATACTATGTACGACTGTCTATAGAGTGCTAGTCTTACACTAGTGTACAGTTATGTACCAGCGTGTGATAAAGAGGAGTCACACCGCTCCATACTATGTACGACTGTCTATAGGAGCGCTAGTCTTACACTAGTGTACAGTTATGTACCAGCGTGTGATAAAGAGGAGTCACACCGCTCCATACTATGTACGACTGTCTATAGGAGCGCTAGTCTTACACTAGTGTACAGTTATGTACCAGCGTGTGATAAAGAGGAATCACACCGCTCCGTACTATGTACGACTGTCTATAGGAGCGCTAGTCTTACACTAGTGTACAGTTATGTACCAGCGTGTGATAAAGAGGAATCACACCGCTCCATACTATGTACGACTGTCTATAGGAGCGCTAGTCTTACACTAGTGTACAGTTATGTACCAGCGTGTGATAAAGAGGAATCACACCGCTCCATACTATGTACGACTGTCTATAGGAGCGCTAGTCTTACACTAGTGTACAGTTATGTACCAGCGTGTGATAAAGAGGAATCACACCGCTCCATACTATGTACGACTGTCTATAGGAGCGCTAGTCTTACACTAGTGTACAGTTACGTACCAACGTGTGATAAAAAGGAGTCACACCGCTCCATACTATGTACGACTGTCTATAGGAGCGCTAGTCTTACACTAGTGTACAGTTATGTACCAGCGTGTGATAAAGAGGAATCACACCGCTCCATACTGTGTACGACTGTCTATAGGAGCGCTAGTCTTACACTAGTGTACAGTTATGTACCAGCGTGTGATAAAGAGGAGTCACACTGCTCCATACTGTGTACGACTGTCTATAGGAGCGCTAGTCTTACACTAGTGTACAGTTATGTACCAGCGTGTGATAAAGAGGAGTCACACTGCTCCATACTGTGTACGACTGTCTATAGGAGCGCTAGTCTTACACTAGTGTACAGTTATGTACCAGCGTGTGATAAAGAGGAGTCACACTGCTCCATACTGTGTACGACTGTCTATAGGAGCGCTAGTCTTACACTAGTGTACAGTTATGTACCAGCGTGTGATAAAGAGGAGTCACACCGCTCCATACTATGTACGACTGTCTATAGAGTGCTAGTCTTACACTAGTGTACAGTTACGTACCAGCGTGTGATAAAGAGGAGTCACACCGCTCCATACTATGTACCACTGTCTATAGGAACGCTAGTCTTACACTAGTGTACAGTTATGTACCAGCGTGTGATAAAGAGGAGTCACACCGCTCCATACTATGTACGACTGTCTATAGGAGCGCTAGTCTTACACTAGTGTACAGTTATGTACCAGCGTGTGATAAAGAGGAGTCACACTGCTCCATACTGTGTACGACTGTCTATAGGAGCGCTAGTCTTACACTAGTGTACAGTTATGTACCAGCGTGTGATAAAGAGGAGTCACACCGCTCCATACTATGTACCACTGTCTATAGGAACGCTAGTCTTACACTAGTGTACAGTTATGTACCAGCGTGTGATAAAGAGGAGTCACACCGCTCCATACTATGTACGACTGTCTATAGGAGCGCTAGTCTTACACTAGTGTACAGTTATGTACCAGCGTGTGATAAAGAGGAATCACACCGCTCCATACTATGTACAACTGTCTATAGGAGCGCTAGTCTTACACTAGTGTACAGTTATGTACCAACGTGTGATAAAGAGGAGTCACACCGCTCCATACTATGTACCACTGTCTATAGGAGCGCTAGTCTTACACTAGTGTACAGTTATGTACCAGCGTGTGATAAAGAGGAATCACACCGCTCCATACTATGTACGAGTGTCTATAGGAGCGCTAGTCTTACACTAGTGTACAGTTATGTACCAGCGTGTGATAAAGAGGAATCACACCGCTCCATACTATGTACGACTGTCTATAGGAGCGCTAGTCTTACACTAGTGTACAGTTATGTACCAGCGTGTGATAAAGAGGAGTCACACCGCTCCATACTATGTACGACTGTCTATAGGAGCGCTAGTCTTACACTAGTGTACAGTTATGTACCAGCGTGTGATAAAGAGGAGGCGACCTCTGTGTTACCCTACAAATCTAAACTGACACCACTGAAACGTGATGGACCTTACTGCAGAGGCTCCATACAAACCATCTGACCTGTAATAATGTTTGAAAGAAACATCTACCATCAGAGGGGGTCCTCTTGTTTTATTCAACAAGAAAACCATTAATAATATGTTTTTACGCACTGAAATATCACTGCTCCTCTAACCCATTGAAAACCAGAGAGTTGTGCCACATTGCAATGCATAACAGACCACTCTAGTCTAGAAGGCGTTCCTCTGTTGGACGGTAAAGAGTGGCCCTCAGGCACACCAACTGCAGCTCTTTATATTTCATAATTCTGAAGAGAACAACAGAAAAGTACATTATCCTCTTGGATGCCCTGCAATGCATTGCTGATGTCTCTAGCATCTAAATGGTTAAGGTGGATCAGTAAGTACAAAAGAAAAGATGGGTGCTGCTTTTTGGGGTGAGTATGGGGTATGTGAGATGTGGAGGGGAAATGATCTCCTCTGAGGGCCACCTGAGTAACCACAGTCTAAGGCTTAGCCCCATTCTGTCTCTGTCTATAACATCACAGGATTTGCAGAGCAGAAACATCCCGCGCTGCTGTTCACCTTGCGATGAGAGGCAGCTGCACATCCTGCTCAATAAACCACTGATCTGTCTACAAAGTGATCCTGACAAAGCACAGCGGCCTGGAAAGAACATTCATCAGGAAAACAAATAGCCCAATTAATGCATAAGTAATTACACTCCATTCACGTTCCCATAATAAATCCTAGGGAAACGACAAAGAATCTCACTTAAAGGAGAACCAACGTCACCTTACACTAATCTTTTACCATGGCAGGAAAATCCTATGGGCCCCTATGAACTTTGTCCTGATGCATCTGTTCAAGGTTTAACATCTTTCACTCAGTCCTGGATATGTCTGTAAAGGCCGATATGAAAGCCACTAGCAGGAATGAAAGACTGAAATGTCCACTCACTGCCTGGGATCATCTTAAAACGTCAAAGGACCAGAGCCATGCGCAGTGCATTGTGTGTAATGTGTTGTGCACCCATCTGGTGAGTACAGGACTGTACTTTAGATTAAGGTGTGTAGTGGTATGTGTGGGGGAGTTATTAGGGGTATTATCAGTAATGTGTTGTGCACCCATCTGGTGAGTATAGGACTGTACTTTAGATTAAGGTGTGTAGTGGTATGTGTGGGGGAGTTATTAGGGGTATTATCAGTAATGTGTTGTGCACCCATCTGGTGAGTACAGGACTGTACTTTAGATTAAGGTGTGTAGTGGTATGTGTGGGGAGTTATTAGGGGTATTATCAGTAATGTGTTGTACACCCATCTGGTGAGTACAGGACTGTACTTTAGATTAAGGTGTGTAGTGGTATGTGTGGGGAGTTATTAGGGGTATTATCAGTAATGTGTTGTACACCCATCTGGTGAGTACAGGACTGTACTTTAGATTAAGGTGTGTAGTGGTATGTGTGGGGAGTTATTAGGAGGTATTATCAGTAATGTGTTGTGCACCCATCTGGTGAGTACAGGACTGTACTTTAGATTAAGGTGTGTAGTGGTATGTGTGGGGGAGTTATTAGGAGGTATTATCAGTAATGTGTTGTGCACCCATCTGGTGAGTACAGGCCTGTACTTTAGATTAAGGTGTGTAGTGGTATATGTGTGTGGGGAGTTATTAGGGGTATTATCAGTAATGTGTTGTGCACCCATCTGGTGAGTACAGGACTGTACTTTAGATTAAGGTGTGTAGTGGTATGTGTGGGGGAGTTATTAGGGGTATTATCAGTAATGTGTTGTGAACCCATCTGGTGAGTATAGGACTGTACTTTAGATTAAGGTGTGTAGTGGTATGTGTGGGGGAGTTATTATGGGTATTATCAGTAATGTGTTGTGCACCCATCTGGTGAGTATAGGACTGTACTTTAGATTAAGGTGTGTAGTGGTATGTGTGTGTGTGGGGAGTTATTAGGGGTATTATCAGTAATGTGCTGTGCACCCATCTGGTGAGTACAGGACTGTACTTTAGATTAAGATGTGTAGTGGTGTGTGTGTGGGGGAGTTATTAGGAGGTATTATCAGTAATGTGTTGTGCACCCATCTGGTGAGTACAGGACTGTACTTTAGATTAAGGTGTGTAGTGGTATGTGTGGGGGAGTTATTAGGAGGTATTATCAGTAATGTGTTGTGCACCCATCTGGCGAGTACAGGACTGTACTTTAGATTAAGGTGTGTAGTGGTGTGTGTGGGGGAGTTATTAGGAGGTATTATCAGTAATGTGTTGTGCACCCATCTGGTGAGTACAGGACTGTACTTTAGATTAAGGTGTGTAGTGGTATGTGTGGGGGAGTTATTAGGGGGTATTATCAGTAATGTGTTGTGCACCCATCTGGTGAGTATGGGACTGTACTTTAGATTAAGGCGTGTAGTGGTATATGTGTGTGTGTGGGGGAGTTATTAGGAGGTATTATCAGTAATGTGCTGTGCACCCATCTGGTGAGTACAGGACTGTACTTTAGATTAAGGTGTGTAGTGGTATGTGTGGGGGGAGTTATTAGGAGGTATTATCAGTAATGTGTTGTACACCCATCTGGTGAGTATAGGACTGTACTTTAGATTAAGGTGTGTAGTGGTATGTGTGGGGGAGTTATTAGGAGGTATTATCAGTAATGTGTTGTGCACCCATCTGGTGAGTACAGGCCTGTACTTTAGATTAAGGTGTGTAGTGGTATGTGTGGGGGAGTTATTAGGGGTATTATCAGTAATGTGTTGTGCACCCATCTGGTGAGTACAGGACTGTACTTTAGATTAAGGTGTGTAGTGGTATATGTGTGTGAGGAGTTATTAGGGGTATTATCAGTAATGTGTTGTGCACCCATCTGGTGAGTACAGGACCGTACTTTAGATTAAGGTGTGTAGTGGTATGTGTGGGGGAGTTATTAGGGGTATTATCAGTAATGTGTTGTGCACCCATCTGGTGGGTACAGGACTGTACTTTAGATTAAGGTGTGTAGTGGTATGTGTGGGGGAGTTATTAGGAGGTATTATCAGTAATGTGTTGTGCACCCATCTGGTGAGTACAGGCCTGTACTTTAGATTAAGGTGTGTAGTGGTATGTGTGTGTGGGGGAGTTATTAGGAGGTATTATCAGTAATGTGTTGTGCACCCATCTGGTGAGTATAGGACTGTACTTTAGATTAAGGTGTGTAGTGGTATGTGTGTGGGGGAGTTATTAGGAGGTATTATCAGTAATGTGTTGTGCACCCATCTGGTGAGTACAGGCCTGTACTTTAGATTAAGGTGTGTAGTGGTATATGTGTGTGTGTGGGGAGTTATTAGGGGGTATTATCAGTAATGTGTTGTGCACCCATCTGGTGAGTACAGGCCTGTACTTTAGATTAAGGTGTGTAGTGGTATGTGTGTGTGTGGGGACTTATTAGGGGTATTATCAGTAATGTGTTGTGCACCCATCTGGTGAGTACAGGACTGTACTTTAGATTAAAGTGTGTAGTGGTATGTGTGGGGGAATTATTAGGAGGTATTATCAGTAATGTGTTGTGCACCCATCTGGTGAGTATAGGACTGTACTTTAGATTAAAGTGTGTAGTGGTATGTGTGGGGGAATTATTAGGAGGTATTATCAGTAATGTGTTGTGCACCCATCTGGTGAGCAGGGCCGGATTTGCCATAAGGCAGAGTAGGCACCTGCCTACAGGCGCATGGCACCGAGGGGCGCCTGCCATTGGGATTTTTTTTTTTTTTTTTTTTTATTCGCAGCCTTTCATCCGTCTGGGTGGACTACGAAGGGGTGGGGGGGGGATGCATGATGCGCTGCTGCCTGCTGTGACAGTGTGTGTGAGTGTCATGTCTGTGCAGATGCTGTCACGCTGTGTGAGCCTCTGGACAGACTACAGTGTGAGTTTGACAAGATCTATCACCTACCTAAGAGAGATGTCATAAGCGCTGTGCTGTGCTGCCACAGAGTCTGCAGACACAGTACTGTGTCAAAGTCGGCGCGGTGCCGCCGCATAACCCGCGTTATTTATTAACATGATCACATCTTTACTTTTGAGACTCTCTCTCTGGCACGTGACACCTGATGAGATGGTGAGGAGAGAGAGAGATGATCATAGATAAGCAGCACCGCCGCCACTGCCTGCCGGCTGCTGCGCATAAGTTGAGGAGAGTGAGTGAGAGTGACGAGTTCAGACCAGACCACTCCTCTGAGTCCTTTCACGACTTGAATGAATGCTGCCTGAAGTTGAATCTGGAACAGTCCGACAGACAGTACCGCTTGTGCCCCACCGCCATATATGGAGCTGATGGGGGGCAAGTTGGAGCTGATGAGGGCAATGTGAGGGCAATATGGCGCTGATGGGGGGCAATGTGGAGATTAGGAGCATTGTGGAGATGGCAAATTGGAGGGGGGGGGGTGCTTCAGATTTCTGTGCCTACAGGCTCCTGTGATGTAAATCCAGCCCTGCTGGTGAGTACAGGCCTGTACTTTAGATTAAGGTGTGTAGTGGTATGTGTGTGTGGGGGAGTTATTAGGAGGTATTATCAGTAATGTGTTGTACACCCATCTGGTGAGTATAGGACTGTACTTTAGATTAAGGTGTGTAGTGGTATGTGTGGGGGAGTTATTAGGGGTATTATTAGTAATGTGTTGTGCACCCATCTGGTGAGTACAGGACTGTACTTTAGATTAAGGTGTGTAGTGGTATGTGTGGGGGAGTTATTAGGGGTATTATCAGTAATGTGTTGTGCACCCATCTGGTGAGTACAGGACTGTACTTTAGATTAAGGTGTGTAGTGGTATGTGTGGGGGAGTTATTAGGGGTATTATCAGTAATGTGTTGTGCACCCATCTGGTGAGTATAGGACTGTACTTTAGATTAAGGTGTGTAGTGGTATGTGTGGGGGGAGTTATTAGGAGGTATTATCAGTAATGTGTTGTGCACCCATCTGGTGAGTATAGGACTGTACTTTAGATTAAGGTGTGTAGTGGTATGTGTGTGTGGGGGAGTTATTAGGGGTATTATCAGTAATGTGTTGTACGCCCATCTGGTGAGTACAGGACTGTAGTTTAGATTAAGGTGTGTAGTGGTATGTGTGTGTGGGGAGTTATTAGGAGGTATTATCAGTAATGTGTTGTGCACCCATCTGGTGAGTATAGGACTGTACTTTAGATTAAGGTGTGTAGTGGTATGTGTGTGTGGGGGAGTTATTAGTGGTATTATCAGTAATGTGTTGTGCACCAATCTGGTGAGTACAGGCCTGTACTTTAGATTAAGGTGTGTGGTGGTATGTGTGGGGGAGTTATTAGGGGTATTATCAGTGATGTGTTGTGCACCCATCTGGTGAGTACAGGACTGTACTTTAGATTAAGGTGTGTAGTGTATGTGTGGGGGAGTTATTAGGGGTATTATCAGTAATGTGTTGTGCACCCATCTGGTGAGTACAGGACTGTACTTTAGATTAAGGTGTGTAGTGGTATGTGTGGGGGAGTTATTAGTAGGTATTATTAGTAATGTGTTGTGCACCCATCTGGTGAGTACAGGACTGTACTTTAGATTAAGGTGTGTAGTGGTATGTGTGGGGGAGTTATTAGGGGTATTATCAGTAATGTGTTGTGCACCCATCTGGTGAGTATAGGACTGTACTTTAGATTAAGGTGTGTAGTGGTATGTGTGTGGGGAGTTATTAGGAGGTATTATCAGTAATGTTTTGTGCACCCATCTGGTCATTAAATGATTAGGAAGAAGCAGTACAAAGGATGGAGGAGGAGGTGGGACCTTCTTATGAATGATACGAACCATCCACATAAAGCTGTACGCACTGCTGAGAAGACAAGCAGTAGGAGAAGGATCAGACACAAAAGATAAACATGTGGGGGACACAACGAGATTCGCTGTTAGACAGTGAACAATGAAGAGGAAAGAAGACATCTAACGCTCATGTGTTCTGCCTGAGAACATCTTTACCCCAGAGCCCTCCTGCTGAGCAGCTGCAGCAGCACACAGGGCTTCAGTGGGACTTGGGCCCCAGCTGGGGTATTGAGGGACATGAGCTGGATGACTGCAAAAAGGCAGCATCTGGGGGTGTTCAGGGGAGAGAGATGTAAGGGATGAAGATATTGTCAGGTTAGGAACAGATATTAGAAAGGAGAGGTAGAAACAGGTGCATATGTATAAAAGTTATGGCATAAAAATTGAGAGAGAAAAAACTAACAAACAACAAGAAAAATGTTCTGTACAGAAAGGGTGAGTGACGGGAGAGCCAAGTGGTAAGGACTAAAACACTAAATGGATGATAGATCGATAGACAGGAATTCTACATCTGAGCTAAAAACCTAGGTTTCATATACAATCAGATTCTATGTTTCTATTAAAGGATTCAATGTTCATGAGGGAAACACACACACACAACACACACAGACATACACAACACAAACACACACAGACATACACAACACAAACACACCAGGCACACAGACAGACAGAGACACAGACAGAGACACAGACGCACATGCACAGACAGACAGACACGCACAGACACACGCACAGACACACGCACAGACACACGCACAGACACACGCACAGACACACGCACAGACACACGCACAGACACACGCACAGACACACGCACAGACACACGCACACACTATTATATGGTTTGAGCACTGTGCAGATATCTTTGCAGTTTGCAGGAACATAAGGCAGGATGGGGGGGGGAGGCTCACCTACAGAGTACAGTATTATATAATCACCGGTGACCATAACAAAAGTCCGTATCAGTCACCTCTGAAAATATTTTAACCCTTTGTGTGCCAGAGGGAAGGGGGTAGCAATGGATTGCTCTGCAATGAGACACCCACACCTCTGGCAATCTAAGTGTTAAAAGAACAAAGGAAACACAGAGTGGCGCTCTGCATTGCAGATAAGGACCTTCCTTAGTATGTCAAGGTCACAGCCAACTTACAGGCCATTAGCAGCAGGATGACTTACGCAAGACTAGAACCAATTAGAACAGGAATATAGCAAACCTGGCACAAATTCCCCATTAATGAGGTGGGTTGGGAGCAGAATAAAGAAACCTGCTACCTGTCTAAGCCTCCAGCTAATACAAAAGTCACTGGGCCTCTCTTCAATCCAAGAGAGCTGAACTGCACTTGTTACCCACTAATGACATTTACAAGTCACGTCTTCTATTATCTAAATGCGGTTGGAGGTAAAGATTTTTTTACGTGTGTGCTTTTGTGGATATCTGTATATACGGTTTGTATTTAGTTCAGGTTTCTTCACAATTCACAACAGATAAATACTCGTGATGAGAAAAGATGATGTACTGCATTGCCCCAGGCACATATTGCTCTGCAGAACAATGCAAGAAGGACTGGGTTCCAAGATGGCACTCTCAGGTTACAGACTGCTGTAGGCTTCCTATGCCTACAAATTATAGACATAAATAACCAAGCACGGTATAGAAGAGTTCTACGTAGGAAATTCCTTCTGGAACATTAAAGGGATAGTAATACTTCGTTTTATCATTATTTTATTTTGTAGGCATTAAAAAAACATGAAGAATGATATAAGTATTATCTCTCAAACCTTTATGGTTTAAGAGATATTCACAAGCAAAGTTCCCCTCCCGCCCCTTTTACCTAGTGTAAGCTATCTCTTCTCAGATGTGGAATCCAGTCCATAGACCAGACAGATAACAGCAGGGGACAATCTTCTTCCTATGAGAACAATGAAAGCCCTGCCCCCCTTTTACCTAGTGTAAGTCATCTCTTCTCAGATGTGGAATCCAGTCCATAGACCAGACAGATAACAGAAGGGGACAATCTTCTTCCTATGAGAACAACGAAAGCCCTGGCCCCCTTGACAAGCTTTTCAGGTTTTTCCCTTATCTTAATTGAAGATTGTCCCTCTCTGCAGTCTACCTGGGCACCTCCCTTCTGCTCTGGCTGAACAGTGTTACATCAGTAAAAGGGGCGGGAGGAGGATATTTTATCATTCAATTACTCTTGCGATACAACTCTGACAGAATTGATATAACACTCTCCAAAGTCCAAATACTATGATGATTAATTAGAGCTGCTTTTATTATGAAACATTACTATCCCTTTAAATACATTATTCCTAGAAATCCTTTCAGTGCTAACGAGGTCTCCTGTGAAATAGGTCTCTATGCGTTGGTTGACCTCTCCACCCCTTAGGATTTGAGGAAAGGAGGTTTCAACTTCATCACAGGAAGCGGTTTGTCACAGTAAGGGCTGTTAAATTATGGAATTCTTTGCCTGGGGATGTGGTAATGGCAGATACAATGGATACATTTAAGAGAAGATTAGCTACATCCCTAGCAGAAGGGAACATACAGGGTTACACAATATATTAGTAGGTTAAACCGGAATTTAAGTAAATAGAATATCATCATTCTTGGAGTTGGGAAGGATTACATAATTCTCATTTTCTGGCTTATACTGTGCCAACCGCAGAACCCAAGGGACTTGTGGATTGTTTCAGCTTAATTTACTGTTTAACTTTTAAGAAAATATTTAAGCCCCTCTTCAAATTTTACCCTCGCTACACCAATATGTTTGAGAGGGTACATGTCTCAGACTGTGCTTACAGGGTAAAATAATACAATTCACAAAAAGAAAACAGCACTCAGACTTCTCCTAGGAAGATGTCAAGGAATAAGAAAATGACTTAGTTTTATTCATGAATGTGCAACAAATCTGTAATTTTACATGTTGACGGGGCATTTATCCAGATTTCCATTATCTAATATGAACAGAAATTAAAGAGTAAGGAGCTTCAGACACTTAATTACTTATAAAGTAAAGTGTATCCTTGATGGGATACATTCCTTAACGTGTACTCTCTTCTCATACATTTAACACACAGCAGAATCTCTTCATTAGAGAAACGTAGAGAAAAACAAAATCAATTATTATATAACTGTGCATTAGAATGGAGTAAAGATTAGTAGCCCTCAAAAGGACTTTTCTATTACCGGCTCTAAAACAAGCTGTTAGTAACTCAATGGAAAAGAATTCCAGACAGATCAGTTGTGGGTTCAAACTCGTTAGAGATCCATATGTTAATGAGCTCATAAGCACATGAAGGAGGGGGGTAAAATGTCATTTCTGTTCAGATTAGATAGTGGCAAATAAAAAAAAAAAAAAATTAAGTTTCAGTTCACTTTCTCATATACCTTACCACCTTCCTATGAGATTTTGGATTTTGACTTTCTAAGAGATACATCTGATGATTGCTGTTGCTGCTGGGTATCAGTTTTTGTTTTTTGTTAATTAGTCTGTAACTATATAAGAAATGGAGTTAAAGGGATAGTAATGTTTCACAATAAAATCAGCTCTAATTAATCATCATAGTACTGGTGCCACAGGGAGTGTTATTTCAATACTGTCAGAGTTGTAGTACAAGAGTAATTGAATGATAAATTATCCCCCTCCCATCCCTTTTACATAGTGTAACACTGCTCACCTCAGATGTGGAATCTGGTCTCTTGACCGGACAGGTCACAGCAAGGGACAATCTTCTTACTGTGATCATAAGGAAAACCCTGCCCCCCTTGACAGGTTTTTCCTTATGATCACTGAAGATTGTCCCTCTCTGCATCTACCTGGACACCTCCCTTCTGATCTGACTGAGCAGTGTTACATCAGTAAAAGGGGCGGGAGGGGGATACTTTATCATTCAATTACTCTTGTACTACAACTCTGACAATATTGAAATAACTCTCCATGGTCCAGATACTATGAAGATTAATTGGGGCAGATTTTATTATGGAAACATTATGGTCCCTTTAATACAGGGGTATTAATATTTTGCATGACAACATTAATTAGCCCAAAATATAGAGTAGCTTCTTTTAAACATTTCTTAAACATATTTTTTTAACCCTATGCGTGCCAGAGGGGTAGGGAATGCATTGCAAAGCGATGTGTTCAGTACCCCTCTGGCACTCCAAATGGTTAAAGGAGTGTTATGGAGGATAGTGTTCAATAAGCTTCAGAGGTGAAATTCTGGAGCAATGCAACGACACCCTAGGGAAGGAAAGAAAATTCCTAATCCTCCATGTGATATAAATGGGGAATTTTCACCCTTCAATGCTACAGAGGTCTCCAATGAAGCATTCAAGGAGTTAAAGACCGTTTTAATCACGGACACGTTTCATTTTTCCCCTTTGGACAGGTTAGTTCATGCCAGAACATCTCTTTTTTACTTTGTGCATACGTCCTCAGATGATTTCCACAATGGCACTGAGTCTAATGTAAAAGACTTACATGGAGATTTATCAGGGTGGAAAGATCTTTTTTCCCTGCTTCAAAGATGGCGTTGAGATGCCTGTTGACGCTGTACTCCGGAATCACCAGCTCTTCCTCCTTGTAGTGATACACAGCAGACGGGGTCTCTGTCACCGTCACGGACTTCTTTAGGATGGGCTAGTGGGGGGGAGCGAAAAGAACAGGATCATTAGAACGCTCTATATCTAGTGGGGGACAGAGAAGAACAGGATCATTAGAACGTTCTATATCTAGTGGGGGACAGAGAAGAACAGAATCATTAGAACGCTCTATATCTAGTGGGGGGGAGTGAGAAGAACAGGATCATTAGAACGCTCTATATCTAGTGGGGGGGAGAGAAGAACAGGATCATTAGAACGTTCTATATCTAGTGGGGGACAGAGAAGAACAGAATCATTAGAACGCTCTATATCTAGTGGGGGAGTGAGAAGAACAGGATCATTAGAACGTTCTATATCTAGTGGGGGGGAGAGAAGAACAGGATCATTAGAACGCTCTAGATCTAGTGGGGGACAGAGAAGAACAGAATCATTAGAACGCTCTATATCTAGTGGGGGACAGAGAAGAACAGGATCATTAGAACGTTCTATATCTAGTGGGGGACAGAGAAGAACAGAATCATTAGAACGCTCTATATCTAGTGGGGGGGAGTGAGAAGAACAGGATCATTAGAACGTTCTATATCTAGTGGGGGGGAGAGAAGAACAGGATCATTAGAACGCTCTAGATCTAGTGGGGGACAGAGAAGAACAGAATCATTAGAACGCTCTATATCTAGTGGGGGAGAGAGAAGAACAGGATCATTAGAACGCTCTAGATCTAGTGGGGGAGAGAGAAGAACAGGATCATTAGAACGCTCTAGATCTAGTGGGGGAGAGAGAAGAACAGGATCATTAGAACGCTCTATATCTAGTGGGGGAAGCGAGAAGAACAGAATCATTAGAACGCTCTATATCTAGTGGGGGAGAGAGAAGAACAGGATCATTAGAACGCTCTAGATCTAGTGGGGGACAGAGAAGAACAGAATCATTAGAACGCTCTATATCTAGTGGGGGAAGCGAGAAGAACAGAATCATTAGAACGCTCTATATCTAGTGGGGGAGAGAGAAGAACAGGATCATTAGAACGCTCTAGATCTAGTGGGGGAGAGAGAAGAACAGGATCATTAGAACGCTCTAGATCTAGTGGGGGAGAGAGAAGAACAGGATCATTAGAACGCTCTAGATCTAGTGGGGGGAGCAAGAAGAACAGGATCATTAGAACGCTCTAGATCGCTGTGATATTCACTTCGCTTTCACACGTGCTAAACAGTTAGCCCTGCTGTGTGATATGCAACAAACGTATTAATTATATTTCTGACATCAGGGGCTGATAATTATCCCTTTCACTGCCAGACACAGAAAACCATAATTGGGCTTTATGTATAAAGGCACAGGGGAACTATTCAGGACCAAAACGACTGCACTACAGAGGAAACATACACAGGCTCATAATTCCCATTGTTGAACTAGAAAGGAAACATTAAAGATGTGGCCCATTACTCCCCCCTGAGGAAAGAGTTGGGAACTGCTGGCCAACAATTACTTTAGATTTTCTTAGTAAATCAGTCTCATTGGATAAGTTGTTTGCGTTTTCAAAGTACCACAGTACTAGTACCATACAGTACACCCCGTACCATTCACACAGTACACACTCATACCATTCATACATTACACCCCCATACCATTCATACAGTACTAGTACCATACAGTACACCCCGTACAGCCTAAATAATAATCATATAAGCAAAGTGTGTGTGTGTGTGTCTGTGTGTGTGTGTGGTGTGTGTATGTGTGGTGTGTGTGTGTGTGTGTAGGGAGTGAAATGCAATGCTTCAATATATATTGCAGTCTCCTCAGGTCTTTAATATGGTTAATAAAATAAACTGCAATATAAAAGTGAGTAACATGCTGTGCTGTTTATTCCTGCACGGGAACGTAAGTTGATTCTCAGTAAAGTTAGTTAACCAGTGAAAATTAATAACACGGAATATCATCAGGTGTGAATCCACTATCCAGTAACACATTGGGGGAGATTCACTAAGGTGTGATAAAGAGGTGATGACTTCTCCAGTGATATCACTTCTCCAGTTCCTATGTTATTCTATAGAGCCCATGCAGTAAGGAGTGATAAAGAGGTGATGACTTCTCCAATGATATCACTTCTCCAGTCCCTATGTTATTATATGGATCCCATGCACTAAGGTGTGATAAAGAGGAGATAAAGAGGAGATGACTTCTCCAGTGATATCACTTCTCCAGTTCCTATGTTATTCTATAGAGCCCATGCAGTAAGGTGTGATAAAGAGGTGATGACTTCTCCAATGATATCACTTCTCCAGTCCCTATGTTATTATATGGATCCCATGCACTAAGGTGTGATAAAGAGGAGATAAAGAGGAGATGACTTCTCCAGTGATATCACTTCTCCAGTTCCTATGTTATTCTATAGAGCCCATGCAGTAAGGTGTGATAAAGAGGTGATGACTTCTCCAATGATATCACTTCTCCAGTCCCTATGTTATTATATGGATCCCATGCACTAAGGTGTGATAAAGAGGAGATAAAGAGGAGATGACTTCTCCAGTGATATCACTTCTCCAGTTCCTATGTTATTCTATAGAGCCCATGCAGTAAGGTGTGATAAAGAGGTGATGACTTCTCCAATGATATCACTTCTCCAGTCCCTATGTTATTATATGGATCCCATACACTAAGGTGTGATAAAGAGGAGATAAAGAGGAGATGACTTCTCCAGTGATATCACTTCTCCAGTTCCTATGTTATTCTATGGATCCCATACACTAAGGTGTGATAAAGAGGAGATGACTTATCTAGTGATATCACTTCTCCAGTCCCTGTGTTATTCTATAGAGCCCATGCACTAAGGTGTGATAAAGAGGTGATAAAGAGGAGATAACTTCTCCAGTGATATCACTTCGAGATAAAGAGGAGATAACTGATCCAGTGATATCACTTCTCCAGTTTCTATGTTATTCTATGGATCCCATGCACTAAGGAGTGATAAAGAGGTGATAAAGAGGAGATGACTTCTCCAGTGATATCACTTCTCCAGTTCCTATGTTATTCTATGGATCCCATACACTAAGGTGTGATAAAGAGGTGATAAAGAGGAGATAACTTCTCCAGTGATATCACTTCGAGATAAAGAGGAGATAACTGATCCAGTGATATCACTTCTCCAGTTCCTATGTTATTCTATGGATCCCATGCACTAAGGTGTGATAATGAGGTGATAAAGAGGAGATAACTTCTCCAGTGATATCACTTCTCCAGTTCCTATGTTATTCTATGGATCCCATGCACTAAGGTGTGATAAAGAGGTGATAAAGAGGAGATGACTTCTCCAGTGATATCACTTCTCCAGTTCCTATGTTATTCTATGGATCCCATGCACTAAGGTGTGATAATGAGGTGATAAAGAGGAGATAACTTCTCCAGTGATATCACTTCTCCAGTTCCTATGTTATTATATGGATCCCATGCACTAAGGAGTGATAAAGAGGTGATAAAGAGGAGATGACTTCTCCAGTGATATCACTTCTCCAGTTCCTATGTTATTCTATGGATCCCATACACTAAGGTGTGATAAAGAGGTGATAAAGAGGAGATAACTTCTCTAGTGATATCAGTTCTCCAGTTCCTATGTTATTCTATGGATCCCATACACTAAGGTGTGATAAAGAGGTGATAAAGAGGAGATAACTTCTCCAGTGATATCACTTCTCCAGTTCCTATGTTATTCTATGGATCCCATGCACTAAGGTGTGATAAAGAGGTGATAAAGAGGAGATAACTTCTCCAGTGATATCACTTCTCCAGTTCCTATGTTATTCTATGGATCCCATGCACTAAGGTGTGATATAGAGGTGATAAAGAGGAGATAACTTCTCCAGTGATATCACTTCTCCAGTTCCTGTGTTATTATATGGATCCCATACACTAAGGGCTCCAAAGCGGAAGAGATCTTAGTACATAGAACTGGAGAAGTCATCACCTCATTATCACCTCTATCACTCCTTAGTGAATCTCCCCGGAGAGTTATCTACCTTGTTCAGCACGGGGCTGGGAGGAAGCTCATCAGGGGTGATGATGTTCACTCGGGCCCTCTCGTACGCCATATCCATGTCAGATTTGCCTGCTTTGGGACTGCCTGTTGAATTAAAACACATATTAGGATGTAGAGATTAAGCGAGTGTAATCTTCTCTATGTGATAAAAACATGAATCAAGCAACATATGGCTCTCCAGCAGTTGTTGACCAACAGCTCGCATCATACTCCGCTGGATCCTGTGGAGCTGCAAGTCAACAAGTGAACAGCTACAGGATATCAGTTCTAGTTGTAGAGCGGCAGTTCCCTCTTCCCACAGCCCACCAAGAAGACAGATATTTAGGATTCTCTGTGCACAGGTGAGATATTCAAAGCCTCAGTCATTTTGTTAACTCCCCTGTACACAAGCAGAAAATCCTAGAGATCTGTTAGTGGGTCCCGAGGACCGGAGTTGAGAACCACTGAACTAACAGGCCAGGACTTTGGGATTTCTCTGCTAGAGCACAGGTGTGGTGATCAGAGGCTCATTCACATTGATTAACTCACCTGTGTTCTAACAAGGAAATCATCACATCCTGGTCTGTTAGTGGGTCCCGAGGACAGGAGTTGAGAACCACTGTGTTAGTGGCAAGACTCACCACTGCAGAGGCCCAGCAGGTCCCGACATGCACGGTGCTGTCAATCAAACTGGCAGTGCCGTGCGCCAGTCGCTATCTGAACTACAAAAATATCATGTGTTTCCGTTTAACAGAGCTGATGATAAAACAGGGTGCACTGAGGGACCTGACAATACCAACAATGACTTAAAGCGGACCTGCCTCCTGACAGCTTTTAGACTCATTAACTGGATCTATTTAAACTGCCTATACTTTCTTCTTTTTTAATTAGTGTAAAAGGAACAGCAATCCTTTTTACATATTCTGCAACTCCTAATAGGTACGGTCAAACTGCCTAGACTTTTGATATATACATTTTTCTAATCTTTTCAGCAGGAACGTTTCTGTCCTTACGGTGAAACTGGATTGCACGGCGTCTCTTTGGATTAGCAACTAAAAGGTGACAAAACACTAAACAGAGGTAGTGCTGCCTTCACAGGCAAAAACTACAATTTCTTATGATTTGATACAGAATTTTCCATCAACGTGAGGAACAGAGCCGCTCCGCTCACATGCCGAAACACGGAGAAGTGTTAATTAATGTAACATGTGGATCTATAATTGGAGGTGGGGGTCCCTGGTGGTGGTGAACAGCGGGAGATGGGAAAATCAGCTGCTTTCTAATTAACCAGTGAGGAGGGAGGAGGAAAGTCTATTGGCAGCACAATGGTGGGGGAGGGAGGCTCCATACACTGTCAAGAAGAGAAGGCTGAGGGGCACAAGAGATAACGGGCTTCAATGGACGAGCCGAACCGGTACTGTGTCAGTCATGCAGAAGCTAGAGTGGCCTCACAGACAATCACACAGCCGTATGAATAACGCCAAAGCAGAAGCAATCCAGGAGAAAACCAACTGCACCTTGGGAGGGGGGTTAAATATTTCCTGAATACCCACTGACTTTAATTGAGGCTTTTAACTCCTTCAATGCCAGAGGTCTCCAAAGCATTTCCATTTTAGTCTTCTGTCCAGAATTAAATAACATCACGCTTCCACTATAGCCCCCGGAACGCTGTGGTTGTCGTCAACACATTGCTCTGAAAGGCCTCTGAGACATAGCTAGCATCTTAGGGTTAAAAGATGAAAACTTTTGCTGTATGAAGAATTTGCTTAGGGAATCCGGATTACTTTCTGACACATTCACAACCCATTATTTTCAGTCCATTGTATGGGGCAGAGCCGCTCACTTACCAGGAACTTCGGCAATACTGGAAGATGACCGGCTCCTTCTGTGACCATTCACAGGACCGTCTCCTGCTGAGAACTTGGATGGGTCTGAAATTAGGGGTAAATGGATTGGTAAGTCTTATTAAAGATTACGTGTAGGAAGATGAAAATGGAGAAGTGCTCGGGCAATACAACTGCCCCATATTTATAAAATAAGCCCCTTCGATACCAGAGTGGGGTGACAGAGTGAAGGGGGACAGGTTTCTCATTGTCGGGGTTTCTATCCCAGTGGAGTGGATAGAATTGTTAAAAGTAAAAATCATTTAAATCGCTCACAAGTTCCAAAATCAAGAAGAAAATGTAAAAACCTCTCGCTCTACTCCATGAACGTGTACTTCTGTTAGTGGCCCTGCTGGCTTATTACCTGCTCTTCAAACTCATCATATAAAGGACAATTTAGAAAGGTTTTACCTTTAGTTTGGCTGCCAGTTTCCCAAAAGACCTGGGATATGGGCCCACAAACTGCACCATTAAAACTGGATGAAAAAAGAAGCAATTCTATTGTAACCAGCTGCACCGCAGGGAACAAATATATATTCCTGTTTATTTAAATAGAACATTAAACCCATCTGAAGCTAAAGAGGTCTACACAGCATTCCAAAGCAATGTGCTGGACACCCCTCCGGCACTGAAATCATACAGCAGGCTTCACAGTGGTCTCTGAAATGCCACTTGTTACTTCACTGTCACAGATATCAGCATTTCTCACTAGAAGGGTCAGTACTAATTAAGAGAATTAAAGATGCCGATATGTTGTGGTGTCGGTTTATAATAGAATTAGGTTTTATTGCTGGCACAGTCTGGCACTTTATGCTAAAAACACTGGGTCCGGACCTGAAGACAAAGAGATGGAACAGCACACTTACCAATGGCCCCTGCCTCTGAGTCCAGCTGAACCTCCCCCAACCTCTCAGTCTTCTCTCCTGGCTCCTCTTCTATAGACAAACTGGACATCTGCCTCCTGGTGGCCTTACCGCTCCCTGCGCCCGAGGTCAGGCTGGCTACGGACAGCAGCGGGATGGCCTGGCTCTCCTAGCACATGAATGACACATAAAGACATTGTTACAATGTGTAATGTGATAAGGGGGACACATACACTAAGAACAAATGGAGCAATTCTGTGAGAATCAAGTACACTGCAGTGAACACAACAATTCCAACAGATTTAAACAGGACATCTGAATAAAAGCTAAAGTGGATTATTCTGGGGCAAACCTACTGTACTGTAAGGGAAAATGTGTCTGATCTATCCCTAACATTAAAGGGTTAAAGAGACCATTATAAGTCAATGGAAATTTGGGGTATTTTGATGTGCCCTGTGGTGCAGTTGGTTCACTCCAGAATTAACCCTTTTTCTGCCTCCGGCCCTTGATTACATGTTAGCAGAAATGAGTCACAGCTAGAGAACCACAGGGTGGCAAAGAGAACCCCCCATGTAATTACTGACACGGTAACTAGAACTGTATATACACAAATTAACCCATGAACGACCAGATGGGTGAGCAATGCATTCTGGGTCAAGCCAAGGGCAGCACAGGTGACAAATCACCCTTACCACTCGATAATGTGGTGTTTACCCCTAAATGCACTGCGTTGGGCAGGATATACTATACCCTGGACTGAATTGGAGCTGTGACTAGAATCCAAGGGGTTAAACTTAACAATTAGGGAGTAGGATTTGGTTTTTGAAACTTTAACCCCTTAATGACCAGCCGTGCACAGTCCATCCAGGACTTAGGAGACAGCGGGGCATTTTTATTTATTTATTAGTGTTTTATATCACAGACAGGAAGCAGGCACAGCAGGGATGTTAGTGATTTATATCACAGACAGGAAGCAGGCACAGCAGGGATGTTAGTGATTTATATCACAGACAGGAAGCAGGCACAGCAGGGATGTTAGTGATTTATATCACAGACAGGAAGCAGGCACAGCAGGGATATTAGTGATTTATATCACAGACAGGAAGCAGGCACAGCAGGGATGTTAGTGATTTATATCACAGACAGGAAGCAGGCACAGCAGGGATATTAGTGATTTATATCACAGACAGGAAGCAGGCACAGCAGGGATGTTAGTGATTTATATCACAGACAGGAAGCAGGCACAGCAGGGATGTTAGTGATTTATATCACAGACAGGAAGCAGGCACAGCAGGGATATTAGTGATTTATATCACAGACAGGAAGCAGGCACAGCAGGGATATTAGTGATTTATATCACAGACAGGAAGCAGGCACAGCAGGGATATTAGTGATTTATATCACAGACAGGAAGCAGACACAGCAGGGATATTGGTGATTTATATCACAGACAGGAAGCAGGCACAGCAGGGATATTGGTGATTTATATCACAGACAGGAAGCAGACACAGCAGGGATATTGGTGATTTATATCACAGACAGGAAGCAGGCACAGCAGGGATATTAGTGATTTATATCACATACAGGAAGCAGGCACAGCAGGGATATTAGTGATTTATATCACAGACAGGAAGCAGGCACAGCAGGGATATTAGTGATTTATATCACAGACAGGAAGCAGGCACAGCAGGGATATTAGTGATTTATATCACATACAGGAAGCAGGCACAGCAGGGATATTAGTGATTTATATCACAGACAGGAAGCAGGCACAGCAGGGATATTAGTGATTTATATCACAGACAGGAAGCAGACACAGCAGGGATATTAGTGATTTATATCACAGACAGGAAGCAGGCACAGCAGGGATGTTAGTGATTTATATCACAGACAGGAAGCAGGCACAGCAGGGATATTAGTGATTTATATCACAGACAGGAAGCAGGCACAGCAGGGATGTTAGTGATTTATATCACAGACAGGAAGCAGGCACAGCAGGGATATTAGTGATTTATATCACAGACAGGAAGCAGGCACAACTGGGATATTAGTGATTTATATCACAGACAGGAAGCAGGCACAGCAGGGATATTAGTGATTTATATCACAGACAGGAAGCAGGCACAGCAGGGATATTAGTGATTTATATCACATACAGGAAGCAGCCACAGCAGGGATATTAGTGATTTATATCACATACAGGAAGCAGGCACAGCAGGGATATTAGTGATTTATATCACAGACAGGAAGCAGACACAGCAGGGATATTAGTGATTTATATCACAGATAGGAAGCAGGCACAGCAGGGATATTAGTGATTTATATCACAGACAGGAAGCAGACACAGCAGGGATATTAGTGATTTATATCACAGATAGGAAGCAGACACAGCAGGGATATTAGTGATTTATATCACAGACAGGAAGCAGGCACAGCAGGGATATTAGTGATTTATATCACATACAGGAAGCAGACACAGCAGGGATATTGGTGATTTATATCACAGACAGGAAGCAGGCACAGCAGGGATATTGGTGATTTATATCACAGACAGGAAGCAGGCACAGCAGGGATATTGGTGATTTATATCACAGACAGGAAGCAGACACAGCAGGGATATTGGTGATTTATATCACAGACAGGAAGCAGGCACAGCAGGGATATTAGTGATTTATATCACATACAGGAAGCAGGCACAGCAGGGATATTAGTGATTTATATCACAGACAGGAAGCAGGCACAGCAGGGATATTAGTGATTTATATCACAGACAGGAAGCAGGCACAGCAGGGATATTAGTGATTTACATCACATACAGGAAGCAGGCACAGCAGGGATATTAGTGATTTATATCACAGACAGGAAGCAGGCACAGCAGGGATATTAGTGATTTATATCACATACAGGAAGCAGACACAGCAGGGATATTAGTGATTTATATCACATACAGGAAGCAGACACAGCAGGGATATTAGTGATTTATATCACAGACAGGAAGCAGGCACAGCAGGGATATTAGTGATTTATATCACAGACAGGAAGCAGGCACAGCAGGGATGTTAGTGATTTATATCACAGACAGGAAGCAGGCACAGCAGGGATGTTAGTGATTTATATCACAGACAGGAAGCAGGCACAGCAGGGATATTAGTGATTTATATCACAGACAGGAAGCAGGCAAAACAGGGATATTAGTGATTTATATCACAGACAGGAAGCAGGCACAGCAGGGATATTAGTGATTTATATCACAGACAGGAAGCAGGCACAGCAGGGATATTAGTGATTTATATCACATACAGGAAGCAGGCACAGCAGGGATATTAGTGATTTATATCACATACAGGAAGCAGGCACAGCAGGGATATTAGTGATTTATATCACAGATAGGAAGCAGGCACAGCAGGGATATTAGTGATTTATATCACAGACAGGAAGCAGACACAGCAGGGATATTAGTGATTT
Source organism: Rhinophrynus dorsalis (assembly GCA_037306005.1). NCBI lineage: Eukaryota > Metazoa > Chordata > Amphibia > Anura > Rhinophrynidae > Rhinophrynus > Rhinophrynus dorsalis. The sequence continues at coordinate 2,414,905 of CM074726.1, forward strand.
ATATCACAGACAGGAAGCAGGCACAACAGGGATATTAGTGATTTATATCACAGACAGGAAGCAGGCACAGCAGGGATATTAGTGATTTATATCACAGACAGGAAGCAGGCACAGCAGGGATATTAGTGATTTATATCACATACAGGAAGCAGCCACAGCAGGGATATTAGTGATTTATATCACATACAGGAAGCAGGCACAGCAGGGATATTAGTGATTTATATCACAGACAGGAAGCAGACACAGCAGGGATATTAGTGATTTATATCACAGATAGGAAGCAGGCACAGCAGGGATATTAGTGATTTATATCACAGACAGGAAGCAGACACAGCAGGGATATTAGTGATTTATATCACAGATAGGAAGCAGACACAGCAGGGATATTAGTGATTTATATCACAGACAGGAAGCAGGCACAGCAGGGATATTAGTGATTTATATCACAGATAGGAAGCAGGCACAGCAGGGATATTAGTGATTTATATCACAGACAGGAAGCAGACACAGCAGGGATATTAGTGATTTATATCACAGACAGGAAGCAGGCACAGCAGGGATATTAGTGATTTATATCACAGACAGGAAGCAGGCACAGCAGGGATATTAGTGATTTATATCACAGACAGGAAGCAGACACAGCAGGGATATTAGTGATTTATATCACAGATAGGAAGCAGGCACAGCAGGGATATTAGTGATTTATATCACAGACAGGAAGCAGGCACAGCAGGGATGTTAGTGATTTATATAACAGACAGGAAGCAGGCACAGCAGGGATATTAGTGATTTATATCACAGACAGGAAGCAGACACAGCAGGGATATTAGTGATTTATATCACAGACAGGAAGCAGGCACAACAGGGATATTAGTGATTTATATCACAGACAGGAAGCAGACACAGCAGGGATATTAGTGATTTATATCACAGATAGGAAGCAGGCACAGCAGGGATATTAGTGATTTATATCACAGACAGGAAGCAGACACAGCAGGGATATTAGTGATTTATATCACAGATAGGAAGCAGACACAGCAGGGATATTAGTGATTTATATCACAGACAGGAAGCAGGCACAGCAGGGATATTAGTGATTTATATCACAGACAGGAAGCAGGCACAGCAGGGATATTAGTGATTTATATCACAGACAGGAAGCAGGCACAGCAGGGATATTAGTGATTTATATCACAGACAGGAAGCAGGCACAGCAGGCATATTAGTGATTTATATCACAGACAGGAAGCAGGCACAGCAGGGATATTAGTGATTTATATCACAGACAGGAAGCAGGCACAGCAGGGATATTAGTGATTTATATCACAGACAGGAAGCAGGCACAGCAGGGATATTAGTGATTTATATCACAGACAGGAAGCAGGCACAGCAGGGATATTAGTGATTTATATCACAGACAGGAAGCAGGCACAGCAGGGATATTAGTGATTTATATCACAGACAGGAAGCAGGCACAGCAGGGATATTAGTGATTTATATCACATACAGGAAGCAGGCACAGCAGGGATATTAGTGATTTATATCACAGACAGGAAGCAGACACAGCAGGGATATTAGTGATTTATATCACAGACAGGAAGCAGACACAACAGGGATATTAGTGATTTATATCACAGATAGGAAGCAGACACAGCAGGGATATTAGTGATTTATATCACAGACAGGAAGCAGGCACAGCAGGGATATTAGTGATTTATATCACAGACAGGAAGCAGGCACAGCAGGGATATTAGTGATTTATATCACAGACAGGAAGCAGGCACAGCAGGCATATTAGTGATTTATATCACAGACAGGAAGCAGGCACAGCAGGCATATTAGTGATTTATATCACAGATAGGAAGCAGGCACAGCAGGGATATTAGTGATTTATATCACAGACAGGAAGCAGGCACAGCAGGGATATTAGTGATTTATATCACAGATAGGAAGCAGGCACAGCAGGGATATTAGTGATTTATATCACATACAGGAAGCAGGCACAGCAGGGATATTAGTGATTTATATCACAGACAGGAAGCAGGCACAGCAGGGATATTAGTGATTTATATCACATACAGGAAGCAGGCACAGCAGGGATATTAGTGATTTATATCACAGACAGGAAGCAGACACAGCAGGGATATTAGTGATTTATATCACAGACAGGAAGCAGACACAGCAGGGATATTAGTGATTTATATCACAGATAGGAAGCAGGCACAGCAGGGATATTAGTGATTTATATCACAGACAGGAAGCAGGCACAGCAGGGATATTAGTGATTTATATCACAGACAGGAAGCAGGCACAGCAGGGATATTAGTGATTTATATCACATACAGGAAGCAGGCACAGCAGGGATATTAGTGATTTATATCACAGACAGGAAGCAGACACAGCAGGGATATTAGTGATTTATATCACATACAGGAAGCAGGCACAGCAGGGATATTAGTGATTTATATCACAGACAGGAAGCAGGCACAGCAGGGATGTTAGTGATTTATATCACAGACAGGAAGCAGGCACAGCAGGGATATTAGTGATTTATATCACAGACAGGAAGCAGGCACAGCAGGGATATTAGTGATTTATATCACAGACAGGAAGCAGGCACAGCAGGCATATTAGTGATTTATATCACAGACAGGAAGCAGACACAGCAGGGATATTAGTGATTTATATCACAGACAGGAAGCAGGCACAGCAGGGATATTAGTGATTTATATCACAGACAGGAAGCAGGCACAGCAGGGATATTAGTGATTTATATCACAGATAGGAAGCAGACACAGCAGGGATATTAGTGATTTATATCACAGACAGGAAGCAGGCACAGCAGGGATGTTAGTGATTTATATCACAGACAGGAAGCAGACACAGCAGGGATATTAGTGATTTATATCACATACAGGAAGCAGGCACAGCAGGGATGTTAGTGATTTATATCACAGATAGGAAGCAGACACAGCAGGGATATTAGTGATTTATATCACAGACAGGAAGCAGACACAGCAGGGATATTAGTGATTTATATCACAGACAGGAAGCAGGCACAGCAGGGATATTAGTGATTTATATCACAGACAGGAAGCAGACACAGCAGGGATATTAGTGATTTATATCACAGACAGGAAGCAGACACAGCAGGGATGTTAGTGATTTATATCACAGACAGGAAGCAGGCACAGCAGGGATATTAGTGATTTATATCACAGACAGGAAGCAGGCACAGCAGGGATATTAGTGATTTATATCACAGACAGGAAGCAGGCACAGCAGGGATATTAGTGATTTATATCACAGATAGGAAGCAGGCACAGCAGGGATGTTAGTGATTTATATCACAGATAGGAAGCAGACACAGCAGGGATATTAGTGATTTATATCACAGACAGGAAGCAGGCGCAGCAGGGATATTAGTGATTTATATCACAGATAGGAAGCAGGCACAGCAGGGATATTAGTGATTTATATCACAGATAGGAAGCAGACACAGCAGGGATATTAGTGATTTATATCACAGACAGGAAGCAGGCACAGCAGGGATATTAGTGATTTATATCACAGACAGGAAGCAGACACAGCAGGGATATTAGTGATTTATATCACAGATAGGAAGCAGGCACAGCAGGGATATTAGTGATTTATATCACAGACAGGAAGCAGGCACAACAGGGATATTAGTGATTTATATCACAGACAGGAAGCAGGCACAGCAGGGATATTAGTGATTTATATCACAGACAGGAAGCAGGCACAGCAGGGATATTAGTGATTTATATCACAGACAGGAAGCAGGCACAGCAGGGATGTTAGTGATTTATATCACAGACAGGAAGCAGGCACAGCAGGGATGTTAGTGATTTATATCACAGACAGGAAGCAGGCACAGCAGGGATATTAGTGATTTATATCACAGATAGGAAGAAGGCACAGCAGGGATATTAGTGATTTATGTCACAGACAGGAAGCAGGCACAGCAGGCATATTAGTGATTTATGTCACAGACAGGAAGCAGACACAGCAGGGATATTAGTGATTTATATCACAGACAGGAAGCAGGCACAGCAGGGATATTAGTGATTTATATCACAGACAGGAAGCAGGCACAGCAGGGATATTAGTGATTTATATCACAGACAGGAAGCAGACACAGCAGGGATATTAGTGATTTATATCACAGACAGGAAGCAGGCACAGCAGGGATATTAGTGATTTATATCACAGACAGGAAGCAGGCACAGCAGGGATATTAGTGATTTATATCACAGACAGGAAGCAGGCACAGCAGGGATATTAGTGATTTATATCACAGACAGGAAGCAGACACAGCAGGGATATTAGTGATTTATATCACAGACAGGAAGCAGGCACAGCAGGGATATTAGTGATTTATATCACAGACAGGAAGCAGGCACAGCAGGGATATTAGTGATTTATATCACAGACAGGAAGCAGGCACAGCAGGGATATTAGTGATTTATATCACAGACAGGAAGCAGACACAGCAGGGATATTAGTGATTTATATCACAGATAGGAAGCAGGCACAGCAGGGATATTGGTGATTTATATCACAGACAGGAAGCAGACACAGCAGGGATATTAGTGATTTATATCACAGACAGGAAGCAGGCACAGCAGGGATATTAGTGATTTATATCACAGACAGGAAGCAGACACAGCAGGGATATTAGTGATTTATATCACAGACAGGAAGCAGGCACAGCAGGGATATTAGTGATTTATATCACATACAGGAAGCAGGCACAGCAGGGATATTAGTGATTTATATCACAGACAGGAAGCAGACACAGCAGGGATATTAGTGATTTATATCACAGACAGGAAGCAGGAACAGCAGGGATATTAGTGATTTATATCACAGACAGGAAGCAGGCACAGCAGGGATATTAGTGATTTATATCACAGACAGGAAGCAGGCACAGCAGGGATATTAGTGATTTATATCACAGACAGGAAGCAGACACAGCAGGGATATTAGTGATTTATATCACAGATAGGAAGCAGGCACAGCAGGGATATTAGTGATTTATATCACAGACAGGAAGCAGACACAGCAGGGATATTAGTGATTTATATCACAGACAGGAAGCAGGCACAGCAGGGATGTTAGTGATTTATATCACATACAGGAAGCAGGCACAGCAGGGATATTAGTGATTTATATCACATACAGGAAGCAGGCACAGCAGGGATATTAGTGATTTATATCACAGATAGGAAGCAGACACAGCAGGGATATTAGTGATTTATATCACAGACAGGAAGCAGGCACAGCAGGGATATTAGTGATTTATATCACAGACAGGAAGCAGACACAGCAGGGATATTAGTGATTTATATCACAGACAGGAAGCAGGCACAGCAGGGATATTAGTGATTTATATCACAGACAGGAAGCAGGCACAGCAGGGATATTAGTGATTTATATCACAGACAGGAAGCAGGCACAGCAGGGATATTAGTGATTTATATCACAGACAGGAAGCAGACACAGCAGGGATATTAGTGATTTATATCACAGACAGGAAGCAGACACAGCAGGGATATTAGTGATTTATATCACAGACAGGAAGCAGGCACAGCAGGGATATTAGTGATTTATATCACAGACAGGAAGCAGGCACAGCAGGGATATTAGTGATTTATATCACAGACAGGAAGCAGGCACAGCAGGGATATTAGTGATTTATATCACAGATAGGAAGCAGGCACAGCAGGGATATTAGTGATTTATATCACAGACAGGAAGCAGGCACAGCAGGGATATTAGTGATTTATATCACAGATAGGAAGCAGGCACAGCAGGGATATTAGTGATTTATATCACAGACAGGAAGCAGACACAGCAGGGATATTAGTGATTTATATAACAGATAGGAAGCAGGCACAGCAGGGATATTAGTGATTTATATCACAGACAGGAAGCAGGCACAGCAGGGATGTTAGTGATTTATATCACATACAGGAAGCAGGCACAGCAGGGATATTAGTGATTAATATCACATACAGGAAGCAGGCACAGCAGGGATATTAGTGATTTATATCACAGATAGGAAGCAGACACAGCAGGGATATTAGTGATTTATATCACAGACAGGAAGCAGGCACAGCAGGGATATTAGTGATTTATATCACAGACAGGAAGCAGACACAGCAGGGATATTAGTGATTTATATCACAGACAGGAAGCAGGCACAGCAGGGATATTAGTGATTTATATCACAGACAGGAAGCAGGCACAGCAGGGATATTAGTGATTTATATCACAGACAGGAAGCAGGCACAGCAGGGATATTAGTGATTTATATCACAGACAGGAAGCAGACACAGCAGGGATATTAGTGATTTATATCACAGACAGGAAGCAGACACAGCAGGGATATTAGTGATTTATATCACAGACAGGAAGCAGGCACAGCAGGGATATTAGTGATTTATATCACAGACAGGAAGCAGGCACAGCAGGGATATTAGTGATTTATATCACAGACAGGAAGCAGACACAGCAGGGATATTAGTGATTTATATCACAGATAGGAAGCAGGCACAGCAGGGATATTAGTGATTTATATCACAGACAGGAAGCAGGCACAGCAGGGATATTAGTGATTTATATCACAGACAGGAAGCAGGCACAGCAGGGATATTAGTGATTTATATCACATACAGGAAGCAGGCACAGCAGGGATATTAGTGATTTATATCACAGACAGGAAGCAGGCACAGCAGGGATATTAGTGATTTATATCACAGACAGGAAGCAGGCACAGCAGGGAAATTAGTGATTTATATCACAGACAGGAAGCAGACACAGCAGGGATATTAGTGATTTATATCACAGACAGGAAGCAGACACAGCAGGGATATTAGTGATTTATATCACAGACAGGAAGCAGACACAGCAGGGATATTAGTGATTTATATCACAGACAGGAAGCAGACACAGCAGGGATATTAGTGATTTATATCACAGACAGGAAGCAGGCACAGCAGGGATATTAGTGATTTATATCACATACAGGAAGCAGACACAGCAGGGATATTAGTGATTTATATCACAGACAGGAAGCAGGCACAGCAGGGATATTAGTGATTTATATCACAGATAGGAAGCAGACACAGCAGGGATATTAGTGATTTATATCACAGACAGGAAGCAGACACAGCAGGGATATTAGTGATTTATATCACAGACAGGAAGCAGACACAGCAGGGATATTAGTGATTTATATCACAGACAGGAAGCAGACACAGCAGGGATATTAGTGATTTATATCACAGACAGGAAGCAGGCACAGCAGGGATATTAGTGATTTATATCACATACAGGAAGCAGGCACAGCAGGGATATTAGTGATTTATATCACAGACAGGAAGCAGACACAGCAGGGATATTAGTGATTTATATCACATACAGGAAGCAGGCACAGCAGGGATATTAGTGATTTATATCACAGACAGGAAGCAGGCACAGCAGGCATATTAGTGATTTATATCACACACAGGAAGCAGGCACAGCAGGGATATTAGTGTTTTATATCACAGACAGGAAGCAGGCACAACAGGGATATTAGTGATTTATATCACAGACAGGAAGCAGACACAGCAGGGATATTAGTGATTTATATCACAGATAGGAAGCAGGCACAGCAGGGATATTAGTGATTTATATCACAGACAGGAAGCAGACACAGCAGGGATATTAGTGATTTATATCACAGACAGGAAGCAGGCACAGCAGGGATATTAGTGATTTATATCACAGACAGGAAGCAGGCACAGCAGGGATATTAGTGTTTTATATCACAGACAGGAAGCAGGCACAACAGGGATATTAGTGATTTATATCACAGACAGGAAGCAGACACAGCAGGGATATTAGTGATTTATATCACAGATAGGAAGCAGGCACAGCAGGGATATTAGTGATTTATATCACAGACAGGAAGCAGACACAGCAGGGATATTAGTGATTTATATCACAGACAGGAAGCAGGCACAGCAGGGATATTAGTGATTTATATCACAGACAGGAAGCAGACACAGCAGGGATATTAGTGATTTATATCACAGATAGGAAGCAGGCACAGCAGGGATATTAGTGATTTATATCACAGACAGGAAGCAGACACAGCAGGGATATTAGTGATTTATATCACAGACAGGAAGCAGGCACAGCAGGGATATTAGTGATTTATATCACAGATAGGACACAGGCCAGAAAACAGAAATATATCAATTAATCCGTGTCCCTAATGAGATGAATGGTGTTAAAGAAGTAACACCTCTTAGTAAGAACTCCCCCACACTTACCCTTCTATGGCCAGAAAATCCTAAAGGCCCTTATGAATATTGCCTTTGTTCCATCTTCTGTCATGAGGTAGGCCCATGGAGGAGGACATGACAGTTGCTATCAGGACCCCAGGACCTCAAGCTCTGCTCACTGCACATGGAGATCTTAGAGCCAGAGCGGTGTGCAAGGTAATGCTTAGCAGTGCCTTCCACATGCCTCTTATCCTTTAAGGGTTAAGCAGGCTTAGGCAATCCGCCTGCTTCATTTTGAAGAAACTGTCAGTGACTCCTCCATGGACCGGAGATCAGGGAATAATAAAGAGGTTCTCTGTTGAACACAGACAACACAGACGGACCTGACATCAGGGAATAATAAAGAGGTTCTCTGCTGAACACAGACGGACCTGACATCAGGGAATAATAAAGAGGTTCTCTGCTGGACACAGACGGACCTGACATCAGGGAATAATAAAGAGGTTCTCTGCTGAACACAGACGGACCTGACATCAGGGAATAATAAAGAGGTTCTCTGCTGAACACAGACGGACCTGACATCAGGGAATAATAAAGAGGTTCTCTGCTGAACACAGACGGACCTGACATCAGGGAATAATAAAGAGGTTCTCTGCTGAACACAGACGGACCTGACATCAGGGAATAATAAAGAGGTTCTCTGCTGAACACAGACGGACCTGACATCAGGGAATAATAAAGATGTTCTCTGTTGAACACAGACAACACAGACGGACCTGACATCATGGAATAATAAAGAGGTTCTCTGCTGAACACAGACGGACCTGACATCAGGGAATAATAAAGAGGTTCTCTGCTGAACACAGACAACACAGATGAGGGCTGTTAGGTTTTTGTGGACACAGTAATGTATGTGAGGGCTAGTGGGTTCTCTTTACACTTGGCAGACAGTAACTAATATCACGGTGACAGTAGGCAGGCGAGCAGCAGGAATAACAGGACACAGAGGATATGGACAGCGCTGCCGACGTAATGGACACTCAGTCACTTTTAGGGCTAACTAGGGACTTTCCTCCAGTAAAGTGCGGCACAAGGACAGGAGATAAACGATGCTCATGTCTAATGACCCAGAAGCCCAGCTGCACCTCAGACGTCATGCAGCAGGCATAGGTATCTAGGGCAATAAAGGGCACCCCCCCCCCCCCCGTTACTGTGCGACATGTTACCAAGTAAGAGCCACAGGGCTTTGTGCTTTATCATTTTCTGTATCCGTCTCCTGTGGCTGACATTACAGGGCATAACCCTGGTGTATTGATGTGCCCATTCTTACATGTGAGCCAACTAAAAACCAGAGTGACATCTAAAGGACAAGTGGTTCTATGGGCACCATGTTCACCCCTCAAAAACTAGAGAGCTCTCCAACACAACTGAGCAGTGTCAGTGAGTAAGGGAGGTAATATAGGGATAAGACAGGAAGTCAGTGCTAGGGGAGGTGGGTAATGCATTACTGAGCAGTGTCAGTGAGTAAGGGAGGTAATATAGGGATAAGACAGGAAGTCAGTGCTAGGGGAGGTGGGTAATGCATTACTGAGTAGTGTCAGTGAGTGGGGAGGTAATGTAGGGATAAGACAGGAAGTCAGTGCTAGGGGAGGTGGGTAACACATTGCTGAGCAGTGTCAGTGAGTGGGGAGGTAATATAGGGATAAGACAGGAAGTCAGTGCTAGGGGAGGTGGGTAATGCATTACTGAGTAGTGTCAGTGAGTGGGGAGGTAATGTAGGGATAAGACAGGAAGTCAGTGCTAGGGGAGGTGGGTAATGCATTGCTGAGCAGTGTCAGTGAGAGGGAGAGGTAATGTAGGGATAAGATAGGAAGTCAGTGCTAGGGGAGGTGGGTAATACATTACTGAGTAGTGTCAGTGAGTGGGGAGGTAATGTAGGGATAAGACAGGAAGTCAGTGCTAGGGGAGGTGGGTAATGTATTACTGAGCAGTGACAGTGAGTGGAGAGGTAATGTAGGTATAAGACAGGAAGTCAGTGCTAGGGGAGGTGGGTAATGCATTGCTGAGCAGTGTCAGTGAGTGGGGAGGTAATGTAGGGATAAGACAGGAAGTCAGTGCTAGGGGAGGTGGGTAATGCATTTCTGAGTAGTGTCAGTGAGTGGGGAGGTAATGTAGGGATAAGACAGGAAGTCAGTGCTAGGGGAGGTGGGTAATGCATTACTGAGCAGTGTCAGTGAGAGGGGAGGTAATGTAGGGATAAGACAGGAAGTCAGTACTAGGGGAGGTGGGTAATGCATTACTGAGCAGTGTCAGTGAGTGGGGAGGTAATGTAGGGATAAGATAGGAAGTCAGTACTAGGGGAGGTGGGTAATGCATTACTGAGCAGTGTCAGTGAGTGGGGAGGTAATGTAGGGATAAGACAGGAAGTCAGTACTAGGGGAGGTGGGTAATGCATTACTGAGCAGTGTCAGTGAGAGGGGAGGTAATGTAGGGATAAGACAGGAAGTCAGTACTAGGGGAGGTGGGTAATGCATTACTGAGCAGTGTCAGTGAGTGGGGAGGTAATGTAGGAATAAGACAGGAAGTCAGTGCTAGGGGAGGTGGGTAATGCATTGCTGAGCAGTGTCAGTGAGTGGGGGAGGTAATGTAGGGATAAGACAGGAAGTCAGTACTAGGGGAGGTGGGTAATGCATTGCTGAGTAGTGTCAGTGAGAGGGAGAGGTAATGTAGGGATAAGATAGGAAGTCAGTGCTAGGGGAGGTGGGTAATACATTACTGAGTAGTGTCAGTGAGTGGGGAGGTAATGTAGGGATAAGACAGGAAGTCAGTGCTAGGGGAGGTGGGTAATACATTACTGAGCAGTGTCAGTGAGTGGGGAGGTAATGTAGGGATAAGACAGGAAGTCAGTGCTAGGAGAGGTAGGTAATACATTACTGAGTAGTGTCAGTGAGTGGGGAGGTAATGTAGGGATAAGACAGGAAGTCAGTGCTAGGGGAGGTGGGTAATACATTACTGAGTAGTGTCAGTGAGTGGGGGAGGTAATGTAGGGATAAGACAGGAAGTCAGTACTAGGGGAGGTGGGTAATACATTACTGAGTAGTGTCAGTGAGTGGGGGAGGTAATGTAGGGATAAGACAGGAAGTCAGTGCTAGGGGAGGTGGGTAATACATTACTGAGTAGTGTCAGTGAGTGGGGGAGGTAATGTAGGGATAAGACAGGAAGTCAGTGCTAGGGGAGGTGGGTAATGTATTACTGAGCAGTGTCAGTGAGTGGGGAGGTAATGTAGGGATAAGACAGGAAGTCAGTGCTAGGGGAGGTGGGTAATGTAGTGCTGAGTAGTGTCAGTGAGTAAGGGAGGTAATGTAGGGATAAGACAGGAAGTCAGTGCTAGGGGAGGTGGGTAATACATTACTGAGTAGTGTCAGTGAGTGGGGGAGGTAATGTAGGGATAAGACAGGAAGTCAGTGCTAGGGGAGGTGGGTAATGCATTGCTGAGCAGTGTCAGTGAGTGGGGAGGTAATGTAGGGATAAGACAGGAAGTCAGTGCTAGGGTAGGTGGGTAATACATTGCTGAGCAGTGTCAGTGAGTGGGGGAGGTAATGTAGGGATAATACAGGAAGTCAGTGCTAGGGGAGGTGGGTAACACATTGGTGAGCAGTGTCAGTGAGTGGGGAGGTAATGTAGGGATAAGACAGGAAGTCAGCGCTAGGGGAGGTGGGTAACACATTGCTGAGTAGTGTCAGTGAGTGGGGAGGTAATGTAGGGATAAGATAGGAAGTCAGCGCTAGGGGAGGTGGGTAACACATTGCTGAGTAGTGTCAGTGAGTGGGGAGGTAATGTAGGGATAAGATAGGAAGTCAGTGCTAGGGGAGGTGGGTAATGTATTACTGAGCAGTATCAGTGAGTGGGGGAGGTAATGTAGGGATAATACAGGAAGTCAGTGCTAGGGGAGGTGGGTAACACATTGCTGAGCAGTGTCAGTGAGTGGGGAGGTAATGTAGGGATAAGATAGGAAGTCAGTGCTAGGGGAGGTGGGTAATGTATTACTTAGCAGTGTCAGTGAGTGGGGAGGTAATGTAGGGATAAGACAGGAAGTCAGTGCTAGGGGAGGTGGGTAACACATTGCTGAGTAGTGTCAGTGAGTGGGAGAGGATTCCATTAAGATCAGAAATTCTACATCACTCCCACCCTTTCCAAAATTAATAAATAAATATTTCTCTGTATCCTATTCACCAAGTCGGATATGCGAGTTGACATCCATTTTATTTCCATAGCGGAGGACAGTATTTATTGTCAGCTCTACACAATGCATCTTTCACAAGGATCCTGTATTAAAGGGTTAAGATAGTAACTATGGATTGTACTTACGGAGTTGAAGAGCTCAGTGGTCAGTCCCAGGTAGTTGTGCAGAGCCAGGAAGGTCACCCTTTGTAGTCGGACCATGATAATCTTGGTGAAAGAACAGGAAAACGCAACTTGTTAGAAAACCAAACTTCTGAGCAATTATTGCTTTCAACACCACCCCCATATCCCCCTCCGCACAAACATGGGGCTTCTATATCCAGGGGAGCAATCTCCCATGAGCACCAAGCATGGCACCACGTGTGGTATGGACCTCTCCCGGCTCTGAATAACACAGCGGTCTGAGAGACAAACCAGAACACAACAGACTACTTTAAGCTACACAGCCAAGGATTTAACTGTCTTATATGAACCCTATATTTGCCCATTAAAGTGACAGGTCCATGTTAAACTGAACTAGTACTGGATATCATGTCTGTGTTCATTCTTTGTAGGATTCCAAACTCCATCCAGCTTCAGTAGGTGCAGTCTGCAGTTTTGCAGACAGGATCCGGTCTTTTGTGGACATTACCTCCACTAGTAATTAAAGATTTATTTTGGGGAACCACTCCACACAGAACTTACTCCTGTCAGCCAATATGATTTTCTGGGCAGTTTAAGGTAAGGGGAGATGCACCTATTCCTGGAGGGGATCTACAGTAGGAAGATGATCTTAAAGGGATAGTAATACTTAAAATGTAAAAAAAAATATGTTGTAGAGTTTATCCCCCTGAGTAAAACAAGGGTACTCCCACTGCTGAAAGGTGTTTTATTCAAAAGTTATTAATTTTCAAAGTTGAATTTTTTAGGTGCAATATCACAGTGGCCTGAAATTGTACAGTGGCGCTGTTGCTACACCATCCTATGGAGATTTATGGTCAACTGACCAGAGCTGTCCATAGGATCGTGTAGCAACAGCGCCACTGTACAAATTCAGGCAACTGTGATATTGCACCTAAAAAATTCAACTTTGAAAATTAATAACTTTTGAATGAAACACCTTTCAGCAGTGGGAGTACCCTTGTTTAACTCAGGGGGATAAACCCTACATCATATTTTTTTTTACATTTTAAGTATTACTATCCCTTTAATATGCTACCTCAGCAGTTTTCTGATTTTTGCTGCAGTGGAAAATTTCAATTTCAAACCAATTCATATTACATTCACACCCTTTAACCGCATGCATGCTAGTGAAGACACAAATGAATTTATCTGCATAAGGAATCCTCACACTTATCTTTGGACCGAATCATACAGAATCCTCACCTTCTCTTTACAATAAATCCTACATAACCCTGACAGTTCTCTTTAGACTAAATCCTACAGAATCACCACCGTTCTCTTTACAATAAATCCTACAGAATCCTCACCTTCTCTTTAGACTGAATCCTACAGAATCCTCACCGTTCTCTTTAGACTGAATCCTACAGAACCCTCACAGTTCTTTTTAGACTGAATCCTACAGATTCCTCATAGTTCTCTTTAGACTAAATCCTACAGAATCACCACCGTTCTCTTTAGACTGAATCCTAGAGAATCACCACCGTTCTCTTTAGACTGAATCCTACAGAATCACCATCGTTCTCTTTAGACTGAATCCTACAGAATCACCACGTTCTCTTTAGACTGAATCCTACAGAATCCTCACATTCTCTTTAGACTAAATCCTACAGAATCCTCACAGTTCTCTTTAGACTGAATCCTACAGAACCCTCATAGTTATCTTTAGACCAAATCCTACAGAATCCTCACATTCTCTTTAGACTAAATCCTACAGAATCACCACTGTTCTCTTTAGACTGAATCCTACAGAATCACCACCTTCTCTTTAGACTGAATCCTACAGAAGCCTCACCGTTCTCTTTAGACTGAATCCTACAGAAGCCTCACAGTTCTCTTTAGACTGAATCCTACAGAAGCCTCACAGTTCTCTTTAGACTGAATCCTACAGAATCCTCACAGTTCTCTTTAGACTGAATCCTACAGAATCCTCACAGTTCTCTTTAGAATGAATCCTCACAGTTCTCTTTAGAATGAATCCTCACAGTTCTCTTTAGAATGAATCCTCACAGTTCTCTTTAGAATGAATCCTCACAGTTCTCTTTAGAATGAATCCTCACAGTTCTCTTTAGAATGAATCCTCACAGTTCTCTTTAGAATGAATCCTCACAGTTCTCTTTAGAATGAATCCTCACAGTTCTCTTTAGAATGAATCCTCACAGTTCTCTTTAGAATGAATCCTCACAGTTCTCTTTAGAATGAATCCTCACAGTTCTCTTTAGAATGAATCCTCACCTTCTCTTTGGATTGAATTTACTTTCCCAGTACATATTTACCTGAACTACTCTTACAAGAGTCTCTGGGTATTTGGCAAAGACGTCCTCGAAGGCATTGGCTGGAAGGCGCAGAATGGTGGATGCTGTGGCGGCTCGGGCAGAAACCGTTTTGTAAGGAGCAGTGTGTCCCTGGCAGTGAATAAGGAAACCACAATTATATCCCACTGCATCAGTTACTAAAACAGCTACATCAGGAGAGGGAAACATTGGTCTTCGTGCACTACCGATCTACACCTCGTATCACTGTAACCCTGCCACTGCCTACCTGAGGATGATGGGAGCTGTAGTCCATTGAATGATGGGGAGACCAAAGCTGTATAATATGGCCGGTGAGAACATTAGGATCAAGGCAGGCAAAATGATGACATGCCAGGTGTTGGAGACTACAGCTCCCATCATCCCTAACTGGACAACGCCTGGAAAGCCAGATGTTAATGAAAGTGAATTAAAATGAAGAGATTCATTGATGGAGCACAAGTTGGCAGGAGACTAGTGTATATAATGTGTAGTTTAATATCCCTGTTTAATATGTAACATACTCAACTATCAGTACAACCCAACAGTGCAGGTTATATCAGTACAACCCAACAGTGCAGGTTATATCAGTACAACCCAACAGTGCAGGTTATATCAGTACAACCCAACAGTGCAGGTTATATCAGTACAACCCAACAGTGCAGGTTATATCAGTACAACCCAACAGTGCAGGTTATATCAGTACAACCCAACAGTGCAGGTTATATCAGTACAACCCAACAGTGCAGGTTATATCAGTACAACCCAACAGTGCAGGTTATATCAGTACAACCCAACAGTGCAGGTTATATCAGTACAACCCAACAGTGCAGGTTATATCAGTACAACCCAACAGTGCAGGTTATATCAGTACAACCCAACAGTGCAGGTTATATCAGTACAACCCAACAGTGCAGGTTATATCAGTACAACCCAACAGTGCAGGTTATATCAGTACAACCCAACAGTGCAGGTTATATCAGTACAACCCAACAGTGCAGGTTATATCAGTACAACCCAACAGTGCAGGTTATATCAGTACAACCCAACAGTGCAGGTTATATCAGTACAACCCAACAGTGCAGGTTATATCAGTACAACCCAACAGTGCAGGTTATATCAGTACAACCCAACAGTGCAGGTTATATCAGTACAACCCAACAGTGCAGGTTATATCAGTACAACCCAACAGTGCAGGTTATATCAGTACAACCCAACAGTGCAGGTTATATCAGTACAACCCAACAGTGCAGGTTATATCAGTACAACCCAACAGTGCAGGTTATATCAGTACAACCCAACAGTGCAGGTTATATCAGTACAACCCAACAGTGCAGGTTATATCAGTACAACCCAACAGTGCAGGTTATATCAGTACAACCCAACAGTGCAGGTTATATCAGTACAACCCAACAGTGCAGGTTATATCAGTACAACCCAACAGTGCAGGTTATATCAGTACAACCCAACAGTGCAGGTTATATCAGTACAACCCAACAGTGCAGGTTATATCAGTACAACCCAACAGTGCAGGTTATATCAGTACAACCCAACAGTGCAGGTTATATCAGTACAACCCAACAGTGCAGGTTATATCAGTACAACCCAACAGTGCAGGTTATATCAGTACAACCCAACAGTGCAGGTTATATCAGTACAACCCAACAGTGCAGGTTATATCAGTACAACCCAACAGTGCAGGTTATATCAGTACAACCCAACAGTGCAGGTTATATCAGTACAACCCAACAGTGCAGGTTATATCAGTACAACCCAACAGTGCAGGTTATATCAGTACAACCCAACAGTGCAGGTTATATCAGTACAACCCAACAGTGCAGGTTATATCAGTACAACCCAACAGTGCAGGTTATATCAGTACAACCCAACAGTGCAGGTTATATCAGTACAACCCAACAGTGCAGGTTATATCAGTACAACCCAACAGTGCAGGTTATATCAGTACAACCCAACAGTGCAGGTTATATCAGTACAACCCAACAGTGCAGGTTATATCAGTACAACCCAACAGTGCAGGTTATATCAGTACAACCCAACAGTGCAGGTTATATCAGTACAACCCAACAGTGCAGGTTATATCAGTACAACCCAACAGTGCAGGTTATATCAGTACAACCCAACAGTGCAGGTTATATCAGTACAACCCAACAGTGCAGGTTATATCAGTACAACCCAACAGTGCAGGTTATATCAGTACAACCCAACAGTGCAGGTTATATCAGTACAACCCAACAGTGCAGGTTATATCAGTACAACCCAACAGTGCAGGTTATATCAGTACAACCCAACAGTGCAGGTTATATCAGTACAACCCAACAGTGCAGGTTATATCAGTACAACCCAACAGTGCAGGTTATATCAGTACAACCCAACAGTGCAGGTTATATCAGTACAACCCAACAGTGCAGGTTATATCAGTACAACCCAACAGTGCAGGTTATATCAGTACAACCCAACAGTGCAGGTTATATCAGTACAACCCAACAGTGCAGGTTATATCAGTACAACCCAACAGTGCAGGTTATATCAGTACAACCCAACAGTGCAGGTTATATCAGTACAACCCAACAGTGCAGGTTATATCAGTACAACCCAACAGTGCAGGTTATATCAGTACAACCCAACAGTGCAGGTTATATCAGTACAACCCAACAGTGCAGGTTATATCAGTACAACCCAACAGTGCAGGTTATATCAGTACAACCCAACAGTGCAGGTTATATCAGTACAACCCAACAGTGCAGGTTATATCAGTACAACCCAACAGTGCAGGTTATATCAGTACAACCCAACAGTGCAGGTTATATCAGTACAACCCAACAGTGCAGGTTATATCAGTACAACCCAACAGTGCAGGTTATATCAGTACAACCCAACAGTGCAGGTTATATCAGTACAACCCAACAGTGCAGGTTATATCAGTACAACCCAACAGTGCAGGTTATATCAGTACAACCCAACAGTGCAGGTTATATCAGTACAACCCAACAGTGCAGGTTATATCAGTACAACCCAACAGTGCAGGTTATATCAGTACAACCCAACAGTGCAGGTTATATCAGTACAACCCAACAGTGCAGGTTATATCAGTACAACCCAACAGTGCAGGTTATATCAGTACAACCCAACAGTGCAGGTTATATCAGTACAACCCAACAGTGCAGGTTATATCAGTACAACCCAACAGTGCAGGTTATATCAGTACAACCCAACAGTGCAGGTTATATCAGTACAACCCAACAGTGCAGGTTATATCAGTACAACCCAACAGTGCAGGTTATATCAGTACAACCCAACAGTGCAGGTTATATCAGTACAACCCAACAGTGCAGGTTATATCAGTACAACCCAACAGTGCAGGTTATATCAGTACAACCCAACAGTGCAGGTTATATCAGTACAACCCAACAGTGCAGGTTATATCAGTACAACCCAACAGTGCAGGTTATATCAGTACAACCCAACAGTGCAGGTTATATCAGTACAACCCAACAGTGCAGGTTATATCAGTACAACCCAACAGTGCAGGTTATATCAGTACAACCCAACAGTGCAGGTTATCAGGATCTAGTTCATACGACACATGCAAAACAATGAGATACCCAGTCCTTCTTATATAAGGACAGACCCAGGACATAAGGACAGACCCAGCCCGTGATAAGGACAGACACAGGACATAAGGACAGACCCAGGACATAAGGACAGACACAGGACATAAGGACAGACCCAGGTCATAAGGACAGACCCAGGACATAAGGACAGACCCAGGACATAAGGACAGACCCAGGACATAAGGACAGACCCAGCCCGTGATAAGGACAGACACAGGACATAAGGACAGACACAGGACATAAGGACAGACACAGGACATAAGGACAGACACAGGACACAAGGACAGACACAGGACACAAGGACAGACACAGGACATAAGGACAGACCCAGGACATAAGGACAGACCCAGGACATAAGGACAGACCCAGGACATAAGGACAGACCCAGGACATAAGGACAGACTCAGGACATAAGGACAGACTCAGGACATAAGGACAGACCCAGGACATAAGGACAGACCCAGGACATAAGGACAGACCCAGGACATAAGGACAGACCCAGGACATAAGGACAGACACAGGACACAAGGACAGACCCAGGACATAAGGACAGACCCAGGACATAAGGACAGACCCAGGACACAAGGACAGACCCAGGACATAAGGACAGACCCAGGACATAAGGACAGACACAGGACATAAGGACAGACCCAGGACATGAGGACAGACCCAGGACATGAGGACAGACCCAGGACACAAGGACAGACCCAGGACATAAGGACAGACCCAGGACATAAGGACAGACCCAGGACATAAGGACAGACACAGGACATAAGGACAGACACAGGACATAAGGACAGACCTAGGACACAAGGACAGACACAGGACATAAGGACAGACCCAGGACATAAGGACAGACCCAGGACACAAGGACAGACACAGGACATAAGGACAGACCCAGGACATAAGGACAGACCTAGGACATAAGGACAGACACAGGACATAAGGACAGACCCAGGACACAAGGACAGACCCAGGACATAAGGACAGACCCAGGTCATAAGGACAGACCCAGGACATAAGGACAGACCCAGGACATAAGGACAGACCCAGGTCATAAGGACAGACCCAGGACATAAGGACAGACCCAGGACATAAGGACAGACCCAGGACATAAGGACAGACCCAGGTCATAAGGACAGACCCAGGACATAAGGACAGACCCAGGTCATAAGGACAGACCCAGGACATAAGGACAGACCCAGGTCATAAGGACAGACCCAGGACATAAGGACAGACCCAGGACATAAGGACAGACCCAGGACATAAGGACAGACCCAGGTCATAAGGACAGACCCAGGACATAAGGAAAGACACAGGACATAAGGACAGACCCAGGACATAAGGACAGACTCAGGACACAAGGACAGACCCAGGACATAAGGACAGACCCAGGACATAAGGACAGACCCAGGACATAAGGACAGACCTAGGACATAAGGACAGACCCAGGACATAAGGACAGACCCAGGACATAAGGACAGACCCAAGACATAAGGACAGACCCAGGACACAAGGACAGACCCAGGACATGAGGACAGACCCAGGACATGAGGACAGACCCAGGACATAAGGACAGACCCAGGACATAAGGACAGACCCAGGACATAAGGACAGACACAGGACATAAGGACAGACCCAGGACACAAGGACAGACACAGGACATAAGGACAGACCCAGGACATAAGGACAGACACAGGACACAAGGACAGACCTAGGACATAAGGACAGACCCAGGACATAAGGACAGACCCAGGTCATAAGGACAGACCCAGGACATAAGGACAGACCCAGGACATAAGGACAGACCCAGGACATAAGGACAGACCCAGGACACAAGGACAGACCCAGGACATAAGGACAGACACAGGACACAAGGACAGACACAGGACATAAGGACAGACCCAGGACATAAGGACAGACCCAGGACATAAGGACAGACCTAGGACATAAGGACAGACCCAGGACATAAGGACAGACCCAGGTCATAAGGACAGACCCAGGACATAAGGACAGACCCAGGACATAAGGACAGACCCAGGACATAAGGACAGACCCAGGACACAAGGACAGACCCAGGACATAAGGACAGACACAGGACACAAGGACAGACACAGGACATAAGGACAGACCCAGGACATAAGGACAGACCCAGGACATAAGGACAGACCTAGGACATAAGGACAGACCCAGGACATAAGGACAGACCCAGGTCATAAGGACAGACCCAGGACATAAGGACAGACCCAGGTCATAAGGACAGACCCAGGACATAAGGACAGACCCAGGACATAAGGACAGACCCAGGACATAAGGACAGACCCAGGTCATAAGGACAGACCCAGGACATAAGGACAGACCCAGGACATAAGGACAGACCCAGGACATAAGGACAGACTCAGGACATAAGGACAGACACAGGACACAAGGACAGACCCAGGACATAAGGACAGACACAGGACACAAGGACAGACACAGGACACAAGGACAGACCCAGGACACAAGGACAGACACAGGACATAAGGACAGACACAGGACACAAGGACAGACCCAGGACATAAGGACAGACTCAGGACATAAGGACAGACCCAGGACATAAGGACAGACCCAGGACATAAGGACAGACCCAGGTCATAAGGACAGACCCAGGACATAAGGACAGACCCAGGACATAAGGACAGACACAGGACATAAGGACAGACCCAGGTCATAAGGACAGACCCAGGACATAAGGACAGACCCAGGTCATAAGGACAGACCCAGGACATAAGGACAGACCCAGGTCATAAGGACAGACCCAGGACATAAGGACAGACCCAGGACATAAGGACAGACCCAGGACATAAGGACAGACCCAGGTCATAAGGACAGACTCAGGACACAAGGACAGACCCAGGACATAAGGACAGACCCAGGACATAAGGACAGACCCAGGACATAAGGACAGACCTAGGACATAAGGACAGACCCAGGACATAAGGACAGACCCAGGACATAAGGACAGACCCAAGACATAAGGACAGACCCAGGACACAAGGACAGACCCAGGACATGAGGACAGACCCAGGACATGAGGACAGACCCAGGACATAAGGACAGACCCAGGACATAAGGACAGACCCAGGACATAAGGACAGACACAGGACATAAGGACAGACCCAGGACACAAGGACAGACCCAGGACATAAGGACAGACCCAGGTCATAAGGACAGACCCAGGACATAAGGACAGACCCAGGACATAAGGACAGACCTAGGACATAAGGACAGACCCAGGACATAAGGACAGACCCAAGACATAAGGACAGACCCAGGACATAAGGACAGACCCAGGTCATAAGGACAGACCCAGGACATAAGGACAGACCCAGGACATAAGGACAGACACAGGACATAAGGACAGACCCAGGACATAAGGACAGACACAGGACACAAGGACAGACACAGGACATAAGGACAGACCCAGGTCATAAGGACAGACCCAGGTCATAAGGACAGACCCAGGACATAAGGACAGACCTAGGACATAAGGACAGACCCAGGACATAAGGACAGACCCAGGACATAAGGACAGACCCAGGACATAAGGACAGACCTAGGACATAAGGACAGACCCAGGACATAAGGACAGACCCAAGACATAAGGACAGACCCAGGACATAAGGACAGACCCAGGACATAAGGACAGACCCAGGACATAAGGACAGACCCAGGACATAAGGACAGACACAGGACACAAGGACAGACCCAGGACATAAGGACAGACCCAGGACATAAGGACAGACACAGGACACAAGGACAGACCCAGGTCATAAGGACAGACACAGGACATAAGGACAGACACAGGACACAAGGACAGACACAGGACACAAGGACAGACCCAGGACATAAGGACAGACACAGGACACAAGGACAGACCCAGGACATAAGGACAGACCCAGGACATAAGGACAGACCCAGGTCATAAGGACAGACCCAGGACATAAGGACAGACCCAGGACATAAGGACAGACCCAGGTCATAAGGACAGACACAGGACATAAGGACAGACCCAGGACATAAGGACAGACCCAGGACATAAGGACAGACACAGGACACAAGGACAGACACAGGACATAAGGACAGACCCAGGTCATAAGGACAGACCCAGGACATAAGGACAGACCCAGGACATAAGGACAGACCTAGGACATAAGGACAGACCCAGGACATAAGGACAGACCCAAGACATAAGGACAGACCCAGGACATAAGGACAGACCCAGGACATAAGGACAGACCCAGGACATAAGGACAGACCCAGGACATAAGGACAGACCCAGGTCATAAGGACAGACCCAGGTCATAAGGACAGACCCAGGACATAAGGACAGACACAGGACATAAGGACAGACACAGGTCATAAGGACAGACACAGGACATAAGGACAGACACAGGACATAAGGACAGACCCAGGTCATAAGGACAGACCCAGGACATAAGGACAGACACAGGACATAAGGACAGACCCAGGACACAAGGACAGACCCAGGACACAAGGACAGACACAGGACATAAGGACAGACACAGGACATAAGGACAGACCCAGGACATAAGGACAGACACAGGACATAAGGACAGACCCAGGACATAAGGACAGACCCAGGACATAAGGACAGACCTAGGACATAAGGACAGACCCAGGACATAAGGACAGACCCAGGACATAAGGACAGACTCAGGACACAAGGACAGACACAGGACACAAGGACAGACCCAGGACACAAGGACAGACCCAGGACACAAGGACAGACACAGGACATAAGGACAGACACAGGACATAAGGACAGACACAGGACATAAGGACAGACACAGGACACAAGGACAGACCCAGGACACAAGGACAGACCCAGGACATAAGGACAGACCCAGGACATAAGGACAGACCCAGGTCATAAGGACAGACCCAGGTCATAAGGACAGACACAGGACATAAGGACAGACACAGGACATAAGGACAGACACAGGACATAAGGACAGACACAGGACATAAGGACAGACACAGGACACAAGGACAGACCCAGGACATAAGGACAGACACAGGACATAAGGACAGACACAGGACACAAGGACAGACCCAGGTCATAAGGACAGACCCAGGACATAAGGACAGACACAGGACATAAGGACAGACACAGGACACAAGGACAGACCCAGGTCATAAGGACAGACCCAGGACATAAGGACAGACCCAGGACATAAGGACAGACACAGGACACAAGGACAGACCCAGGTCATAAGGACAGACCCAGGACATAAGGACAGACACAGGACATAAGGACAGACCCAGGACATAAGGACAGACCCAGGACATAAGGACAGACCCAGGTCATAAGGACAGACACAGGACATAAGGACAGACCCAGGACATAAGGACAGACCCAGGACATAAGGACAGACACAGGACACAAGGACAGACACAGGACATAAGGACAGACCCAGGACATAAGGACAGACCCAGGACATAAGGACAGACACAGGACATAAGGACAGACACAGGACATAAGGACAGACCCAGGTCATAAGGACAGACACAGGACATAAGGACAGACCCAGGACATAAGGACAGACACAGGACATAAGGACAGACCCAGGACATAAGGACAGACCCAGGACATAAGGACAGACACAGGACATAAGTACAGACACAGGACATAAGGACAGACACAGGACATAAGGACAGACCCAGGTCATAAGGACAGACACAGGACATAAGGACAGACCCAGGACATAAGGACAGACCCAGGTCATAAGGACAGACACAGGACATAAGGACAGACCCAGGACATAAGGACAGACCCAGGACATAAGGACAGACCCAGGACATAAGGACAGACCCAGGACATAAGGACAGACACAGGACACAAGGACAGACCCAGGACATAAGGACAGACCCAGGACATAAGGACAGACACAGGACACAAGGACAGACCCAGGTCATAAGGACAGACACAGGACATAAGGACAGACACAGGACACAAGGACAGACACAGGACACAAGGACAGACCCAGGACATAAGGACAGACTCAGGACATAAGGACAGACCCAGGACATAAGGACAGACCCAGGACATAAGGACAGACCCAGGACATAAGGACAGACCCAGGACATAAGGACAGACACAGGACATAAGGACAGACCCAGGTCATAAGGACAGACCCAGGACATAAGGACAGACACAGGACATAAGGACAGACACAGGACATAAGGACAGACCCAGGTCATAAGGACAGACACAGGACATAAGGACAGACCCAGGACATAAGGACAGACCCAGGTCATAAGGACAGACACAGGACATAAGGACAGACCCAGGTCATAAGGACAGACACAGGACATAAGGACAGACCCAGGACATAAGGACAGACACAGGACACAAGGACAGACCCAGGACACAAGGACAGACCCAGGACATAAGGACAGACCTAGGACATAAGGACAGACACAGGACATAAGGACAGACCCAGGTCATAAGGACAGACACAGGACATAAGGACAGACCCAGGTCATAAGGACAGACACAGGACATAAGGACAGACACAGGACATAAGGACAGACACAGGACATAAGGACAGACCCAGGTCATAAGGACAGACACAGGACATAAGGACAGACCCAGGTCATAAGGACAGACACAGGACATAAGGACAGACCCAGGACATAAGGACAGACCCAGGTCATAAGGACAGACCCAGGACATAAGGACAGACCCAGGACATAAGGACAGACACAGGACATAAGGACAGACCCAGGACATAAGGACAGACACAGGACATAAGGACAGACACAGGACATAAGGACAGACCCAGGACATAAGGACAGACCCAGGACATAAGGACAGACACAGGACATAAGGACAGACACAGGACATAAGGACAGACCCAGGACATAAGGACAGACCCAGGACATAAGGACAGACCCAGGTCATAAGGACAGACCCAGGTCATAAGGACAGACACAGGACATAAGGACAGACCCAGGACATAAGGACAGACACAGGACATAAGGACAGACCCAGGTCATAAGGACAGACCCAGGACATAAGGACAGACCCAGGTCATAAGGACAGACCCAGGACATAAGGACAGACACAGGACACAAGGACAGACCCAGGACACAAGGACAGACCCAGGACATAAGGACAGACACAGGACATAAGGACAGACACAGGACATAAGGACAGACACAGGACATAAGGACAGACACAGGACATAAGGACAGACCCAGGACATAAGGACAGACACAGGACATAAGGACAGACCCAGGACATAAGGACAGACACAGGTCATAAGGACAGACACAGGACATAAGGACAGACCCAGGACATAAGGACAGACCCAGGTCATAAGGACAGACCCAGGTCATAAGGACAGACACAGGACATAAGGACAGACACAGGACATAAGGACAGACCCAGGTCATAAGGACAGACACAGGACATAAGGACAGACACAGGACATAAGGACAGACCCAGGACATAAGGACAGACCCAGGTCATAAGGACAGACACAGGACACAAGGACAGACACAGGACATAAGGACAGACACAGGACATAAGGACAGACCCAGGACATAAGGACAGACCCAGGACATAAGGACAGACCCAGGTCATAAGGACAGACCCAGGACATAAGGACAGACACAGGTCATAAGGACAGACCCAGGACATAAGGACAGACCCAGGACATAAGGACAGACCCAGGACATAAGGACAGACCCAGGACATAAGGACAGACACAGGTCATAAGGACAGACCCAGGACATAAGGACAGACACAGGACATAAGGACAGACCCAGGACATAAGGACAGACCCAGGACATAAGGACAGACCCAGGACACAAGGACAGACCCAGGACACAAGGACAGACACAGGACATAAGGACAGACACAGGACATAAGGACAGACACAGGACACAAGGACAGACACAGGACACAAGGACAGACACAGGACATAAGGACAGACCCAGGTCATAAGGACAGACACAGGACATAAGGACAGACACAGGACATAAGGACAGACACAGGTCATAAGGACAGACACAGGACATAAGGACAGACCCAGGTCATAAGGACAGACCCAGGACATAAGGACAGACCCAGGACATAAGGACAGACCCAGGTCATAAGGACAGACCCAGGACACAAGGACAGACCCAGGACACAAGGACAGACACAGGACATAAGGACAGACACAGGACATAAGGACAGACACAGGACATAAGGACAGACACAGGACACAAGGACAGACACAGGACATAAGGACAGACCAGCCCGTGATCATTTGAAGGGAGGCTGAAATCAATCACAGTTAGTCAGCGCTGAGGACTTGGACAGAAAACATCACTCAGTTCACTATATTTTAATCCTAGTTACATATGAATAACACAAATCCATAGAAAGTATAAAATCATGATTTTCCCTACAGCAATAAATTGCCCCTTTCAGAGGACAGCAGCATGTTGTTGGTGGGATGTTTCGATGCTCTTTCCTTGTGTAAATACATCTCAGTGTAATCAGCTCCCACACAGACACCGGGACTGTGAATTCATTACTTCAATTCCCGTCTTCTCTTTACCCTCAATTTCATTCTCATTATATTTTTCTGTACAAAAACACCGCTCCCCAAGTGTAGGAGATGCTGATTCTAAATCCAGCAAGTGCGGAAAGACGTGCAATTTAAGTCACTTGATAATCGCTGTGTTCTCAGCCGATGAATTTTGATTACAGAGCAGGTTCTTTCTGGGAATGACAGGGGGAACATATTGCTGTAGAAGCCCCACCCTGTGCGCTGTGTCGGTGAGATGGAAATTGCAGCTTAGGCCACAATCACATGGGATTAATGGGGCTTTATGTGCAAAGGCAGCGAGGCTAATGTTCTAAGGAGTTATTCTGGGCCAAACCAAATGCACCACAGGGGACAAAAACTTTCCAAGAACTCCCGTCAATTTAAATGCAGCATTTAACCCCTTGAATGCTACAGTCTTCTCCAATGCATTGCTTGGCTATGGGAATTTTGTCCCTTTTGGTGCAGAATTACACCGATTCCACTTAGTACAATAGACTCCTTATCGCCTGGTAAGTTAGGCTGAACCATCACCTGTTAGTAGGGGGTTCCCACATTTTACAGTCCCTGTTGTTATTTCCATAAAGAAACATTATGGTGCCTTTAACCCTTTGAGTGCCAGAGGGGTACACAATGCATTGTATCCCTCTAGCACTCAAAGGGTTAATGAAATAAGAGGGAAAGAAGAGAAGGGGAGGACACGGAAGGACCCATTAGAAGTGCGGCTGATGTACTAAGATAAACTGGAGTAAACCAACTGCGCCATAGGGGAAAAATAAACATTCCCTATTCAATTAAATGGGGATTTTAACCCCATGAATGCTCAGGGTCTCCAAATCATTGCTGTGCAATGTGTTGGACACCTCTCTACCAGTTTAATGTCCCATTGAAATGAATGAGGAAGGTTTCTTTCTCCCCGTGGTGCCTACAGTTCCCCCTCAGTACATCAGTGTCCGTGTTGTGACAATGACCGTTACCGGAGAGGACAGTGAACTCACCGTTATTACATCCAGGATGCTGAGCAGACTGTGCACGCTGTCACCGGCCAGAACTTCCTTCACTACTATGTCCTTCCCGTCCTGAAAAGAAAACAAACATGGAACGTCAGAGCCTGGTGCAAGTTGGCTGGTACCAAGAGATGGGGTAGATGTAATCCACATCTCACCCAGTCTCTGCCCACCCCGAACGTGCTGGTCAGCTGTGACTACCTCACGCACACTAGACCCTTAATCGTACCTGGGAATTTACAACATGAGCCGACCCGGAGATCTGGGAAATATTAACAGTTCCCCAAAACACAGATAATGGGGGATACACCTCTGCCTGCTCGCCTATCAGCCCTCTGGGAAGCATGACTATCCAACAGCTTAGAGAGGTCTCTACTAGGAAGCACACAAGACAAGCAGGACTTCTCCGTCTGGTAGACACCAATGTACAGGCTAATAAGCAGTTAAAGGGATAGTAATGTTTCATAATAGCTCTAATTAATCATCATAGTATTCGGACTTTGGAGAGTGTTATTTCAGTTCTGTCAGAGTTGTAGTTCAAAAGTAATTCAATGACAAAGTATCCCCCTCCCACCCCTTTTACTGATGTAACACTGCTCAGCCAGATCAGAAGGGAGGTGCCCAACTACACTGCAGAGAGGGTCAATCTTCAATTAAGATAAGGGAAAAACCTGAAAAACTTGACAAGGGGGGCAGGGCTTTCATTGTTCTCATAGGAAGAAGATTGTCCCCTTCTGTTATCTGTCTGGTCTATGGACTGAATTCCACATCTGAGGTGAGGTGGCTTACACTAGGTAAAAGGGGCGGGAGGGGAAACTTTATCCTTCAATTACTCTTGAGCCACAACTCTGACAGTATTGAAATAACACTCTCCATGGCTCAAATACTATGAAGATTAATTGGAGCTGCTGTTTTTGTGAAACATTACTATCACTTTAACCGGTGCAGTTCTCTGACAACTGGGCCCTTCCCCGGGGATCCTGAGATATGGGTCAAACTACGAGAGCTCCTGGGTACACCCCTAATTCTCTCCTCTTCATCTCCCTTCAGCCACATTAACCCTTTAACCCTCATAACGGAAGGGAGTCAGGGGACGCTTGGAAATATTGGGCAATTCTGTAGCAAACCAACTACACAATAAGGGAGACATAACAATTCCCAAATTCCTATTGATTTTAATGTGGCCTGTAACCCTTGCATGCCAGGGATGCCGTCAATGCATTGAGAAGATACGATTTAGAGATCTCTCTAGTGTTTAAGGGGTTAAAAGCACTGCTTAAATGCAATGGGAATGTTCGTTTGTCGGTGCAGGTGGTTTGCTCCAGAACTGCAGTCCTTTTAGCACATCAGTAGGCGTATGAGGCGGATCCTGTAATAGGGAATAACCCCAGTAAAATAAGAAGAATAGAAATGTTCAGGTGAGGGTTATTACCAATTCAGTATATACAAGGGTATTATTATTATTATTATTATAATATTTAACACTTTAATAGCCAGAGGGGAACACAAGTCATTGCTTTGCAATGCGTTGCGCACCACTCCGGCACATAAAGAGTTAATGTGGACCTATCAACTTAACATAAGCTTAGTTAATTTTAAAGATACATAAAAACTGTACTAACCATGTGTTTATAATCTAATTAAATTATGAGAAATTAACCTTTATGTAGTTTTGATGGCACAGTCTGGCACTGTATGCTAATTTGGGCCTGTCCTGGACCAGTATTCCCACACACCCTGTGCTATGAATTAATCTAGACAGGACCCAAGCATGGGGGGGGGGCATTTCTACTGGTACGATGAGGGGTAAGTTTGGTCTGGAAGATAATTAATTAGCATACCGTGCAGTGAATTAGCATACAGTGCCAGACTGTGCCAGGAACACTTTGAAGGGGGGATATATTTGTGTCCTTTTTATCTGTGTGAGAAGAGAACGGGGTCTTACATTCTCCTGGATACAGACTTCTAGCATCCCATCCTGCACCACGTAGATACTGTTGTCCAGCTGTCCGGGACGGAAGACGTATTCGCCCTCGTGTAGCTGCACGAAGACCATGTGCTTGCACAGCTCCAGGAACAAGGGCTTCTCAAAGTGACCTAGAACCCTGCCAGAGAGAAGAGGGGCTCAACAGTACATCCCTGCCACACGACAAAGGGGAGGAAGGGGCGCTGCAGTGATTTCATCAACACAAAGGGTCATATGCAGAAAGGCAAAAGCGGAGTCTACAACCATCCAAATGTAGACAAAGAGCAGGACAACGATGGATCGGGAGGCCTGCGCACAAAGGAAAAGTGGATCCGTTCTAGAGCCAAACTCCCTGCACAAGTCTTACCAGTGATTTAAAGGCTTTTAAAACCTTGAATGCTAAAGGTCTCCAGCGTCTGAGATCTCTCTAGCATTCAAGGGGTTAAAAGGCCCATTCAAATTAATAAAAGTTTTGCAGCTTTTTATTTCTCCCGCGTGGTGCATTTGGTTTGCGCAGAATGAGGCGGATTTCTTCTGGGTATAGAACCCACAGATTTATTAATCAAAGCATTTTATGGACCAGTGAAAGCTGCTTCCAGCAGGGAAATAAGAGCAGACGAATGATGGATGTGTATGGAGATCTGGGCCGGCACGTAGCGCAGAACTGATTACACTCACAAGCAACGCGCATTATACAAGAACGGTCTGAAATCCAATTCACCCTTCAAGTGACATTCACCTCTGTATTACACCTTATTTATACTAGAGGTACAGGACAAGGTCAGATTGTAAAAAATGTTACTTTGCTGGTTGTATAATCACTAGGTCCTCTCTCTATAGTGAGAGACAGGTGACACTGGTACCTGTATTCATTATATACAGAGATACAATGTACCACCACCCAGAAAAGACTGGAGGACAGAAAACTCTCTTCCTACAATCTGTGTCCAAATGGAGGCAAAGCCCAGTGGAATAGAGAGAGATCTGCAGACTCAGATCCGTACACAATGGACACACACAGTTACAACAGGGATTCTCAGCTCCAGACCTCGGGGCACAGACAGGTCACGTTTCAGGATATCCCTAATCCCACCGAGACAGCTCAATCACAATGACTGAGCCACTGATTACTTTCCACGATTAATCAGGGATATACTGAAAAGCTGACCTTTTGCTGTGATTAGAGGACTAACATTGAGCAATCCTGGGTTAGACTACACCGCCCATGAATTTGTCATCTGTGGAGGGTGACTTTCTAGAATGCAAGAACCGGACCAGAGAATTGGATTTCTGTAGACAACTAGAGGTTTGTTTATTGTTTGGACTGGATTATTTGTGGATGACTTGTCTAGGTCCATTCCCATTTCTTGTGGGTACACAATGAGGAATGACATGGTGGAGGGAATCCCCTGTACTGCCCTACTGCTGATAAGGTTTTGCCTCACCATACCAGCTCCATTCACTATAATGTGGGGCTGTTCCCTAGAGGCTTATCCACAGAGCTGTGTGGGTTATAATTATTATATTATACATATATTTATATTACACACACACACACACACACACACACCTCAAAATTTCCACTCGCCACTAGCCAATGGACAGTGAAAATTCAGCCCTGGTGGGTATGTTTTGGATTGCAGTGGCGACTAACTTTTCAGGTCTGGCTAGTAGCAAAGGATTTATAATATTATATATATATATATATATATATATATATATATATATATATATCAGGCCTTATAATTTTAAGTCCTTTGCTACTAGCCAGACCTGAAAAGTTACTCATAACATACCCACCAGGGCTGAATTTCTACTCACCATTGGCGAGTGGAAATTTTGAGCCATATATAATTATATATATAAATAATGCACCATTAAAAAAAAAATGGTTTTCAGTCATTTTTTCCTGTAATGGCCATTGAAAACCCTGATCATTTCGGTAATGCTCCTTTCACTGCACACGCAGGGCAGTAGAAGCACCAAGAGCAGAGGATAGGACGGAAAGAAAACAGGACAGTAAGTGAGTGACTCAATGAATAAGTGTATCATTTTTGTACAATAATCTGCCAATACTGAATGCTTGTTCCTGGTAATGCTCGTGTTCATTTCTTCTTACCTCACGTTCTTCAGCATGTAGAGGACCTCGGAGGGCAAGTGGGAATTTTTCACATCAAACTCTGTAAGATCGGCCTCCAGCAGGGAAGGGGGGGGCTCCTTCTTCTGTAAGGTTGGATATTCTTTCTTAAAACGAAGTATTCTGTAACAGCAAATGGAGATATACAGATGTAGATATACCCATTCGGACACAGCTACCGATCAAAGACCACCGGACTGAATTGCAAACCCTAGAGCAGAGATGAGCAACATGCAGCCCTCCAACTGTTGCTGGGCTACAAGTCCCATAATCCTCAGTTAGCCACTGGCATTAGACAGCACTTTGACAAAAATCATTACAGTTCCTGCTTTGCCTTTAGACACTGGGTGGTTCCCGCCCTCGTCCCTCTCTCTGGACACTGACTGGACTCCAGCCCTTATCCCACTCTCCCTCTCTCAGGACACTGACCGATTCCAGCCCTTGTCCCTCTCTCTGGACACCTCCCCACATAAGAATTTCTAGGGCCATATTCATGAAATTAAGAGGTGCAATTCTGAAGCAAAACTACACCACAGGGGGGCAAAGGAAAATCCCCAAAGATTCAGAAGAGGATTTTAACCCTTGAAACACTAGTGAGGTCTGCAACAACACATCACATTGCAATGCACTGAAGACCTCCCTAAGATCCAAGAGGTTAATCTCCCAATCTAAATCAAGGGCAGTTCAGGGAATTTCCATTTGTTCCCTATAGTGCAGTTGGTTGGCTCCACAATTTCTCCCCTTTATCCTCTTGAACACGGCCCTTTGTATTCTCCCAAATACAACTCATTATGAGATATAAAGCCGAACCCAGCATGGGGCAGGTAACGAGGCGTCTCACCTTTTAGCCAGCGTCAGGACTCGCACTCTTTTCCTCGCTCGCGGTCTGGACACTGTGTTCCCGACAAGGCTGTTTGGCAGAGTCGTGACCTAAAGACGCAACATAAACACAAATAGAAATGTGTTACACAAACCAGACTGGCTGATGGGGCTGCCCCCCCAAGAGGAACTGCACCGGTGAACTCAACTGGAATATCAAATCAGCAACAGGTCATCATAGGAAACTCCTAATAATAGCCCCCACTTACCTTGCTATTGCCTGAAAATCCTAAGAGACCCTATAAACTTTGCCCTTGATCCTTGGTTCAAGAGTTAATATCTTCACGGAGTCCTGTATGTCAGGAACATGGGAGCAGACAAGACAGTTACTGGCAAATCTCAAACCTTTAAGGCCCAGAGGGCTGTGCAACATATTGCTTACCCAACTGGTTATTAAAGGGTTAAATAGCCTGTTTCACTTTGACCTGCCTCCGTGGACCTGACATCCTGCTAGCAACTGTCATATCCTCATCCGTGGACCTGACATCCTGCCAGTAACTGTCATGCCCGCCTCCGTGGACCTGACATCCTGCCAGTAACTGTCATGTCCGCCTCCGTGGACCTGACATCCTGCCAGCAACTGTCCACCATAAGATAAATAGGGGATTCTTATTATTAGGAATGGGTTAGCTGTCTCTCTCTGGTAAGGGACTAGTTAGTAGATGTCCTTTTTCCAGAAGTCTGGGGGAAGCCATTTTCCTTTGCAATCCTCCAGGTCAGGAAACGGCGCAGTACCGGGTAGAAAGTGGCCAGTCGTGGGCACCCTGTACCGGGTAGAAAGTGGCCAGGCGTGGGCACGCAGCCAGGTGTGGGCACACTGTACCGGGTGGAACGCGGCCAGGCGTGGGCACACTGTACCGGGTGGAACGCGGCCAGGCGTGGGCACACTGTACTGGGTGGAACGCGGCCAGGCATGGGCCCACTGTACTGGGTGGAACGCGGCCAGGCATGGGCCCACTGTACTGGGTGGAACGCGGCCAGGCGTGGGCACACTGTACTGGGTGGAACGCGGCCAGGCGTGGGCCCACTGTACTGGGTGGAACGCGGCCAGGCATGGGCCCACTGTACTGGGTGGAACGCGGCCAGGCGTGGGCAGTGCAAAAGGGGACAGTTCTACAATATCAGACTCTTTTACATTCACACCGAGACTGATGAACCAAGGACACTGGAGTAATTCAGGAGCGAGCCAAGTGCATCATAGACAGCAATTACAGAGTCTCAATGATTCCAATGGGGTTTAACCCCATGAACACTAAAGATGACCACTACATTATGTTGGGATGTTTACTGGTCCCCTGTGGTGCAACTGGTCTACCTTAGTTTCTCCACATTGTTTTATGCATACAGCCCATAGAATCTAGACACTCTAGAAATTGCTCCACTTTTCTTTAGTACATCAGCCTCAGTGCTGGTTTTAACCCTTTGAGTGAACAGTGTGTTGAGTACCTCTCTGGCACTCATAGTGTTAAAAGTAAGAGGAACAGACACTCCAGTGTATTCTGAGCAATGAGCCACAAAAAAGTCTTAGTCAAGATCGCCATCTAGTGACAAGTCATAAGCATTGCGTCTATAAATGTTAAAACAGGTTTATGTAATGGAAAAAAATGGGACAGATTTTTACGTAACTGGAAAATTTGGGACATATTTAAGTACTAACAATTCAACAATAAGTTTTCTAGATTATGAAATATAAAACAGCTCCATTTAGGCTTCCACAGAAAACCGCTCTCAGATACAACAGAAAATGCAGCTTTTCATTTGATCTCAAAAACATAAAATCCCAAGAACATCTGGGATGTAAGCGATCCAAATGGTCGTGCTAAGAAGCAGGCAACCTTTGGCTCCCCAGCCATTTGTGGTTTGGGTATGATGGGACCTGTACTCCTGCACAGTTTATGAGAGAGGGGTCTGGTGCCAGCTGTACCTACCTTTCTCATGATCTTCCGACCGTAGAACAACACTTTGTCCCTCTTGCGGAAGCGGTAACGCGGCACCTCGGTCTGCTGCTGCTCTGAAATCAGAAATCCCTGGATATTAGCCAAAGGCCGATCACAGGGGTAAGGAGAAGCCCAAACAGAACTGCGCCCCTTCAACTTGTGGAATAGGACCCACAGAAATATGGACTATGATGGCAGATGACAGCCATTCGCCCCATTTCCCTGATCGCCATGTAACATAACTGAGGGGTTCAGTCGTATAATCCCCTCTCTTATTCAGGAGGATAAAGAGGTTCAATTCTGTACCAAACCAACAGCCCCGCGGGGGATGATTCCCATTGACTGAATGGGTCTTTTAACCCCTTGAATGCTAGAGAGGTCTCCAATACATTTTGACATCTGTAGCATTTACAGGGTTGAACGCCCCATTTACAATCAATAGTAATTGATATGGTTTATTCACCCCTATGGAGCAGCTGCACCTCTTTCCCTTCTGTAATATGGCCAGAGGATACTTACTGGACTGTCTGAAGCGCTTGTACACGATGAAGATAATGACCCCTATAATAGCGATCGCTACAGCGGCCCCTATGAGGATTCCCGTCAGCTGCATTACCAGGAAGGAAGTGGAAAAAAATTAATTGCATTGTAAAATATAAAAAAATACAAATAGAAATGTTTTATTTTACTTTTTCTTATTTCATTACAATGTATTAAATACATCTCACTTGCTGGTATTCTGTTTAATCCTGTGTAATTACATTAAATTAACTAAAGTTATTTTCTTAATTACATTGCAGTGTGAGCGCCCTCTACATGTAGGCTAAAAAAAGCATCTCCGACAACTATCACAACAGGATCAGAGCAACTCTGTATGGATCTCTCTCCATTCAATCTCTATTTCATTTTAAACTTACAGAGATCCTGACACCCAAAAACAAGTCGATTTAGTTGTGGGAAAAATAAGATATGCCTGTATGCTGTACTAGTCATGCTTTTTTAAAATAAATAGTTTTTGAGAACTCAACCTGTGTGTTTGGTGGCACAATCTGGAACTTTATGCAAATTCCCTGCATGGTATGCTAATTAGATATGTTCCAGGCCAATCATACCACTCGCTGTGCTATTAGACACGCCCCCAGTGTGTGGGCTCTGCCTAGATTCATTCATAGATCAGCCCAGCACAGACACTAATTACCATAAACTGCCAGACTGCGTCACCAATAGATAATGGTGAATTTCCCACAAACTATTGATATTACAAATAAATGGCAGCACCATATGTAGACGTATTTAATTTATCTGTAACTTTAAGTAAACGTCCGTTTGGATGACACATCCAATTTAACAAAAACCACAGACACTGTAACAGAGTTATTACAGTTCTGTATAAAGTTGAGTCGCTGACTGTTTTTACAGACTGCAGGTAGAGAGCGCTTATGCCACTGAGAATGGCTAATCAGTTAGACGCACACATGGCCTTACTTATAAAAGAAACGTGGAACATTTCTGGGGTCACCCATATTTAGCATAGAGTAAAAACAAGAATTACCCAGTTAATTAAATGGGGAATTTAACCCCTTGAATGCTAGAGATGTCTCCAACAATTTGCGTAGCAATGCGTTAAACACTTCTCTGGCATTCGAGGGGGTATAATCCCCTTTATATCAATGGGAATTAGGGCAAATAAAAAAATCCCCAATGATGCAGTTGGATTGCCCCAGAAATGCCAGTCACACAAGGAGCGCAATGCCAAACCAGAGCAGAGTATACAATAAATACATATGTGTGTGTTACACTAAATAACTAACAGGTGGGGATTATCACCAAGTAGCAGCATCACAGAGACAACAGGAAAGAGATCCCTGCCCCAAGGAGCTTGCAGTCTAGTCAGATAATGGGAGTCAGACTGGTACACATCTGGTAACGGAGGGGGCTGACCAGCTGTGTCACGTGACTGCTGTTTCCACTCATATCGCACACGTGGCGCATCTTACCATGGTCGTCTGCAGTCTCTCTTCCACGAACTGGAGAACCCTGTTGCGCAGGTCTACGCCCATAGAGGGGGCCGGCTGGACACAAAGAGAGAGGAGGTCAGCCAATGACACGGACACACAGGCAGGATGCACAACTGAGGTCAATGCATATTTAATAGGGATCAAAGGTCACGAGGTCACACCCTGCCGGACAATACTGTCACTCTTACACAGTCAGGCTTGTGTATTAATCAGGACTAAAGCAATTCTGGAGTAAACCATCTGTGCCATGGGAGGCGAATACAATGTCTCATTTTAACCCTTTCAGTGTCAGAGGGTTACACAACACATTGCTTTGCAAAGCGTTGCATACTCATTGGCACTGAAAGGATTAATGCTTTGAATATTGGAGAGGTCTCTACTACTCAAGGGGTTAAAGAGCCCCATTTAAATTCAATAAGAACTGTGAGAAAGTTTATTGTTCCACATTAATGCAGATGGTCTGCTCACGAATTGCACCACTTGTGTTTAGTGCACCTGCCTCTGTGTTTCACTGAGTGAGAGACTCTGCAGCCAAAGGTCCCCGTGTCCCTGTGAGACGGAGTCATAAGACTTGCCAAGGGACTGCGGGTCTATAATTAGGTCTGATCTGTTTTCTCCCTTCCCTCTCTTCTAATGCTCAGTGCCAAAGGGGTGCCCAATGCATTGCACAGAGCCACCAGAAATGCCATAATATAGGGGAAAAAAATACATATTTCACGGTTTATTCTGCCTGTGACAGACATATTACTCACAAGTTACACTGCATTTTGCTTTTTGGGGTGATAGAGCTCCGCTGCCTGAAATGTTAGAGTGGCGCCGCTGGTAACAGTAGTTTAACCCTTTGAGCGCAAGAGGGGTAAGGAACGCATTGCTTTCCTGGCACTCAAAGGGTTATGGACACCTAACATCAGTGCCAATAACCCAGTATAGGTTGTGGTAGCTACAGTGTCAGGACATGGAGATACTGCACCCAAATTACTGGAGTTTCAGTTGTAATAACTCTTGAATAAAGAATCTCTCAGTAGCGGGAGAACCTTATCATTATAAATGGGGACTATCATTTATGGGGTCACTGGAGAGGGCTCGTGGGGGTGTAAAGCAAACTGTGTTATAATGGGGGTGGGGCAGTATTTACAGGAGGAAAGGCGGGACTTATTTACAATGAGCAGGAAGTAGGTGGAAGAGAAGTGGGCGGACTTACCTGAGGAATCAGCCCCTGACCCCAGAGATCTGGTGATTAACCCTATAACTGGAGTCTGTGGGTCAGATCTAGAGAGTTCCCAGGTAAGATAATATATATATCACAGGGTTTACCTGCTGTCAGTGTTTTCCCACTACACTATCCCTTACACGAGTCTGAATACCACGTCACAGCTCCTTCTGAATCACCTGTATGTGGGGTGAGTGAGCTCTGCGCCCCTCCCTCCAGCGGACTACTACTCCCAGAATCCTTCACTACAGGGGGGACTTGTAGTCCAACAGAGCTTGCAATGCACTGCAGACCTCTTCACCATTCAAGTGTGTAAAAGGCCTTTTCAGATCAATGAGAAGTCTAGGATCCCCCCCATATCCAGTGCTTTTGAATAGGCACAGGCTTGCTCCCTTTCACACTAACAGGTCAGTGTTTAAGGATCTCTCTAATTAGGCACAAGGTGATCAGTCCCAGTGAGTGAGCCACTGATCCCCCCTGTGATTAAGTGGTAATAGAATGAAGATCTGGTGTCCTGAGGAACAACACCGGGGTAACGGCAGATGCTCAGGCTGATCTCCTAAGGAGAACCGAAGCAATTTTGGAGCAATCGTCTGCACCACAGAGAACAAGTAACCTTGTCCGTTATTTACACTGGGCATCACCACACTTCACTGCTAGAGAACACAGCTATGCACTGCTTCATAATGCTCCGGAGTCCTCCCTAGCATACAAAGGGTTAGTCACATGGTGGCAATTTGGTGAATATTTTAATTTGTCCCCATGTTGCAACAGATTGCTCCAAAATTCTTCCAGTTTCCCACACTACCTCACTGTGTCGCACACCATGAAATCCCAGGGGACACGACAATCATTTCACTGTAAATGTCTTCCCGAAAAATACACCAATACCGATAATGACTAGTTGCACAAACTAACCAATCGCCTCAGTGCCAGCCTGGCCTGGATTTCATTACAGTGTATATTACAGTGTATACCCCTCACTGGTCTGTACAAATTCCCCTGCAGACTCAATAGGAATCAGTACAGTAACAGCAGTGATGACATTTATCACATGCAATGCAATCCAGCCTTTTTATATAGATATAGATGTCTGAAATAAACACTATACTCCTCCAGACTTGGCACACAGTGAAAATCCAATCACCTCCATGCAGCTGCTGTTGTCATCAACCATATCTGTAAAGAGAAAAGAGAAGACAGTCATTGTTGGGTACAGGCCTGAACGTGTCAACTTGACTTCACTTTTACATACGTGAAAAAGTCATTAACCTTGTGAGTGCCAGTGAGGTGAGAAAAGCATTGCTTCACAATGCCTTGCACACTCCTCTGGCAAAGAAAAAGTTATCCCGTTGAGTGCCAGAGTGGTATGTTCTGTACCTCTCTTGTACTCAAAGGGTTACAACTGCCTGTGTGCCATGTGTAGCCAAAACGACTAGCAGACACAGTGTTTAGGAACTACGGATACTTGTATATGGGTATGGGGAGCCCCGAGTGCTGTACAGTATGGTGATTTATATATGAACATGTGGGTGCATCACAGAGGAGACTCACAATAGGATACTGCATGGAGACGCTTGTTTTAATAATAACACGATCATTGTCTCCTGAACTACACGTGTGACTTGTCTGATACGATTCACTGATAGTTTGGAATGAAGTTTTCAGATACAAGATGTTAAAGACCATGGATTTAACTACAAGGGGTACAACTGTGATGGGGTCTAGAGTCCAAGAGAGCCCAACAGATTCTACTTGTGACCTTGGGGTCCCCAAATACAAAAACAGATATGTGCACCAGGTCATACAATGACTAGCCTACGGCACTGCTAAGGATGTGTCCATTGTGT
This sequence comes from Rhinophrynus dorsalis, assembly GCA_037306005.1. NCBI lineage: Eukaryota > Metazoa > Chordata > Amphibia > Anura > Rhinophrynidae > Rhinophrynus > Rhinophrynus dorsalis. The sequence continues at coordinate 2,455,133 of CM074726.1, forward strand.
CTGGCAGCATAGGGGTTAATATAAGTAAAAGCAGTACAGTAAGGACATGAATGGCTTTATGTCTGAGGATGGGCCATGAGAATCAGCCAACCCTGGGGAGGGGGAATATCATTTTATATTAGTTTCCTGGGAATCAGATCAGATTGTAGTGATTTGGGAGAAGCAACTCTTCAGGATGGTACTGCAAAATTCCCAACCAAACTGAATGGCAAATCTGGGGACACAGTGTTTTCCAATGTGGTGCAAACCTATGCAGTAGAGATGTAGCCAGCAACCATGGAGGTAAAGTGATCCTATCACATAAAGAAATATACTTTAATTTTAAAAGAGCTTTCAAGGTTCCCTTTATGTTGTTTTACCTGTTTTTACATAGGAAACTAGATGGAGTACTTTAGATTTATAGATGCTCCCCAAAAAATGCATTGCACACTTCCCCTAGCCCTGACTTCCTGGGAGGTGGGTAATGCATTACTGAGCAGTGTCAGTGAGTGGGGAGGTAATGTAGGGATAAGATAGGAAGTCAGTGCTAGGGGAGGTGGGTAATACATTGCTGAGCAGTGTCAGTGAGTAGGGAGGTAATGTAGGGATAAGATAGGAAGTCAGTGCTAGGGGAGGTGGGTAATACATTGCTGAGCAGTGTCAGTGAGTGGGGAGGTAATGTAGGGATAAGACAGGTAGTCAGTGCTAGGGGAGGTGGGTAATGTATTACTGAGCAATGTCAGTGAGTGGTAATGTAGGGATAAGACAGGAAGTCAGTGCTAGGGGAGGTGGGTAATACATTGCTGAGCAGTGTCAGTGAGTGGGGAGGTAATGTAGGGATAAGACAGGTAGTCAGTGCTAGGGGAGGTGGGTAATGTATTACTGAGCAATGTCAGTGAGTGGGGAGGTAATGTAGGGATAAGACAGGAAGTCAGTGCTAGGGGAGGTGGGTAATGTATTACTGAGCAGTGTCAGTGAGTGGGGAGGTAATGTAGGGATAAGACAGGAAGTCAGGGCTAGGGGAGGTGGGTAATGCATTACTGAGCAGTGTCAGTGAGTGGGGAGGTAATGTAGGGATAAGACAGGAAGTCAGTGCTAGGGGAGGTGGGTAATGCATTACTAAGCAGTGTCAGTGAGTGGGGAGGTAATGTAGGAATAAGATAGGAAGTCAGTGCTAGGGGAGGTGGGTAATGCATTGCTGAGCAGTGTCAGTGAGTGGGGAGGTAATGTAGGGATAAGACAGGAAGTCAGTGCTAGGGGAGGTGGGTAATGCATTACTGAGCAGTGTCAGTGAGTGGGGGAGGTAATGTAGGAATAAGACAGGAAGTCAGTGCTAGGGGAGGTGTGAATACATTACTGAGCAGTGTCAGTGAGTGGGGAGGTAATGTAGGGATAAGACAGGAAGTCAGTGCTAGGGGAGGTGTGAATACATTACTGAGCAGTGTCAGTGAGTGGGGGAGGTAATGTAGGGATAAGACAGGAAGTCAGTGCTAGGGGAGGTAGGTAATGCATTGCTGAGCAGTGTCAGTGAGTGGGGAGGTAATGTAGGGATAAGACAGGAAGTCAGTGCTAGGGGAGGTGGGTAATGTATTGCTGAGCAGTGTCAGTGAGTGGTAATGTAGGGATAAGACAGGAAGTCAGTGCTAGGGGAGGTGGGTAATGCATTACTAAGCAGTGTCAGTGAGTGGGGAGGTAATGTAGGAATAAGATAGGAAGTCAGTGCTAGGGGAGATGGGTAATGCATTACTGAGCAGTGTCAGTGAGTGGGGAGGTAATGTAGGGATAAGACAGGAAGTCAGTGCTAGGGGAGGTGGGTAATGTATTGCTGAGCAGTGTCAGTGAGTGGTAATGTAGGGATAAGACAGGAAGTCAGTGCTAGGGGAGGTGGGTAATGCATTACTGAGCAGTGTCAGTGAGTGGGGAGGTAATGTAGGAATAAGATAGGAAGTCAGTGCTAGGGAGATGGGTAATGCATTACTGAGCAGTGTCAGTGAGTGGGGAGGTAATGTAGGGATAAGACAGGAAGTCAGTGCTAGGGGAGGTGGGTAATACATTACTGAGCAGTGTCAGTGAGTGGGGGAGGTAATGTACGGTTAAAAATGTAATCAATCATTTTCTTTCATATATAGTGATAACAGTTAATTTTCTGGATCATAAAAGTTAAAGAAAAAAAAACCCCACAAACAATTCTCAGGCCATATTCATCAAATTAAATAGGAGCAATTCTGGAGCAAACCACCTGCACCATGGAGAGAAAGGAGTATGTGCAGTTATTTCTAATGGAAATTTAAATCCCATAAATGCTAGAGAGGTTTCTGAATAATTTGTAGGAAACGCTTTGGAGAAATCACTGGTATTGAAGGGGTTAAAGCCATACTGGCACAATTGGCAATTTAGAGGATTTTTTGTCCCGTATGGTGCATTTGATTTTCTCCACAATTAGTCCTCTGTGGGTTACTAGTGCCCCCTTGCAGACGATCTCTGCCTTTATTGTTCAAAGGAATAATATTAGACTTTCATTTCAGCAACAAATAAACGTGGAAAGAGATAAAAGATAAACTTGGATGAAAACATGGAAAAAAACAGAAGTGAATTATAAATGGATTCTGATAAAAGGAGAGAAAAAATGCATTTGAAGCCAAAACAAGGAAGTCTTGTACTGAATGTTCTAAACCAGGAAATTACCCAACAGCAAACAAAGCACATGCACAGGGCGAGCACAACGACACCCGCTGGACTACAGGTCTGCCAGCGGCTACACTGGCACCCACTGGGGATTTTCCACTACTGTCCATATATCATCTTAACTTTCAATGACAATGGGGGTTTTGGTTAGTTTAATTATTATATACCAAAAACCCTAAGGTTACAATCAGCAGGGACTCACTGAGAAGGCAAAGGTCTCCGGTCTCATTACCATAAATCTCAGAATAGAACGGCAGATAAGAACCATTCTGCCCATTTCTCCTACTGGAAAATCCTCAGATTCTTAGCTTTATTATGACACCCACTGCATGCTTACATCCCCTCACTGAATTAACCTCCACCACTTCTGCTGGTAGGCTATTCCACTTATCTACCACCTCTTAGGTTTGGGATAGCCTTATGTCTGTCCCATGCATGATTACATTCCCTTACTGTATTAACCTCTACCACTTCTGCTGGGAAGCTATTCCACTTTTTACTACCCTCTCAGTGAAGTAAAACTTTCTTACGTCTAAACCTGTGTCCGTCTAGTTTTAGACTATGACCTCTTGTCCTAACATTTCTTTGTTCAATCCCTTCATGTATTTATTTTAATGTTTTGATCATATCCCCTCTCTCTTTCTTCTTCCCTCCAAGCTGTACATGATCAGTTTGGGTAATGGTGCTAATCACCCTACTAGTAGTGATGCCATTGGGTGCACAGTGCACTGATAATACATTAGGTTGGTATAATCCCTGGTCTAGTTACCAGTTTGGGACATGTAATGGTGATACTCTCCTACTAGTAGTGGTATCATTGGGTGCACAGTGCACTGATAATACATTAGGTCTGTACAATCTCCTGGTCTTGTTACCAGTTTGGGACATGTAATGGTGATAATCTCCTACTAGTAGTGGTGCCATTGGGTGCACAGTGCACGGATAATACAATAGGTTGGTACAATCCCCGGGTCTTGTTACCAGTTTGGGACATGTAATGGTGATAATCTCCTACTAGTAGTGGTGCCATTGGGTGCACAGTGCACTGATAATACATTAGGTTGGTACAATCCCCGGGTCTTGTTACCAGTTAGGGACATGTAATGGTGCTAATCTCCTACTAGTAGTGGTGCCATTGGGTGCACAGTGCACTGATAATACATTAGGTTGGTACAATCCCTGGGTCTTGTTACCAGTTTGGGACATGTAATGGTGATAATCTACTAGTAGTGGTGCCATTGGGTACACAGTGCACTGATAATACATTAGGTTGGTACAATCCCCGGGTCTTGTTACCAGTTTGGGACATGTAATGGTGCTAATCTCCTACTAGTAGTGGTGCCATTGGGTGCACTGTGCACTGATAATACATTAGGTTGGTACAATCCCTGGGTCTTGTTACCAGTTTGGGACATGTAATGGTGATAATCTACTAGTAGTGGTGCCATTGGGTGCACAGTGCACTGATAATACAATAGGTTGGTACAATCCCCGGGTCTTGTTACCAGTTTGGGACATGTAATGGTGATAATCTCCTACTAGTAGTGGTGCCATTGGGTGCACAGTGCACTGATAATACATTAGGTCTGTACAATCCCCGGGTCTTGTTACCAGTTTGGGACATGTAATGGTGATAATCTCCTACTAGTAGTGATGCCATTGGGTGCACAGTGCACTGATAATACATTAGGTTGGTACAATCCCCGTGTCTTGTTACCAGTTTGGGACATGTAATGGTGATAATCTCCTACTAGTAGTGATGCCATTGGGTGCACAGTGCACTGATAATACATTAGGTTGGTACAATCCCGGGTCTTGTTACCAGTTTGGGACATGTAATGGTGATAATCTCCTACTAGTAGTGGTGCCATTGGGTGCACAGTGCACTGATAATACATTAGGTTGGTACAATCCCTGGGTCTTGTTACCAGTTTGGGACATGTAATGGTGATAATCTACTAGTAATGGTGCAATTGGGTGCACTGTGCACTGATAATACAAAACCAGAAATATGGTAAAGTTTACTGTAACCCAACAGCACCACAGACGACAAACAGTAACACAGTAAATTAGAAATAGAAATCCTCTGATTTAAATGGGGCTTGTAACCCCTTTCCTGCCAGTCACCCAAGATAATTACTATTTTGGGTCCATTTTTGTTCACACGTTTATATTGTCGTTCATCAGAAAGAAGGATAAGACCACTCACAATGATCATGTAACAGGTTAACAGCCCAGCTCAGGGGGATCTATACCCCAAACTGTGAGGGCCCCACTGGATCAATGAGAGTTGTGATGTAGAACCAAGATGGGCAAGCTAAGGTCCTCCAGCTGTTCAGAATACAATTCCCATCATCCTCAGCCAGCCAACAGCGATGATGGGAACTGTAGTGCTAAACAGATGCTGGGCCTCAGACTGCCCATCCCCGATGTACAGGGATTACACCTCGCAGCCATCACTGTAATAAGAGTCATCTGAGGGTAAGTATAAGAGAAGACGCCCCGGATAGAAAGCCAACCTACCTCTCTTAGTGACGACATGAGTGAAGATTGCAGGTCACACATTATAGAAAGAGGAAAACCCAGAGCTAGCAGACAAGTCAGGTTAAAGGTCAGCATTAGGGACAGAAGATAGAAAGGGACAGCAGGTAAGAGGATTTGTATTAAACTGCAGACAGTGTTAGTTGTACTGGAACACACACACTTACCTAGCAATAGGGATCCACCTCTTGTATCCACAGTAATTAGGTGATCTAAAGGCTTACTGGCGTTTATAACGTCACCCTAAGACAAGTTCTAAATACGCCTGTTTGTTGTAATGGCCATTTTTCTGTGAAATAACTTGTTTTTGAGAATGTAACCTTCATGTGTTGGTGGCACAGAGTGGTCATTTATGGTAATTCCCTGAAATGTATGGTAATTACTTGTGTTCCCTGATAAACGTACCCCTCAGTGCAATTATAAATTCCCTAACGTGTGGTCTCCACGTAGATTCATTCATAGCACAGTGTGTGTGGGAATACCAGCCCAGCACGGACACTAAATTAGCATAAAGTGCCAGGGTGTGCACCAAAGGTTCAATTATCAGTTATTTATGTTATATACACACACAGATTTTTCCTCCTCTTTTCAATTTAACCCTTTGAATCCCAGAGGGGTACACAACACATTGCTTTGCAATGCATTGCGTACCCCTCTGGCACTCAATGGATTAACTAAACATAAGATGACAGTGCCACTTTAAATTTTTTGTACTCCAAGACAGCTTCCATAAACATCCTGTATTTGAGGATGAGACCTATCTGAGACCTACACTCTAGTTTTAATATGCCCTGTGGGGGTATCCATTCATTCTTTGTACAGAAACCTAGGACCTCTTACCATAGCAATCTTGACAGAAGTCTTAGAAGCAATATTGCAGTAATGTCTGTAAACTGTCAGATTACAGAAAACAGTCTTTGAGTAATCAGGATTGGGCACTAATATATATATATATATATATATATATATATATATATATATATATATATATATATATATATATATATATATATATATATATAAATAAAATGATCTGCCTTACCTATTGTTACTTATCACAAGCTTGGCATGTACATTTACACGTAACAGTCTACACATGCATTACAATAGTTAGTTTAGGGATCTAGTTTTTTTTACATGCGTTAGATTGCGGTACATGATATTTAAAGGGGAACTACCACCCCACACAATCTTTACCTTCACTAAGTCCCCATCTGGCGACTAGCTGCTTAGTAGCGCCAGTCGCCAGAATAATTACCTTATTTAATAGATTTTGCCTCTCTTCCATGGGTGACAGGCAGGACAGAGCACAGACATCTTGCCATTGTGACGTACACGCGTATGCACCGTCAGTCCCAGCCGGAGCCAAATGGCTCCTAGCAACGCCTCCTAGACCCGGCTGGGACTGACAGCGCAGGCACGCGGATGTCACAATGGCAAGATGTCCGCGCTCCATCCTGCCTGTTGCCCGTGGAGGAGAGCAGAAATCTATTAAATCAGGTAATTATTCTGGTGACTAGCGCTACTAAGCAGCTAGTCGCCAGATGGGGACTTAGTGAAGGTAAAGATTGTGTCGGGTGGTATTTCCACTTTAAATATAGAATAGCATTTCATTTTAGAGGTTCCAGTTATGGGGTATTCTGAGAACGGCAGATTAAGTGAAATAATTATAAGAGAAAACAATTAGTGCTTCGTGTAAAACAAGAAATTCGGAAGGGATAATTATTATCTTCCCTACTCCTAATCAGCACTAGAGCAGTGCAATGCAATAATATACAGTATTTTTCCTAATAAAAGAATAGAGCAGTGGAACGCACAACAATCCTCAAGAGCCACCAAAACGGCCACGTTCTAAAGGGACGAGAGACGCAGGGAGAGGAGACAGAAAGACTTGAGTGGGAGCAAGGACTAATATAGAGCAGGGAAAGGTCCTAGACAGTGCCATCTAGTGATACTTTAAGGCACTGCATTCCACATGGACACTCACTGTCAAAGGATTTCTATGGGGAAAACATTCTTTCATTTTCATTAATATAGCAAGATTAAGGCTTTACAGCATTATTTATTACTAGTGTAAAAGCCCGTGTACCAAGGTCTGATGAGGTAAAGAAGCCGGTCCTGCTCTGTGTACTGACGTCACCTCACTGGCGCACACACGATGGAGTAATGCGCAGTAGAGGCTTACAGCATTCTGTGCAATTGGGCAGTCTCTACTGCAATGACTGCATGGGACAAACATTCTGGCCTTTTATATTATAGGATGATCTAACAGTAAAAAAAGCAAATCTGGTAAATAAAGATACACCAGTTATAAACAGAAAATTACATGTCACTCTTTAAACGTCCGAATGCCAGAGATGTATCAGTGGCATTGCAATGTGTTGGATACTTCATTGGCATTAAAAAGGTGAATGGACCGGATGTTAAAGATGTCTCCGCTGCAATGGAACATCTTCAGTATCCAACGGGATAAAGATAAAGAAGAGGATTTCAGAAAATATTACTGAGATTTTACCATCACTTCTCCAAACCCTCCGCTCATTGGGAGCCTCCATCTTAAAAGGATTTATAAGGTACTTTGTCATCATGAATTTACTCCACCCCTCTGATCTAAACTCATGGTTTCTCGCTGCCAGAAAAGTTGGGGAGAGGGGGATTTCGACAGTAAAGCAATTATGCAGCTTTATCTGAGAGGTCAGAGAACAAAGATCTGCTGAGATCAGATTCCCCAACTACTAAACCAGAAATCTCTAAAGCCATTCAAACTTAAAGGGATAGTAATGTTTCATAATAAAAACAGCTCTAACTAATCATCACAGTATTTGGACTTTGGAGAGTGTTATTTCAGTTCTGTTAGAGTTGTAGTTCAGGAGTTATTCAATGACAAAGTGTCCCCCTCCCACCCCTTTTACTGATGTAACAGTGTTCAGCCAGATCAGAAGGGAGGTGCCCAGGCAAACTGCAGACAGGGACAATCCTCAATTAAGATAAGGGAAAAACGCTTGTCAAGGGGGGAAGGGCTTTCATTGTTCTCATAGGAAGAAGATTGTCCACTGCTATTATCTGTCTGGTCTATGGACTGGATTCCACATCTGAGAAGAGATGGCTTACACTAGGTAAAAGGGGCGGGAGGGGAAACTTTGCTTGTGAATATCTCTCAAACCATAAAGGTCTGAGAGATAAGACTTATATCCTTCTTCATGTTTTGTTTAATGCCTACAAAATAAAATAAAGTTAAAACGAAGTATTACTATCCTTTTAAAGGAAGAACAAAAAGATCAAGTAACAGGCAGAACTGAATATATACTTGATAAGAATAGTGCTTGTAGGTGACAGGTAATCTTTAACTCAGTGTACGCACAGACAGGCCAATCTGCTGCCCACGGTGTTTAGCTCAAGCAGGGACACCCATAAAACCTGTGCTGTTTGTGGCTCTGGAGGACTGGTGTGAATACCACTTGGAGAGTCTCAGAGTGTTGTAAGGTCAGGTTGGACCTTGGACCCGAAGGAACAATCCTTTACTGCGTTATTGGTATGTAGATAAAAGTCAATGTGTTCCACGTTATAATACAGCTCACAGATACCTCACCCTGTCTGACTAATGAGGACAATGATTCATTTAGAAGCAAAGAACAAACAAAATGTAACAGTTACTGAACATCTGATAAATGAAACACAACTCACCTGGAAAAAACCATAAATTTCTTTGAACAATGCAAATTCTTTTGTTTGCATTATTAACATTTAAATTACCAGAGGGATACAAAACTACAAATCTATGCGTCTGAAGGACTTTCTTGAGTATGTGTACAGATGTCAGTTATATCTTTATACTTTTATATTGGATCTCTCTGGGAACCCACTGCTAACTGTTTCAGTTTATAATCTGATACAGACCAGTAACCCTTACGAGTAATGCAGATTCACTGAAGCCCAAGGTTTGAGGTAAGGAGGTGAAATCTAAAGTTAGACTTCAGTAGAGATCCCTGTATACAGTAATCTGTAAACAGAGAGATGGAAGACAGACTTCTGCATAAAGTACTCTTACCTAGGAGAGTCAAGGTATTAAGCCTTTGAGTGACAGAGGGGTACGTAACATTGCTCTGCAGTGTGTTGACTACCCCTCTGGCACTCAAATGGTTACCCTAATAGCAGCACTTATCAACACAGTATTGTTTCTGCTTTCTACTATAAATCCAGCGGCAGTGCATCCAGATCTAGAGTTTATCAGTGTATTTGTGAGGATGTGTCTCAGTAATAGAGATTAAAGCATGAATTTCCAATAAAGAACCACACTGGATTTCTGCAACGATAATCTCTCGACTTTTATGTCTAAATCAGTGGTTATCAACATTTTCTTTTACCCAGGGTACCCCCTAACACACAATATGGAACATTCGAGGCACCCCTAAAAATTGATCAGGGGCATATTAAAGGGTACAATTCATAAATATACCTTATTATTAGGTCTCACAGCCATAGTAATACAAATAAACATATTGACCATAACAATTCCCATATCTCTATACATAAAAAAGGACAATATTCAAATTTTTGTAACTCTTCTTAGAAAATACGGGGCACCCGAATTTGATGTCCACAGTACCCCGATTGAGAATCGCTGGTTTACATGAGCTGTGTTTCAACCAGCAATTAGATAAGAAAAAGTGACACTAACTGGTCATGTATACTTCAACAGACCCTTTGTTATGGTACTCGAGGGGGGGGGGGGGTAAGAGCTCCTCCATATGCACAAAGCGAAAATGGAGCAATTCCAGACCAAAACAACTGCACCACAGAGGACAAATGCAAAATGCCTGATTAATTTAAAATAGATTTTTATCCCATTAAATGCTAGAGGTCCCCAACATATTCAAACGGTTAAAAGTGTATCTTCAATAAATGGTATTTTTTGTCCCACTTTGGTGCAATTGACTACCCCCATAATCAAACCCCTTTTCTTTGTACATACAGTTTGAGAGATATTCACAAGCAAAGTTTCCCCTCCCGCCCCTTTTATCTAGTGTAAGCCATCTCTTCTCAGATGTGGAATCCAGTCCATAGACCAGACAGATAACAGAAGGGGACAGTCTTCTTCCTATGAGAACAATGAAAGCCCTGCCCCCCTTGACAAGCTTTTCAGGTTTTTCCCTTATCTTAATTGAAGATTGTCCCTCTCTGCAGTCTACCTGGGCACCTCCCTTCTGATCTGGCTGAGAAGTGTTACATCAGTAAAAGGGACGGGAGGGGGAGACTTTATCATTGAATTACTCTTGTACTACAACTCTGACAGAATTGAAATAACACTCTCCAAAGTCCAAATACTATGATGATTAATTAGAGCTGATTTTATTATGAAACATTACTATCCCTTTAAAGTAGTTTTGCAGATACAGAAAAAAACACCTTTTTTAGTTAACTGGACAGTTTGCTGGTTTGATACACTGATCCCCTGGCAGGTACCGCATCAAACTGCTCTGTCTGGGACCAAGAAATCTGAAAACATCTGCTCTGATACGAGTCCTAAACTCAACCAATTCCAGCACCTTAACACTAAGGACTAAACCATGAACTCCAATATCACTGTCTCCTACACACCAATAGCACCATAAACACACAGCAACTGAATGGCCTCAGTGTCCAGAGGGTCCCCACCACAGTAATGTGCCAAACACTGCAGGGCACTCCGGACAAAAACACATCCATACCAAAGCAAACCATGTCCTGCATCGCCTTGGAGCTCAAAACCCAGGCATGAGGCACAAATGTGGATAAAACTTACCCTATGAATACCAGAGGGCTGAGTAATGCATTGCTCATCCCTCCAGCAACCAAAGGGTTAATACTAACTGGATATCTACATCAGGGATAAGCTGTATAATGGGAGTTGTAGTTCCCAGCAGTTGGAGAGCAAAACCTTGCCTACCCCTGATCTAGACACAGAGAGAGAGATACAAAGTAGTGCGGGTCACACACATTATATACATATATATATATTACACACAGTGGGTCACTGAGCGTCTATGTGTAGATTATATATATTATATATACATACACACACACACACACACACACACAAACACACACATACACTGCTGTGTAGTAATACAGTAAATAAATCCCTCAGTACACACATATTATATACACATATATATTACACACAGTGGGTCACTGACAGTGTGTGTAGATATATATACATAGTATTGTGGTAATATAATATAATAAACCCCTCAGTACACTCATATTATATATACATATATTACACACAGTGGGTCACTGACTGTGTGTGTAGATATATACACAGCAGTGTGGTAATATAATATAATAAACCCCTCAGTACACACATATTATATATACACATATATATATTATACACAGTGGGTCACTGACGGTGTGTGTAGATATATACACAGTATTGTGGTAATATAATATAATAAACCCCTCAGTACACACATATTATATATACATATATTACACACAGTGGGTCACTGAAAGTGTGTGTGTAGATATATACACAGTAGTGTGGTAATATAATATAATAAACCCCTCAGTACACACACATATTATATGTACATATATTACACACAGTGGGTCACTGACATTGTGTGTAGATATATATACACAGTATTGTGGCAATATAATATAATAAACCCCTCAGTACACACATATTATATATACATATATTACACACAGTGGGTCACTGACAGTGTGTGTGTAGATATATACACAGCAGTGTGGTAATATAATATAATAAACCCCTCAGTACACACATATTATATACACATATATATTACACACAGTGGGTCACTGACAGTGTGTGTGTAGATATATACACAGTATTGTGGTAATATAAAATAATAATCCCCTCAGTACACACATATTATATATACATATATTACACACAGTGGGTCACTGATAGTGTGTGTAGATATATACACAGTATTGTGGTAATATAATATAATAATCCCCTCAGTACACACATATTATATATACATATATATATTACACACAGTGGGTCACTGACAGTGTGTGTAGATATATATACATAGTATTGTGGTAATATAATATAATAATCCCCTCAGTACACACATATTATATATACATATATTACACACAGTGGGTCACTGATAGTGTGTGTAGATATATACACAGTATTGTGCTAATATAAAATAATAAACCCCTCAGTACACACATATTATATATACATATATTACACACAGTGGGTCACTGACAGTGTGTGTGTGTAGATATATACACAGCAGTGTGGTAATATAATATAATAAACCCCTCAGTACACACATATTATACATATATATATTACACACAGTGGGTCACTGACAGTGTGTGTAGATATATACACAGCAGTGTGGTAATATAATATAATAATCCCCTCAGTACACACATATTATATACACATATATATTACACACAGTGGGTCACTGACAGTGTGTGTGTAGATATATACACAGTATTGTGGTAATATAAAATAATAATCCCCTCAGTACACACATATTATATATACATATATTACACACAGTGGGTCACTGACAGTGTGTGTGTAGATATATACACAGTATTGTGGTAATATAATATAATAATCCCCTCAGTACACACATATTATATATACATATATATATTACACACAGTGGGTCACTGACAGTGTGTGTAGATATATATACATAGTATTGTGGTAATATAATATAATAATCCCCTCAGTACACACATATTATATATACATATATTACACACAGTGGGTCACTGATAGTGTGTGTAGATATATACACAGTATTGTGGTAATATAATATAATAATCCCCTCAGTACACACATATTATATATACATATATATATTACACACAGTGGGTCACTGACAGTGTGTGTAGATATATATACATAGTATTGTGGTAATATAATATAATAATCCCCTCAGTACACACATATTATGTATACATATATTACACACAGTGGGTCACTGATAGTGTGTGTAGATATATACACAGTATTGTGCGAATATAAAATAATAAACCCCTCAGTACACACATATTATATATATATTACACACAGTGGGTCACTGACAGTGTGTGTGTAGATATATACACAGCAGTGTGGTAATATAATATAATAATCCCCTCAGTACACACATATTATATATACATATATATATATATATATATATATATATATATATATATTACACACAGTGGGTCACTGACAGTGTGTGTAGATATATATACATAGTATTGTGGTAATATAATATAATAATCCCCTCAGTACACACATATTATATATACATATATTACACACAGTGGGTCACTGACAGTGTGTGTAGATATATACACAGCAGTGTGGTAATATAATATAATAATCCCCTCAGTACACACATATTATATATACATATATTTATTACACACAGTGGGTCACTGACAGTGTGTGTAGATATATACACAGCAGTGTGGTAATATAATATAATAAACCCCTCAGTACACACATATTATATATACTACACACACAGACCATGTAGCTGTGGAGGACTACAACTCCCATGATGCCCCGCTAGACGCTGCCTGGTAGGGGATGATGGGAGTTGCAGTCCTACACAGCTGGAGGCCCCAGTTGCCGGACTCTGCCTCTGCACACAGCAGACCATCACTCACTTGTGTCTCGGTCCGCGCTGTCCTGTCACTGTGTGGCCCCTGACTGTCCTGTTACTCCGGGCCCCTTCGCCTCTAAACTCACCAGCTGACACACAGATCACGTGATGCCTAAGCACAGCGCTGTGTCCTATTGGGTAATTAGGGTGGCGCTCCAGCCAATGGCGAGCCGGCTTTTTTCACGTGCGCCACTTCCGGCTTCTATAGCTCCATGTGTGAGACTAGTGGAAAAAACCCAAACATGGAAAGGGAGCGTGTATGGGGTACAGGATAGAGAGGGGGAGAACAGCTTGTGGGGCACATAATAGAGAGGGGGAGAACCAGGGGAGGGAAAGTGCATGTAGGGTGGGTGCAGGATAGAGAGTGCAGCTGAGGGGTACAGGAGAGAGGGGGGGGGAGTGCAGCTGGGGGGCACAGGAGAGAGAGAGGAGAGTGCAGCTGGGGGGCACAGGATAGAGAGGGGGAGTGCAGGTTAAGGGTACAGATAGAGAGGGGATGTGCAGGTTAGGGGTACAGATAGAGAGGAGGTGTGCAGGTTAAGGGTACAGATAGAGAGGGGATGTGCAGGTTAAGGGTACAGATAGAGAGGGGATGTGCAGGTTAAGGGTACAGATAGAGAGGGGATGTGCAGGTTAGGGGTACAGGATAGAGAGGAGGTGTGCAGGTTAGGGGTACAGGATAGAGAGGAGGTGTGCAGGTTAGGGGTACAGGATAGAGAGGGGGTGCAGGTTAGGGGTACAGGATAGAGAGGAGGTGTGCAGGTTAGGGGTACAGGATAGAGAGGAGGTGTGCAGGTTAGGGGTACAGGATAGAGAGGAGGTGTGCAGGTTAGGGGTACAGGATAGAGAGGGGGAGTGCAGGTTAGGGGTACAGGATAGAGAGGAGGTGTGCAGGTTAGGGGTACAGGATAGAGAGGAGGTGTGCAGGTTAGGGGTACAGAATAGAGAGGAGGTGTGCAGGTTAGGGGTACAGGATAGAGAGGAGGTGTGCAGGTTAGGGGTACAGAATAGAGAGGGGGAGTGCAGCGAGGGGGTACAGAATAGAGAGGGGGAGTGCAGCGAGGGGGTACAGAATAGAGAGGGGGAGTGCAGCGAGGGGGTACAGAATAGAGAGGGGGAGTGCAGCGAGGGGGTACAGAATAGAGAGGGGGAGTGCAGCGAGGGGGTACAGAATAGAGAGGGGGAGTGCAGCGAGGGGGTACAGAATAGAGAGGGGGAGTGCAGCGAGGGGGTACAGGATATTGCCCTCTAATCCGTAAAGGGATAAATAAGTCTACACTACTACTTGTGTCAGTGTGTGAGGGCTGTGACTGACACCAGTAATGTATTAGTATTATTTACTAGATTTACAACTTTACACGCAAAATAAAAGAGGAGCAATTCTAGGACCCAAAACTGGATCATAAGGGATTCACTTAGGTGCTAGAGAGTCTGTTCCTTTGAGCGCCTACTAAGCTAGGCTGACCAGACCTCACCTTTAACTGGGGACGCATAGGAAAAATGCTTACTGCAGGACTGCTCTGATTTTGGTGAAGTACTGAAATATGCCTGTTGTCTAGCTGTCCCCTGTGAGGTCTGGGTAGCCTACCCTAAGCATTGTGTTGGATAGCTCTGTGGCACTCAGATTGTTAAATGCATTTGAGACAGAGCACTAAAGGCTATAACTCCCATTTAAATCAATGGGAGTATCTCCCTTCTCACTGCAGTAGGTTTGCTCCACTTTGTTTTGTTGAACTGGCCTTCGCTGTTTAGAACTCCCTCTAGCGGCCTGTCTTGCCATTACAACCGCCTCCCCATGTGACTGCAGGGGAGGCGTGGCTTCCTTGAGAATGACAAGAGGGTTGGCTAAGAAGTTCGTAGCCCGTCCCTGCTTGGCCAGTGAAACTGCTAAGAGCGAGGCTTGACACGCAGAACTGCGAGACGATAGGCGGAAGTTGCTGTGTGACTTCCTGCCGTGCGGTGACAGCGGAGTGAATGTGAGAGGTCAGTGGCCTGATTAACACTTTCCAAGCCGGGCATGGTCTTTTATCCACATGACACTAGGCATGCGGCTGCCCATTGTCATATCTAGCGCTGTGCTACTGAACTACAATCCTGTAGGGCATCGGTAGTCAATTGGTGGCTCTCCAGGTCTTGACCACTACAACTCCCATCATCCCCATCCGGCCATGGCTGGCTGGGGATGATGGGAGTTGCAGTCCTCAGCAGCTGGAGGTACATCAATTGACTACTCATGTTTGTACTTTAACCTGTGAGGGTTTTAACTAGGGTGACCACATTTCCCTTCTGCCATTCCGGGACGTGGTCACCCTAGTTGCCCCATCATACCTTAAGTCCCTGGTCCCTGAAGCTCCCGCGCGCTGTGCTCAGTGATGCAGAGCGCTGGGAGATGATGTCATCTCCCAGCGCTCTGTATTACTAGAGCGCTTGCCTCCAGGTAAGCTGCATTGTCGCCCTGGATGTCAGCCTGCAAGCGGTGTGTCATATCATGGACGCCGCGAGCGGCGTCCATGATGTGACACACCACTTGCAGGCTGACATCCAGGGCGGCTTGGCTTCATTCCGGGACACTTCATTGTCCCGGTTGAAGGGGACCCGGGACGCGGGACATAGCCCTAAAATAAGGGACAGTCCCGGACGTTCCGGGACCCGTGGTCACCCTAGACATAGCCCTAAAATAAGGGACAGTCCCGGACGTTCCGGGACCCGTGGTCACCCTAGTTTTAACCCTTTCTGTGTCAGATGGGTATATAACTCCTTCCTTTGCACAGCCATCTGACACTCACACCATTAAAAGCTATCCCTGACTGGAGCCTGGATATCTAATCAGACAGAGCAGCTACATAACTCTCCTATGCCGAGGTAGGGGTATCTTTAGGGGTACTAGTGCAATGCTTATCAGCCATGGTCCTCAAATACCCCAGACATACAAATTTGAGGGTTACCCTACACGAGCAAATGTGTGAAATTGAAGGATCTTTCATTCTCATTAGTAACTATTAGGGGTATTTGTGATCTGTGATTAGGAAACACTGAATTAGAACTAATTAGTGACCCAGGAAAGTTTATGGAAAAGAGACTTCAACTGAATAACTCAGTCACTATTTTATCTGTTAGAGGTGTGGGTTTATAGAACAGGAAGACAATTGGCAGCTCAGATGACCAAGATGTTCTGCAGTAGCAGCATGGTTTAGACCACTGGATTCTGTGAAGGAAAAAGTGCAGCACTATAAGCAATTATTAACCTGCCGTCCTTCCTCTGGCAGTAAAATGATGTAAAATACATTGAAAAACAGAGCTCCTGGGAGTTTAGAATGATTATGGTGTAGAAATTGGACACGGTGTTAGAGGAATACAGTTCTGTACATATTATGTAAGACATTTAAATAGCAGTACATGCCTAAGGTTACACAAATCTCTGACACTGGCACAGCACATGGATGTTACATTAGTCCATACTGGGATAATGTAGGGCAACTCAGGTTTAAAAAGAGGAAATTACAGGTTGCCTGGTGTTAGCCCGTTTAAAGTGATGGTAACGTTTCACAGAAACAGCAGTGCCAATTAATCTTCATAGTATTTGTGCCATAGAGAGTGTTATTTCATTACTGTCAGAGTTGTAGTTCAAGGGTAATTGAATGATAACTAATCCCCCCCCACCCACCCATCCCTTTTACCTAATGTAACACTGCTCACCTCAGATGTGGAATCCAGTCCATAGACCAGACAGCTCACATCAAGGGTCAATATTCTTACTGTGAGAACAATTAAAACCCTGTCCCCTTGACAGATTTTTCAGCTTTTTCCCTTATCTTAATTGAAGATTGTCCCTCTCTGCAATCTACCTGGGCACCTCCCTTCTGATCTGAGGTGAGCAGTGTTACATTAGGTAAAAGGGACAGGAGGTGGATACTTTATCATTCAATTACTCTTGAACAACAACTCTGACAGAATTGAAACAACACTCTCCACGGCCCAAATACTATGATGATTAATTAGAGCTGCTTTTATTTTGAAACATTACTATCCCTTTAAGGCCAAGATGGGTGTGCAAGGAATTGAAACAACACTCTCCAAGGCCCAAATACTATGATGATTAATTAGAGCTGCTTTTATTATGAAACATTACTATCCCTTCAAGGCCAAGATGGGTGTGCAAGGCATTTCTTCACAATGTGTTGCACACAACTCTGGTCCTCCCTGTATAATGATCTTTACAGATTAATGCAGAGCTTTTTTTAAGACTACAATGTCTCTTTCACCAGATATCTTAGAGATCTGTTGAACCACTGCTAACTTGACAGATTTTAGAGGCAGTAAACATTTTGTATAGGCTTGATTATTATTAAGACTTGTCTAAAGAACACTTCTTTTTAAATTAAAAAAAGGACATCTCATCCCATTAAGTTCTTCATTTAAACTCTCAGCTTCTTGCTGCTGAAATCAAAGTGAATGTTTGTTTTTCTAGGGATCCGCTATGGGTCTGCTTACAAGACTTGCCCGGGGGTTGGTCCGTGGGGCAGACAGAATGGCTGAATGCACAAGCAAACGGGGACCCAACTCATATAACAAAGGAAGAGGAGCCAAAATGGTCGGGTTCCTGACTTCCAGTGGCAAATTCGTCAAAGTGAAAGAAATGGTGCCTGAATTAGTGGTCCCCGATCTGAAGGGGTTCAAGTTAAAGCCATATGTCTCTTACAAGGCTCCGCCAGGGACAGAGGAGCCAATGACAGCCCAGAAACTCTTCGTGGAGGTGGTTGCTCCACCAATAGAAATGGACATTAAAGAAGGAACCTTTAATCCAGAGAACATGCAAAAGTACGGATTTGAGCCATCTCAGGAGGGCAAACTGTTCAGATTGTATCCCAAAAATTATGTCCAGTAGAAACAAAACCATTCTTTATTTTGAATAAACAGAACTATAAAATCTGATTTTCTACAGCAAATTCATTTGTGAATAAATGAGCAGTAAATGCCCTTAATTTTGAGTAACGTTTATAAAATGACTCCATAACAATCCAGTATTGTAGAGAAAGTAAAATGACACATTAGATGTGGTCTTCATGTGGAAGAGTCTGCAGAGCGAGTCACCAGATCCTGTTGTTCTGCTGGTGTCAGTCTTACTGTAGAACAGAGCTCAACAACTCTACAGAGCTCAGTACAAGGAAGATTTAGGATTCAGTGAGGCTGATATACTAAGAAAGTGGAGCAATTCTGGAGCAAACTAGCTGCACCGTAGGGAACAAACAAACAGGGCTTTTTACCCCTTGAATGTGAGAGTGGTCCCCAACACATTGATCTCTACATTCAAGGAGGTAAACGTCCCATTTGAATCAATTAGAAGTTTAACCTGCTGTTAGTTTGCTCCAGAATTGCACCACTTACTTGGTATATCAGTCTCGCAGACACAGCCGGTTTATATTTAAATAAGGACGACACAGATAGTTCTTATGGGTCGCTGGCAGGCCAGTTATAAGGGTATCCCAGCACAAGTGTGACGACAATAACTAGATCAGTTTCACTCACAAATCCGTGTTGAACCAGTTATATCTGTAACTTGTCATGTGCTGGAGTTCTCCAACATGTTGCATGTTTATCATGGCAAATGTTTTAAACTGCACCATTTTTATTATATATCCCCATTGAGATGAATGATTTGGGTATGTTTTTGGCAGACAAAGGGTAAAATTTAAACCTAATAAATGTCCTGTGGATGATTTCTTGCCATCGTGTAGCACAGAGACTTTCTCAGTGACGGTGCGTGTGTCCGTGCAGGTGTGTGAGCATGTCTGTACCTGAGCACAGGTGTGTGATTAGTGGATGTGACAGTCTGATCACATGACCTGTTCTCAGGCAGAGGAATCTTTTAACCCTTTGAGTGCCAGAGTGGTACACATTGAAAAGCAATGTGTTGCGTACCACTCTGGCACTCAAAGGGTTAAACCTGTACTTGAGGACTGTGACTGATTATCACTGATGTCGCAGCTGGACTATAAAATAAACTTTATGGGCAATTATCACTTCTAGTCCCCTACTGGCAGATGAGCTTCCCTGGTAGAAGACTTGATGAAGCCAGGGGTGCACTGTGAGCCCCAGCAGATGGGAGAGGAAGAATGGGAGTCTGAAAAGAGCCCCCCCAAGGACCCCGAATTGGTTTTGCAGTCCAGTCTACTCTCTTGTGCAAGGTAGAAGCCAATAGACCCTCTGTGTCTGACCTGAAGAATGATACCCACACACTTACAGGCTGCGGTCCTGCTGAGCTTTCTGACAGAAGCAGTTTAGGGGTTCCACAGACATCTAACGTTTTAGACTGCTGGGAACACGCTCTTACTTCTATGACTGTTCCAATATAAAAAACCAAAACACCAATATAGGATTAACACTTTGTTTATTAACAAAATATATGTCAAAAATAAATTTCAGATCATTTGCCAAGCGCTGGTGTTTGTGTCCTGGAAATCGTCCCTTTTCACTTTAGTAGGAAGAAGATGGAAGTTTATAATATGTAGAAAACTGTAATCCTGCTGCCCTGCCTTGGTGCAAGAGCTGACTCTTTAATTACAGGTTATCACATCGGGGGGTTATGTGACACTACAGTGCTGTAACAGTGGGCAGTCTGATACATGGATCAGTCACTACAGTGCAGTAGCAGTGGGCAGTCTGATACATGGATCAGTCACTACAGTGCAGTCTGATACATGAATCAGTCACTACAGTGCAGTAGCAGTGGGCAGTCTGATACATGAATCAGTCACTACAGTGCAGTAGCAGTGGGCAGTCTGATACATGGATCAGTCACTACAGTGCAGTAGCAGTGGACAGTCTGATACATGGATCAGTCACTACAGTGCAGTAGCAGTGGACAGTCTGATACATGAATCAGTCACTACAGTGCCGTAGCAGTGGGCAGTCTGATACACGGATCAGTCACTACAGTGCCGTAGCAGTGGGCAGTCTGATACACGGATCAGTCACTACAGTGCCGTAGCAGTGGGCAGTCTGATACACGGATCAGTCACTACAGTGCCGTAGCAGTGGGCAGTCTGATACACGGATCAGTCACTACAGTACAGTCTGACACAAGCCATTGAACAAGTCACTGATCCGTAACGGGTTAACTTTTTGATGTGAACTAAACCATCTGCAGACACACAGACAGAACAGGAAGTACTGCACATTGCCCCCACAGGAGGTAGATTACAAGTTCACTCACCCTGGAATATAGATGCCATCGTTCAGGCCGGAGGTGAAGACCAGAGGGGGGTCACTCTGCAGACAGAGGACTCTGGAATTCCCATCTCCAGACATGAAGCATGTGGTCATAAAAAGAACATGTGGCAACCAAGCTGCTCTCTGGAGGTCCGTACTTGGGCAAGACTAATTCATCTGAAACAGGGAGGTGGTCTGCAGCTGGTGGCACCTCTCTGTGTGAGGGACTTGACTCCGGCACGTAACCTCCAGCCTCATCTTCCACTACTACGTCAAAGCTGGCCGTGGGAGATTCATAGAAAATCTTCAGGTTCTGCATTGCTAGGTCCAACTTATGGGCTCCGCTGTCAGCACTGTGGGTCACCAATTGGTTGCAGTTTGGAGGTTCTGCTTCCTGATTGGTGAGTAATGAGGCTTGAGGAGACAGTCTTGACCAATCCGCTCCATAGGCCAAAGAATTGTGTAAAACGTAAGAGGACAGAATGCGGCATTCATCTAATGGGGGAGAGGACCTTGTAAATAAGCTTAATAGAGACCCAACTAAAAGTACATTAACGTATTACATTCACAGAGCTGCAGAGGACCTGAAGTGTGGAAATACTGGCTCTATACATTAACCAACCGGCATAGAGTGCCAGATTGTGCCACCAAGAATTCTCAAAAATGATTTATTTCACAAATAATTGGTTAACCCAACATACAGGCAGTTTTTACTTCTCTTTAATATTAACTAAACAGATCATAGGGTGACAGGCCCACCTTACTGATCGCACAGGACTTACCTGATTGGTAGCCGCAGTCCAAGATTTGGAAGCCATTGTGCATGCAAGCGGCCAGCAGCAGGTTGCTTTCTACTGGATGCCACTTTAACCGCCAAACGCCCCCGTGGACGTGGGTGTCAGACACAGGCTGCTTCATCTGCCGCGTGTCCCACAGAAGGACGTGTTCATCATAACTGGTATGAACATTAAACACAGAGGCACTTAGGGTACAAGGACACCCAAAACGGTTATCATGGGATACGTTCATAAAGGTTGTAGTGTATGGGAAAGAGAAACGTTCTCTACAGCAGGCCGCTTAACCCTGTGAATGCCAGAGGGGTGCGCAACGCATTGGAGAACAATACTTTGCATGTTCATCTGGCACTCAAAGGGTTAAACACTGCAGGTACAATGTTATGAATACGAGTAAATACAGATGCACGTGTAGTAATTATACTAAAAAAGTGATTCTGATTTCATGGCAGGTTATCTCAATATGCACAAAGGAAAAGAGGAGTCGTTCTGCAGTAAAACAAATGAATTCCCAGTGGTATAAATGGGGTTTTAACCCTTTGAGTGCCAGAGGGGTACACAACGCACTGTGTTGCGTACCCCTCTAGCACTCAAGGTGTTAAAGACCTCATATAAGTCAATGACCATTTGGACAAATGTTATTTTATGGTACTGGTTTGTCCCAAAATTGTTCACCCACCTCTAAGGGTGCAAAGCAATGCACTTTACACCTCACTGGCACTAAATGGGTTACACGTGTGTTGTAGGGTGTGAATACATATAACCATTTGAGTGCCAGAGGGGTGCACAATGCAGTGCGTAACCCTCTGGCTCTCTAAGGGTTAAACGGATCCTTGTTACAATGGACAGAGTCGAACTGGGTGACGAAGTGTCAGACTGGAGCAACTTGCAGGTAAAACTGCAATTATTTAAAAAATTAACACCTCGACTGCTAGAAAGGTCTCCAAAGCACTTTGCAATGGGTTGGGGACCTTTCTAGCATCCAAGGGGTTAAACTCCCCACTTGAATCAATGGACATTTTGGGAATGTTTATTCTCTAGGGTGCAGTCTGTCCCACAATTACCCCATTTGTCTTTATACATACAGCCCAGACGTGCTCATAATCACTTTTCTCCTATGAAAATGACTTTGCAGTTCGTTGCATTCCCTCTGGCACTAAAAGGGTTAAGAATATTGAGACATTGTGGGTTGTGCAGACTGAGGAATCCTCACCTCCCGGTGGCCAGGACGTTCTCCCTGTGGGGGTTACTCTGGATACTGCACACCCCCATAGAATGTCTGTGGAACCAAAACATCACAAAGTCCAGTTACACTGATTTATCAGTTACTGTGCGATAGATTCCTTCATCACCTAAACACCGTTATGTATTAATGTCCCCATCCAGACAATATCGTCTAAACACCGTTATGTATTAATGTCCCCATACAGACAATATCACCTAAACACCGCTATGTATTAATGTCCCTATACAGACAATATCATCTAAACACCGTTATGTATTAATGTCCCCATACAGACAATATCGTCTAAACACCGTTATGTATTAATGTCCCCATACAGACAATATCGTCTAAACACCGTTATGTATTAATGTCCCTATACAGACAATATCATCTAAACGCCGTTATGTATTAATGTCCCTATACAGACAATATCGTCTAAACACCGTTATGTATTAATGTCACCATACAGACAATATCATCTAAACACCGTTATGTATTAATGTCCCTATACAGACAATATCATCTAAACATCGTTATGTATTAATGTCCCCATACAGACAATATCATCTAAACACCGCTATGTATTAATATCACCATACAGACAATATCATCTAAACACCGTTATGTATTAATATCCCCATACAGAAAATATCATCTAAACAGCGTTATGTATTAATGTCCCCATACAGACAATATCATCTAAACACCATTATGTATTAATATCCCTATACAGACAATATCATCTAAACACCGTTATGTATTAATGTCCCCATACAGACAATATCATCTAAACACTGTTATGTATTAATGTCCCTATACAGACAATATCATCTAAACACTGTTATGTATTAATGTCACTATACAGACAATATCATCTAAACACCGTTATGTATTAATGTCCCCATACAGACAATATCATCTAAACACCGTTATGTATTAATGTCCCTATACAGACAATATCATCTAAACACCGTTATGTATTAATGTCCCTATACAGACAATGTCATCTAAACACCGTTATGTACTAATGTCCCCATACAGACAATATCGTCTAAACAGCGTTATGTATTAATGTCACCATACAGACAATATCATCTAAACATCGTTATGTATTAATGTCACTATACAGACAATATCATCTAAACACCGTTATGTATTAATGTCCCCATACAGACAATATCATCTAAACACCGTTATGTATTAATGTCACTATACAGACAATATCATTTAAACACCGTTATGTATTAATGTCACCATACAGACAATATCATCTAAACACCGTTATGTATTAATGTCCCCATACAGACAATATCATCTAAACACCGTTATGTATTAATGTCCCCATACAGACAATATCATCTAAACACCGTTATGTATTAATGTCCCCATACAGACAATATCATGTAAACACCGTTATGTATTAATGTCCCCATACAGACAATGTAGTCTAAACATCGTTATGTATTAATGTCACTATACAGACAATATCATCTAAACACCGTTATGTATTAATGTCCCTATACAGACAATATCATCTAAACACCGTTCTGTATTAATGTCCCTATACAGACAATATCATCTAAACACCGTTCTGTATTAATGTCACCATACAGACAATATCATCTAAACACCGTTATGTATTAATGTCCCCATACAGACAATATCATCTAAACACTGTTATGTATTAATGTCACCATACAGACAATATCATCTAAACACCGTTATGTATTAATGTCCCCATACAGACGATATCATCTAAACAGCGTTATGTATTAATGTCCCTATACAGACGATATCATCTAAACACCGTTATGTATTAATGTCACCATACAGACGATATCATCTAAACACCGTTATGTATTAATGTCACCATACAGACAATATTGTCTAAACACCATTATGTATTAATGTCCCCATACAGACAATATCATCTAAACACCGTTATGTATTAATGTCCCCATACAGACAATATCACCTAAACACCGTTATGTATTAATGTCCCTATACAGACAATATCATCTAAACACCGTTATGTATTAATGTCCCCATACAGACAATATCATCTAAACACCGTTATGTATTAATGTCACCATACAGACAATATCATCTAAACACCGTTATGTATTAATGTCCCCATACAGACGATATCATCTAAACAGCGTTATGTATTAATGTCCCTATACAGACGATATCATCTAAACACCGTTATGTATTAATGTCCCCATACAGACAATATCATCTAAACACCGTTATGTATTAATGTCACCATACAGACAATATCATCTAAACACCGTTATGTATTAATGTCCCCATACAGACGATATCATCTAAACAGCGTTATGTATTAATGTCCCTATACAGACGATATCATCTAAACACCGTTATGTATTAATGTCACCATACAGACGATATCATCTAAACACCGTTATGTATTAATGTCCCCATACAGACAATATCATCTAAACACCGTTATGTATTAATGTCCCTATACAGACAATATCATCTAAACACCGTTATGTATTAATGTCCCCATACAGACAATATCATCTAAACACCGTTATGTATTAATGTCCCCATACAGACAATATCATCTAAACACCGCTATGTATTAATGTCCCTATACAGACAATATCATCTAAACACCGTTATGTATTAATGTCCCTATACAGACAATGTCATCTAAACACCGTTATGTACTAATGTCCCCATACAGACAATATCGTCTAAACACCGTTATGTATTAATGTCCCTATACAGACAATATCATCTAAACACCGTTATGTATTAATGTCCCCATACAGACAATATCATGTAAACACCGTTATGTATTAATGTCCCCATACAGACAATGTAGTCTAAACATCGTTATGTATTAATGTCACTATACAGACAATATCATCTAAACACCGTTATGTATTAATGTCCCTATACAGACAATATCATCTAAACACCGTTCTGTATTAATGTCCCTATACAGACAATATCATCTAAACACCGTTCTGTATTAATGTCACCATACAGACAATATCATCTAAACACCGTTATGTATTAATGTCCCCATACAGACAATATCATCTAAACACTGTTATGTATTAATGTCACCATACAGACAATATCATCTAAACACCGTTATGTATTAATGTCCCCATACAGACGATATCATCTAAACAGCGTTATGTATTAATGTCCCTATACAGACGATATCATCTAAACACCGTTATGTATTAATGTCACCATACAGACGATATCATCTAAACACCGTTATGTATTAATGTCACCATACAGACAATATTGTCTAAACACCATTATGTATTAATGTCCCCATACAGACAATATCATCTAAACACCGTTATGTATTAATGTCCCCATACAGACAATATCACCTAAACACCGTTATGTATTAATGTCCCCATACAGACAATATCATCTAAACACTGTTATGTATTAATGTCACCATACAGACAATATCATCTAAACACCGTTATGTATTAATGTCACCATACAGACAATATCATCTAAACACCGTTATGTATTAATGTCCCCATACAGACGATATCATCTAAACAGCGTTATGTATTAATGTCCCTATACAGACGATATCATCTAAACACCGTTATGTATTAATGTCCCCATACAGACAATATCATCTAAACACCGTTATGTATTAATGTCACCATACAGACAATATCATCTAAACACCGTTATGTATTAATGTCCCCATACAGACGATATCATCTAAACAGCGTTATGTATTAATGTCCCTATACAGACGATATCATCTAAACACCGTTATGTATTAATGTCACCATACAGACGATATCATCTAAACACCGTTATGTATTAATGTCACCATACAGACAATATTGTCTAAACACCATTATGTATTAATGTCCCCATACAGACAATATCATCTAAACACCGTTATGTATTAATGTCCCCATACAGACAATATCACCTAAACACCGTTATGTATTAATGTCCCCATACAGACAATATCATCTAAACATCGTTATGTATTAATGTCCCCTATACAGACAATATCATCTAAACACCGTTATGTATTAATGTCCCCTATACAGACAATATCATCTAAACACCGTTATGTATTAATGTCCCTATACAGACAATATCATCTAAACACCGTTATGTATTAATGTCCCTATACAGACAATATCATCTAAACACCGTTATGTATTAATGTCCCCATACAGACAATATCATCTAAACACCGTTATGTATTAATGTCCCCATACAGACAATATCATCTAAACACCATTATGTATTAATGTCCCCTATACAGACAATGTCATCTAAACACCGTTATGTATTAGTGTCCCCATACAGACAATATCATCTAAACACCGTTATGTATTAATGTCACTATACAGACAATATCATCTAAACACCGTTATGTATTAATGTCCCCATACAGACAATATCATCTAAACACCGTTATGTATTAATGTCACTATACAGACAATATCATCTAAACACCGTTATGTATTAATGTCCCTATACAGACAATATCATCTAAACACCGTTATGTATTAATGTCCCCATACAGACAATATCATCTAAACACCGTTATGTATTAATGTCACCATACAGACAATATCATCTAATCATTAGTGGAGTCAATCACGTTTCCAGGACACAGTGTCCTGATCAAAGCTACGAATCCAGGGGAAAGTGTAAAACGTTGTGGCTAAAGATCTATAGGAAAGTCACACTGTATTACCGAGGCAACGAACGCACCAGTCAATCACTGTTTGCACCCACCTTTTACTGGTGAATATGGGATGGTCCGGATGTACCCTAGTGTCCCACCCTCTCAGCAGACAGTCATCACCACCTACACAGGAGGAGACAGGACACATTTTGGGATTTTTCACTTTTTATAAAATACATTAAACACCTGAAAGAGTCCCTGGGAGGCCAGGTGTGGCCCTCAAATTCAGGGAGCCCGAAGTACAGAGAACTAGGGTCATTCTGGGGTAAACCAACTGCATGGCAGAGAAGAAATGAACATTGCTTTTGATTAAATGGTGCATTTTGACACCGTTAATGGTAGAGAGATCTGAAACGCAGTACAAAGCAGTACATTATAGACCTCGCTAGGATTTAAGGGGCTAAACCCATAATTTAAAATAAAAGTGACTGCTTATGACAACAGAGGTCCAAATCACCTATATGTTATGTTAGGTGTTTGTTATTTAAAATTGTTTGCAATATTTAGTTTATTTATATCCAGTTCATGGACGTTAGACAGTAATGGCTGGTACAGCTGTGTGCCAGATACTAGCATTCCACACTGCTCTCCCTCCCAACTGTCCCTTCCTCATGCTCTGACCCATAAGGTGCAGTTGGTTGTACACAGAATTGCTGCACTCCTTTTTAGTACATCAGCCTCAAAGATTGTAAAGATTTAAAAGCAATTGTACCACTGACAACAAACACGTATTACCAAAATTCCCTTTTATACAACTGCGGTTTTAACCCCTCCACTATAAGGTCTCCAACATATTACAAAGCAAAAACAATCCCTCTGTAGCCTAATAAAACAAGTGCGCAGGGGTTCAGGACTCCCTCCCTACACACACACCTGAGTAGACCACGTCACAGCTCCAGTAGTTGAAGGCAGCTATCCAGGCCTCGTACTCATGAGCTGTCCACTGACACAGAACCTCCAGAGACTGAGCCAAGTCCTCCACCTGCAGAAGACTCAGCCGCCCCTTCGAGTCACTGCAGACGATCTTTAAAGGGCAACTGCTGTGGAAGAGACACAGGCACTAAACAAAGGACTTACTTGAATTAATAGACAATGCACACAATACAACCCTTTGAGTACCAGATTGGTGAGCAACGCATTGTAGAAGAGTAAGTTACTTACACCTCTGGCACTCAAAAGGTTATAAGAAACCACATTTTACATGTAGTGGTTATGTTGATCAGTACTGTGTAGTTACATGTAGTGGTTATGTTGATCAGTACATCACAATGGCCTGAAATTGTACAGTGGCGCTGTTGCTACACCATCCTATGGAGATTTATGGTTCCGGGACCAGAGCTGTCCATAGGATGGTGTAGCAACAGCGCCACTGTACAATTTCAGGCCACTGTGATATTGCACCTAAAAAATTAAACTTTGAAAGCTAATAACTTTTGAATGAAACACCTTTCAGCAGTGAGAGTGTTCTTGTTTTACTCAGGGGGATAAATCCTACAACATATTTTTTTTACATTTTAAGTATTACTATCCCTTTAAATCATTGGTGTAAAGACTGCATGTAACCGCTATGTTTCTTTTTCTTGTTTCGATTTGTGTGTATAAATATGTAATCCAGTAGTGTAAATTATCTCTGGGACAGACCTGAAAAAGAGAAATCTCAATGTATTATTCCTGGAAAAAGACTTTCTAAATAAATAAAAATAAATAAGAGACTTGTCCCCCCGATGTTGAAGTTGGTGGGCTCAAGAATGACTCCGGTTTCTTAGTACATTAGTCTTGCAACGTTCTTGTGATTCTTTTCACCAATAGCAGATTCATGGGAAAAAAAAAAAAGCACAGAATTAACCCCTTAACGCCCAAGGACTTACATGTACATCCTTGGGCGGACGTCCCTTAAGGACAGAGGACGTACATGAACGTCCTCCATTTCCGGGTCCTCGCGCAGCTGCACGCCGTTCGGGGACTCCAGAATCATTTAAAAAAGAAATTATAATACACTGCGGGCGTTAAGTGACGGCCACGTGTGCTTGCAGCCGGTCACTAAGGGGTTAAAGAAAATTAAAGCCGCAGGTAACTCGCGTTCGTATATTTTTACAAAAAAGGGAAAATGTAAATGAAAACATTATTTTTCCTGTAAGAAGTACAAATGAGAGGGCACATGAAGGTCATTCCAGAGAGTAATGAGAGATGTCCTACCTGTGTCTTAGTCCGGTGGCCCAGTCCAGCGACAGAGCAAGGCATTCTGGTCCCACCTCCACTGCGCACATGGGCGCAAGTCTGCAGCTTTCCTACTGAAACAAAAGCTGTCTGAAGTCAAGGAGGCCGATGTACTGAGAACTGAAACCACTCTGGGGCAAACCAACTTCATCACGGGGGACACATAAAAATACCCACTGATCTGAATGGACTTTGAACCCCTTGAATGCTATACAGGGTTCTAGTGCACTGAGAATCTGCAACATTCAAGGGGTTAAAAATAAATTCAATTTAAATTGTCCACTATGGTTCAGTTGGTTTGCCCCAGAATTGCTCCACTTTATTTTCTTTTTTTTTACCAGATTTAAAGCAACATTATCACCTAAAAACAACTGGTGATTTTGTAAGGACTTTCATTCACTAAACAGTGTAGTACCCATTTCTTATATTGAAAACTAGTTCTGCTTTAATTAGATTTGTAGATTATGGTAATTAAAGCCATGCAGGCACTTCCTGTCTTATCTGTACATTGCCTCTCCATTCACTGACACTTAACCCTTTCAGTGCTAGGGGAGGAGGACAATGCACTACTGAGCAGTGTCAGTGAGTGGGGGAGGTAATGTAGGGATAAGACAGGAAGTCAGTGCTAGGGGAGGTGGGTAATTCATTGCTGAGCAGTGTCAGTGAGTGGGGGAGGTAATGTAGGGATAAGACAGGAAGTCAGTGCTAGTGGAGGTGGGTAATGTATTACTGAGCAGTGTTAGTGAGTGGGGAGGTAATGTAGGGATAAGACAGGAAGTCAGTACTAGGGGAGGTGGGTAATGTATTACTGAGCAGTGTCAGTGAGAGGGGAGGTAATGTAGGGATAAGACAGGAAGTCAGTGCTAGGGGAGGTGGGTAATGCATTACTGAGCAGTGTCAGTGAGTGGGGAGGTAATGTAGGGATAAGACAGGAAGTCAGTGCTAGGGGAGGTGGGTAATGCATTACTGAGCAGTGTCAGTGAGTGGGGAGGTAATGTAGGGATAAGACAGGAAGTCAGTGCTAGGGGAGGTGGGTAATGCATTACTGAGCAGTGTCAGTGAGTGGGGAGGTAATGTAGGGATAAGACAGGAAGTCAGTGCTAGGGGAGGTGGGTAATGCATTACTGAGCAGTGTCAGTGAGTGGGGGAGGTAATATAGGGATAAGACAGGAAGTCAGTGCTAGGGGAGGTGGGTAATGCATTACTGAGTAGTGTCAGTGAGTGGGGGAGGTAATGTAGGGATAAGACAGGAAGTCAGTGCTAGGGGAGGTGGGTAATGCATTACTGAGCAGTGTCAGTGAGTGGGGGAGGTAATGTAGGGATAAGACAGGAAGTCAGTGCTAGGGGAGGTGGGTAATATATTACTGAGCAGTGTCAGTGAGTGGGGGAGGTAATGTAGGGATAAGACAGGAAGTCAGTGCTAGGGGAGGTGGGTAATATATTACTGAGCAGTGTCAGTGAGTGGGGGAGGTAATGTAGTGATAAGACAGGAAGTCAGTGCTAGGGGAGGTGGGTAATGCATTACTGAGTAGTGTCAGTGAGTGGGGAGGTAATGTAGGGATAAGATAGGAAGTCAGTGCTAGGGGAAGTGGTAATGCATTACTGAGCAGTGTCAGTGAGTGGGGGAGGTAATGTAGTGATAAGACAGGAAGTCATTGCTAGGGGAGGTGGGTAATGCATTGCTGAGCAGTGTCAGTGAGTGGGGAGGTAATGTAGGGATAAGACAGGAAGTCAGTACTAGGGGAGGTGGGTAATGCATTACTGAGCAGTGTCAGTGAGTGGGGAGGTAATGTAGGGATAAGACAGGAAGTCAGTGCTAGGGGAGGTGGGTAATGCATTACTGAGTAGTGTCAGTGAGTGGGGAGGTAATGTAGGGATAAGACAGGAAGTCAGTACTAGGGGAGGTGGGTAATGCATTACTGAGCAGTGTCAGTGAGTGGGGAGGTAATGTAGGGATAAGACAGGAAGTCAGTGCTAGGGGAGGTAGGTAATGCATTACTGAGCAGTGTCAGTAAGTGGGGAGGTAATGTAGGGATAAGACAGGAAGTCAGTGCTAGGGGAGGTGGGTAATGCATTACTGAGCAGTGTCAGTGAGTGGGGAGGTAATGTAGTGATAAGACAGGAAGTCAGTGCTAGCGGAGGTGGGTAATGTATTACTGAGCAGTATCAGTGAGTGGGAGAGGTAATGTAGGGATAAGACAGGAAGTCAGTGCTAGCGGAGGTGGGTAATGTATTACTGAGCAGTATCAGTGAGTGGGAGAGGTAATGTAGGGATAAGACTGGATGTACCTGCATGGCATGAAGCAACTTAGCTTAACAACAAGGGTTGAACTGACTCACCAAATGCTTGCACAACACACAATTTCTTCCTCCTTATAGCCAATTACCTTGCTGCCTTCCAGGCTGTATAATTCTAGTGCCCCTTTTGCATTTGCAATGGCCAAAATGGGATGTTCCGCAACCGGCAAGTGGCACCTAGACGGAGAATTAACAAGAAGGCAATCACCGGACTCATCAGAGAGAGCAATGCTATGTGTAAATCACAGCATCAATAGATATATATTCTGGGGCTAATTGTATATTAATATACAAATACATATGTATTGCAGAGCTTTTCATGATGAGTATTCATGATTCAGTATTCTTTTGAGGTCTATAAAGAGCTTTTGCTTGTTTTCTGAAGTCCTTAATAAGTAATAGCAACAGCGACACCAGGTGGCCAGACTGTAAAATTGTAGCTTGAGTGAAAATAGGAATATGATTTGTAATAACTTTTGAACTAAGCAAAGACAGAAGATAAGATGCCAAAAGAAAAATGGAGATTTCCAGCAATATAAGACACAATCCTATCAGCCATTTTGGGTGCAAAAAAACACGATTGTGTCTGGCAAGTGGACTAAGGTACATAACTGTACTCTATGGCTTAACCCTCTGAGTGCTTGAGTGGTCTCAGTAAACTCCTTTGCAATGTGCTTGATAGCTCTCTGGCATGCAAAGGGTTAAGCCTCTGCAGCATATATACAAAGACAAAAGTGTAACTGTTTTTTGGCTAAAGCAATTGCAACCGAAGAGAAAATCTTAATGTTCATTTAAATGGGAATTTTAACCCCTACAATGCTAATGAGCTTCCCAAGGCACTGGAAACCTCTCTGGCGTTATAAGGGTTAAAAGACCCATTTTAATCACAGCGAATGTTATTTTCAAAAGTTGGGTTGCCGCAGAATTGCTCCACTTTTACTCTGAATACTGCCCACAATGCTCTTGAAGGTGTAGAAAGCGGCTGGCTAATGAAAGATGTGCCCCGGCAGTTACCACTTCATGTCCAATATGGCGGCCATTTCTATCCTCTGTAATTCGTTGATGGGAGAAAACATCTGATCGGGCGCATAGTGATAGAGATACAGACGTCCCAGTCGGGTGTGCGGGTCATCGAAGTCCTCTCCACCGGGCTACAAGGAAGGGGCACGGAGCGATGTTAATGTTCACGGCTATAACCACAATGCAAAAGCGGCCCAAGTCTGGCGCTGACATTACAGGGGGCAAATAAATGGGCCTTTAACTCCGAGAATGATAGGACAAGTTCAGTGCATTGTGTAGCAAAGCACTGGAGACCGTTCTAGCACTCACGGAGTTAAAGGGATAGTAATACTTCATTTTATCTTTATTTTATTTTGTAGGCATTAAAAAAACATGAAGAACGATATAAGTCTTATCTCTCAGACCTTTATGGTTTAAGAGATATTCACAAGCAAAGTCCCCCCCTTCCTGTTCAGCCAGATCAGAAGGGAGGTGCCCAGGTAGACTGCAGAGAGGGACAATCTTAATTAAGATAGGGGAAAAACCTGAAAAGCTTGTCAAGGGGGGCAGGGCTTTCATTGTTCTCATAGGAAGAAGATTGTCCCCTTATGTTATCTGTCTGGTCTATGGACTGGATTCCACATCTGAGAAGAGATGGCTTACACTAGGAAAAAGGGGGGCAAGGCTTTCCTTGTTCTCATAGGAAGAAGATTGTCCCCTGCTGTTATCTGTCTGGTCTATGGACTGCATTCCACATCTGAGAAGAGATGGCTTACACTAGGTAAAAGGGGCGGGAGGGGAAACTTTGCTTGTGAATATCTCATAAACCATAAAGGTTTGAGAGATAAGACTTATATCGTTCTTCATGTTTTTTTAATGCCTACAAAATAAAATAAAGATAAAACGAAGTATTACTATCCCTTTAAAGGTGCATTTACATGGTTTGCCCAGGAATCGGTCCACTTTCTTTGGCCGTACGTGGGTACTAGTGAAGAACTTCCCCAGTAAACCCGCTCACCTTGCTGTCTGGCTTCTTTAACTGATAAGTCCCACATGCCAGGACAGTGGCCCAGTCACCCAGCGGGCACCACTCCACGGCATCCGCACTGTATTCTGTGTCCAGTACCTGCAGCGTCTGGGTCTTACAGCGCACCGCCATGTCCAGCTGTGACCATCACACCCCCAGATAGAGCAGGGCGCAAAATCCTAAACGCAGGGCATAACAGGAGGGACTCTGTAACAAGGAGTCATTTGTGTCATTTTTACTTCCCTTTACCGTGACAGGAATCTCCTGACTTATTGTGTGAGTGGGCACTCAATGTAAATGTAATCCAGTGCCAGCCTTCATCTGGTATATTTATTCACAGATACGTAGACAGGCTACAGCGGCATAGCAAATACAGCACATACCAGCACTTAGTGCCGCAGACATAGTTTTACACACACCGTCGTGTTTTTGTTTTCACACACACAGAGCACTCAGTGCCGCAGACATAGTTTTACACACACCTTCATGTCTATGT
Source organism: Rhinophrynus dorsalis (assembly GCA_037306005.1). Lineage (NCBI taxonomy): Eukaryota > Metazoa > Chordata > Amphibia > Anura > Rhinophrynidae > Rhinophrynus > Rhinophrynus dorsalis. The sequence goes on from CM074726.1 coordinate 2,489,980, forward strand.
TTTCACACACACAGAGCACTCAGTGCTGCAGACATAGTTTTACACTCACCGTCATGTTTATGTTTTCACACACACAGAGCACTCAGTGCTGCAGACACAGTTTTACACTCACCGTCATGTTTATGTTCACACACACACACAGAGCACTCAGTGCTGCAGACATAGTTTTACATACACCGTCATGTCTATGTTTTCACACACACAGAGCACTCAGTGCTGCAGACATAGTTTTACACACACAGTCATGTCTATGTTTTCACACACACACACAGCACTCAGTGCTGCAGACATAGTTTTACACTCACCGTCATGTTTATGTTTTCACACACACAGAGCACTCAGTGCTGCAGACATAGTTTTACACACACCGTCATGTCTATGTTTTCACACACACAGAGCACTCAGTGCTGCAGACATAGTTTTACACACACCGTCATGTCTATGTTTTCACACACACAGAGCACTCAGTGCTGCAGACATAGTTTTACACACACAGTCATGTCTATGTTTTCACACACACACACACAGCACTCAGTGCTGCAGACATAGTTTTACACTCACCGTCATGTTTATGTTTTCACACACACAGAGCACTCAGTGCTGCAGACACAGTTTTACACTCACCGTCATGTTTATGTTCACACACACACACACACAGAGCACTCAGTGCTGCAGACATAGTTTTACATACACCGTCATGTCTATGTTTTCACACACACAGCACTCAGTGCTGCAGACACAGTTTTACACACACCGTCATGTCTGTTTTCACACACAGAGCACTAAGTGCTGCAGACATAGTTTTACACACACCGTCATGTCTATGTTTTCATAGTCCCTGATAGAAAACTCTCTGGAAGCGGAAATGCAGGAAGCTCCTCGTCAGGGAAGTATACAATGTCAAAAGACAAATAAATGAACATGAAAATATAATTAAAAGTAAAGACAATTTGACTTTCCAGAAAGTGTTTAATATGTAAAATCAAAAAGGAGGGTAACTTTCACTTTAACACTCCTAGTGCCAGGGAGATGGAAAGCATTGCATAGTGATGTGCTGGACACCTCTCCAGCACTCAAAGGGTTAAGTGAATAGCATACTGTAGTGTAAGAGCAAATGGAAGCACCCGTTCAGGTGGGTTACAGACTGGCACCAGTTCAAGTGGGTTATGAACTGGCACCAGTTCAGGTGGGTTATGCACTGGCACCAGTTCAGGTTGGTTACAGACTGGCACCAGTACAGGTGGGTTACTGACTGGCACCAGTTCAGGTGGGTTACTGACTGGCACCAGTTCAGGTGGGTTACTGACTGGTACCAGTTCAGGTGGGTTACTCACTGGTACCAGTGCAGGTGGGTTACTCACTGGCACCAGTTCAGGTGGGTTACTCACTGGCACCAGTTCAGGTGGGTTACAGACTGGCACCAGTACAGGTGGGTTATACACTGGCACCAGTTCAGGTGGGTTACCGACTGGCACCAGTTCAGGTGGGTAATACACTGGCACCAGTTCAGGTGGGTTATGGACTGGGACCTGTCAAGCTGGGTTATAGACTGGCATCAGATCAGGTGGCTTACAAATTGGGACCTGTCCAGGTAGGTTACAGACTGGCATCAGACCAGGTTGGTTATGGACTGGAAATCTCTGTCATATTCCCTGTGACTAAAGTCATATACATTGTATCGTCTACAGCAGAGCAGTGATACAATGTAACAGTTTGAGGTGTGTATCTGTACTGATACAGAGCCATCCAGGCACAGACAACACTAATAGTACAGCAGTGATACAATGTAACAGTATTAGGTGTATGCACTGTATGTATGTATGTATTTTTGTGTGTGTATCCTTACTTATACAGAGCCATCCAGACACACTTACAAACACACACAGCACTAATACTACAGCAGTGATACAATGTAACTGTATGAGGTGTGTGTGTGTGTGTGTATCCTTCCTTATACAGAGCCATCCAGACACACTTACACACACACACACACACAGCACTAATAGTACAGCAGTGATACAATGTAACAGTATGAGGTGTGTGTGTATCTTTACTTATACAGAGCCATCCAGTCACACACACACACACACAGGTGTGTGTGTGTGTGTGTGTCCTTCCTTATACAGACACACTTACACACACACAACACTAATAGTACAGCAGTGATACAATGTAACAGTATGAGGTGTGTGTATCCTTACTTATACAGACACACTTACACACACACAACACTAATAGTACAGCAGTGATACAATGTAACAGTATGAGGTGTGTGTATCCTTACTTATACAGACACACACACAGCACTAATAGTACAGCAGTGATACAATGTAACAGTATGAGGGGTGTGTGTATCTTTACTTATACAGAGCCATCCAGTCACACACACACACACACACACACACACACACACACACACACGTGTGTGTGTGTGTGTGTGTGTATCCTTCCTTATACAGACACACTTACACACACACAACACTAATAGTACAGCAGTGATACAATGTAACAGTATGAGGTGTGTGTATCCTTACTTATACAGACACACTTACACACACACAACACTAATAGTACAGCAGTGATACAATGTAACAGTATGAGGTGTGTGTATCCTTACTTATACAGACACACACACAACACTAATAGTACAGCAGTGATACAATGTAACAGTATGAGGTGTGTGTCCTTCCTTATACAGATCCATCCAGAGTCACACACAGCACTACACAACAATACAGCACAATAGGATTCAGTGCACAGCCCCTGTACAACTCACCAGCACTCCTCCACTATCGTCACGCCTCCTCTACATCTACTTCCGGGTCACCATCCTTCCATCCCATTGACTGACAGCACTTTCAGCCAATTGCATTTGTTCATTTGAATATTGGTGCTTAATTATTTTAAAATTAACACTAAACTACTTTTTAGCAGTCACTGGCCTTGTTTTATAGATTTGTACCTTATAAAACAGTTTGTTCAGTTTGTATCTTTTTCATATCTCCCAGAGGTACCTCTCTATAGGAGATATTAGGGTTCTCTACCTCCCAAGTGTCTCTCTTTATAGGAGATATTAGGGGTCTGTACCTCCCAAGTGTCCCTCTTTGTAGGAGATATTAGGGTTCTGTACCTCCCAAGTGTCCCTCTTTATAGGAGATATCAGGGGTCTGTACCTCCCAAGTGTCCCTCTTTATAGGAGATATCAGGGCTCCGTACCTCCCAAGTGTCCCTCTTTATAGGAGATATCAGGGTTCCGTACCTCCCAAGTGTCCCTCTTTATAGGAGATATCAGGGGTCCGTACCTCCCAAGTGTCCCTCTTTATAGGAGATATTAGGGGACTGTACCTCCCAAGTGTCTCTCTTTATAGGAGATATTAGGGGTCTGTACCTCCCAAGTGTCCCTCTTTATAGGAGATATCAGGGGTCTGTACCTCCCAAGTGTCCCTCTTTATAGGAGATATCAGGGGTCTGTATCTCCCAAGTGTCCCTCTTTATATGAGATATTAGGGTTCTCTACCGCCCAAGTGTCCCTCTTTGTAGGAGATATCAGGGGTCTGTATCTCCCAAGTGTCCCTCTTTGTAGGAGATATCAGGGGTCTGTATCTCCCAAGTGTCCCTCTTTGTAGGAGACATTAGGGGTCTGTACATCCCAAGTGTCCCTCTTTATAGGAGATATTAGGGGTCTGTACCTCCCACGTGTCCCTCTTTATAGGAGATATCAGGGGTCTGTACCTCCCAAGTCTCCCTCTTTAGGAGATATCAGGGGTCTGTACCTCCCAAGTGTCCCTCTTTGTAGGAGATATCAGGGTTCTGTACCTCCCAAGTGTCCCTCTTTATAGGAGATATCAGGGGTCTGTACCTCCCAAGTGTCCCTCTTTATAGGAGATATCAGGGGTCTGTACCTCCCAAGTGTCCCTCTTTATAGGAGATATCAGGGATCTGTACCTCCCACGTGTCCATCTTTATAGGAGATATTCGGGGTCAGTACCAGCAGGCGTCCCTCTTTATAGGATATGACAGTAATGTCACTGCTTTGCCCGTGCAGTTAATAAAACTGACTGTCCACATTCGATACTTTTCTGTCACTCTAAGACAGGCTTGTTGAATTTTCAGTATTGTGTATACATGTATTTGTACATTGTGTTGTGTTTTGTGTGTTAATCGTAATCCTTGCAGAGATGACAACAGGCGTAGGGGAAACCACCCCATAGAGGGGACAGGGGCAGTTTATACTACATCAGTGATGTTTAGCTCAGGTGGCAAGAGACTTTGGGGAGTGCAGAAATGCACCAAGGGTCGTGTCTTTATCTCTATAAATTTCAAAAGCAGGACTTACATTTTAAAGGAATATTAAACCCTTAACTACTAGTTGAGGAGCACTTATCCAGCAGTTCATGCAATTTATGTAGAACTAGAGTAAAAGCTTGTGAACACAGGTCAAGGTCAGGATAATGTTAACCCTTTGAGTGCCAGTGGAGTACGCAACACATTGCATACCCTCCTGGCACTCAAAGAGTTAACAGGCCACTACCTCATTGCTGCATACGATGCAGTCTTGCACATAACAGACTGCCCAAACACAGACACACTACTGCGCATAACTGCATCGTGACAAACATTCTAGCAAATTATTATATAGGATGTGTTATTGAAAGACTATGAATGGATATGTTTATATGGCACCACATGTGTACACATCACTTTACAATTGAAGGATTTGGATATTATAGTGAGACAAGTGATGAGGAAAACAGAACACCGGAAAGCTTACTGTTGGGATGGTGAGACTGAATCACATATATGTTCCCTCATTACATCCTGGAGAAAAGACCTATAAAAGGCCAAGTGCACCCCAACATTTCCACCCTGTGTTACTGGCCCCTCGGGGAGAGAAACATCATTGCACTACACTGAAATTGTATTAGGACCGTATTTATTTACTCCTTGCCAACATCCAAGGAGTTAAATTCCCCATTTAAATTAATGGGAATCCATATTTGTCCCTCCGTCATTCAGCTGGTTGGCTCCAGTTGTCTTAGTAAGTCAGCCTCACCGGTGTGACATCACACATGGGGGCAGGCATAGTAAGTGTGCACTCTCCCCTACCTACCAAATCCACTAGATCAAACCTCCAGGGGCTGGACAGGGCACAGTTTGGTGATAACTCTGATAAATGACTAAGCTATAGTAATTGCAAAACTGGTGTATAATCAGAATTCCCCAAAACGCACCCTGTCTGGGCCCTTGCGGACTGCAGCTCAAATCCCTGAACTAGATGATTCCACTACCGGCTGTGACCACAGACAAGTACATGGTCATTAAGAGAACATACAAACCGTGTGCTGGAAAGGAGTAGAGACAAAGCACAGATACATGGGATTTAATCCTAAACCACTCTCAGTTTGGGGGTATCCATTTACATACAAATGGCGCTAATCTGGAACTATACCACAGGGAACACAAATATCCACGTATACTTACCATGTTCAGTGTCACAGGGGTTTCTTCATCACACTGGCACTCAAAGGGTTGAATGGGACTGTTAATCTCTTGAACACTTGGTCTCCTACACATTACATTGTATTCAAGGGGTCAAAGGGATAGTAATAGTTCATTTTGTTTATTTAATATTGTAGGCATTAAAAAAATATTAATAATGATGTAAGTCTTATCTGTCAAACCTTTATGGTGCGAGAGATATACCGCGCTAAAGTGACCTCGTGAGAGATCTCCGAGCTTTGACAACTGCAGAATCCGGCCATTTGAGCGGATGGCGGCTCTTCAGCAGAGGGGGAAAACGCGCGATCTAAACATTAATAAGTAATTGGAATGGTCTATAAAGTGTGCTTACAAACCAGGCACACTTTGTAGACCGTTCGAATGAAGTATTAAAGCGGAACGACCGCCACATAACAAGTTTATCTTAAATAATTACCCATCTGGCAACTAGCTGCTTAGTAGCGCTAGTCGACAGAATTATTACCTTATTAAATAGATTTCTCCTTTCTTCTCCAGCTGACAGGCAGGACGGATCACGGACATCTTGACATAGTGACGTCCGCACGCCTGCGCTGTCAGTCCCAGCCGGGTCTAGGAGGAGTTGCTAGGAGCCAAAAGGGACGGACAGTGCAGGCTCACAGATGTCACTATGGCGTTCTGTCCTGCCTGTCAGCTGGGGAAGAGAGGAGAAATCTACTAAATAAGGTAATAATTCTCACGACTAGCGCTACTAAGCAGCTAGTCGTCAGATGGGGAGTTATTTAAGATAAACTTGGCATGTGGTGGTCGTTCCGCTTTAATGGTTACATTGTTATTAATATTTTTTAATGCCTACAATAAACAGAAAATTAACGATTACTATCCACTTAAAAGTACCATCAAAACCAGTTCTAGTCAATGGGAACAGTTCTTTGTTCCATACGGAGCAGCTGGGTTTCCACTTATTTGTATCATATTTGCTTTATACATAAAGGTCATTTTAGAAACAAATTACATGCAAAACAATCTACCTGATGTACAGTGCATAATGCTCATCTATACATACACAATATGGTACAATGTGTAGTTTTCTGTTCCTCTGTTCAATTTGTGCCAGTCCAATATATGAACAACAATGTTCCCTGCAGGCAGCCATCATCATCTAATAACGAGTTCTACCCTTATGTTAATAGCACCAAACATTTTCAAGCAGTGACATTATATTAAGTATGACATTTATGCAGGTGAATTATAAATAATTTATTGAATAAATCTTGTTGTGTGTGCCACACCAAGCAATAGATAAGTAAAAAATAAATACCACGTGGAAGCAGACATTTTAGCTCTCGCTCAAGTAAAAAGTATGGAAATACTGGTTAGCATTTGAAGACAATGTCCGCTTCATACACCTCCATGTTGGTTATTTAGTAGAAAATTAAATCACAGAGGCGTTGGAGGTAAAGATCTCCGCTCTAAATTATAGCGGACATTTACACACTTTTGATCTGAAGTGAGAATTGTAATATCTATCATTTTTTCCCCTCTCTCTAATCTTTGGTTCAGTCGAGCACAATTTCCACGCACCATCAACTTGGCAATGTTTTCTTCAAATCGAGAGTGCTTCATGAGCATTATCAACTTTTCCATATAGTGTAATCTTTTGTTTGATCAGGGATTTAACACCTTTAACTTTCCCTATAAGCTTGCTTTATATCTACAGTTGACAATATTTTGAGTGGGTGTCACACAATAGACTTATGTTAAACATTGTTTTGTTCGAATGTGCTTCACGCGAATGATCAATAATCTCAATTCTGTACTTACATTTTGTTTTATCAAAAACCACTTTATGATTTTAACCCCAATCTCCAATGAGCATGTGGATGAAGAGAAAGAAGAAACAAGAAGCGCTTCCTGGTGTAATATCTTTGTGATAGATGAACACCTCACCACCACCTGTGAAATAATACTCACAAAATTATATGCCAGAAATACACTTATGTGCAAACCAGCAATAAAACTCAGGGATATTTAAGCTGTCCCTTAGCCAGCTTTCTCCACCTCAGAGTATGGCTGCCACTCTTCACCTCCACTCACAAAGGGACCGGATACCCAAAAAACAAGAAAAGAGCACACAGGGCGTCAATAGTGCTTATAACTGATAGACAAAATGTCAATAATAGGTCAAGATATTAAACTCACATTTAAAATTGGCCGCATGTATACTTATATACACACACAGCTAAATACACTTGCAGGGATATCTTACCTCCCCTGCTCGGTACTCTCTCAGCGCTCACCAAATCCACTGTCCGCTTACGATCACGAACAAAAAACAGCCGCTCCAACAAAAATCCAAAAAACAAGGATTTATTTGCAAAAATAAATGTTCACAGAACTATTGTCAAAATATATAAAATACCCACTAAAAAACACGTTTTGCAGCGCTACAACGCTGCTTCATCAGTAATGCAGGCTATAAATAAAATGAAACCCGAACGCTGGTATAGAGCGGCTATTTAAATCTACCAGCGGATGAAGAGAGTTCTCTATGTCTGCAAAACCTTACCGCAGACACCAGCAAATATATTTGCAACAGGACCTCTGATCAACAAAAGCAAGCGCCAGGGTCTCCAAATCTTCTCTCAGCGCCAAATCTCAAACCTATCACGCTGGTAGATTTGGTGGCAGCCCTGTCATTTTTCAGACACACAACATGATATAATGGGAAAAACTTATTTTGAACTCGTGCTTTTTTGACGACCAAACTGAGTTAGGCCAAATTTTTATGGTTTGTGTATATTAGTTCCAGTCCACACACTAATACATTTCAACGTTATTCCTTAAGTGGTTTAAAACCTATAAAACATTTGAAAATCAGCATTTAAACACAGAACCATCGGCCAACCTAAAATTAGTGCTACAGTAAAGCAGAGTTGTAATGTGTCAGGGCGCCCGATGGCAAGTGCAGCTCTAGATAAGTTTGGGGGACGACCATCCCACATGGCAGTCCCAGCAGCATGTGAGCAGGGAACCAGATGTAAAAACACTGAATACACCAAAACACTTCAGAAGCCACAACTGAAAAAGTTATCCAGGTGTCCAATGCACTGAACGCCCCTCCGGCAAGAAAACAGTTGATGGGGTAAAACAAACGTGCCATTTAGCCCATCAGCTCCTATTTCTGGGGACAGTAAACGTTCCCGAGCTGATCACAGTACCACACGTGACCCAGAGCAGGACTGAGCTCTCCAGCTTGACCGTTACTTCTCACACTAATGTATGGGGTCAGTCCACTAGAGCCACAGTAAACTACCCAGCCAAAGCCTGGGTGGGATTTCTGTGACGTGTTTAACCCAACATCCCAGACAGTGACAGGGCTCAGATTCCTAACCTGCCAACGGCCAGTGTAGCAGAGTTTACCATGACTTCCCCAAAATATATAGCTTCTAGACCCTCCATTCTACACATTCCCAACAAATCAAGGTCAAGTACAAACCATAAAAAGAAATGAATAACGACCAGTGAAAATTTTTACACTCAAACCAATCCCTGCGTTTCCATGCTTGTGTTAACGTCCGAGAATCATAACGCACTCTTTACCACCTTCCCCCCCCCCTTTAATTGCAATACAAACAAGTCTACCTTTACCCCATGAAATAAAAATACCCGCACAAGTCACTGGAGGTCTCTATCAGCACCACTTTATAAATAGGACAATGTCCAGTAGCATCATCTACAAAAAGACCATTGTTCTCCAACCAAATCCCTGAAAGATACACCACAACAGACTACAGTTACAGTACCCATTGTGTACTTTTGGAAGATAAAATAACAGTAATTACTAATCATTAACAGAATGATTTACCTAGGTGGGGTCATTTCACTAAGCAGATAAATATGGGCCAATATTCCCTAAAATAAAACTGTATGTCCATCTGAAACTGGAGTTATTCTGGATTAAACCAACTGTACCATAGGGGGCAAACAAATTCATGTTCAATTAAATTGGGCTTTACCCCACTGAATGTTAATGCGGGCTCCAATGCAATGCACAGGGGACCTCTCAAGCATTCAAGGGGTTCAACATTCAGGTGCATGGGAATTTAGAATTTTTATTTTGTCCCCTACGGTTCAGTTGTCTTGTACACAGGTAGTGTGTGCAACTCCTAGGGTTTCCCAACAGGATTACAATGCAGGGAAAGCCTCACTGACAGTATGTTACCTGCTTACACCCCAGTATTGTGCACATATGATGCAGGCAGCAGGGCTGAGAAGTTGGAACCGCAGCAATTTGTTTTTTAGGATAATTTAGTGAGTCCCAGAAAATAGTGACCTAGATTTCATCAGTACAGAATGTTATAAGATGGTGGCATCACCTTCTCCTTGGAGACATCTTGAGGATGCAATGCGGTCTACACACTGCAGGAAGACAAGGGACCAAGGATGGATGGATAGTGGTGGTGACTGGGGTGACTGAGGGCAATAAACTAATAGAAAACAGAACAACTCTGGGATTAAACAATAGAGGACAAAAAAACAAAACCAAAACACCTGAAAAACTTGTCAAGGGGGGAAGGGCTTTCATTGTTCTCATAGGAAGAAGATTGTCCCCTTCTGTTATCTGTCCTGTCATACAACCAGACTCACATCTGAGAAGAGATGGCTTACACTAGGTAAAAGGGGCAGGGCTTTCATTGTTCTCATAGGAAGAAGATTGTCCCCTGCTGTGATCTGTCTGGTCTATGGACTGGATTCCACATCTGAGAAGAGATGTCTTACACTAGGTAAAAGGGGCGGGAGGGGAAACTTTGCTTGAGAATATCTCAAACCGTAAAGGTTTGAGAGATAAGACTTATGTCATTCTTCATGTTTTTTTAATGGCTACAAAATAAAATAAAGTTAAAATGAAGTATTACTATCCCTTTAAGTGGGCTTTACACACATGAAAGCTAAAGGTATCTAATGCATTGTGTCCCAAAGAGCTGGAGATCTATAGCACTAAAAGGATTAGACTTCAAATAAATGGCAATTTTTATTCTTCCCCTATAGTGCAGAGCTGTCCCAGTCCAGTCCTCCAGCGCCACCAACAGGCCAGGATGGAAGGATTTCCCTGATTACACACAGGTGAGATAATCAGTGGATCATTCATTGTGACTGACTCACCTGTGTGTAATCAGGGAAATCCTTCCATCCTGGCCTGTTGGTGGCGCTGGAGGACTGGACTGGGACAGCTCAGGTCTATGGTTCCAGAATTGTTCCAATGAAACACAGTAAATCAGCCCAGTGTGGTTCTGTGATACTAACACCCTTGGGTGCACTGCTCTGCAGCAGGAGACATTTCTATTATTCCAGTTGATACACCTAATAAGAGCCACTTTTTCATGTAATACTGCGAGCTAAAGAGTTAATGAGCCATGAACATTGAGCAGGGATTCCAGCTGCTGTAGAAGCAAACAGTTTCCAATTAACCCTTTCCCAGATGAGTTCTCATCACAAGAAGTTTATATGCTCGTTGCTGTATTGCTGGTCTGTCTGAGTCCAGTCCTCTAGCGCCACCAACAAGCCGGGATGAGAGGATTTCCCTGATTACACACAGGTGAGTCAGTCACAATGAATGATCCACTGATTATCTCACCTGTGTGTAATCAGGGAAATCCTCACATCCTGGCCTGTTGGTGGCGCTGGAGGACTGGACTGGGGCAGACCTAGTCTATGGCATTCATAAGGCAGTCTAGGCTCCCGATGCTCCACCCATGGCCACACCCCACTCCTTACATGACCACGCCCCCCATTGCAGAGCTATCCAATTCAGTCCTCCAGTGCCACCTACAGGCCAGGATGTGATGATTTCCTGATTACACACAGGTGAGATACAGTGGATCATTCATTGTGACTGACTCACCTGTGTGTAATCAGGGAAATCCGTCCATCCTGCCTGTTGGTGGCGTTAGAGGACTGGACAGCCCACTGTACTGCATAGTTGAAAACTGCATTAACTGCCTGCATCTCATTTTTGCCAAAAGACCAGCAAATGCACAGTAAAGGAGATATTGATACTTGGTACTGTTTGCTAATCGACATCCAGTGTTTTTTCTTATGATAATTACGGTTTCAGTGACATTTCAGAGGCTAATTCAGTTCTGTGCTGCACCAGGAGACTTATTTTTCCTAGAAATAAAAGTGAATATTTTCTAAACTAGCCATCTGCTGGAGTTTTGGTTAATGAGACAAAGGCAGTTTTGAATGAAGTTTAAAAAAAAATAAAAAAAAATTATAATATTCAAGGCGACAGGTTGGGGAAACAAACAGAATTATCAGAGCACCTCTGTTGTCAAACAACCATTTACTTTTTTTTTTTTGTTTGTTTTTTTTTTTTAGTTAGAATTTTACATTTTCATGCATATTGCCAAATCCCAATCTCAGCTGAACCTGGTTCCTTATATGAAGTTCGATTCCCTCCACAATAAACGGGAAAGGCAACTTACAATTCTGTGGATGATAAACGCAGGCAAGTGGTTCTTCAGACACTGGGATCAGCCGAAACCTCCAACAATTAAAAAAAAAAAGAACAAAACAAAACTGTACAGTGAACTTTACAAACATGAAGATAAATTAGAAGCTCCTGGCGGAAGAGTCACAGTAGTCTTTACAATTGAGGATCTAATACTGGAATGGGGAGACCCACTCCTCCGATATCACAGTTCGAGGCGGTATAGTCCAGCACAGCCCTAGTCACATCAAGCATCACAGGAATATCTTCAGTGCACTGGCCTCGGTAACCAGTCTGTGGTAAATGTGCAACACACATCCGGGTCTGTTCAGAAGATGGCGCGTACTGGTAAGGAGAGGTCGGTCATCCCAAAGTCATCGTTCTGGGTCAGGCTCGTACTGTAAGATCCGAACTTTCTCGCAACAATGTTTTTTGTGAGCTGGCCAGTCCTTCTGTTGGCACTGGGTACCACAGTATCTTGCTAGTTGGCATCGACCACAAATGTTAAATTCACGTAGCTAAAAAGAAAAATGGACGTTAAAAAAACAGTGGAAAATTATGGAAAACTTCATGTTTAAAACGTGATACTATAATGATTTGCTTCATGAGTGCATTACTTTAGTGATAAATAAGTGACATAGTTACAAAGTGTTCATTATGGTTTTGTAACAGGTCCCCCACCATTTTGTTTTATTCCCCAATTTATAAAGACATGATATACAAATTATCCAAACACCCAGCCTGTATTGTACAGGATCAGGGTAAGGAAGCCCAGACATTGAAAGTCTCCCACCTCCTCCCCTTTTCCTGATGTGAGCTGTAAAGCTGACAGCAGGAGATCCGTGTCGGCCAACATGAGAAGGCTCTTCAGCAGAGCTGAAATCACGTTATTACAAAAGAATTACTTCATTGGAAAGCAGAACTTTCCAGTTACCGTAAAATCTCGGGTATAATACACACAATTTTACCCCACTTCATCTTATGTGAAGTGGGGGGTGCGTATTATACTCTAGTTTTTTTATTTAAAAAAAAAATTAAGCCTGCCAGAACCCTTCCCTCCCCAGTCGCCATCTGATTCTAAAATGTCACTTACTTTCTTAAAAAGACAAGTCCCCGCATTTTCATCATTATCAGGAAACATGTAAATGATGTGAATTTTCCCCTGCAGGCGGCATTCTTCCATTAACCACCCGCTTCCTTCAATTGGCTTTCAGGACCTACCGGCTCCAGCCAATGGTAATGCCCTGTGAGAATCTGAAGGTCCTCACAGGGCAGTACCATAGTTGGAAGGAAGTGGGCGGTGAATGGAAGAATGCCGCCCGCAGGGGAAGATTCACGTTGTTTACATGTTTCCTGATAATGATGAAAATGCGGGGACTTGTCTTTTGAAGAAAGTACGTTGCATTTTAGAATCGGATAGCGCCAGGGGAGGGAAGGGTTCTGGAAGGCTTAATTTTTTTTTTTTTTTTCATAAGAGGGGAAAACAAGGGTGCGTATTATACATAGGGACTCTTGTTTTCCCCTAAAATCTTGGGTATAATATACACCTGCGTATTATACACAGGTACGTATTATACATGAGATTTTACGGTAAGTAATTATTTTGCAACTAGTTGAACAGCCCGTTACACGGGCCACAGTGCCTCTGGCAGCCGGTCGCGGGGCAGTCACGCGCAGTAGAGTCTGGCCGCGCCACTGCTGATACAGAGCTGGACGCTCCTTCAGAGCGCGGCGCGGGTGGTCTCTACTGCGCATGACTGCCGCACGCGCAGCAGTGTCTACTGCACGTTGGGCGTTACACATGATTTAGCGAATTATTATATAGGATAACTCGATTTCGGCTCTCCTGCAGAGCCTCCAGTTGGTCCCCGGACAGAATTCCCCTGCAGTCAGCACAGCGCTCACGTCAGGGGAAGGGGGGGATGACTTGATACCGATCTCTCTCTAGAACCATGGCGGTTTGAGAGATCGGGTTTGTGCCATTCAGCTTATTTTTTCCTCCTCTACAAAACTAGAACAAGTTTTTATGGGGCATTACTGTCCCTTTAATAGCCTCCTCTTGTGCAGTCGAAACTGTTTTTTGCAATAAAAGTATAGAAATGGATCTTCTGTGCTTGTTTTATAACGTACCTGTTTCTCAATCATTGTGCAAGGGGGGTAATGACATTCATAATATGTACAGGAATTTTCTTCCTCTCGCACCACCTCTCCATTAGCATTATAGCAGCGAGTGACGTTCAGCAGAGGGAAGAGGTCTTCTATGGGATCAGTGGGGAGCTGCTGTATAGCCAACCAGTAGAGGGACTGTTCCCTACAAAACAAGGATTTACAGATCAATTCCCTGCCACAAACATTTCTACCCTACAGACAGGTCTACCCTCGGCTCTCAACAACTATCTGCACCACCACCAATCCCTACTCGGCTTGTAACCACACTACGGGACAGGCACATAATGTCAGTATTCAGGAAGATGAAGTGGACTAGTTCTTGGACAAAACCAAGTGTCCTAAAGGAAACAGATTCTGATGATTTAAAGGGGCAGTTTCTCTCCCAACAGGATTACACTTTTGTTCCTTTGTTCAAGAGAGGATCTCTTCAGTCAGTTCTGGACATCAGATCCAAGGAGATGTCAGGTCCATGGAGGAGGACATGACATTTACTGGCAGGATGTCAGGTCCATGGGAGCGGACATGACAGTTAGTGGCAGGATGTCAGGTCCATGGGGGCGGACATGACAGTTACTGGCAGGATGTCAGGTCCATGGAGGAGACATGACAGTTACTGGCAGGATGTCAGGTCCATGGAGGCGACATGACAGTTACTGGCAGGATGTCAGGTCCATGGAGGCGGACATGACATTTACCGGCAGGATGTCAGGTCCATGGAGGCAGACATGACATTTACCGGCAGGATGTCAGGTCCATGGAGGCAGACATGACAGTTACCGGCAGGATGTCAGGTCCATGGAGGCAGACATGACAGTTACCGGCAGGATGTCAGGTCCATGGAGGCAGACATGACAGTTACCGGCAGGATGTCAGGTCCATGGAGGAGACATGACAGTTACCGGCAGGATGTCAGGTCCATGGAGGCGGACATGACATTTACTGGCAGGATGTCAGGTCCATGGGGGCGGACATGACAGTTACCGGCAGGATGTCAGGTCCATGGGGGCGGACATGACAGTTACCGGCAGGATGTCAGGTCCATGGGGGCGGACATGACAGTTACCGGCAGGATGTCAGGTCCATGGGGGCGGACATGACAGTTACCGGCAGGATGTCAGGTCCATGGGGGCGGACATGACAGTTACCGGCAGGATGTCAGGTCCATGGGGGCGGACATGACAGTTACCGGCAGGATGTCAGGTCCATGGGGGCGGACATGACAGTTACCGGCAGGATGTCAGGTCCATGGGGGCGGACATGACAGTTACCGGCAGGATGTCAGGTCCATGGGGGCGGACATGACAGTTACCGGCAGGATGTCAGGTCCAAGAGGGTGGACAGTTACTGGCAGGATGTCAGGTCCATGGAGGCAGACATGACAGTTACTGGCAGGATGTCGGGTCCATGGAGGCAGACATGACAGTTACTGGCAGGATGTCGGGTCCATGGAGGCAGACATGACAGTTACTGGCAGGATGTCGGGTCCATGGAGGCAGACATGACAGTTACTGGCAGGATGTTGGGTCCATGGAGGCAGACATGACAGTTACTGGCAGGATGTTGGGTCCATGGAGGCAGACATGACAGTTACTGGCAGGACGTCAGGTCCATGGAGGCAATTTGCTTCAAATAGAAGAGCACAGTCTACTTAACCCTTTAAAGATAATACGGGTGCACAGTGCATTGCCTAGAAATACATAGCATGTCATTCCAGTACTTAAAGGGTTAATATTACCATGTGCAGAGTCTGGGGCCCTGCGGTCCTGCCAAGAACAGTCATGTCTGCCTTCATGGAACTGAAAAGCTTAGCTCTTAAAGGAAAAATCAGAGGGGTCATTGGGATTTTCTGGCCATGGTAAGCTAAATGACTATTAGGAGGTGATACTTGCCTTTTAAAGAGCAATGTATTTGGCCACCTCCAGAATTCAAGGGGTTAATGCACAATTTAAATAAATGAGAAGTAACCCTTATTGGTCCCCTGTGATGCAGCTGGTTTGCCCTATTCTTACTCTCTACAAAAGGTCCTGTCACTTATGTGAAAACCATAAAGCAAGTGAGGCCAAACGACGACTCTCCAGCTGTCCGACTACAGCTACCACCATCCTCATCATCTACAGCTGGTAAACTCCACCTCCTGTCCTCAGTGCACCAATGGCTGCCTGAGGAGAGTTGTGGTTCAACAGCAGGTGAAGTGTCACAGGTTGATCACACTTGGAATAAATCAGCGGCATGCGCGAGAAACGCGGCGGGCAGCCTACAGAGGCATGCGCGCGAAACGCGCCGGGCAGCCTACAGAGGCAGGCGCGCGAAACGCGCCGGGCAGCCTACAGCGGCAGGCGCGCGAAACGCGCCGGGAAGCCTACAGCGGCAGGCGCGCGAAACGCGCCGGGCAGCCTACAGCGGCAGGCGCGCTATTTTTTATATTTGTCTGCTGTCTGAAGAAATGCATTGTTTTTACCAGTCATATACATACTTCAGTGCTCCCAATGTTCTACAGTTTTTACTTCTAAGGGATCCACAGGGACTACATTTTACAATGCCAGCAGTGGGGTAGCCCATTTTTTTCTTCCCCCATAAATCCCATACCTTTGCTTGCTGGATATTTCTTCCACCTCTGGTCTCGAGCCCCAAGGGACTACTTGTAGATTATCCAGTCTGTTATCAACTGTGATTCCGTTTAAGTGTATGACTTGAAAACCAAATGCAATCCCTCCTTTGTGTTTCTGCCTAAAAAAGAAGAGACACCCGTCACACAACCCCACAAGTACTATGGTGACAACTGTTCATTATGGCTGTGAAACCGTCATTTCCTGGCATTTCTGTGGACCGGTCACCTTTAAGTTTACATGTTTGAAAACGTCATTCAGAACTGCCCGTGACTCAGGTTAGCAAAAGACCAGCACTTACACAGTGTTAGGAGATACAGATTTCTAGGTTTGAGAACTGATCCCAGTGCAGCATCATATGCTAATTTGGCTAAAACACCTTTATTGACACACAGCAGTGGTTCTCAGCCTTCTCCTCAGAGGTCCTAACAGGCCATGACTTCAGGATTTTACTGCTTCACTACAAGAGTTAATCAAAGACTAAATCGTTTAACTAAAGGACTTATTCACAAACTGAAATCCTCAAGACAGGACCTGTTAGCGGACCATGAGGTTAGGGCTGGAAACTAGCACTCAATGTGGAATAAAGAACATTTTTTGGGGAATTTTCTGTACTAGGAATCTGCTGTTTTTTTGGCAATAGTTTCAAATGGGATTTTCAAATATCCAAACTTGAATCAAGATGACAGGTCCACGTTTATTTTCAACCACATTTAAGTGTTTTTCTTACAATATTTCTATGTTCATAAATCATGGATCACAATTGTCGAGTCTGAAAAACATACCACAACAATTCATGAAGCAGACGTCCAGACCCACGTCCTTTGTACTTGTCAAATGCATACGCAAATATCTTTGCCCCGTTACCATCCGCATCTACTTCCATGCGGGCCTGGAGAGAGAGACACTGCTAAGTTTCAAGCATAGGATACACACACACACACACACACACACACACACACACACACACACACACACACACACACACACACACACACAGAATTACATTACAGCTCTGCTTTTCTCTCATCCCTTTAGCCCACGGGTAGTTGATTCTTGGATCTATCACTTATGGAGATTATTACCCTTGTCATTCCTTATCAACCAACATGGGAGTGGTGGATGAACAGCTGGGAGGTCCAAGAACTGCACTACCTGTGGTCTAGCAGATTTCAGGAGGGGAATCCAAACCACTGCTGTGCACAGACTCTGGCACTAAAACCGTTATCACATACGATCCCTACATATTGCAGACCCGTACCCATAGAAGATATAAAATCCCGATGAACCTACAGTCCCTCCGTCTGTTCAACTACAATTCCCATTCTTGCAGGCACAGGATGTTTATAGCTGTAATCCAACAGTATATGGACAGTCAGTGGATGTCACCCTGGCTCTGGGTTACATGTGGATGATACTACCGAGGGTGTGGAGACACGATAATCCAGATCTATGAATTCAGAGCAGACTCCCAGGAACAGATCAATCGCGCACACACACGCTGAACTCACACTGTAAACACTGAATTCATTGATCCAGGAAAGGTTTACCCTCAGAGCCAGGGGTGCGTCTAGCACAATGCAAAAAGGTTACAGGTCTATATTAACACACAGCTAAGGAAAGAGGTGCAACGCTAGCGGAATCCAACTGCATGAGGGGACAAATGAACATTCCCAATTGAATGCACGAGTTGTCCAGTGCATTAAAGACCCAATTAAAAATAAAAAAATAAAATAAATGGGAATTATCTGAATATTTGTCCCCAGTGGTGCAGATGATTTGGTTCCAGCCACAAAAATACGGCCCTGCCGACTGGTCTTACCTCAAAGGAGTAGCTGTCCACCAGGGGGATATCCTGCTCATCTATTAGTGTATACTTTATCTGCAATGAGACAATATGCTTTCAGTTACGTGTTCATCAGGACAATATCAGACGCACTGTAATAACGGGACAGCAGACTGGTCACCTCCTTCCACAGACCAGGAGACAATTTACCGTAATCTTTACATGCTTATACAGAGGGGAGTATAAACGGGATATACAGAAGGGGTGGGCCAAGATATCAACGTCTTTTACAGTCAGTATGAGAATTTAGGATCCACAGATTATATAAAGTGGCCCAACCACAGAGAATCCAGAAGTACAGTTGTAGGAGCCCAGGTTCTTAGTATATACCACCACCCCTACAATACACGTTATTAATTTAATCACACACCATCTTAACTTTACACTTTCGACCAATAGCTTACAGATAAATGAATATATGGCCTACTACTTATTGTGAAGTATTACGAATGTTCATTTCAGGGGAAAAATGTACACATGCACCAATAATCACCCAAAAATATAAAATACTGGCCTGTGTTGGTTTTGGCTATAAAGTTTCACATTAAAAAATATACATATGTACAGTTGTTTAGTGATCAACTCATGGGAATATTAGTCCAGCATACACATATTGAAAAGGTATAAACGTAACAAGACTTGCAAAAGCCAGGCACACTTTGTAGACCGTTCTAAATGAAGTATTTATCTTTAGAAATTGTTATATCGGCGCTGCTGAAGAGCCACATCTGGTCGTGCAACCAGAATCTGCTTCTGACAGCTTTACAGCTCGTCCAGCAGAAAGGGGAGGGACCAGAGAACTTTATTTTCCTATATCTCTCACCATAACGGTCTGAGAGATACGAATAAGTTTAAGTACTCTTAATTGTATCTACCATATACTTAATATTTTTTTCTGACATTACTAACCCTTTAAAACTATTGCAAAATGTGGCAGCTTAAAATTGATCTGAAAAAAAGTCTAACTTTATCCACACACCCAAAGTTGTAACGCTGTTTTTTCTCTCATGGCAAAAAAGTGATATATACGAGAAAACATGTTTATTTGTATGTGCATCCGGTCTTTGTGAAAATATTAACGTTTCTAGTAACTGTCTGTCTCCCCCTCTGTGCCTAAAGGTGCCCACACACAGGGCAGTGTTTACAGGAACCAACCATCAATCTTATGGCTTAGTGCCGATATAGGCAGTGTGTGACATCTCCAAACTACATGCACTAGGAATGGTCAGCAGTCAGGGAGCCACTTTCTGCCAGTGTGTGCCCCATTCTGTGGTCCAGGCCGTAACAATCCAATCTCAAGGCACAGACAAATTGTTGTGGATTGGTCTGCTGAGCCCAAACAGTGATCTGATCATTGGCTGAAAGATTTCCTAACCGGACCAAACAAACCGGTTGACCAAGCATATCAGCTTGAGCTGTCCTGTACACCAGCTGATAACCAGACAAAATGGCCATTACTGACCACACTGGACAGTTCAGAACTGGAACTGCCCATATGGGAGCATCTTCATATTCAAAATAAAACTGGAGTAATTCTGGGGTAAACCAACTGCATTATAGAGGGCAACTAAAATTACCATAACCCCTTCAATGCTACAGGTCTGCAATAAATTATAAAAATTATTTTGAGACTTGGTATTCAATGAGCAAATATGCTTATAAATTGGTGGGGATTTTTTTTTTTTCTTTTGAACATACAGAAGTTTAAGATGTCTTGACAAAACACGAGAAGTGCAAGTCTGAACAGCTCAGGTAAGAGTCTGGTCTAACCAGTCCCTAATTATACCTGCACTGAACTGAACGAGATCCAGCACTTCTAACCAGCCCCTAATTATACCTGTACCCGCTCTGAACTGACACAGATCCAGCACTTCTAACCAGTCCCTAATTATACCTGTACCCGCTCTGAACTGACACAGATCCAGCCCTTCTAACCAGTCCCCTAATTATACCTGTACCTGCACTGAACTGACACAGATCCAGCACTTCTAACCAGCCCCTAATTATACCTGTACCTGCACCGAACTGACACAGATCCAGCACTTCTAACCAGCCCCTAATTATACCTGTACCCGCTCTGAACTGACACAGATCCAGCACTTCTAACCAGTCCCCTAATTATACCTGTACCCGCTCTGAACTGACACAGATCCAGCCCTTCTAACCAGTCCCCTAATTATACCTGTACCTGCACTGAACTGACACAGATCCAGCACTTCTAACCAGCCCCTAATTATACCTGTACCTGCACCGAACTGACACAGATCCAGCACTTCTAACCAGCCCCTAATTACACTTGTACCTGCACTGAACGGACACAGATCCAGCACTTCTAACCAGCCCCTAATTACACTTGTACCTGCACTGAACTGACACAGATCCAGCACTTCTAACCAGCCCCTAATTACACTTGTACCTGCACTGAACTGACACAGATCCAGCACTTCTAACCAGCCCCTAATTATACCTGTACCTGCACTGAACTGACACAGATCCAGCCCCTAATTACACTTGTATCCGCACTGAACTTAGACAGATCCAGCACTTCTAACCAGCCCCTAATTATACCTGTACCTGCACTGAACGGACACAGATCCAGCCCCTAATTACACTTGTATCCACACTGAACAGACACAGATCCAGCACTTCTAACCAGCCCCTAATTATACCTGTACCTGCACTGAACTGACACAGATCCAGCACTTCTAACCAGCCCCTAATTATACCTGTGCCTGCACTGAACGGACACAGATCCAGCCCCTAATTACACTTGTATCCACACTGAACGGACACAGATCCAGCACTTCTAACCAGCCCCTAATTATACCTGTACCTGCACTGAACGGACACAGATCCAGCACTTCTAACCAGCCCCTAATTATACCTGTACCTGCACTGAACTGAGACAGATCCAGCACTTCTAACCAGCCCCTAATTATACCTGTACCTGCACTGAACTGAGACAGATCCAGCACTTCTAACCAGCCCCTAATTATACCTGTACCTGCACTGAACGGACACAGATCCAGCACTTCTAACCAGCCCCTAATTATACTTGTACCTGCACTGAACTGACACAGATCCAGCACTTCTAACCAGCCCCTAATTATACCTGTACCTGCACTGAATGGACACAGATCCAGCACTTCTAACCAGTCCCTAATCACACTTGTACCTGCACTGAACTGACACAGATCCAGCACTTCTAACCAGTCCCTAATTACACCTGTACCTGCACTGAACTGACACAGATCCAGCACTTCTAACCAGCCCCTAATTATACCTGTACCTGCACTGAATGGACACAGATCCAGCACTTCTAACCAGTCCCTAATTACACTTGTACCTGCACTGAACTGACACAGATCCAGCACTTCTAACCAGCCCCTAATTACACTTGTATCCGCACTGAACTGAGACAGATCGAGCACTTCTAACCAGCCCCTAATTATACCTGTACCTGCACTGAACGGACACAGATCCAGCACTTCTAACCAGTCCCTAATCACACTTGTACCTGCACTGAACTGACACAGATCCAGCACTTCTAACCAGCCCCTAATTACACTTGTATCCGCACTGAACTGAGACAGATCCAGCACTTCTAACCAGCCCCTAATTATACCTGTACCTGCACTGAACGGACACAGATCCAGCACTTCTAACCAGCCCCTAATTATACCTGTACCTGCACTGAATGGACACAGATCCAGCACTTCTAACCAGTCCCTAATTACACTTGTACCTGCACTGAACTGACACAGATCCAGCACTTCTAACCAGCCCCTAATTACACTTGTATCCGCACTGAACTGAGACAGATCCAGCACTTCTAACCAGCCCCTAATTATACCTGTACCTGCACTGAACGGACACAGATCCAGCACTTCTAACCAGTCCCTAATCACACTTGTACCTGCACTGAACTGACACAGATCCAGCACTTCTAACCAGCCCCTAATTACACTTGTATCCGCACTGAACTGAGACAGATCCAGCACTTCTAACCAGCCCCTAATTATACCTGTACCTGCACTGAACGGACACAGATCCAGCACTTCTAACCAGCCCCTAATTATACCTGTACCTGCACTGAACTGACACAGATCCAGCACTTCTAACCAGCCCCTAATTACACTTGTATCCGCACTGAACTGAGACAGATCCAGCACTTCTAACCAGCCCCTAATTATACCTGTACCTGCACTGAACGGACACAGATCCAGCACTTCTAACCAGCCCCTAATTATTCCTGTACCTGCACTGAACTGACACAGATCCAGGTTACCTGAGCTGTGTACATCTGGGCATTAAACATCATTACACTACTATCAAGAGCAGAATTACAGGGGTCAGTGAATGCTGCATGCGCACAGATGTATACAAAATATGCCAAAAAGGGAGAAATTTATATTACCGATATTTCCTTTTCTTCTGTGTCCCTCCACAACATAGAACTAATGGGTAAAGTGTCTCCTCCCCCTAGCTGGCATAGGACCAATGAAAACAAAAGGCTGTACTCAGTATCCCTTCGGTCATCTTTTGTCCAAGCTAAAAAATTAGAATATAGACAGATTGGAGGGCAGGGTGTGCCGTGGAGGGACACAGAGGAAGAGGAAATATCGGAAAGATAAATTTCTCCCTTTCTTCTGTGTCCCTAGCCACGGCATAGAACTAATGGGATATACACAAGCTCATAATCCGAGGTGGGAAGATTAATTTAACATGGGTACACATCTCCCCAAATGTGTTTAATATAAACCTGTACATAAAATAGGATATAGCAGCCTAGATAGACATCTTACAAGTCTTACCCAGACCTTGATGTAGCCGATTTGAGGACTTTCCTTCCAAATCTGGCATCTGAGGCGGACATAACATCAATCTTGTAATGTTTGATAAAAGCAGATATAGAGGACCACGTAGCTGCTTTGCACAGATCCTCAGTGGAAGCCCCTTTGCTGCACATGATGATGACACTGCTCTGGTAGAGTGTGCGCCAATAATCTTAGGAGGGTCTTGTCCTGCTAACGGATAGCATATTCTTATACATTCTGTAATCCATCTGGAAATGGATTGTTTTGATGCAGATGAACCCTTGAATCTTCCTGCAAAATGTACAAACAAGGAGTCTGATTTTCTGAATGTCTCTGTCTCCTGGAGATAAATGGAAAGACTTCTTACTGAATGGAAGTTATGCAGACGACATTGTCTTCTCCCCTGAGGATTGGGAAAAAAGGAGGGCAACACAATCTCCTGATTCAGGTGGAAGAGAGACTACCTTGGATCTAAACTCTTAGTGTGTAGAACCACCTTATCCCGGTGAAAGGAAGTATAGGATTCTTTATAGGACAATGCTTGCAGTTCGCCAACTCTTCTTGCAGATGTTATGGGTGTTAAAAGGACCACCTTTAAAGTCAGAAACTTTATAGGAACTTCATCTAAAGGTTAGAATTTTGAAGACCTGGCTAGTTGGTCTAGAACTGGATTCAAGTCCCATGCAGCAATAACGTCTTATTCTGGGTCTTGCTTTATCAATTGCTCTCAAATATTTCTTTGTAATTTTCTTCTGCAAGTTGTCTTGCAAGGCAAGTTGAAATGTCAGAAAGTTGAACCTTCACGGATGCAGGACGCAATCCTTCTTCAAATCTTTTTGTAGGAAACTAAGAATGTGTGGAGAGACTAAGTTACTATGCTCCACTCTCTCTTGCACCAGTCTTCAAATACCCTCCAGATTCTGCCATACATCTTTGAAGTGGAAGATTTTCTTCTTAGGAATATGGTATCAAAAACGGCATCTGAAAGTCCTCTTTCCCTCAGCGAGTTTCTTTCAGCTTCCAGGCTGTCAGCTTAAAAAATCCTGGAGTTTGATGAAAGACTGGTCCCTGAGTCAGCAGGTCTGGACAGACTGACAGAGGCCATGGATGTTCTATTGACAGATTCACTAATCCTGACATCCATGCTCTCCTGGGCCAGTAGGGGGCTATTAGAATCACTGTGACCCTGTCCTGTCTGATCCTTTCTTATAACCCTTGGTATCATTGAGATAGGAGGAAAAATATACACCAGACTGAACCTCCATCGTAGACTCATGGCATCTATCCGCAGAGATTGAGGATGATATGAGCAGGAGAAGAACTTTTCCTATTTCTTGTTGTGGAACGTCGCCATTAGATCTATTTCTGGCATGCCCATCAGGCCACAATCATGTTGAAAGTCTTGTTGCGGAGGGACCACTCTCCTTGGTCCAAACTGGTTCAACTCAAGAAATCTGCCTGCCCATTCTTGCTGCCTGCAATGTGAATGGCCGATATTGCCCTCAGATTTTTCTCTGCCCAGCCTAGAATCTGGCTTGCTTCTTTGTTCAGCTGGCTGTTTCTCGTTCCTCCTTGGTTCTGCAGGTAGAGAACAGCCACCATTGCTGTCTGAGATGATCTGCGCAGACTTGTTCTTCAGGTAAACTTTGAATTTTTCTAAGCTCTTGGATATTGCTTTCAGCTCTAATACATTTATATAAGGAAGTGCTTTCCTGGCTTGACCATTTTCCCTGTGTTGTCCTGTCTTCCCAACATCTCCCCCATCCTTTGAGACTCACATCTGTGAAGACTCTCTCCCAGCCAGGGTCTTATAGGCTTAATCCTTTTTGAAGATTGCGTCTGTTTGTCCACCATGATAATTGTTTCTTTATCCTGGGGGACAAAGGGATTATTTGGTTTGGAATCTTGTTCCATTTCCCCAGGAACCAATGCTGTAGTGGCCTCATATACAGTGTTGCCTAGGGTACAACTTGAATGGCTGATGTCATGGATCCCAGTACTTCCATGTAATACTGAGCTGTGTATACTGTCTTTCTTGAAACAGGATATCTTTTTTATTATGTTCTTTATCTTCTCTGGAGACAGTGTAATTAAGCCCTCCTTGGTGTTTATCGATAGACCCAGAAATGTTAGTTTTTAGGTTGGATCTAGGCAACTCTTCTGTTTATAATACACCCCAACTGTTCCAGATGAGGAAGGAAGGGTCTGAGTGAGAGTTTCAGATTCCGCTACTAATAGTAGGTCATTCAAGTACAGCAGAATGTTTATGCCCATAATTCTTAGGGGCTCTAAGGCTACTATTAACATCTTGGAGAAGATCCTTGGAAATATGCAAACTGAGAGGCTTCTGTGAATGAACAACAGCACAATGTCCTGTTCTACTGCTAGTCACCATCCAAAAGAATCACGTTTTAGCTCTCTAGTGCCATTACACAGGAGAAATTTCAACATCCATATTAGACTAATCCCGCCCAAAAGGGCTGTCCAGTTTACCCTCGTAAACGAATCTCAGGAATCTTCTGTATCCGGCTCATTGGAATGTGGAACTATGCATCCTGGAGGTATGTCTTCAATAGGTATTACCCTGGACGAATAGCCTGAATGACCGAGGCTACAGATTCCATCTTGAATGATCCTTGTTTTATCATTGTGCTGGAGTTTTAGATCCAGTATAGCTCTGGATCCTACTGTTGCTTTTGGAATGGTAAAGATCACAGAGTATCAACCTTCTCTTCTGTCTTCTTTTGGCACTGGCTCTGTCACCTTATTCAGAAATAATTCTTGAACTGCCTCTCATTTCTAGGGCTCTCGTAGTATTCCTTGGAGCTTTTGACATTTTGAATATTCTTTTTCGGGGAAAACTGTCAAATTCCAGCAGACACCTTGTTTCCAATACTTGAATGGCCCACTTCTCAGGGACTGTCAAGGTCTTCCATGCTTGGCAGAATAGTTGCAATCAACCCCCTACTGGAACCGTAAACAGGGTCTGCCGATCCTCACTGCGATTCCCTCGAATTGGTTCCTCTGTACTCCCTCCTTCCTGAAAGGCAGTTTGTTTTCTGGAATCAAAGGACATTGATTGCTGGTAGCGTCTTGAATCTTGGAAGGACTGCCGTCTGTTCCAAAAGGAAGGGCGTTGAGGAGAAGCTCTAGGTTTTTTGTCTTGGGGAAGGAAGTAACGCTTACCCCCTGTGATCTCAATTTCTTCCAGATGTTCCCCCAAAAAGAAGAGTTCCAGAGAAAGGAAGAGAGACCAACTTATTTTTTGAAGAAGCGTCTTCTCCCCACGATTGTAGCCATAAGGCCCTTCTGGAGAGAACAGAAAGGGAGGATGATCTTGCTGATAATCTTAGACTGTAAGGATGCATCGCATGAAAATGCTACTGTTTCTTTTATATTCGCCACGTCCTTCAGCAGTTTTGATCTGGATACATTGGACTCTTTTGTTCCAGCGCTGACAACCAAATCCTGTAAGTTCTGGTTACACGTGCCATAGCAGTCTTCCTAGTTTGTCCTGAGAGAGAGAATTGTTTAAGGAATTTTCTATTCTTCTATCCATAGGATCCCTTAGTGAAGATCCATCCTCAATGGGTATAGTAGTTTTCTTGGATAGTCGTGCTATGACATCATCTGTCTTAGGTGGGGATAACCAGTCAGCTGTATCCATCTTAATGTTTTAGATGTAGAGATACTCTTGTCTCCTTTTAACCATTCAGGTTTTTATTAGATCAGATAAAGATTGGTGGACTGGAAATACTGGGCAAACTTTTCTTTTTCCTCGAAATGCCGTGTCCAAGATTGCCTGTTCCTTAGTTTCTTCTACTAGGTCGAATGTTTTTTTTTCATTAGCTTTAAAAAGGAGTCTATTGTTTCCATGCAGAAAGCACCATCATCTTCTTTAATAATTTCCAAGTCTTCTTGGCAGCACAGTGGCTCAGTGGTTAGCACGGTTGCCTTGCAGCGTTGGGGTTCTGGGTTCAAATCCCACCAAGGACAACATCTGCAATGAGTTTGTATGTTCTCGCCGTGTTTGCG
Source organism: Rhinophrynus dorsalis (assembly GCA_037306005.1). Lineage (NCBI taxonomy): Eukaryota > Metazoa > Chordata > Amphibia > Anura > Rhinophrynidae > Rhinophrynus > Rhinophrynus dorsalis. The sequence goes on from CM074726.1 coordinate 2,517,424, forward strand.
TGGGTTTCCTCCGGGTACTCCGGTTTCCTCCCACAACTCCAAAAACATATTGATAGGTGAATTTAGATTGTGAGCCCCAATGGGGACAGGGGCCAATATGAGTGTAAAGCGCTGCGGAATCTGTGTGCGCTATATAAAAATAAAGAATTATTATTATTATTATTATTCTGAGGAATATTGGGATAAAATATCCTCAAAAATGGATATCTTCCACATTACCCATCCTGCTAGAGGTTCCTTCCTCCGGGTTCTCTAGGCTCTGTCTTTTCTTAGGAATGGATGATTGAGTAGAAGAGAAGGTTTCTTGCACGGACGACTTCATCCATGATAGGAAATCAGATATTTGGTTTGGTACTTCAGAGCCTGCAATTTTCTTTAATCATTCCTCACATCCTGCACAATCTCTACTTTTCTGAGGGGCCTAATCTTCTTTAATTTCTGTAACAGGCTTCTCTTTAGAGGTGCCAGGTTTTGGAGTAGTAGCCATAATGCATAAAGCAAAAAAGGAGGTACCCTCCCCAGGGCAGGATTTACATCTCAGGAGCCTGTAGGCACAGAAATCTGAAGCCCCCCTTCCTTAGCCATCTCCACTGGACACCTCCACCACAATGCTCCTAATCTCCAAATTGCCCCCATCATCTCCATACTGTCCTCACATTGCCCCCATCAGCTCCAACTTGCCCCCCATCAGCTCCACATTGTCTCCACCATCTCCAACTTGCCCCCCATCAGCTCCACGTTGCCTTCACATTGCCCCCACTCCATCGCCTCCAACTTGCCCCCATCAGCTCCACATTTCCCCCACCATCTCCTTGTCCTCACATTGCCCCCCATCAGCTCCACCTTGCCCTCACATTGCCCCCCACTCCATCAGCTCCACATTGCCCCCACCATCTCCATATTGCCCTCCATCGGCTCTAACTTGCCCCCACCATCTCCATGTTGCCCTCACACTGCCGCCCCCTGTCCATTTCCTACCACCCTGGCAGGGGATCTGTCATCTGTGCCTCCTTTGGCACAGTCCTGTAGCTCCCGTTGCTCCCATCCGGTCTCCTATTCTAGAATGCAGAGTGCTGGAAGATGATGTCATCTCCCAGCGCTCAGCATTCTTAAAGAGCCGACGAGGGAGCTCAGCACTTACAGGACTGTGCCAAAGGAGGCACAGATGACATATCTCCTGCCAGGGAGGTAGGACAACTGGGGGAGGGGGGCAATGTGAGGGCAACATGGAGTGGGCGCCGAGGCTAATTTAAAATAAATTAAAAAAGCGATCCCAATGACAGGCGCCCCTCTGTGGCGTGCGCCTGTAGGCAGATGTCTACTCTGCCTTATTGTAAATCCGACCGGAGCATCCCTATACCGTATTAAAATATAACCTTTAATAAACATACTCTTAAAAGTTAATTAAAACAATGGCTTATCCTGGCAAGCAGCCCTGGAGGTTTAAATAGGCCCACAGGATGGCGTGCATTCCAGCTTGGAACGCAGAGGCCTACCGGATGCAGTCATAACCAGGCATATAAAATAGAGAGAAAACTTACCGTTCTTGATTCCCTTTCATCCGCTGACTTGCAGCCAGGGCCGCAGGGTCTCCACTGGAGTGGACCACTGCTACCACTGGGGAGAGAACATGCTTCTGCTTTCTTCCACGCGGCTCTGCTTCACATTGTTCCAGCCGCGTCCAAGCTTATGCTGCTGCTGGCAGCCTCCCAGGTCACATGCTCTGAATCTGGACGGCAACTAATGCGGCAAATATCCCCAAACCTCCACCGTAAAAAACAACATTTTAAAGGGATAGTAATACTTCGTTTTAACTTTATTTTATTTTGTAGGCATTAAAAAAACATGAAGAATGATATAAGTCTTATCTCTCAGACCTTTATGGTTTGAGAGATATTCACAAGCAAAGTTTCCCCTCCCGCCCCTTTTACCTAGTGTAAGCCATCTCTTCTCAGATGTGGAATCCAGTCCATAGACCAGACAGATAACAGAAGGGGACAATCTTCTTCCTATGAGAATGAAAGCCCTGCCCCCCTTGACAAGTTTTTCAGGTTTTTCCCTTATCTTAATTGAAGATTGTCCCTCTCTGCAATCTACCTGGGCACCTCCCTTCTGATCTGGTTGAACAGGGAAGGGATACTTTGTTTGTGAATATCTCTTAAACCATGAAGGTTTGAGAGATAAGACTTATATCATTATTCATGTTTTTTAATGCCTACAAAATAAAATAAAGTTAAAACGAAGTATTACTATCCCTTTAAAAATAAAAAGGATGAGCGGCTATCGTTCTCCTACCCCAGCTGGGTGTAGGACCAAAAAGACTGAAAGGATTCTCTGAGTGCAGCCTTTTATGTTTTCATTTGTCCTACTCCAGCTTTACCCATTAGTTCTATGCCGTGGCTAGGACACAGAAGAAATCTGGCTCCCAGGAACATAAGACGACTTTTACACCCCTGACCTACATATGCATTTGCTCAAATATGTTCACGGTGTGAATAGACCAGGGTTATTTACACTTCAGCACACGTCCCCCACACCACTGGGGATCACAGGATTGTACTCCGCAACTAGAAAGGTTTCCTACACCAGGTCTACACAACCCAACGCCAAATCCATGTCTCCTGAGTAATTACACACTGAATACTGTGGGGTTCCCCTCTCTCCAGTACTTACATATACCCCTCACCCCTCCACTCACCTCTCTCCCCCACCTACCCGTCTTCCAGCTCTCTCTCCCCCACTCACCTGCCTCTCTCTCTCCCCTGCTCTCACCTACCCGTCTTCCAGACTCCCCACCCCCCACACCCTCAACTACCTCACCTCCAGACCTCTCTCCTGCCCTTCACCTGCCTCTCCCCCGGACCTCTCTCTCACCTGCCTCTCCCCCGGACCTCCCCTCCCCAGACCTCTCTCCTGCCCTCACCCCCAGACCTCTCTCCTGCCCTCACCCCCAGACCTCTCTCTCTCTCTCCTGCCCTCACCTGCCTCTCCCCCGGACCTCTCTCCTGCCCTCACCTGCCTCTCCCCCGGACCTCTCTCCTGCCCTCACCTGCCTCTCCCCCGGACCTCTCTCTCTCTCCTGCCCTCACCTGCCTCTCCCCCGGACCTTTCTCTCTCTCCTGCCCTCACCTGCCTCTCCCCCGGACCTTTCTCTCTCTCCTGCCCTCACCTGCCTCTCCCCCGGACCTTTCTCTCTCTCCTGCCCTCACCTGCCTCTCCCCCGGACCTTTCTCTCTCTCCTGCCCTCACCTGCCTCTCCCCCGGACCTTTCTCTCTCTCCTGCCCTCACCTGCCTCTCCCCCGGACCTTTCTCTCTCTCCTGCCCTCACCTGCCTCTCCCCCGGACCTTTCTCTCTCTCCTGCCCTCACCTGCCTCTCCCCCGGACCTTTCTCTCTCTCCTGCCCTCACCTGCCTCTCCCCCGGACCTTTCTCTCTCTCCTGCCCTCACCTGCCTCTCCCCCGGACCTTTCTCTCTCTCCTGCCCTCACCTGCCTCTCCCCCGGACCTTTCTCTCTCTCCTGCCCTCACCTGCCTCTCCCCCGGACCTTTCTCTCTCTCCTGCCCTCACCTGCCTCTCCCCCGGACCTTTCTCTCTCTCCTGCCCTCACCTGCCTCTCCCCCGGACCTTTCTCTCTCTCCTGCCCTCACCTGCCTCTCCCCCGGACCTTTCTCTCTCTCCTGCCCTCACCTGCCTCTCCCCCGGACCTTTCTCTCTCTCCTGCCCTCACCTGCCTCTCCCCCGGACCTTTCTCTCTCTCCTGCCCTCACCTGCCTCTCCCCCGGACCTTTCTCTCTCTCCTGCCCTCACCTGCCTCTCCCCCGGACCTTTCTCTCTCTCCTGCCCTCACCTGCCTCTCCCCCGGACCTCTCTCTCACCTGCCTCTCCCCCGCCTCTCCCCCGGACCTCTCTCTCACCTGCCTCTCCCCCGGACCTCTCTCTCACCTGCCTCTCCCCCAGACCTCCCCTCCCAAGACCTCTCTCCTGCCCTCACCCCCAGACCTCTCTCCTGCCCTCACCTGCCTCTCCCCCCAGACCTCTCTCCTGCCCTCACCCCCAGACCTCTCTCCTGCCCTCACCCCCAGACCTCTCTCCTGCCCTCACCCCCAGACCTCTCTCCTGCCCTCACCCCCAGACCTCTCTCCTGCCCTCACCTGCCTCTCCCCCCAGACCTCTCTCCTGCCCTCACCTGCCTCTTCCCCAGACCTCTCTCCTGCCTCTTCCCCAGACCTCTCTCCTGCCTCTTCCCCAGACCTCTCTCCTGCCTCTTCCCCAGACCTCTCTCCTGCCTCTCCCCCAGACCTCTCTCCTGCCCTCGCCTGCCTCTTCCCCAGACCTCTCTCCTGCCTCTCCCCCGGACCTCTCTCTCCTGCCCTCACCTGCCTCTCCCCCGGACCTCTCTCTCCTGCCCTCACCTGCCTCTCCCCCGGACCTCTCTCTCCTGCCCTCACCTGCCTCTCCCCCGGACCTCTCTCTCCTGCCCTCACCTGCCTCTCCCCCGGACCTCTCTCTCCTGCCCTCACCTGCCTCTCCCCCGGACCTCTCTCTCCTGCCCTCACCTGCCTCTCCCCCGGACCTCTCTCTCCTGCCCTCACCTGCCTCTCCCCCGGACCTCTCTCTCCTGCCCTCACCTGCCTCTCCCCCGGACCTCTCTCTCCTGCCTCTCCCCCAGACCTCTCTCCTGCCCTCACCTGCCTCTCCCCCAGACCTCTCTCCTGCCCTCACCTGCCTCTCCCCCAGACCTCTCTTCTGCCCTCACCTGCCTCTCCCCCAGACCTCTCTCCTGCCCTCACCTGCCTCTCCTCCAGACCTCTCTCTCTCCAGCCCTCACCTGCCTCTCCTCCAGACCTCTCTCTCCAGCCCTCACCTGCCTCTCCTCCAGATCTCTCTCCAGCCCTCACCTGCCTCTCCTCCAGATCTCTCTCCAGCCCTCACCTGCCTCTCCTCCAGATCTCTCTCCAGCCCTCACCTGCCTCTCCTCCAGATCTCTCTCCAGCCCTCACCTGCCTCTCCTCCAGACCTCTCTCTCTCCAGCCCTCACCTGCCTCTCCTCCAGACCTCTCTCTCTCCAGCCCTCACCTGCCTCTCCTCCAGACCTCTCTCTCTCCAGCCCTCACCTGCCTCTCCTCCAGACCTCTCTCTCTCCAGCCCTCACCTGCCTCTCCTCCAGACCTCTCTCCTGCCTCTCCTCCAGACCTCTCTCCTGCCTCTCCTCCAGACCTCTCACCTGCCTCTCCTCCAGACCTCTCACCTGCCTCTCTCCTCCAGACCTCTCACCTGCCTCTCTCCTCCAGACCTCTCACCTGCCTCTCTCCTCCAGACCTCTCACCTGCCTCTCTCCTCCAGACCTCTCACCTGCCTCTCTCCTCCAGACCTCTCACCTGCCTCTCTCCTCCAGACCTCTCACCTGCCTCTCTCCTCCAGACCTCTCACCTGCCCCTCTCCGCCAGACCTCTCACCTGCCCCTCTCCGCCAGACCTCTCACCTGCCCCTCTCCGCCAGACCTCTCACCTGCCCCTCTCCGCCAGACCTCTCACCTGCCCCTCTCCGCCAGACCTCTCACCGCCAGACCTCTCACCTGCCCCTCTCCGCCAGACCTCTCACCTGCCCCTCTCCGCCAGACCTCTCACCTGCCCCTCTCCGCCAGACCTCTCACCTGCCCCTCTCCGCCAGACCTCTCACCTGCCCCTCTCCGCCAGACCTCTCACCTGCCCCTCTCCGCCAGACCTCTCTCCAGCCCTCACCTGCCTCTCCGCCAGACCTCTCTCCTGCCCTCACCTGCCTCTCCGCCAGACCTCTCTCCTGCCCTCACCTGCCTCTCCGCCAGACCTCTCTCCTGCCCTCACCTGCCTCTCCCCCAGACCTCTCTCCTGCCCTCACCTGCCTCTCCGCCAGACCTCTCTCCTGCCCTCACCTGCCTCTCCGCCAGACCTCTCTCCTGCCCTCACCTGCCTCTCCGCCAGACCTCTCTCCTGCCCTCACCTGCCTCTTCCCCAGACCTCTCTCCTGCCCTCACCTGCCTCTCCCCCAGACCTCTCTCCTGCCCTCACCTGCCTCTCCGCCAGACCTCTCTCCTGCCCTCACCTGCCTCTCCGCCAGACCTCTCTCCAGCCCTCACCTGCCTCTCCGCCAGACCTCTCTCCTGCCCTTACCTGCCTCTCCCCTAGACCTCTCTCTCTCTCTCCAGCCCTCACCTGCCTCTCCGCCAGACCTCTCTCCTGCCCTCACCTGCCTCTCCTCCGGACCTCACCTGCCTCTCCCCCGGACCTCTCTCCTGCCCTCACCTGCCTCTCCCCCGGCCTCGTCTACCTCCACTTCACGCTCTCCTACCATCACTTCTCAGCACCTAACCGGGGAGCCCAAGGCCTTCCAGTCGCAGGCCGAGGGAAACCAGTTGTAGCCCACATCGGCTGGAGAGCCTCAGGTTGCCCGGCCTTGCCTCTGACACCCACCGGCCTCTCCACGAGACTCACCTTGCCAGCAACCCGGCCCAGCCGAACGATACCAAGTTTGAAGTCAGTCATGGCCGCTGCGGTCACTCCGCTCTCAGTACCGGTCACTGCTCTCTACCCGCGCGGGAGCTACCGGAACCAACCGACACAGCTCGCGCCGCCGCACGCGGGAGCCGCTGAGATGCCACGCGCCGCCTCTCCCCCACCTCGCGCGCAGGGCTGAACTAAGGTGGGCAGGACTTCAACCATCGGTCACCACACTACCAATCACAATGCAGGACAGCCACAGGGATTCCAGGGGCCGCCGGCAGCATGTAACCAATCACTGTAGGGAATGGGCGTTTACTTTGATGCTGTGTGGATGGGCGGGCTGAGTTGTCTAGTGACGTCAGTTTCGCGGGAAGCTTGGTACTGAACACATGATGAGACAGCTGGCGGACAGGTGACAGGATTTAAAGGGCCAGCGTTAGAGATCAGTTGTTTGGGGGTGTTATTTCCTCGAGAGAATGATCTACTACCGTGCCCTTAGAGAGGGAGAATGATCTGCTATGACCATACCTCCCAAGTGTTCCTCTTTAGGAGGGGCAGTCTCTCTTTTAGACCCAAATCCCTCTGCCCTCTTTCCCACCCTGATGTCCCTCTTTTTAGGAGATCAGACTGTGTGGTGTGTGTATAAGTGTATTACATTGCTCTACAGCAATAAAACTCACATTATTGTTTGTATAAATGTCAGTATATGTGCTTATAAATGTGTGTAAATAAAATACTTTGGTCTTGTTATACATCATTAATTAGGTTAGACAACGAGGTGTCAATAGGTTGTAAAATAACCTAAAAATCCTTGGTAATGTCCCATCCACCAACCACACCCCCTAAAACACAAGTGTCCCTCTTTGGCAATTTGAAATGGTGGGAGGTATGCATGACCTTTGGGGAGGGTGGCCTTAGATAGGGGGGGGTAATGCTGTACCATGGCCTTGGGGGGGGGGGTGAGGATGCCCTACCATGGCTTTTGAGGTAGGGGATGCCCTACCATGGCCTTAAAGAATGCTCTACCATGGCCGTAGAGAAGGGGGCAGGAATATCCTCTATCATGGCCTTAGAGGGGTGGGGAGTGCTCTACCATGGCCTTAGAGCCGGGTGGTATCATCCACCAATGCCTTAGAGAAGGGGGCAGGAAAATGCTCTATCATGGCTTTAGAGGGGGGGAGAATGGTCTACCATGGCCTTAGAGGGAGGAATGAAATACCGTGGCCTCAAAGACTCCTACCAGGCCATTCTCTGCTTAATCTCAATGATGTAGCACTTGTCCATCCTTAGCAGGGAAACCCTAAGAACATGACCTGACTGTGGGCCCTGAGGGTAGACTTGGGAGCCGCCGCTTTACAAAAGCCACACGAGCTGATGTATTCAGAGGAACTGAGAGATTCTGGGGAGCAATCAGCTGCACTTTATTGGAGAAATCGGGATCCACAATGAGTTCAACATTATCACCAAAATGTATAAACGGTCCAGTACATTACAATATTGTGTTCTCCTAGACAGCGTGTTTTTCTTTCAAATGAAAGCTCTGAGGTTAAATAAAATAAAAAGGTAAAATTGGCCGTTTTTTTACCAATCTTATTTGGAAAAAAAAAAAAGAATGAAAACACATTAAACAGCAATAATTGTTTTGAGAGCCCACCCGGTTCAGGACAGGGAATCTTTTATCTCATGGAAGCAACTCGTGCTGGATTTAGATGCCAGGTAACCCTAGGCAAGGCACAACAGGTGCCCTTAGCCCCACCCCTATCCACTACATGGCCCTCCCTCAGTCCCATTCACTATTCCCTGGTGCAGAAAGTAACTTTGGCCTGTAACAAACAAAGCCCCCCAAAAAGGCATTAACAACTTGGCGTGGGAGATCTCTCTAGCATCCCGTGATTAAATATTAGCCTATAAATTGGTATAAAGCAATGCAGGGACACTGAGATTGCCCTGGTCACGCCAACAATCAAGAATGTGGATGTGACCAGCACAGCTGAGGCACCGCTCCTCAAAATTTGGAGCTCTAAGCAGTTGCCTGCACTGTTGGGAAATCATGTCGTATCTCCTGTACAAGGGGGGGGCAGTGGTGATGCACAGCTGCCTGCAGGTGAACAGAAAAAGCACATTTATCATATAAACCAGGGCTGTCCCAGTTCAGTCCTCTAGGGCCACCAACAGGTGGGGATGTAAGAATTTCCCTGATTAACCCCTTAAGGACCCATGACATGAAAGGACCGTCATGGGCAAACTTCCCTTAAGGACCAGTGACATCATGGAATTCCGGGATCACCACACACCTGCAGGCCACTTGGGGACCCCTGAATGTGATGTGCAAAAACAGCGCATTTGAGTCAGTGGCTCATTCATTGTGACTGACTCACCTGTGTGTAATCAGGGAAATCCCTAAATCTGGCCTTCTGGTGGCCCCTGAGGACTGAACCTGGACAGCCCTGATATAAACTATCTATACATATAACTATACTAGTATTGAAGGCCCATGTACATGGGCCACATTGGCAGCCAGCAGCCTCAGCTGCTGCCCCGGAGCCGGGGGAGCTGGGCTGTTCAGAGCGCCACGCTCCGGATCAGCAATGCCATAATGGGAGTTATTTTCGAGGTAACCAAATAAAAATCCCTTAATTCACATGCACGTTAATAAATCTTTTTAACGCCTTCAATGCTTTATAATGCATTGGAGATCTTTCTAGCATTCAGTGGGTTAAAGCGGAACTTTCATCAAAGTTAAAGTGCCCCCCAAATCATTATTAACATAGCGATATGCATAAATACTTTTATTATCCTGAATAAGTCTGGCATTATTGAGAAATACAACTTGTTTGCCAGGTATCAGCGGCAGGGATCTTGCTGTAGACACTCTGTGCGCCTGTGCTGTCAGTCCCTTCCTACGGTGGAACTCTCCTCACCAATCCTGGAGGTGAACGGGACGGACAGAACAGAATCACAGATGCCTTTTCATCAAGTTCTTAACCCCTTAAGGACCAGCGCACAGGCATGCGGCTGGCACGTAAAGTGGAACTACCAATAAAGTCGCCCTGCAGTACTTATGCAGGTGGTGACTAGCTTTGTAATCATTATTTTACGTCTCAAAAGTGCCCACAAATAAAGTTATCCATAAGCATCCGAGACTGACGGCCTACTGCAGCCTGTGCTCCTGCGCCATCAGTCTCTTCCGGAGCCGTCCAGGCCAGTGCAATGCCTGTGATGGCTGAAGAGGACTGACAGCGCAGGCACGCATTCATGATGTCCGCGGTGATGCCTGGCTTTAAGGGTAACTTTATTCGTGGGCATTTTTGAGAGGTAAAATAATGGTTACAAAGCTAGTCGCCTCCGGGCGATTTTAGTAAAGGTGATAGTTCCGCTTTAAGGACCACAGAGCATTTTTTTTTATTCCAATTCAGGGCTCCCCGAACTGCGTGAAGCCATTCGGGAAACCCTGAAATCGATGATGTACATGTACGTTAAGGGTTCTTTAGGGACATCCACCCAAGATGTAGATATATGTCCTGGGTCGTTAAGGTGTTAATAATGCTGGACTTATTCAGCATAATAAAAGTATTTATGTTCATGTCGCTATGTTAATAATTATTTGCGAGGTACTTTAATTTTGATGAACGTTTCACTTTAAAACCTAAATTTAATAGCACAGGCATTTTTATTTGTCCCCTATTATGCAGTTCGTTTACTCTAGAACTACTCCTTTGGTTGTGCAAATATGGACCAATGTCCCTTTAACTGCAGGCGTCCCGGCTTTTTAAAATCACTAAGCATCGCGATAACACCATGCCCTCACGTGATGGGCCGCCATGTTGAATGGGGCAGGTATAGCGCACAGTAAACAGACGGCCACGAGGTCAGGAAAGTGTAATCTCGCGAGACTTTGGTGCTTTATAAGGCGGGATCCCGGCCGCCCCGCCCTCTTTCTCGTCCCGCTTCGCAGCTGGTTGAGGTGCAGCTGTCCTTTCGGTCGTCCCGAATCCGGGTTCATCCGACACCGAGACCGGTCTGAGTGAAGCGGACTGCCCCTAGTGCCCCGCAGCCATGCCTCCTAAGTTCGACCCCAACGAAGTTAAAGTCGGTACGTGAGCGGTTCAGGGGGAGCTCCGGCTACAGAGCGGTGTTCCCTATCTCCGATCCAGGCGGCCGAGCAGGCCTCAGTCACGGTACATGTCTCCTGGAAGCTCCCGAGAGGGGAGTTAACATGGCGTCCCACGGGTAAAACCTTCATGAAGGACATCAGTTCCACTTGTAGCTTAACCCTGTGTGTGCGCCAGAGGGGTGCCTTGTGCAGTTGTGATCCATGCTTATCAGACGTGGGCATTAGGGTCGGGTTTGGGCCTTACAGCCGAGACCTGCACTTGGTGTGGCTGTAGCTCCAAACTACTGACCTGCCCCTATGGTTCTGGGTATAACATAGTTTTTGTGTCTATAGGCAGAATATTAGGGCTTTAACTCATCTTATTGTGGAAGTAGAGGCCTTTCTCTTAACCCTTTTGAGTACAAGGTGTCCTGCGCACGCCATGCGTTAGACACCTGGCTCTCCAAGGGTTAACAGGGGAATATCCCTAAACTGTATTAAACCCTTTGAAGGCCCGGGAGTGTTACATTGTAAAACCTTAAACTATCACTGTTAAATGGGATTGTTTAACCCCTTGAGTGCCAGGTGGGTACGCATTGCTTTGCAATACGTTGTGTACTCTGGCACTCAAATGGTTAAAGGGATAGAAACACTTAATGTGTAAATATATCGTTGAGTTTATCCTCATGGGTAAAAAGATAACTTCCACTAATGAGTTATTTAATGCAAGTTATTGCAGATCACTCCTTTTTTTATGGGTGCAGTAGGTCAGTGGCCTGAACTTGGATAGTGGCGCTGTTGCTACATCTTATGGACAGGTCTTGTCCATTGACTCAACTGTTGGATGGTGTAATGGTGCCACTGTTCAACTTCAGGCCATTGATTTATTGCACCAAAAAAAATTCGGGTTTGAGCTGCAATAAGGTTTGAACAAAGCAGCTCAGCATTAGGATTGAGTCCCATTGTTGTACTTAGAAGGATAAACCTTATAATTGTTACTATCCCTTAGAACTAGACCAGAACAGCACACATGGAAGTGGGTTTTAGAGTTGGTTTTGGGATCCAGGGAAGTGGTTAAACAGGGATGTTCAGCCCTAATCCTATTATAAAGTAGGAAATACATATACACCTGGTATAAGTGTCCTAATCTTGTAGTAATTCAGATTTCTACACCTACACGTGTCTATCTCACTAGTGGTTCGTTGTATCCACAATCACAAGGGTGTCGCTGTTATCTAGGAATATTCCTAGTAATGGATGTTATCATGCAGTGAAGTTTATTTGCTGTCAGCTTGATGCCCAAGGCTCTAGTTTCATGCAGGGAAGGAGGAATCCCGGTAGTTTGGCTTCTTTAACATCCTGCTTCATGTACTTCCATTAGCTTGCTAACCCTTTGAGTGCTAGAGGCATTGCAACAAGATGTTTTGGATCCCTCAAGCTCAAAGGGTTAACACTTGCACCTCCTTTCATAGCCTATTTGTAGTCATTAAATCTTTGTTGACAAAAGGAATCTGTAATGTCTGCTCTTGATAATGTTAAAATATAGTGGATGTGCTAAACAATTTAAATCTGTGTCTGAACTAGGGCCATGTCTTCCATTGGGTAAAGTAGGCAGCTGCCTCCAGTGCTGGCAGTGACCACACTGGTGTACATAGAACAATCATAATGCTATTGCTTGTGAAGGCCGCTCTAGTCTTACTGGACATTTATTTAATTAGAAGCTACATCCCCAGTGCAGTTCTTGAAATGTTGCAGATCTCTTGCAGCCAAGGTGTGAAGCTTTCTTTCTGCTTGTATGTTGCAGGTTAAGTACATAATCCTTTCAGTGCCAGAGGGCTGTGCAATGCATTGCTTGGCACTGAGGGTTAAAGGAAGTTATTGCATGTAAATGTTGTAGTGTTTATCCACCTGAGTAAAACAAGTGTACTCCCACTGGTGAAATGTTTTATGAACATTATTACTGTTCAAATGTGACTTGGGTGCAGTATCAGTGGTGCCCTGAAGCTGTACAGTGGTGCTGTTGCTACCCCATTCTATAGATATTTATGGTCAACTGTCCAGAGCTGTCTGTAGGACTGTAGTGACAGCATTGCTATTTCAGGTCTCTGATACTGTACCTAAAACACAAGTGGGCTGTAATAACTTCCTAGAAACTTTCTTTCAGCAGTGGGAGATATCTTGTATTGCTCAGGCAACTAACAATGACAATATAGCTTGAAGTATTGCAAATACCATTCATGTGCTTGTCAGTAGGCTGGGTATGATAGTGGAGTCTTAGGAGATGGTGTGGCCATGGGTAGAGTTAAAGGGATAGTATAGTTTTAGGAAACTGGTTCTTGAAGCTAACACAACCTAAACTAAATGACCCATGTCTCAGCTCTAACGCTATGGTTTGAGATATTCATTAGTAAGGTTCCCCCTCCCACCCCTTTTATTGATTAGCTGACAGCAGTAATCTGGTCCTGGGACCGTTGGAGGCTCTTCAGCAGAGCAGATACCTAAACAGTTGCTTCACTGGGATGCAGCCTCCAATGGTCCTGGGACCGGATTCCACTGCATCAGTGAGGGGAGAGAGGAGGAACTTTACTACTGAATATCTCAAACCATAGCTTTTTGACATGACTTGGGTCATTTAGTGTTGGTTTTTGTTAGCTTCCAGTATCAGCTTCCTAAAAATATAACACTATCCCTTTGAGGGCACCACAGACATCGAAGGCACTGCTAGGAAGTTGTACATCTGTCTTGATGCCACTTAAACTTGGCAATGTCTTGTTGCTGGGACAGTTCTATTGTCTTGGAGCAAACCTGTTCTCACTTGAGTTCTCTCTGCAGTTCTGGGTTAAATCTGTGCATCATACAGCAACTAGTCGTCCCTGCTAAGTAGATCACCATTTGTGGTAGACTTGCTAATGGGGCTTACAAGCAGAGCATAGCAATGTAGTTGCATGCACATGAATGACTTCAGCACTGTCACCCAGCCCTGCAGATCCTCATAATCTCGCAGTGCAGGTGAGATCTAAGGCAGGGATATCAAAGGTCAGTTCTGTAGGTCCAACAGGTCAGGTTTTTAAGGAGTTCCCTGATTAAGGACTGAGTGTCAAGTGAATGATCCACTGATTAACTTACCTGAGCTTATCCATGAAATCCCTAAATCCTGTCATGTTCATTGCCCCTGAGGTCTTAGCTTGGACAGTCCTGTCGTATTGTATGGGAGCAGTCATTTGTAAAGGTCTTACCCTTTACTGCCTCTTTAAATATTAATTTGTGGAATTGTTCTATGGTCCAACTGGACTAGCATAGTCAGTGATTGTGTAGTACCCATAATTAGATCTGCCATTCAGTTTTAAGGGATGGTAACACTACAGTGTGTTTGGTCTTCAGAGTAAAACTAATCCACCATGGCTGAAATCTTATCCAAAAGTTGTTGCAGCTCAAACCTGTTCAGTGACTGAAATGGTGGTTCTGTTGCTACACTGTACAATAGGCTTCTGGTCAGCTAACCAGATGTCCATAGGATGGTGGGCCAACTCCTCTGATACATCAGGCAGTTCAGATTGCACCTGAACATGTCTGACCCTGATTAATCACAGGTGAGTGAATGATCACTGATTAACTCACCTGTCCTAATCAGGGAAATCCCTGAATCCTGCCCTGTTGGTGACTTGAGGACTGAACTTGGGCAGACCTGTTCTGCAGGATAAACCCTACAGTAAATTGCATATTAAGTTACTTTACACTTAATGAGCCTGTACTCTTGGCAGCCACACGCCACTATACCGGTCTGACCCTTGTGACCTGGTGTAATCCAGTTGTGTGCTAAGATCAAATCTCCTCTTAGGAAACAGGGCTGTTCTGTGCGTGATCAGCTCTGTGCCGAAAGATGGCGAACAGTCTAATTAACCCATTCAGTGCTAGACTTCTGCACTTCGCTTTCCATTGGGAATGTCTAGCATCCAAGAGACTAATCCCTCCATGTCTTTCCTAAACCTAATTAAACTGGCATTGCTTTTCTTTTAGTGTTCCTGAGATGTACTGGTGGGGAAGTTGGTGCCACTTCTGCCCTGGCCCCTAAAATCGGACCTCTGGGATTGGTGAGTTCATGTGACTTGTGTGCTATAGAGTTGGGTAACACTAAGGTGTATAGCATTCTAATAACACCTTTCATGGTCCTTGGTTTACCCTCTAACCCTTTGAGTGCCAGTCTGTACTCATCTGGCACTCAAAGGGTTAAGGACTAATATTAAATAATGTTGCAATGCATTGCTCCTCACTTGAATGCCACATCCAGTGAATTGAAAGTGTATTGGATACATTTCAGACGTAAAGGTTTAATGTCTAAAGTCCAGTCTTACAGATCGGCATGTTGCACTTCAGGATGGTAATGTTTTTTTCTTCTTCCCTAGTCTCCCAAAAAAGTTGGTGATGACATTGCCAAGGCCACCGGTGACTGGAAGGGGTTGAGAATCACTATTAAACTGACCATCCAGAACAGACAGGCTCAGGTAACATATTTTGGTTAGATTGTGGGTATCGGAGGGCACACATCTTCAGCCAGCCCTTGGCAGGGGTTGAATGGTGTATTTTAACGGCTGGAGGGCTGCTGGATGCTAATTTTCATTTATTACTTTCTATGCACCTGTCCTGTGCAGCCACCCGCCACTATACCAGTACCTGTGACTCGGTGTATTCCAGTGGTGAGCTGAGAGTAAAATCCCATCTTAGGAAACAGCCTCTTTCTGTGTGTGAAAGAGCCTGTGCCGAAAGACTGGGGATAGTTCAGTCCAACTGGGTGCTGAAGGGCTTAATTTTTTTCCTCTCCACTGATTAAAACCATTGTCTACTCAGATCGAGGTTGTCCCATCTGCCTCTGCCCTGATCATCAAGGCGCTGAAGGAGCCTCCTCGTGACCGGAAGAAGCAGAAGAACAGTGAGTACCTCAGTGAAACGGCTTATTAAAGTAACATGTTCAATAGCCCCAGCTGCCTTAGTCTGGGCAGAAAACACTAAATCACTATTTCCTTCCTACATACTGGATGTCTGGGACTCTACTCTTCCTGTTGAAGTCTTGGAAGATACTCTTCCAGGAACTCATTGGCAGTCAGGTCTACAGCCTTATGGGCCGGAGTCCATTCTGGATAGCGGCTCCTTGTGTCTGATTCCTCTTACATATGACTGCCTGTGTACACACTGCATCCTGCACCGTGGGGCTAGTGGGTGTGCACTAAGCCTTGACAGTACTTATTTGGGCATGAAGACTTATATTGTAATTAAAGGGATAGTAATGTTTCATAATAAAAGCAGCTCCAATTCATCTTGGTACTTGGGCCATGGAGAGTTACTTCATTAGTCAGTTGTAGTTTGAGTAATTGAATGGTAGTTCCCCCTCCAACCCCTTTTTTCTAGTGTAAGCTGCTTCTCCTCAGATGTGGAATCTGGTTCTGGGACTGGACACGTTGAAGTAAGGGACAGTCTTCTTAATGTGACCATAAGGAAAATCCTGCACCCGGTGCCAGGTTTTTTCCTTATCACTGAAGATTGTCCTTCTGTAATCCATACGGACAGTCTTGCTGCTCTGAGGTGAGCGGTTAAATCAGTAAAAGGGGCGGGAGGGGATACTTTATCATTAAATTACTCTTGAAATACAACATGGACAATATTGGAATAACTCTCCATGGCCCAGATACTATGAAGATTAATTGGAGCTGCTTTTTAATGTGAAATTTGTCCCTTTAAATGAGGCTTGTGAAGTGCACAGCTCCTGCTCATTACCAGGTAGATATCCCAGAGTTACAGCCACCCGCCACTATAGCGGTCTGGTCATGTGACTGTCTATAATCCAGTGGTGTGCTGAGAAGAACTTCCATCTTAGGAAACAGGTTCATTCTATGTATGGGTGACTCTGTGCCGAAAGAGTGGAGACAAGTGATCATGTATTGATGAAAGTCTGAAAAGTGAGCCAATATCTGTAGAAATATTTACCTGTGAATGCACATTATTGAACTTTGATATCTTTATTTTAGTTAAACACAATGGCAATATCTCCATGGATGAAATAATCAGCATTGCTCGTCAGATGAGGCACCGGTCCCTGGCCAGAGAGCTTTCTGGTGAGTACTGGGCATTTTCTGGGAGGAATTTACTGTAGAAAAGTGGTTCCAACCTCGGGGCCCACTAACAGGCCAGGATTTAAACCTTTCCTTGCTAGAATACAGGTTAGGTTAAGTGAGTTAACTCTATTGTGATCTTTTAAAGGAAATCTTTAGATCCTGGCCTGCTAGTGGGCTCTGAGGGCATGAGTTTGGGACCGTGGTTATAGATGGTGCTTTGGATCTGTTGTGCAGAAGATGGCATGGCTTTGGCTGGTGGTCAAGGTCTCTAGATGGAGACTAAGGATATGGGTGTGAATCACTATCGAAGTGCCATGCTGCTGGGAAAACTTTACCATATTGTCTCTTGGCAAAAAGCAATGCTGGGGTATCACACTTAGCAGGCCAGATGGCAATGAACTTCTCATACTCAAGCTTACAAATGGTGCTTATTGAGTGTAGTGAATATTAACTCTGGTTTCTTCTAGGAACTATAAAGGAGATCCTGGGTACTGCTCAGTCTGTTGGCTGCAACGTGGACGGCAGACACCCTCACGATATTATTGACGATATCAACAGTGGCGCAGTGGAGTGTCCAGCGGTAAGTGTCTGGGTATGGGGTTTGTAATCTTGTTAGGATCCTGTGTTCATGCCATCTGTCTTATTCTGAGATAAAAGTCCAGACTGTAATATGGATGTTCTCTCTTTACAGAGTTAAACCGGCTATGAAGAGAAATATATCATTTTCAATAAAGGAATAAAATGAATGACTACTTGTGTCCTCTTTAATTCACATGGGTATGTGGAGGGGTGCATTAAAACTTCCATTTGGTGAAGGAGTTGGCATTGGAATGTCATTAATAGGTTAAAGAAACAGAAGAGCATGTAATTGCTGCTTAATATTTAACCCCTTAACGTCCAGCAATCCCGGGGTGTCTGGTCCTTTAAGGACCAGATAGACTAGTGTGACGTGCCGTCCCATGTGACTGATCACGTGGGGCGGCACATCGAAAGGACTGAGATCGCTCCAGTCTTGAAGCGATCAACTTCAGTCCACGGTATTACTGCGCTCTTGCAGGAGCACGGTGAGTAATAGTACGTGACGTACCAGGACCATCACTGGTCCTTAAGTGACGGACCAGCGTGACGGTCCAGGTACGTCACAGGACGCGAATGGGTTAATAGACCTGATTCTTTAACCCTGTAATGACCACTCTATCCAGAAGGCTGCAGGCCATTTTTTCAGTGGACTCTGGTAATGCAGAGCAGCATGCAGCTAGCTGTACTGCCTTCCCAGAATTCCATGATTCAGGACAGTCACCGGTCCTCTCCTGGCATGTCAAGGTTCATAAGTGTCCAACCTTTCTCTTCAAGAGCTACCTGCAGTGCATGTGGTCAGAATGACCCTCCATAGGGCACAGGTGGTCATTGGTTCATCTGTGCTTGGATCTGTTGGTAGGTCTTGAGGACTGGTTGGTACCTCTGCTTTAAGGGTTAAGATGGCTTTTCATTATGTACCACTTGGTGGGTCAAACTCTGCTACAGCTGCAAGAACAAATGCTGCCATTGAT
This sequence comes from Rhinophrynus dorsalis, assembly GCA_037306005.1. NCBI lineage: Eukaryota > Metazoa > Chordata > Amphibia > Anura > Rhinophrynidae > Rhinophrynus > Rhinophrynus dorsalis. The sequence continues at coordinate 2,535,655 of CM074726.1, forward strand.
TTTACTCCAAATTTTCTACAAGGGCGAACCATAAGATAAAAACACAAAATAAGGGGACTTCACTAAAGCTTTAGAGGGAAAATCGTATAGAAGGTGATTCCTTGTCAGTGATAGGTGGAAGCCATCTGGCAGGGACATGGTTTAATACTAATTTTCTTGCTTCTCTGTATGTCAGGATTTAAAAGGTCCTGTTTTCCATTACTCATGGTTATTCCAGTGGAGGATAACCTGGAAGGTTCTGGAAGCATATGGAGACAAAACTCAAACATGTTATCTGATAGTTTCTGCCACCTACCTCGCAGATCAGTAACCAGTTAAACAGGGCTCAAAATTTCCACTCCACTAGCCAATGGCAAGTGAAAATTTAGCCCTGGTTGGTATGTTTTGGCTTGCAGTGACGAGTAACTTCTCAGGTCTGGCTTAGTAGTAAAGGACTTCAAATTTTAAGCCCTGAGTTAAGTAAACCTGATATAAGGATTTCTGGCTAAAATGCCCATTTACTTTGAGTAAAAGTAATTTGTCCTGTTTGGGAGCAATTAATGGTTACTGATCACTTAGGGCTATACTTAAAGGGATAGTAACATTTAAAAATCAGCTCCAATTAATCTAGTATTTGGGCCATGGAGTTATTTTAATACTGTCAGTTGCAGTGCAAGAGTAACAAAGTATCCCCCACGTGCCCTTTTACTGATGTAACACTGCTCCCCTCAGAGGGGCAATCTTCAGTGATCGTAAGGAAAAACCTGTCAGGGAGCAGGGCTTTCATTGTTTTCACAGTAAGAATGTCCCTTGCTGTGACCTGTCCAGTAAAGAGAACAAACTGACCAGCACTAGTACAGAATAAATATTGTGGTATATTTACTGACAAATTTGTCTAGTGCACTCGGGGTTAAAAAAAACATGCAAAACAAAGTAAAGGAATAAAACCCCATACTTATCAGATCAGACCAAATAGGACCATTACGAGAGAAGGGAGTCATGCTAGGCCCAACCTCAACCACACACTAGCCAATTCATATTACCAAAACCCTTGGCGATAAGCATTGGGTAGTGGTCGGTCGAGGTTGAGCCTACCCTGACCGTATTTCTGTTCAATACAGGTTAATGGTAACTCTGGGGAGGTGATCTGCCCTTTTCATAGGCAGGAACAATTCTAGAATTGTATGCAGGGGGGTGGAGCCTACCTTCCCTCCATGGCTGCAGCTATCCAACCACCCCCAGAAAGATTTGTTCCTTGGTGGAGATAACAGGCAAAAGAACAGTTCTGCTATAGTTTTGACTGGTTTTTCTGTTAGGTATGGAATACCACCATTAGGTGGATTACCATGACTGACAAATGCCCTTAGATGTGGCTAGCTCAGTATCCAGGTGCTTTTTGTGGACCTTAAGCCCTGAGGGGAAATTCTGATTCTAAGTGCTTCCCCAAGAGAACCACTGAGGTTACTTCTTACTACATGGTAATCTGAAGACAGAAGATCTGCAGGAAAGGTGAGCTACCATTTGCTGCAGATCCACATGTCCTACAGTGCCCCTCCATACAGGAGTGTATTCCTAGAGTTCCTATTGCACACTCCAGCACTCATTGGGTCTATCTGTCTGGGTGTTTGGAGCAGGTTTGTGGTAACTTAACCCTTTAACTGCAGGTTTGGAACCTTTTTGTGGGTTTACGAACACTTTTCCTACTGGGTTAGTGTTTTTTGGGTATGCTCGCATATTCTATTGATTTGCACATTTTACTATTTGAAATTTGTAAAATTTGAGTACTGTGCATCTCTGCACAGTTTAACCTAGTGACTTCAGAGATGGTTCATTTTATTTGTCTGCCCTTGCTCTATCATCTGGTTCATGTTTCTAGTGTTGGGGGGGCTTCGGGCACACTTTAGGGTCCTTTTTGGGGAAAAATACATTTCCCATGAGCACATGTGCCCTTTGGCTCCTGCTATGGCAGCCATTTTGTGAGCAGACCTAAGACTAAGGAGGCTGGGGTCTCTGTATCCCCCATTGCACATTGCTCTTCCTGTCACACAGGGTTACCTAGAGAATTCTCAGGTCACTTATTCCCAGCATGTTCTGATGTCCTTGACTGCATTCTAGGGACCTCCAACCATGCAATAGAGCCAGCCTGGGAGCAAGAGTTCAAGGCTGTGACTAGGAACCTTGGGTCCACATTGCAATTTCCATCCGTTACAGGGGGCCTTTCAGTCTTGGCAGGCCCCCTCAGTCTGTTCTTCCCTACCCAAACCTCAGGGGAGTAGCTGATGTGTCAGATTCCTCTGAGGAGGAACTGCTGGTGGATTTGGATGTTGGAGTGTTCAGTGTTGGGGTCCTATCAGTTTTTTGGGGATCCCTTTGAGGCTGATCCTGAGCCCTCCGCTGAGGGCCTGCTCAGGGCCATCTTGACTACTCAACATTCCCTTAGTTCAGGAGGTTCCTTATGACCCATCTGTGTTCCAGGAGCCTAAAAATCCCCTTACTTTCTACCTAATCCCACTCTTGACCACCTTGTGCCTGAGGAGAGGAAATCCCTGGACAAGAAACAATGTCCAAGAAATTTGCCAAGCTTTATCCTTTCTGAGGCAGCGCTTGTGCAGTGGGTTCATCCCCCCCCCCCCCCAAGTGGATGCTCCTGTATCCAGGCTATCTAAATCTACTGCCTTACCAGTCTCAGATGCCTGTGCTCTGAAGGACTGGACAGACAAACTTGAGGTCTCCCTCAAGTCCATTTTTGCTGCTGCTGGTTCTGCTATGCATCCAGCATTTTCCACACTGTGGGTGAACCTGGCCATTGAGGTCCTGACTGAGCAGCTGTCTTAGTATGCACCTACTTCAGATAAGTTGTGCCGCCTTGCCAACATTTGAGGCACAGCACTGTGTCTGCTGCCTTATTTGACTTAGACAAATCAGGTCTTGTCCCATCCCAGCATCTGGTCGTCTTGGTCCTTCTCCAACACTCAGAGCATGGTGTTCCACACGGGAGATGTGGCTCATCAGATTGCCCACAGGGTTTCCATGATTCTGTCTCAGGATCCAGTTCCAGTCCAGAAGCTGTCCTCTCTGGTGGGGAAATTCAAATCCACCATTGAAGCAGTTCTGTTCCCCATGGAGCACACCAGGGAGCTCCAGAGGTTCATGATCCGGTTGACCCCTGCGCACCTGGATCTTCTGAAGACGTCCATTTCTCTTCCACTTCATGTGGAACTGAGCTTGTCATGGTGGCTCGACCTTTCCATCCTGCTGAAGGGAAAGTCCTTTCTGGTATCCTTCTGGACCAAGGTGACAGATGCCAGCCTTTCTGGCTGGGGAGCTGTCCTGGGTTGCTTGAGCGCTCAGGGCCGGTGGTCTCTTGAGAATTCCCCCCTCTTGATCAACATATTGGAGCTTCGGGCGATATTTCATGCCCTTCGACACTGGACATCTCAGTTGGAAGACTGAGGGAAATCGGAATGCCATAGCCATGGCTTACATCAAAAAGCAAGGCGGAGCAAGAAGTCTTGCTGCTTGGTTAGAGGTTAAATCCTTTAGTCCAGTTTACTGGTCTCCTACCCTGTCAAGGGACCATGCTTGGCTCTCCTGTGGCAAACTGTGGGTGTACTTCGTGTCATGCTCACAGGAGTCTTTCCCTTCACTATCTAGTCAAGTGTCTCAAATCTTTCTGGAGCGGGTTGGCTAGCTGCAGCCAAGGAGGAAAGGTAGGCTCCACCCCCTGCATACAATGCTAGAATTGTTCCTGCCTATTAAAGGGGTGGGTTGCCTACCCAGAGTTAACAGTAACCTGTATGGACTAAGAAGGATTTAAAAGGTAAGACTAAAATCCTTATCTATGCACTTTGTACACTTTATGTATAGCACTTTGTGTTTAATTTAAGGAATAGCACTCGTCAATATATTTGTAGCAGGTTTTTTCATCTCTGCTTGAACAAGGGAACAATCACTCACCTATAGATATGTTACTTTCACTGATACGTGAGTGTCATTATGGTCTCACTAGGCACTCCCAAAACGTTAAGTGTTTTAATTGTGTGATTTTAAATGTTTGACTTATATTTTATTTAATCAACTGTCCAGTAAAGAGACCAGATTCCACATCTGAGGTGAGTAGTGTTACACTAGTAAGAGGGACGGGAGGGGGATACTTTATCATTCAATTACTCTTATACTACAACTCTGACAGTATTGAAATAACACTCTCCATGGCACAAATACTATGAATATTGGAGCTGCTTTTATTTTGAAACTTTACTATCCATTTAAATGTTTAAAAATCTCCATATATCTCAATTAGTAGTGCATGAAGATTAGGATAATGTGTAAAGATCTGGTGAGTTTAGAACTGGTGGTAGTTTCACAAAAAAGCAGCTCCAGTTAATCTTAGTATCTGGGCCTTCATATTATATGAATAGTCAGTTGTAGTTCAAGAGTAAGTTTCCCTGTCCCACCCCTTTTACCTATTTTAAGCCACCACCCTCTCAGATGTGTAATCTGGTCTCTTGACCGGACAGGTCCCAGCAAAGGAGTCTTACTGTGATCATAAGGATAACCCTGCCCCCTTGACACGTTTCTTATGCTCAATGAAGATTGTCCAATAGATTTCAGAGAGGGACAATCTTGCTGCTGTGAGCAGTTGCATCAGTAAAAGGGGCAGGAGGTCCTGTACATTGCGGAAGGAAAATGCATATAAGGTAAAGTCCAGGTGGTAGTGCCCTACCTGACTGCATTGCATCTTCCCCCTGTGCTTTCTTGCGGTTTGGAGGGTACTTGCCTTCACCTGGGGTGATCATGCCCTTCTGTGTCCGATCGCTGGACTTATTCTTTCTGGCTCTTAAAGGGATAGTAATACTTCATTTTAACTTTATTTTATTTTGTAGGCATTAAAAAAACATGAAGAATGATATAAGTCTTATCTCTGAAACCTTTATGGTTTAAGCGATATTCACAAACAAAGTATCCCCCCCCCTGTTCAACCAGATCAGAAGGGAGATGCCCAGATAGACTGCAGAGAGGGACAATCTTCAATTAAGATAAGGGAAAAAGCTGAAAAACTTGTCAAGGGGGGCAGGGCTTTCATTGTTCTCATAGGAAGAAGATTGCCCCCTGCTGTTATCTGTCTGGTCTATGGACTGCATTCCACATCTGAGAAGAGATGGATTACACTAGGTAAAAGGGGCGGGAGGGGAAACTTTGTTTGTGAATATCTCATAAACCATAAAGGTTTGAGAGATAAGACTTATATCATTCATGTTTTTTTTAATGCCTACAAAATAAAATAAAGTTAAAACGAAGTATTACTATCCCTTTAAGTTCAGCTCTGGGGATTGTGGTTTCTCCTGCCCCTTGGATGGCCCTGCTTAACAGGTCTTCCCATACCTTGCTATGCCAATAAGCTAGTTTTTAGGGTTTGTGCTATAACCCGCTGCCACATTGCCTCTGCAAGTCTTTACCACCTACCCGCGCCCTTCTGGATGGCTGCATCTGGGGACGGATTTGGGTGGAGAAGCTAACTGTATATTCGCAACTCTTCTTTATACCTCTGGTTGTGGTCGCCATGGGTGGATGTGGTTGCACCCCTGCGTTTGTGTGACCTGCTGATCTGTTATGGGCTGAGCATGCCTGTCTTCCCTTTTTTTTTTTTTTTTTTTTTACTTTTTCCTCTTCCCCCTCATCCCATGCTGGCATCCAGGTGATGCGGTCATTGATCTGCATTACCTTGCCTTTTTATGTTCCCCTTGATGTAATACTTGGGGCATTGCTGGGGAGGGGTGCTGGCTAAGGGGGCTGAAGCCCCGAATGTCAGGCCACCAGCAGGGGGCGGGCTAGCTCCAGTCATATATTTGGTCTGTGTGTTTGTCTCCCAGGAGGTGTGCCGGAGACTGGCTGCTGTCCCAGCAACTCATGGGCAGAAGTATAAACCAGCATAGCAGGCTGCTGCCTCCTCTATTTTCAGCTTCAGTGTGGAGACATCGGCTCTACACTAGCTCTTGTAGCACTTGGTGTATTGAGATGAGGTCATCAAAATGCACCTGGAAGTACCGGTGGAGGCAGTGTGGCACCAATGGCTCTACACTGAAATAGAAACTAGAGTGGGGCAGAGCAGGAGGGAAGGTATGAGGGAGGGTGGATAGGGTAAATATGTGGCTACCACTGCAGTAACGAGTGGCAGTGGAATTGTGCGTTCCTGTGTGTGCTTGTGATGTGCACAGGCAGTTGACGTTATCCTCTGGATTGGGGACAAAGAGGTGTTAACTCTACAGATGGGGAGAAATGGAGCAGCAGTCTAAGGTAGCAGTGATTATTATCACAAAGTCTCCACTTCCCTCTTATGCCTAATCCTAATTCACCATTTCTTACTTACTCCCATGGCTCTCACTTTTGTCTCCTTTCTTACTAAACTCCTCTATTCTCCTTTTCACAGCCAACATGTTTTTTTAACCCCTCATCTTTCCTCCTGCTCCTGGATTTCAATGTCTGAGACTCTAATGTGCTATGTGGTCACTATATTGTAAACTTGTTCCATATGTGCTGCAAAGTACATGACTCTTTAAGATTTAGCATAAATATCGCTAGTTGTAGTTCTCCAACTGACTGCCAGTCTTTGACGTTCCCAATATTGAAGTATTGTACTTGTCAAAAGGGCCTCAGTTAAACATATTTAGAACATGTGCATATATGTACTACATAAATGTGTGTGAACATGTGGTTATCGTCAATACTGCGGGTGTGCGGCATGCTGTTAATTTTGCCATGGGCTCTAGCCCCAGATCTTTTTGAAACCTAGGAACGCCCCTGGTAATACTTTGTCCCTTGACCAAATTCCACAAGTCACTGACTGAAGTGGAAGTATTGAGAATCATTGCAATAAATACTATCCCTTACAAACATACTCTCTATTGGTCCAGTCAGCAAGTCACTGAAACAGAAGTAATGAGCTTCTGCACTTTTATATAGCTCCAACTAATTCTGCAGCGCTGTACAATAGGCATTAGAGGCGATAAAGCATTGCCACTGTTCATAGAATGCTAGATGTCTGAGCTGCGTCCTAGGCAGGGCTTTCATTGTTATCACAGGAAGAAGATTGTCCCCTGCTGTTATCTGTCCAGTCTATGGACTGCATTCCACATCTGAGAAGAGATGGCTTACACTAGGTAAAAGGGGCAGGAGGGGAAACTTTGCTTGTGAATATCTCCCAGACAATAAAGGTTTGAGACATAAGACTTGTATTGTTCATGTGTTTTTTTTTTTTTTGCCTACAAAATAAAGATAAAACAAAGTATTACTATTGCATATTTCTGCAGTGGTGTGACTCTTCAACGCAGCAGAAAAGGCCATAGTTTAAGAAATGTCAGTTTATGCACACTTATTTCCTGGTAGGAAGTGGCAGTTGGGAAGGAAAAGGGAATGTTCATAGCAGGGTGGACAGGGGCCTAAACTGCATAAAGTGGCAAAGCTTAATAACACTGTACATGTTAGAACATGGGGTATTTTGAAAGAGCTTATAGGCAAAAATGTTATGTCCAGTTTTAATACCATGTTGAACTAGATATCAAGCTCAATGAAGATGAATCACATGGTGAAACACAGGCTCTGGATAGAGGCTTTCAAAACTAAATTAATACTTATGTCCCTGGGCTGGGCCAACTGTGGCTGTTGTGGAACTACACTTCAAGTCCCCCCCTCGCTTATTAATAAAGTGCACACATACACAAAAAAAATACTAATTCAGAGTTGTACAAAATGAAGCCTTTTGTCAGGACATAGCAGGAGCTGCTGTAGGACGAGCTGGGGAGCCATAGTTGGGAACACTTGTGCGTGCTAGAACATTGAAGGAACTGAAGTAAAATAACTGGAGAGCTGCATGTTTGTCAGCTATGTGTCAACACATGAGCTGCTGTTAATGCCAGCTGGAGAGCCACACGTTGCCCAGCCCTGTGGTAAAGAGATAGAACCTGCAGCCCAATACCAGCAGAAGAGCAACATGTTTCCCAGTCCTGGGGTAAGGAGACAAGCTGCCATCCAATGCCAGCTGGAGAGCCACATGTTTCCCAGTTCTGTGGTAAAGAGACAGAACCTGCAGAAGAGCAACATGTTTCCTAGTCCTGGGGTAAAGAGAGACAAACTGTCACCCAGTACCAGCTGGAGAGGCACTTGTTGCTCATCCCTGTGGTAAGGACGCGGGAGCTGCAGTCCAGGACCAGCTGGAGAGGCACTTGTTGCCCATCCCTGTGGTAAGGACGCGGGAGCTGCAGTCGAGTGCCAGCTGGAGAGGCACTTGTTGCCCGTCGCTGTGGTAAGGACGCGGGAGCTGCAGTCCAGGACCAGCTGGAGAGGCACTTGTTGCCATCTCTGTGGTAAGGACGCGGGAGCTGCAGTCCAGTACCAGCTGGAGAGGCACTTGTTGCCCATCTCTGTGGTAAGGACGCGGGAGCTGCAGTCCAGTACCAGCTGGAGAGGCACTTGTTGCCATCTCTGTGGTAAGGACGCGGGAGCTGCAGTCCAGTACCAGCTGGAGAGGCACTTGTTGCCATCTCTGTGGTAAGGACGCGGGAGCTGCAGTCCAGTACCAGCTGGAGAGGCACTTGTTGCCATCTCTGTGGTAAGGACGCGTGAGCTGCAGTCCAGTACCAGCTGGAAAGGCACTTGTTGCCCATCCCTGTGGTAAGGACGCGGGAGCTGCAGTCCAGTACCAGCTGGAGAGGCACTTGTTGCCCATCTCTGTGGTAAGGACGCGGGAGCTGCAGTCGAGTGCCAGCTGGAGAGGCACTTGTTGCCCAACCCTGTGGTAAGGACGCGGGAGCTGCAGTCGAGTGCCAGCTGGAGAGGCACTTGTTGCCCATCTCTGTGGTAAGGACGCGGGATGTGCAGTCCAGTACCAGCTGGAGAGGCATTTGTTGCCCAACCCTGTGGTAAGGACGCGGGAGCTGCAGTCGAGCACCAGCTGGAGAGGCACTTGTTGCCCATCTCTGTGGTAAGGACGCGGGATGTGCAGTCCAGTACCAGCTGGAAAGGCACTTGTTGCCCATCCCTGTGGTAAGGACGCGTGAGCTGCAGTCCAGTACCAGCTGGAAAGGCACTTGTTGCCCATCCCTGTGGTAAGGACGCGGGAGCTGCAGTCCAGTACCAGCTGGAGAGGCACTTGTTGCCCATCTCTGTGGTAAGGACGCGGGAGCTGCAGTCGAGTGCCAGCTGGAGAGGCACTTGTTGCCCAACCCTGTGGTAAGGACGCGGGAGCTGCAGTCGAGTGCCAGCTGGAGAGGCACTTGTTGCCCATCTCTGTGGTAAGGACGCGGGATGTGCAGTCCAGTACCAGCTGGAGAGGCATTTGTTGCCCAACCCTGTGGTAAGGACGCGGGAGCTGCAGTCGAGCACCAGCTGGAGAGGCACTTGTTGCCATCCCTGTGGTAAGGACGCGGGAGCTGCAGTCCAGTACCAGCTGGAGAGGCACTTGTTGCCCATCTCTGTGGTAAGGACGCGGGAGCTGCAGTCGAGTGCCAGCTGGAGAGGCACTTGTTGCCCAACCCTGTGGTAAGGACGCGGGAGCTGCAGTCGAGTGCCAGCTGGAAAGGCACTTGTTGCCCATCCCTGTGGTAAGGACGCGGGAGCTGCAGTCCAGTACCAGCTGGAGAGGCACTTGTTGCCATCCCTGTGGTAAGGACGCGGGAGCTGCAGTCCAGTACCAGCTGGAGAGGCACTTGTTGCCATCCCTGTGGTAAGGACGCGTGAGCTGCAGTCCAGTACCAGCTGGAAAGGCACTTGTTGCCCATCCCTGTGGTAAGGACGCGGGAGCTGCAGTCCAGTACCAGCTGGAGAGGCACTTGTTGCCCATCTCTGTGGTAAGGACGCGGGAGCTGCAGTCGAGTGCCAGCTGGAGAGGCACTTGTTGCCCAACCCTGTGGTAAGGACGCGGGAGCTGCAGTCCAGTACCAGCTGGAGAGGCACTTGTTGCCCATCCCTGTGGTAAGGACGCGGGAGCTGCAGTCGAGCACCAGCTGGAGAGGCACTTGTTGCCCATCCCTGTGGTAAGGGCGCGGGAGCTGCAGTCCAGTGCCGGCTGGAGAGGCATTTGTTGCCCATCCCTGTGGTAAGGACGCGGGAGCTGCAGTCGAGCACCAGCTGGAGAGCCGCTTGTTGACCCGCCCTTAGCCTGTCAGTGTTTATGGATGTGGGTCACGTGATGCAGGGAACCCGGAAGTGCGTGCTGTGCTATGTCTGTGGTGATTGTGCAGGTTCCTCTCCAGACTGCAGAGTGAGGGAGGATCCCCGGACCCCTGCCTGCCCCCCGAGACCATCACCTGCCCCACTGGGGGGCACACAGCAGTGAGTACAGTCATATATACACGGGCCGGATGTGTCCTTATACCCAGAGCTGTGCTCTTATATACAGTGTGTGGTGGGCTGGTTACTATGTCCTTTTATATACAGGTATACAGTGTGTGGTAGGCTGGTTACTATGTCCTTATATACAGTGTGTGGTGGGCTGGTTACTATGTCCTTATATACAGGTATACAGTGTCTGGTAGGCTGGTTACTATGTCCTTATATACAGTGTGTGGTGGGCTGGTTACTATGTCCTTATATACAGGTATTCAGTGTGTGGTAGGCTGGTTACTATGTCCTTATAAACAGATATACAGTGTGTGGTAAGCTGGTTATTATGTCCTTATATACAGATATACAGTGTGTGGTAGGCTGATCACCATGTCCTTATATACAGGTATACAGTGTATGGTAGGCTGGTTACTATGTCCTTATATACAGTGTGTGGTGGGCTGGTTACTATGTCCTTATATACAGGTATACAGTATATGGTAGGCTGGTTACTATGTCCTTATATTCAGATATACAGTGTGTGGTAGGCTGGTCACTATGTCCTAATATACAGGTATACAGTGTGTGGTAGGCTGGTTACTATATCCTTATATACAGGTATACAGTGTGTGGTAGGCTGGTTACTATATCCTTATATACAGGTATACAGTATATGGTAGGCTGGTTACTATGTCCTTATATACAGGTATACAGTGTGTGGTAGGCTGGTTACTATGTCCTTATATACAAGTATACAGTGTGTGGTGGGCTGGTTACTATATTATTATATACAGGTATACAGCGTGTGAGAGGCAGGTCACTATGTCCTTATATACAGGTATACAGCGTGTGAGAGGCAGGTTACTATGACCAATTGCAGTGTTAGTACAGAATGTGAGAGGCTGGTCTGGGGCAGTGTTCTGTACAGGAAGCTGTAATCGTAGTGGTTATATACAGATATTCATTCACTGTGTGCTTTATATACAGATATACAGTGTAAGTACTGTGTGTGGATGGCTGTTCTGGATGTGTGTGACAGGGGCTGTGTTCATTGTTCTTAAATACAGATATTCACTGTATCCTTTATTTAGAGAGATAAAGTGTTAAAGCAGAATGAGTGAGTATGATGTGGGGATATGTGTGTGCGTGTGTGCACAACAAGGATCTGTCATTGTTTAGTGTTTATATACAGTATTAGGGCAGTGGGGAGATGTCATAACATAGTTATGCTACTGTGTGTTTGTATGCAGTGTTAAGTAGTGAGAAAATGCAATATGACATAAATATGTTACTGTGTGTTTATATACAATATTAGGTTGTTGGATAATGCAGTATGATAGATAATTGTGTTATTGTGATTATATACAGTATTAGGCAGTGGGATAATGAAATATAACATAACTGTGACACTGATTATATAGTATTAGGCAGTGGGATAATTGTGAAACACTGTGATTGTATACAGTATTAGGCAGTGAGATAATGAAATATAACAGATAATTGTGATACACTGTCATTGTATACAGTATTAGGCAGTGGGATAAGGCAATATAACAGATAATTGTGATACACTGTGACTGTATACAGTATTAGGCAGTGGGATAAGGCAATATAACAGATAATTGTGATACACTGTGACTGTATACAGTATTAGGCAGTGGGATAAGGCAATATAACAGATAATTGTGATACACTGTGATTATATACAGTATTAGGCAGTGGGATAAGGCAATATAACATAATTGTGATACACTGTGGTTGTATACAGAATTAGGCAGTGGGATAAGGCAATATAACAGATAATTGTGATACACTGTGACTGTATACAGTATTAGGCAGTGGGATAAGGCAATATAACAGATAATTGTGATACACTGTGATTATATACAGTATTAGGCAGTGGGATCATGCAATATAACATAATTGTGATACACTGTGGTTGTATACAGTATTAGGCAGTGGGATAAGGCAATATAACAGATAACTGTGATACAGTGTGATTGTACACAGTATTAGGCAGTGGGATAAGGCAATATAACAGATAACTGTGATACACTGTGGTTGTATACTGTATTAGGCAGTGGGATAAGGCAATATAACAGATAACTGTGATACACTGTGATTGTATACAGTATTAGGCAGTGGGATAAGGCAATATAACAGATAATTGTGATATACTGTGGTTATATACAGAGCCTAACATTGCGGAGGGGTAAAATGAGAGGAATGGTAAGAAAAAGCTCCTTTATGGAAATTGTGATAGATTCATGGAATAGCCTCCCAGTGGAAGTAGTAGGCATTAATGCAGCATGAGGATGTTAGAAATCTTGAGGTTATGACAGTTTTAAGAACCCCTGTGACCAAACAGCAGATGGAGGCCCCAAATATAGAAGAACATGGTGGACTGTCTTATGTTTTAGCCGTAGCCTCAAATTTCTTTCTTTTGTGGGTAAAGCGGCCACTTGTATGTGCTGTGCAGTCCGAACAGCATCACCCCTCTCTGACCGTCTGACCACAGTATTAAACTGATTTGTCTCTATAAAAGCGGGACTGTTGGGAACCCGAGATGAGACCCCTGGAACAGGAGGCCACTAGCAAATGTCCAGGCATTAAATTGCCCCCACTAGGGATATATACTGCATATGGCTAATTCAAGGATTAAAGAAGAGTGAGATCTTTATATATGTTAATGGTTCTTATATATGACATTGCATTCTGTGATATATATACACACAAAGTATCAATTGTGGGGCCAAAGAAGTGCACCACAGGAGACACAAATAAATATGTCCAATGATTTAAATGGTGCTTTTAACCCCTTGAAAGCTGGAGAGATCTCCAACGTATTGCTTTGCAAGGTGTTGGAGATCTCTTTGCATTCGAGAGGTTAAAATCTCCATCTAAATCATTTGAAATCTTTTTGTCCCCTGTTGTGCATTTGGTTTACTCCAGAATGAGGCTAGTTTGCTGTTAGACATAATCCCTACGTTTCGGTGTCCCACGCTGTGCTGTGATCAGATTTGGCTATTGGGAAATAACATGTATTTTGGGAAACAGTATATGTTTATGTTACCATTGACATTGCTGTATTTGTGTTATATGTAAATATGTGAGTTCTCTTTGCCACATTCCAACTAGATACTAAACATTCCTCGTAATGGGCCACATATACAGAGGCAAAAGTGGAGCAATTCTGAGACAAGCCAACTGCTTCATAGGGAAAATAAATATTTAACAGAGTTAAATGTGAATTTAAAGGGAAACAATCACATTTTGCTAAGTCTTCTCCAGTGGGAGCATAAGTGATAAAAAAAAGCCTAGGTCTGCTCCAAGCAGCCCCCAAAACATCTACTGTACTCCATAGAGGGGGTGTCACAAAACCTTCCCCCTCCACTGGAATGGCACCTAGAAGGTACATGTCTCTAATCCACCAGGATCACGTGCACTGCCCCACAGACCAGCTGTGCCCGGCTCACAAGCCCAATACACAGGGTCTATGGGGAACTGAATCATCCAGGACAGGAGAGTCCGTACACAATGCAATACGGATGTACCCCAGGGGAACCGCAGGGTCACTTTTCAGACGCACTTTTTTGCTGCCCTTTTGGTCCTTCAGGTAGCAACTTAATGAACTGGTCTACTCTCCGGGTAACTACTCTGCCAACATGATAATTAGCAGATCATCGTTGACCTTCAACCCTTTGTATGATAATGTAGAGAGTGAAATAGTATCTGGATGGCAGGAACTGGCAGTTGGTAATATAGAGCAGTGAGGTTTATTAGTATCTGCCTGGCTGGGAATAGCTGTTGGTAATGTAGAGCAATGAAGACTGTTAGTGTTTGGCAGGAAGGAAATGGCAGTTGGTAATGTAGAGCAATGAAGACTGTTAGTGTTTGGCAGGAAGGAAATGGCAGTTGGTAATGTAGAGCAATGAAGAATGATCGTGTGTGGCAGGAAGGAAGTAGCAGTTCGTAATGTAGAGTTTTATTTAGACTGTAAGCTCCTTGGGCCAGGGACCTCTCTCCTATTGTTTCTATGAATGTGACACTAATTTTATTCCCTCTTATTTATTGTAACGTACGTCTGTTGTAAGGCATTGTGTACTCTGTGGCACCATATAAATAAAGATATACATACATATACATAGAGAGCATTGAGGAAGGTTCATATCTAGCTGGCAGGAAGTGGCAGTTGGTAATGTAGAAAGTATTGGGGAATACTAGTATCAGGCTTGCAGGAAGTTGCAGTTGGTAATGTAGAAGGTATTGGGGAATGCTAGTATCAGGCTGGCAGGAAGTGTCATTTGGTAATGTAGAAAGCATTGAGGAATGCTAGTATCTGGCTGGCAGTAAGTGGCAATTGGTAATGTAGATCATTGAGGAATGTTAATATCCAGCTTTAAATGTGTTTGTCCCCTATGGTGCAGCCTATTTCGTTTGAATATAGACTATAAGACCGTTAGGCTCAACTATTTATCAAATATGATAAAAGGTGCCACCTGGTGACCACAATAGGAAACTGCAAATTAAAAAAAAAGTGTGAGGTGTAATAGGTTTTGAATGAGTTGTTTTCAGGCAGTTGGAGTGGCCTTGTTTTACTCTGCAGGAAATGCCCTATATCACATGGATTCATAAACACCCATTACTTATCTATTAGTGGAAGGTAAAGAATGCTGTGTGACTCGTATAACATAACCCCACTCCCACACACTCCCTGATTTGTCTTAGAGCTGGAATGAGCAACCTGTGGCTGGCCGGTTGTTGTTGGACCAGGAACACCAGCCATTGACCTGCTGAGGATGAGTAGGGTTTGTTGTTCAACAGCAAGCTGGCGAGCCACATGTTTCCTACTACTGCCTTAGGCCCTTTTCCTAAGTTAAACCCTTTGAATGCCATAGAGGTGTGCAGAACATTGGTCACCGTCCTGTGATATTCAGTGGCTTAAAGCAGCAGTAAACTATTTTTAATGAAAATAGTGTTCTTCCTGCTCTGTTAAACAGTTGTTCCCACAGCTGAAAGATTTTTACGAAGTTATTAAACTTCATACTTCGTGTTTTTTTTCTTCTTTGAGCACCAGAAAGGTATCTAACTCATTGCAGCGCAAGGAGATGGATAACTCTTTGGCACCCAAAGAATTAGTCAGACTGTTAGCAGTAGCACCAAGTGAAGTCCAGTAGGGAAGAGGACTTTATAAAGCTCACACTCATTGTGAGATCTGGAGCCATGGGCTGCGGCCCTCTCGAGCAGTACTTTGAGGGGTTCTGTAACATTCAGCGGGCTTAAGAAACCCCATATAAATCACTGGTGATATTTATTAGTAAGTGCAGTATGGTTGCGGAATTCTTTTCCTAGTGAAGCTGTACTGTAGAGGCTTCCAGCATGTATTGAATATCTTTACTGCTCAGAACAATACTGACAGTTATGATATTTGGTTTCAGTGCAGATAGGAGGTTACTCCAGGAGGAAAATCCAACTGCATTTTGGAATCAGGAATGATTTATTTACCCACTTGGAGCATAATCGGAAATGTCTTGTTTTTTTGGCCTTTCTCTGGATCAGAAAGAGGGATATGGGAAAGGCTGACCTGGATGGACTTGTCAGCCAGTTCAGCCACGTTCCTATATTATGTGATGGGCACTATGATATGACGGTGGATAAATTCCTCTATCACTGGTTTTGGGGAGTGTTGGGCGGTAAGCTCTGTGTAATTGTTTTGCATTCTGTGAGTTACAAGGCAGCAGGTCACCTTCCTGCCCATTAATTCTCTTTGTTCTGTAGAATTGTTCAGGGATTATTTTGGGATGTTACACACATCTTACAGACAGTAGACAAGCACTCTTACCTCCGCTTTGGCAACAGGACAGGGGTAGCCAAGTCCTGGACCTTCACCTGTCTGGCACCACACTTCCTGCCATCCCCAGTCAACAGCTCCAGCAGCTGCAGATCCAAAAACCAAGTGCCCCTGCAACAGGGTGAGTCTTCCTGGTGTCCAGTAACACCCCTTTAATCCAGGATAATTTAAATGGATAGTAACGTTTCATAATAAAAGCAGCTCTAATTAATCATCATAGTATTTGGACTTTGGAGAGTGTTATTTCAATTCTGTCAGAGTTGTAGTTCAAGAGTAATTCAATGATAAAGTATCCCCCTCCCGCCCCTTTTACTGATGTAACACTGCTCAGCCAGATCAGAAGGGAGGTGCCCAGGTAGACTGCAGAGAGGGACAATCTTCAATTAAGATAAGGGAAAAACTTGTCATGGGGGGCAGGGCTTTCATTGTTCTCATAGGAAGAAGATTGTCCCCTGCTGTTATCTGTCTGGTCTATGGACTGGATTCCACATCTGAGAAGAGATGGCTTACACTAGGTAAAAGGGGCGGGAGGGGAAACTTTGCTTGTGAATATCTCTCAAACCATAAAGGTTTGAGAGATAAGACTTATATCGTTTTTCATGTTTTTTTAATGCCTACAAAATAAAATAAAGATAAAATGAAGTATTACTATCCATTTGAACTGCTCTAAATACACGGGCGGGGGTGCCTTGCTGCTCTTGAGCGGGATCCTTAATCCTTAATCCTTTGAGTGCTCAATGGGTGAATGGAATTATCCATGTTCTGTCTTGGATCCAGGAAACACAGCGTAGATGTTTATCAATACAAACTAATGGGATGACACAATGCACTAACACTATTTTCCCATGAATACGTACGGCTGATTGGTAGATTCAGGTCCCTCTGCTGATTAGCAGGGCACACACCGCACCTCAGTGTAAAATGCACCACAGACTGAACTTCCAGGGTCACTGGGACATTTGACCTCAGTAAGTGACAGTAAAGTGCTGAGTGTCACATAATAACTGACCTTCTGTGCTTTCCTGGCCCATCTCTAACCCTTTAACTGCACGGTAAATGTCTCCCCTCGCTTTTATAGTTTCTTAACCCTTTAAGGACCAGAAGAGGGTAGCTCTTTGTCGAGTTCTTCATTGCCCACCTCTCTCATCCTTAAAGGGACAGTGATGCCCCATAAAAAAATTATGCTTGCTTTGTAGAGGTTTAAAAAATAAGTTATTTGGCACAAATCCTATCACTCAAACCACTATGGTTTGAGAGATATTCACATTGAGCGTTCCCCCCTCCCTCATGTCAGCCGTAAAGCTGACAGCAGGAGATTCGAGTCGTGCGACTCGAGAAGGGTCTTCAACACAGCCGGAATCACGTTATTTAAAAATAACTACTTCATGGAAACGGTCTACATAGTGTGCTTGCAAACCAGGCACACTTTGTAGACCTTTCCAATGAAGTAATTATTTTTAAATAACGCGATTTCGGCTGTTCTGCAAAGCCACCGGCTAGTCCACAGACCGGGATCTCCTGCTGTCATCTAGACTCTGACGTCACGTGAAGGGGAGGGGGGGGGACTTTACAGTTTGAGAGATATTCACATGTAAAGGTTTGAGAGAGAGGATTTGTGCCAAATAATTTATTTTTTAAACCTCTACAAAACAAGTATAATTTTTTATGGGACATAAGTGTCCCTTTAAAGGACCAGTAAACTATATAGTTTAATAATTTTCTTACTGAATAAATTGAGAGCACTGAAGGGAGATTTCACATTCAAAAGTAATTTCATGCCAAATTATTTTGTTTTATTTATTGAATTCAACATTCCCTTGACGTAATAACTATTGAATGAAGGATCATTCAGCCCCAGGAAGATCCTTGTTTTACTCAGCAGGAAAATACCTTTCATAAAATAAAATTCCTAGTATTTTAACTCTTTAAAGACCAAAGGGGAGAGTAACATATTGGAAAGCAATTCATTGCACACCACTTTGCTCCTAAAGGGGTTAACTGCATCCTTTTCCTTTACTTATTTATTGTTTATTTTATAACTTTATTGAAATAATGGCTGCAATAAATGACAACAATGCTACAATACAACACAACAGTGTAACAGTAGAAATATAGCAGTTGAACCATGTGCCATCGTCTTCCATTATGACTAAATGACTTCACTCACAGCTTGAGGAACGAGGGAGAGTAGATGGGGGAGACCCCCACCCAGAAAGAGGGACATTTATCCTCCCAGAATAGTGAAACCTGCTACATTCAGAGTCCTTCTATGGTCCAGTAGGAAGGCCAATAGGCAGCCTGTGGGCCATCCTCGGACTCCGGATTATTTGGAATTTTTCCACTCTGTCACAAGACCATGTGTATAACGGTTCCAGCTGATATCTCTTGTTCTTTCTCATAATGACATGTAATCATTTTAGATTAGGCTTCAGACAGTTGGAGTTTACTCTACCTCTGGCTGCCTCTCAGAGGTGGTGAAACATGACTGTTTTTTGGTGGACCAGGCCACAAATAGTTCATGAACACTTCAGATTATGAATCATAAGGTAATATAATTGTAGTATGGGGTATAGTTGTGTCAGTGGACAGTAGACCATATTATTCAGAGGATGAAGAGATTGATGTTGACAGATGGTCCAATAAATCAATGATATATCATTCAATTATGAGGATTAAAGGATCAGTTGATGATGGACATCCCAGTGGACAGCAGGACATGTTATAGAATATAGAGATTTGCTGTAGATGAAAGTGACTGTAAATCAATAAAATAACATTTTATCACAAGGAAAGACGTTACTGATGGACGTTCCAGTGTATCAGTATTTAGTAACTGGAGGTGGGAATAAGTGATTGTTAGACATCTCAGTAGAACAGGTTTAAGAAGTTGACAGACATCTCAGTAAATCACTAGTATAACGTTATTAGGAAGAAAAAGAGGGAGGTAGTGGACTGGTATCATGGTCTGGTAGAGTAAAAGTGGTATCTTTATTGGCTGAGTATCCACTCACTCTCAGTCTCCTGCTTTTTACCTAACGTATAGTTGGATGTTTCATTATGAGAATGAATGAATGAGTTGTATGGATATTAGAACACTGAAATATGGGAATGTGGAGACAAGCTGTTGATGGATATCCCAGCCAGCCAAAAGCAGAACATTCTATTAGGAGGAGGAGGTGATGAGTTGTTGACAGACATCCTGGTGAACCAGTAGCAGATCATTTACTCTGTTCTGGTTCCATAACTAGCACTTGTGTGTTATAATAGACTGATTATTGCATGATTTTACGTTTGTTCACTTATGGCAGGCGTGGGCAACCTACAGCCTTCCAGTATATCTTGGACTACAATTCCTATCATCCTCAGCCAGGCAACAACATTTGGAGAGGGCTTCAGATTGCCCACACCTGACTTAAGGCATTCTGATATTGAAACTAGTGCAGGAATGTTCTGATTGGCTGATCTGTGGATAGTGTCATGTGTTACCTTCACAAAGTTCTGCTGTGTTGGGCTACAAGAAAATGACCACTATCTATGTGTTGCTGTGTATCTACCTATCAATCTATCTATCGATCATTGCAATATGTATTGCAATATGCTATTAAACCTTCGTTATTGCTCTAACATTCAATTTTTCAGGATCACAACCACCAGCAATAAACACAGTAGGCGTGTCATAGATTGTAGAGATCACAATCTGCCAGCAGTGCCAGATCACAGGATCTCTCTGCTTGATCCCAAATGTATTAATACAGTGAACGAGCCACTGACTGTTCCTCTTGTACGGAGAGATCCAGGAACCCGCGCTGCTGGTAGCTATTGAGGATCTGATTTGGCTACCCCTGTGCTAGTCACAAGTTCCCCAATAAACATGTCTCAGACAGAAATTAATCTAAAGACAACCACATGACATATATAATCACAGTCAGTGTGTTCTCTTACAGACCCGGTGCCTTGGGTAGGTCCGAGGGGCGGACATGATGCCTCTCTTCTTCCGGAAGCAAAAGCAGAGCGCAGAGGCAAGAAAACGCCTGGAATACCAGATGTGCCTGGTAAGCGCTGGCCTGTGGCTGTTTATTAGTGGGTTGTATCATTTTTTTTTTTTGGGGGGGGGGTCTGAAAGCTCACTTTGGGCACCAAGTACCATCTCTGAATTTGTGTTTTTTGACTTACAGGCCAAAGAGGCTGGCGCTGATGATATCCTCGACATCTCAAAATGTGAATTATCAGAGGTAACAGATATCCCTGGTCTCAGCTTTGTACAGAAACACCCTCCACTGCATGCGTACATTAATCCACTGAGTGCTGGGGGTCCAGTGAATTGTGGTAACACATCTAACGAGCTGTGTGTGTGTGATTTTGCCCTTAGACTCCGGATGGCGCCTTCTCCACCTGTCGTGTTCTGCAGAAGAAGGTGCGGCTCTATCCTCCAGATGCATTACCTAAGGGTTTTATCAGTGGGCAGAAGTGACAGATGCATTACCTAAGGGTTTTATCAGTGGGCAGAAGTGACACATGCATTACCTAAGGGTTTTATCAGTGGGCAGAAGTGACACATGCATTACCTAAGGGTTTTATCAGTGGGCAGAAGTGACAGATGCATTACCTAAGGGTTTTATCAGTGCGTGGAAGTGACAGATGCATTACCTAAGGGTTTTATCAGTGTGTGGGAGTGACAGATGTATTACCTAAAGGTTTTATCAGCACAGGGAAGTGACAGATGCATTACCTAAGGGTTTTATCAGTGTGTGGAAGTGACAGATGCATTACCTAAGGGTTTTATCAATGTGTGGAAGTGACACATGCATTACCTAAGGATTTTATCAGTGTGTGGAAGTGACAGATACATCACCTAGGGGTTTTATGAATATGTGGAAGTGACAGATGCATTACCTAAGGGTTTTATCAGTGTGTGGAAGTGACACATGCATTACCTAGGGGTTATATCAGCGTGTGGAAGTGACATAAGCATTACCTGAGGGTTTTATCAGCGTGTGGAAGTGACAGATGCATTACCTGAGGGTTTTATCAGTGCGTGGAGGTGACAGATGCATTACCCGAGGGTTTTATCAGTGTTTGGAAGTGACAGATGCATTACCTGAGGGTTTTATCAGCGGGTAGAAGTGACAGATGCATTACCTAACGGTTTTATCAGTGCGTGGAAGTGACAGATGCATTACCTAAGGGTTTTATCAGCACACAAGCGGGAACAGCTCTGTTTTTGTTGCTATGTAAGTGTAAGACTGCTGTTCTAATTTGCATCCACTGCAAAGGATTCTGGGAAGGGAGGTAGGATCAGGCCAGTACTCTCGGTCCTCACATCCGGTTCCCTTATCTCTCTCTCTCTGTACAGGTGCTGATTCTTCATAGTAATTTTTTATCGCAGCTTGTCCCCAAGTCCTGCCAAATTTCAGACCTCTCGACCTTAAAGGTAAATATATATGAATTAATTAGTATTTTACAGCAGATCCCAATCCCACATAGTGAGGCCGATGTACTGAGAAGACATCTGGGAATCTGGAGCAAAACAACGGCATCCTAGTACACAAACATTTAACCCCTTCAGTGCTAGAGATCTCCGTATTGGAGCCTTCTCTAGCACTGAATGTGTTAAAATCACGATTTACATAATGAGAATATTTATTTGCAGTTGATTTGTTCCAGATTTTTGTTTTTTACCCACAGATCTGTTCCCTTTCAGGTAAGTTTTATCCCAGTGATTAAGGCTGTTTTCTGTCAGTTGTTTTCTACTTCCATTCCTACACCCATCGCCCTATTATATATCCTCTAGTTCCATTCCTACACCCATCGCCCTATTATATATCCTCTAGTTCCATTCCTACACCCATCGCCCTGTTATATATCCTCTAGTTCCATTCCTACACCCATCTCCCTATTATATATCCTCTAGTTCCATTCCTACACCCATCGTCCTATTATATATCCTCTAGTTCCATTCCTACACCCATCGTCCTATTATATATCCTCTAGTTCCATTCCTACACCCATCGTCCTATTATATATCCTCTAGTTCCATTCCTACACCCATCGCCCTATTATATATCCTCTAGTTCCATTCCTACACCCATCGCCCTATTGTATATCCTCCATTAATTGTAATTACGTCTGATATCGTTTCATAAATGTAAACATGAAACAAATTGCAACATTGTCGTTTTTCAGAATCTCCACTTTGAAGGGGAACTTACACCTCTGAATAAGATCCCTCCACTTACTAGACTATATCCAGAAAATCTTAATGGCCCTATGATTTTGCTCTTGTGCCTTTAGTTGAAGAGAGATCCTCTTTAGTGAAACCCAGATATATATATACAGTCTTCTATGTTACAGTAATCCAGAAGGGATGAGAGGAGCGTATCCATAATAAGGATGTAGAGAGGGTCACGTTACAGATACAATGTGACAGTAATCCAGAAGGGATGAGAGGAGCGTACCCGTAATAAGGAAGTAGAGAGGGTCACGTTACAGATACAATGTGACAGTAATCCAGAAGGGGTGAGAGGAGCAGATCCGTAATAAGGAAGTAGAGAGGGTCACGTTACAGATACAATGTGACAGTAATCCAGAAGGGGTGAGAGGAGCGGATCCGTAATAAGGAAGTAGAGAGGGTCACGTTACAGATACAATGTGACAGTAATCCAGAAGGGGTGAGAGGAGCGGATCTGTAATAAGGAAGTAGAGAGGAAGTGGCTTACTGTACTAGTGAGGATTCACAGAAATTGTGAAAGGAAATTCAGTTCATTTTAATCAATGTTTTCTATAACGAAAATGTTTGTGTTTTAGGTCCTTGATCTTCATGACAACCAAATTACATCACTTCCTGTTGACATCGGACAGCTATCATCGTTGCAGGTAAACATGGCAGAGGCAGTGATTGAACACACTGCGGCTTTGTAGTATAGTGATCTTTAGAGTTCAAGGGGTTAAAAATCAATGGTAATTAGGGAAATTGTATTTGTGCCCACGGTGCTATTAGTATCTCCAGATCTGGTACATAATAATTTGTTGAATTGCACCTTTAGTCTGAAAAAATACAAGATGCATGAGTTCCCATGCCTTTATATATGACATTACATGTGCTGTTTCTTGGCAGCTTAGGGGAAGCCATTTCCTGCACTTCACTCACTTCCTGCTGTGTCTTATACAGTATAGTGCCTCCTCCTGACCAGGAAGTGAGGAATGCAAACGAAAATGGCTTCCCCAGGTTCCTGGAAAGCAGCACCTGCAGATTCACTTCTTCTAACCACTTCTATGCCAGGAACGTCTCCATGCATTGTTTCTCAGGTTACTGGAGATGTATGTAGGATCCAAGGGGTTGAAGTGGATCTGGTACCTACACAACTTTTATCTGTTTAAATTGCCTGTAATTATTATTTCTCTGTTGTCCAATACAGGTTACTGGTAACTCTGGGAGACCAGTAACCTGTATGGACTAAGATAAAAGGATTTAACAGGTAAGACTAAAATCCTCTTTTCTCTGTTGTCCAATACAGGTTACTGGTCTCCCAGTATTACCAGTAACCTGTATGGACTAAGAGAAAAGGATTTAACAGGTAAGCCTAAAATCCTCTTTTTTTCTATTTACTACTTTATTATTTGTTGTTCAGTTAGAGGAATGGTTATAGAGAATTTTGGTTTAGTAGTTGGGGAATTTAATCTCAGCAGAGCTTTGGTTTCTGACCTGTCTGATAAAGCTGCATTATTAATTGCTCATATGGCATGAAAATCCCCTCTTTCCACCGCCTGGTGCATTGATGTGAGTTGATAGTCACGAATGTCCAGCATGTTACCCTTCACCATGGGCAACAGAATCAGCGCAGCATTGCCTCACGGGTGCTACAAGTGTGTAATGGGCCTTATGCTGCCAGAACCTATCAATCTTAACCAGAGGGGCTGAATGAGTAGGGAGGAATAATCATTATTCAATATGGGGGCTCCCTCTTTGGGAGGAGTCAGGAAAGATGACAAGCCCATTTTATGTTTCATTAAGATACTTTTATATATATATTTCTATGAATAACCTGCTCTTTTTTTTAGTATTGCGTTAATGGCTTTTATTTCAAGGCCCTCAAATGCTAGACAGTGTGCACAGTTTTTTAGGCAAAAGGGATAGTAATGTTTCATAATAAAAGCAGTTCTAATTAATCATCATAGTATTTGGACTTTGGAGAGTGTTATTTCAATTCTGTCAGAGTTGTAGTTCAAGAGTAATTCAATGACAAAGTATCCCCCTCCCATCCCTTTTACTGATGTAACACTGCTCAGCCAGAGCAGAAGGGAGGTGCCCAGGTAGACTGCAGAGAGGGACAATCTTCAATTAAGATAAGGGAAAAACCTGAAAAACTTGCCAAGGGGGGCAGGGATTTCATTGTTCTCATAGGAAGAAGATTGTCCCCTGCTGTTATCTGTCTGGTCTATGGACTGCATTCCACATCTGAGAAGAGATGACTTACACTAGGTAAAAGGGGCGGGAGGGGAAACTTTGCTTGTGAATATCTCAAACCATAAAGGTCTGAGAGATAAGACTTATATCATTCTTCATGTATTTTTAATGCCTACAAAATAAAATAAAGATAAAACAAAGTATTACTATCCCTTTAATCCTGTCATCCAAGTGGTTAGTACAGTGTTGAGAGTCCTGTCCAGTGTACATAATCCATTTACTTAACTCAGTCGGGTCCAGAGCAGTGCCCAAA
Source organism: Rhinophrynus dorsalis (assembly GCA_037306005.1). NCBI lineage: Eukaryota > Metazoa > Chordata > Amphibia > Anura > Rhinophrynidae > Rhinophrynus > Rhinophrynus dorsalis. Next base: position 2,560,522 of record CM074726.1, read on the forward strand.
ACTTTACACCTTTGGTCCTTAAAGGGTTAAATTATATTCTGTGGAATAGAGGCAAATAATCTGTTATTGGTTGGCTGTGGATAAGAGGAGTTGAAGTTTACCAACAGCAGAAGAGCCACACGTTTTTGCAGTTAAAGGCATTAATGTTTTCTGTTGCGTTGTGTCTTTTTATCCATTTCAGGTTTTAAACGTTGAACGAAATGTCTTACGGTCTCTCCCTGACTCCATTGGAGACCTGGTGCAACTTCAGACCCTAAATGTGAAAGGTACATGATTGTGGCTGTACGTACAGAGAAATTCTAGTTTAAACTAACTGTATAGGTCACAGATTAAAATGCCCAAATCCTCATTGATTTTAATTGGGGCTTTTAACTCCATTAGGTTAAAGGGATAGTAATATTTCATAATAAAAGCAGCTCTAATTAATCATCATAGTATTTGGACTTTGGAAAGTGTTATTTCAGTTCTGTCAGAGTTGTAGTACAAGAGTAATTCAATGACAAAGTGTCCCCCTCCCGCCCCTTTTACTGATGTAACACTGCTCACCTCAGATGTGGAATGCAGTCCATAGACCAGACAGATAACAGAAGGGGACAATCTTCTTACTGTGAGAACAATGAAAGCCCTGCCGCCCTTTGACAGGTTTTTCAGCTTTTTTCCTTATCTTAATTGAAGATTGTCCCTCTCTGCAGTCTACCTGGACACCTCCCTTCTGATCTGGCTGAGCAGTGTTACATCAGTAAAAGGGGCGGGAGGGGATACATTGTCATTGAATTACTCTTGAACTACAACTCTGACAGAATTGAAATAACACTCTCCAAGGCCCAAATACTATGAAGATTAATTAGAGCTGCTTTTATTATGAAACATTACTATCCCTTTAAGACAAAGTGTTGAGAATTCACCTTTGACGTATCTTAGCAATAGTGCCACCTGGTGTTCAAACGGTTATTCTATTGCAAGGAAGAGGTGAGCCACTGTGTCCTCTACATGACCATTTCTATAGTAATCAGGGGTTTAAAATCCCCATAGAAATCAATGAGAAATCCTTGATTTGTTTTTTTATTTGTTCAGTTGGTTGGCACCACTATTTCTCCTTGTTTTTTTTCCTTTTCTTTCTCTTTATCTTTGAACACGTGTCCCTAGGTGTGTGTGTGATGTGCAGTAGCGCTGCGTATGCCTGTGTTATGTGGGTATATTTACCTCTACCCCCAGTAACTCCCCTCTCCTGTCTCCCTGTGCTCAGTCCTAATGTGTCCCTCCTCCTCTCTTGGTGTCTGTAGGGAACAAACTGAAGCTCCTGCCCCAGACAGTGGGTGGTCTCCGCAGTCTGCGCACCCTGAACATCAGTGAAAATCGGCTCCATGAGCTCCCTCCAGCCTTGGCTAACGTGCGCACCCTGGAGGTGAATTGCCCTGACGTTCCTCCCATAATCCTCCAGTGTTCTCCCTGAGCTGCCACATCCAATCACTGTATTATATACTAAATATATTATACACTGTACATGTGCTTTACTATATACACTATATACTGTACATGTGCTTCAGTGTGTACTATATATACTGTATACCAGGGTTCAAAATTTCCACTAGCCAATGGCGAGTGAAAATTTAGCCCTGGCGAGTAGAAATTCAGCCCTGGTGGGTATGTTATGGATTGCAGTGACGAGTAACTTTTCAGGTATGGCTAATAACAAAGGACTTCCAATCTTAAGCCCTGCTGTATACTATATATATTATATACTGTACATGTGCTTCACAGTGTGTACTATATATATATATATATATATATATATATATATATATATATATATATATATATATACACACTGTATACTATATATAATATATACTGTACATGTGCGTCACAGTGTGTGTTGGAGAGGTCGTTAGCATCCAGGTGAAAGTAAATGTAAATTAGTGATTTATTTTTAGTAAATTTATCATTTGGAATAAATAGCTATTAGGAGTGGTCGGTTATTACGCCTGAATCATGTTTTTTTATTTAAATCAAACTGGAATCTGTTGTCTTGTACCTTAGTGATGCTATTGCTTTCTATACTTATGGTCTGTGACCTAAAACTCCACAGACAGCAATACAAGGTTTGAGGTGCAATAACTATTGTGTAAAACATCTTACAGCAAAGAGAGTACCATTGTTGTACTTGACATGTGATATATATATATATATTTTTTTTTTTTTTCTACTGTCTTTTTTTTACTGTCTTTGAGTGCCAGAGAGGTATCCAACACATTGCTTTGCTTACCTTTCTGGTACTCTAAGGGTTAAGGACGAGGGTGTTGTGCAGCACATTGTGAAGCAGTGCAGTCCGCACCCCTCCGGTCCTTTAAGGGGTAAGTTGTAGAAGGTACAGGAGGTATCTGTGAATGCTACCAATGCCTTTGTGATGTAATGACGAGTTGTGCATTATCATTTGTGATCTCCGCTTCTCCTTCGCAGACGTTGTCTCTGGATGCACCGGGAATGACCTTCCCCCCGGAGTCCGTATGCAGTGAAGGAACAGAAGCCATCCAGCAGTTCCTCTGCAGAGGTAAAGCAAGGTGGTGGCCACAGACTGCACATGATTGGCTGGAGCCATATTTAAGGAGAATGGCCTGATCCCATGTTAAAGGAGCAGGAATATTATGTTCTGATATATACAATATGCATACAGTAGTAGGCTAGAATTGTCCCACTTCTGTCTTTGTGTAAGTAGCCCTTAGCATCCAAATGTAGCTTATCTCTTCCCGGTTCTGCTCCTTGTCTAGAGCTGGGCATAGAGTACTGCCCCCCATCCCAGTACCTGCTCTCCGTGCTGGAGAACGACTCTTGTGATGGAGCAGCCGACTCCGTGGATGGGACGCTACTAAAGTCCCTGACAGAGGAGAGCGAGTGGCAGGTGAGACCTTAATTCTGCATCTTAGTGGCACTGACTTACCATGGACATGTATATAATCACTGTGTGTAACAGAAGGACTTACCTAGGCAGGAGTCCATCACACAGCAGTCAGGTGTATCTATATAATCACTGTGTGTAACAGAAGGACTTACCTAGGTAGGAGTCCATCACACAGCAGTCAGGTGTATCTATATAATTACTGTGTGTGTAACAGAAGTACTTACCTAGGTAGGAGTCCATCACACAGCAGTCAGGTGTATCTATATAATTACTGTGTGTAACAGAAGGACTTACCTAGGTAGGAGTCCATCATACAGCAGTCAGGTGTATCTATATCATTACTGTGTGTAACAGAAGCACTTACCTAGGTAGGAGTCCATCATACAGCAGTCAGGTGTATCTGTATAATTACTGTGTGTAACAGAAGGACTTACCTAGGTAGGAGTCCATCATACAGCAGTCAGGTGTATCTATATCATTACTGTGTGTAACAGAAGCACTTACCTAGGTAGGAGTCCATCATACAGCAGTCAGGCGTATCTATATAATTACTGTGTGTAACAGAAGGACTTACCTAGGTAGGAGTCCATCATACAGCAGTCAGGTGTATCTATATAATTACTGTGTGTACAGAAGCACTTACCTAGGTAGGAGTCCATCATACAGCAGTCGGGTGTATCTATATAATTACTGTGTGTAACAGAAGTACTTACCTAGGTAGGAATCCATCATACAGCAATCAGGTGTATCTATATAATTACTGTGTGCAACAGAAGCACTTACCTAGGTAGAAGTCCATCATACAGATGTCGGGCGTATCTATATAATTACTGTGTGTAACAGAAGCACTTACCTAGGTAGGAGTCCATCACACAGCAGTCAGGTGTATCTATATAATTACTGTGTGTAACAGAAGCACTTACCTAGGTAGGAGTCCATCACACAGCAGTCAGGTGTATCTATATCATTACTGTGTGTAACAGAAGCACTTACCTAGGTAGAAGTCCATCATACAGATGTCGGGCGTATCTATATAATTACTGTGTGTGACAGAAGCACTTACCTAGGTAGGAGTCCATCACACAGCAGTCAGGTGTATATCTATATAATTACTGTGTGTAACAGAAGCACTTACCTAGGTAGGAGTCCATCACACAGCAGTCAGGTGTATCTATATAATTACTGTGTGTAACAGAAGCACTTACCCAGGTAGGAGTCCATCACACAGCAGTCAGGTGTATCTATATAATTACTGTGTGTAACAGAAGCACTTACCCAGGTAGGAGTCCATCATACAGCAGTCAGGTGTATCTATATAATTACTGTGTGACAGAAGCACTTACTTAGGTAGGAGTCCATCACACAGCAGTCAGGTGTATCTATATAATTACTGTGTGTAACAGAAGCACTTACCCAGGTAGGAGTCCATCACACAGCAGTCAGGTGTATCTATATAATTACTGTGTGTAACAGAAGCACTTACCTAGGTAGGAGTCCATCACACAGCAGTCAGGTGTATCTATATAATTACTGTGTGTGACAGAAGCACTTACCTAGGTAGGAGTCCATCACACAGCAGTCAGGTGTATCTATATAATTACTGTGTGTGACAGAAGCACTTACCTAGGTAGGAGTCCATCACACAGCAGTCAGGTGTATCTATATAATTACTGTGTGTGACAGAAGCACTTACCCAGGTAGGAGTCCATCACACAGCAGTCAGGTGTATCTATATAATTACTGTGTGTAACAGAAGGACTTACCTAGGTAGGAGTCCATCACACAGCAGTCAGGTGTATCTATATAATTACTGTGTGTAACAGAAGCACTTACCTAGGTAGGAGTCCATCATACAGCAGTCAGGTGTATATCTATATAATTACTGTGTGTAACAGAAGCACTTACCTAGGTAGGAGTCCATCACACAGCAGTCAGGTGTATATCTATATAATTACTGTGTGTAACAGAAGCACTTACCTAGGTAGGAGTCCATCACACAGCAGTCAGGTGTATATCTATATAATTACTGTGTATAACAGAAGCACTTACCTAGGTAGGAGTCCATCACACAGCAGTCAGGAGTATCTATATAATTACTGTGTGTAACAGAAGCACTTACCTAGGTAGGAGTCCATCACACAGCAGTCAGGTGTATCTATATAATTACTGTGTGTAACAGAAGGACTTACCTAGGTAGGAGTCCATCACACAGCAGTCAGGTGTATCTATATAATTACTGTGTGACAGAAGCACTTACTTAGGTAGGAGTCCATCACACAGCAGTCAGGTGTATATCTATATAATTACTGTGTGTAACAGAAGCACTTACCTAGGTAGGAATCCATCACACAGCAGTCAGGTGTATATCTATATAATTACTGTGTATAACAGAAGCACTTACCTAGGTAGGAGTCCATCACACAGCAGTCAGGTGTATATCTATATAATTATTGTGTGTAACAGAAGCATTTACCTAGGTAGGAGTCCATCACACAGCAGTCAGGCGTATCTATATAATTATGGTCCTTAAGGGGTTAATTTCTCAGACTATTATGATTTTGAAAGCTCATTCAAATTAATCTGCATTATCATAAGGTTTTACTTCCTCTTTAAAATCTGGCAGACTATAATCCTGAATTTACAGGCTTTTGTATACTTGGGAATTATGACGCAGGCTTTAACTCTTTGCTCATTAATGGATGTGAAATCTTGTTTTGGAATCTCCATGTTGGGCCATTTGTGTAATCTGCTTCATGTCTCATTGTTGTTTCAGAACAAGTTTTCTGCGTATGAGAAGAGAAAGGTGAGTCCAGTGCGAACATCTTCTATGCTGTTAACAACGATTGCATAGTAAATAGATGTTTGATAAGTATGTATATAATAAAAAAGAAGCACAGTGCTGCTTTGGGAGAAAAAGCTATATTCCCTGATGGTCGTGGCATGCAAAAGTTTGAACAGAAGTGTCTGTGGCATGCAAGTGTACAGATACCGGACACGCTGCGCCGTTTGCTTTTCCTCATGATGCTGTCAGTATCCACTGGAGGGAGAATCTCTCACATTAGGCTTGCTCGTAACAGAGTTAGTTCTGGTCTCCTGATTGAATGTAACTTGGTTCTCAGAGAAATGTGAGAGACTCTCGGTCCAGTGGATACTGACAGCACCACGGGGAAAGGCAAACAACACAGCATGGGAGGTATCTGTACACTTCAACCCCTTGCATGCCACAGACGCCTCTCTTCAACCCTGTGCATCCCACAGAAGTTAGGGCAGCCTCCAAGAGCAGAAATCGTGCAATGAAACAGACATGATGACTGAACGCTGTAAGTCACTGGCGAGGACAAAGCTCATGAGGAAGGGCTGTGTGTGTGTGTGTGTGTGTATGCATGTGTATATGGATGTTTGTATGTAAATGTACATAACTCTTGCCTGCATTAGGATACTTTCCATTTCCCAGAAATAAACGTGTGAATATCTTTTTAATTAGCATAAAACTTAGGCAACATTGAATGACATATATGTTAAAAAAAAAAAAGAAAGAAACAAAAAAAACAGGAGTTAATGCAGGGATCTGGGCAGTTGAAATGTTGCCATGTTTCTTTAGTAAAATTGGTATATTCCTGTTTTAGGAGCAAAAAATGCTGGAAAAACTGGATTTTGAGCGTCGTTTGGACCTAGGTCAGAGGGAACACGCACAGCTTCTGCATCAGAACAACTCTCAGAAACATGAAATTCTACAGGCTGTGAGAGAGGTCAGTATTGTATGTAGATGGGCTGTGAGAGAGGTCAGAACCGTATGTAGATGGTCTGTGAGAGAGGTCAGTATTGTATGTAGATGGGCTGTGAGAGAGGTCAGAACTGTATGTAGATGGGCTGTGAGAGAGGTCAGAACTGTATGTAGATGGGCTGTGAGAGAGGTCAGTATTGTATGTAGATGGGCTGTGAGAGAGGTCAGAACCGTATGTAGATGGTCTGTGAGACAGGACAGAACTGTATATGTATGTATGTGCGTATATATATAAAATATATATAAGATTTTCCCCGAATAGGAACAATTCATAGGGTATAATTACACTAAACGATAATATTGTGACACCGTCTATAAAACACCTAGCGGTAATAGCTACATTTGACCTGGTCCTTAATGGGCGGATATCACATGCATTGCTCTCTGTCAACCGATCTGCTCTCCACTGATCCCTGATCATCAGACTTGTGAGAGCAGGACTGGGGTTTGACAAGAGGCCCTCAGTGCTCCCTCGCTGGTCCTGTGAGAGAGACTGAAGTGTCTATGGGTGCTGCAAGCAAAACCCACAATGTTTCCTGCTAAGAACCATTAACTTCCACCTTGTCAGAGGCGATAATTGCCCTTTAAGGTTCAAAATAGACACACCCTTAAACATGGGCACCTGGAGAGGGGCACTTCACCTTAACCTATTTTTTCACACTTATATGCTCCTGACAGTGACCTCTCTGAATTTCTCTTTCCAGGAAGCTTTTTGTGTGAGTCTGTGAATACAGGGACATTGCAATGATAAAATGTAAAAATACAGTGATACAATGTAGAAAAGCTGCTTCTGCAGCATACAGATCCACCAGTTCTTCAGGGATGTAATATTGTATAAATATACCTGCTTTCACAATCCCTGAAGGAAAACTAGACCAAAAGATGTCAATGTCACGAGTATAAAAGTGTTTAAAAAAAAAAAAATATCCTATATAATAATTCGCTAAATTGTGTGTAACGCCGCGACATGCGCAGTACACACTGCTGCGCGTGCTGCAGTCATGCGCAGTAAAGACTGCCTGCGCCGCGGCTATTACAGAGCTGGGCGCTCCGAAGGAGCGTCCAGCTCGGTATCAGCCGTGGCGTGGGCAGTCTCCACTGCGCGTGACTGCCCCGCGACCGGGTGGCAGTGGCACTGTGGCCCGTGTAACGGGCTGTTCAACTAGTATATATATATATATGAATTTGACCTTCCGTACTATGCACAGTCCTGTGTAAGAGGTCCAATAGGACTGACGGTTCTCTCCTCTTTGACTCAGGAGCAGTCGAGATTGGAGAGGGGTCTGAACGAGCATCAACGGCAGCTCCAGAGCGACAAGCAGAGGCTCAGTGAACAGCTCAAACACATGGAGAAGGGAATCTCTTATCGCATCTCAAATCTGCTGGAGGAGAACCGCAGGTCAGAGGCCATTTCACCTGTGGCCTGATGTCTGTCTATAATCTGTGCAGCACATAGCCTGCCACACACAATCCATCTGGGACTCCTGTCATTGGAAAGTAGCTGAGGACCATGTGTAGGAAATAAAGGTGGAACAATTCTGGGAGTAACCAACTGAACCGGAGAGACTTAATGTAAACATTTCTCTTGGTTTAAATGGCAGTTTTAGCTCCTTGAATGCTAGAGTGGTTTCCAACATTTGTGAGAGCTCTCTGGCATTGAAGGACTTAAAATCCCCATTTAAACCAATGGAAATCTTGATAAATGCTGTATTATCCCTGTCATGTAGTGGGTTTGCTTTAAAATTGCTGGAATAAGGGATTTTGTGCCCTACACGTTTCCTATAAACAATTCCTTGTTTGTCTGATTGTGAATTTCCAGTGTAAAATGACCCTCCAATTTTTGCTTTCGTAGACAAAATCAAAGTGCTGCTATCCTGAAATCACTGGAGGACGAGAGGTAAGCCACTCTCATTTCACTGGAATAATGTAACCCTCTGTGTGCACTAGGAGGCGCTGCACAACTAGGAATAGTAAGGGGAGAGGAATAATTACTATATAGAAATGCGTTCTGCAGGGCTAAAAGGAAATGTCCTGTCACTGCTGTGACACGCCTCATTTCAAAGGTTTTTTTTTGTTTTTTTTTTAATGAAAGGATGGATTGAGTATTTTTGTGACATTTGTATTTTATGGTGATGCTGTTGCTTTTGCTTTATATGAAGAGCTTTGTTCAGTGACAACAATAATAATGCTACAACTGAAATGTTAAAAGGATAGTAATGTTTCACAAAAACAACAGCTCCAATTAATCATCATAGTATTTGGACTGTGGAGAGTGTTACATCAATACTGTCAGAGTTGTAGTACAAGAGTAATTCAATGATAAAGTATCCCCCTCCCGCCCCTTTTACTGATGTAACACTGCTCACCTGAGAGCAGCAAGACTGTCCGGATGGATTACAGAGAGGGACAATCTTCAGTGATCACAAGGGAAAACCTGTCAATGGGGGCAGCGTTTTCCTTATGGTCACAGTAAGAAGATTGTCCCTTGCTGTGATCTGTCTGGTCTATAGACTGCATTCCACGTCTGAGGGAAGGTGGCTTACACTAGGTAAAAGGGACAGGAGGGGGATACTTTATCATTCAATTACTCTTGTACTACAACTCTGACAGTACTGAAATAACACTCTCCATGGCCCAAATACTATGAAGATTAATGGGAGCTTCTGTTTTTGTGAAATATTACTATCCCTTTAAAAGAGCAACGCCACATTTACCTTAACACTTAGAGTGCAGTAGAGGTCTGCAACACATTGCTTCCCAATGCATTGCATTTCTCTCTGGCATTCAATGGGTTAATGACCAGAGTGGTGTGCACAATCCACTTAATGCAATGGGATCTTGTCCCGAATCTTGCAGTTGATTTGTTATAGATTTGCTCATCTGTATGGTGGTGAATATGGACCTTGATGTGGTACTGATATGGGCATGACATCTGGTACTTTGCAGGATTAAGATGGAGCAGCTCATGTCAATTACACAGGAAGAGGCAGACAATCTGCGCCAGAAAGAAGTAGCTTGTAAGTAGAGAAATGTGTAGTTATTAGCAAAGGAAGTAAAGGAAAACTAACACTTATCATGGCCTGGGGTTATACACATTTAAATACATATCTTCACAGTGATACTATCCAAAATAATTCCTTGTTTTCTGAACTCTAAAATCTAGTCTCACATATACTGCGTAAGACTACCAAAGCAATGTACATAGGTGTCTCAGAAGTGATAGTGCATGATTTTGTGTAAATGGGCTAATGTATTTCTGAATGCAAGAGCAAGGGTAATAATCTCAGTAAATCTCAGCTCTTGTCTTTCACTACCAACTACACAAATACAGTTAACCAAACTGTGCCTGTGTAGGACAGTCTAGATGTGTTAAATAAAGCAAGTTTAGGATTATATTTTAGGGATCTAAGATAAAATAACAAAATTACAGATGCTAGTTGGAATTACTTGGTATGATATAATAGTATTTCATTTTTAAATGTTAGTATTCCTAGAAATAAATATACCTATTTAAGGAACATTAATATTCTATACCAATGGCTAGTCTGGATATCGAACTCATTGTCTGTTTCCCGTATCCAGCCGCCATGCAGCAGATGCTGTCGGAAAGTTACAAGAACAAACTGCTCCAGATGGCATATGAGTCTCGGCGCCAGGAAATGTTTTATCAGACCTGTTCCAGGTGAGAGTCGGGGAAGGAGAAACGGGAAGTTATGTTGTTGTGAGATCATAAAAAAAAGGGGCCTGTGACTGCACCCAAGAACTGCAAATGGACTATGAATTAAAGTGGAGGTTTCAGTATGTAACACATAGGTGGTTTTGAAAGATTTGGGAGAGCAGTGTGGAATGTTTGTATATGGCTGGCAGGGAATGACAGTTGGGATGGAGAGCAGAGTGGAATATTTGTATCTGACTGACAGATCACCATAATCATCTATCTGTTACAAAGCAGCAGTACTACTGTAAGGATTAGGGCAGTGGATGTACCATAGTTTTACTTGTGACGAAAGGATCTGCTATATATATTTCATTATAAACCTTTAGTGCACCCTAACTAACTGAGAGTGAGTAGGTATTGAGGACAGCAGTAGGAAGGAGAGACGTTTTTCTAGATTGCGAAGTAGGAGGTCAGGAAGAGGCAGGAAGGCTCTAGAAAACGTGTAGCCAATATTTGGGCTTTGTAGCTGTTGGGGCGATGGGAGCAGCGGTCCCCAAACAGCTGGAAAGCCAAAGATAGAGTAGTTTTGCTGTAGAAATTGCAGGCACAGACACGGAATCAAAGGCTGAATAATTTAACTCACTCACCGGTGGGTAAGCAGATAATTCCTTCATCCCGTCCTTGTCCTTGGGGACCGGTTTACAATACAGTGACATAGGTCATTCATTATGTACTTTCCACTGACCTGGTAACTTGTAAATTGCTCTGTAAATTATTGTGTGGGGTTATTATTAAAGGAGACTTGGTTACAAGGCAAAAGATGAGCTTGGTAGATGATTACATGTTTTGTAAGACTGACAGGGACATATGTGGTTAGTTATTAAGCTCTGTTATATAGTTCGTCCTATTGGAATTTTCCATGCCTCCCCATCTTACTCGGCTCAGTCATTGTCTGCAGTATGTAACACAAGTACATAAATGGTTAATTCTCTACGTGTCCCCTTGCACTTAAATCTGAATCATTTTGGGCCATATTCAGGAAAATTTTGGATTATTTTGTCTCTCTCAGCCTCGTGGCAGAAGGCAATTGTAAATCTTTGAAATTCAGTTGAATATGTCATAGGGATGTTATTGCGGAGAAAAGCAAATTTACTTTCATTGCTGGAAAATGCTTCATTCCAAACTGAGTACAGCTCAAACCTGTGGGAGGATGCACTAAGGAATGATAAAGAGGTGATATAGTGGAGATAACTTCCCCAGGGATATCACGTCTCCAGTTCCTATGTTATTGTATATAGCCTATGTACTAAGGTCTCTCAGATTTTAGGGACCTTAGTATATTGACTCCATAGAACAACATAGGAACTAGAGATGTGATATCACTGGGGAAGTTATCTCCACTTTATCTCTGCTTTATCATTCTCTAGTGCATCTCCCTTTTTTCCTGTCACTTATGGAGAGTGGGAGTCTATGACTAAAACTATATATATATATATATATATATATATATATATATATATATACATATATATATATATATATATACACGATGTATATGTATGTATGTATGTATAGGATATATATGTATATACATACAAGATATACAGTTTGACTTTTGAACACTAGTTGGCACTGTTGCAAACTGATTAAAAATGTCCCAGCAGTGGGAGAACCCTGTTCCACACAGAAGTGTATATATTTCATAACAAAAATAAATAAAAAAATGACTTCTTCTGTAATCCATAATCCCTTGAAGACCATAGGGCTGTGCAATGTATTGCGTTGCACAAGGGGTTAAGTGAAAATGGTGACAATGTTTCTCTGAAATCGGCAGCCTGGCTGAGATGGACAGCAAATTGCAACAAATACAGGCCTGGCAGCAGCAGGACCAGAGTAAAGTCATCAGCCAGATCTTACAGGAGGTAGGTGACCGTTCCCTTGTCTCTGTATTCCATCTACAGGACAAGATCACAAATTAATTGGGGGAGGGGTGTCTATTGATACAATTCCTTTTACTACTAAGCTGTAGGTAGGGGTGATTTTCTAAGAAGGAGGTACCGAGTTACTTTATTTTTGGTGGACATCAGAACCAAAAAAAAAGTCTAGAGTCACTGATAAAAGCCACCAGTCTCACACACACACACACACAGAATGTACCTGGTCACCAACAAATTGGACAGGGTCACTGACCTGGCCGCAAATGAGCTCTAATTGTAGATGAGAAATTTTAGGTACGTAATTGCGGGATCAAGAGGGCATTAAAAAGCAGGTTCAGTAATATATTTTATGGATGTAATATGAATAATTATGTGTTACGTATGCAACCTGTAAGTTATAAAGTTATAGCTACATACTTGTTTTTTTGGTGTCAGTGTTCCTCTAATATGGGTTCTAATTACTACATATAAATAGCTCCCAAGTGTGCCTCTTTAGTCAGGACAGCCCTGTTTCCCCCCTGGTGTCCCTGTGTTTAGGAGATCAGACTGTGTGGTGTGTATAGAAGTGTATCACCCTGGTGTCCCTGTGTTTAGGAGATCAGACTGTGTGATGTGTATATAAGTGTATCACCCTGGTGTTCCTGTGTTTAGGAGATCAGACTGTGTGGTGTGTATAGAAGTGTATCACCCTGGTGTCCCTGTGTTTAGGAGATCAGACTGTGTGGTGTGTATATAAGTGTATCACCCTGGTGTCCCTGTGTTTAGGAGATCAGACTGTGTGGTGTGTATAGAAGTGTATCACCCTGGTGTCCCTGTGTTTAGGAGATCAGACTGTGTGGTGTGTGTATAGAAGTGTATCACCCTGGTATCCCTGTGTTTAGGAGATCAGACTGTGTGGTGTGTATAGAAGTGTATCACCCTGGTGTCCCTGTGTTTAGGAGATCAGACTGTGTGATGTGTATATCTGTATCACCCTGGTGTCCCTGTGTTTAGGAGATCAGACTGTGTGGTGTATATAGAAGTGTATATCACCCTGGTGTCCCTGTGTTTAGGAGATCAGACTGTGTGATGTGTATAGAAGTGTATCACCCTGGTGTCCCTGTGTTTAGGAGATCAGACCGTGTGGTGTGTATAGAAGTGTATCACCCTGGTGTCCCTGTGCTTAGGAGATCAGACTGTGTGGTGTGTATATAAGTGTATCACCCTGGTGTCCCTGTGTTTAGGAGATCAGACCGTGTGGTGTGTATAGAAGTGTATCACCCTGGTGTCCCTGTGTTTAGGAGATCAGACTGTGTGGTGTGTATATAAGTGTATCACCCTGGTGTCCCTGTGTTTAGGAGATCAGACTGTGTGGTGTGTATAGAAGTGTATCACCCTGGTGTCCCTGTGTTTAGGTGATCAGACTGTGTGGTGTGTATATAAGTGTATCACCCTGGTGTCCCTGTGTTTAGGAGATCAGACTGTGTGGTGTGTATATACGTGTATCACCCTGGTGTCCCTGTGTTTAGGAGATCAGACTGTGTGGTGTGTATAGAAGTGTATCACCCTGGTGTCCCTGTGTTTAGGAGATCAGACTGTGTGGTGTGTATATAAGTGTATCACCCTGGTGTCCCTGTGTTTAGGAGATCAGACTGTGCGGTGTGTATAGAAGTGTATCACCCTGGTGTCCCTGTGTTTAGGAGATCAGACTGTGTGGTGTGTATATAAGTGTATCATCCTGGTGTCCCTGTGTTTAGGAGATCAGACTGTGTGGTGTGTATATAAGTGTATCACCCTGGTGTCCCTGTGTTTAGGAGATCAGACTGTGTGGTGTGTATAGAAGTGTATCACCCTGGTGTCCCTGTGTTTAGGAGATCAGACTGTGTGGTGTGTATATAAGTGTATCACCCTGGTGTCCCTGTGTTTAGGAGATCAGACTGTGTGGTGTGTATATACGTGTATCACCCTGGTGTCCCTGTGTTTAGGAGATCAGACTGTGTGGTGTGTATAGAAGTGTATCACCCTGGTGTCCCTGTGTTTAGGAGATCAGACTGTGTGGTGTGTATATAAGTGTATCACCCTGGTGTCCCTGTGTTTAGGAGATCAGACTGTGCGGTGTGTATAGAAGTGTATCACCCTGGTGTCCCTGTGTTTAGGAGATCAGACTGTGTGGTGTGTATATAAGTGTATCATCCTGGTGTCCCTGTGTTTAGGAGATCACACTGTGTGGTGTATATATAAGTGTATCACATTGTTCACCAGCAATAAAACTCACAGTAATTTTTGTTTAAACGTTATAAATTAGTCTGTAGAAATTAATCATTTGAGTTATACAGAGGTGTCAAAACAACCTAAAAATTCTCAGTAATGCTGCACACACCAGCCACTCTCCCTAAACAAAGTGTGTCCCTTTGGCCATGTGAAATGTTGAGGTTTGCATGTAAATTGCCTAAGTGCAGCTATATGCTCCTCTTTATAATCGTCTCCTATGGATCTCCAGGGCAGTATAACATTCACAGGGCACCCCTACAATTTTATACGACATTTGTCAAGTGCATAAAGAAGAGCAAAATACATAAATTCATGTTTATTCTTAGGTCTTACAATCAGAACAAACGCAAATGTATTTTGTATAAAAATACAGAATGTGGATGTCCGCGGGACACAGAAATGTGCACAAATCTGTGTCTGATAGGGGCATATCTAACATGTTACCCCTTCTCTTACAGTCAGAGATTCAAAAAGCCGCTTTTGAGGCTCTGCAGCTGAAGAAAGATCTGATGCACAGACAGATCAGAGAGCAGGTGAGTCTCAGACCGCCTTGGGCAGAAATGGAAAAGCTGCATGGAACAGGGAGCATTTCCATATCACAACCAGCAGGGGGCGATGTATTTATTCCTGCATTATGTTCAGAGCAGCATTTCATGTTGTCATGCAGGAGTCATCAACCTGAGGCCCTCCAGCCTGTGGAGGACTAATTTCCCATTCAGCATGCACTGATTTGTCTTGGAATTTATCAGCAGCATAAACTGAATTTGGTTTGGCCAAACATGAGCATCCTGTGGCTCTCCAGCTGTTGTTGAACATCAAGTCCCACTAGCAGATGGAGAGTCACTTGGTGTCCTCCTAGTCAAAATGATTCAGGACAACCATTAATGTTTATGGTTCCTGCAGAGAAATCAGCATAAAATGCTGCTTCAATACAGTGGACAGACGTGTCAAGACAAATGGAGCAATTCTGGGCTAAACCAACTGCACTACAGATGAAAAAAAATCCAATCTTTTTAAATGGGGCTTTTAAACCCTGGAATGCTAGAGTGGACTGCACACATTGCTTTGCAATGCACTGGAGACTTGCCTAGAGCTGAAGAGGTTAAAATCAACATTTAAAGGGATAGTAATACTTCGTTTTAACTTTATTTTATTTTGTAGGCATTAAAAAAACATGAAGAACGATATAAGTCTTATCTCTCAGACCTTTATGGTTTATGAGATATTCACAAGCAAAGTTCCCCTCCCGCCCCTTTTACCTAGTGTAAGACATCTCTTCTCAGATGTGAGTCTGGTTGTATGACCGTACAGATAACAGAAGGGGACAATTTTCTTTGTATGAAAACAATGAAAGCCCTGCCCCCCTTGACAAGTTTTTCAGCTTTTTCCCTTATCTTAATTGAAGATTGTCCCTCCCTGCAGTCTACCTGGACACCTCCCTTCTGATCTGGCTGAACAGGGGGGGGATACTTTGCTTGTGAATATCTCTTAAACCATAAAGGTTTGAGAGATAAGACTTATATCATTCTTCATGTTTTTTTAATGCCTACAAAATAAAATAAAGTTAAAATGAAGTATTACTATCCCTTTAAATCATTGGGAATTATGGAGATGTTTGTTTCTCCTATAAGATGCAGTTGGTTTGTCCCAGGACGCCTCCATTTTAACTGTATAAGTAAGGTCCATAGAGACAATATAAATTACCCACGGGGTAGGTACAGGGGGCAGTAGTGGTGGAGTCCAGTATGTAGGTTCTGGTTCCATTTACACCGGGGCCTTCAGTGACTCGTTACAGCCCTGTAGACTTGTGTATATGAGAACGGACCTTTCCTTCAGCTCATACACATACACCTCTGTATAGCTACTGGATGTAATAAATATATAATATCAGGCAGGGAATCAAATGTAAAATGGCCATAATCAGATTGAGACGTTGGCCACCTTCCATCACATCTTCATTGCTAACATTTCAGCATTGAATTCCGTTTTGTTCCATAGTTTCGTCCTCCTCCCGCCTGGCTTTTCTCTTTATCTGTTCTTCCTCTATTTACCATCACACCGCTGGGTACAATAGTACATTCATACATGTCAGTAAAGGCAATGGTCCTAACCCACTGAGTGATGGAGATCTTTATGGCCTCCTAATGCAAAACTTGCTCAGCTCCCAAAAAAAGGAGTTTGGGTCACCCTAATACATGATCATTGCCCCTTGTCTCCCAACGGCATCATTACTAGCAGGGAAATTAGCACCATTACATGTCCCAAACTGGTAACAAGACCTGGGGATTGTACCAACCTAATGTATTATCAGTGCACTGTGCACCCAATGGCATCACTACTAGTAGGAGATTATCACCATTACATGTCCCAAACTGGTAACAAGACCTGGGGATTGTACCGACCTAATGTATTATCAGTGCACTGTGCACCCAATGGCACCACTACTAGTAGGAGATTATCACCATTACATGTCCCAACTGGTAACAAGACCCAGGGATTGTACCAATCTAATGTATTATGAGTGCACTGTGCACCCAATGGTACCACTACTAGTAGGGAAATTAGCACCATTACATGTCCCAAACTGGTAACAAGACCTGGGGATTGTACAGACCTATTGTATTATCAGTGCACAGTGCACCCAATGGCACCACTACTAGTAGGAGATTATCACCATTACATGTCCCAAACTGGTAACAAGACCCGGGGATTGTACCAACCTAATGTATTATCAGTGTACTGTGCACCCAATGGCACCACTACTAGTAGGAGATTAGCACCATTACATGTCCCAAACTGGTAACAAGACCCGGGGATTGTACCAACCTAATGTATTATCAGTGCACTGTGCACCCAATGGCACCACTACTAGTAGGAGATTATCACCATTACATGTCCCAAACTGGTAACAAGACCCGAGATTGTGCCAACCTAATGTATTATCAGTGCACTGTGCACCCAATGGCACCACTACTAGTAGGAGATTATCACCATTACATGTCCCAAACTGGTAACAAGACCAGGGATTGTACCAACCTAATGTATTATCAGTGCACTGTGCACCCAATGGCATCACTACTAGTAGGAGATTAGCACCATTACATGTCCCAAACTGGTAACAAGACCCGAGATTGTACCAACCTAATGTATTATCAGTGCACTGTGCACCCAATGGCACCATTACTAGTAGGAGATTATCACCATTACATGTCCCAAACTGGTAACAAGACCAGGGATTGTACCAACCTAATGTATTATCAGTGCACTGTGCACCCAATGGCATCACTACTAGTAGGAGATTATCACCATTACATGTCCCAAACTGGTAACAAGACCCGGGATTGTACCAACCTAATGTATTATCAGTGCACTGTGCACCCAATGGCATCACTACTAGTAGGAGATTATCACCATTACATGTCCCAAACTGGTAACAAGACCCGAGGTTGTACCAACCTAATGTATTATCAGTGCACTGTGCACCCAATGGCACCATTACTAGTAGGAGATTATCACCATTACATGTCCCAAACTGGTAACAAGACCAGGGATTGTACCAACCTAATGTATTATCAGTGCACTGTGCACCCAATGGCATCACTACTAGTAGGAGATTATCACCATTACATGTCCCAAACTGGTAACAAGACCCGAGATTTTACCAACCTAATGTATTATCAGTGCACTGTGCACCCAATGGCATCACTACTAGTAGGAGATTATCACCATTACATGTCCCAAACTGGTAACAAGACCCGGGATTGTACCAACCTAATGTATTATCAGTGCACTGTGCACCCAATGGCATCACTACTAGTAGGAGATTATCACCATTACATGTCCCAAACTGGTAACAAGACCCGAGATTGTACCAACCTAATGTATTATCAGTGCACTGTGCACCCAATGGCATCACTACTAGTAGGAGATTAGCACTATTACATGTCCCAAACTGGTAACAAGACCAGAGATTGTACCAACCTAATGTATTATCAGTGCACTGTGCACCCAATGGCACCACTACTAGTAGGAGATTAGCACCATTACATGTCCCTTGGCAGGATGTCAAGTTCATGGTAGAGGCTGACATGACTGTTACTAGCTGGATGTCAGGTTCATGGAGGCGGACATGACAGTTACTGGCAGGATGTCAGGTCCATGGAAGAGGCGGACATGACAGTTACTGGCAGGATGTCGGCTTCATGGAAGAGCCAGACAGTTATTGACAGATTGAAGCAGGCAGAGTGCATGACTGTTTTTAACATTTAAGAATTGGAAGAAGGGGGTGCAAACCAATTGCTTTGTACACACTTCGCTGGTCCTTAAATGGTTAAGATTGCCGTTCTGCGGAGTTTGAGTTATGTGGTCCTAACATGTCTGCTTCCATGGACCTGACCTCCAGGACTGAATGTGAAGATGTTCTTTCTTATATAATGGCACAAGAGCAACATTTCTAGTGGCCATATAAAGGTAAGTGGGGGATATTGAGCGGCGTTACTTCTCCTTTAATCTGATTTCTCTGCTCCTTGTTCGTTATGAAAATCATATTTGATGTGATCCTCAAACCTTCCTCTAGGTGGCACAGACATGAACATGTATATGTAGTAAACTATACAGCATGTCAGACACGTGCATCCTATAGTGTTCACGTTTGGGGATTAAGCTTTCTGCTACTGCCAGGGATGGATACAGTTAGCACAAGGCCTATTCATTGGAACTCTCCTGTCTCATCTTCTGTTTAGATTATATTGATAGAGGCTGAGTTAATGCAGCTCACTCAGTTCGAGGTAAAGAGGCAAGAATTCGAGAACGAGGCACTGCAGGTATGTGGTTACCCTGGGGGCACTAAGAGATACCCCTGTTGGACCTGGAATTTAATTCCATTGTCCATCAACTTTGTCCTGGACTTCAGTAACATGGCTCTATATTGTCTGACCTGTATGGTCACTTATATCTGTAACTTTAAGAGACAGATGCACAATGGATACAAGGCGCAATTCTGGAACAATGCAGCCCCTGTGATGCAGTTGGCTTGTTCCAGAATTGCTCCACTTATGGGCCGTGTTCAGATAGGACTTATATAAGGTGAGGGATTTAGGGTTGCCATTGTAACTACCCATCTCTGTGATCCACGGGTCTGCAGATTTTTTTTTTTTTGGAGAGGGTACCACGGGGAAGAGATGTTAGTTTCTCCTTGTGCATAGTGCTCCTCAGTTTATATTGTTCTAGCCATGAGGGTCAGTGTGAAGTTCACCCACATTCCATACCACAGCTGACACTTCATTTCTACCCATTTCTAAGGGCATCTCATAATAACTGCCACACGTCTACATCTTACTGGCTTTATGTATTTTTAAGCTGTTGGGTGCTAGAGGTCTCCAATGCATTGTGTTAGAGATCTCAGTCATCTAAAGGGTTAATGGGTTCAAAAACAGAGACTGAAACATCCAGTCCTCTCTAGTTACCTGGTCCTTCGTCCTTTTGCTGTTTGTCTGGTGTCCCGTTGTTTGTCTGTCTATGAAAGGCCTTTGTTCTGACCGCTATGCTCTGTGTTCGAGTGGGACATCTCTTGTCTCTGTTTGTCCCACACGTGTCGTGTCTCTGTCTGTCCCACTCAATTTCGCCTCTGTGTCCCAAACGTGTCGTCTGTTTGTCCCCCTCGTTTCGCCTCTGCCTATGTTGTCAATACAAATTGTTCAGGTCGTTAGGTCCGGATTCAGGAATCTAAAGAGATGAAATTCTGTAGGAAACAGAACATATTGTGACCATAGAGGGCAAATAAAATAACATCCAATTGATTTAAATAGAAACCTCTAGCATTTAGAGGGTTAAATCCCCATTTAAGTCAATAGGAAACGCTCCTCTTTATCTTGTTGAACACGGTTCTCAGACCTAGAACTTGGCAGAAAGGCACATTACCAGGCCAGTAAAATGTACATTCTACAACAACTGAAAAAGCTAAAAGCGTAACAGCTGGAAATCCAATTGACCCTCCTGCTTCAAAATCTCAGCGACCAGGCCTGTGTCGCTTAGTCTGTGACCCACGAGGGCTGATTCAGATCCCAGCTGTGCATTTTGTCTGCCCCCACCCCAACTGTCTCCCCTGCACTGACTGATGACATACATAAAGACATAATACACAACACTCATAATAATCTCTGTCCTTATTTAATTTTGTCCATGATGAAAGAAATGTCTGATTTTGCTTCTTTTGAAAATTAAATTACATAATCCCTTTTTTGGAGGAAAATATTTAATCTAAGGGGACCGTAATGGGGAGCATTTATTTGGACACGGGACATCTCAGTTTATAATTTTTGATAATCCATCCAGGCCCCAGCTCAGCTGCAGTACGTCATCACATTTCCCTACTGACCGTTCCACTGCGTATTATAGTGACCTGCAGTATATTATCATCACATCTCACTACTGACCGTTCCACTTGGTATTATAGTGACCTGCAGTATATTATCATCACATTTCCCTACTGACCGTTCCACTTGGTATTATAGTGACCTGCAGTATATTATCATCACATTTCCCTACTGACCGTTCCACTTGGTATTATAGTGACCTGCAGTATATTATCATCACATTTCCCTACTGACCGTTCCACTTGGTATTAGAATGACCTGCAGTATATTATCATCACATCTCACTCCTGACCGTTCCACTCAGAATTATAATGATATTCAGTAGAGATTTTTCCAACTGTTTGTGGGTAAGAAGCCCCTAAACCAGTGGTTCTCAACCTGTGGGTCGGGACCCCTTCGGGGGTCGAATGATGATTTGCCAGGGGTCGCCTAATACATCAGATATTTATATTTCGATTCATAACAGTAGCAAAATTACGGCGATGAAGGAGCAACAAAAATAATTTTACTATTAGGGGTCTCCACAACTTGGGAAATTTTATCAAAGGGTCACGGCACTAGAAAGGTTGAGAACCGCTGGACTAATCTCACCGGGAGTCACATACAATGAAAAACTGGTGCAATTCTGGGGCGAACCAGCTGCACCATAGTGAACAAATAAGCATTCTTCTTACCTTACATGGGGTTTTCACCCGTTCTCCATTTAAATGAGGAGGAGTATTATTTGTCCCCTTTGGTGCAGTTGGTTTGCTACAGATACGTGGCCCAGGTGTAGAGCGATGTTGCTTGGTTTCTCTAGTGGGTGACCATGTTCTCCCTGTGAATCAGGAGGTTATCTCGGAGCAGAGACTCGCCCTCACCGACCTCCTCCAGCAACTGCTGAAAGACAAGAAGCAACGAGAGGAGGAACTGCTGGACGTCCTGGTAAGACCCATTTCCCTGGACAGCACAGGCCGATTCCCCTACATCCGTGATTAAAACAATGTCCTAGATACCCTGACTTGGAAATGTATAGTAGGGGCAAAGGTTTATATGAAGAAATACAGAGCATTTCTGCAGGGAGATGCTCGATTCAAACATTATTACTACTCAAACTGTTACAAATATGTAGAGCTATTACTATCATATTGTATAGAGAGCTGTATACCAAGCCTCATATCTGTCATATAAAGCAATACAAAAAAACTGTTGAAACTAACATTTTAATTAAAAATATTTGAGCTGTAATAACTTCTGAACAAAGCATCACTTGACATATATTAAAAAGAATTTCCTACGGATTACTATAACATCATAGTAAAACTTTACTGCTCCTTTAGATCACCAAACACTGGCGCTTTGTTACCTGGATCTTTGATGTCCTGTAGTAACTGAGGCCTATAAAAGGATTCAGTTATTACAGGACTCTGTGCCAGAGGTGAAAGTCACTGTGTAGTACACGGCTGGGTTATTATTTTAGCCTGGTAATGGACACAGACACTTTTCTAACTGTCCACAGCTGGAGATGGATGCCAAGAGTGAAGCCAAACAAGAGAACTACTGGCTGATCCAATACCAGCGTCTCCTGAACCAGAAGCCTCTGTCCCTCAGACTGCAGGTGAGTGAGGAATGGGCCATAAGGCATTCATTGGTCTTTCTGAGGTAACTTGGACAGAGACAGATAAAGGTAATATTATATAAATGTACAGTGCCACACCACTCACTGGCCTTCTTCCCATTCTCTTGTGAACGTGATATAGTAAGGCAGTGGTTCTCCAACTGTATTCCATGGAACCCCAGGGTTCCCCACAGAAGAGCAAGGGGATCCAGAGATAAAATGCATTTAAAGGGATAGTAATGTCAGAAAAAAAGTATAACTATATGGCATATACAATAAAAAGAGAGTACTTGCACTTATTCCTCTCTCAGACCGTTATGGTGATAGATATAGGAAAATAAAGTTCTCCGCTCCTTCCCCGTTCTGCTTGACGAGCTGTAAAGCTGCCAGAAGCAGATTGTAGTCACTTGACCAGATGTGGCTCTTCAGCAGCGCCGACATAGCGATATCTAAAGATAAATACTTCACTGGAATGGTCTATGTGTGCTTGCAAACCAGGCACACGTTGTAGACCATTCCAATGAAGTATTTATTTTTAGATATCGCTATGTCGGCGCTGCTGAAGAGCCACATATGGTCACACGACCAGAATCTGCTTCTGACAGCTTTACATCTCATCAAGCAGAAAGGGGAGGGACCAGAGAACTTTATTTTCCTATATCTCTCACCATAATGGTCTGAGAGATACGAATAAGTGCAAGTACTCTCTTTTTATTTTATCTTCCATATAGTTATACTTTTTTTTCTGACATTACTATCCCTTTAAAGAAGGACACTGGGACAAGACTGATGTGCGATATGTTGTATTCTGTTACATTTCTGTAACAATGAGTATCGTAACATAACCTTCTCTGTGACTAAAATATAGAAGAATTACTTGGTCACTGCTGCCTGGGACATTGAGGTCTAGTGACGTAACCTTATCAGTTTAAGGATCACAGGGTTGGGCGATGTATTGCTTTATAATGCTTTGTACATCAATATGATCTTGAAAGGCTTAAATTCCTGACACCAGCTATCATCCAGACACATTTGATACGGATACTATGTTTTACTATAATTTTTATTTAAGCTTTTATGAAACATGAACAGGGAGGAGCGAAGTGGGGGTGAGGAAGAGTACAAATCTGCAGTAATAACACATGACAATGACGGCTTAATGTAAGCAAAGTAATAATTTGCACAGACAGTTTGAGATTAGCGAAACCAGTTATCAGGCCAATGTACAGCGCAAAGAAATAAATATTCATCAGGTTTGTTCCTGCAGATTAGAACATGCAGGACTCTTAACCCTGTGAGTGCCAGAGGAGTACACAACACATTGCTTTGCAATGCACTGCATACCTCACTGGTACACAAAAGGTTAAGGTATGGGCTTCCCAACCAAGGTCTGTGGGCCGCATACAGCCCTTCTGGGATATTTAGAGCTAGGCCTGTAGAACTGTGCAGTTTTGCACAAATACAGTTCATTAACCCCTTCACGACTGGCCTATTGGCGCGTCGCGGTCACTTAAGGACCACGGAGCATTTTTTTTTTTTTTTTTTTTTTTTTTATTCCGGTTCCCCGAACGGCGTGCAGCCGCAGGGGGAGCCCGGAATTCCATGACAGTCATAATACGTCATGGGTCATTAACTCGTGACCGTCAAGGGTCGTTAAGGGGTTAAGACTTGTTACACACCCCTCTGTCCTTAAAGGGTTCGATTTTGACTTTTGATCTTCTGGCCAAAGACTGGAAAAAGTTGGGGGCGCAGTCTTAATGGTATAATGAGGGGTGAGATGGAGGTGCCAGGGGAATTTCTTTTGGGGGGGGGGGGGTTTGGTCAGGTGGTCTATAAATTATAACTACCCTGAACCACATGTGGCTCTCCAGACATTGGACTATATCAGAGATAGCGGATAACGGGAGATGTAGCCCAGTTATAACTGGAGAGCCACAGATGTACATAAAGCTTATTAACCCCTTGAAATCTGGAGGCGTCCCCAAACATTATATAGCTATATGTTGAAGACCTGTGTAGCATTTAAAGGGTTAAAATGCTCTAGCTCCGTTTGAATCAGTAGAACTTCTGGTTTGCCCTGGAGTTGCTACTCTTTTCCTTTGTGCATTCTGCCCCATGTCTTATTGTGACCAGAGCTTCCTGCCCTAAAGCAGAGGCTGCGGTTTGGTTAGACCTGCAGTGAACAAGGGATGAAACAGAGCTGTGTTTATGTCGCAGGAGGAGGGACTAGAGACGGAGCTGCTGGACCTGCTGAGGGACCTGTCCGCTGACAAGTATCTGCCCATCTTCGCTCACCATCGCTTCTGCTTGGAGATGCTGGAGAAGATGATGCCTAGTGACCTTCAGCAGGTAGGTACAGAGAGGTCAGGGAGGCGATGACACCTAGTGACCTTCAGGCAGTAGGTACCGAGAGGGTCGGAGAGATGACTCCTAGTGACAGTCAGAATGTAGGTACCAAGAGATCAGCGATATGGTGTCTCCAAGTGACTTTCAAAAAAAGTAAGCAAGGAGAGATCAGCGAGATGACCTTCATCAGGAGTCATTGAGATGATTTCTAGTGACCTTCAGCAGGTACCTAGAGGTCTGTGAAATGATGACTTGTAGTGACCTTCAGCAGGTAGGTACCGAGATGTCAGTGAGATGACGCCTAGTGACCTTCAGCAGATAGGTACCGAGATGTCAGTGAGATGATGAGTCCTAGTGACCTTCAGCAGATAGGTACCGAGATGTCAGTGAGATGACGCCTAGTGACCTTCAGCAGATAGGTACCGAGATGTCAGCGAGATGATGAGTCCTGGCGACCTTCAGCAGATAGGTACCGAGATGTCAGTGAGATGACGCCTAGTGACCTTCAGCAGGTAGGTACCGAGATGTCAGCGAGATGATGAGTCCTGGCGACCTTCAGCAGATAGGTACCGAGATGTCAGCGAGATGATGAGTCCTGGCGACCTTCAGCAGATAGGTACCGAGATGTCAGTGAGATGATGAGTCCTAGCGACCTTCAGCAGGTAGGTACCGAGATGTCAGTGAGATGATGAGTCCTGGCGACCTTCAGCAGGTAGGTACCGAGATGTCAGTGAGATGACGCCTAGTGACCTTCAGAAAATAGGTACCTAGAGTCAGTTTCCCAGAGGTCAGAGCTCTCTGGTAGAACAGTAGGTGGAGGGGACTAGAGCTGTTTGGACTTGTCTGAGTGAGAAGTGGAGAGAGATAATATATGTTATTTACATTTACATTTTAAAACAGGCTACGCCCACTGCTTGGAGATTTTTTTCAATTAACTTATTACAACGCAAACATTTTTTACTGGAACTGTTCACAACATAAAGTGCAGTTTCTTTTTACAGTACTTTGTATTGTAATAACTCTTGAATAAAAATCTCTCTGAGTCAGACGTACTTTTGTTTACCTGAATGGTAAAAACTGTAGATAAATGAAGGTTTGTCTAATCCCCCGCTTCCCACTTACGTGTGTGTTGTTCCTATGCTCCGCAGATCGGGGTAGAAGAGGTCGGGCTGCAGGTTTCAATCATTGAGCGAGCGCGAGAGATACGAAGACTTAGGAGAGGTAATGTTGCCCCTCCCACTCCTCATAGGGCTCCACCCCCAGGCTCTGTGGATTGACTCACTTACCCTGCAACATACACACATAAAAAAAATATCTTAAAGGGGAACTAGCGTCTGCTAATAATAACTTCCCCACTTTCATTTCTATAGCCAGAAAATTCTGATGGCTCCTTGTGATTTTGACTAAAAGATGACATCCAGGACTGATTGAAGATGTTAGGTCCATGGAGGCAGAAATGCCATATCCTGGCAGGTTCAGCAGAGTACTTAAATATACTTAACCCTTTAAGGACCAGATGGGTGTGCAACGCATTGCTTTGCAATGTGTCGCACACCCCTTTGGTCCTTGTAGGGTTAAGATAAGCTTGAGCGGAATGCGGTGTCATCTTCTCCATGGACCGGACATCCAGGACTGATACCATGTTATGTTTTGTACAAAGGCACAAATGTCTTTCCTCAAATATGTGTGTAGGATTCGGACATATTGGGGTCATATGCACCAAGATTAGTGAAACACCCCACATAAAGTTAAACCCCAAAAATTACCCATATGGTGATTAGCTGAACAATAGTGCTAGTCGCCAGAATAATTACCTCCTTATAGAGAAATTGTACTGCTCCCAAGACTGACGGCCAGGAAACAGAGGAGACATCTTTACATAATGACGTCTGCACGCCTGCGCGGTCAGTCCGGTCTCCTCTAGGTGGCGTTGCTTAGTACTGGAAGGGACTGACGGCCAGGAAACAGAGGAGACATCTTTACATAGTGACGTCTGCACTGTCAGTCCGGTCTCCTCTAGGTGGCGTTGCTTGGTACCGGAAGGGACTGACGGCGCAGGCGCACACATTCTTCTAAAGCGCTGTTTCCTGGCCGTCAGTCTCGGGCGCAGTACGATTTCTCTATAAGGAGGTAATTATTCTGGCATCTAGCTCTATTGTTCAGCTAGTCGCCATATGGGTAATTTGTGGGGTTTCACTTTTTGTGGGGTGATATTTCCCCTTTATAAAACGTCTGGACCATAGGGGAAAGTAAAGTGTCCCGTCTGGCAATGTGTTAGACACCTCTCTACCATTTAAACGGATAGTAATACTTAAATATTACTAATCCCGATATTGTAGCCATGTTAAAAAGAATTTAATTGCCCCCAGGTTCATCTCTCAGACCTTTATTGTTTGAGAGATAACCGAAGGCAAAGTTCTCCCCCTCCCTCCCCCTTCCCTGAAGTAAGCGTTGTGCCGACTGCAGCGATATCCGGTTGCAAAGCAAGCACACGTAGAAGACCGTTTCAGTGAAATAGTTATTTTTTTACTCACGCAATCTCGGCTCTGAGCCGCCTGATGAAAAATAAAACCGGATAGCCCTGCAGTCAGTACAACGCTGACTTCAGGGAGGGGGGAACTTTGCGTTCAGTTATCTCTCGGACCATAAATGTTTGAGAGATGACACTGGGGACAAATCAAATCTTTTTAACATGGCTACAATGTGGGGATTAGTAATATTTAAGTATTGCTATCCCTTTAAATCAAAGGCAATTTGGGGACTTCTTAGGTGCCACCTGTGGTGCTGTTCATTTTCCCCATTTGTCTTCATGCGTATGGTCCATATGCAGAAAGATAAAGGTGGAGAAAGCAAAGATTCACAAAATCCCATTCATTGACTTTTATTTTAATTTAATACCTTGATTGCTAGAAAGGTCCCCAACGCATTGTTTTAGAGACCGTTTCCTCAGGGGAGGGCTGTTTCATTTGAGTTACGTTGTGCACGTGTCCTGCTTAGTCCAGTCTTATTTCTGCCAACGTGACTCTCTTCATTTTACCTGGCTACAGATCTACCCAAGGCCATAGAAAAAGTCCCTCCCGAAGCAGAACCAAGTGCCCCCCCAGCCATCCAGCCGAGCCCAGAGCAATCTCCAGTCCCGCTCACAGAGGTGACCAACAGGAATTCGGAGTGTGTGGTCTGCATGGAACAGGAGGTAAATATTAACCCGTGGGTGCACTGGGCACTCTGTATAAAGGACTCGCTGTGCCAGCTCTGTTTATGTTCTGCTGTCCATGGACGCACACGGCCTGGTCTACACTGCCCTGCAGCAATCTGTGGGTGTACGTACCGTGGTCTACACTGCCTGTGCAGCAATCTGTGGGTGTACGCACCGTGGTCTACACTGCCTGTGCAGCAATCTGTGGGTGCACGCACCGGGGTCTACACTGCCTGTGCAGCAATCTGTGGGTGCATGCACTGGGGTCTACACTGCTTGTGCAGCAATCTGTGGGTGTACACGTCAGGGTCTACACTGCCGGTGCAGCAATCTGTGGGTGTACGCACCATGGTCTACACTGCCGGTGCAGCAATCTGTGGGTGTACGCACCGTGGTCTACACTGCCGGTGCAGCAATCTTTGGGTGTATGCACCGGGGTGTACACTGCCGGTGCAGCAATCTGTGGGTGCATGCACTGGGGTCTACACTGCTTGTGCAGCAATCTGTGGGTGTACACGTCAGGGTCTACACTGCCGGTGCAGCAATCTGTGGGTGTACGCACCGTGGTCTACACTGCCGGTGCAGCAATCTGTGGGTGTACGCACCGGGGTCTACACTGCCGGTGCAGCAATCTGTGGGTGTACGCACCGGGGTCTACACTGCCCGTTCAGCAATCTGTGGGTGTATGCACCGTGGTCTACACTGCCGGTGCAGCAATGTGTGGGTGTACGCACCGTGGTCTACACTGCCGGTGCAGCAATCTGTGGGTGTATGCACCGTGGTCTACACTGCCGGTGCAGCAATCTGTGGGTGTACGCACCGTGGTCTACACTGCCGGTGCAGCAATCTGTGGGTGTACGCACCGTGGTCTACACTGCCGGTGCAGCAATCTGTGGGTGTATGCACCGGGGTGTACACTGCCGGTGCAGCAATCTGTGGGTGCATGCACTGGGGTCTACACTGCTTGTGCAGCAATCTGTGGGTGTACACGTCAGGGTCTACACTGCCGGTGCAGCAATCTGTGGGTGTACGCACCGTGGTCTACACTGCCGGTGCAGCAATCTGTGGGTGTACGCACCGGGGTCTACACTGCCGGTGCAGCAATCTGTGGGTGTACGCACCGGGGTCTACACTGCCCGTTCAGCAATCTGTGGGTGTATGCACCGTGGTCTACACTGCCGGTGCAGCAATGTGTGGGTGTACGCACCGTGGTCTACACTGCCGGTGCAGCAATCTGTGGGTGTACGCACCGGGGTCTACACTGCCGGTGCAGAAATATGTGGGTGTACGCACCGTGGTCTACACTGCCGGTGCAGCAATCTGTGGGTGTACGCACCGTGGTCTACACTGCCGGTGCAGAAATATGTGGGTGTACGCACCGGGGTCTACACTGCCGGTGCAGCAATCTGTGGGTGCACGCACCGTGGTCTACACTGCCTGTGCAGCAATCTGTGGGTGCATGCACTGGGGTTTACACTGCCGGTGCAGCAATCTGTGGGTGCACGCACCGGGGTGTACACTGCCGGTGCAGCAATCTGTGGGTGTACGCACCGGGGTCTACACTGCCCGTTCAGCAATCTGTGGGTGTATGCACCGGGGTGTACACTGCCGGTGCAGCAATCTGTGGGTGTACGCACCGGGGTCTACACTGCCCGTTCAGCAATCTGTGGGTGTACGCACCGGGGTCTACACTGCCCGTTGCACTTTACCTCAGCACACTTTGGGACTGACACACTGATACTGGAGTGGTTTTGGAGCAAACCAAATGCACCAAAAGGAGATAGATAATAATAATAATATAATAATAATAATTTGTGATTTTTATAGTGCTTTTCTCCCTGTGAGACTCAAAGAGCTTTACAAATCTATAAACAGACATAAAATTTAAGGGTTCCTTATGGTCAGATGAGGTGACTGAATGCCTGATAAAAGAGATGGGTCTTTAGCTTTTTGTTAAAGTCTGTAATGATGGTGCCTCTCTGATTAAGGACGATAAAGAGTTCCAGAATGTGGGGGCAGCGTGGCTGAATGCCCGGGAACCTGAGGGTGTCTTTATTCTGGGCACTGACAGGAGGGATCTGTTGGCAGACCACAGTGACCGGGATTGAATATAGGGTGTCAGGAGCTCTTTCAGGTACTGTGGGCCTTGATTATTTAAGGCTTTGAAGGTCAGCAGGCCAATTTTAAAATAAATGTTCATTAATTTAAATGGCGCTTTTAACTCTTTCAAAGCTCCAGACCTCTGTAGTGTTCAAGGGATTAGAAGCTCTATTTAAATCCTTGTGAATTTGGGGCTTGCCACGTATGGTGCATCTGGTTTGTCCTAGAAGTTATTAGTATGGTGGCCTTGCAGTATTATGTCAGTTACCACGTGGAACAGTCATGGCATTCTGTCCTGTTCCGAAGCGATGCCAGGACATTTGTCTTTAGCACAAATTAGAAACTAATTTGTGCTAATAAGAAAACAAAATGTGCTGGCATCACTTCGGAACAGGAGAGCGATTCCTGGAAAAGGACAGTCCAGCTCGTTCTGCTTTGGTAAACCTTGGCCATTGTAGAACAACACAAATTGGTTCAAAGTTACAAATAAAGCCAGCCAATCAGAACTGTCCAACAATGGGTGAAATCTACTCGGCCCCTAAATCTGCCATTCTGATAGTTTCATGGCTCTCAATATACAAGGCTAGCCATTTTTCACAAAAACAGCCGCTCCAATTAATCATCATAGTATTTGGACCATGGAGAGTGTTATATCAGTACTGTCAGAGTTGTAGTACAAGAGTAATTGAATGATAAAGTTTCCCCCTCCCGCCCCTTTTACCTAGTGTAAGTCACCTCCCCTCAGATGTGGAATCTGTTCCTGGGACCGGACAGGTCACAGCAAGGGACAATCTTCTTATTGTGATCATAAGGAAAACCCTGCCCCCCAATTGACAGGTTTTTCCTTATGATCACTGAAGATTGTCCCTCTCTGCGATCCATCCGGACAGTCTTGCTGCTCTGAGGTGAGCAGTGTTACATCAGTAAAAGGGACGGGAGGGGGATACTTTATCATTCAGTTACTCTTGTACTACAACTCTGACAGTATTGATATAACACTCCCCATGGTACAAATACTGTGATGATTAATTGGAGCTCCTTTTATTTTGAAACATTACTATCCTTTTAAAATATGGGGGAAAATGAAGGAATTCTGTGGCAAATCAAATGCACCACAGGAAGCTGATAAACAAAATTTAATTAAGCAGGTAAGTGGTTAAAAACCCTGTAAAAAGGTTTCCAACGCATTAAGAAGCAAGCCATTGGAGAACTCACTACCATTCAAGTTGCATTTAAACCACTAATGATTTTTGATTATTAGCATTAACCCCTTCCCTTCCTTTCCCTGCCAGGCACAAACCATATTCCTCACCTGTGGACATGTCTGTTGCTGTGCCCGTTGTGGAGATGCTCTCAAGACCTGCCCGCTGTGCCGCCAAGACATCATCCAACGCATACGGATTTACCAAAGTGCTTAGGATGAGGGGGAGAAGATATGAGAGAATCACCCTTGCCCCAAAATTTAGGCTGAAGATGAAGGAGATGGGCAAATGCAATACATTGGAGAAAAGGGCCTAATTGTGCACTATTATTGACCCCTTTGCTGCGTGTGATAATGTTTTGTGAATAAGCTGGAATCTAAATCACTGCTCCCATCTGCCCCAATGTAAGCATAGGGGCATGTTTACTAAGGACAGAAATGCCTCTTTCTGAACACTATTGGCCAGTTATTGGGGGGCTACAGTTCCCGTTATTGCTGATTGGGGATGATAGTCCAGCAACTGACTAGCCCTGTGATATGTGATGAGGGAGGCAAATTCTCACCTATCAGCTGAGTTATCATAAAGTCAAACGCTTTTGCCAATTACATCACCCGTCCCAACATGATACAAGTGAATTATTATTCGGTGAGCGCAGACCTCCGGCCGACCTAGTTCTTATGTAGGAGATATGCCTGGAAAGTAGATTACTGTGTCTAAACTCTCCATAAACCTCAGCAGAAGAATTCATTTCTCTAGGCGCCAGCTGGAGCACAGTAGATTTCTTACATCTCAGAGTGAATAAGAGCCCGGGATCCATGGTAATGTGAACTATGTGATGGTATGTTTAGCCCTGGTGTGCTGAGTGTTTAGACCATGCTCAGCCTTCTTTAACACTTTGAATGCCAGAGGGGTACTTTGAGTACCACTATGGCACTCAAAGGGTGTTAACCCCTTGGATCCTAGACACGTCTCCAGTGCAACACATTGGAGACGTCAATAGCAGTCAAGAGGATATGCGAGCAGTAAACATTTCTTACGATAAAATAATGTACTGTAGGGTTTTTCCTGCTTCCGCTGATGGGATATGCTTCTTTCACAAGTTATTTAACTCCTTCAGTGCCAGAGGGGTGTGCGTCGTGTACCCCTCTGTCACTGAAGGGGGTTAAAGCTTAAAGTGATGCTTTTATATTAAACAGTTAGTGACTGTGCAAGCTGGTGTGTAGGCCGTGATTGTGTTGTGTTCTGTGGGGAGATAAGCCACTGGCTGCTGTGGTTCATGTGACAATAACCGCTTCACCAATCCATGAGAGTTCAACAGGAATTACTTTTGAATTAAGCATTTCCTGGTACTAGGGTCTCCTCGTTTTACTTAAAGGGGATCTGTCACCCCAGTACAAAGGTTTGTTAAGTGTTAGATTACCTATCCATTAGGTGGAATTCTTTAATTTTTTTTTTAATTGTCTGTTGCTGAAAATTAACATTTAAAGACTGCACTTCCGTATAGACTGGGGGTACAGCTGTATACCTGCAGTGTGTAACTCCGCCTCCGCTCCCTTCTCTCTAGCCAGCCTCCTCCAATGACAGAGGCGCTGTCTGTAAGCCGGAGCGGTCTCATTGGCTAGATATCGATCTCTGCCAATGAGACCGCTCCAGCTTACAGACAGAAGTCTCTGTCATCTGAGGAGGTGCAGTCTTTAAAAGTTAATTATCGGCAACAGACAATTAAAAAAAAATTTTTTTTTAAAGAATTCCACCGAATGGATAGGTGATCTAAAGTTTAACGAACCTTTGTACCGGGGTGACAGATCCCCTTTAACAGGAAAAACCCTGTGCAATAATATGATCCACTAATGTTAGAGAGACACTGCGGATCTCGCCCCAACCGATAAAACCTGCATTTATTTCACATGAAATTGGTGCGATTTAGAAATGGCACCTTATGGATTTTAATTTTCTTGTATATATAATCACAGTGTGTGAAACTGGTGAATTATTAACTTATTACAGGCTGGAAAGTAAATTATCACATCACGTGGTAGAGTAAGATGATGGCATATCCCTTTAAATCAGAATCACAAATAAAATACACACTGCAGGGTCGTACTGACTCCACTGCAATCCTCTACGCCAGGGGTGTCCCAGTCCAGTCCTCTAGCGCCACCAACAGGCCGGGATGTGATTACACACAGGTGAGTCAATGACAATGAATGATCCACTGATTATCTTACCTGTGTAATCAGGGAAATCCTCACATCCTGGTCTGTTGGTGGCGCTGGAGGACTGGACTGGGGCAGACCTGGTCTAGAATTAAGTTTTCATAAGCATCCCCAATTTAAAGGGATATGTGGTCATCTTATTGTAGAGTGATGCTGAGTATCTATATACGGTTTCAACCTTTAGTAAATCAGAGTTTTGTAATGTATAATGAAAGAGTATCATACTGCAGCTCCTGACCTCTGTAAATTAATTTATTGAACAGTAGAACTATACAAAGTACCTTTATACAAACATACGGATGGTTTTTACCCAGATTGATCTATTTTGAGTGGCAGAGGGGTGTCGGGATAGCACCTCTGGCAATCAGAGGGTTAAAAGCAGACTCATCCCCCTGTTTCATTGTCCGAAATGATAAACACAGTGACTGGTTCCGTTCCAGCTTAATTAAAGGGAAATTATACTTTAGGAGTAAGTGGCTCCTTACCTTACCAAAGGAAGAGCCCATTGCATTGTAAGAGGGTAGCAGGCCATTGTAAAAGAAAGGGTTAAACGGCATGCTGATAAAAGGTCTGGGGAGGTGAGAAGTAGGTTTGGCTCTTACTTCATTTTATCAGTCGCCCCAAGTCTGTCCGTCCTGGAATTTATAAACCAGAATCGCATGACTCTGAATACGGCTCATGGAGGGATGTTTGGTTGACTCCTCCCTCTGTTTATAGCCAGGAGGCGAATCATGTATTATTTCTACTGATATCAATGTGTGTGACTCCTTAAGGGCCTGAGTGGGTGCAACATATTGGTCCACAAAAGGGTTAAAGGAATACAATTTCCTAATGCATATATTATATATGTAGTAAGTTTTCTGTGTGGAGAAAAATAAGGGGGGGGGAGTCACTAAGTGGTGATAAAGTGAAGATAACTTCTCCAGTGATATCACTTCTCCAGTCCCTGTGTTATTCTATAGAGCCCATGCACTAAGGTGTGAGAAAGTGGTGATAACTTCTCCAGTAATTTCACTTCTCCATTTCCTATGTTATTATATGGAGCCAGTGCACTGAGATCTCTAAAGCTGAAGAAATCTTAGTGCATAGGCTCCATACAATAACATAGGAATTGGAGAAGTGATATCACTGGAGAAGTCATCTCCACTCTATCACCGCTTAGTGAATCTTCCCCAAGGTTCCTCCAGTGAAACATACTTTACTGAAAAGTGGGACTAATGAGGTGGCGTCACCTAGTGGTCACTCTTTTTATTACAGCGAAAACAAAAACAAGAAATCAGAAAAGTAATACGTTGTAAATGTATTATTTCACTGGTCCTCTCAACAGGAAAAAGTGCAGATTACATAATAACAAACGACCTTTAAATGAATAGGAAACCTTTATTTTGAGTTTACATATTATGCAATTACAGAATGTGTAAAGACTAATTTCCTGGACCTTTTACTTTTTTCCATCAATTTCTTTTGTTTTTTTCCCTTATGTTTTAGATGCCCCTGAGGGCTGTTCCCTTTAGATGCCTGTACCACCCCCCCAACCATGTCTGATCAGAAACGCAGGGACAGCGGAACAATGAACCTGGGGGGGTTCCTCCAGCACTCACAGAGGGGCACCTATATAAGGGGTAGGAGGGGACACAGTGGGGCACATAAAGGGCTGTTCCTTTACTAAGGACATGTATTACCCTGATGAGGACCCTGGGACTGGAGGAACACTTAATAGCCTTCACAACTCATTCTAAACTAAATATATATATATATATATATATATATATATATATATATATATATATATATATATATATATATATATTCAAGGAATTTCTCTTTCCATATTCTGTAAGTACATAAGATGTAAAGGTAAAATTCCTGTAAGTCTCTGTGTGACATAATAATGCACCGGACACAGCCTGGGCATTCACACTGCTAATGAGTTTGTAAAGACGGAATCTGCTCTTACACCACATGCGCTCCTGTTATCCTGCACCCTTTTCTGTCCTGAGATAAGTGAAGTGTTTGTTTCCACTAAAGATGAATCCTTGTGAATTGTGCAATATGAGAAGCTTGTGTTGTATACCAGGTATATATGTGTGTGTGTGTTGTATACACAAGTATATGTGTGCGCGTCTTATACACAGGTATATGTGTGTGCGTTGTATACACACACACATATGTGTGTGGGCTGCATGTTGTATATACAGGTATATATGTGTATGTGTGTCTGCGCTGCGTGTTGTATACACAGGTATATATGAGTGTGTCTGCTGTGCATTGTATACACAGGTATATATATATGTGTGTGTGCGCGCGTTGTATACACAGGTGCATGTCTGCTTTGTATACACAGGTATTTGTGTGTGTGGTGTATACACAGGTTATTGTATACTCTGCATGTTGTATACACAGGTATAAATGCATATGTGTGTGTGGGCTGCGTGTTGTATACACAGGTATATATGCATGTGTGTGTGCTGTATGTTGTGTACACAGGTATATATGCATTTGTTTGTGTCCACGCGCTGTGCGTGTTGTATACACAGGTATATATGTGTGTCTGCTGTGCATTGTATACACAGGTGGATATGTGTGCGTTGTATACACAGGTAGGTGTATGCATTGTATACACAGGTAGGTGTGTGTGTGTGTGCGCGCATTATATACACAGGTATATATATGTGTGTCTACTGTGCGTTGTATACACAGGTAGGTGTGTGTGCGCGCATTATATACACAGGTATATATGTGTGTGTGTGTGTGTGTCTATTGTGCGTTGTATACACAGGTAGGTGTGTGTGTATGCATTATATACACCGGTATATGTTTGTGCGTGCGTAGGATGCACAGATATAAATGTGTGTGAGAATTATATAATATATCTGCATATTCTACTTAAAATACTTCTGATATAAATGGGGATTTTAACTCCTTGAATGCTATAGAGACATGAGTTGGAGACCTCTGCAGCATTCAAGAGTTAAAAGACCCATTTAAAATCAGTGGGGAGTTTTGTGTCTCTGACTTGTTCCAGTTTTTGCCTCTGACCCCACACTCTGTAGGACAAACCGAACTCTGAATCTTAAACAGAACCCGCAGTCGATGGATGCAGTAGGGTCTGAGTATGAGTGAATTTGGGGTGCAGTACAAACCCCTCTGTCTCCTGACCTGTCCCCAGTGAGCTGGCTTTAGTGGGAATGTAGCGCAGCTGGTCTGGAGGTCACAGAGCTGACCTCTAACCCTGAGCATGTGAATAACAAATCATTGACTGGCTCTTACAGCTCCCAGTTAAAATGTGCAGGAATAGATGATGGGAGCAGCACAGGGAGGGTTATTTACAGCTAAAAATCACACCGCTTTCACAGGATGCTCTAAGGTTTAACCCACTAAGCACCAGAGTGGGTTAAAACTCCCTAAAGTGACCCCCTTACCGTGATTTCTACATCCCAGTGGAGTTAATGCTCAAGACCTTGGTTACTAGAGCTGTTTGTTTTGGGGATGGCGTCACCATGAAGTTCTGCTCAGTCCCAGTTTTACTCCTATGAGCTATTACAGAGAGGGAGTTCCCACATTCACATCAGTCTTGTCCTGCTCACAGACAGTCCAGCGCCAAAACACCAGGACAGGCTTCTCTGATCTAGAGAGAGACGGTAATACCCCAGGCGTACATTGCAGCCTTAAGGGGCCTCGTCAGTGAGGTACACAGAAATATAGAAGAGTTGTCTTATCATGTTATGACAGATAAAGATAGGAGTTTACAAATGCTGTTATATCACTGAGATGGGGGAAGCCATTTTCCTTAGCCACCCTTACGTCCTGCTGTGTCTGTCCCCAGACTGGAGGAGAGATACATTGATAACCTCAGCCCTATATATAACCAGCCCCAGGGATTATATAATCTCCCTCTGACAACTGAAACACCTGGGGGAGGCCAGCAACACAACTCAGAATGGGTAGAAGTGAATGTTTCCACTTCAACAGTGTTCACACCCTTTAGCCCTTCTGACTGCCAGAGGGTTGCTTTGCAATGTGTTGGACACCCCACTGGTATCAGAAGAGTTAAATATCCTTTAAATCTTGGCAGCAATTGTAAAATGTAGCGCTGGTACAGGAGCCATAAAATAAGTGATGCACTTGTTCTTCCTGTCGATGTGTTGGGCTCAGTGCCTCACTGTGTGGTCTCACTGGATGCCAGTCAGCTCATGGGCAAGGTGATTGTGGGCACGGAAGACGTTAACCAAACTCCCAGTGCGTGGAAGAAATCAGAGCATTGCCATAGTAACTATCACACAGAGATAAGACTCCGTGAGAAGAAACGGGAGGGCGGTAATCTGAGAGCAATTATCTGCTTTTTTTCCTCTCAAACTTAATTATAAAATCTGACTATTCATCAGCAAAGAATATTTACATTAGCTTTTAGGGCTCCTGTGGCAACTAAAATATTTCTGCAGATGATGGCTAGTTGTAAATGTACATTATGCAAAGGACATTAACCCTTCTGGGCTTAAAGGGATAGTAATGTTTCATAATAAAAGTAGCTCTAATTAATCATCATAGTATTTGGACTTTGGAGAGTGTTATATCAATTCTGTCAGAGTTGTAGTTCAAGAGTAATTCAATGACAAAGTATCCCCCTCCCGCCCCTTTTACTGATGTAACACTGCTCAGCCAGATCAGAAGGGAGGTGCCCAGGTAGACTGCAGAGACAGACAATCTTCAATTAAGATAAGGGAAAAACCTGAAAAACTTAACAAGGGGGCAGGGCTTTCATTGTTCTCATAGGAAGAAGATTGTCCCCTGCTGTTATCTGTCTGGTCTATGGACTGGATTCCACATCTGAGAAGAGATGGCTTACACTAGGTAAAAGGGGCAGGAGGGGAAAGTTTGCTTGTGAATATCTCATAAACCATAAAGGTTTGAGAGATAAGACTTATATCGTTCTTCATGTTTTTTTAATGCCTACAAAATAAAATAAAGATAAAACGAAGTATTACTATCCCTTTAAGGTGGGATGGTCGCTTGAATTCAGAAAACTATAACTGGCATGATTTGCGCCCATCCAACCAGGCACAAGTCATCTGATAATAGATTAACTGGGACTGAAGGAATGGTCACCCGGTATAACCCGGCCCTGGTGCCTTAGTGACTGGGCACCTGCAGCTCTCCTGCTGTGTGGGGAACATCTCTGCTGGCTGCAGGTGCTGGAAAATCTCAGGGTACCAATCCTGTTTTACCCCTTTGAGTGCCAAAGAGGTGTGCAGTGCATGCTCACTGCATACATACAGATCTAGCAATCAAAGGGTTAAAATTCTGTTTGCACTTAACCCTTATGTTCCCTAGTTTAGACTGGGAACTCTTGACCAGGGACCCCACTCCACTCCCATGAATTCTCTCTGTAAACACTTAACCCCTTGGGGAATAGAACTGTTAATCTGTATCGTCTAAACCCTAACCACCCTTCGTCCTCAAGGGTATCAGTTGTGGCTCGATATAAAAAGACATACTCATTCAATGTAACCCTTTCAGTGCCAGAGCTGTACACAATGCGTTGCATACTCCTCTGGCACAGAAAGGGTTAAATGAATGGGAAGCGGGGGAATGTTTATACACCAGTCTCACTGTGTGACACTAAGGATGCCCCCCTTAGATACACACTGTAACGTGCACTCCTGGTTGTTGGGTCAGCGTGTTCGGTTGTGTGCAATGTGCATATTCACTGCTCAGCTCTGTATACTGTGCTGTGGAGCCATCGTATGGTAAAATCACATGTAAACCTCTCTCCATCGTACCTCATATCTGCACACATCTCTGTGTGAAACTGTATCCCACCTTCTATCTTACTCTAATTACTAGCAGTCATGTCTAATGACCTTGGCCAGCACAATGCATTCACAGAAAAACATACAGTATTACATGTGTTGATTTCCTTCAGGCTGGGGAGCTATTTTCCCTTGCACGCCTCACTTCCTGGTCAGGAAGCTCCACTGTACCGTGTAACTCACAACAGGAAGTGAGGAGTGCAGAGAAAAATGGCTTCCCCAGTCTGCTAAAAATAGCACATATAGAATAATCTTTAAAGGATCAGAGGAGGGAGCAGTACATTGTTGCACACCTTTCTGGTCCTGAAAGGGTTAAGTTATACCAGTATATGAAAACAGGCCCATTACTGCTCAGTGTGAACACATGGAAATGTTATTTGTCCTCTATGGTGCAGTTGTTGGTTTTTCCCAGACTTTCACCTCTTTAACTTGATGAATATGGCCCTTAATGCTTACAAGCGAACACCATTCGATGCCTTCAATAACAAGGCACAATTAAATCCCCTTGTTTCTTGGAGTTGTTGGTCAGCTAAATTCACACATAAATAGCAAAGAAAACGCAGGAGAATGGACAAAGTTCAGTGTTCTGTCCGCCCCTCTCCCCCTTACCCAGCCCCGCTGTTATCTTTCTGCAAACAAGCCATGTTAGTTAGTGATAAATGCACCCGGACTATGCCATGTTCCTAGACTCAGAGTCCACCATCCCTTCTACAAAAGGCGGCTGTGAGGACATAGGTCTGGCAGAGGGTCACCAATACTGGAGAGATAAGAGTCTTTAGGGATCTGGGGTGAAGATGAAGAGGCAGCATCTTACAAAGGAACAAGGTTTTAACTCGCACGGACAGTAATGCAACACTGTTGATCAGTTTTATTCTGTACTCCTCTGTCAGATTCAAAGTCCAGGAGTACTGTATAAATAAATTGTAAATGAGAAGAAACCCAGGTGTTATGGACTTAGGGGAGGGACAGCTACAGCTGAACATGAGTGATCTCAAGGTGGATAGTCGATATTACACTGCATTTACTTGAACGTAGATCTGATTGTGTACTGGATGGATCCCACCCAAGATGATTTCTCCTCCAGGTGAGCTCTGCTTTGTGGCGAGGAAGGAGTGAATAGGGTTCCTCTGTGAAGACCGTTTTCTGCAGGGTGTGTGCGAGTTTCCATGAGCAGCGCAGTTCCAGGGAAAGATAAAGGAAGCGACTGACTCTTACAGAACGTCATGCTCTTCTATGGGACCAAATCGGTATTTTCTTACTGGTTTTTCATACTACTCATGGAGTGATGAAGTAATTGCAGTCTTCTACCCTGTTCATCATTTATTCTTATGTGTAATTAATCTAGTTTTAGTTATATCCTTTGGTGTAAAATTGACATTTCTGTAGTATTAAGTTTGGGAGGGAAAAAAAACCCTCTTCCGCATCTGATTCTGGTATTGGGTGGACTTTCCATCAAATAACCAAGCATTAAAAACCTGAAATCCTTACTACCTTTACTCATCAGAAGTCCATCTCTTCACTGGTGTTGCTTTACAATCATGGATCTGCCATCTTTAGAAGCCCAAAAAGAAGGCAGCCCAGGCGAGTGTCGCATCTGCTATGAGGTCTACAGGATGTCTTCTAGGTCAAGGGCACCCAAGACCTTGCAGTGTGGACATAGCTTGTGCTTGCACTGCCTGAAGAAGCTGGTGTGTCAGAGTGTCCTGCTGTCCTTTGTGGTGTGTCCTTTCTGCCGTAATGTCACAATAGTACCTGAAGAAGGAGTCCAGGGCTTGAAGACAGATGAAGAGACCCTGCGTTGGGCATCTATAGGCACCGCAACCTCTAGTTCTGATGAGGACGACGACGAAGAGGATAAATCGGTGAGTTCTGGATTCTCCAGCGGAAGTGCTTCCACAGATCATCTCCACTCCCCCACTCAAACCATCTTCACAGTCAGTGACGTTGTACCCCTCGAGCAGAACCAGCTGTGGGGTGGCAGGTACATGCAAGAAATCC
Source organism: Rhinophrynus dorsalis (assembly GCA_037306005.1). Lineage (NCBI taxonomy): Eukaryota > Metazoa > Chordata > Amphibia > Anura > Rhinophrynidae > Rhinophrynus > Rhinophrynus dorsalis. The sequence continues at coordinate 2,601,889 of CM074726.1, forward strand.
AAAGCACCTACCTGCTGGGAATAACGCGTCGGGTGGCCTTGTCTCAGGTCCATCCATCGCCTACCCCAACATCCATTTCAGCTGACAGCCTGAGACTTTGCTTCGCTCTGGGACTTATCATCTCTATTGCTTGTATCTTCTTCATCTTGATGTTCTTCAAGTAAAAGGCATAAGAACGACTCCAGGACATGGGCGACTCAGGAGGGAGATACAGACTGAGGAGACCGCATCCAGCTCAGAACTTTCTCCCTCCACTGAGACTCTGTGACGTCGCACACTAAAGAGAACTCTGCTCCAGTCACTCAAAGAACGTGGAGAAAATAAACACAGAAGGGAGAACATTCGTTTTGCCTTAGTAACCAACTAAAAATGCAGATTAACCCCTTGAGGACCAGAGGACTGTGCAATGCATGGTGAACCAACTTGCTACACAGCCCCTGGGCCTCAGGAGGCCAAAGGAACACTAACACCTAAAGATGCTATTGCCTGATATATGTACTTGCTGATAGCATCCATAAAATGTATTTATATTCTGTTAGTTGCCTAACATATAATCAGTGAACGGTAGTACCGTGTTAGCCACGGAGAAAGTAAGACATTAGAAGAGCCAGGCATGTTCTAGAATAAAAAATGAATACCACATATTGCTCTCTCATATCTATCCCACACGAGAGTAAGGAAAGAACTTCTCGAGATACTTTTTGCAGTGAAGAAACAGGAACTTTATTCAATCAACGTTTCGGCCTAAGGCCACAAGAACTGGCTGAAACGTCCACTGAATAACGTTCACCTGTTTCTTCCCTGCAAAAAGTATCCTGTGACGTTCTTTCCTTACTAGTGTGTGGTATGATTCTTCAAACTGGATGAGCACCCAGGCCTCTACATTATAAATAATGAGTGCATCCCTAACCAAAACTATATATTATATACACATATAGATAGACAGCAGCACTCACTGAAACAAACAACCAACATAAACATGAATTGGTGCATGTCCCATAAAGGATAGGGATACAAAAAGTATACTCGGCCCAGGAAACTCCAAGCATTGTACGAGACAGAATATGTATGTAGTATCCCAAAAATGGAGCGCTCCCAGGGCAATAGGACTAAAGACTGAAACAATATAATATTGTGTAAAGAGACTTAAAATGATACTGTAATATAAGCTATAGTCAGTATCATAAATATAGTAAATGAAATGTGATATAAATAGCTAGGTAATGAAAATATATAAATATAAAAATATATGTAAGTAGGAACAATGATAATAGCGATGACAATAATAATAACAATAATAGCAAAGACAATATAGATATGTAGATCTATAAGTACTCACAGTCAGGATGAAATGAAAATGATAAGGTAGAAATGAAACAGTCAGTCAATGGATGATGATGAATGAAAATGAACGTTATGATGATGATGAATGATGAGAATAATGGAAATGATTGTCTTCTTCAAGTCAGTGCAGCAGGGATCAGTGTATGGTGGCCTTGTCCACCGAATGCAAGTCTGGGAACACTTGAAATACAGCGCACACTACGAAAGCGTTTGGCTTGATGGATGCAATACATTGATTTTTCTTCAATCTTCTTCACTTGAGTGCTGTCTCGTATGATGCTTGGAGGTTCCTGGGCTGAGTATACTTTTTGACTGTTACACACACTTTAACACAAATTTGAGAGACGTGCTTGTGATAAGATTCTCACCTTCAGTTGAATCCACAGTAGTCCGTAACATGAATGTGTGTGATTATCTGCTATTTTGTGTGTAAATAGATTGGTATTCAGATTTCATTCTATAACAGGCCTGAAGAAGAGACCCAAGTTGCCTTGAAAGCTTGCACTCAAACTACTCAGCTAGCCAATAAAGGTATCACTTTTGCTCTACCAGTCTATTGCTAATTTTTTTTTTAATGGCTGTGTAGACTGTGCTACTCAGACACCATTTGTTTATTTACTTTGCCATTTGTAATTGAAGACAAGAGGTAAGGCAGTTAATTTAATCAGATTAGTACCCACGGCTCGTATGATCTGGTTATTACTTTAACATAATAGTATTGGGGAGTCCTACAAAAGGCAGGAATGGCTGCCCCCACACAGCACATGTAAGACTAGATTGTATCACAGTTATAGATCCTACATGAAGTGCAGGAAAGCTGTATAACACCAGCTCATTTTTAGGTGTTCTTGTTCCGTTAGCCAAACTCTAATTGTGTTTATCTGTGGTTTCTGAAAGCCCCTCAGCCACAATCTGGGACAGTTTTTGCCAGCTCTCTGCAGCTGTTGCTAGACTCCAATTCCCATCATGCTCAGCTAGATGATATGAATTGTAGCCAAACAACAGCTGGATACATACACATGGACCACTACAGTAAAATACAGTTGTAACAATGAAGGAGGTAGATAAACGACCCCAGGGGGAGATCTGGGGCAGATTATGGATTGATCCTGGATTGTCCAGCACTTGAAGATGAACCTGTGTGACCCTTAATCATTTCACTCACCCCTGGTACCTCGTGTATTAAATGTATCTGTTACCTGTATAAGCTCAATAAAATGTCTTTCACTTACATTTATATGTGTTTGAAGACAGTTTGGGGTCTAGTGATTTACCGATTCCTCAGATTCTACATCTTGATAAACCTTAAAGTATCACTTAAAGTTTTTATAGGAAAGCTTTGTTTTTTGTTTAAATCTAACTAATTGTAAAGATATTCCCTCTTCAAGTGCAGAAGAGCTTTGCTGAAGAAATCAGAGTGTCCCATTATGCTGACCGGCACGTCCTATTTCTCCTCCCACCACCCTCCCAGCTGCCCCAGGAAGCGTGCTCACACTTCCCTTCAGCGTGCTGTGAACGGCTCCTAATGTTACAGCAAGCTATGATTAGCATTATACTGAGGTGTCAACCTCAGTAATACTCCTACTGCAACCTCAGTATAATGCTTACCGGAGCTTACTGTAACGCTAGGAGCCGTTCACAGCACACTGAAGGGAAGTGTGAACGCGCTCCTGGGATGGGTGGGAGGAGAAATAGGACGTGCAGAAGAGCTGTGCTGTGCACATAAAGAGGGAGTGCACAGCACAGAAGAGGGAATATTTTTACAATTAGTTATATTTATAATAAAAAAAAAAACACACACAGCTTTCCTCTAATAACTTTTATTAACAAAGCGGATGGTAACACCTTGTTATAAGGGGATACATGCGCTTTAAGTTTTAGTAGAAAACAACATATTTCAGGGCTTTGCCTGGTGACTAAACTAGAGTACGTCTACTTTTAACCCCTTCAGGACCAGAGGGTTTAAGTTATGGGCTATTGCACACCTGTTTTGGAGGCTGTCCCATATCCAAGTCTCTCTCTCTCACACACACACACACACACCTCGCCCCATTGTTAAGGTTTAAAAGTAAAATGCAGATCTATACAAGAGATTGCTGCTTTGCACTATGAATGTCCATTCAGTTAACCCTTTCAGTGCCAAAGGGGTACGCAACGCGTTGCATACCGCTCTGACACTCAAAGGTTTAAAATAGATTTTTAACCCCCTGCACTCTAGAGAGGTCTTAAATGTATTGTGAAGCAATGCACTGGAGACCTTACTAGAATACAAAGGGTTAATTTTATAGATAGTCCTATTCCTTTGCACTAAAACTGATCTGCTTTTGTTTTTACACATGCTTCTGTGTCAGAGCAGCGTGCAGTGCACCGGTACTCACGGGGTTAATAGATGCTGGTTCTACTTTAACTTATCCACATCCCTGTACGTTCTTTGTATAAGAGACGTCCGTTACATCTGCATTTAGTAGGGTACCTGTACCGCTACTGATCCCAGTGTATTCTGTGGGATTACCGTTCCTTTAAGGGAGTCAGAGGACCCCCAGCACAGGATGGGCAGCGTGTATAAAAGCAAAGTGGAACAATTCTGGGACACAGCGACTGCAATAAAGGGGACAACTACAAGTTTCCATTGATTAAATGGGGGCTTTTAACCCTTTAAATACCAGAGAGATCACCAACATGTTTCACAGTGGAGGCCTCTCTACCACACAAGGAAGTAAAAGCCTCATTTTGATCAATAGGAACGTGCGCTTGTTCCCTTACAGTGCAGTTGTTGTGCCACAGAACTGTCCTACTGTGCCATAAAGCAGATTCCCTCTTAAAGGGATAGTAATGTTTCATAATAAAAGCTGCTCTAATTAATCATCATAGTATTTGGACTTTGGAGAGTGTTATTTCAATTCTCTCAGAGTTGTAGTACAAGAGTAATTGAATGACAAAGTATCCCCCTCCCGCCCCTTTTACTGATGTAACACTGCTCAGCCAGATCAGAAGGGAGGTGCCCAGGTAGACTGCAGAGAGGGACAATCTTCAATTAAGATAAGGGAAAAACCTGAAACACTTGTCAAGGGGGGCAGGGCTTTCATTGTTCTCATAGGAAGAAGATTGTCCCCTTCTGTTATCTGTCTGGTCTATGGACTGGATAACACATCTGAGAAGAAATGGCTTACACTAGGTAAAAGGGGCGGGAGGGGAAACTTTGATTGTGAATATCTCTCAAACCATAAAGGTCTGAGAGATAAGACTTTTATCGTTCTTCATGTTTTTTTAATGCCTACAAAATAAAATAAAGATAAAATGAAGTATTACTATCCCATTAACACTTTGAATGTCAGAGAGGAATGCAATGTGTCACATACATCTCTGGCACTCACTCATAGGGTTAAAAAAAAACACCTGAGTGGGACGAAGGAACCCCCGAAATAAACAAACATCTGTGATGTAGAAAGGGGTGGGGCCGGGGCGGACTCGGCATAAACCAGATTTAATTTAACGTAAAAGAGTGAAAACGTTTTTATTGCGCCAAAGACAGCGGAAGGATTATAGCAAAGAAATCCATAAAATGACAGAACCTGGTCTTTATGTCCAGGCAGAATTTACAAAGAACTGAGCAAATGGAAAAATTACAGTTTTTAGTTCAAAATAACTTGGTTGATTAACCTTTTAAGGACCAAAAGGGGTGTGTGAATGTGCTACACATTCCCCTGGTCCATGAAGGGTTAAATACAGTAATTGCCTACACCGAAGCCTAAATGCATTAAAGTCAAATACTGCAGAAACCCATCGGATCTACGGGACTGCGTTCCCTTTCTACACTAGATACCGAGGGCCGAATCACAAAAGGCAACGTGGAGCAATTCTGGGGCAAACCAATAACCCACAGGGTAAAAATGACAATTCCCCAGAATTCGCAGTGATTCAGAGGACTGGTGCACTTTTTATGGGGGGGAGACACATATTACAGGGCTTGTGTAAATCAAGGGAACTCCCAATTGTGAGAGAGGTTTCATTCAAAAGTTTATTATGGCTCAAACCTAGTATTTTTTCTTTTAATACGTCAGAAACAGCTCAGACCGGGGCCCAAGAGGAATATTCTGCAGGGCCATCAGTGGGAAAGCGTGAGCCACCTTGTGACCACAACAGAAAACTGCAGTTTAATGTGAAGGGAAAAAAATAACTAATACATTTTGAATAAAGTATCTCTCAGTGGTGAGTATTCTTAGTTTTATTTAACAGGAACACTTCTATAAAAAACCTTATAAAATAGGAATTGCTACTTGTTCCATATGGTGCAGCTGGTTCACCCCAGAATTGCTCCTCTTGTTCTTTGTGTATATGGCCCTATGGGTTGGTCTGCAGAGGAAGGCTGGTGCCTGCATGATATCATACCGAGTTCCCCAACTCAGTCAGTAACACTGCAGTGTTCATGGATATACTGAACTGCATGGTTTACAGCCATAGGACAGACCGGCTGTGTCTGTGTAGGACACACACTTCATCCACTAGAGGGAGCTTTGAACGGCTCTCTGGATTCTGGTCGTGATGGCTCTTTAGGAGGCAACAGAGATCTCCTAATTCACGTTATTAAGTTCTCCGTTGTCCGAGCTATGATGTCCTAATGAGAGTAGGAATGGAGGTCTGACCTCCTGTGTTCAGTGGCAGATGTCCGCTTGTCCTTCATCCCAACCAGTCAAGGTCATCATCATCTTCATCATCCCCAAAGAGTGGGGCAGGGGGAGGGCGTCCCTTCATACACTAAACATGGGGGAGGACAGAGAGAGAGAGAGACAGAGAGAGAGAGAGAGAGGTCAATCACCAATCCAGAATAATGAATATTATGCAAAACTGAGAGAAGAAACTGTTTGTTTGTTTTTTTCTTTGCACCCATTGATTTAAAATAAAAATCATAAGACTTTTAACTCTTTGAATGAAAGAGAGGTCTCCAAAGCACAGATTTGAAGTTGGAGACCTTTCTAGCATTAGGGAGTATAAATGCCTCTTGTGGTGCATTTGGTTTGCACCAGAAACACATTTTGTATCTCGGTAATTAAGGCCCAAACACAGCAAACTCGTTGGAGCCACTTGTCTACCGGACCCTCAGATGTGGGGCTGGACTCCCCATTAGGCAGTGTAGGAAATGGTCTACTGGTCTCTACTTGCGAGGAGTGGTGGGGTGACCAGTGAGGACCCAGCGCTACTGTGCATGTCACCTGCTACTGGTTTATGGTAACCGGTTTATTTACCATTGTATTAATCACTATAATGTCCAGATCCAAAGTGTTAGGATTGGATGTGTCAGACAGACGTGTTTTAGGCCTGGTGCCCCTGTTTTAGGTTAATCCCTGCTTTGCGATACACATCAGATTTCTCCTGTTTTATAGAGGAGTAATAATGTACATTGTTATGGGGTGTAAGACATTTACCACTTCCTCATCTTCTTCCTCTTCGTGTTTTGGCTTTGGGGATTTGGGCGAAGTCACTGTGAACAAGTCTTCATCATCAGACTCCTCCAGGCTGAAAGGGAACAAGCAGAGTCCAGTCACATCCAATTATACGCTGCCAGTCCAGAGACAGACACCGAGCAAGGTCTTACTGGTCTGCGGCACACAAGACACCGAGCAAGGTCTTACTGGTCTGCGGCACACACACCGAGCAAGGTCTTCCTGGTCTGCGGCACACAAGATACCGAGCAAGGTCTTCCTGGTGTGCGGCACACAAGATACCGAGCAAGGTCTTCCTGGTGTGCGGCACACAGACACCGAGCAAGGTCTTCCTGGTCTGTGGCACACACACCGAGCAAGGTCTTCCTGGTGTGCGGCACACACACCGAGCAAGGTCTTCCTGGTGTGCGGCACACAAGATACCGAGCAAGGTCTTCCTGGTGTGCGGCACACAGACACCGAGCAAGGTCTTACTGGTCTGTGGCACACAGACACCGAGCAAGGTCTTACTGGTCTGTGGCACACAGACACCGAGCAAGGTCTTACTGGTCTGTGGCACACAGGCACCGAGCAAGGTCTTACTGGTCTGCAGCACACAAGATACCGAGCAAGGTCTTCCTGGTGTGCGGCACACAGACATCGAGCAAGGTCTTACTGGTGTGCGGCACACAGACACCGAGCATGGTCTTACTGGTCTGTGGCACACACACACACCGAGCAAGGTCTTACTGGTCTGCGGCACACAAGATACCGAGCAAGGTCTTACTGGTCTGCGGCACACAAGATACCGAGCAAGGTCTTCCTGGTGTGCGGCACACAGACACCGAGCAAGGTCTTACTGGTCTGCGCCACACAGACACCAAGCAAGGTCTTACTGGTCTGCGGCACACAGACACCGAGCAAGGTCTTACTGGTCTGCAGCACACAGACAGCGAGCAAGGTCTTACTGGTTTGTGGTACAAAAACAATAGATTAATTTGCCAGAGATCACGCTGTCTGTCTGGCTTTACTGAATACGAGGTTCACTGCACTGTTTACTGTTTGTCAATAACAAAACTAAAGTGACATTTTCACAAACCTGGAGAAAACTAAATGGTTTTAAATGGGGCCTCACCATGAGTTGGAGACCTCTCTACATTGAAAGGGATAAAATCCCATTTAAAATCAGTGAGAACTTGGATGATGTGTATTTGTCCCTTATAGTCCAGTTGGTTTTCTCCAGAAATGCACCAATTAACCATGAGTGCCAGACGGGTATGAAATGCACTGCGTACCCCTCTGATACTCAAAAGATTAACATGCCCCGCAGTTTCACCCAAACTCTAAAGCATGAGAGTCAAAAGCTGAACTTCCAGATGTTGGGGGCTACAATTCCCAACTAGCTAAAAGCTCCAACATCTGGAGGTCCAGGCACCCTGTTGTACAAGGAGTAACACCCAGACGTCTCCTCTGACCTGACTTTCTTCTCCTGCTGTGACCTCTCCAGTCCTCTGTCCTTGTCTGTGGGGATTTCCAGCGGGTTGTTTATGGTTGTGGTGTGGTCTATTGGTGGGATGGGGCTGCCACTATCCTCATCGCTGCCCAGGGGAGGGGGCACTTCAGGTTTATTATCCTCCAAGTCTTCTGCCTCGGACCTCGTGTTAGACTCAGGTTTACTGCCTCCATCTCCCTTGTTGGTTGCGTTCCCATTCGCTAAGTCATGGATGATTGGCTGGAATCCTGCAGGAGCCTCTGAATCCTTGTCTGTCCCATCTACAGATTCGTCCCTGTTCTCCCTTACAGATGTGACCACACTGGACTCATGCATATCGCTGGACACCATGTGAACAAGAGCAGAAGTTGCGTCCAAGTCCTCCTGGATGACCCGTACATGTTCAATAACAACTTCTTCCTCTACCTTGGGAGAGACACTTTGGGTAACTATGTCTTTGTCTTCAGCTTGGACTTGTGTGACCACTCCAGGACTCTCCTCTAAAGTATCTGGAACCTTCTCTTCTGCACACGGAGCAGCTTCTTCTGTTTGACCTGGAGATTCGCTCAGGTTGGAGGCTGAATCTCTGTCCAGCAGTTTCGGCTCGGTCTCCGCTACATTAGGGACAACTTCTTCCTGATCATCACCCTCTTCCTCCTCCTCTTCCTCCTCACTGCTGCTCTCCGGGGCGGACCCGGCCGGCTGCTTGTTCAGTAACTGTAGAGTCGTCGCCTGGGAGATAAAAGAAAGGGGTCAGTGAGGGGTCCCGGTGTCTTCCTGTGAACCCCCGAATCCCCAGTCTAGAAGAAGAGCGCTTAGCACCTTACATCTCGATCTGGATCCATTGGGACATATGTATAAGGATAAAATTGGAGCAATTCCTGTGCAAGCCAACTGCAGCATAGAAAAGAAAGATACCCCTAATCCCTACTGATTTAAACAAGATTTTTAACCCTTTGGAGGCTAGAGGTTTCCAAAACGTTTATTCGATGGGGTTCAAGGAGTTATAAGAATTATTGTATAACCAGCTGGAATGTTTACTTATTCCCTGATCTGCACAGCTGGATTGTCCCGAGATTGCTCCCTTTTGCCGTTGTGCATACGGCCCTGTTCATGTGCCACCACTATTCACTGCTGAAGAAGGATCAGAAATGTGAGAATTAACCCTCCCCTGGCCAAGTCGTAGAACAGGAGCTGTACCTTTATTGTGCTCATAATGGTTCCCAGCACTTCCCGGCCGCTGTACGTCTCTTCCACCTCAAACTCCGCCCGAAGTGACTGAAAGACGCTGTTCATTATCTTCTTCACCTGCGGACCGGAGCAGAGAGGGGGGTCAGTGTATAACCCCTGAGCAGAGCAGTGTGTGTGTGTGTGTGTGTGTGTGTGTGTGTGTGTGTGTGTGTGTGTGTGTGTGTGTGTGTGTGTGTGTGTGTGTGTGTGTGTGTGTGTGTCAGTGTATCACCCCTGAGCAGAGCGGGGGGGTCAGTGTATCACCCCCACATCCGCCGGATTTCCCTTCAGTAAAGTGCTCGATTTAACCCTTTGACTGTCAAACAGGTATGCAACGTATTGCAATGTGTTGCGTACCTCCTGGCACTCAAAGGGTTAACCTTCTGAGTGCCACATAGCTGCACTACCCTCGGGCACTGAACGGCTTAATTCTTAATCTCTCTATGGCAGTAAAACACGAAGAACCCAACTGCAGAATAGCATCATGTGGTCGTGACTCATAAAAGGACGTCTGATTATTCCTGTAAAGCATAACGTTTATATGTGTAATTACATTTAGGAAGCAGAGGGCCCTGAGACTAGTGTTTCCGTTTGGAAATAAACCCACTTATATGTTACAATAATCCAGAAGGGACAAGAGGGCTGTTTGCAGCAGAGTTTTAGCAGTAATAAGGCAGAGGCCTGACTGTACTTTAGTATAAACAGGTCACGTTCTAGATACAGTCTGACCCAATAACAACCACCCTTTATGTACCTTACTATCAACAAAAATTCCTAATAACCTCTAACATTTTTCTGCCCTTGTGCTTTCTGCTCAAGAGATAAAATCATCAATCAGTCCTGGTGGACAGGTCCACGGGGGCGGACGTGACAGGTCCACGGGGGCGGACGTGACAGGCCCACGGGGCCGGACGTGACAGGCCCACGGGGCCGGACGTGACAGGCCCACGGGGCCGGACGTGACAGGCCCACGGGGCCGGACGTGACAGGCCCACGGGGCCGGACGTGACAGGCCCACTGGGCCGGACGTGACAGGCCCACGGGGGCGGACGTGACAGGCCCACGGGGGCGGACGTGACAGGTCCACGGGGGCGGACGTGACAGGTCCTGGCAGATTTTTCAGACTTAAGCAGACAGAGTGCGCAACATATTGCAAAGGGTTTACGATTACCATGTGCAGTGAAAACAGATTGAGGACCTGCAGTCCTGCCAGAAACGGTCACACCCGCCTCCATGGTCCTGACAGGCACATCTGATTGAAAAATTCAGAGGCCCTTAATAGCTTCTGACCATAGTAAGTTAAGTGTAGGGCAGATTATTAGGAAGTTTACTTCCCCTTTAAGTCCTATCACTGTGGTTTGATGTACTGTATATCGCAGTTACAGTAGGATCAGATATGGGAGTGATGTACCTCTGAGGTGCAGGCTACAGGGGGCGCTGCTTCACTCTGAGCAACTCACCTCCTCCGTGGTGTCCACAGACGGCACTCTCGCCTCCTCCTCAGATCTCCTCTTGTTCTTTTCTTCCACCAGAGCCGCCATGTTCCTCTTGAGCTCCTCATACTGTAAGAGACAGACAGAGGGTGTTGATCTGGAGGGCACAGATAGGGGAGCAGACTACCGATCTGGAGGAAAATGGGTCTTTCACGTGATAAAGACAAACACCGGCACAGCCTCAGACCAAGAGCAAAACAACAGAGGACAATATAACTTCAGACTGAGAGATCCAACAAGCCCGATACTCGTTCCCAGCAAGGACACAGTAATCCTGCACAGGGGCAAAATGCAGCAATTCTGGGGTGAACTAACTGCTGCACAGGGAATAAATAACATTTCCCTAACTTTCCACCTATTTAAATGGGATCTTTAACATACTGAATGCTTGAGAGGTCTCCATTGAATTGTGATGTGCCTCAGACTCACCTTCTCTCTCAGTGGCTGTAACTGTGCGGCCTGTTCCTGCAGCTCAGAGAGGCGCTGATCATCCCGACCTCGAGAGGACGCCTGAGTCACAATGATACACAATGTATAAAGAATAATATATAGAAATAGGATATTCCTCAGTGATAGTATAAAAGGTTTAGATTATAAATACAATCTGGCAGTAACTGAAGAATGAGAGGCAGGAATCAGATGTCAGGACGGTGCTTTGGAGAGGAGACTATTGCTGTTATATTCAGTTGGACCAGATATGGGAGTGATTTACCACAGTGTCTTAAACTACAGGGGGCGCTGTTGTAGGCAGTAATTAACTCACTTCCTTCGTGTTGTCTGTGGCTGGAGGACTCTGCTCCATCTTAGATCTCTTGTTTTGTTCTTCCACCAGAGCCAACATCTGACTCTTAAGCGCCTCATACTGCAAGAGACAGAGAGTCAGTGCCGCTATCAGGAATCAGGACGAGTATATTATATAATAGATCATTTAGAGGAAAACAAATTACTGCACAAAAGGGTATTTTTATCCCATGAATGGTTTCACTGAGGGGAGGGGCATAAACCCAACACTGAGGGTGAGGAGGGGCACAAACCCAACGCTGAGGGTGAGGAGGGGCACAAACCCAACGCTGAGGGAACCCAACACTGAGGGAGGGGAGGGGCACGAACCCAACGCTGAGGGTGAGGAGGGGCACAAACCCAACGCTGAGGGTGAGGAGGGGCACAAACCCAAGGGTGAGGAGGGGCACAAACCCAACGCTGAGGGAACCCAACACTGAGGGAGGGGAGGGGCATGAACCCAACACTGAGGGTGAGGAGGGGCACAAACCCAATGCTGAGGGTGAGGAGGGGCACAAACCCAATGCTGAGGGTGAGGAGGGGCACAAACCCAACGCTGAGGGAACCCAACACTGAGGGAGGGGAGGGGCATGAACCCAACGCTGAGGGTGAGGAGGGGCACAAACCCAACGATGAGGGTGAGGAGGGGCACAAACCCAACGCTGAGGGAACTCAACACTGAGGGAGGGGAGGGGCATGAACCCAACACTGAGGGAGGGGAGGGGCACGAACCCAACACTGAGGGAGGGGAGGGGCACGAACCCAACACTGAGGGAGGGGAGGGGCACGAACCCAACACTGAGGAGAGGGGAGAGGCACGAACCCAACACTGAGGGGAGGGGAGAGGCATGAACCCAACACTGAGGGGAGGGGCATGAACCCAACACTGAGGGGAGGGGAGAGGCATGAACCCAACACTGAGGGGAGGGGAGAGGCATGAACCCAACACTGAGGGGAGGGGAGAGGCATGAACCCAACACTGAGGGGAGGGGAGAGGCATGAACCCAACACTGAGGGGAGGGGAGAGGCATGAACCCAACACTGAGGGAGGGGAGGGGCATGAACCCAACACTGAGGGGAGGGGAATGAACCCAACACTGAGGGAGGGGAGGGGCATGAACCCAACACTGAGGAGAGGGGAGAGGCATGAACCCAACACTGAGGGGAGGGGAGAGGCATGAACCCAACACTGAGGGGAGGGGAGGGGAGAGGCATGAACCCAACACTGAGGGAGGGGAGGGGCATGAACCCAACACTGAGGGAGGGGAGGGGCATGAACCCAACACTGAGGGAGGGGAGGGGCATGAACCCAACACTGAGGGAGGGGAGGGGCATGAACCCAACACTGAGGGAGGGGAGGGGCATGAACCCAACACTGAGGAGAGGGGAGAGGCATGAACCCAACACTGAGGGAGGGGAGGGGCATGAACCCAACACTGAGGGAGGGGAGAGGCATGAACCCAACACTGAGGGAGGGGAGGGGAATGAACCCAACACTGAGGGAGGGGAGAGGCACGAACCCAACACTGAGGGGAGAGGCACGAACCCAACACTGAGGGGAGAGGCATGAACCCAACACTGAGGGGAGGGGAGAGGCATGAACCCAACACTGAGGGGAGAGGCATGAACCCAACACTGAGGAGAGGGGAGAGGCATGAACCCAACACTGAGGAGAGGGGAGAGGCATGAACCCAACACTGAGGAGAGGGGAGAGGCATGAACCCAACACTGAGGGGAGGGGAGGGGCATGAACCCAACATGGAGGGAGGGGAGAGGCATGAACCCAACACTGAGGGGAGAGGCACGAACCCAAAACAAACAAGGCTGTGCCTCGCACTCACCTTCTCTCTCAGTGGCTGTAACTGTGCGGCCTGTTCCTGCAGCTCAGAGAGACGCTGATCATCCCGACCTTGAGTGGACGCCTGAGTCACCGGGGACAGAGATACACAATGTCACATACACACACATAGTACCACAAACATACAATATACAGTATTACACACACACACAATAAATACATAGTTACACAGACACCATGTACAGTGTGATAGAATTGTGTGAGTGGCTTCTGCCCTTCAGGCCCTCGGTGCTTTTCTAAGATCTACAGCAGGGCCCACACACAAAGTCCCAGAGGGGTAATTCTGGGGTACAGTTACCCCCTTGAGGACCAGGTGTGTCACACACAGCCAAGCAATGTGCTGCAGACCCTTCTCTTCTACAGGAGGTGAACGTCTCTGTGTAATGTGACTTTCTAAATCTCACATCTGTTCACCTGGGTCTTGGTCCCCCGGCTGTTGTGGACTACAATTCACAACACCATGATAGGGACTGTAGTTCTCAGGAGCTGGGAGGCCACAGGTTGCCCATCACTGTAGGTACAGAAATGTCTCCTAACCTGCTCTGCTGCCTGCTCACGAGTCTTCTTCAGAAGCTGCCTCAGGTTCTCCATCTCCTCCTGAAATGACCTGCGCAGCTCCTCCTGCTCCTCCTCGGCCCGTTGGCGCTCCTGCTGGGACCTCCTCTTCCTTTCAGCAAGGCTCTGCCCAGGGCACAGGAAAGGTCAAATATACATTTGCTTGCCTGGTTAATAGAAGTGTGGGTGCACATATAGGGACAGACTTCTAATCACCCACTAGAGGCTCGTACTAACCATTCCAAGTGGTAGAAAGTGGTGAAACCCACATCAAAAACAATGCACGCATACATATTTTAGGGAAAAAAAATAAAAGACATTCTAACTACATGTAAAACGTATGTATTATTGCTTCTGGATGTCATGTCCATGGAGACGAACATGACAATCGCTGGTAGTTTTATCAAACAGAAGCGGGCAAGTTGCTGTCTCTTAGAGATAATCTTACCACGTGCAGTGATCAGTGTCCTGGGTTCTACCGTCTCTATGGACCCGACATCCAGGACTGACTGCGAATGTCATAGCTTCAACAAGAGTAACATTCGTAGGGGCCATCAGGATTTTCTGGCCAAAGTAAGGTTACGTGGGGGATTATTATTACGTGGGAATGAACTCTGAATGCCAGTGTGGTCCGGGATGCACTGCGTCACCCCAGCCATGTCAGTGCCCAGCATGTATGGAGTGAAAACACCGACTGGCGCAAGTAGAGGGTCAGAGTGTTACCTTCTCCAAATTCTCCTTCTCCCCTTTCAGGTCCGACACCTCATCCTCCAGCGCCACCAGTCTGAGCTCCAGCTGCCGGCGGCTCTCCTTCTCGCTCTTGGCGCGGGTTTTGGTCTGGTCCGAGGTCTCCTGCACCTCTGAAGGGTACAGCGGACAAGTAATAGAAACAAACAGAAATGTGGAGTCAAACCAACTGCACCATAGGGGACGAGTTCTCAGACATCCCATTACAGGGGTATTTAACCCTCTGAACACTAAAGTGGTCTCTAATGCACTGCCTTTCAATGTTCTGGAGTCTTCTGTGCACTTACCTATAAGCTGAGTCTGCAGGGAGCTGAGCTGAGTCTTGTGCTTCTCTACCTCGTGCAGAGCTGTAGCCAGCTGTGATCGGAGCTCCATCTCCTTCTTCTGATGGTCCGTGACCTCGAGCTGCAGGCGGGACACCTGACCGGTCGCTGCTGCCAGCTCCTCCGCTACCTTGGCCTGTAACAGGAACCATAGAGGAGAGGGTAATGTGCATCCTCTAACCGCACAAAGTATCTTCAGTGGACATGGGAGGGGGTCATGGTGAGATGAGAGGTCATAGGGGTGGTAGTAAGGGGTAATGGAGATAGTGCGCATTGATTTTGACAAGAGTGGTAGGGGGTCTTGTCCTCCCTGCTGTCCAAATCAACTCCCCTGTGAAATTAACTGCATTGAGTTTGACAAGCCTGCCCATTCCTGTCCAAATCATCACCCCTAATGAAATATCTGGTTTTCACCCTACCCACCCCTATCAAAATCAGTGCCCCTATTCAGCTCCCTGGTTTGCCCTCCCCCCACAAGCCACTCCTATCAAGATCACTGTTCCTATGAATTCACTGTCAAAATCACCTCCCCCTATCTCCACCCACCTGCCACCCCCTGGGGCATAACTGCCAGCAAGTCAGTACGTCTTACATTTTTATATCTACATATACATACACATACACACACACAATTATGTTAAATTATACACACACACACGCACACATCTGATGTTTACGCACGTGTGTGCTTTTACATACTGAAAGGTGGGTGAAAAGAAAGGAAACGTGCACCCGCAGACCTCACCTGGTGCCAGCCCAGATCCATTTGCAGTGCATGCTGGGAAGACAAAGCAGCGACAGTAAGGAGAAGCAGCACAGAGAAGGCAAATCACAGTA
This sequence comes from Rhinophrynus dorsalis, assembly GCA_037306005.1. Lineage (NCBI taxonomy): Eukaryota > Metazoa > Chordata > Amphibia > Anura > Rhinophrynidae > Rhinophrynus > Rhinophrynus dorsalis. The sequence goes on from CM074726.1 coordinate 2,617,968, forward strand.
TGCAAGCGAGAGAAGAACGACACCCCATACAGATTATATGAAGTTACTATATAAATCACAGTATGCAAGCGAGAGAAGGATTGTGCCCCCATACAGACTATATGAAGTTACTATATAAATCACAGTATGCAAGCGAGAGAAGGATTGCCCCATACAGACTATATGAAGTTACTATATAAATCACAGTATGCAAGCGAGAGGATTGTGCCCCATACAAACTATAAGGAGTTACTGCATACATCCCACTCTGGAAGATGGAAAGAATAGAACGGAGTCTCCTTGCTTCCTGAAAGGGTCTCATGGAAATACCGTTTATTAGACATGGGCCTAGGCGTTCACCTACTACTCTGGAATCCAGGAGCTGCTCAGTGATTTGCAGGCGACTAATTCATTGTCATTTACATGAACACGGAGAGGCTGACGTACTGAGAAAATTGGAGCAATTCAGTAACAAAGCAACTGCAACAAAAACATTCCCATTGACTTAAATTGGCCTTTTTAACCCTTAAACGCTAGACGTATCCAGAACATTGCTTCACAACCTGTTGGATACCTCTCCAGGATTCAAGGGGTTACAAGCATCTTCCTCTAGACTAAGTTCTCACCAGCAGGGGGCCCTCTGATCCTTCTGCTCTCCACATGTGATTGTACTATTTAATACCTCTGTATGTCTATTCCCTATTGTACATTGCTGCGGAATTAGTTGGCGCTATATAAATATTAATAATAATAAGCCCCATTTAAGACAATGTGAATTGTTCCAATTTTTCATAGTACGTCAGCCTCAAAGACACATATATTGGTTTTCATATTAGAAAAGAAAAATAAGTCCCTTGATGTCTTGGATGAAAGTCAAAACCTTAATTTACAGACAGAATTGGAGTCATGCAGCAAGCGTCTCGTTTCACAGATATAACCGGGGTGGGGGGATTTGTACTTTGTATTGACGGGTTATACTTATTATTCAGCTCTTTTAGATGCTTTTGTTCATGACCTACAAATTAGCCAATCAGAGCAGATTCGTTACAGACACCCCCCCGAGGGACTGGCCTACTTCCTGTACACTGAGCCGACCCCACCCGCCAATGCTGCAGACAGAAAGACGTGATCACAAAGAGAAGGTTGGAACAAGGACCGCCAGTGTGGATCTTAGCAGAACACAAAAACGCTTTTGTACGGTGGTACCCATCATGGACAGAGGAGGATGATGGAACTTGTAGTCCTACAATAACTGGAGAGACACAAGTCACCGAACTCTGACAGAGAGGCTTGTGTGTGACTAAGTGGCAGTAAATCTATCAGCATTCTTATGAACATGAATAGAACCAACCCTCCTTTACATCTAACTATTTACTGCCCTTACTGGAACACCCTGTACATTTTCGCATGGACTGCTATTCCACTATCCATAACATTACTCGGATATTCCAGTCTTAGCCCCTTATATGATGGAGAGGTCTCCACCTCATTGCAATACAAGGAGCCAAATGTACACAGGGAAAGTGGAGAAATTCTGGTCCAAACCAACTGCACCATAGGGGTAACATTCCCACTATTATAACTGGGATTTTTAACCCCGTGTATTGCTTCTCAATGTGCCAGAGACATCTCTAGCATCCAGGAATAATAAGTATTAATGGAACTTGTATTTGTTCCCTTTGGCGGAGCTGGTTTGCTAAAGACGTTTCTTGCACCTAAGGGTGCAGATATCCAGGTTGTGGTACCTTCTCCTGCACTGCGTGCAGCATTCTAGCCTGCGTGTTCTCCGTGGTCGTCTTCAGAGAGTCGTTCCTCTGTTCCATCAGAAGGTTACTCTGCTCCACGTACCTGGTGGGAAGAGAGAAGGCAGATGGTCACTGACTCACTAGAACGGATCTAGGACAGTCACTACAGCAGGTCGTTTCATGTCAATTGATAGGGAAGGTTCAGAAAAGACAAGTGCAGGGAGGGAGAGAGAGTAACACCTTTGTCATGTCATCAGCACCAAAATCTTTCATCAACAGATTCCAAGGACCTTATGCAGAAAGGAAACAATCAATCCTGGGGCAACCCAACTGCACTTTAGGGGAGCAAGTAAGAATTCCCAGTTATTTCAATGGGTCTTAACACCTTGAATCCTAGGGAAGTCTATCACACAGCGTCAGACTGCACTGGAGATAATTAGCTTTTCAAGGGGGTGAAAACACCACTGAAATGAATGTAAATGTAGGGGGATTTGGCCCTTTCGGTACAGTAAGCTTGTTCCAGGATTGCACCAGTTCGTGTTAGTATATTAGACTCCATGTGTCTGGACATATGTGCTGGTGCTCAGTTAGGGAAATGATATAGAGGTGCACGTCGTGTTCATACATACCCCTAATTGTCCCTGGAGACCCTCCAAGATCTTACCTTTGATTGCGAGTAAGGAGTTCCCCAATTTTAGCATTCTGCTCCTCTATACGACTGCTCTTGTCTAACACCTCCTGCTTCAGACGCTCGTTCTCCTGGGAATCAAGACGAGCACACAGATTGTTATGTTATGGTACCTCAGGACACAGACAGGTTCTGCAGAACGGGACGACTTTCTCTTTCAAGATAAGTAAAGCCAAACACAGAAGGAAAAAAATATTCACACAGGAGAGATAATTGTATGAATTTATTTTTTACTATCACTTATATTTACCCCATAATGGGTCACATAATGGTTTAAAGTGATGTTCTATTAGATTTGTGAGATTACTCAAGTCCCACGTACACATATCGGCCAGTCCAGAACTTGTTTCCTGAAAAGCAGCCCATAGGACACAGTACTCTGCAGCTGGACACTTAAAGCTACAGAAAACTCTGATATCAGACATTTTCCATAACCCTGTAAAGACCAAGGGGTGTTACAAAGCAACGCATTAAGCATCCCTTTGGCCATTAATGGGTTAAACAAAAGAATAGTCACTCTCTAGACATGATCCAAACAAACCTCAAAATTAACCATTTTGTTTTGTTAATGAAGCCCTCTCCTTTATAGTGTCTGGCAAGAGTGAAAATGGTCTTCATTCCAATGTTGCCTGGTTCTGTTATCTCTGTCAGAGAGGATCAGATCGATGTTAACACTGGAAGTACTACTGTCTGGACCATCACTGAGGTTCATATTCCTCAAGTCAGTGGTGGTTTCTTTAACTGTAAGGATCATTGGGTAGTGCTACACATCGCTCTGTGTTTTTCTGTTGCAAGTATAGATTACTAGTGTAAAAGCCCATGTACACAGGCCAAGTTTCGGGTGATATTAACCCTTTGAGTGCCAGAGGGGTACGCAACGCATTGCTTTGCAATGCGTTGAGTTGCATACCCCTCTGGCGCTCAAAGTGTTAAGAGGCCGGTCCTGCTCTGTCTCCTCCCGCCGACACAGTCATGCACTGTAGAGACTGCCCGAAAGCTCAGAACTCCCAGCATTCCGTGCTCCCAGCATTCTGTGCGTTCGGACACTCTCTACAGCGCATGATGGCTTCTGACAAACATCCCAGAGAATTATTATATAGGATATGTGACTGACATCTGCTCAGTGTAACCTTCTGGAGAGAAGTGACACAAGGGTTGCTGATACAGGGAAAGACAGAAGTATGTGCAGTGGAACTGTCCTTAGTATCATTATCCTGGGTTAGACCTTGCCATGTGACTTTGTAGCCCATTTTATTTTTGTAAACATATAAAGAGGAATTTGATAGCGTCTCATGTAAGGCTGAACAGTGAGTTATAAACGAAGGAGATGTCAAGTGTGATGGTCTGATGGCGGACATGATACAGTGAATGTAGTGGATCCCACCTGGGTGATCCTCTGAATATTGTTCAGGATCATTGCGCTCTCCATGGTGATGGAGGAGATGCCGGGAAGCAGGAGGGAGGCGCCCGCTGAGTTTTCTTTCTGGAGGTTGTCCACCTGTCCAGAGAAAAGCAAGACGTGAGGACGTGTGACAAAGACAGAACGGGACAAATGAATGGAGGGCACGGGGCAGGGCGCTACCTACTTTGGATGCCAGGTTGTCTATCTTGTCGGCTATTTTACCGATGGATATTCGGATCTCGGTGCTGTGCTGTCGCGCCTCAGTCATCAGGAAGGAGGTAACATCGCCGCTGGCTGATAAAAGATATACATTAATGTTATTTAGCAGAGATGGACAATAAAGCTTTAGCGGTTTAACCCTTTTAGGACCAGTAGGGTGCGCAAAGCAAAGAGCTGCACAATTCTCTGTCCTGAAAGTGTTAAAGTAAGGGCCTTACACACAAACAAAACAGGAGCAAACCAGCTGCATTACTGGGGGACAAATCCAAGTTCTGAAATAGGGATTTTAACACCTTGAATGCTAAATGGGCCCTCAACGTATTCGTTTGCAATACATTGGAGATTCAAGAGGTTAAAAGTCTCACTTCAATTAATGGGACATGTATGTGTCCCCCATGGTGCACCTGGTTTGTTCTACTTTTCTCCTTGTGCACGTGGCCCTGGGGCAGGTATATAACACACTGTTCCCCGTACCTTGGTAATGTGCCGGCTGCTGCAGCTGAGAGGGGTACATGTGTCCCACGGGCTGTAGCTGGGTGGCAGTGGCGGGTGCCTGCGGGTAGGTGTACTGCACCCCGGCATATGGCTGCAAGACAAAGAGGTGGCTGAGGAAACTGGATACATAGATTTAACCCCTTGGATTCTGGAGGCCTCCCCCCTCCTCCCTAATATGTTATACCCCTTCTTCTACCAAGTGCAGTGTGCCCAGCCGATGTGGGGCACTGCACTTGTGTTTCATGGCGTTGTGGGACAAGAGTGGATTTAATACACAACTATATGAAGGTGATCACCCCCATGAGGGATTAGTTTTCCACTAAACAAGTTGTTACCTGGAACGCTGGAGCGGGGGAAAGGGCCTGAGAAGGAAGGGGCCCTGCAGGTATCAGAGCAGCCGATTGCACCTGAAGTCCTGGGACTGGTGGCTGCTGGGGGACTGAAAAAGGAGGAACATGAGGGTCACCATCCCACCAAAAGCACCACAAACTGCTGCCAACATCAACCCCACCGACAGAGCCACAATCTGTCCTGGTTATTCACACAAACAACCACAAACTGTCCTGGTTATTCACACAAACAACCACAAACTGTCCTGGTTATTCACACAAACAACCACAAACTGTCCTGGTTATTCACACAAATAACCACAATCTGTCCTGGTTATTCACACAAACAACCACAATCTGTCCTGGTTATTCACACAAACAACCACAATCTGTCCTGGTTATTCACACAAACAACCACAAACTGTCCTGGTTATTCACACAAACAACCACAAACTGTCCTGGTTATTCACACAAACAACCACAATCTGTCCTGGTTATTCACACAAACAACCACAATCTGTCCTGGTTATTCACACAAACAACCACAAACTGTCCTGGTTATTCACACAAACAACCACAAACTGTCCTGGTTATTCACACAAACAACCACAATCTGTCCTGGTTATTCACACAAATAACCACAATCTGTCCTGGTTATTCACACAAACAACCACAATCTGTCCTGGTTATTCACACAAACAACCACAATCTGTCCTGGTTATTCACACAAACAGCCACAATCTGTCCTGGTTATTCACACAAACAACCACAATCTGTCCTGGTTATTCACACAAACAACCACAATCTGTCCTGGTTATTCACACAAACAACCACAATCTGTCCTGGTTATTCACACAAACAGCCACAATCTGTCCTGGTTATTCACACAAACAACCACAATCTGTCCTGGTTATTCACACAAACAACCACAATCTGTCCTGGTTATTCACACAAACAACCACAATCTGTCCTGGTTATTCACACAAACAACCACAATCTGTCCTGGTTATTCACACAAACAACCACAATCTGTCCTGGTTATTCACACAAACAACCACAATCTGTCCTGGTTATTCACACAAACAACCACAATCTGTCCTGGTTATTCACACAAACAACCACAATCTGTCCTGTTTATTCACACAAACAACCACAATCTGTCCTGGTTATTCACACAAACAGCCACAATCTGTCCTGGTTATTCACACAAACAACCACAATCTGTCCTGGTTATTCACACAAACAACCACAAACTGTCCTGGTTATTCACACAAACAACCACAATCTGTCCTGGTTATTCACACAAACAACCACAATCTGTCCTGGTTATTCACACAAACAACCACAAACTGTCCTGGTTATTCACACAAACAGCCACAATCTGTCCTGGTTATTCACACAAACAACCACAATCTGTCCTGGTTATTCACACAAACAACCACAATCTGTCCTGGTTATTCACACAAACAACCACAATCTGTCCTGGTTATTCACACAAACAACCACAATCTGTCCTGGTTATTCACACAAACAACCACAAACTGTCCTGGTTATTCACACAAACAACCACAAACTGTCCTGGTTATTCACACAAACAACCACAAACTGTCCTGGTTATTCACACAAATAACCACAATCTGTCCTGGTTATTCACACAAACAACCACAATCTGTCCTGGTTATTCACACAAATAACCACAATCTGTCCTGGTTATTCACACAAACAACCACAATCTGTCCTGGTTATTCACACAAACAACCACAATCTGTCCTGGTTATTCACACAAACAGCCACAATCTGTCCTGGTTATTCACACAAACAACCACAATCTGTCCTGGTTATTCACACAAACAACCACAATCTGTCCTGGTTATTCACACAAACAACCACAATCTGTCCTGGTTATTCACACAAACAGCCACAATCTGTCCTGGTTATTCACACAAACAACCACAATCTGTCCTGGTTATTCACACAAACAACCACAATCTGTCCTGGTTATTCACACAAACAACCACAATCTGTCCTGGTTATTCACACAAACAACCACAATCTGTCCTGGTTATTCACACAAACAATCACAATCTGTCCTGGTTATTCACACAAACAACCACAATCTGTCCTGGTTATTCACACAAACAACCACAATCTGTCCTGTTTATTCACACAAACAACCACAATCTGTCCTGGTTATTCACACAAACAGCCACAATCTGTCCTGGTTATTCACACAAACAACCACAATCTGTCCTGGTTATTCACACAAACAACCACAAACTGTCCTGGTTATTCACACAAACAACCACAATCTGTCCTGGTTATTCACACAAACAACCACAATCTGTCCTGGTTATTCACACAAACAACCACAAACTGTCCTGGTTATTCACACAAACAACCACAATCTGTCCTGGTTATTCACACAAACAACCACAATCTGTCCTGGTTATTCACACAAACAACCACAATCTGTCCTGGTTATTCACACAAACAACCACAATCTGTCCTGGTTATTCACACAAACAACCACAAACTGTCCTGGTTATTCACACAAACAACCACAAACTGTCCTGGTTATTCACACAAACAACCACAATCTGTCCTGGTTATTCACACAAACAACCACAATCTGTCCTGGTTATTCACACAAACAACCACAATCTGTCCTGGTTATTCACACAAACAGCCACAATCTGTCCTGGTTATTCACACAAACAACCACAATCTGTCCTGGTTATTCACACAAACAACCACAATCTGTCCTGGTTATTCACACAAACAACCACAATCTGTCCTGGTTATTCACACAAACAACCACAATCTGTCCTGGTTATTCACACAAACAGCCACAATCTGTCCTGTTTATTCACACAAACAGCCACAATCTGTCCTGTTTATTCACACAAACAACCACAATCTGTCCTGGTTATTCACACAAACAACCACAATCTGTCCTGGTTATTCACACAAACAACCACAATCTGTCCTGGTTATTCACACAAACAACCACAAACTGTCCTGGTTATTCACACAAACAACCACAATCTGTCCTGGTTATTCACACAAACAACCACAATCTGTCCTGGTTATTCACACAAACAACCACAATCTGTCCTGGTTATTCACACAAACAACCACAATCTGTCCTGGTTATTCACACAAACAACCACAATCTGTCCTGGTTATTCACACAAACAACCACAATCTGTCCTGGTTATTCACACAAACAACCACAATCTGTCCTGGTTATTCACACAAACAGCCACAATCTGTCCTGGTTATTCACACAAACAGCCACAATCTGTCCTGGTTATTCACACAAACAGCCACAATCTGTCCTGGTTATTCACACAAACAACCACAATCTGTCCTGGTTATTCACACAAACAACCACAATCTGTCCTGGTTATTCACACAAACAACCACAATCTGTCCTGGTTATTCACACAAACAACCACAATCTGTCCTGGTTATTCACACAAACAACCACAATCTGTCCTGGTTATTCACACAAACAACCACAATCTGTCCTGGTTATTCACACAAACAACCACAATCTGTCCTGGTTATTCACACAAACAACCACAATCTGTCCTGTTTATTCACACAAACAACCACAATCTGTCCTGGTTATTCACACAAACAGCCACAATCTGTCCTGGTTATTCACACAAACAACCACAATCTGTCCTGGTTATTCACACAAACAACCACAAACTGTCCTGGTTATTCACACAAACAACCACAATCTGTCCTGGTTATTCACACAAACAACCACAAACTGTCCTGGTTATTCACACAAACAACCACAATCTGTCCTGGTTATTCACACAAACAACCACAATCTGTCCTGGTTATTCACACAAACAACCACAAACTGTCCTGGTTATTCACACAAACAACCACAATCTGTCCTGGTTATTCACACAAACAACCACAATCTGTCCTGGTTATTCACACAAACAACCACAATCTGTCCTGGTTATTCACACAAACAACCACAATCTGTCCTGGTTATTCACACAAACAGCCACAATCTGTCCTGGTTATTCACACAAACAACCACAATCTGTCCTGGTTATTCACACAAACAACCACAATCTGTCCTGGTTATTCACACAAACAACCACAATCTGTCCTGGTTATTCACACAAACAACCACAAACTGTCCTGGTTATTCACACAAACAACCACAATCTGTCCTGGTTATTCACACAAACAACCACAATCTGTCCTGGTTATTCACACAAACAACCACAAACTGTCCTGGTTATTCACACAAACAACCACAATCTGTCCTGGTTATTCACACAAACAACCACAATCTGTCCTGGTTATTCACACAAACAACCACAAACTGTCCTGGTTATTCACACAAACAACCACAATCTGTCCTGGTTATTCACACAAACAACCACAATCTGTCCTGGTTATTCACACAAACAACCACAAACTGTCCTGGTTATTCACACAAACAACCACAATCTGTCCTGGTTATTCACACAAACAACCACAATCTGTCCTGGTTATTCACACAAACAACCACAATCTGTCCTGGTTATTCACACAAACAACCACAAACTGTCCTGGTTATTCACACAAACAACCACAATCTGTCCTGGTTATTCACACAAATAACCACAATCTGTCCTGGTTATTCACACAAACAACCACAATCTGTCCTGGTTATTCACACAAACAACCACAAACTGTCGTGGTTATTCACACAAACAACCACAATCTGTCCTGGTTATTCACACAAACAACCACAATCTGTCCTGGTTATTCACACAAACAACCACAATCTGTCCTGGTTATTCACACAAACAACCACAATCTGTCCTGGTTATTCACACAAACAACCACAATCTGTCCTGGTTATTCACACAAACAACCACAAACTGTCCTGGTTATTCACACAAACAACCACAATCTGTCCTGGTTATTCACACAAACAACCACAATCTGTCCTGGTTATTCACACAAACAACCACAATCTGTCCTGGTTATTCACACAAACAACCACAAACTGTCCTGGTTATTCACACAAACAACCACAATCTGTCCTGGTTATTCACACAAACAACCACAATCTGTCCTGGTTATTCACACAAACAACCACAAACTGTCCTGGTTATTCACACAAACAACCACAATCTGTCCTGGTTATTCACACAAACAACCACAATCTGTCCTGGTTATTCACACAAACAACCACAAACTGTCCTGGTTATTCACACAAACAACCACAATCTGTCCTGGTTATTCACACAAACAACCACAATCTGTCCTGGTTATTCACACAAACAACCACAATCTGTCCTGGTTATTCACACAAACAACCACAATCTGTCCTGGTTATTCACACAAACAACCACAATCTGTCCTGGTTATTCACACAAACAACCACAATCTGTCCTGGTTATTCACACAAACAACCACAATCTGTCCTTTGTAGAAGGTGAGTCGTGTACAACAGTGATTCCCATACAGGACATCGATGCTCTGAAACCAAACAGTAACTAAAGGGACCTCTCCATTCAGAGAACCTACGAGGTCAGTGCACTGGGTACATAAACACAAAGGCCTGGTGTATGTTACATACAGAGGAGACAGACGTCTCTGTGCACCCCATGGAATACACTGACGCATTACCTGGTGCGTGTATGTGAGCTGCTGCCGCTGTGTGGCTTATCTGTGGTGTGGGTCGGATGGGGAGAGGAGCTGTGGGGTGGGGAGACATCCGCTGCGTATTAGGATCCTATAACAGGAAAACTGTATTACATCAAGACACAAACACCACTGAACCTACTACCAACGTAAAATATTACATGTGTATTAACAAAACAAGGTACTTAACACTTTGAGTGCCAGAGGGGTAGGCAACAATTGCTTTTTGCAAACCCCTCTAGTACCAAGAGAGTTAAAGGACAGTAACATCTATTAACAATATCACTTATCTTACTACGGACAGAAAATCCTCATAGCCCTTGTTATCTCCTCAATAAAGACACAGGAAAAATTCACGTCTTCAGTCCCTCCCGGATGTCATGTCCATGCAGACGGGCATAAAAATGGAAGCAGGCAGAGTACATGAGCCGACTTAACCCTTTAAGTACCAGAAAGATATACAGGGTTGCACACCCCCTCTGGTACTGGAATGGTTTAGATTAGCACATACGGTGAGAGGAGTTTGTACCCTGTGATCCTGGCAGCAACCGTCATGTCCACCTCCATGGACATAATGTCCTGGACTGAGTGAAGAGGTTATCTCTGGAACAAAGGTAAAACTCAAAAGGGCCATTAGCATTTCTATCCATAGGAGGGGTAAGGAGGGGGTTGCTGTAATTAAGAGGGGTTACTTCTCTATTAAATTCCTTGACTAAACTCTTGGCTACCAGAGAGGTCCAATAATAAACAATGCAGAGGCCACACAGGGGCCCTACCTCAATTTCAGAGTCGCTAGAGTCTGGCTGCGGAGTGGTGCTGCCCGCTAGGAACGGAAGCATGGGATGACCCATCTTTGCCATTCTAGAGATCAGCTTGGCTTTGGCGACATCTGGATTCTAAGTAGAAAGAAGATACCAAGTGTCAGGGGCAGAGGGTGAAACAGTGAATACTAGAGACACACGTGTATGAGGGAACATGTGTCGGACTGATGAATGTAGTGGAAATGATCCAGTCTACTCCGCTGTACCGGGAGCAAAGGGGTGGCTTGGCCTCCTCCAATCAGAAGGATGTTTTGTAGTCTTATATTCAGTAATCTTTATTATAAAACTCACAGGCTAATCCTGCGGAGTAAAACCGGCTCAGTGTCAGGAGGCTTTGAAGCTCTTACACTCCCACAACAGGTTAATTGTCAGGACACCAAGTGAACTGTAGGGGGAGCCCTCCAGACAACTGACAGCACGATTAATTAAAAAAAATCCTTAAACACTTATAACTTTGGAACAAAATCTCTCTCTGAACTGAGAGTTACCATGTTTTACTATTCAGGAAAAGCCCTACAATATATGAGTTTTCATAATAATGGCTTATTACACTGGGCAAACTAACTGCACCAGAGGGGAGGAATAAAAAAAAACAAAAAATGGTTTAAATGGAACTGATTGCTAATACGTTGGCTTCCTCACTAGCATTAAAGAGGTTAAAAGCCCCCTTTAGATCAGTCGACATTGTAAGAAATGATTTGTCCCCCTTTCCCCACCGTACATTTAGTTTCTCCAGACCTGCGCCTCTTCGGCTGTCCCAATACGCCCCCGAGAACCGAACGCAAAATAGGAAAGAGCAAGTCTGGGGCACACCAACTGCACAGGGGGTGGGGGATGCACATTTCCATAGATCTAAATGAGGCTTTACCCCCTGCACAATAGAGAGGTCTCTGACGAGAAGCAATAATGTAGAGAGCTTTCTAGTGTTCAAATGGTTAAAAGCCTCAGCTAAGACAATGGTTATTAGGGAAATATTATCTGTCCCCTATGGGGCAGTTAGTTTGTCAATTTTCTTTTAAATGGGTCATTTAACCCCTTGAATGCAAGAGTCCACCAAATCTTCTATGGACCTAAAATCCCCATGTAACTGAATGGAAAGTTTTCCTCGTTACACAGCCCAATCAGGAGGTCACCTGTATAACCAAGTGCATTACTGGATAGACACCACCCCTCATAGCCCAGTCAGAATGTCGCCCCCTGGGTGCGGGACACTTACTGCAAGTTGCTCGCTGATGGAGTTAGATTTGGCCCGGACAGCCGGCTCCCTGAGTGATGAGGAACAAAAACCATTAAGTACTAATAAAGCTTCTTTAAGGACCAAAGAAGTGCAATGAATTGCAGAACAATGCACTACACAGGACTCAGGAACTTAACCCTTTGTGTGCCAAGTGGGTATGCATGCATTGCTTCTCTCTAGAATCCAGTGGCTGGCTGGAGATAATAGGAACAGCCGTCCTGAACAGGAAGAGGACACTAGGCTGCCAACCAGTGCTTTAACAGTGCCCTCTGCTGGATTCTGTGGGAAAGGGGAGTCACGGACAACAGTTCTCCACAGAATGTGTAAAAGCCAAGCCACTTCCTGTCAAGTTTGAACTTTCAGGAAGTAATGGAGCGGATATTCACTTCCTGACAGTTTGAGCAGTTCCACTATTTAAATAAAAAATAAAACTAACATTGATAGGACTCCCCTTGAGTTACTCAGAGAAAAAAAGGTGGCTTTAGGCGGCACTGGGCTTGCAGACAGCGATGATTCCCCACTATTCCAATGCCCCATAGAAGATCAAAGACTTACCCAGGCTTGGGTGGCGCGGAAGACGGAGGCTGGGGTAATACTTCCACTGGGAGGCTGTCAGTGATGGGCACAGGAGAATCCCTTGAGCCAATACTCTGCCTGTCAGAGCCCTGATCCTTCTGCTTCATCTGAAAGACAAGGAGGAAAAAGGGTCACATGCAGAGAGAAAAAGTGGAGTCGTTATGGGACAAGCGAACGGCACCATAGGGGACTAATACAATGCTGTAAAATCCCCATGGATTTAAGTGGAGAATTCAATATACGGGGATTTAAAAAGTGAAACATCATCATCATCATCATCATCACACTGTGGGGCAAACTACCTGAACAATAAAACAAATGATGGGTAACTTTCCACTATGTTATGTGGGACTCTTAACCCCTCGTGCGCTAGAATCGCCTGCCACACACTACTTCATAACAAGATGGAGACCTCCATCTTCCAACGGGATAAAAGTACAATTTAATGTGGAAGTAACACTGTATAAGGACTGGAGGGATTTCTAAACCCAATTTGTATATTATATATATATATTATACATACATACATACACATATATATATACATATATATTATATATACACACCCACACACAATTATTTATTTAAAACTATATTTTGAGATATTTAGCTTTACTTATTTGTTGGTTCATGCAAAATTAGCAGGTACTTCTTGGTAGGAAGTGGCAGTTGGGAAGAAGGGTGGAACGTTAGCATTTGGCAGACCAGGCCGTGCCAGCCAATACGGACTCATCTACATACACTAACAAAATACAAGGTGTTAAAGGGACAGTAATGTCCAAAAAAAATATAACCAGTTTTGTAGCCTTTAAAAAAATAATCAATATGGTGCAAACCTGATCTCTCAATCCGCTATGGTGTGAGAGATACAGAGATTCAAAGTTCCCTCCTCCCGTCCCTTCTACTGATGTCAGATGTAAAGCTGCCAGCAGGAGAATCGAGTCGTACCACATGAGGAGGCTCTGCAGCAGAGCCGAGATCGTGTTATCTATAAATAATTACTTAATTGGAAAGATCTATAAAGTGGGCCTGGTTTGTAAGCACACTTAGTAGACATTTCCAGTGAATGAATTCTTTATAGATAACACGATCTCTGCTGCAGAGCCGCCTGTTGGTCCCCAGACCGGCATCTCCTGCTGTCAGCTAGACACTGACGTCAGGAGAAAGGGAGAGAGGGGGGGACGTTGAATCCCTATATCCCTCACACCATAGCAGTTTGAGAGATCGGGTTTGGACCATATTGATTATTTTTTTAAAGGCTTTATGATTTGTGAGATAACCGCTTTTAAACTTCGCTCCCCCCGCCTCTCCTCTGACATCAGCGTTCTTGCTGCAGCAGGGAATCCGGTCCTGGGACCGGCAGAGGCTCTTCAGCAGAGCCGAGATCTCGTTATGGAAGACGAGATCCTTCACTAAAACGGTCTTCTACATGTGACTGGTTACCAAGCACACGTAGAAGACCGTTATAGTGAAGGATCGTTTCTTCTATAACGAGATCTTGCTCTGCTGAAGAGCCTCCGCTTGATTCAAAGAAGGGATTTCCCTGCTGCAGCAAAAACACTGACGTCAGGGGAGAGGCAGGGGGAGCGAAGTTTAAAAGCGGTTATCTCACATACCATAAAGGTTTGAGAGATGCCGCTGGTGGCATTTAATTCAGTTTTACAAGGGCTTCAATATAAGGGATAGTAATTTTGAAGTATTACTATCCCTTTAAATATCTTAAATATTAATGGGAGATTGCATTTGTTTCCTACGTGCAGCTGGTTTACCCTACAATAGCACCACATCCAGTACGTCCCTTTGTACCACAGACTTCGTGGCACCCGCTCCTCTAGGGGGGGATAATGGGAGCCAGGCCTTAGCGTGGGAGGGACCACTGCACGTCCACCAGAAATCAATCTGTCACTCACCCGCTTCACCTCCACCTCAAACACCAGGGTTGCGTTGGCAGGAATCCTCCCGGCCACTCCTTGGGAACCATAGGCCAATGCAGGGGGTATGATCAGTAGTCGCCTGGCTCCTTTCTTTATGCCGAGCATGCCTTCCTCCCAGCCCTGGGCACAAACAGGGAGAGGCACGGATCAGTGTGAGAAATCACAGTACTACCAGGAGCGGGGAACATGAGGCCCTCCAGCTGCTGTCATACTAGGGTAATAAATAATGGGGTGAAGGGGAGGATGGGCAGAGTCAAGACTTTTTTTTTTTTTTTTCTACTTGAATTGCCCTTCCTCCCAGGGTTTTACCCCAGACTCTCTATGGCCCTAATCAAACACAGAAGAAAAATAAAGCGTAGAGAAGCAGTAGGTAAGAAGGTAGGAATCTAATCACACTGTTATTCGTCATGGTGTTTATATATTCACTAAATTAAATCCACAACATAGTGTCTACAACAATTAACTGCTGACACCCAGCTGTTAGCGCCTTTGACGTGCTGGGACCTTTAGTCCCCAACAGCTGTTGTACACACTAGGACTCTGCCCTCTATCACAGTACCGGGTTCACCCCCTTTTTACCTTAATGACCTTCCCAGAGCCTATCTTCAGCCGCAGCAGTTTGTCCTTCTGCACGTTGGAGTCAAACACCTGTACAGGAGACATTACTGGTTTCAGTAAACGTGGCAGGACTGTGACACAATATCCATAACTGGGAAAGCTCCAGATCTGGACTGGAAACTCAGCTTCAGGATTCCAGGGATACAGGTCTCCGTGACTTTCCCTGTACCAAAAGCACCCCCGCGCCCCTCCATCTTCCCCACATGAAAAGCCACAAACTGTGTGCTTTGTGTTATTGAATGTGGGCTGTGGTCTGTACGATTCTCCTGCTCCCTCCATGTACCTGGCCCAGTCCTTGACCCTGAAATAACCACCCGGTGTAGGCCACTTCCAACAAGTCTCCAACGTCGGCAGCCTGTCCATCCCCAGGGAGAAGATCCTGGGACAATACTGTGTCCAGTGAGGGGGAACTGTTACATTTGGCAATACAGACCTGGAGAGAGGGGGGAGAGAGATCAGGAATTGTGGCTTTTAGTGGTTAATAGATGCACTTGTATTTATATAGTTATTTGTTTATAAATATCTGCTTACCGATATCAATCCTAATACAGATCTGTATATAAATACCTGCTTACCGATATCAATCCTAATACAGACCTGTATATAAATACCTGCTTACCGATATCAATCCTAATACTGATCTGTATATAAATACCTGCTTACCGATATCAATCCTAATACTGATCTGTATATAAATACCTGCTTACTGATATCAATCCTAATACAGATCTGTATATAAATACCTGCTTACTGATATCAATCCTATACTGATCTGTATATAAATACCTGCTTACTGATATCAATCCTAATACCGATATGTATATAAATACCTACTTACCGATATCAATCCTAATACAGATCTGTATATAAATACCTGCTTACCGATATCAATCCTAATACAGACCTGTATATAAATACCTGCTTACTGATATCAATCCTAATACCGATCTGTATATAAATACCTACTTACTGATATCAATCCTAATACTGATCTGTATATAAATACCTACTTACTGATATCAATCCTAATACAGATCTGTATATAAATACATGCTTACTGATATCAATCCTAATACTGATCTGTATATAAATACCTACTTACTGATATCAATCCTAATACAGATCTGTATATAAATACATGCTTACTGATATCAATCCTAATACAGATCTGTATATAAATACCTACTTACTGATATCAATCCTATACTGATCTGTATATAAATACCTGCTTACTGATATCAATCCTAATACCGATATGTATATAAATACCTACTTACCGATATCAATCCTAATACAGACCTGTATATAAATACCTGCTTACCGATATCAATCCTAATACCGATCTGTATATAAATACCTGCTTACTGATATCAATCCTAATACAGATCTGTATATAAATACCTGCTTACCGATATCAATCCTAATACCGATCTGTATATAAATACCTACTTACTGATATCAATCCTAATACTGATCTGTATATAAATACCTACTTACTGATATCAATCCTAATACTGATCTGTATATAAATACCTACTTACCGATATCAATCCTAATACAGATCTGTATATAAATACCTGCTTACTGATATCAATCCTAATACTGATCTATATATAAATACCTACTTACTGATATCAATCCTAATACAGATCTGTATATAAATACCTGCTTACTGATATCAATCCTAATACTGATCTGTATATAAATACCTACTTACTGAAATCAATCCTAATACTGATCTGTATATAAATACCTGCTTACCGATATCAATCCTAATACTGATCTGTATATAAATACCTGCTTACTGATATCAATCCTAATACTGATCTGTATATAAATACCTGCTTACTGATATCAATCCTAATACCGATCTGTATATAAATACCTGCTTACTGATATCAATCCTAATACAGATCTGTATATAAATACCTGCTTACTGATATCACTCCTAATACTGATCTGTATATAAATACATGCTTACTGATATCAATCCTAATACCGATCTGTATATAAATACCTACTTACTGATATCAATCCTAATACCGATCTGTATATAAATACCTACTTACTGATATCAATCCTAATACTGATCTGTATATAAATACCTGCTTACTGATATCAATCCTAATACTGATCTGTATATAAATACATGCTTACTGATATCAATCCTAATACAGATCTGTATATAAATACCTGCTTACCGATATCAATCCTAATACTGATCTGTATATAAATACCTGCTTACTGAAATCAATAGCAGACGCTTCCGACTCGAACATGATGGACCAGCTCTGCCTCTGATCATCGTAGAAAGCAGCGTAGTTATTCAGCTGGACCTGAAACAGCAGCACAGGGGTCTGTCATTGCACCAAAAACACAGATTGTATCCAGTTTAAGGTTTCAGAGTTGGGCCGGTCTGCGCACAGTGAGAGAGACAAAGATCGAAGCAGCAATGTTCATACAACTTGAACACTAATAACCCTAATGATCCTATAGGGAGTTCCACAGGCTTCTCTGCACCTCTGTACAAGATCTCACCTAATAACCTAATGATCCTATAGGGAGTTCCGCAGGCTCCTCTGCACCTCTGTACAAGATCTCACCTAATAACCCTAATGATCCTATAGCATGTTCCACAGGCTTCTCTGCGTCTCTGTACAGGATCTCACCTAATAACCCTATAGCGCGTTCCACAGGATTCTCTTCACCTCCATATATGACCTCACCTAATAACCTTAATGATCCTACAGCGCGTTCCACAGGACTCTCTGTGCCTCTGTACAGGATCTCACCTAATAACCCCAATGATCCTACAGGATTTTATCAAGGTATGGAAATATTCATGTTATTTAGATAGATGGATAGATAGATCGATAGATATAAAATCATTTAAAGGAATAGTAATCTTTCACAAAAAAGCAGCTCCAATTAATCTTCATAGTATTTGTACCATGGAGAGTGTTATTTCAATTCTGTCAGAGTTGTAGTACAAGAGTAATTGAATGATAAAGTATCCCCCTCCCGCCCCTTTTACCTAGTGTAAGCCGCCTCCCCTCAGATGTGGAATCTGGTCCCTTGACCGGACAGATCACAGCAAGGGACAATCTTCTTACTGTGACCATAAGGAAAACCCTGCCCCTCTTGACAGGTTTTTCCATATGATCACTGAAGATTGTCCCATCTGGACAGTCTTGCTGCTCTGAGGTGAGCAGTGTTACATCAGTAGAAGGGGTGGGAGGGGGATACTTTATCATTCAATTACTCTTGAACTACAACTCTGACTGTATTGAAACACTATCAATGGCCCAAATACTATGAAGATTAATTGGAGCCGATTTTATTGTGAAACACTACTATCCCTTTAATGTTGCAATATAAGACCACAATGTACTTGTAGATGAACTCACACAGAAGGAAACCTGCGCCACTGCAATTCACTCTCCCCAGTTAAACATCATCATAAACCTAAGCACAGATTAGCAGGTGCCCATGGGGATTACCCTCGATATCAGCTAGAAATGATAGTGGAGCAGCACTTACCGTGAACACAAAGCCTGGGTGGATCTTGGCTGCTGCGACCTGTTGCTGTTGGCTGATGTAAAGCAGGATCCTGTACTGAATATTGGAAAAGGACAGGAGAAACGGGGTCAGTGTGCAGAGTGCAGGGTGGCAGTAGGGGTGCTGTGCAAAGGGACAGATGGCCAGGCCTAAGGCTGGTTTATGATATTTAATAACAATGACACTTTCTACTAAAGGGGTGGGCGACATGAGGTCCTCCAGGTGATGCTGGATTACAATTTTAACAGCTGGCAGAGGATAATGGGAGCTGGAATCCAGCAACAGCTGGAAGGCTTCACGTTGCTTTTTTTGCTTTATGGACCATGAGAATTCTACTGCTATTTCGACAAAACTATCCTGCCCCAGGACTGGCATATCATTAACCCTTTGAGTTCAAAGTGTGCAACTCATAGCAATCCCTCTAGCTTTCAAAGCGTCTCACCTCTTTGGCAGTGTGGTTCCCCAAAACTGCTGCCCCGAACTTGCCCTGCTTCACGTACTGTCCATTAACACTGCAGGGAGAGAGAACAGATCGGGAACGTTATGGGGGTTTTCTCAGTCAGTTTCAGACATTCGTGTTCCTCAGTGGATAGTCTATGAGATTATAATACTTCCTCATATTGAACATGGAACAATATATCGTTTGTCTATTTATTAATATTTACTAAAGAAGTACATGAATGTTAGTTAACCTTTTAAGGACGAGTGATGTACATGTTGCTTTGCAATGCATTTCACACCTCTATGGTCCTAAAAGAGTTAAATTAACCCTCTCTCTGTCAGACTGGACACTTATTTGACCATTGCTAGGCCAATGCATCAGATCTTACTGAAGGAATGAATATAATGTAAAGGACTGAAACCAAGAACAGGAAACATGTAACTCCAACTGTTGCTGGATTCCAACAGCCTACAGCTGGCTGAGGATGATGGGAATTGTAGTATGGCAATGGCTAGAGAGCCACATCTTGCCCATCCAAGCTCTAGAAGGACTTATCAGTGGCACGTGCTAGGTAGGTCCACTTACTATCTGTAGGCCTGAACAGCTGTGGCAAAGAGCACTGAGGGTGCTGGGCCCGATCCTGCCGCTCCCGGGGGCTTGGTGGATTTGGGACCTTGGAAAGGAAAACAGAATTATTAAACACATTTGGATATAATGACCCCCATGGAAATGTGCGCCGACTCCTTCCTGAGAATCCACTGCTGGTTCCCTCTGCTGCACCCAAGGACAGAGTTCCGACTGTCATTTCAACACATGATTGAAAAGAATCATATTTTGTTTAACCCCTTCGACACTAAATACATATCTAATGGTAGCAACTCCATCACAAAATCTTTCTGTTCCAGTAATATGTGGACATCTATCAACACGGATACATCTGCCCCAAGTATTTAAGGTCGTGCTCTCCTCACAATGCAAAGTGATGCAGGACAATGAATTCCGCTGACCAGGCCACATGTGGAATACAAAGCGGAGATTGGCCTTTCCTGAAAGACGGGAAACACTGGGGATTAACCCTCTGAGTGCCACAGCAGTGTTTAATCCTGAGTGAAGACATGAGCTGAATGCCCTGCTGGCACTCACTGGGTTAAAGGAACACAAACATACGAATACATAAAAAGAACTTGCAGTCGTAGGAACGAGTTGTTTGTGATGTTCGCTGATAGGCGAGATAAGGGCCACATTCAGAAGAATAAAGTGGGACATCTCTGGAGCAAATCAACTGCACCGTAGAGGGCAAATGAAAATTCCAATCCATGTTAATGGGGCTTTTAACTCCTTGAATGCTAAATAGGTCTTTAACCCATTGCTTCACAATGTGAAGGAGACCTCACTAGCATTCAAGGGGTTAAAGCCTCATTTACATGTCTGTTTATTTGGGGAAGTTTTACTTGCCCCCTATAGTACAGATGGATTGTTTCACTCTGTGCATGTGGTCTGACATGGGACACTGGCTTTGTGACCTCACTTCCTGTTTTATGTTACAGAGCAGTGTACAGGAAGTGAGGTGTGCAAAGGAAATTAGATTCCCCTGATCTGCGACTCATAGCACACATAAGATACCCTCCTCTTAAAGCCTCCAGGTGGATGGGGATCCTGGGCTGTGCAGAAGAAGCATTAAATGCAAAGCTAAAGGCAGTTTTCAAAAGTACAGTGAAAATACTATTTTAGCTTACAGGGTTACATTACACTTTAGGACAGGATTAGCAAATCATTTTAACACCAGGCGCGGTGACTACAACTCCCATCATCCCCAACCAGCCAGCAGCGCGATGAGAGTGGCAGTGCACCAGTGTTTGGAGGTGCAATAACCAAGCCCCTGCTTTAGGGTGTTACAGACCATGTTGGACCAGAGTGGAGAACTAACAAAGAAATGACAGACACAGGCTTCATGTGACCCATAATCATGTCCTTACCAATGGCCCCGGGGCCCTTCTTTGGCTGCTTGGGGGCGGTGTACTGGAAGGACTCATTCCCCTGCCCAGACACGGCTTGATCCAACCCGAACAGAGAGGCCAACTTCGCCCTGTAGGAGAAGACACATTTCAGAGAACCGTGTTGAAGTCTAAGGGTGTATTATCAAAGTGGATTCTGCAGCAAACCTACTGCACATACTCCCCAAATTATCACTGACTTAAATGTTTTTTAACCCTTGAGTGCTGTAGAGGTCTCTGATGCATTACAGAGCAATGTCTTGGAGACACATCTAACATTCAAGGAGTTAAAAGCCCCATTTAAGTCAGAAGGAATTTGCAGTGCTCCCCTAGAATACAAATGATTTCCCCAGAATTAGTCCACTTTTCTTTTGAAAATACAGTCAATATATGGCTAAATTTGCTGCAGAGTATTACTCTGGATGTCCATAAATCAATGCGGCACTAATGACAAAACTGATTTGTTTCTTGTCTTTGAATAACTAATAATTTAGAAAAAGCATAAAATACATATTTGCCCCAAGTAACGCCAATGGAATGCCGCCCTTTTTATATTCTGCTGAGGATATAGGTTAGTGCAGAGCCAATGGGACTTGTCATAACTGCCCATGATTACTCCTCTGGTTCAGCCAACCACAGCATTCTCCCGCACCACTTTTCCAGCATGACATAACTACAAACTTAAAACATCACCAAAACTCAGCCAGATCACGGTAAGGATTACCTGTCCCTACTCTCACAATGTCACAACAGGAAGCCATTGCAATAAAAGTTCAGCCAATCACAGCACATTATCCTCCCCATTTCTTTGTTTAGCCAAAAACAGCTCAGTTTTCCTCATTACACTAACAGAATGCAATCAGTAGCACCTCCTTATAACAGTGCCTCCCCCACTAACCTTAATCTGGGCAGGAAATCCTACTGGCCACTATTTATCAATTCTGTGTGGACTGGTTACCCAAAATTGATCTCTTATTTGTACTGGATACCAGTACAAATAAGGACCACAAACTCTCAGGTAGGAAGTCTTCAGTGCTAGGAAATTGTGATCTTACTTTTAGAGAACCAGTCCTCACAGTTACCACTTGGATGTTCTGCCCAGAAGGGAGAGGGAGAGTGTGTGTGTGTGTGTGTGTAGTTATTAATAGGTGTAGGTTTTCCTATAAAGCAGTCATTATCAGTCTTTTTTGCACAAGGCATGTCTAACACTCAGCTTAGAAGTCTTCATAGAAGACATAGCAAGCTAATCTGGTGCACAGGGTACCCCAGAGTGTCATAGCACCTTTAGGTGAGAACCACTGGTGTAAAGGTTTGCATCCCTATCTACAGGTCTTGTTATATACAAGTACTGAGGCAGACTGTATTTATAAAGAGACAATGAGTCCGGTCCCCAACTTCTCCCTGCTCCCCATTACATTACTGGTAACACCAACCCGTGAGCCGCACACCAGAGGTATTCTGTCCTCCAAGCCTGAGACATGTTGTCCTGCACACTGTGCCCTGTGTGCAGCTCCTATGCAGGTCTCCTGATGGCACCGAGCTGGTAACCCAGCCTCTCACACATTGGTGTGGTATGTAGATCCAGAGAGGAAAGACAGCACAGACTGACCACACGCCTGATAGTAAAGAGCATCTCATTGCTGGGCCAGGGACAGCAGAGCGGCAGAATGTCTGTGTGTTCCATCTAATTACTCTAATATGAGGCATCTGACACTGGTTTATTCCCTGCTATGGGTGAAAGGGACAGTTGTACTCGAGCGGTCTGAACTGGCTACTGGAGCGGATGTGTTCCACCTAAATCCAGTTCACTGGAAGGTTTTAACCAGTGAAATCCCACAGCACATTACAAAAAGACCAGAAAGAAAGGGGCATCTATATTAAGTCACAGTCAAGCAATTTTGGAGTAAACCAACTGTAACACAGTATCAAACATCCCCGTTGCTTTATAAATATGTGGTTTTTTTACCCCCTGGAATGCCACATTTAAAAGCAAAGATAATTTTAGGAGTTTTCCTTTGTCCCGTACAATGTGGTTGGTTCCCTTCACAATTGCTCCACGTTGTCTCTATATATGTGGCACAAGTTACTTCACAATACATCTGGAAGGAAAGGCAATTGGGCAATGAGACTACACAGAGCACATAGGAAACATGTAATGATGTGCCCAGGACAGTCTCAAATCGTGTATATGCCCCTCATATCCAGACTAAGCCCCTTCCAGGCCAATGCAAAGTCTCAGAAGGAAGCCAGAGTGCTAAACATCAGAGGCACAATTGCACATTGACAGCTGTAAAGGAAAGTGACACCTGTGCTGGTCTACAGGAAAATGGCCACCGGACAGTGTTCTAAACACAACTAGAGAGAGAACTGATCCCTACTTTCTATTGCTGCTGATCCACTAAGGCTACACCAAGGAGCCATTCAGTCCCCAGTATTTAGACCTGTGTGGTGCTACAGAGAAAGTGCACAACCTGTGCTGATGTCCAGTGACCATACGTTAGCTTGCCTGCACTAGAGCCAACGAGATGTACTCTGCTACACTTATCTCACAAGTGACCTGAAAGGGCGACCAGAAAGGTGGTCGCCATACTAAAAACAGTTATAGCCAACCTTTGGTTCTCCAGCTGGTGGAGACTACATCTTTCATCATGCCCAACCAGCCAACGGCTAAGCCTTTTGTTATAAATATACACAAAGGTAAAAGAGAAGCAGGCAATTCTGAGATAAACTAAAGTCATCACGGGACAAAAAAATTATCCAAACCCAACCCCCCCTCAATGGTATAAATATGACTTTTAATCCTTCAAATGCTAGTGTACTGCTCCATGAAATGTCCCACTTTATCTACCAATTAGTGATCTCCCCTTTTCCAGTACAAGAAACAAACGTGACTGAGAGGTGAAAGCCTGCACTTATTTATCTACAGAACCAGAAGGACAGCGTCTCCTGAATCTGGACTGGGAGCCCTTCGCTTGTGGCCTAATTCAGCAGGCTAAATGGAGTTACTCTGTGGCCAACCAACCGCACCACAGTGAACTACTGAAAGGTCCCCAAATTCACAATCATTTAAGAGAGGATTTTTAACATCTTGAATGCTAGAGAGGCTTCACAGTGCATTGGATACTTTTCTAGCATTCAAGGAGTTAACCCTTTGAGTGACATAGGGGGTACAAAACGCATTGCAGAGCAATGTCTTGCCTACCCCTCTGGCACACAAAGGTTTAAAAGGCCCATTTGCATCAAAGAGGACTGCCATTTGTCCCATATGCTACAGCTGATTCGTTCCACTTTATGAATTAGGCCCTAGATCCCAAACAGATTTCCCTGCTAAAGCGCTTATACATTGCTAGTTTAGAAACAGCTGCTGTCCAAGCCTCACTTCCACCAGCCAACAGTAAAATGCAATGTATTCCAGGCATCACTTTCCTTTCCACTTAATAGCATACAACAAAGCAATGATCGGGGGAACTAGAGGGTCCAGTTATTTCATGTGACAGCCAGACTCTATTTGGATTTTACATATTAGGCCCTTGCAGAGTCAATTTGTGTATACTCCAGCTTGATGAATAAAGCTCCTTAGAGGGTCCTTATTCACAAAAGAAACAAGGAGCAATATACTGCAGCTAGCCAACTGCACTACAGGGGACAAATACAACTTCCCACTGATCTAAATGAAGCTTTTAACCTTTTGAATGCTACAGAGGTCTCGCCACAAAGTGAAGCAACACAATCTGAGACCTCTCCAGCATTTAAGGGGTAAAAAAAAAAAATGTCATCTAAATCAACTGGCAATTTGGGGGAAGTTTATTTCCGATTTATGGTGCGGCTGATTTGTTCCAGAATTGCATCCCTTTAGACTGATGTGGCTTACTGATCAAGCTGAAGATGTGCAATTCTGGAGCACATCAACTGAATCATGGGGGGAGGTGAACATGTTCTCTGATTAAAATGGCGGTTTAACCTTTTTAATATTGGAAAAGACTGCAATGTGTTGGAGACCTATTAATCAATAAAGGGGAATGTCACCACCACCATTGGTAAAGTTGGTTTGCACCAGAATTGCACCTCTTTAGCCTGATGTGGCTTATTGTGCAATCCTGGAGCAAATCAACAGAATCATGGGGAGAGGAGAACATGTCCTCTGATTGAAATTGAGTTTTAATCTCTTTGTTATTGGAAAGGACTGCAATGCACTGGATACCTATTAAGCAATGAAGGGGACTGTCACCACCACCATTGGTAAAGTTGGTTTGCACCAGAATTGCACCTCTTTAGCCTGATGTGGCTTATTGTGCAATCCTGGAGCAAATCAACTGAATCATGGGGAGAGGAGAACATGTCCTCTGATTGAAATTGAGTTTTAATCTCTTTGTTATTGGAAAGGACTGCAATGCACTGGATACCTATTAAGCAATGAAGGGGACTGTCACCACCACCATTGGTAAAGTTGGTTTGCACCAGAATTGCACCTCTTTAGCCTGATGTGGCTTATTGTGCAATCCTGGAGCAAATCAACTGAATCATGGGGAGAGGAGAACATGTCCTCTGATTAAAATGGGAGTTTTAATCTCTTTCTTATTGGAGAGGACTGCAATGCACTGGATGCCTATAAAGCAATAAAGGGGAATGTCACCACCACCATTGGTAAAGTTGGTTTGCACCAGAATTGCACCTCTTTAGCCTGATGTGGCTTATTGTGCAATCCTGGAGCAAACCAACTGAATCATGGGGAGATGAGAACATGTCCTCTGATTAAAATTGAGTTTTAATGTCTTTCTTATCGGAAAGGAATGCAATGCACTGGATGCCTATAAAGCAATAAAGGGGAATGTCAACACCACCATTGGTAAAGTTGGATTGCACCTCTTTGGCCTGATGAATAAGGCCCCCAATGTCTACCCCATATACCATCAGATTGCCTTTCTATAATGGTCTACCACCTCTGCACAGTGACACTTCCTCATCATGTCCTCCCTACAGTCCAGTGACCTGCAGGTAGGTCGGTGTCACTTACCCTCCTGTGGGGGACAGAAAGTCGGTGTCATCATCTTCTCCCCCAAACATCCTGAGGGTTGTGAGCTCACCCCGTGACCGGCAGCAGCCCCTTCCCCTCTCTTCCGGGAACAGCGGGAGTCACGGGGCTGTCAGCTGATCCCAGCACCCCCCGAACCTTTACGTCTGTCGTAACAATTGTCGCAAAAGCGCCCAGTGCAATTGCCACAGCAGCTTAAACATGGCGCTGGTTCTAGGAAGCGAGCTGTTACTTCCGTGCGTGTCACGCCTCTCTGCCTGGGTAAGCTCTGACCAATCGCTTGATAGCATCACTTGTCCTTGGTTAGTCATTGGTCAGAGCGATGACAGGAGTGGGTGGGGACGGTAGGAGCTACTCCCTCTTTTTGTGTACGTTCATTCATGAATATGCTGTGCCCCGCCTTGTGGGTGTGTGAATGGGCGGGGTCTGGGTGGAGGCGGGCTGTGCTGGTGTCGGACGGTCATTCGGTGTGTGGCGCTGTGAGGAGACGGGTCGAGTTGTGACCTCTGGGACTGGGCACTGAGGCGCTAGGCACGGAGCGGGTACCGGAGCCGGGAAGGTGTCTCCTGTCTTATCCCTTCATGCTATAAGGTACACGGGGTGTGTGAGGGCACTCTCCTTACCTTGTATTACTGGGCACTGGCACCTCCAGCCTGGGCACTGCCACCCTGCAGTGCTTTATGTGGGCACTGCCAGCTTCTTCATATCTGTCTGTGGGGTCCTACCCCCAGCCTCCTCCCTGGGCCCCGCAGCCCCATTCACACTTTTCTGGGCACTGTCCCCCCACTTTAAAAAAGTACCATCCGAACAGCCATAGCACCCCAAAACATCTCTCTAACTGAACCCCAGCTTTTCTGGGCTCTACCCTAACCCCCAAACACATTTCTGGGGATGTCAGCCCCAACAATGCTCTCTTTAAGTTCAGCTGTCACTTTAAAAAAAAAAAAAAAAAAGTTTTACCTATTAATTAACAGGAACTCTTAGGTAGCTAACCCCAAACATGTCTGGGAATTAACAGGTCCCCCAAACTCTTTTATATAGGAAAAAGAGAGAGTGTGTTATAGGGTCATATAGCTTTGTACTGAAAAATGTTAAAGGGATAGTAATGTCAGAAAAAAGTATAACTATATGGTATATACAATTAAAAGAGAGTACTTACACTTATTTGTATCTCTCAGACCGTTATGGTGAGAGATATAGGAAAATAAAGTTCTCTGTCCCTCCCCTTTCTGCTTGATGAGCTGTAAAGCTGTCAGAAGCAGATTCTGGTCCCTTGACCATATGTGGCTCTTCAGCAGCGCCGACATAACGATATCTAAAGATAAATACTTAATTTGGAACGGTCTACAAAGTGTGCCTGGCTTGCAAGCACACTTTGTAGACCGTTCCAATGAAGGATTTATTTCTAAATAGCGTGATTTCAGCTCTGCTAAAGAGCCTCTGTCTGGTCAAATGACCGGAATATGCAGCTGTCAGCTAGATGGCAGACTTGAGTAAAACAGGCAGGAAAAGGTAACTTTAGCAAGTTATATCTCTCAAACCATAAAGGTTTGAGAGATAAGACTTACAATGATGTTAATCTATTTTTAATATCTACAATATTTAATCAACTTAAAATTAACCATTACTATCCCTTTAAATACAACAATCTTATATACTCACCAGAATATCTACATATAAAATAACACATCAGTAAGTGGATGATATTGCGATTTCTTCCAGGCAGATCTAAGTATTATATCAGTAGGCAGCCCCTTCCAGAAAGACAACAAGAGAGGAAAAACTACCAGAAACAAACCGACAGAGGAACACAAAACTAGGGCACCGATATGGGGGATACAGCATGAACCCACATACAGTATCAGTCTATGAGAGATCTTCCATTCACTGACAAGTGACAACATGAGAATCAATGCTCACACCTGATCGAGCTTCCAAAGAAAAATATAACTTGATCCGTAGCTTAGGAATAATACATGAATTTATTATAAAATATAAAACTTTATATACAAAAAAGACATTCCTGCTCTCCTCTATATACTGTGAACAAATGTGCCCTGTATTTAGCATATGTAATAACTCTTAGTAATTGTAAGTGAAAATAAGTGAGAATTTTGTCCCACAAATTGGCCAATCCGTGTGTGAGCTTACCACCACCCCAAGGTATCTCACTTTGCGGTTAAGTCCTACTCTAATACACCTATAGAGGCCCTATCTAAATTAAAAACAGACTTTCTCTGAGGAAAGATGTTATAATAAACGCGTCAGTGGGGACCCTTTGAATTACATTTTAATTTTTTTATTTCTTGTGGGTCCCAGTGTAATGCAATTAAAAACAACAGACATACAAAAAAACAAAAAAGGTGTAGAGGGAGGACTTACCTGATACAGAGCCCATGTATGTGTTTTCACTTTTGGGTTTAGGCCTAATGTCAGGGGGACTGGAGAACCCTCTCATTCTTTGCTGCTATCTATATTTCTAATCT
This sequence comes from Rhinophrynus dorsalis, assembly GCA_037306005.1. Lineage (NCBI taxonomy): Eukaryota > Metazoa > Chordata > Amphibia > Anura > Rhinophrynidae > Rhinophrynus > Rhinophrynus dorsalis. The sequence goes on from CM074726.1 coordinate 2,647,193, forward strand.
TTATTCTTATATTTAATTTATAATATGATATGGATATTTTATGGTGAGTAAGGGCTGTGAGCTTTCTTCCTTTTTCTGCTTATAAAACTTTATATGTTGCATAATGGTACTGTCTGTATCTTGATAAGAAGGTTGGATGAAACCTTGAAACGCGTTGATAATATTTATACATAGATGTGTTTTTAGAGACTTAATGTCTCACTAGTTTACTTATTCCTTATACTTTTTGATAAAGCTCTGTACTATTCTAAACGTTCATATCGGTGTAGTGTTATTGTAATTATATTTTAACCCCTTAAGTACCAGCAGTCCAGGGAAGTTACCTTCCCTTAAGGACCACTTTAATCCTTGCCGACACGCCGGTGCACGTGACCTGTTACGGGTACCGGTGCACCGCTTTGAGGCCTAAGAGAGATTGCTCCGGTCTTGGAGCGATCAATTTTAGGCCCTGTTTTTACTTACAGCACTCCCGGTAGAGTGATGTAAGTAAAAAGTACGTGACGTGCTATGACCGTCACTGGTCCTTAAGGGTATAAGGACCGTGACGGTCATACCACGTCACGTAGTCCTTAAGGGGTTAAAGTTTCCCTTCCTGACCCTTTTCCCCGCGTCTCTCTTTTTCCTTCAGATCTGAAAGTCGGTCCGGATGGATTGCATTGAGGGACAATTTTTGTCAGCATAAGGAATCGCTGCATCCCTTCATCAATGGGGCAGGGTTTTCCTTATACAGACAATATGGTCTCTCGTTGTGATCTGCTCAAGAGACCTGCTTTCAGATCTGAGGGAAGAACAGTAACATTAGGAAAAGGGATGCGATGGGGGAACTTTAAAGGGATGGTAATGTTTCACAAACACAAAAGCTCCAATTAATCTTCATAGTATTTGGGCCATGGAGAGTGTTATTTCGATACTGTCAGCGTTGTAGTACAAGAGTAATTGAATGATAAAGTATCCCCCTCCTGTCCCTCAGATGTGGAATCTGGTCTCTTGACTGGACAGATCACAGCAAGGGACAATCTTCTTACTGTGATCATAAGGAAAACCCTGCCCCCCTTGACAGGTTTTTACTTATGATCACTGAAGATTGTCCCTCTCTGCGATCCATCCAGACAGTCTTGCTGCTCTGAGGTGAGCAGTGTTACATCAGTAAAAGGGGCGGGAGGGGGCTACTTTATCATTCAATTACTCTTGTACTACAACTCTGACAGTACTGAAATAACACTCTCCATGGTACAAATACTATGATGATTAATTAGAGCTGCTTTTATTATGAATCATTACTATCCCTTTAAAATATAATTACACTAAAACTACACCCATATCTACATTTCGAAAGGTACACGGCATTATAAAAGTATAATGAACAGTCGGAAATGACAGTTTGATATTAGCACCTTTTTTTGTGTTTTTCAAACTCTCTTACGGGCACTACCAGTCCACTTCCTTTCACCCTTCTTTTGTGGCGCAATCGCCCACCACCCCTTTGAAGGTCTACAAGGGTGTGTGACACGTTGCTTCACAATGCACTGTACACTCCTCTGGTCTTTATAGAGTTAATCACATTAACTCTTGCGGGGGTGGGAGTTTTTCTCTCACCCCTCTCCTCCCGCTGTAAGCAGTGAGTGAGTGTATAACTGGGGCTTACGTGTAAAGAAATGTGGAGCAATTCTGGTCAAAACAGCTTCACAACAGAGAAAAATGACTGATTTGAACTTTTAACCCTGTAAAGGAACATTATCACCTAAACATGAAATAGGTTGATATTATTTTATATACCATGTACGTACAGCAAGCATACATCAAATTGTTCATACGTTAAATGGCTAAAATAGACAATGTTTACAGATGCTGAATGAAGCAGAATTTAAGTGTATAAAACGCCAACTTAAAGGGATAGTAATACTTAAAATGTAAAAACAAATATGTTGTAGGGTTTATCCCCCTGAGTAAAACAAGGGAACTCCCACTGCTGAAAGGTGTTTCATTCAAAAGTTATTAATTTTCAAAGTTGAATTTTTTAGGTGCAATATCACAGTGGCCTGAAATTGTACAGTGGCGCTGTTGCTACACCATCGTATGGTGATTTATGGTCCCGGGACCAGAGCTGTCCATAGGATTGTGTAGCAACAGCACCACTGTACAATTTCAGGCCACTGTGATATTGCACCTAAAAAATTCAACTTTGAAAATTAATAACTTTTGAATGAAACACCTTTCAGCAGTGGGACTGCCCTTGTTTAACTCAGGGGGATAAACCCTACAACATATATATTTTTTTTTTTTTTTTTTTTTTTTTTTTTTACATTTTAAGTATTACTTTAAGATGTTGGTGTTCCTTTAATTTCTAGAGAGGTTTCAGATGCATTGTGAAGCAATGTTTGTTAAACCTTTGAGTGCCAGAGTGGGTACATAATGCCTTGCTTCATATTGCTTACTGTTCTGGCACTAAAAGTCCCATTGGGGAAAAAATGGACTTTTATGTGTTTGCTGTGGTGCAAATGGTTTGCCATATACTTGCTTTACTTGTATGCTTACACGCCATGAAATATAGAAAGTGTCAGCAGTCAAGACTAATAAAATACGTCTATATTTATATGGACACGTTGACATGTTTATCCAGTTGTTACCACATTCTATTTTCATGGGTGCAACCCCTATTACACCATACCTGTAATCTGTCCTGTGATTCCCGGGACAGTCCCTAATTCTGTTTTAGGATCTTCCTGTTCTGGCTATTAAAGTAACACTGGCACTTATACATAAAATTGGATTGTATCACTTTAAATTTCATATATTTGAAGCGATAATCTGTAATTAAAAAAAAAAAAACAGTTATTTTATATTAAATCCTAAAATCCAATTCTAAATATGCCTGTTTTTGTGTGTAGTCTGTCTTGTATAGATCCTATTTTAATTGTATCTGCTGTTTGTGATGAGAGACAGCAACTAGGACAAGAGCTGTACTGAGATTAGTAGGCGCTGGTCTTGTTTTCAGAAAGGGTTTTGTTACATTATATGAATCCATTTTCAGACAACACAGCATTATCACTTTTGAGACTGCTATCAAGATAGCTATGGTAGAGTCAGGGAGCCCTGAAAAGGCAGGAATGGCTGCCCCCACAGAGTATATGTAAGAATAGATTATTTTTACATTTGCTGCATGAAGTTCAGGGGATCTGAGGGTATTGATCAGTGGCCAAGAATGAAGGGACATGTAGTCCATCAATAGGTGGGGGTCATTGTGATGCCTACCCCTGATATATAACCTCACATCAGTTTTAGGTGTTGGATTTGGTTTGAAATTAAAACTTTTGGGAACAGTCACTGGTTCAAATTCCAGCTGTTCATGATTACATCTCCCATGATCCTCAGTTGATTAGAGTTGTAAGTTCCTAACAGCTAGAGGTCCGTCCAGTAACTGACCACTCCTGTGTGGACTGTCATCTGGAAAGGAACTTGTTGGGTACCCCTTTGGCACTCAAAGGGTTAATAACAATACACGTAACATTTTGCCGGTGGTACCTACATTTCATTCCTCCTTGTATTCCTTTCATCGGGCGCCGGATTAAGTTGTGACCCTCAGTCTCGTTAGCAATAGTTCCCAGACCCGTAGAGGGCCTTCCAGTAACGGCCTACGGCCCGTCACACCATTCAGATATATGGGGTCTGTAACCCCTTGAATGATGGACAGGTGTGCAGTGTATCGCTTTGCAATGCCTGGGAGACCTTTGTTGCTGTCACTGCGTTAATAGAAACATGTAACTCGATGGGAAGTCACATTTGTCCTTTTTGGGTGCAGTTGGTTTATCCCAGATTTGCTCCTCTTTTCTTTTGTGCATATGGCCCTTAATTATTTACTTTGATGTTTTGTATTAATCTGTTGTGTGAGGTGTGCCCACTAGTGGTGCATACAGTGCAGCTGTGGTTTTATTGTCATGTAAATATCACCTACATCTGAAGCATTTCACTGAGTCTGGAACATTCTGTAGAACAGGGGTGTCCATCCTTTCCTGTAACGAGAGTCACTTTTAATTAATGAGACGTGTACTGAAAATCTATGATTTATAAGTGTATGTATTAAACCTCTCCATAGCTGTACTTACCTCCTCTTCGTTCCTTCCCTCGCGTTCCAGTAACAAGGTGCTAAAATCCTGTTACAAGATAGTCCTTTCAGAAGACAAAATGTGTGGCTCTCCAGTGAGTCACAGATTTTCTAATTAACACATTCAGTGCCAAAGGGGTACACAACACATTGAGAAGCAATGTGCATATCCCTCTGGCACTGAAAGGGTTAATAGCACCTTAAAGGGATAGTAATACTTCGTTTTAACTTTATTTTATTTTGTAGGCATTAAAAAAACATGAAAAATGATATAAGTCTTATCTCTCAGACCTTTATGGTTTGAGAGATATTCACAAACAAAGTTTCCCCTCCCGCCCCTTTTACCTAGTGTAAGCCATCTCTTCTCAGATGTGGAATCCAGTCCATAGACCAGACAGATAACAGCAGGGGACAATCTTCTTCCTATGAGAACAATGAAAGCCATGCCCCCCTTGACAAGTTTCTCAGGTTTTTCCCTTATCTTAATTGAAGATTGTCCCTCTCTGCAGTCTACCTGGGCACCTCCCTTCTGATCTTGCTGAATGGGGGGGGGCTTTGCTTGTGAATATCTCTTAAACCATAAAGGTTTGAGAGATAAGACTTATATCATTCTTCATGTTTTTTTAATGCCTACAAATTAAAATAAAGATAAAACGAAGTATTACTATCCCTTTAATGGAAAGCTAATACCTTTTGTTACAATGGGTGAGTGAATATGTCTATGTCTTGTTACAATGGAAGAGTCACTACACATCTTTTAGTGTAAGAAATATGTTAACCTTTAAGTGCCAAAGGGGTACGCAATGCATTGCATAACCATCTGGAAATCAAAGGGTTAACTACCTGTACATTGTACTTTCTCCCCCCCCCCCATCAGTGGAAGGGTTATAGAGAATTTTTGTTTAGTAGTTAGGGACTTTTATGTCATCAGAGCTGAATTTTCTGACCCTTACGGCACTTGAGGATTTGGAAAGGTGACATATCCTATTGAATTGCTATTTCATATGTGTGACAGAATCAGGACTGAGGGGCATAACCTTGTGTGTATCTAATTCTGTACAAATTGTCCTCCTTGTCCTTTTACATATGTCCGTTAAGTGCAAATGAATGCCTTCTGTTAGTAAAGCCATTTGGTTCTTGTATCACACCTCTAAGTCACATTTAGTTCACTTGTAATGGGGAATTGTCTAGTTCACACACCATTTGTTTATTCGGGGGTAGGGGTGAAAATGGAAGCCCTTGGATATTTGAGACATTTGACATTGGAGTCATGGACATTGGGACTTATGTATAAAGTCCATTTTCACACAAGCGATATTGTCTCCGGAACAGAGAGAATCTTGACAAACACAACAGAGGAAGGGGTTTTTTACGGTAAGGTCTGTTAAGTTATAGAATTACTTGCCCAAGGAGGTGGTTATGGCAGATACAATGGATACATTTAAGAGAAGATTAGATCCATTTCTTTCAAAAGGGAACATACAGAGTTATACGGTGTATAAGTAGGCAAATCGGGGAGTTCTGATAGACTAAATTATTTGGCAGCAGGAAAGCTATATCATTCTCATGTCTCTGGGTTATGAGGCAATGGTTGAACTTGATGGACTTGTGTCTTTTTAAACCTAATTTACTATGTTATATGAGTTAAGAATAATTGTGGTCTATGGGACATGTCACACATGCAGTACGCTCTATGATTGTAATGCAGCTACACATTTATAGTATTGGTTTCAGTGGATTCACATCGCATTCTCATTAGAAGTGCGTATCTGTGCAGGTATCCGCGATTTCCCTTCAGTAGTTTATGATTAAAGGGATAGTAATACTTCGTTTTATTTTTATTTTATTTTGTAGGCATTAAAAAACATGAAGAACGATATAAGTCTTATCTCTCAAACCTTTATGGTGTGAGAGATATTCACAAGCAAAGTTTCCCCTCCCGCCCCTTTTACCTAGTGTAAGGCATCTCTTCTCAGATGTGGAATCCAGTCCATAGACCAGACAGATAACAGAAGGGGACAATCTTCTTCCTATGAGAACAATGAAAGCCCTGCCCCCCTTGACAAGTTTTTCCCTTATCTTAATTGAAGATTGTCCCTCTCTGCAGTCTACCTGGGCACCTCCCTTCTGATCTGGCTGAACGGGGGGGGATACTTTGCTTGTGAATATCTCTTAAACCATAAAGGTTTGAGAGATAAGACTTATATCATTCTTCATGTTTTTTTCATGCCTACAAAATAAAATAAAGATAAAACAAAGTATTACTATCCCTTTAAGAGAATGGGATGAGGAGAAGACTTCACTGCCCTGTAGCACTAAAGCACCAACTAATTCAGTTGCTACAAAATAATTTGCGCTACAAAGTTGCTCATGTGAAACAGCCATGTTGGAGTGTGTTGCATACCTCTCTGGCACATGAAGGGTTAAATCAGTGGAAATGTTTTTGTCCCTTGTGCTGTAGTTGGTTTACCCCAGATCTTTCCAGGTCTTAGCTCATCAGCCTCACTGAGTTTTATAAATAAAATCTACATGAACGGGCTCAGATAATGGGAACCATATGTTCATCAGACTGGGAGCTCGTGGTTAATGGACCTGTGGGGGATTAAAGAGATATTTTGGTCTGCGTGGCACTACAGCGCTAGTAAATGTGCCCCCATCGTGTCTTCTGGCGCTTTTTTCACTAGGAGTGCGTCTCTCACCCACATACCCTTTTTGCACCCCAAAAGCACCCCCTATAAGAAATGTGGGTCCTTATAAGGCCGTATTCAATAAGATAAATTGGCGCAATTATGGAGCAAACCAACTGCGCCATAGGGGAGAAATAAGATTCTCAATTATTAAAATGAGCCTTGAATGCAAGAGGTCTCCAGTGCATTGTATTGGAGACCTCGCTAGCATTCAATGGGTTAAATGTCTGTTTAACTAAATGAGGATGAGGGGAATGTTTGTTCCCTATGAGGCAGCTGGTTTGCTCCAGAACGGCAGCTCTTCCTGAATACGCCCCATTGCGAGCAGATGCCCATAGAGATCAGTCCTGCGGCTTCTCTAGTTCTGACCATCATGTAGCGGGGGTCATACTAGAGGGCGCTCTTATATTTATTATCTACAGAACCAATAGAGATTTCCCTTCTCAGTAATCATCCCCGTCCGCCCGCTGAGCTTGTCCTGAACCATCCCTAACTGGGCATCGGAGGGGTATTATGTGAAGGGTTAAGGGCGCCTACCTAGGCAAGTCCTTGTGTTAACCCTGTGAGTGTCAGACAGCTATGTAACACATTGCACAATGCGTTGCATACCTCTCTGGCTCTCACAGGGTCACATGAGGAGCCACCTTTAACGTTTATTGTCTTATGTAATTAGCAAGGATTATATTAGATAATTATTTATTTTCCTCCACAGGGCTCCAGTTCTTTTTGGGTGACGTGTTCACTTTAAAGAAAAACACAGATTGCGGTTCGGAGCCAACTCACCTACTCACAGGTATTGATTTAACCCTCTGGGGGGTGGTTATTAGCTTGGGACGGGAAAGCTGGAGTACAACAGACGTAACAGTATGGAGGGGATCTGTCTGACTGGATGTCTGTCTGTCTGCAGTCACCTCATTGTCCCCTTGTGCATTCCAAAGTTGTGTGCACCCTTCTGGTACACAAAGGGTTAACGAAGGATACTTATGAAGGATACATACCACAGGGCTGCATAGGAATCATTTCAGAAGGGATAATCGTTGTTGGATCTCCAGCTGTCGTATAATACGTCTTGGCAGGTTGGGCATGATGCGAGTTGAAGTCCAGCAAATGACTACCCCCAGCAATACACCTCTGATGCACGGTTAGGTAACCTGTGGCTCTTTGGCTGTTGTCTGACCTCCGATAGAGGACCTCCGCTGAGGAATTATAGTCTCAGCACCTGTTCAGACATGTTAACTGATGATGATGGAACCTGTAGTCCAACAGCTGCTAGGAGACCTCAGCTGGAGAGTCACATGTTGCCCAACTGATGTGAGGCTGTAACAGTTCCTATGAGCCCTACAATATGGATCTCTTCTAATGTTTATCATGTGTAGTTTATGTTTTTAGTAACTCAGTACCAGCCGTTCTTTTAGTTTCACCGGAACAGGGAGCAGGTAGAGAAAATAATCTGTTTAAATCTGGGAATTTGTAATGGTTTCTTTGCTTTAACCCCTTACTCCCTTAATTTCCATTCTGTCTACTGGTTCCATTCTGTCTACTGGTTCCATTCTGTGTACTGGTTCCGTTACTGGTACCGTTGTTCTTTGTACTGGTACCGTTGTTCTTTGTACTGGTTCCGCTCTGTGTACTGGTTCCGTTGTTCTGTGTACTGGTACCGTTCTGTGTACTGGTTCCGTTCTGTGTACTGGTTCCGTTCTGTGTACTGGTTCTGTTCTGTGTACTGGTTCTGTTCTGTGTACTGGTACCGTTGTTCTTTGTACTGGTTCCGCTCTGTGTACTGGTTCCGTTGTTCTGTGTACTGGTACCGTTCTGTGTACTGGTTCCGTTCTGTGTACTGGTTCTGTTCTGTGTACTGGTTCCGTTACTGGTACCGTTGTTCTTTGTACTGGTACCGTTGTTCTTTGTACTGGTTCCGCTCTGTGTACTGGTTCCGTTGTTCTGTGTACTGGTTCCGTTGTTCTGTGTACTGGTACCGTTCTGTGTACTGGTTCCGTTCTGTGTACTGGTTCTGTTCTGTGTACTGGTTCTGTTCTGTGTACTGGTACCGTTGTTCTTTGTACTGGTTCCGCTCTGTGTACTGGTTCCGTTGTTCTGTGTACTGGTACCGTTCTGTGTACTGGTACCGTTCTGTGTACTGGTTCTGTTCTGTGTACTGGTTCTGTTCTGTGTACTGGTACCGTTGTTCTTTGTACTGGTTCCGCTCTGTGTACTGGTTCCGTTGTTCTGTGTACTGGTTCTGTTCTGTGTACTGGTTCTGTTCTGTGTACTGGTTCCCTTGTTCTGTGTACTGGTTCCCTTGTTCTGTGTACTGGTACCATTGTTCTGTGTACTGGTACCATTGTTCTGTGTACTGGTACTGTTCTGTGTACTGGTTCCGCTCTGTGTACTGGTTCCGTTGTTCTGTGTACTGGTACTGTTGTTCTGTGTACTGGTTCTGTTCTGTGTACTGGTTCTGTTCTGTGTAACCCATACAGACTAAATGAATAATGCAGCAATTTGGGAGCAAACCATAATGAACAAATACAAATTCCTATTATTTTAAATGAGACATTTAACCCCTGAATGACAGAGCAGTACAATAGGCTGATTTGTAACGTATTGTAGACCTTTCTAGCATTCGGTGAGTTAAGTCTCTTTTAAATCCAGTGGGAATTTGGGACATTTTATCCCCTATGGTACAACTGGTTTTCTCTAGACTTTATCCACAAACATGGATCAGTCACATATCAGAACTGTAATAATATCCGTACATAGGGCCATATAGAGGCCTCTAGCATTCAAGGAGTTAAAAGATCCATGTAAGTTATGCAGGGTAATGTGTTGCGTACCTGTGTTAAAGGGTTAAGTATGCCCAAACGCTCTGCCTGCTTCAGTTTAAGAGAAAGGGCAGCGAATATTGTGTCCTGCTTCATGGACCTCCAGTACTAACTGATGATGGTGTCTCTTCAATAAAACCACAAGGGCCATTAGGATTTTCTGTCCATATAAAGGTAAGTGGGGTGATTATTAGGAAGTGGTATTCTCCTATCACAGCAGGAGGTGACGTATCAGAAGAAAACACGGATCCAGGGATAATATGAGGGCACATTGACCTGCCTGTATCCTGATCGGTTGTGTAAGTGGAGATGCTAAAGTCCATGCTTGTACTAGTGACCTGTGTGTGTTCCGGTCAGTGAGTGCTCCACGTTTGTGTGTCAGCTTCACCCGCTCTGGGTCCTCTCCACCTGCTCTTGGTCCTCTCCACTCGCTCTGGGTCCTCTCCACCTGCTCTGGGTCCTCTTCAGACACTGAGAGTCCTCTCCACCCGATCTGGGCCCTCTTCACCTGCTCTGGGCCCTCTTCACCTGCTCTGGGCCCTCTTCACCTGCTCTGGGTCCTCTCCACCTGCTCTGGGTCCTCTCCACCCGCTCTGGGTCCTCTCCACCCGCTCTGGGTCCTCTCCACCTGCTCTGGGCTTTGCGCGCTCGTTTCTGCTTGGCTCCCGTTGTGGCAGCCATTTTGTTCCATTTCCAGAACGAGTATCCTACGCAGGGCTTGGACTCTCCTTCTCTCCTCTGCTGATTAACCCTTCACCTGCCAGATAAGTCTATTTTAGCGATTTCTGGGGTGAATCTTTAATCCTACACATTGTAATTGGGTGATTTCTTACACCGTAAGGTTATTGACACTGTGAGAATGTCTATACCGTTGGAGCTTGGGGCCAGACCTAAGACTAAGGATGCTGGGGTCTCTGTATCCCCCATTGCACAATGCTCTTCCTGTCATTCAGGGTTACCTAAAGAATTCTCAGGTCCTTTATGCCCAGCCTGTTCTGATGTCCCCGGGACCTCCAGACATGCATTAGAGCCAGTTTGGGTGCAAGAGTTCAAGGCTGCTGCCAGGGACCTTAGGTCCACATTGCAACTCTTTCCATCCCAGTTACATGGGGTCTTCCATTCTTGGCAGACCCCCTCCTCCGTCAAGTCTTCTCTGCCCAAACCTCAGGGAGTACCTGACGTGTCAGATTCCTCTGAAGAGGAACTGCTGGTGGATTCAGATGTTGAGGAATGTTCTGCTCTGGGCTCCTCTCAGTTTTTTGGGGATCCTTTTGAGGCTGATCCTGAGCCCTCCACTGAGGGCCTGATCAGGGCTGTCTTGAATACTCTTAACCAGGGCTTAAAATGTGAAGTCCTTTGTTACTAGCCAGTCCTGAAAAGTTGCTTGCCACTGCAAGCCATAACATACCCACCAGGGCTGAATTTCTGCTCGCCAGGGCTAAATTTTCACTCACCATTGGCTAGTGGCGAGTGGAAATTTTGAGCCCTGCTCTTAACATTCCTGTAGTTCAGGAGGTTCCTTCTGACCCCTCTGATGTGTTTCAGGAGCCTAAAAAGCTGCTTACGTGTTTTCCACCTAACCCCACTCTTGACCACCTTGAGTCTGAGGAGTGGAAATCCCTGGACAGGAAACCTTCTGTGTCCAAGAAATTTGCCAATCTTTATCCCTTCTCTGAGGCAGCGCTTGTTCAGTGGATTCATCCTCCCAAAGTGGATGCTCCTATCTCCAGGCTATCTAAGTCTGCTGCCTTGTCAGTTTCTGATGTGTCTGCTCTGAAGGACTGGACTGACAAGAAACTTGAGATCTCCCTCAAGTCCATTTTTGCCAATGCTGGTACTGCCATGTGTCCAGTTTGCTGTAGCATGGGTGAACCGGGCCATTGCGGTCTGGACTGAACAGCTCACCCTGGCTGTCCATCAGGGTGTTCCTACTTCGGATATGTTGCGCCTTCTTGCCAACATTTCTGAGGCACAGCACTATGTTTCTGCTGCCTTATTTGATGCCATCAGTTTGGTGGCCAGGGTTTCCACCAGGTCTGTGGTTGCCAGGGAGCTCTTTGGCTCAAGATCTTGTCTGCTGACACTACTTACAAGAAAGCATTGCTCTCTTTACCTTTTCAAGGTGCTTCTTTGTTTGGGCCTGATCTTAAAGATCTGATCAGTGAGGCTACAGGGGGTAAGAGTAACCTTCTACCCTTGGTCCCCAGGAAGAAAACGTCGGTTAAGTGTAACCGGTATTTTCATACCTTTCAGACTGAGACACGTCCGGTGAACCAGACGGTTCCTTCAGCTCCTCGTACCTCCTCCAAGCCCAAACAGCAATAGAAACCCAAGGTCTCCTCCAAGCCTTCTTCAGCATGATTCACCGAACCTGGGTCCCCACTCTTCTATGGGTGGTCATCTGCGTCACTCCCACAGCATCTGGATCAGGCAATCTGACTCACTTTTCGTCATTCCTGAGGGTCCCAGGGCAGGAAGACCTGCATCCAAAGTGACTATTGCTTCTTGGATCAAGTCCACTATTCGAAAGGCTTACAAGCTGAGGAAGAAGCCTGTCCCCTTTCGGGTCACGGCTCATTCTACTAGATCTATTGGGGCTTTTTGGGCTTACAAGAATCAGGCCTCCGCTGATCAGTTGTGCAAGGCTGCCACTTGGTCATCTGTGCACACTTTTTGTAAACACTACCGTGTTGATGTGCTGGCATCGGCTGACACCAGTTTTGGGAGGAAGATTCTGGAGGCAGTCTTGCCTTTCTAGGATTTTCTTCAGTTCTTGGTGCTTCCTTCACTTTGAGCCCCTTTGGCTCTAGTTCAGTCTGCTGTGTAACAGTTGGGGTGTTGTTACCCCTGTTCAGTGTCCATTGACACTTCATTGTTTTGTTGGGCTATCTCTGATCTGATGGTTCATATCTGTTCTGGTGACTTTGGGGGCCTTGCTCCTGGTCCTTGCCTTACTTCCCGCCTCTGGGAAACTCAATGGTTGGACATCCCAAAGTTGCCAGTAACCTGTATTGGACGACAGAGAAAAGAGGATTTTAGTCTTATCTGTTAAATCCTTTTCTCTTAGTCCATACAGGTTACTGGTCTCCCACCCTGTCAAGGGACCGTGCTTGGCTGTCCTGTGGCAATTCGTGGGGGTCCTTCTGGGTCATGTTCACAGGAGTCTTCTTTCCCTTCTACTATCTAGTCAATAGTTAGTGTCTCAAATCTTACTGGAGCTGACTGGCTAGCTTCAGCCAAGGAGGGAAGGTAGGCTCCACCCCCTGCATACAATTCTAGAATTGTTCCTGCCTACAATTAAAGGGGCAGATCACCTACCCAAAGTTACCAGGTAAGACTAAAATCCTCTTCTTTGCTTTCTGAAGCCTAAAATCCAGTCTTACCTATGCTCTGAGGGAGCAGACATTCCTGCCTTTTCTAGGGATTCCATTGATTATCCAATACTATCTGTGAATGGGCTGAGATAACTTCACAACCTTTCTGAATACAGGATCAGCAGACACTAATCAATAAACTGACGTTAACTTATGTCTCGATACACATAGCACAAACAACAATAAATAAACACAACACAGGTTTAATTTATTACATATATTCTCTGTATGTACACAATATTTAAGGCTATAGCAAATGATTTAACTTTGTGGTGTTTAATAATGTTCCTGTAAGTAGAAATGTCTTCGTGTATCCGGATCACAGGAAGCAGGCGCTGACTGCAGAGAGGGAATTACTGTGGGCTGCATGAAAACAAGGGTTCAGTGAACAGGAGGCTAATGGGACAATGATTAGTGCAGAGCAGAGATACAGAAATACAGCTGTGTTGGTTGTGACAGATTAGACTTTGCACTGTACTTTCCAACTTCAGATAATGAATCCTTTATGTTGTGTCCATCTAACATAAAGGAGGGTTATGTACACAGACCTTTACAATTGATTATCTGATTATTAGCAATACCACTGCTTATATCGAGGCTATGCCTTTATGTTGTAGTTGGGCTACAGCTCCTGTTATTCCCGTCTAGCGTTTGCCTAGCCCTTCTGTTAAGTGTTTGCACAGCACTCGAGTGGAAAGGAAACAGACTCAAGTATCAGAACTACATGCCTGCAGTATCAGAACTACATGCCTGCAGTATCAGAACTACATGCCTGCAGTATCAGAACTACATGCCTGCAGTATCAGAACTACATGCCTGCAGTATCAGAACTACATGCCTGCGGTATCAGAACTACATGCCTGCGGTATCAGAACTACATGCCTGCGGTATCAGAACTACATGCCTGCGGTATCAGAACTACATGCCTGCAGTATCAGAACTACATGCCTGCGGTATCAGAACTACATGCCTGCAGTGTCAGAACTACATGCCTGCAGTGTCAGAACTACATGCCTGCAGTGTCAGAACTACATGCCTGCAGTATCAGAACTACATGCCTGCAGTATCAGAACTACATGCCTGCAGTATCAGAACTACATGCCTGCAGTATCAGAACTACATGCCTGCAGTATCAGAACTACATGCCTGCAGTATCAGAACTACATGCCTGCAGTATCAGAACTACATGCCTGCAGTGTGATACACAGAGAAACATGGAGCAATTCCACAGAGATCCAGCAGCACCGGATGTCTGCAGAAATAAAAATGTCTGCTGATTTAAATGCGACTTTTAACCTCTCGAATGCTAGAGAGGTCTGTAACATGTTGAAGTCAAGAGGTTAAAAACCCCATTTGATTCAACAGGATTTTTTAAACTATTTACTGGTTCATTGTGGTACATTTAGTCTGCTGAAGAATAACTCCTCTTTCCTCAGTGCATAGTGCCCATAGAGTGGATTGCGCAGTCACAGGAGCGATGCTACTAGGTAACCACTACACAAAACTGGAGCTTTGACCTCCCTATTCCTCTGGTTTGGTGCCAAGAGGAGGCCACTTGGCTCTTAATGGTCCCCCTTCCCAGAATGTCTCACTTCCTTGTTTGTCGTTACAAAGTGAGATCGGCACAATTACAAAACCCTGATGGTCTCACAATATTCAGACCCATCTGTAACGATGATACATTTATTTATACCAAGTGCCTTGTGTTGAAACCACTACATTTAGACATCTATTGCGCCATCTTTCACTCTTTTTTTTCTTTGATACAAATTAGTATTTATGTTAGTGACCAAAAAGACCAAAATAACGACAACTACCAAGAAATTTACTGGGCATTATAGGGACATAATAAACACACATGATGTAAATGTATATATTGAGTAAAACAAGGGTGTTCTCAACGATGACAATTGTTTCTTTACAGAAGTTCCTGAGTTAACTTGTTCTGAAACTCTGAATTGATACAGGTGGCGCTGTTGATACATCAATCTATGAATAGCTGCTCTCCACAGGCAGTAATAGGAACGGTGCCACCTGGTGTACAAAAAAAAAATCTTGAATTCAAACTCTCAAAATTCAACTTTGCTCTTTAAATCTGTAACTGACACATCTCACATCAGTGATAGTACCATTGTTTTACTGAGCAGAAAATTGCCTACACCAGGTCTGTCCAAGTCCAGTCCTCCAGCGCCACCAACAGGCCAGGATGTATTTCCCTGATTACACACAGGTGAGTCAGTCACAATGAATGATCCACTGATTATCTCACCTGTGTGTAATCAGGGAAATCCTCACATCCTGGCCTGTTGGCGGCGCTGGAGGACTGGATTTGGACAGCCCTGGTCTACAGTATAAATATTTTTTTATAAGAAAAGTCTATTGTCCCTTCAACTCAAGGAGTCAAACATGTTGCTCTGCCCTGTGCATCACAGATACATTTGTTGAGATTCCCTATGCACCGCCCTGTTCTGCTGTGTTCGCTTTGTCCTCCTAATCTGTCCACTTGCTGTTTCTGATGCCCCATTGGTCACCCCACACCCCAGTGGACAGATTATGAAAAAATGCATTAGACTAGGAGGACGATGAAGCTCTATACCGTTAGACATGTTCATCTCTGATTCCCTGATGCAAATGGGCGGAGCAACATGGACCCCGCCTAGTGCAATGCACCCAGTTGATGCCCAGGATATTTTAGGAAAGGCACATATTGTGGCATATTGCACTATTCAGGGCACTTTATGTAAAGGGTTTCAAAAACATTTGTTTCAAAGAGACAATTTTTCAGTAACCTTTTCAATGACAGCGACATCTCCAGTGCACTGCAGAGAAAAAGGCTTGAGACATGTATCTCTTATCAGGTTAAAACCTTCACTTTGTGTCCTTTTTAGATATCTGTGGGAGACGCACCAAGGTGCGATAAAGAGGAGATAAAGTGGCGATGACCTCTCCCCTCCCTATGTTGTTCTTTAGGGCCAATGCATAAGCTCCAAAGAAGGACCTAGGAATGGAGAGTTTGTAACACTGGATAAGAGATCTCCACTTTATCACCTCTTTATCAATGATTTATCACAGCGTAGTGCATAAGCCCCCTGGAGTTGGATACAGTCATATAGTATGATGCTCAGAGCATATGTAACTTGAACTACACCGTGTTAATGATTAGGTCTAGCAGGTACGGTGCAGAGCTCAGAATTGCGCTAGTCAGCAAGGAAGCCGATCCTGGCTGCAGGAGACTTTGGACTTTCTACAAATTCCAGTGACACCAGGGTCAGGGAAAGGAGAGTCAGACCCGGTAGTGAGAGAGCCGTCCTGACTCGATGCAGTAAGATTTCAGTGTCAGAATTGCTTTCAACTGGCACATTCCCCAGTCGCAGGATAGAGAGGCCAATGTACCAATAATCACGGTATAGAGAGGCCAATGTACCAACAATCGCAGGACAGAGAGACCAGTTTACCAACAATGGCAGCATAGAGAGGCCAATGTACAAACAATCACAGGATACAGAGGCCCCAGGACAGAGAGGCTGATGTACCAACAATCGCAGGATAGAGAGGCCAATGTACCAAGAAGAACTGGAGCAATTACATTCCCAAATTTCACATTGATTTAAATAGGATTTTTAACCTCTTTAATGCTAGTCAGGTTTACAGCACATTGCTTCACACTGTTGGAATACTATTTAGCATTCAAGGGGTTAAATGTGCCATATAAGTCACTAGGATTGTTGTTGTTTCTCCTAGTGCAGTTGGTTTGCTCCAGAATTGCACCACTTGCTGAATTACGCACTAAATAGCACAATATGGGCCCCCACTAGACAGTAGGGGGTTTGGGATAGTCACTGCAAAATCACCCTTCCACGCCTTGTGTAGCTGCAATAGTCCTCTGGGCATGCGACAGGTCACCTGTGTACGGTCTTCTGGCTAAATCACGGTGAGTAATCCATGGGCCAGTGATTGTGATTGACCTGACTTGGTTTAAATAGGGATATCCTGAAAACGTGACCTTATGGTTTGCCTGGAGCTGAGAACCACTGCCTTGGTACGTGGCACTCTTACCATTCACGATATCTACTGCATCCTACTCGTTCTTGTTGCAACGCGTTGCTTTTCACACACACACTTCTGGTACTCGAATAGTTAAATATTTAGGAATCATTACAGCCTTAGAGCAAAGCTTGGCAACCTTTGGATCCGTAGCTGCTGTTGGACTACTGCTCCCATCATCCTGAGCTGGCCAACAGCCAGGTGAAGATGATGAGACTTGTAGTCCAACAGCCTGAGTTCAAAAGGCTGTCCAGCTTTAGTCTTGGAATACAGTAGTGCCTGTGTGCTCACTGGGCACTTGTTAAAGGAATGAGCTGGCAAGTCTACCCCTGATTATTTCTTTATTTTAACACTACGGCTTCTGAAGCCATTGGGGTCTGCCCCATCTGTAGGCGAAGGGCCTCTTAAAGTTGTATTTTATCATCTGACCAGAATTATTGTCCCGCACAGAATCCTGAGGACATGTACTGTTTGCACAGCCTGCGGTTCCATGTTGTTAGTCCCTTGTCTGTACCAAGGAAAATTCTTCATCCTGAGCAACTTTACCCCAGATACGTGGTGCAGCGGAAGGTGTGGCTGTTAGACGTGTGATGGAATATCACTTTCTAACTGGGGGTCAGACTGGCTGATAATGGAGCGATAACTGTACAATACAGGGAACGGAAATTGGCCCTTATGTTATCTTTGAACTTTGCTGACTTGAGTCCTGTATTAACTCAGAGCAAAAGATCTGGGCAAAGATACTATCTTCAGAGGCTCTTCACTGTTTGAAACAAGCAGAACTGACCTCTGTCCAGCGGCTCATGAGCAGGGGTGTAAATATTCAGGAGTCCGCAAGCCTCCAAAATTATTACTTGTGTCCCCTGGATCTGAGTTTGTTTTATATACTTCTAGAGGCTAGGGATCATTTTTAGCCTGGTTATTCCAGGTTGATAAAGCAATACCTTTTTATTTGGTATAATAAGACCAGCAGAGCAGCACACCTTTATATGGAATTAGAAGGGCAGCCCACCAACAGCTTGGCTTCTTTATGAGAATGGAGGGTACTTCCTGTGCATGAAAACCATTACTGCACTACTTCAGTGTATCAGTGTACACACACCTCTTCAATGGCTTTTAATTTAACAGTAAAGTTCTTTATAAAAAAAAAAAATATATATCTGTTCGGGCTTTCCCTGCTGATCCCCTGTGATGGTAAGAAGACCCATAGCTTTATGTAGGAGACCTGCCACAATAGGCATGAAAGGGGCTAGGTCGTAATTTGGATGAACTGTGCGATAAACAAGACATTAGTGGTTTTACCTTTTTATAAGTGCTCAATGAGAATGAATAGTGCATAAGCAGGAACCTTCTGGATTATTTCATTAACACCTGGTAGGGCTAGACATAAAAAGTAGCCTCTATTTAAAGGGATAGTAACGTTTCACAAAAACAGCAGCTCCAGTTAAACTTCATAGTATTTGGGCCATGGAGTGTTATTACAATACTGTCACAAGAGTAATTGACCTAGTGTAAGACACCTCCCCACAGATGTGGAATCTGGTCTCTTTACCGGACAGGTCGCAGAGAGGGACAGTCTTCTTACTGTGATCATAAGGAAAAACCCCACCCCCACCCCCCTTGACAGGTTTTTCCCCCTATGTTAATTGAAGATTGTCCCTTTCTGCAATCTATCCAGAGAGTCTTGCTGCTCTGAGGTGAGCAGTGTTACACTAGGTAAAAGGGACGGGAGGGGGATACTTTATCATTCAATTACCCTTGTACTATAACTCTGACAGTATTGATATAACACTCTCCATGGCCCAAATACTATGAAGATTAATTGGAGCTGCTTTTATTGTGAAACATTACTGTCCATTTAACTTCTTGTGTAAGGTGCATTCGCTAAATCTGGAAGTATTTGGAGCTTTCCAAAGCCAAGCCTACTTTTTGTAAGCTATATTGAAACAAGCAAACATGGATGCTAACTGATAATAACTCACTCATGCAATTCACTATTAAGCTCTACCTCTCTGTTTATAAATTCAAAATAGACTATTAACCCTTTGCAATGCATTCTGTACCCCTTTGGCACTCAAAGGGTTAAGATTGAACCTGCTTTGTGCATGATGCCCCTCAGGCAGTACCTAGTATTGCCCTTTAGTGGGAGGAGTCATTGGAGGAGTGGACGTGGCAATGCACAGGCTACAGACACCTAGGTATCCATGTCTAGGGGAGCCTGGGGTGTCGGTCAGTGTCACAGTACCTTGTTTCCAGTGCCGCCGCTTCATCGATGCTCAGCGTCTTTCCACACGTCATCTGCAGGAGCGAGGCTTCAGAGTGTAGCAGGCCTCTGTTTTATGCCATGCTTCCTGTAGCCTCCTCCTACCTACTTCCTCCCTCTAGCTGCTCCTTCTACCTACTTCCTGTGGAGGGGTTTAAAGGGCAGACTGAGTCCTGACTCGGTTACCCTTACGTTGTTGTTCTGAGCAGTTCATTTTCTAGTATTCCTGATTCCTCTGTATGATCTGGATTGTCTGTCCATCCATTCTGGTGTTGACCTGTGGCTCTGTCTGACTATACTCCTTGGCATTCAGATTTGGCTCAGATATCCTTTCTGGTGCAAACCTGTGGCTCTGGCTGACTACCCGCTCCGTGTATGACCT
The DNA here is from genome assembly GCA_037306005.1 of Rhinophrynus dorsalis. Lineage (NCBI taxonomy): Eukaryota > Metazoa > Chordata > Amphibia > Anura > Rhinophrynidae > Rhinophrynus > Rhinophrynus dorsalis. The sequence goes on from CM074726.1 coordinate 2,666,864, forward strand.
AGGCTTGTCTGACTACCCACTCTGGTGTTGACCTGGGGCTCTGTCCATTGCACATCCAGCATACATACGCTCCAGTGGAGATCCTTTTTGGTGCAAACCTGTGGCTCTGGCTGACTACTCTCTCAGTGTATGACCTAGGCTTGTCTGAGTACCCTCTCTGGTGTTGACCTGGGGCTCTATCCACTGCGCATCCAGCATACATGCGCTCCAGTGGATATCCTATCTGGTGCAAACCTGTGGCTCTGGCTGACTACCCGCTCAGTGTATGACCTAGGCTTGTCTGACTACCAACTCTGGTGTTGACCTGAGGCTCTATCCACTGCGCATCCAGAATTCCATCACTTCAGTGGATATCCTTTGTGGTGCAAACCTGTGGCTCTGACTGACTACCTGCTCCGTGTGTGACTTTGGCTCGTCTGACTATCCTGTCTGGTGCTTACTAGGAGGCTTTGTCTGTTCGCTCAGTTTGTTGGCTATGTTATTCAGACATCCTTCCTAGTACTGACCTGGGGCTCTAGCAGACTCCTAGCTATTGACTGCAGGCTGAGTCAGTATCTCTTGGGTGTTGCGTTACCACAAGACTCCAGCAGGCTGAGGCCTAGTCTCGGACAGTGTGGTGCAGAGATTGGGAGACTGCCATTCCTGATACAGTGCTCGCCGTTTCAATCACCCACTGTGTGTATATTTATATATTGCATTACTGTCATTATTCTCATAATAAAGGTTCTATTAACTATACTGTCTGACTTCTGGTTTTGCTTGCCAACCATAACAGTCGGTTCCTGGTCTTCTCCTTCCTCTGCTGTGTGCCAGTGCACTGATAAGGCTGCACTATACTTAGGGCCCCGTTCCGCTGTGCTGATAGACATTGAATGCAGCCCTTTTACATGTCGTTATGTCTCACATGCAGGATGACGCAGTAAACTGCAATACAGTGAACTGAATGCACAGTGTGAGGCTCTGTAGGATCTTATCTAAATTGCATGTTATTGGTTTATTGCTGCCATTGAATAATAGAATTTAGCTGGCACTCGGTGTCCATGCCTGGGAGCGCTTACATGCCAAAGGGGACATTTACTGCTTATTTGCAAAGTCACCGTTACATTTTAATATATGTTTTCGGATTTGCACCTAAGGGGCCGTACGCACAAAAAAAGTGAAGCAATTCTGTGGTAAGTCAACTGCGTCATTCAGAAAAAAAAATAATTACCCAAATACTCATTGATATAAAAGGAGCTTTTAACGTATTTTCTTAACTTTTTCAATGCTTAATAGGTATTCAATGCTTTGAAATGCATTGTAGACTTCTCTTGCAGTCAGGTTGTTAACCCCTTAACGACAGATGACTTAACAGGTACGTCCCGCAGAAACTGTCACTTAGTGACAGAGGACGTACCTGGTAAGTCACGGAAGTCCGCGTCTCCGTGCGGCTGCACGCCGCTCGGAGACTCCGGACTTCTTTGAAAAAAATAAATAAATAAATGTTCGTCGGGCGTTAAGGTGACAGCCGTGTACGAACGCGGTTGTCACTAAGGGGTTAAAGAGAGAGCAATGTGTCACAATAAAATCTGCTCCAATTAATCTTCATAGTATTTGTACCATGGAGAATGTTATTTAATTACTGTCAGAGTTGTAGTACAAGAGTAATTGAATGATAAAGTATCCCCTCCCGCCCCTTTTACCTAGTGTAACACTGTTCACCTCAGAGCAGCAAGACTGTCTGGATGGATCACAGAGAGGGACAATCTTCAGTGATCATAAGGGAAAACCTGTCAGTGGGAGCAGGGTTTTCCTTATGATCACAGTAAGAAGATTGTCCCTTGCTGTCATCTGTCCGGTCAAGAGACCAGATTCCACATCTGAGGACAGGTGTCTTACACTAGATAAAAGGGACGGGAGGGGGATACTTTATCATTCAATTACTCTTGTACTATAACTCTGACAGTATCGAAATAACACTCTCCATGGTACAAATAACTTAATTTATACAGGTACTACTTGGAAATACACGATATTTAAAATTATATAACTACATTTACATTTCAGTCTTCCTTTAACTTTTTGAGTGCTAAGACCGCTCCAGCGTAGCAGTGCAAAGCTTTGGGGACCTTTACAACATTTATGGGGTTAATGGCAGGTCTTTTTGTCAGGATAGCAGATGGGAAAGCAGGGTTAATTCTTGCATCAAGGTTTCCCGTTAGACTGTGTTTCCTTGCCAGGCGTGTAAAACTACCCGCACAATCCCCATCATTACGCTTTGATTCAGTGGTAATTGTGAGTGTTCACTGGCTGCAGTGCATATCAGAGATAGAGCGACTGAATTAAGTAAATAGCAACTGAGTGTGAACATTTTCATTGTACTGATCTGTACTTGCCAACTGGTTTGTTTTGGATCTTGACCCACGGATTCCATAGAGACAGTTTTACTTATTACGGTTGCCCAGAAAATAGCAATACAGTGACCAGCCTGGATTCTGCTCCTTCTGCCAATAAACAGGTCTGGCACTTGCATCTGTAGTAGGCAAACAACTGGCTGAGGATGATGGGAGACGTGGCTCAGCACTTCCTAAAGGTCCACTAGCTTGCTGGGGATGATATTAAGACGTTAGGTGACATTAGGATGATATTAAGACATTAGATGACATTAGGATGATATTAAGACATTAGGTGACATTAGGATGATATTAAGACATTAGATGACAGTAGGATGATTGTATTACTATACGTTCAACAACTTCTGTAGACTGAATAGCCAGCTGAGGAGGTTAGCTCTTCAAAAGTTGTTGGACTACAACTTCCACCAGTTACCTATCCCTGAATCAGGGCTGGTGCAAGGATTTTTGCCACCCTACGCAAAACCTCCTTTTGCCACCCCCTTTGGCAAGTCCCTCCCCTAGCGTCCCGCCCCTTATGCACCGCTTTAGGTTACAGAATTGGAACCCCATCTGAGAAACCTCTCCAGTCTCCACCAGCCCTTGACAACACCAGTGGCGGCCTCACCTTAGCCAGGGTGCTGGCTCTGCAGCAGTATAAGTCCAACAGGGTATACTGATTAGAGCAGCCCCTTGCTTCTGCCTACCCGGACAATGGGCATCCAGTCACTAAAATAGGATGGTCCATGGCATGTGCCCTGCATGCCTGCAACACTCCTTGAAGGTGGAAGGAGGAGGCTTTCTAGGAGCTCGCTCTTTTCAGAGTGATGCCTCTCTCCCCTCATAGCCGCCGAGGTGCATGCATCTCTGCTTTGCAAGGCTGCGCCGCTGTAGATGTGCGCCCTAGGCCGGTGCCTATCTTGCCTATAGGTGGTGCCGGCCCTGCCCTGAATGACTGTGGTGCAATATCCAGTGAGGAAACCAGTATGGTCCAATTCTTCACAGCTCTGTGACCAATGTCATAATGCAGTGAGACACAACTACAACTCCCATTGTCCCCAACCAGCCATAGCCTGTCTACCCATGTCATGAAATCTAGCAGCCCCTCTGCACCACAATGTGGATTATCTCCCCAAGATCCATTACCATAAATGTAAATATACATATATATTTGATGTTAGTAGCGAATGTTGCACGGCTTTGCCCATTAAATGGGGCACGTCAGAGACCCAATGGACCACTTCTACTGCAACTCTCACTACAGGTCAGGGCAGGGGCTCCTGTGAAAATCGCCACTGCTGAGTCACTGTGTGGCCAGTCTCTACCCCCTGACACCCCAGGGTGGGGCGGACAGAGAACCAGGGACCACTTCGATTTTCTGGGTGTATATAAATACCCAAGAAGAAGTCCAAAGACAAGATGGGTTGATGAAATTGACAAATTTGTTGGTAAACATTGGCAACAAAAGGCACAGGACCAGAGTGTTTGGTGGCTTGCTGAGAAGGCCTTCATCCTGCAGTGGACTGACAATGGCTGCAGAGGAGGAGGAGGATGATATATATATATAGATATATATATATATATATATAGGTGTTTCTCTAGACACACAGATATAAACGGAGCTTCATGAACTCTGATGGAAAGAAGCTTCTGTTAACCCCGTAAGGACCGGCCGAGCACGTACGGTGCAGTCACTTAAGGACCAGGGACCTCTTCTTTTTTTTTTTTTTTTTTTTTTTTTTTTTTTTTTTTTTTTTTGAATCTGGTTCCAGACTGAGCCCGGAATTTCATGACTGTCCAAGACAGTCATGCGTCCTTAACCCCTTAACTACCGGCCATGCACGTACCTTGCGGTCCGTTAAGGCCCACGGAGCATTTTTTTTTTTTCACGGCTGTGTTCCAGACTCCCTGAACGGAGTGCAGCCGCGAGGAGAGCCCGGAATTCCATGACGGTCCAGTTCCGTCATGGGTCCTTAAGTGTATAACAACCCATGATGGTCCAGGACTGTCATGGGTCCTTAAGGGGTTAATGTGTGATAATAGTTCTCCTTTAACACAGTAGTTTCAGAATTGTGCACAATTAACCTCTTACCTTATTATCCCTATTTTAGCTAAGTTGATGACTTACGGGAAAACACATTAACAAATCTTTTAGAAAAGTATTCAAATAAATACGATGTACCAATACAGTGGATGGACATGTTAAGGGAAAGAACAGCTCTTTCATGTTGGACTAATTAGTACCCAGTTTATTGGGTTGTTGTTATGATAACCTCTTTAATAGTTCTTACCAGAATGGAGACCCTTTATTGTGTACTTTTTAAAGGCGAGAAAGATATATTCTTTTGGGGGGGGGTTTCTCTTCCCCCATGTAAAAAGTACCACTACCCCATTATAGTAACATTATTACCTTCATCTCTGATGATGATTAGTGGACATCCCATTTAAATGTTAAAACTGTAACTTAATTTTAAAACGCCGTTATATTTGAAATAATATATCTAGAAAAATATACCTTCCAGTTATAATGAACATTTGTGTATGGGCATCAGTGTTTTTACATCATGATCAGGATGAGATGTGCTTCTTGTGTTGTGTATAAAGCTTCCCCTTGAGCCTTTTTTGCTATTTATTATGACAAATCTAAAGCGTTTCCTAATATTGTTCCCATGATAAAAGGTTTGGGTTCAGCCCACCCCACCCCACTCCCTTCCCGCAGACCATTCTTGTGTCTGGTAACCAGATAAAAGCTGTGTGTAATGGATCAAAAACACAGTGATGCTTTTATACAATTTTATTAGTATTGCAGCCCACCCCAAACAAAAGTTAACTTATTTGTAATGTACATTAAAGGGGAAGTAATACCTCCAAATACCCCCTCCTGTCCTTACTATGATCAGAAAAGCCTGATAGCCCCTAGGATTATTACTCTTGTGTCTTTGCACAAGAGATAACCTCTTCAATCAGTCTTGGGTGTCAGGTCTATGGAGGTGAACATTACTGTTACTGGCAGAATGTTAGGTCCATGGAGGCAGACATGACAGTTACTGGCAGGATGTTAGGTCCACGGAGGCGACCATGATAGATACTGGCAGTTTCTTTATTTTTTTCTTCAGACTGAAATAAGTAGAGTGCATGACCCTACTTAACCCTTTAAGGACCACAAAAAATGTGTTGCGTTGTTAAGGGTTAAAATGACTATGTGCGGTGAGTCTGTGACTTGTGCTCATGCCAATAACTGTCATATCCGCCTCCATGGCCCTGACGTCCTGCCAGTAAGTGCCATGTCCGCCTCCATGGCCCTGACATCCTGCCAGTAACTGTCATGTCTCCTCCATGGACCTGGCATCCTGCCAGTAACTGTCATGTCCGCCTCCATGGACCTGACATCCTGCCAGTAACTGTCATGTCCTCCTCCATGGACCTGATACCCTGACATTAACTGTCATGTCTCCTCCATGGACCTGACATCCTGCCAGTAACTGTCATGTCCGCCTCCATGGCCCTGACATCCTGCCAGTAACTGTCATGTCTCCTCCATGGCCCTGACTTCCTGTCAGTAACTGTCATGTCCGCCTCCATGGACCTGATATCCTGCCAGTAACTGTCATGTCTCCTCCATGGACCTGACATCCTGCCAGTAACTGTCATGTGCGCCTCCATGGACCTGATATCCTGCCAGTAACTGTCATGTCTCCTCCATGGACCTGACTTCCTGCCAGTAACTGTCATGTCTGCCTCCATGGACCTGATATCCTGCCAGTAACTGTCATGTTCTCCTCCATGGACCTGACATCCTGCCAGTAACTGTCATGTCCGCCTCCATGGACCTGACATCCTGCCAGTAACTGTCATGTCTCCTCCATGGACCTGACATCCTGCCAGTAACTATCATGTCCTCCTACATGGTCCTGACATCCTGCCAGTAACTGTCATGTCCGCCTCCATGGACCTGACATCCTGCCAGTAACTGTCATGTCCTCCTCCATGGACCTGACATCCTGCCAGTAACTGTCATGTCCGCCTCCATGGACCTGACATCCTGCCAGTAACTGTCATGTCTCCTCCATGGACCTGACATCCTGGCAGTAACTGTCATGGTCGCCTCCATGGACCTGACATCCTGCCAGTAACTGTCATGGTCGCCTCCATGGACCTGACATCCTTCCAGTAACTGTCATGTCTCCTTCATGGACCTGACATCCTGCCAGTAACTATCATGTCCTCCTACATGGTCCTAACATCCTGCCAGTAACTGTCATGTCCGCCTCCATGGACCTGACATCCTGCCAGTAACTGTCATGTCCACCACCACGGCCCTGACGTCCTGCCAGTAACTGCCATGTCCTCCTCCATGGACGTGATGTCCTGCCAGTAACTGTCATGACCTTATACCCAGGTCTGATCAAAGAAGTTATCATTTGTGCAAGGACAAAATTCATAGGGACACTAGGATTTTCTGGTCATAGTAAAGTAAGTGGGCAAATATTATAGGAGCTACTACTTCCCTTAGAGTCACTGCCTCACCCAATCTCCCACTTGCTGCTGTAGAGCTACACTAGTGATACCATCGAGATTACAAGTGAAATGGATCTACGCTAGTGATACCATCGAGATTACAAGTGAAGTGGATCTACGCTAGTGATACCATCGAGATTACAAGTGAAATGGATCTACGCTAGTGATACCATCGAGATTACAAGTGAAGTGGATCTACGCTAGTGATACCATCGAGATTACAAGTGAAATGGATCTACGCTAGTGATACCATCGAGATTACAAGTGAAGTGGATCTACACTAGTGATACCATCGAGATTACAAGTGAAGTGGATCTACGCTAGTGATACCATCGAGATTACAAGTGAAGTGGATCTACGCTAGTGATGCCATCGAGATTACAAATGAAGTGGATCTACAGTAGTGATACCATAGAGATTACAAGTGAAATGGATCTACGCTAGTGATGCCATCGAGATTACAAGTGAAATGGATCTACGCTAGTGATGCCATCGAGATTACAAGTGAAATGGATCTACGCTAGTGATGCCATCGAGATTACAAGTGAAATGGATCTACGCTAGTGATGCCATCGAGATTACAAGTGATATAGATCTGCGCTAGTGATGCCATCGAGATTACAAGTGAAATGGATCTACGCTAGTGATGCCATCGAGATTACAAGTGAAGTGGATCTACGCTAGTGATACCATCGAGATTACAAGTGAAATGGATCTATGCTAGTGATACCATCGAGATTACAAGTGAAGTGGATCTACGCTAGTGATACCATCGAGATTACAAGTGAAATGGATCTATGCTAGTGATACCATCGAGATTACAAGTGAAGTGGATCTACGCTAGTGATGCCATCGAGATTACAAGTGAAGTGGATCTACGCTAGTGATACCATCGAGATTACAAGTGAAATGGATCTACGCTAGTGATGCCATCGAGATTACAAGTGAAATGGATCTACGCTAGTGATGCCATCGAGATGACAAGTGAAATGGATCTACGCTAGTGATGCCATCGAGATGACAAGTGAAATGGATCTACGCTAGTGATGCCATCGAGATGACAAGTGAAATGGATCTACGCTAGTGATACCATCGAGATTACAAGTGAAATGGATCTACGCTAGTGATACCACAGAGCTTACAATGCAAATAGAGATACACTAGGAGCATAACCCCTTTACCTTGTAAGCTCTATAGTATCACTAGTGTAACATTACTTACATTATAAGCTCTGTAGTATCTCTAATGTAGCTCCATTTCAACTGTCCGCTCTGTAGTATCTCTAGTGTAGACCCATTTCAACTGTCCGCTCTGTAGTATCTCTAGTCTAGACCCATTTAAATATGTGCCTTGTTATATACTTATATTTAGAATTATGCTTGCATTGCACTAACAGAACGTATTTGGTATAAACTTTGGTTTATTACCATGCAAATCCACATGAATCTATTAATATCCCTTTTGACCGAACTGCTCTGTGTGATACTAGACACTTATTACATTAAAGGGAGATTTTCACCAGTTTTTACTATTATTTTTTATCAGCTATTTATTTTTATTTTATCTGATGCCCTGAGATTGGGGGCTCCTCGTTTGGCAGGTCTAGCACCACTGCTAGGTATGGAAAAGGATTGCATGTGCTGGTCCCCTGTAGCAGGGGAAGGGTTACAGGTCCCTGGTGGAGCTCATGAGGAAGGAGGATTAAAGGCAGCACTGAGATCACATGATCAGTTCATCATGTGCCTCCCCATGTGGGCGGCACCACGGTCCTTCACTTACACACTATGAGATAAAAGCTGCAGCAATGAATTTCCTCATTACTTGTCTGGAGATCCCGGGAGCACTAGGGTAGACGTCTTGTGTCTAGCCGTAGGGTAAGCTACTAATATCTTCTCTTTACCCCATAGTCTGTCATGATTCAAGAGCGCATATATATCAATGTGTCACAAAGCTTATTAATTTAACCTTTCACCCTTTGGCACGCAAAGGGTTAAACTTTGCATTTGCACAAAGTTATAATAGGTAATTTCTCCAAAACGTTGATGATAATGATCTGTCTGACAGGTTCAGAATGTTAACTTTTCAGAAACTGGATTAATGATGCTCTGCAAATTATCATTATTTGGATAAAATGTACATTCTGTGATATTTATTGTTTACAGCAAATAACCCTTAGAGTGCCGGAGGGGTACGCAATGCATTGCAAAGCAATGTGTTGCGTACCCTTCTGGCACTCAAAGGGTTAATGACACACATGGCTATCACTAACGTAAAGCTGTAACCGCGCCAATAGTGACACACGTGGATGATTTGCATTCGTTAGTAAGACCCTTTTAAGGTTCAAATTATAAACTTTTAGCAACTTTTTGCACAGTTTATTATACCTTCTAAAACAAGGGCACCCCACTCCTGAGAGAGATATTATTCAAACATCCGTATATATTGTAGTAGAAGGCAATTGGCAGGTCAGTATCGCATCTTGTATTGCTGATCAGCACACAGTAAAATTAAATGTAGTATAAGAAACTATGGGGTAGATTAACTAAGCGGTGATGATAAAGTGGAAATAACTTCTCCAGTTCCTATGTTATTCTATGAACCTAAGCCAGTGATTCTCAACCAGGGTGCCGTGGCACTTTGGTGTGCCACAGACATCAACTTAGGGTGCCCCATGTTTTCTATGAAGACCAAAAAAAATTGACTTTTAAATAAAGATTTATAGAAATTGTTATGCACAATATGTTTCCTTTTGTTATTATGATTGTAAGACCTAATAATAACTGTATATTTATGCATTGTACCTTCCTTGTGCCATTGATAGAGTACATTAAATATGTTAAGGGTGCCCCAAATGTTCTATATTACGTGTTAGGGGTGCCCCGAACAAAAAAAGATTGAGAACCATTGACCTAAGCACTAAGAACTCCAAAGCTGAAGAAATCTCAGTGCATAGGCTCCATAGAATAATATAGGAACTGGAGAAGTTATCACCTCTTTATCACTGCTTAGTGAATCTCCCCTTATGTATTACTAACTTCTGAAGTGTTATTAGGAAGGGACACATAAGTGGGGGTATTTGGGGTTCTGAAGTCTAACAATAAAGAATCATGTCCACCCAGCGGCCTCGGCTGCTGCCCCGGAGCTGTGAGCAGAGACAGGCGGTGAGCTGTTCGGATCACCCCGCTCCGGATCAGCGAGTTCAGCTAGCAGATATAAAATCCATTAGTGCGCCTGGGGCTGGATTGTACTGCAGGTGATAAATGTTACCTCCCGTTTTATCAAAAATTTTCCTATTGAAGCCTATGGGGAATACTGGAGATAAAAGCAGTGATGATATTAGCACCTACAATAGAATCCAGCCCCCAATTTTGTATTCAGACAGGCTGTTATCTTATCTCAGCCCATTTACAGATACTCCTGGATAATCAGTGGGAAAAGGCAGGAATGTCTTCTCCCTCAGAGCACACGCAAGACTGGACTTTAGGCCTCAGAAAACAAATAGATAATTGTATGAGATAAAGGAGTTTTAAGTGTATATAACCCCAGTTCATTTTTAGCTGTCAGGGTTCCTATAATGTAGGGCAGGGGTTCTCAGCCCGTGCCCTCAGGACCCACTAACAGGCCAGGATCTGATGATTTCCATGTTAGATCACAGGTGAGTTAATCAATGTGAATGAGCCTCTGATCACCACACCTGTGCTCTAGCAGAGAAATCCCTAAGTCCTGGCCTGTTAGTGGGTCCTGAGGTCAGGAGTTGAGAACCACTGATGTAGGGTGACCGGCGAGGAGGTCTCATTGCAGTAATTATGTCAATTAGGCCAAAAGGTGCAATATTATCAATATCTCCATTGTTGCACCAAACAGCACAATCTCTTCTAAATGAATAATCTCCTGGTAATGTGAGCTGGGACGCTCTGCCCAGAGTACCGGATAGACACAGCGGAGGATCACACCTACTTGGACTGGGAACTATTAGCTATTAAAGAATAATGAGTCCTAATCAACGCTGATAGCTGGCATCCCAGCGTCTCCCATTACAGCTCTGCCAAACAGGTTGTAGTGGTGCCCTCTGTCCTGTGATAACGGCCTGTGATACACAGCACCGTACTGTAATGAATGCATGAAGAACTGGCATTGATGGGCAGTCTGTATACACAATATTACTGTTACCGACCTGTAGATGAATATATTATTATTACATTTTATATAACACCAATGTATTGCACAGCGCTGTACGATATGGAATAGATATATAGATATTAAGTAGTACAAATGGATCAGAGGGCTCTGCTCATGAAAGCTTACAGTCTAGAGGAATGTAGGTGCTATGGGGTATATACAAGCTTCATTCCAGATGTCCTTGTATTCACATTGGCACTGGCAGTGTCTATGGAAGGAAAGTGTTCCCTTAGCTCTCTGCTTCCTTATGTACCTGCACACCGAGTCCCTGGGCTGCGGGATGAGGAAGGGGAAATCCTTCTTACATTTGGAACACCGGCAGTGTGTACGTGTCCTGTTATTAATTCAGTGGTTCCCAAGCCTCTCCGAAGAGCGCGCTAACAGACCAGGTTTTCAGGATTCCCCATGTCGTGCACAGGTGAGATAATCAGAGGCTCAGTCATTTGATGAACTCACCTGTGCACAAGTAGGGAAATCCTACAGACCTGTCCTGTTAGGGCCCCCTGAGGAGAGGACTGTGGCCCCTGTATAAACGCATGGTTCCTTATTTATCCCAGCCTTATGAGGTCATCCCTCCATGTTACAGTCTGTACTAGAAATGACTTGTGTAAGGGGCATGGTGGGATGTACAATATGACTCCCCACCAGAGGGCGCTGGACCTTACTCCTGTGTACTAAGATACTTGCTACAAGTGAACTAGCACCTTCTCATAATCACACTGCGGTCGCAATATACTAACGGCCCCTACGCGTTTCGCCCTTGTGCTTTTATCCAAGAGCTGAACTCTCCAGTCTGTCCTGGATCTCAGGTCCCTGGATGCAGACATGACCTTTGCGGGCAGATCCACAGGACCTCAGGACCGGTGGTTGAAGCCAACAGACCAGCGCTAGACGGATTCATGCATCCCCCCCCCCCCATCACAATCTTACCTAAACGTGTCACATCAGCAGATTTCCTTCACTCCTTCTTTTTATTATATAAATACCAGGATTTGTGTAAAGTGCCAACAAGTATCTCTTGATTACTGAGCGCAGCGGTGTTAAAGGAGAGAGACCTCCTAATAAACACCCCACACACTTACTTTGCTACATAAAGAAAATCCTAGTGGCCCCTGTGAATTTTACCTGTGTGCTCTTGTTCAAGAGATAACGTCATCACTCAGTCCTTGATGTCATGTCAGGGGATGTGCTGCACATTCCTCTGGTCCTTACAGGGTTAATAAGTAACCCCGGTTGACAAGTTTCCCAGCGCTATAAGCCGTGTCTGGGATCTGTAGTGTAGGACATGCTGGTGATTATTACACGACTCAGCACGTCAGTGTCCAGAGGCCTCGATTTCTATATGATACAAACACCAAAATCACCCCCTGCTCATCAGCCAGTAAATGAGTTATTCACCAATTAAACTCTGCTCCCGGCAGCCTGTGACTATAGCAGATAATGGATGTCACCTGATCCGTGTAAAGTCGAGTGGAACGAGCCTGTCCTATCAGAGATAACTCTATATTCAACAAGTGCTTGTACTTTGTATGGGAGACAAACCAACTACACCACAAGGAGCCATAACAGACGTTGATCTATATTGGGATTTTATCTCCTCCACTGTAAACTGGAGCCCTTTGTAGCACTGAAGCAAGGCGAGTGATAGAGTAGAAATGATACCTTTATTGGCTGAGTGACTCTAGGGTACAATCTTACAGACACGATAAGAATGAAGCCTGAGTACAGAGTACATGACAGGTCATGCACATTCCAGAGCAGGCCAGGAACTCTGGTCTCTGAGCCCATTATAAACATATAGCAGCAACAGGAAGACTTGTATTACTAGGAGAGAAAATCAGTATGATTAGCTGGTATTTTCCCTACTGTTCTTGGACTACAACTCCCATCTTATCAGGAAGATTTTAATCTTAAACTCTAATGTGGTACATAAACAAGAATTTTTTTCTTATTTTAAAAGCAAAGTCGCCTGCTTAAATGGATAGTAATGTCAGAAAAAAAGTATTAGCGATATGGTAGATACAATTAAAAGAAAGTACTTGCACTTATTCGTATCTCTCAGACCGTTATGGTGAGAGATATAGGAAAATAAAGTTCTCTGGTCCCTCCCCTTTCTGCCTGATGAGTTGTAAAGCTGTCAGAAACAGATTGTAGTCACTTGACCAGATGCGGCTCTTCAGCAGCGTCAATATGACAGTACCTAAAAATAAATACTTCATCAGAATGGTCTACAATGTGTGCTTGCAAACCAGGCCCACGTTTTAGACCGTTCTGATGAAGTATTTATTTTTCGGTATCGATATGTCAGCGCTGCTGAAGAGCCGCCATCTGATCCAGGAACCAGAATCTACTTCTGACAGCTTTACAGCTCGTCAAGCAGAAAGGGGAGGGAGCAGAGAACTTTATTTTCCTATATCTCTCAAACCATAATGGTCTGAGAGATACGAATAAGTGTAAGTACTCTCTTTTTATTGTCTATACCATATCGCTAATACTTTTTTTTCTGATATTACTCTCCCTTTAAATGATGCACAAAGAATCCTCAGATTAGGTTTCACATATGAAGACTTTACTGTAAACAACCTATGTATTGTATTAACCAAAACCCCAGCAGGTGCACTGTATAGAAGCTGTAGGTGCTTTTGTTTGTGGATATTGATGTCTCTCAGTGCAACTGCATATCGGTAAGGGTGATATCGCCTAGGCTGAACTTCATGGATAAAACTGGAGTTATTCTGGATTAAACCAAGTGCACCACAGGAGACAAATAAACCTTCATGTTAAGCCCTTAAGGACCAGCAGATCATGGGTAGGTTTACCTTTAAGGACCGCATAGCGATCACATGTACGGACTCACTGAAAGAGAGGCTGCAACTGACTGCTCCAGTCTCAGACTCCCCTAGTGATCACAGCGCCCCCAGTAGGAGCACAGTGATCACCCAAATCATGACATGCCAGGAACGTCACCAGTCCTTAATGCACGGACACTCGTGATGGTCATGGCACGTCACTGGTCCTAAAGGAGTTAAATTAAATTGGGCTTTTAACCCCTTAAATGCTAGTGGTCTCCCATGCGTTGCAAAGAGATGCATGGGAGACTTCAGCATTCAAGGGGTTAAAAGCCCCATTTATATTGATGTGAATTTTTGTCTTCTGTGACTCGGTTGGCTTGCTCCCCTCTACCTCCTGTATATGGCCAGGTGTCACATTAACATGTCGGTGGCCGTAAGGGATTGGTACCGTCCTGGTTTCAATCACTGTGGTTAAACAGTGGCTCTCCAGCTCTTGGACGCCATCATACTAAGCTGACCATTAGTCTCAGGCTGTTATTGGTCTAATCCAGGGCTGGCTAATGTGAGCACCTCCAGCGGTTGCTGCCTTTGGGCAGCTGAGAATGATGGGAGTTGAAGTCCCAGGACAGGTGGAGCACCACGTGACTCCCAGCCCTGTACCACTATTGATTTGTTTTGGTGACTCATGTTCCCATCTGGTTCACCTCGTGGAGGAGCGGACAAGGCTCTGGGCTGCCCCAGGCGCTCGCAGACCTTTCCCTCCCTTGCACAGTCCTGTAATCAGATTGGCCACAAGGCCATTTACTGCTAATCTCACCAATCAATGGTCTTTATCTGCACCTAGTGACATCCAGACCTTTCCCTCCCCCCTCACAGTCCTGTAATTCGATTGGTGAGATTGGCCATTTACTGCCAATCAATGGTCTTTATCTGCACCTAGTGACGTCCAGACCTGGATAAATGGCCTCTGTGTATTGTCACACTACCTTTTTAATTTACTTATTTATTTGTATTGTATTAACCCTTTCAGCGCCAGAAGGGCGCACAATTCATTGCTTTGAAATGCATTACTCACCCCTCTGGCACTCGAAGGGTTACTGTAACATAGTAGATGAGGCTGAAAAAAGAATTATGTCCATCAAGTCCAGCCCATGCCAAAAACACCCCTGTTGATCCAGAGGAAGGCAAAAAAAAAAAAGCCTCTGGAGCCATTTCCAATGTAGGAAGGAAAATGTCTGGTTGTTTAATTATCATTACTGGGGCAATTCTTGTCCTGATCATCTGATGACAAAAGTGCCTTGTAATTGTGCAGTTTTGGATAAATCTTCCCTTGTCCCTGCAGGTTTTCCTTGGCACAGTCTGGCACTTTCCCCACTCCAGAGATGGATCACTCCCACCATATGACCACGACAGATCCGCACGCAGGTCACATGCAGTCAACATCGGCAGGCGGACACGGAGGACATGGGGGCGGAGGAGGCATGGGAGGGGGCGGAGGAGGCATGGGAGGAGGGGGATGTGGCATGCACTCGATGGTAAGTACCTACTGCTTACTTTCACTGTGATTTGCACAGAGATGATGTCACTCTGCAGGACTGGCACAGATGGGCAGTACCCACATGATGGCAACTTACTGTAGGTTACACACACACTGCTACAAAGCACCTCATGTGACAGGAGGAAAGGCACCGAGTCCGATGTGTCAGTATGAAGTACAATACAGTATGGTATCGAATTAAATGCAGCTGTTCACTCTCTGAATGAAAGTGCATTCTCAGCACATTGCAGATCAATGAGTTAGAGACCTGTTTTGCATTCAAAGGGTTAAAAGCACCATTTAAATCCGTGGATTTGGGAAATGCTATTGGTCCCTAATGGCGCGGTTGGTATGCCCAAAAATTGATGTGGTACTTCTCAGTATACCAGGCTCCTTATTTGAAATTATGGGTTTAATTTTTACTTATAAGATTTTTAATTAATTATTGTTTAAGTAAATTATACATTGGTGTTATAGTGACACTTCTACCCTGACATCTGTCCCCTTTATCCAACCTGCCACTTCCATGCAGATATTGCCAAACGATGTCCTTTTCTTTGTATGTTTACACCTATACCTCTCACCTGGGCCCTCATTCTCTCCTGTCTAGTATACTGTAACACTCTGCCCTCTGGTCTTCCTCCCACTCACCTTCCACCACTTCAGTCTATTCTTAATAGTGCTGCACCTAGAATAATTACTTACCCTGCCTCCCAGATCCCTTCCCTCTCATCTCCTGATATCCTCCTTCTGACTACCCATAATATCCCGTATTTCCTACAAAATCCATCTCGTCCCATTTAAGCCTGTTTATTCCTCTGTGCACTCTTATATCTCTGTTCTACCTCTTCACTCCTTACTCAGGGCTGGATTTACATCTCAGGAGCCTGTAGGCACAGAAATCTGAAGCGCCCCCTTCCCCCATTGGCCATCTCCAATGGACACCTCCACAATACTCCTAACCTCCACATTAACCCCCATCTTCATACTGCCCCCATCAGCTCCAACTTGCCCCCACATTGCCTTCATCATCTCCACATTGCCCCCATCAGCTCCAACTTGCCCCCATCAGCTCCAGCTTGGCCTCACATTGCCCCCATAATCTCCAACTTGCCCCCATTGTATCAACATTGCCCCCATTGTATCAACATTGCCCCCATCATCTCCAACTTGCCCCAATCAGCTCCAGCTTGCCCTCACATTGCCCCCATACCCATTTCCTACCTCCCTGGTGGTCCAGCGGCAGGAGAGATCTGTGCTTCTTCACAGACCTGTAGCTGCTGGAGCTCCCGCTCCGTCTCCTCTTTAGTAATCAGAGCGCTGGGAGATGATGTCATCTCGTAGCGCTCTGCATTACTAAAGAGTCGGAGGAGCTCAGCAGCTACAGGTCTGTCAGCACAGACCTTACCATGCGGGCAGTGGATTTTGCCACTTAAAAAAAAAATTATATATATATATATATATATATATATATATATATATAAAAATAAATAAAAAATTGATTCCAATGACAGGCGCACCTCTGTGGGGTGCACCTGTAGGCAGATGCCTACTCTGCCTTATGACATATCCGGCCCTGCCCTTACTGTGCTCTACTTAAGTTTTCTTTCTGTCCACTCATCACACAACTAGGGTCATAACTAAACGACAGACATTTTCACTGGCTGCCCCTTGGCTTTTGGAATACCATCCCTAAACCATTCATGAGGTGCCCACACATACCTCCTTCAAGCAAATCCTGTACATCCAACTGTTCAGTGAGGCAACTCAGTGACACCATCCTCTTTATTCACCTGCATTCACATCCAAATGACTCTACACTTCAACTACAACCTGCACTCATCACCCTCCTCCAGTCTCTCTGTCACTATTACTATTAGATTGTAAGCTCATCAGGGCATGGATTCCTACATGTATGAGTCACTCGACTGTACTTCTACACTACTATGAATATGATGGTTGCACTTTAGTCTGATGATCTTACCCCTCCCTTCTCTGACACGTGGAAAAGGACGTTTAGGGCAGTAACTGACAGGGTTAGTGTACCCACTGTAATATCCGTCCCATATTCGTCATGGAACAAATTGCTTTGAGTCTACACACTAGAATTACATATCGGTCTTTATGTGCAGGACTTGTGAATTTTCATTGTAATAAGCCGAACAGCCCAGGTATAACGGCATTGCATGATAAATTATATACGAGACCTGCACATTTGGACTGGGAAGGTGATTGTTTTATTTCAACATTAAAGCCCAGTATTTTAGCTTTTGAATAAAAGTTATATTTTATTTATTTATTATTTTTTGAGAGTGTTTATTTCCAGATTATCAGTCTCAGTATGATGATTTATCTTGAGTGCTAGTACAGCAGGGTATTTTCTTTTCTTTTCCAATATACCCCATATTCGTCATAACTCACTTTTAGGAACCTGCTAGAAAGATAAAGAACGGACCAGTAGTGAAGAGGCAAAGTCAGCCCAATATTAGAATGGAAACTGGAGAAATGTCAGTGTACTATAAAGCTGAAGTGCAATTTAAGAAATCCAGAGTACTATAAACCATGGTTGAAATATTGCATGTGAATCTGATACTATAAACGTGGTTTTCAATAAAAAAAAATATTGTTTTTCGGTGAACCCCCTACTTACCTTAATCTGTGAGGGGAATCCTAATAGCCACTATGAGTAAACTCCTTTTAAGTTGGTTCCCCAAAATTAACCTTTACTTAGTACCGGACACCATGGCCAGGACTCCAGGACCCCAGCCTCCTCCCTCTGAACACTTCCCAAGAAGACTTAAGTGGGAGAGATGTGTGGAGTCCTGCAAAGAGAACTGTCTCTGTCTGTGGACGTGATATTCAGTATGAATTAAACATTCATTTTTGGGATCCAGTCCACACAGAATTGACTCATAATGGCCATTAGAAATTTCTTCTCAGATTAAAGTACGTGTGGGGTTATTATGAAGAGGTGTTAGTGTTCCTTTAAACCTCTGAGTGCCAGAGTGGTTTCCAACTCATTGCAACGCATTGGATACCACCCTTGCAACCTAACGGTTAAATGAATAGTAATACTTAAAATGTTAAAAAAATATGTTGTAGGGTTTATCCCCCTGAGTAAAACAAGAGTACTCCCACTGCTGAAAGGTGTTTCATTCAAAAGTTATTAATTTTCAAAGTTGAATTTTTTAGGTGCAATATCACATCGGCCTGAAATTGTACAGTGGCGCTGTTGCTACACCATCCTATGGACAGCTCTGTTCCCCGGGACCATAAATCTCCATAGGATGGTGTAGCAACAGCGCCACTGTACAATTTCAGGCCACTGCGATATTGCACCTAAAAAATTCAACTTTGAAAATTAATAACTTTTGAATGAAACACCTTTCAGCAGTGGAAGTACCCTTGTTTTACTCAGGGGGATAAACCCTCCAACATTTTTTTTTT
This sequence comes from Rhinophrynus dorsalis, assembly GCA_037306005.1. Classification (NCBI taxonomy): domain Eukaryota; kingdom Metazoa; phylum Chordata; class Amphibia; order Anura; family Rhinophrynidae; genus Rhinophrynus; species Rhinophrynus dorsalis. The sequence goes on from CM074726.1 coordinate 2,685,709, forward strand.
TTTTTTACATTTTAAGTATTACTATCCCTTTAAAAGTCAACAAGTCAGAATGCTGTTGGTGACTCCAGACTGCGCATTGTAACTGCTTTCCTTGTGTGTTTACTCCCTGCACATCAGCACATGACGTTTTACTTTGGATACGAGAATGTGGAGATCCTGTTCACTGGACTTGTGGTTAATTCGGCAGGGGGTAAGTTCTTCAGCGTTTCTGTGGATAAACAAGGGTCTCTTTCCACCACACAGGGAGGGATTTTTTTTTACGTGGATTTAATTTCCTGTGGATGCTGTATAGACAGATACACTGAGTGTAGATGATATTGGGTACCTTTCTGTGTCTGAAAAATGTACAGAATTATGACAGTTGGTTACAATGCAGATGAAACATTAATACAGGGAGAGATCCAACTGCCTTTTGGACTCTGGAAGGAATTGTGTACCCATTTGGGGCAGAATATATGTTTTTGCTGCCTTTTAGATCAACAAAGCAGATCTGGGAAAGCTTTAACTTGATGGACATGACTTTTTCAACTTTATGAACTATGATGTTGTGTTAGTAACATCTCCAGATCCCAGCAGTTTTCTATCCACATATTAACTCCTTTAATGCTACAGACCTATCCAATATATTGCAAAATGTTTGTGCATGCAGGTTAAACACGCTACGTCTAGCCTTTGTCTATTACACAGTCCACAGGGTGACACAGAAAATAGAATTGCTTGGAAAAAGAATTGACTTTGAATTCATTTTACATTGCAAGTTTTTTTATTTTTATTTTATCTCTTAGAATAAACAGTTGCAACAGAATGATAATGCAGCTACTATCGATATTTGTGCAGTTCCACTGGGAACGGAGTTTAGGGCTTGTTGTCTGTGAAGTTTGGTAATTATGTGTTCCTTAAAATACTTTTACCCCATGATCAGAAATGGCCGGTGCCTTTGTGGCCGTCTTCCTGCTTGCGATGCTGTACGAAGGACTGAAGATTGCACGAGAGGCCTTACTGCGTAAGTCACAGGTCAGCATCCGCTATAACTCCATGCCTGTCCCCGGACCCAACGGAACCACACTGATGGAGACCCACAAAACCGTGGGGTAAGTGCAGGACACTTCTCTTGGCTTGGAGTCTCAGGAACGCTGTCCTGGGTACCCGGTAACACTGCTAATCTGTACAGTAAATACTTCATATGTCAAGGAACAATCTTTATATATAATCCAGTTGGGAAGCACTCTCACCTTAAAGGGATAGTAATACTTCGTTTTAACTTTATTTTATTTTGTAGGTATTAAAAAACATGAAGAATGATATAAGTCTTATCTCTCAAACCTTTATGGTTTAGGAGATATTCACAAGCAAAGTTTCCCCTCCCGCCCCTTTTACCTAGTGTAAGCCATCTCTTCTCAGATGTGGAATCCAGTCCATAGACCAGACAGATAACAGAAGGGGACAATCTTCTTCCTATGAGAACAATGAAATCCCTGCCCCCCTTGACAAGCTTTTCAGGTTTGTCCCTTATCTTAATTGAAGATTGTCCCTCTCTGCAGTCTACCTGGGCACCTCCCTTCTGATCTGGCTGAGCAGTGTTACATCAGTAAAAGGGGCGGGAGGGGGATACTTTGTCATTGAATTACTCTTGTACTACAACTCTGACAGAATTGAAATAACACTCTCCAAAGTCCAAATACTATGATGATTAATTAGAGCTGCTTTTATTATGAAACATTACTATCCCTTTAATCAACATTTTGCCTGTGTGCATAGACTCTTGGGATATGTTAGACAAATACCAATCCTAAACGAGTCAGCACTCACAGGATTTTTCAGAGCATAAAAGTATCTACTTGTTAAGTGTCACCGTTTCAATGTGTTACACACATTTTCATATGGACCAAGTGCAGGCTCCATCACCCCCAGCCCTATATATACAAACCTAAAAAAAAGGCAAGTCTCTGTGTAAAATGTCATCCATGATGTCATCACGTGTCTCCCTTCTTTACTATCCTCAAGTAACCTCTAATAACAAGCGTCTCACCAAGTACAATGGGGGGTTTTAAAGGATTAGTAACGTTTTATTATGAAAGCACATATTGTAGGTATTTTCTGGTTCATTAAATCAACTGGACTCTCCCTGGTGGCAGTCGCTTTATTCAAACATTATTACAGTTCTTACTGACAGGAAGTGATGGAGCTGTTACTTTCACATTCTATAGAGAACTGCAGTCAGTGACTCACCTCTCCTGTAGAATACAATAGAATAAGTTTAAACTGTGATAACGTTTGAATAACTCCTCTTTCCAGCAGCAGGAGCACACATCAGGAAAAGCTGTATATTATATGTTATTAATGAGGAAAAAATAAGGTTTACTACTCCTTTAACCCATTGAATGTTAGAGGTGTCCAGCACAGTGCTTCGCAATGCATTGGATACCTGTCTGGCACTCAAAGAGTTAAAGCTCCAATTAAATAAATGGAGGTGTTTATTTGAGCCCTGCCTTGCATTTGGATTGCTCCTCTTTATGTCCCTGAATACGACCCTTGTCTTGTTCTTTAGACCAGACCGTGTGCAGAGCAGGTCTCCTTTCAGCCATCTTGTCTCTCTTCACTTCCTTTCAGGCAGCAGATGATTAGTATCTCCCATGTGCTGCAGACCGTCCTCCACGTCATCCAGGTGGTGGTCAGTTACTTCCTCATGTTGATCTCCATGACGTTCAACGCATACCTCTTCATCGCCATCGCGGCTGGAGCTGGCACCGGCTACTTCCTCTTCAGCTGGAAGAAGGCAGTGGTGGTGGACATAACCGAACATTGTCATTAAGGATGGGTCTCGAGGGTACGAGACCTCTGTGCCTTCATCCCTGAGTCACCTTGGCCTCATGATACTGGTAGAATGGTTACTAGGGGTCTCTTGAGAGGCTGCTTAATGATGGTATCCATTACTTTAGTGCTTCTATTGCCAACAGGCCTATAAGTGACACCTCAGGATGTCCTAGTAGGTGTGCCACGGTCTTACTGGAGTATGAAGGTGCTAAGCCAGCATGATAATGAAGTCTCACCCTCACACCCCCTCATCTGCATTGACCAAGCCTTGTTGATTTATGTTTATCAAGTAGAAACGTCTCCTCAATCTCTCTGATGGATACAAGATATCGCTGCACCATCCAGATGTTTTCCTTCTTCTGAGGCTTCTACACCTGGGAAGAGAACCAGCCATGTTTCCTGGAAGAAACCCATTTTGCTAAAAGATAGTCAACATATTTTTTGTCGATGTGTTGTTGGTTCCTCTGGCAGTAACAGAATTAACCCCTTTTGAGTGGCAGAAGGATGTGGAGTGCATTGCCTCTCAATGAGTTCCATACTCTTCTGTCCCTCAAATTGGTTAATGATGACATCCACTGTGGCACAGAGGCATTGTGGGAGTTGGGCTATGCTAATTTTGTGACCTCTCTTCCTGTAATTGTCGATTAAAGGGGAACTATGCCTACGGAAACATATAACTCTTATTCTGTAAGGGAATTTATACCATAGGGATAAATGGCTCTTAACCCTTTGAGTACCAGAGGGGTACGGAACGCATTGCAAATGCGTTCTGTACCCGTCTCGCACTCAAAGGGTTAAATTAACAGATTAGTTCACCTAGCGCTGGGTTAAATCTTTTCATATATATATTTATATTTGCAGTTTCCTATATAGTGATCTGTATTGAAGTCTACGTCTAGGTCACAAAAAACATTGCACTTCAATAGCCCTGAAAGGGTCATTAATCTTTATTAGACTGTAAAGTGAAACAACATCGAAGTAGACTATAAGAGATCAAATGCAAAAGAAGTATATAGATCTACCTGTGTATAAAGGACACCTACCTAGGTAAATCCTTCTGGTAAACAGACTGGCACGTATTCCTAGTCCTTTACAGGAAGACTAAGTCATGTGGGATCGTGTTATACGTCAGTTACTGACTTCTATATCTGTGTCGTACCTCCAGTTACCTGTATTTACTGAGCTCCATTGTATTCTGTCTTAATGTAAGGAAAACTGTATACACCTATACCTAATCGCTGTATGAAAGATGCCTAGCTACATCTGTTTAATTAACCCCTCAAGAATCAGAGGGGTGTTCTGTGAACTGCACATACCTCTGGCCCTCAACAGGTTAAAAGATGACATTTGCTGTTTTCTCCCCCTATAGTAAAATCTCATCCAAAGTGGCCATCTATTGACTGGTACATTGGATGTTTCATAACGTGGAAGTGTCACAAATAGTCCAGTCTGCAGATTCCCCACCTAATAACCAACACCGTATATTATTATTATTATTATTATCATCATCGATCTGGTTGGGTCTGTCTGTATCCATTTAAAAAGTGATTAATTCAAACTTGAACATATTCAGATTGATAAATAACAATTATCAGTGGAACTGAATTACCTGAATGCGACTTAGAAGAAAGTAAAATCAGAGCTGTTTAGTATCCGACTGGATGTAAAATAAATGTCCGTTCCATTTCACTTTGTTGATTAGTTTTAATATTGCTTATTAGTTATCCTCCTGTGTAACATACAGCTCTTAACCATTTAAGTCCCAGAGGGGTGTGCAACACATTGGAAAGGAATGGGAGTGTTAAAATAAGAGTTCATCTTGTAAGAACCTTCATGTAGTCACAGATCTGTATTCAGGTTGATATTATTAATATTCTTTATTTATATAGCGCCAACTAATTCCGTAGCGCTGTACAATTGGGAATAGACATACAGAGGTATTAAATAGTACAATCACGTGGAGAACAGGAGGATCAGAGTGCCCCCTGCTGTTGAGAGTTTACAGTCTAGATAGAAATGTAGATGATATTGCTGTTATTCAGCAGGTCAGAGGAAGACGTTTAGCCCTTGCACCCATGTCCTGGTCAGGAGATTGTACAGCAGGAGTACTTAACGAAACACGAACACCTAAAATGACTCCGGGTTATATACACTTAAATCCCCTCTACTTCATGCACCATCACTAAAATGCCTCTGTCTTCTGAGGCTGAAAATCCACTCTTATGTATGCTCAAAGGGAGCAGACATTCCTGCCTTTTCCAAGGATCCTTTTGATTGTCCGGGATTATCTGTGATTGGGCTGAAATAAAAGCCTTTCTGAATACAAGAGCAGTGGGCACCAATCACAATTAATTGACTGTTATCTCTCATTTAAACTGTACAAACAACATTAAATAAATACTCTCTGAACAGGACAATTTACATGTGCTGAAACGCAAGTTTAGGATTATATTTTAATGATGTGACATAAATAATGTTTACATATGATAGCCATAAGCATGTGATATATTATATCGACTTACTTTACATTTTTTTTGGCGTTCTTTATCTCTTTGGACCGCAGGTTGTTTGGGAATAATGGGAGTTACTGGCTTCAGAAGCTGGACACCCAATTATTAATTAGCTCTGTCCCAATGTGTAAGACACAGCAGGAAATTAAGTGCATCTACTAATTTCTTCTCCTAAACACGATGAATACCTGACTGTCTTGGTGTGGAAACTTTCACGTGTATGTCTGTGGCTCTTCTGAACTCACGTAATGGCAAGTTGTACACTGCTTTATCGTTCCATTAACCCCTTAAAGTGAACTTGTCTCCTTACAAGAAGGTTAATTAATCCTTTGAATGCCAGAAGGGCATGCAACGCATTGCAAAGCAATGTGGTGAGTAGGCCTCTGGCACTCAAAGGGTTAAATTTGTGCATTTGATTTAAACGAGAAATGTTCCACATTTTACCTAATAAATACACACATACATGGACGTTCTGTTTAAAGACAAAGCGTACCGATTCTGGGGCAAACCAATTACACCATGAGGACAATTAAAACATTCCTGTTTATTTTAATGGAATTTTTAACCCACTGAATGTTAGAGAGGTCTCCCACATTCAGTGGTTCATACCCATAACAATGATTAGGTATTTTGGGAATTTTATTATGACGATCACCTTTATACGTCTTGCATTGCATTGAAGATGTCTCTTGTCCAAATGTGTTTGCTCCTTAAATCCAGTATCCTACGGGCTGCCTGCACAAAGAAAAGTGGGACAATTCTGGGAGCAAACTGCACCGGGTGGGGGGGGGGGGGGTGCAGATAAAGAAATTCCCCAAATCCCCATGGACTTAACCGTGACTTTAATCTCTTTGAATAAGAGGTCTCTAATGCAGAGCTTTGCAATACAATTGAGACCTCTCTAGTACTGAGACTCGTAAATGCCCCATTTAAATCAAGAGAGTTTTATGATGCAATTGTTTTCCTCCCAGAATTACTCCGCTTTTACTGTGCTTTAGTGCCACAGGGTTAGTGTACGAGATCTGTGCCATCCATACAAAATAACGATAATCTGATAGAATGATCATGGATGACGTTGTCAGAGGTGACAATAATGGTTATAAATGGAGATTGCAGAAATAAAGATGTTTCCTTTTTTTTTTTATTTAAGATCTATGATGTATTTTAGTGGAATAATGTTAAGATTTTATAAATTGTACTTCCAACAGTAACAAAACATTGAGAAAAAAAAAAAATCAGACCTTTTAATAAAATAAAATTGCAGCAAACTGTTATAAGGTTTTGTTTGGTAAACTGACATCTGGTCAACAGTGTCACCTAGTGGCTGGTACTTGTATATTGTGCAGACTATCCCCTGCCTGTAAAATAAAACATGAATGGATGGTTTAGATGCCTTCAACTGTCCTGGTGCTACGGCAGAGATAGGCGAAATCACTCCTTGTCTGCCAACTGAATCCGGCCCTTGTATCGTAGGCTGTACACACAGAGCACTTCTGCAATATGCAGGGTAGATATTGATTTAGGATTTCTCTTCAAAGGAAAATGATAGCTTTTATCATAGACCACAAGTCTGATACAATGAAAGAATCTTCCAGCGCCAAGAAATAGAAGTGATACCGTCTCTGTGCAGCAGCTGTTAATGTAGGGATTGGCAATTATTTTCAGTCTGAGGGCCACATCTGTAAAGGGTAGGACTTTTCAGCCAAACCAAATACACTGTAGGATACAAAAAGTTGCACCAATTTGGAATGGAGTTTTTTTTTTTACACCTTGATTGCTATGTGGGTCACCAACACATTGCTTTTCAACTTGTCGCACACCTCACTGGCATTCAAGGGTTTAAAGGGTGCATTTTAAAATCAGTGTATATTTTTATTTGATGATTGATTTCACTGGCGCATGGAGCGGACCTCTGACCATGATTGGAAGAAAGAAAGAAAAAAAAAAAGCTGGAATCTGCAGATTCCTGGAAAGGTCTCAAGCAGCTACACAGAGGGAAAGGGCAGTGTGTCATCTGATAATGGTCATGTCAGCTGACCTCTGTTGGCACCAGACCTGCTGGGTGAGCTGGGGCTGCATTTTTTAGCCACAGAGCAGCAACACAGTAACAGGATGGTGGTCTTAAAGGGATAGTAATACTTCGTTTTATCTTTATTTTATTTTGTAGGCATTAAAAAAACATGAAGAACGATACAAGTCTTATCTCTCAAACCTTTATGGTTTAAGAGATATTCACAAGCAAAGTTTCCCCCTCCCGCCCCTTTTTCCTAGTGTAAGTCATCTCTTCTCAGATGGGGAATCTGGTTGTATGACCAGACAGATAACAGCAGGGGACAATCTTCTTTGTATAAAAACAATGAAAGGCCTGTCCCCCTTGACAAGTTTTTCAGGTTTTTCCCTTATCTTAATTGAAGATTGTCCCTCTCTGCAGTCTACCTGGGCACCTCCCTTCTGATCTGGCTGAACGGGGGGGGGGGGGGGTTACTTTGCTTGTGAATAAGACTTATATCATTCTTCATGTTTTTTAATGGCTTCAAAATAAAAAAGATAAAACGAAGTATTACTGTCCCTTTAAAGGAGACACTGGATGACCCACTAGATTAAACCTGGAAGTACAACACAGCGGCACCATGGGATATTTTCTCACAATCCTGGAATACATAGCCACAGACTCCAGGACTGAGTTCCAGTGAAGGGTGGTAATCCCACCCCAGTGTAGGTGCCATTTTGAGGATGTACAGACACCCCCAAGATTTTTTTACAAGTCTGTTACCATAGAAGATTGAACAGGAACAGACTTGGTAACAATAAAAAAAAAAAAATATCTAATTGCCCTTTAACAATTACTTCAGAGCTGGACGAGGTGTTCTTCAGGCTGTTTTTGGCCTACAGCTCCCAACATCCTCAACGGCTATTGTCCAGCAGAGGATGATGTGTGCTGTAGATCAACAACAACATTCACACAACCCTGCTTAGAAATTTCCATTTGCATCCCAAATCTCTTCCAGAAATATTTGGAGATAGAGCTGCTGTATTATAACTGCAATCTGATGGTAACTGGACTGCCCAATCTCCCCTTGTGTATGAGAATGTTGGGAACTGGACTACCCATCAGTCGCTGCACATCTGTGTGTGTGAGTGTGTGTGTGTGCGCGTGCGTGTGTGTGTGTGTATCTGTCTGTCTGGAACTGGACTACCCACCAGTGGCTGCCCATCTCAGCTTGTGTATGAGGATTTTGTAAATACTGAAGAAGTGCCACTTATTTTGGCCTCCTCACTTCATATACATGTTGCCAAGGTATTGTGGTGTGTATGATGGAGTCACTTTTCTTATCAGTCACCCTGCAAGTAGAATTTGATCTGCTATTGCCCATGTTAATACCATATTACACTATATGGGGCATTAAGACCTTTTGAGGCCTCAAACAGAAAAATATATTTAGACTACCTTTCACTGTAGTTGCTTCTTTATGCCCAATACTATCAACAGGAAATGCAGCCACACTGGTGAGTTGTGCCCCCAGGACTCTGCCCCTCTCATGTCTCATATGATTATTAAGCTCATTACTGCTGATAATCCAGGACCCTATCAAAAGCCACAAATGCCTATAACACTACAATACCCCTGTTCTGCCTACAAAAGCATTTCTTGTAAACCATTTTTTCTTCCCCTTATTTCAGTTCCAAAAGCGCATCTTGCTTATTACAAGTCTTTGCCCCCTAAAGGTTAAACAAATGTTTTATCTGATAAATGAAAGGTATCCACCTCTGATGTTACCAGACAAGCCACATGGTCTCAAGACAGTTCACATGTCCTTTCCTGTTCTTGACCATCCTCAAAGGACAGACCCTGCTCAGCAAACAAAAATAAAGGGGGAAAAACTATTTTAATTCACAATATATATATTAAAAAAATGAGTTCATGTTTAACATGTTCTTTCATCATCAGATGTTCTGTCACTCAGTGACATTCTTTAGCACCCCACAGTTTCCTGATCTGTGAAAAGGAATTCTCTAGTTAAAACTCGAAGTTCCCAAACTGCATGGTGTTGTTGTTGGGTTTGGGCTGTGGTCTGTATCCAATTCGGTCATGAATGGTCTGTTCTCGGGCCTTTGGGTCCGTGCTGAGAGATACAGCCGAATCGGGTTCACTGGTTGATAAATCCACCTCTTCTCTCTGCTTTTTCCGACTCTGCGGGAAGGTAAAAACGTCACAGATTTTCTATATGCTCAAACATTAACCCTCTGAGTGCCAGAGGGTCACCAAACGCATTGTAAAGCAATGCGTTAAATGCTGTCTGAATATGACAGTTTACATGTGTGCATTAAAAATCAAGTTTAGGATTATATATTGGGGATGGAATTAATACTTTTTAAGCTAGCTGTGTCATATTTACAGATATCAAACTATTTCATTATTTTTATGGTTATGTTTCTTTAAATGATCCCTGCAGCCAACAGTGGTTCAGTTATCGGCACTTACAAGAACAGTGACGCCTAAAAATGATCTGGAGCTATATACACCTACATACATTGTACTCCATGCAGCATCTGTAATCATTCTGTATTTGTTTTCTGAGGCCTAAAATCTAGTTTTAGCTAAACAGAAAGATCCTAAATGTTACCTTTATTTGGGGGCCTCCATTCACAATTTGGCCTGGGGCCTCAGGGGTTCTTAAAACTACGCTTTCAACAGAAGCATGCAGCTGGTTTGCCCCAGAAGCACACTACTCTCCTTTTGTGCCTATGGGTGGGTGGATAGCAGTGTACATTGTTACAAACACTCTGGGTGGGGGAATAACGGTGTACATTGTGCTCACCTCTAGATCCTTTCTTATGCTCTCAAATTCTTCTATATCATCCAATTTCAACTCCAGGCGGGTAGGTTTCCTGCGCAACATCTTATGTACCTGCGAAGTCAGAGCCCAGGGAACAGCTGTCAGAAGTGGAACAAGGATCATGGCACAATAACTAGACACAGAGAATGGACACTGGAGCCGGTATCACTTATTACTGACATACACCCCTATAATCCCAGGAACATTGAACCAATGACCAGCTCCCTATATAACTGTGCACCAAACAATAACTAGTGCCCCCTGTATAACACTGCATCAAACAATAACTAGCCCCCCCCCCCCGTGACAGTGCACCAAACAATAACTAACTCCCCCCAAATAACACAGCATCAAACAATAACTTGCCCCCCATATAACACTGCATCATGCAATAACTAGCCCCCCCATAACACTGCATCAAACAATAACTAGCCCCCCCAAAATAACACAGCATCAAACAATAACTAGCCCCCCCAAATAACTGCATCAAACAATAAGTAGCCCCCCGTGGCAGTGCACCAAACAATAACTAGCTCCCCCCAAATAACACTGCATCAAACAATAACTAGCCCCCCCCCCAAATAACTGCATCAAACAATAAGTAGCCCCCCGTGACAGTGCACCAAACAATAACTAGCTCCCCCCAAATAACACTGCATCAAACAATAACTAGCCCCCCCCCCAAATAACTGCATCAAACAATAAGTAGCCCCCCGTGACAGTGCACCAAACAATAACTAGCTCCCCCCAAATAACACTGCATCAAACAATAACTAGCCCCCCCCCCCAAATAACTGCATCAAACAATAAGTAGCCCCCCGTGACAGTGCACCAAACAATAACTAGCTCCCCCCAAATAACACTGCATCAAACAATAACTAGCCCCCCCCCCAAATAACTGCATCAAACAATAAGTAGCCCCCCGTGGCAGTGCACCAAACAATAACTAGCTCCCCCCAAATAACACTGCATCAAACAATAACTAGCCCCCCCCCCCAAATAACTGCATCAAACAATAAGTAGCCCCCCGTGACAGTGCACCAAACAATAACTAGCTCCCCCCATATAACACTGCATCAAACAATAACTACCCTCCCCATATAACACTGCATCATACAATAACTAGCCCCCCTATATATAACACTGCATCATACAATAACTAGCCCCCCTATATATAACACTGCATCATACAATAACTAGCCCCCCATATAACACTGCATCATACAATAACTAGCCCCCCATATAACACTGCATCATACAATAACTAGCTCACCCCAAATGACACTGCAACAAAAATAAACGTACACACACACAACCATATATTTGTGTAATGCACTAGCATACACAAGCACATAAAACTGACACGTATAATATATTATACCCTCCCGGTACATTAATGTTCTTACCCCTACTCCCGGTACATTAATGTTCTTACCCCCTGGTCCCTGTGTTGTTGTCTCCTCTCTGTTACTTCCGGTTTCCCAGCCGATACATGAGAGCACTCTTCTCCCAGCATGCACTTCGGCTCCTCTTCCCAGCATGCACCAGTCATTCCGCCGGCCAGTTACCCGGAAGCGGTGCTGTGTGCGTGTCTGTGAGGGAGGTTGAGCCGGTGAGTATATACATATTAAATGTGTATGCACTGTACTTATATCTAATGTATACACACTGTGCTTATATCTAATGTATATACAGTGCGCTTATATATTATATATACACAGTGTGCTTATATCTAATGTATATACAGTGCGCTTCTATATAATGTATACACACTGTGCTTATATCTAATGTATATACAGTGTGCTTATATCTAATGTATATACAGTGCGCTTATATATTATATATACACAGTGTGCTTATATCTAATGTATATACAGTGCGCTTCTATATAATGTATACACACTGTGCTTATTCGGGTACCTATCTAATGTATATACAGCGTGCGTCTTCACGTACCTATCTGTACCTATCTATACTATATATACAGTGTCATACATTCCTAGTGTCTCTCTTTAGGAGGGACAGTCCCTCTTTCAGACCCAAATCCCTTTGTCCCTCCCTGATGTCCCTGTGTTTAGGAGATCAGACTGTGTGGTGTGTATATAAGTGTATCACCATGGTGTCCTTGTGTTTAGGAGATCAGACTATGTGGTGTGTATATAAATGTATCACCCTGGTGTCCATGTGTTTAAGAGATCAGACTGTGTGGTGTGTGTATAAGTGTATCACCCTGGTGTCCCTGTGTGTAGGAGATCAGACTGTGTGGTGTGTATATAAGTGTATCACCCTGGTGTTCCTGTGTGTAGGAGATCAGACTGTGTGGTGTGTATATACGTGTATCACCCCGGTGTCCCTGTGTTTAGGAGATCAGACTGTGTGGTGTGTATATAAGTGTATCACCCTGGTGTCCCTGTGTTTAGGAGATCAGACTGTGTGGTGTGTATATAAGTGTATCACCCTGGTGTCCATGTGTTTAGGAGATCAGACTGTGTGGTGTGTGTATAAGTGTATCACCCTGGTGTCCCTGTGTTTAGGAGATCAGACTGTGTGGTGTGTATAGAAGTGTATCACCCTGGTGTCCCTGTATTTAGGAGACCAGACTGTGTGGTGTGTATATAAGTGTATCACCCTGGTGTCCCTGTGTTTAGGAGATCAGACTGTGTGGTGTGTATATAAGTGTATCACCCTGGTGTCCCTGTGTTTAGGAGATCAGACTGTGTGGTGTGTATAGAAGTGTATCACGCTGGTGTCCCTGTGTTTAGGAGATCAGACTGTGTGGTGTGTATATAAGTGTATCATCCTGGTGTCCCTGTGTTTAGGAGATCAGACTGTGTGTGGTGTGTATAGAAGTGTATCACCCTGGTGCCCCTGTGTTTAGGAGATCAGACTGTGTGGTGTATATAAGTGTATCACCCTGGTGTCCCTGTGTTTAGGAGATCAGACTGTGTGATGTGTATATAAGTGTATCACCCTGGTGTCCCTGTGTTTAGGAGATCAGACTGTGTGGTGGTATATAAGTGTATCACCCTGGTGTCCCTGTGTTTAGGAGATCAGACTGTGTGGTGTGTATAGAAGTGTATCACCCTGGTGTCCCTGTGTTTAGGAGATCAAACTGTGTGGTGTGTATATAAGTGTATCACCCTGGTGTCCCTGTGTTTAGGAGATCAGACTGTGTGGTGTGTATAGAAGTGTATCACCCTGGTGTCCCTGTGTGTAGGAGATCAGACTGTGTGGTGTGTATAGAAGTGTATCACGCTGGTGTCCCTGTGTTTAGGAGATCAGACTGTGTGGTGTGTATAGAAGTGTATCACCCTGGTGTCCCTGTGTTTAGGAGATCAGACTGTGTGATGTGTATAGAAGTGTATCATCCTGGTGTCCCTGTGTTTAGGAGATCAGACTGTGTGGTGTGTATAGAAGTGTATCACCCTGATGTCCCTGTGTTTAGGAGATCAGACTGTGTGGTGTGTATAGAAGTGTATCACCCTGATGTCCCTGTGTTTAGGAGATCAGACTGTGTGGTGTGTATATAAGTGTATCACCCTGGTGTCCCTGTGTTTAGGAGATCAGACTGTGTGGTGTATGTAAGTGTATCACCCTGGTGTCCCTGTGTGTAGGAGATCAGACTGTGTGGTGTGTATATAAGTGTATCACCCTGATGTCCCTGTGTTTAGGAGATCAGACTGTGTGGTGTGTATAGAAGTGTATCACCCTGATGTCCCTGTGTTTAGGAGATCAGACTGTGTGGTGTGTATATAAGTGTATCACCCTGGTGTCCCTGTGTTTAGGAGATCAGACTGTGTGGTGTATGTAAGTGTATCACCCTGGTGTCCCTGTGTGTAGGAGATCAGACTATGTGGTGTGTATATAAGTGTATCACCCTGGTGTCCCTGTGTTTAGGAGATCAGACTGTGTGGGGTGTATAGAAGTGTATCACCCTGGTGTCTCTGTGTTTAGGAGATCAGACTGTGTGGTGTGTATAGAAGTGTATCACCCTGGTGTCCCTGTGTTTAGGAGATCAGACTGTGTGGTGTGTGTATATAAGTGTATCACCCTGGTGCCCCTGTGTTTAGGAGATCAGACTGTGTGGTGTATATATGTGTATCACCCTGGTGTCCCTGTGTTTAGGGGATCAGACTGTGTGGTGTGTATAGAAGTGTATCACCCTGGTGTCCCTGTGTTTAGGGGATCAGACTGTGTGGTGTGTATAGAAGTGTATCACCCTGGTGTCCCTGTGTTTAGGAGATCAGACTGTGTGGTGTGTATAGAAGTGTATCGCCCAGTGTATTTACCTGTCCAATGTATATACTGTGTATTTACCTACAAGTACGGATAGTGGACCTATCTAATTATACACATTATGTTTACTTGCCTACTTGTCCATACATTATACCTACCTAGCTATTCTACAGTGTACCTACATAATGTTCACTGTACCTACCTACCTAGCTAGACTACAGTTTGTGTACTTACCTAGTGTATAAAACGTGTACCTATCTATCTAATGTACAAGCACTTTACCTATGTAGCTAGCTAATGTACACGCAGTGTACCTACATATTATTTATTTATATATATATATATATATATATATATATATATGTATGTATAAAAAAGGGCAGCACCCGTGGCACTTGTTGAATGGTGAGGGAAGTAATAATTGTATTTGGTTTTGAGGTCAACGTTTCAGTCCACACAGGGACCTTTATCACTGTGGACCGAAACATTGACCTCAAACCAAATTAAATTATTATTTCTCTTACCATTCAACAAGTCCCATGGGTGCTGCCCTTATTTTTTTTTTTTCTTGTATTCTATTCTTTGTGCACCTGGGCCAGTAGCCTTTGAGAGTGACTGCTTTCACCCACCACAAACTATATATATATATATATATATATATATATATATATATATATATATATATATATATATATATGTGTGTGTGTGTGTGTGGAAGCCCGTATACATGGGCTAAAGTGCACCCAGCTGCTGCCCCGGAGCTGGTAGCAGAGACATGATGTGAGCCGCCCGGAGCAGGACAGCGCGTACGGCGAGTCTCTACTGCGCATGCGGGGAGCTTCAGACGGCTCACAGCGATGTCCCTGTGTGATAAACCACATATGCACAGTAGAGACTCTCTACTGCGCATGTGCAGTTACGGGTCATAGTGAGCGACGCATTCTACCACTTATATATATATATATCTTATAATTTATATATATATATATATATATATATATATATATATATATATATATATATAATGTATGTACAGACAGGGTGCCTTTCTAGCTATTGTATAAACAGTCTACCTATATAGCTATATATCTAATGTACAGGCAGTGTACATATCTATCTATTGTATAGACAGTGTACCTGTCTAGATATATAGTTATTGTACATACCTACCTGATGTACATGAAATGTACCTATCTAGCTACATATCTAATGTACAGACAGTGTACATACCTAACCAACTAACATACAGTGTACCTATCTACCTATGCAGGTATTGTGCAGACCATGTACATACCTACCTAGCTAATGTGAAGACAGTGTACCTCCCCATCTAACTGAAGAAGCACATGTGGATCAGTCACAATGAATTATACACCGTTTACCCACCTGTCATCTTGCAGGGAAATGGGATGTGTTAGATTGCCCTGACTGAGGGGTAACTGTAACACTGCTCTGCCTTATCAGCTGATCTGCTTCACATAAACATTATCAATTCTGTCTCAGTACTGGAGGAGTGATACATTGTATTAGTAGTATGGTACACTGTATTTGTGTTGTTGTGTGAGGAAAAAGTACCATTCTCTGCTGAGAAAGCAGGAAGTAATGTGCCTGTGCAGCGGCCCAGCTGTGTATATGTATATATATATATATATATATATATATATATATATATATATATATGTATGTGTACAGCAGCTCAGGTGTGTGTGTGTGTGTGTGTGTGTGTGTGTGTGTGTGTACAGCAGCTCAGGTGTGTGTGTGTGTGTGTGTACAGCAGCCCAGCTGTGTGTGTGTGTGTGTGTGTGTGTGTGTGTGTACAGCAGCTCAGATGTATATATGTGTGTGTGTGTGTGTGTGTGTGTGTGTGTGTGTGTGTGTACAGCAGCCCAGCTGTGTGTGTGTGTGTGTGTACAGAAGCTCAGATGTATATGTATGTATGTATGTGTGTGTGTGTGTGTGTACAGAAGCTCAGATGTATATATGTGTGTGTGTGTGTGTGTGTGTGTGTGTGTGTGTGTATGTACAGCAGCCCAGCTGTGTGTGTGTGTGTGTAGCCATATCAGATCAGTCCAGAGTCTGTATCCCTGCTCTGAACCAGTTGTTCCCGTTCCGGTGCATACAGATTGTGTTTGCCATGTAAATGGCATGTTGACTCTCATCTGTAACAATACAATCATTGACTGTATCCTCCTGAATGAAAAGTGAAATTCTGATTCTAATAAACAGAATATTACAGTTCTGCTCCCCTTCTCACATGTGCACCCATAATCTGCTTATGTGGTCTTCATATTGCTTTTTAATTCTGCACTCTAAAGGAGAAACACACATTTCTAAACTTTCCATTGATTGAAATGGGGCTTCTAATGCATTGGAGACTACAGTAGCGCTCAGTGGTTAACCCTTGGAATGCCAGAGGGTATGCAATGCGTTGTGTGCCCCTCTGGTATTCAAACGTTAAAGGAGAAGGAATTTGGGGAATCTGTTTGTCCTAGAATTGGTGCGGTTCCTCTTGGTACATCAGCATCAATATAGTCCTTATTCATCAAGCAAACCAAATAAATATTCCCCAATATTGACATTGATTTTATGTCTTTTTACCCCTTAAATGTGAAAGAAGTCTCCAGCGGATTGTGGAGTAATGTATGTGACATCCCTAGCATTCAATGCATTAAAATCCCAATTTAAATCAATGGGAATTTTCTTTTCTTCCCATCGTTGTGGTTTGTTCCTGAATTGTAACCCTTTTCCTCGGTAACTATGACCCATAGAGACGTGACTCAGAGGAGCACATGCCCTGAAATGCCCTTGCACTCCTCTTACTGGCTGCCCCTTGGAGCAGTGGTGTCATCCAGACATCTTGGTACATGTCAGGCAGACACAGTCACAGGAGCAGTTCTTGGTGCGTATCTTGGAGACAAATATAGTGAAGTTGATACCTTTATTGGCTAACTAAGCAGATATAGGATGCAAGCTTTGAAGACCTCTTAGGCCTCTTCCTCAGGGGTGTTATAACATGATAATATGCCAGAGGAAGAGAACGAACAGGTCTTGAAAGCTTGCATCCTAAATCTGCTTAGATAGCCGATAAAGGTATCAAGTTGACCAGGGCTTATAGTTTTAAGTCCTTTGCTACTAGCCAGACCTGACAAGTTACTCGCCACTGCAATACATAACATACCAACCAGGGCTGAATTTCTACTCGCCAGGGCTACATTTTCACTCACCATTGGCTAGTAGCGAGTGGAAATTCTGAGCAATGAAGTTGACTATATTTGCCTCCTGTATTTCTACAGTTAACACAGTACAATCCCTCATCTGTTATCTGCATATCTTGGCACAGAATTCTACTTTACCTTTCTTTGGTGTATTAGATCAGGGGAAATAACTGGCTCCCTGAAGAGCCGCTTCCCTCAGCTCCCTTGGGAGAGGGTGGTGACTGTGGTATATGTACTGGAAACTGGCGGTAGTGTCTTGGCTCTATTTTGGGGCATATCACTAGAGGTAGCTGATATGGAAAATAAGGGGAACAGCCTGCAGAGACTTCTTCCTCTTTAATCTCGTAAGTACATTAGGTCAGGTGCTTCCATTGTCCTTCATGTGTCAGACAATACACATCGTGGGGACCCCTTCAGCTCTGCATAGACACAGAAGGATGTATATGTTCTGGTGTATTCCCACCTTTGTTTTTAATCTTGTGTTATCCTTCCAACAAAAACAATGTATTGTTCTTCTGTCCATGCTGAGTATAGTGTCTGCTAGAATATGGTGGCTTTATTGAAGTTGTAAAAGCATATCAGTGACTTATTTCTTTTAACTAATTGGATGTCAGAGCTGAGGTGTAAACTGGTGCTTTACATGTAAAGGATAACACAGTTTCTACAGAAGGTTCAGCCTTCTTTCACTGTGCATGGGAAGATGTGTCCGGACCAGTACTTTCTAATAACGATCGGTGTTGTTCCACACACAGATATACCCTTTCCTTTTTGAGTAAAGCATTTATATATTTAAGAAAAGGAATATGGTGTTGGCTCTCACAGGGCTAGATTTCCAAATAGGTAGAGAGGGTAGTTTTCTAGGAGAAAATTGAGAGAAGGGGAGATCCTGGCCTAATGACCACACACTCCATTGGGCTTGGTCTTCCAAGGGTTATGGAGGAAGTACACACAGACCTCTTGTACGACATTAAATCTTATGGCAAGTCAAAATAATGATTACTGTTTGTGATGTCTGGTGCAAGTGGTTGGAACTGCACTGGATTCACCCAGGACTCAGAATGGTTATATGCATATGTGAAGTAATGGTCAGAAATGATCATCTAGGAATATATATAATCTTATTTATATGTATTTGACCCCCAGCCAGAGAACATTTACATATTCCTGCTTTGTATTATGTTTTGTGTCGTGTCATTTCCCAGTTCCTTTCCATCATGCCTGAACCACTCTCTCCTTTTCCTCTAAGCGCTAAAGATGTCAGATGACGAAGGTGCCCCGGTGGTGAAGAAGTCCCGTATTTTCTATGGCAGCTTAGCAGACAAGGAGAAGGAGCGGCTGGCAAAGGGAGAAACCTCGCTGGGCAAGGCAGCAGTGAAAGCGGGAATCGAGGCAGGGAACATTAACATAGGAGGAGGTGAGTCTGATCGTGACCTCCTGAGAAGGGCTGTCAGGTCCCACATTGTATGAATGAAACAAAGATTGTCAAATGGCGTTCTCTATCTATAGACGGCTGCAGACTTCCAGTTCAGGACAAACCATATCATTCTATCAGACTTCCACTGCAGAACAAACCGTATTGTTATATCAGACTTCCACTGCAGACAAATGGTATTGTTATATCATACTTCCACTGCAGGACAAACCATATTGTTATATCAGACTTCCACTGCAGGACAAACCATATTGTTATATCAGACTTCCACTGCAGGACAAACCGTATAGTTATATCAGACTTCCACTGCAGAACAAACCATATTGTTATATCAGACTTCCACTGCAGAACAAACCATATTGTTATATCAGACTTCCACTGCAGAACAAACCGTATTGTTATATCAGACTTCTACTGCAGAACAAACCGTGTTGTTATATCAGACTTCCACTGCAGAACAAACCGTATTGTTATATCAGACTTCCACTGCAGAACAAACGGTATTGTTATATCAGACTTCCACTGCAGGACAAACCGTATCGTTATATCAGACTTCCACTGGAGACCAAACGGTATTGTTATATCAGACTTCCACTGCAGGACAAACCGTATTGTTATATCAGACTTCCACTGCAGGACAAACCATATTGTTTTATCAGACTTCCACTGCAGGACAAACCATATTGTTATAACAGACTTCCACTGCAGAACAAACTGTATTGTTATATCAGACTTCCACTTCAGAACAAAACGTATCTTTATATCAGACTTCCACTGCAGAACAAACCATCTTGTTATATCAGACTTCCCTGCAGAACAAACCATATTGTTATATCAGACTTCCACTGCAGAACAAACTATATTGTTATATCAGACTTCCACTGCAGAACAAACTATATTGTTATATCAGACTTCCACTGCAGAACAAACCGTATTGTTATATCAGACTTCCACTGCAGAACAAACCATATTGTTATATCAGACTTCCACTGCAGAACAAACGGTATTGTTATATCAGACTTCCACTGCAGGACAAACCGTATTGTTATATCAGACTTCCACTGCAGAACAAACCGTATTGTTATATCAGACTTCCACTGCAGAACAAACCGTATTGTTATATCAGACTTCCACTGCAGAACAAACCGTATTGTTATATCAGACTTCCACTGTAGAACAAATCGTATTGTTATATCAGACTTCCACTGCAGAACAAACCGTATTGTTATAACGATACGGTTTGTTCTGCAGTGGAAGTCTGATATATCACAGACTTCCATGTGAATCATATAGAGAGTCAGGTATTGCATTGGGGAGCATGTTATTTTACTATCCTGGGAGGAGGTCACAACATAGTAGATATTCACTCATCCATAATTAATCTGAAGACATACCATGGTATAGAATAGATTTAACCCTTTAAGTATCAGAGGGATGTGCAGTGCATTGCTTTGCAATGTGTTTCACAACTCTCTTGTGCTTAAAGGGTTAGATCCTTGGTCTTCCTTACACGGCACATTCTCACAGATAACGCAGTTGCCCTGAATGATTCCTTGTCCTCTACAGGAGACTCCTTTGACCTTGAGGAGCATATTAGTGAGAGACAGGCGGAGGTTCTCGCGGAGTTTGAGCGCAGGAAGCGTGCACGGCAGATCAACGTCTCCACTGATGACTCGGAGGTGAAGGCGTGTCTGAGAGCTCTTGGGGAGCCCATCACACTTTTTGGGGAAGGGCCAGCAGAGAGGAGAGAAAGGTCAGTTATGTTCTCTACACACCCCAATACTCTGGATATCCATCAGGATAAATGGGCGTGTTTGTGTACGGGACTGTACAGAAACATGGGGTCATATGTGTTAAAGGGATAGTAATGTCAGAAAAAAAGTACTAACTATATGGTATATACAATAAAAAGAGAGTACTTGCACTTATTCGTATTCGTAAAGCTGTCAGATGGTCAAGCAGAAAAGGGCGGGGCCAGAGAACTTTATTTTCCTATATCTCTCACCATAACGGTCTGAGAGATACGAATAAGTGTAAGTACTCTCTTTTAATTGTATCTACCATATAGTTGATACATTAAAGGGATAGTAATGTAAAAAAAAGTATTACTAATTAAAAAATTATGTACAAAAGGAAATGACAAATTAGAGACTCATGTGAAAGGTCGGAAGTGAATTTACAGAAAATGTGATAGTGGCCTTTAAAGAGTAACTAACACCCAATAAGAATATTGCCCCACATAATTACCCATCTGGCGACTAGCTGCTCAGTAGCGCTAGTCGCCATAATCAATACCAGATTAAAGTGGAATCTCTATTTTTCCCGGACTGACAGCAGGACGGAGCGCGGACATCTTGCCCTGATGACGTCCACGCACCTGCTCTGTCAGTCCCTTTTGGAGCTGGCCGGCTCCTAGCAACGCCTCCTAGACCCGGCTGGGACTGACAGCGCAGGTGCGTGGACGTCACTAGGGCAAGATGTCCGCGCTCCGTCCTGCTGTCAGTCCATTAAGAATAGCTATTTCTCTTTAATCAGGTAATAATTCTGGACTAGCGCTACTGAGCAGCTAGTCGCCAGATGGGCAATTATGTGGGGCAATATTTTTATTGTCTGGTAGTTCCACTTTAATGACAAGTGTATCAGATATATTGCAAGAAATATGGAATATTCAAAAATATTTGGCTCATAAAACTTCACAATCAATACTGAATAGCGACACTTTAGTGACATGATGCATCTGGACTTGTACCGTTTCCATCCTTAAATGGGGTTGTATTTACGATGAGTTATTGACCGTTATTTTATAAGAATAATACATAGGGTGTCTGTCACCATTATGAGTTTGTATTCCAATCATTTACAAACATATGGATATTGATACAAGCGCCTCATAGAGCAACAATTCTCAATCAGGGCAAATCAGCTGTTGTGGACTACAACTCCCATCATCCCCCAGCAGCCACTGACTGGTGAGGAATGATGGGAATTGTAGTACGCAGGAGTGCCCAAGGTTGCCTTCCTCGTTCTCGTTAATTTCCCCCTCTATCTGTGGCCTGTCATGCCTACAACTAGAATACATCCTGTGGGCTTCCCCTAACAGACTGGTAGGGGTACAGGAGGGTACAGTCAGGTACAGCACAGGCCTCAGTCTGGAGGATTAAGACGATGCACATGTTTAGGATTTCTTTGTGCACAGGAGCGGTGATCACTTCCTCCGTCATTCTCATTTAACCCTTTGAGTGGCAGAGGAGCAGGCAGCTCATTGCAAAGCAGTGTGTTGTCTGTCACGCTGGCACTGAAAGGGTTAACGCATACAAAAGCAAAGAGTATCCCAAAACCATACGTTGTATCAGCCGGCCCTGATCTACAGCATTGTACCGAGGAAGAGAGAAGATTAGTAAAAAGGGATCAAACAGAAGTACATCCGTCAGAAATAAAGAATTACATTCAGTGATCCCCGGCGTACTGCGCATCACTTTGGCACTCAGAGGGTTAAAGGGATAGTAATACTTCATTTTATCTTTATTTTATTTTGTAGACATTAAAAAAACATAAAGAACGATATAAGTCTTATCTCTCAGACCTTTATGGTTTAAGAGAGATTCACAAGCAAAGTTTCCCCTCCCGCCCCTTTTACTGATGTAACACTGTTCAGCCAGATCAGAAGGGAGGTGCCCAGGTAGACTGCAGAGAGGGACAATCTTCAATTAAGATAAGGGAAAAACCTGAAAAACTTGTCAAGGGGGGAAGGGCTTTCATTGTTCTCATTGGAAGAAGATTGTCCCCTTCTGTTATCTGTCTGGTCTATGGACTGTATTCCACATCTGAGAAGAGATGGCTTACACTAGGTAAAAGGGGGGCAGGACTTTCATTGTTCTCATAGGAAGAAGATTGTCCCCTTCTGTTATCTGTCTGGTCTATGGACTGCATTCCACATCTGAGAAGAGATGGCTTACACTAGGTAAAAGGGGGGCAGGGCTTTCATTGTTCTCATAGGAAGAAAATTGTCCCCTGCTGTTATCTCTCTGGTCTATGGACTGGATTCCACATCTGAGAAGAGATGGCTTACACTAGGTAAAAGGGGCGGGAGGGGAAACTTTGCTTGTGAATATCTCTTAAACCATAAAGGTCTGAGAGATAAGACTTGTATCGTTCTTCATGTTTTTTTAATGCCTACAAAATAAAATAAAGTTAAAGCGAAGTATTACTACCCCTTTAAGGATTCTCCTACAGGTGAGTGAGTCAGATTGACTCACCTGTGCTCGAATCGGGACAGGTTTTCCTTATAGCGATCCGCTGACTGTGAGGGTCTTTGTGCGTGTGTGCGGTAGCTTATAAGCCACATGTTGCCCATCTGTGCCCTAAGGCCTGTGAAGGTGTTTGTATGATATTCAGTTAATGGGGTAGATGGGTACTGCCACAGAACGATGTGGGTACCACGGAGCCCCATTACTCACTGCAGAGCGAACACCTCCGCCATCCTTTCTGTTGACTGACATTTGGCTTTCAGGCTCCGGAACGTCTTGTCCGTGGTTGGCACCGACGCCTTAAAAAAGACAAAGAAAGATGAAGAAAAAAGCAAGAAATCAAGTGACGAGGTAGGCACACCCCCCAACAAGGCTGACTTACTAAAATGGAGCAATTCTGGGGAAAATGATCTTCATGTTAAGAGACGTTACAATTAATATAAATGGCAATTGTTTAATCCCCTGAATGCCGTAGTTCTCAAGTGCATTGCGGAGCATTTCAGGTGTAAAACCGCCTTTTATATCAATGGGGATTTCATTGGCTCTGATCCGGGCTTCATACATATGTCCCTGTTATACAGACAATTTATTCAGTAAGGAAGGTCTGTGTCTATTGTGGAATAAGTTTATTGTACTGTGTGTGCGATATGCATATCCTTTCCTTTATATATATATATATATATATATATATATATATATATATATATATATATATATAATTAGAAATATTGTACTATGTGCCAGGAGTGGACACCCTGCAGCTCTTCAGCTGTTGTAGAACAGGAACTGGGGAGCCACATGTTGAACCTTCCTTATTCTACTTAGTGTGCTAATTCTCATGTGCCAAAGCTAATGTATGTGAGGGGATCCCTGGGGCAAACCGATGTGGGTATTTCTTGTTTTTAACTCGCCATCCACCCTGTTCTCTTTCAGTATCAGCAGACCTGGTACCATGAGGGGCCCAATTCCCTAAAAACAGCTCGGCTGTGGATCGCACGGTTTTCTCTCCCACGGTGAGTACCCGCAGGCAGGAGGGTGTCCCAGGAAAATCTATATAGAGATGCGCGTGTATGAAAAAAACAAGGTATTGCCATAGCTAGGAGATTTTATATTAGAAAGTTATTACGGCTCAAAATTAAACTGCAGTGTCCTATTCTAGTCACTAGATGGTGTTGTTCCTATCAGTTAGTATGGAGAGACATGGTCGGTTACACAAGTTGTAATATCTTTTCAATGAAGAATCTCCAGCAGTCTGAGTATCCTTTTTCACCTGCACTAAAACAACTGTAACAGATTTTTTATTTTTCTTCTTAAAATGTATTTATATCTATTGTTGTTCGTCAGGGCTCTGAAACGCCTTCAGGAAGCAAGAGAATATAGAAGTATCCCAGAAACCACCAGGACGTCTCAGAAACAGGAGCTTCATAAATCTCTAGGGGTGAGTGAGTGCCGGGACTTGTAACAGCCCTGCTCAGCCTGAACAGGGGAGATGGTTCAGTTCTGGTGATAAAGAGGAGATAATGTCTCCAGTGATATCACTTCTCTATTCCTATGTTATTCTATGGAGCCAATGCAGTAAGATAGGATGATGAGGGTTGTTATCCCCCAGCACTACAAGTTTCCCACAGCCGGATTTCACATTAGGCAGAGCAGGTAATCGCCTTGGGGTGCCTGATTGTGAGAGGTGGAGTCTCAGCTGTCCTGGCCACACCCATTTTGATGGCTAGTGGGTGTGGCCAGCATAGTCCTAATTCCCCCTGCATCTCTCTCACACACACACACACACACACACAAGTCCTGATTTATAGTGGTCAGTTTACTTAAAGATAAAATGAAGTATTACTATCCCTTTATTTTATTTTGTAGGCATTAAAAAAACATGAAGAACGATATAAGTCTTATCTCTCAAACCTTTATGGTTTATGAGATATTCACAAGCAAAGTTTCCCCTCCCCGCCCCTTTTACCTAGTGTAAGCCATCTCTTCTCAGATGTGGAATCCAGTCCATAGACCAGACAGATAACAGAAGGGACAATCTTCTTCCTATGAGAACAATGAAAGCCCTGCCCCCCTTGACAAGTTTTTCAGGTTTTTCCCTTATTTTAATTGAAGATTGTCCCTCTCTGCAGTCTACCTGGGCACCTCCCTTCTGATCTGGCTGAGCAGTGTTACATCAGTAAAAGGGGCGGGAGGGGGATACTTTGTCATTGAATTACTCTTGTACTACAACTCTGGAGAGTGTTATTTCAATTCTGTCCGTAGTATTTGGACATTAAGATTAATTAGAGCTGCTTTTATTATGAAACATTACTATCCCTTTAACCTCTTGAGTTCTAACAAAGTCTCCAACACATTTCACAATGATTGAGAGACCTCGTTAGCATTCAAGGAGTTAGATGTTCTTTCAGTTTATATATTAATGGCTGGAGCTGGGGAGGAGTCATGTGACTGTTTGGGACGTGGCCTTGGGTAGGACTAAGGGCAGCTATGGCTCCTTGCCTAAGCTTGTCTGAGATCTAAGTCCTGCCCCTCGATTAGACCATATCTTGCCTTAGTGCACCACAATTACACTGTAATCTGCTGAGAACATTATTTCATGTTTTGTAAGTAAATACTGCAAACTGTCTTCCCTATGTATACGAATATTAATCTAAACACAGTTCTTTATTCTTATTTTCCTCTCCAGTCCTTAAATAACTTCTGCAGCCAAATTGGAGACGACCGGCCACTGTCCTTCTGTAATTTCAGCCCCAATTCCAAGCTCCTGGCCACAGCATGCTGGTGAGTAAGGCAGTTGTTTATTGGCTGCTGGGGTGCAAGGTAGAGTTTCATTGTCTGCTTGTAAGACAGGTCTTCATTGGTTGGAGATAAGGCAGATGTTTATTGGCTGCTGATGAGTAAGGAAATGTTCCATTGGTTGCCAGGAATTTGTCTTTCTGTATGATGAATATAACAGCATCAGCTGGTTCATACATTGGAGACTATTAATACAAAAAAGTGGCTCTAAACAACTGCTCCGTGTTTATTAAAGGAAAACATATCTTCCACTGTTTTCCGTCCTGTCCATTATTTACCTCCCGTCTGTCCTGCACTTTGTGTGGTCTGTTAGGGGACCCTGAGGGGAAAGCTGGGAACAGAGGCGTAACTAGAACCACCGGGTCCTGGTGCAAGAATTGCCAAGGGTCCCCCTGAGACCACTTTGGCCCCCATCTCCACATTGCCCCTTCCACAATGCCCCCATTCTCCACATTGCCCCTTCCACAATGCCCCCCATTCCCCACATTGCCCCTTCCATATTGCCCCTCAATCTTCACATTGCCCCGATATCTCCATATTGCCCCCCATTCTCCACATTGCCCCCATATCTCCATATTGCCCCTCAATCTTCATATTGCCCCCCATTCTCCACATTGCCCCTTCCACATTGCCCCCATATCTCCACATTTCCCCCTATTCTCCACATTGCCCCATATCTCCATATTGCCCCCCATTCTCCACATTGCCCCCATATCTTCACATTGCCCCCATATCACCCCTCAATCTTCATATTCCCCCCCATTCTCCACATTGCCCCATATCTCCATATTGCCCCCCATTCTCCACATTGCCCCTTCCACATTGCCCCTTCCACATTGCCCCCATATCTCCATATTGCCCCTCAATCTTCACATTGCCCCCATATCTCCATATTGCCCCCCATTCTCCACATTGCCCCTTCCACATTGCCCCTTCCACATTGCCCCTTCCACATTGCCCCCATATCTCCATACTGTCCCTGAATCTTCACATTGCTCCTCAATCTCCACATTGCCTCTCAATCTTCACAGTGCTCCTCAATCTCCACATTGCCCCCATACATATCTTCACAATGCCCCTACCTCAAGTCCCTTTTGGTCTAGCAGTGCGGTATCATGAGACAAGATTTGTTCTTCCTTCGGCACAGAGCTGAAGCTCCCGCGTGGTTCTCAGTAATGCAGAGCACTGAATGATGATGTCATCACTCACCACTCTGTATTACTAGAGCACCGGAGCTGGTACGCAGTTGCTGCGGGCGCGTGGTGAGGGGGTCGCAGGGGGCGGACGGGCCCCTGGAGTGACGGGCCCGGTCGCAGGTGCGACCCCTATTGTTACACCACTGGCTGGGAACCACTTCCCTAAGGTGGGTAGTCATGGCCCTCAGGAGCCACCAGCAGTGCATGTGTTCAGGATCTCCCAGCTGCTGTACAGGAGGACTGATTAGTGGCTCTGTCTGTTTAATTGATCCACCTGTGCTCACTCTGGGGTATCCTGAAAAGGGCTGGGTGTTCCTGCCCCAGAGCATGTCCCCACAGTCTGTCTTGATTATTACGCACTGAGCACAACGTCTGGTTATCAACATTTACTGTCACGTCTTTGTACAGGAGCGGACTGTGCAAGCTGTGGTCAGTTCCAGACTGTGATCTCATCCGAACATTAAGGGGTAAGTGTTACCAGGCTTGTGCTTGTTACTTTGTTCCGTATTCATGGGATCCTGAAATGAACTGCACTATAACAAACCAATAAAATGTCCCAAATTCCTATTGAATGAAATGGGGCTATTAACCCCTTGAAATCTAGAGAGATCTCCATCATATTGTATAGCCATGCATTAGAGAACTCGTTAGCATTCAAAGCTTTAAAATCCCCAGTTGAATCGTTGTGTATTTCCATTTATTTATCCCAAATGTGCTCCTTTTTAACATCATGGGCCTGTTATCTGTGTTATTAGGAAGTGTTACTGTCCCTTTAAACAAGCTACGGAAACTGAAAAATGGAGGGTAGGGGAGAAACTCTTTGAGCAATATGTTGCACACCCAACTGGTGCTCAAAAGGTTAATTGAGTAGTCTTCCAGCAGTGGTAGAAGGAATCCAGATGGAGGACTGTCCTGAGTATGTAAGACAAGGAATCAGATACAGTCTGTGGTTCCCCAGAAAGCGTCTCCTATATTGTCCCTGTACCCAGTGATAGATCTGAGTGCCAGGTGGTATAGGAAATGGCATTGGCAGCACTGTATGGTGCACAGACCAGATCTCCTGAAGGGCATCAGTACATCCAAAGGGCACTAAAAGGGTGCTTAACTCGTTGAGTGCCAGTGGAGTACGCAACACAATGTTGAATACCCCTCTGGCACTCAGAGTTAACAAGCATTTCCGGAGACACTCAGTGTCCTTAACTCTTTCAGGACCAGAGGAGTTGTTAAAGAGTTAATATGTACAGATTGGAAGAGAAAGGGAGGCGTGATTGCAATCTTATAATACATTAAGAAATGTAATACATTTCAGGAAGGAAATATTTTTCAGAATAAAATTAAGACCAGAACAGGAGGACATGTCCTAAAATTGGGAGGGTACAAAAAACTGGAGGAACTCAAGAAACAAACTACTTTACGGATAATGTGATAAATACATGGAGAGGTAGGAGCTAGGCCTAGTTACAACGCTTGGGACAGATATGTGGTTATTCTAAGGATTAAAGAGATAGTAATGTTTGTAGATATTAAAATACTGTAACTGGCCTAGTTCATGTGAAATATAACGCACTGCATTGTTAAAAAAAAAACATAGTATATGATCAACACTTAATTTATCTGCAAACATCACTATCCCCCTCTTGTTCTTAAAGGGTTAAGTTAGTATAAGTGTTTTACATTGATGGCAGATAAAATCATTTGACCCATTTCCCAGTTTAATTCCAAGGGGGGAAGTGTATAAAAGGGGTCACATCTGTATAAAGGAGGTTGTGCATAAAAGATCCTTCTTCCATTGTGCTCCATTGTGGGCGCTGCTAAAGTAAGAGTTTTGTCACAGTCATAAAAATTGTTGCAGTTGGGGACTGTTTTATAAGATCACTTTTTGCCATGATTTATCCTACACCATCAATCTGGAGTAATCACAGAGCTGTCAGTCTATGTAAAAGATATTTATTTAATACATGTGAAGCGATTTATTGTGTTATAAATACATGCATAATATTCTTACAAACAGAACTGAGCGTTTTTATTGAGGTATTTATATATAAAATACATACAAGTAGAACTGAGCGGTTTTATTAAGGTATTTATATATAAAATCCATACAAGTAGAATTAAGCGTTTTTATTGAGGTACGTATATATAAAATTCATACAAGTATCATTATACAATAGATATCATCTAGTGCAAACCACACACAAGACCAAGTTATTGTTTTTGCTGTAGATCTTTGTACTCATCTCCCCCTCTATTCCATGTATTCATCTTTCCGTGTCATCTTCAGGACACAACACAAACGTGGGAGCCATTGTTTTCCACCCCCAGGCCACCCTATCGCTGGATGAGAAAGATGTGAACCTGGCCTCCTGCGCAGCCGATGGCTCTGTGAAGTTATGGAATTTGGAGAGGTGAGCGGTTCTGTGTGTCTGTCCCCACACTCCAGTGGGTGAAAGCAGAGGGAGACAGAGAGCAACGGGATGAATTCATGTAACACATTGAGATGAGATAGCTCAGTGGTAAATGCCCTGACTATGGAGCCTATTCAACCTCAAGGTTGCAGGTTCGAATCCCGGCAGGGCCAACTCAGCCCTTCATCCTTCCGAGGTTGATAAATGAGTACCATTGATTGGGTAATAATAACACCTATTATTTCAGCTGCCGATTTGGTTAATTCCGAGAGCGTGCGCTGAAAGCGCTTTGAGTCCCACTGGGAGAAAGGCGCTATATAAATACTAGTTATTATTATTATTATTATTATTATTTAGAGGGGTACCCCTCTGGCACTCAAAGGGTTAAATTATCCATAAACGTGAAGATCCATGTTTAACACCTTGGATGCCAGTGCGGTCTCCAACAAAGCGTTAAGAGATCCCTTCAGCTCCTTATAGAGATGACGTCTTGCGCCTCGAAGTTCAATTCTTTATACACAAAATAAGTTTTCTTTTCTCCTCGGTTGATTAAACAGTAAACGTTTGTCTCCCGAGAGGCGGTTCTCCAGCAGTCTCCGAGTCGGAGACGTTGCCCAGGTGAATAATCTTCTCCTGAGCTCATCTCCCCTCGGGACAGTTGTCACGATCTCAGAGCTCTGTTGTTTTTAGTTAACCGTTTCCTTGCTCTGCGTCTTTCTGCCAGGGGAGCACGTAAAGTGTGCAGTCAGGAAAGGAAATATATACAGCGCTTCAACATGTAGTAATACACAAACCACAGTGATAAATAGACCATGAAAGATGAAAGAACCCAAATCCCCCACAATCCTAGTATAGTGTCTACAAACTATATGTATATTCTATAGCAGTGATACTGTCCCTAATGTCTGAATAGACCTCCTACAGACACAGTCTTTGCTGCTGGTTTCCGAAAGATGAAGCGGTCACAATATGCAGATGTCACATAAAAGAAAATAACAGATGAGAGTTGGTACCGTGTTAGCCATAGAAATACAGGAGGCAAATATCGTTTTTGATACCTTTATTGGCTAACTAAGCAGATTTAAATGCAAGCTTTCAAGACCTTAGGTATGGTCTAACATGGTATGACATGCCTGAGGAAGAGACCTAAGGTCTTGAAAGCTTGCATTTAAATCTGCTTAGTTAGCCATTAAAAGGTATCAAAAACTATATTTGCCTCCTGTAAAAGAAAATAATAGACGCATAAAAAATTATCATTAGAATTTATATTTCCAGGAGTATTCGGAAAAATAAATTTGTCAGTTTGGCCCTTTAAATAACCTGGAAATATAAATTGTAATGATAAAAGAAAATAATAGAAATATAAAAAATTATGTGACATTCTTTGTATACTCTGCATATTGTATTAAAATGACTACACTTAGATAGGGTAGGGAAGAGACCGCGCAAACACTTATATTTCTTTAGCTGTGCAGTCAGACCTGAATCATTGGGCCGTATCTATCAAGACAAACCGGACCAGCGCCTGGACAGAACAACTGAACCGTACAGGGCAAACACACATTCCCACTGAGTTAGCGATATACTGGAGCTCTCTCTAGTATTTAAATCACGTGGAATTTTCATACCCCGTGAGGCACAGATGAGCCCAGAATGACTCCTGTTTGTACATATGGAATGGAAGTTTTGGAATGATACATCTGAACCGTAGGAGGCAAATAAAAAAAAATCCCATTCATGTAAAAAATGGCATTTTTAGCCCGTTGAATTCTAGAGAGATCTCCCTCGTATTTCTGCACAATGCATTGAAGGGGTTAAAATCGCCATTTAAATCCGTGCAAATTTTTATTTGTCCTCTGTGGTGCTGTTGGAATCCCAAAGAGTGACTCCAGTTTTCTGGCGCTTCATCCTCGCCCCCTCCCTCCATGTGTGTGCACTCCCCGTCTCTGGCAGCTGCAGTAACCAGTGTTTGTGGCCGCTTGCTGGGCCTTTATATAAGGTGATGATGTAATCCAGTCTCCTGTGTGAACTCGGTATAAAAGTCCTATTACGTTTCTGTGTGTTTGTCCTGGGACCAGATCTGCTTCCAGCAATACGCCCCGTCCTGATGAATTAAAGAGTAATTCTGGGGCAATCCAACTGCACCTTATGAAAAAAAAACATTCCCGTTGACATTAAATGGGGCTTTAAACCCCTTCAGTGCTAGTGCAAACTCAGTTGCTTTGATTCCAAAAGTACTGGAGGCCTCAAAGGGTTAAAAGCCAATTTAAATCAATGGGGAATTGTATTTCTCTGTTGTTTGTTAACTTGGTGGGGGTGGGAAGCCCGGGATCACTGGGATAACCGCTATGGTTTGAGAGATATTCGCTTTCAAAGCCCCCCCCCCCCTTTCCCTGACGTCAGCTGTAAAGCTGACAGCAGGAGATCCGTGTCGGCCGACACAAGGAGGCTCTTCAGCAGAGCCAAAATCACGTCCGTTAAAACAAATTACTTAATTGGAATGGTCTACAAAGTGCTTGCAAACCAGGCTCACTTTGTAGACCTGTCCAGTGAAGTAATTATTTTCCAATAACACGCAGGATTCCCCTGCAGTCATCACAGCGCGGACGTCAGGGAAAGAGGAGGGAGGGGAACTTTAGTGCCAAATATCTCCTCAAACCATAGCACTACAAAACTGTAAAGATTTTTTCTGGGACCTTACTGTCCCTTTAAATAAAAATAGCACCTTTTAGTCAGGTGGGCACCAGCTGGGATCTTGCAGTAGGCAGTCTCTGTACCTGCACTGTTCACCCCTTCCGGTGCCTTTCGCACAATGGCATTCAGCTTACCAGTCATGGAATTGAATGGGACGGACAGCGCAGGCGCAGAGATGGCGGCTCTGCAAGATGTCCGCTCTGTTCCCCGGTGCCTGGCTGCCAAAAAGGTTCTACTTTTCTTTAATGCAGAGATAATTCTTGAAAAGACAACTATGTCCGGGCAATAGCGCTAATGTAATGATGGTTTAGGCCTCTGTGTTCATCTGATGAAAGTTCCACTTTAAGACACTTGTACACTGGGCCCTAATGATATTTCCTGTCTGATCCTTTTACCCAGTGATGAACCAGTAGCAGATATTGAAGGTCACACTGTGAGGGTGGCACGGGTCTCTTGGCACCCATCGGGCAGGTTCCTGGGCACCACATGGTAAGAAGGGAGAGGGTGGGTGAGAATTGTTAGTTCTGGGGGCGGGTTCTGCAGGTGTGTAGAGAGATTACAGCAGAACCTGGTGCGTGTGTCACCTGTAAGGTACCTTTCACGGAAACATTATTCACAACAGAATGCTACTGAATTGCACGTCGTTATAACGCTACAAATTATTTATTTATTAGTAAATTCATGTCAAAAAGTGGGTGTGTCTAAAGTGATTACTCGTAATTCGGCAAAGCAGTTAGCGCACACTTTCCTGTGCCTGGTGTTAACCCTTTTGAGTGCCAGAGGGGTGTGTAACACATTGCAGATCAATGCGTTGCACATATGTCTGGCACTCAGAGTTAAAGGAACAGTAACCCTTTATATTCTGCAAGTACTTGTCAAGACAATATGACTATAGTTTGACTTTGAGTGATGGCGAACCTATTTCACAGGTGCCACCACTGACATTCAGAGGCCTTTATGGTGGCACGCAGTTAAGGTTCACAGATTGGAGGGCCGCGAGCTCTTTAAACCCTGTCTCTGTTCCCCCACTGTCTGCATCGATGACAGCCGGGACCATGTGACACGCGGTGATGCCAGGGTGGTGCATGCTGGGGGTTTCTTCATCTGTTCTGAGGACAGTGCGAGTTTAAAACTGTTGCCTAGACTGAGGACGAAAACCCAACATACACAACATGTGTCACACGGTCCCAACTGTCATCAGTGGGAGGACAGAGACAAAAAGATCCAGCCAGTACTAAGGACCACACGGCCTTTCAATCTGGACACGTGGCCAAGAAAAAGAAAGGGGTAAGGAGGAGGTAAGAGGGGGAGAAACAAGAAGGGGCAATTGGGGTGCCTTTTTGCCTCCTTTCCTACCCCTCTTACCTCTTTATTCCCCACTTTTGTCTCCTTCTCTTGCCCTTCCTCCTCCCTCCTGCCCCTCCTCTCCCCTCCTCCCCCTCCTCCTTTTGCCCCCCCCCCCCTTCCGCTTGCCCATCATGTATTGATCTCCCTGGGTCGCAATCAATTTGACTCATTATTTGTATGTACTGGAGAGTATGTAAAATCAAAATAAGGGTCAGTATCCCTTTACTGTAGGATTCTGTGTGTGGCACATCATGGCGATAGTTCTCACGCACCAAACACACTAATAGCCCATAAAAATCCTCACAATTAACCGAGCGTTCACCATCTCTTTTTTTGCCCTTTGCTGCCTCTTCACTTTTTAGTTATGATCGATCCTGGAGACTTTGGGACCTGGAGGCTCAGGAGGAAATCCTGCACCAGGAGGGGCACAGCAAGGGGGTGTACGACATCGCCTTCCACCAGGATGGGTCGCTAGCGGGCACCGGGTGAGTTTACGTTGCATCTCTCTGCTGGTCTGTTAGTATCATTACAGGGACAGGTCCACTGCAGAGCCAGGTATGGTCCACTAAATTCACATCTTAACCCTTTAATACTGAGAGCCAGAGGGAACCTGTCGACTCATAATTAAAAGCCCTTTGTTTCTAAGAGGCTAACTAAAACGACACACACACACACACTGCCCTGCACAATCTTACAATTAGTTGTGCTAACAAAGTTGAGGCCACTGAGAACACGTTACCTGTGTCTGTTCTGGGCAGTTCTGTATGGTGTTGCGGTATGAATCCTAATGCCCTCTCTCCTTTGGCACAGGGGCCTGGATGCCTTCGGCAGAGTGTGGGATCTGAGGACAGGGCGCTGCATCATGTTCCTAGAAGGTCACCTCAAGGAGATTTACTCGCTCAACTTCTCTCCCAACGGGTAAAGTTCTTCTGAGATGAGAGGAACGAGGACAGCTACTGGTGAAGCTCTGGTCCTTAACCCTTTGAGTGCCAGAGGGTTGTGCAATGTTGCGTACCCGTCTGCCACTCAAAGGGTTAAGATGACCATATACAGTGGGCAGCGTGTGTTTCCTGTGGTTCGTACAACTGCTATGTCCGATTCTTACTGTAGAGAATCATCAATGTATTCCCCTCTGTTTCCTCACTTGCCCAGCGCTCAGGAACACGTGTCTCACAGAATGGGCCTTTAACTGTCCTTCTCATGTCCCAGGTACCACATTGCTACCGGGAGCGGCGACAACTCCTGCAAGGTGTGGGACCTGCGGCAGAGGCACTGTATCTACACAATCCCAGCTCACCAGAACCTGGTCAGCTCTGTCAAGTTCCAGCGTGAGTTAAAGAGACAGCATGAAATTATTCTACTGTACGGGTGTCACAGTTCGGTCATCAGGGGATTTATCAGGGAAATCTTTAAACCCAGACCTGTTTCTGTACCCTATTTGTTCCTTAAGTACAGGGGAGTTAGTGTGTGTAAGGTTGAGGTGTGATAGTCCAGGGCAAGTTCTGGGCGAGCATTGGCAATGCTGCATACTATTAAGGTTCCCCATTGCAGTGATAAGACCAGGAACATGGCAACAGAACTGAAAGCTAGTTTGCTCAATAAATACATTCATTTATTTACTTGTTCAATGCTTTGGACACCCCTCCTGGCATTCAAAAGCATTGTCTCTTTGAGAGATGACTGACCCATTTGGCGCTCAAATATCACGTTAACTGTGATCAATTTACAGTTCAATTGGGTTTGATCACTGTCACATTTGTAAAAGGTAAAAATGACAATGTAACTGCCTGAGGGAACCTCGTGCGCTACAGCTGTTAAATGACCATTAAGTGCTGACCGATGTCATACCCTAAAGCAGTCTTATGGAATGATGGGAATTGCACTAATTACCAACAACTAGAGAACTGAAGATTGATTATGCATTATATTAGGTTTGTGTAATTATGTGGACAAACCGGACCTGCCATCCTAAGACAAGTTCACCTTGTTTTAGGGAGAAGTAAAACCTGCCTCTTTGGTTTGTTGTACAGAAAATTGTCTTATCATAAACCGTTTATCATTGGTCTGGAACAGGGAATTATACCAGGTTCACTTCTTACAAAGTGCCAGACTGACGCAGACATCCCCCTCGCTGTGCTCTTAGACAAACCCAATGTGTGGGCTCTGCCTCCATTCATTCATAGCACGGGGGGTGGGGATAGTGGGCCAGTACATTAATATTGCTAAAGTGCCAATTTGTTTAGTTGTAATATATGACACAGCTTTTCACAAGTGGCGTCACAAACATACAAAAGAAAACAAAAAGTCCCATACAGTTGTATCATGACTAAATAAACGTAGAATGTGACACGTGACGGGTACTGATAGGGTTAAAAGAAAACAAATGAAAAGTGGGTTTACGTGTAGGACTATTTTCCCCAGACATCCGGGTGAATCCAGAAAGGGCACAATGTTCCTAAGCACTGAAAATTCAACAATCCACTCATTATCCGTTTCAGTTCCAAAACAGTGTGCAGCACATCGCAGAGCGCTGCGTTACACAACTCTCCATCAGTGCATGAGCGTGTGAGTGAGAGCGTACGTGTGTGTTGTGTGTGTAGTGCGTTTTGCGTATAGTGTATTGAGTTTTTAATATAACGTTTTGTACTTTTCCCATACTGTACAGTATTTTGCAGAAAGGTATAGGCGAAATGCCTATTGATTGTGGCATTTTGTGTATTACGTTTGTCGTATGCTACACCTTATTGCGTATAAGCGAAACACAATACGCCATTTTGTGTTTATTGCTTTGTATATATGGTTTTGCATATAGCATTTTACGTACTGTATTTTGCGTATAGACTTTTGCATATATCGGTTTATGTATTGCTGTTTTTTTTGTCTGCTATTGGTAAAATGAAAAACGCTCAGTGCAGTTTGCGTATTGCGCATAACATTTTGGATACACCATTTTGCATCAAGTGGTGTGCGTTGTGTGTAGCGTGGTGAGTGCATTGTGTGTTGCGTGGTGTGCGGTGTGTGTTGCGGTGTGTGTTGTGTGTTGCGTGGTGTGTGTTGCGTGGTGTGTGCATGGTGTGTTGTGTGGTGTGTGTTGCGTGGTGTGTTGCGTGGTGTGTTGCGTGGTGTGTGCGTGGTGTGTGTGGTTGCGTGGTGTGTGTTGCGTGGTGTGTGTTTGCGTGGTGTGTGTTGCGTGGTGTGTGCGTTGTGTGTTGCGTGGTGTGTGCATGGTGTGGTGTGTGCATGGTGTGTTGCGTGGTGTGTGCATGGTGTGTTGTGTGGTCTGTGCATGGGTGTGGTGTGTGCATGGGGTGTTGTGTGGTGTGTGTGTTGCGTGGTGTGCATGGTGTGTTGTGTGGTGTGTGCATGGTGTGGTGTGCGTTGTGTGTTGCGTGGTGTGTGTTGCGTGGTGTGGTGCATGGTGTGTGCGTTGTGTGTGCATGGTGTGTTGCGTGGTGTGTGTTGCGTGGTGTGTGTTGCGTGTTACGTGGTCCTGTGCATGGTGTGGTGTGTGCATGGTGTGTTGTGTGGTGTGTGTTGCATGCTGTGTGCGTTGTGTGTTGC
Organism: Rhinophrynus dorsalis; assembly: GCA_037306005.1. Lineage (NCBI taxonomy): Eukaryota > Metazoa > Chordata > Amphibia > Anura > Rhinophrynidae > Rhinophrynus > Rhinophrynus dorsalis. Next base: position 2,723,000 of record CM074726.1, read on the forward strand.
GTGGTGTGTGTTGCGTGCTGTGTGCATGGTGTGTTGCGTGGTGTGTGCGTTTGTGTGTTGCGTGGTGTGTGCGTTGTGTGTTGCGTGCTGTGTGCGTTGTGTGTTGCGTGCTGTGTGCGTTGTGTGTTGCGTGGTGTGTGTTGCGTGCTGTGTGCATGGTGTGTTGCGTGCTGTGTGCATGGTGTGTTGCGTGCTGTGTGCGTTGTGTGTTGCGTGCTGTGTGTTGCGTGCTGTGTGCATGGTGTGTTGCGTGGTGTGTGCGTTGTGTGTTGCGTGGTGTGTGCGTTGTGTGTTGCGTGCTGTGTGCGTTGTGTGTGTTGCGTGCTGTGTGCGTTGGTGTGTTGCCGTGGTGTGTGTTGCGTGCTGTGTGCATGGTGTGTTGCGTGCTGTGTGCATGGTGTGTTGCGTGCTGTGTGCGTTGTGTGTTGCGTGCTGTGTGCGTTGTGTGGTTTGCGTGCTGTGTGCGTTGTGTGTTGCGTGGTGTGTGCGTTGTGTGTTGCGTGGTGTGTGCGTTGTGTGTTGCGTGGTGTGTTGCGTTGTGTGTTGCGTGCTTGTGGTTGTGTTGCGTGGTGTGTGTTGCGTGCTGGTGTGCATGGTGTGTTTGCGTGCTGTGTGCATGGTGTGTTGCGTGGTGTGTGTGCGTTGTGTGTTGCGTGGTGTGCGTGGTGTGTGCGTGGTGGTGTTGCGTGCGTGTGCATGGTGTGTTGCGTGCTGTGTGCGTTGGTGTTGCGTGGTGTGTGTTGCGTGCTGTGTGCATGGTGTGTTGCGTGGTGTGTTGCGTGCTGTGTGCATGGTGTGTTGCGTGCTGTGTGCGTTGTGTGTTGCGTGGTGTGGTGCGTTGTGTGTTGCGTGGTGTGTGTTGCGTGCTGTGTGCATGGTGTGTTGCTGTGTGCGTTGTGTGTGTTGCGTGGTGTGTGCGTTGTGTGTTGCGTTGGTGTGTGCGTGTGTGTGTTGCGTGCTGTGTGCGTTGTGTGTTGCGTGGTGTGTGCGTTGTGTGTTGCGTGGTGTGTGCGTTGTGTGTTGCGTGGTGTGTGCGTTGTGTGTTTGCGTGCTGTGTGCGTTGTGTGTTGCGTGGTGTGTGCGTTGTGTGTTGCGTGGTGTGTTGCGTTGTGTGTTTGCGTGGTTGTGTGCGTTGTGTGTTGCGTGCTGTGTGCGTTGTGTGTTGCGTGGTGTGTGTTGCGTGCTGTGTGCATGGTGTGTTGCGTGCGTGTGCTTGTGTGTTGCGTGGTGTGTGCGTTGTGTGTTGCGTGCTGTGTGCGTTGTGTGTTGCGTGGTGTGTGTTGCGTGCTGTGTGCATGGTGTGTTGCGTGCTGTGTGCGTTGTGTGTTGCGTGGTGTGCGTGCGTTGTGTGTTGCGTGGTGTGTGCGTTGTGTGTTGCGGTGCTGTGTGCGTTGTGTGTTGCGTGCTGTGTGCATGGGTGTGTGCGTGGTGTGTGCGTTGTGTGTTGCGTGCTGTGTGCGTTGTGTGTTGCGTGCTGTGTGCGTTGTGTGTTGCGTGGTGTGTGTTGCGTGCTGTGTGCATGGTGTGTTGCATGCTGTGTGGTTGTGTGTTGCGTGGTGTGTTGCGTGCTGTGTGCATGGTGTGTTGCGTGCTGTGTGCGTTGTGTGTTGCGTGGTGTGTGCGTTGTGTGTATGCGTGCTGTGGCGTGTGTGTTGCGTGGTGTGTGTTGCGTGCTGTGTGCATGGTGTGTTGCGTGCTGTGTGCATGGTGTGTTGCGTGCTGTGTGCGTTGGTGTTGCGTGCTGTGTGCGTTGTGTGTTGCGTGGTGTGTGCGTTGTGTGTTGCGTGGTGTGTGCGTTGTGTGTTGCGTGCTGTGTGCGTTGTGTGTTGCGTGGTGTGTGTTGCGTGCTTGTGTGCATGGTGTGTTGCGTGCTGTGTGCATGGTGTGTTGCCGTGGTGTGTGCGTTGTGTGTTGCGTGGTGTGTGCATGGTGTGTTGCGTGGTGTGTGTTGCGTGCTGTGTGCATGGTGTGTTTGCGTGCTGTGTGTGCGTTGTGTGTTGCGGGGTGTGTGTTGCGTGCTGTGTGCATGGTGTGTTGCGTGGTGTGTGTTGCGTGCTGTGTGCATGGTGTGTTGCGTGCTGTGTGCGTTTGTGTGTTGCGTGGTGTGTGCGTTGTGTGTTGCGTGGTGTGTGTGTTGCGTGCTGTGTGCATGGTGTGTTTGCGTGCTGTGTGCGTTGTGTGTTGCGTGGTGTGTGCGTTGTGTGTTGCGTGCTGTGTGCATGGTGTGTTGCGTGGTGTTGTGTTGCGTGCTGTGTGCATGGTGTGTTGCGTTGCTTGTGTGCGTTGTGTGTTGCGTGGTGTGTGTTGCGTGCTGTGTGCATGGTGTGTTGCGTGGTGTGTGTTGCGTGCTGTGTGCATGGTGTGTTTGCGTGCTGTGTGCGTTGTGTGTTGCGTGGTGTGTTGCGTGGTGTGTGCGTTGTGTGTTGCGTGCTGTGTGCATGGTGTGTTGCGTGGTGTGTGCATGGTGTGTTGCGTGGTGTGTGTTGCGTGCTGTGTGCATGGTGTGTTGCGTGGTGTGTTGCGTGGTGTGTGTGCGTTGTGTGTTGCGTGGTGTGTGCGTTGTGTGTTGCGTGTGTGTGTGCATGGTGTGTTGCGTGGTGTGTGCGTTGTGTGTTGCGTGGTGTGTGCGTTGTGTGTGTTGCGTGCTGTGTGCATGGTGTGTTGCGTGCTGTGTGGCATGGTGTGTTGCGTGGTGTGTGCGTTGTGTGTTGCGTGCTGTGTGGCATGGTGTGTTGCGTGGTGTGTGTTTGCGTGCTGTGTGCATGGTGTGTTGCGTGCTGTGTGCGTTGTGTGTTGCGTGGTGGTGGTGTTGCGTGCTGTGTGCATGGTGTGTGTGTTGCGTGGTGTGTGTTGCGTGCTGTGTGCATGGTGTGTTGCGTGGTGTGTGTTGCGTGCTGTGTGCATGGTGTGTTGCGTGCTGTGTGCGTTGTGTGTGTTGCGTGGTGTGTGCGTTGTGTGTTGCGTGGTGTGTGCGTTGTGTGTTGCGTGCTGTGTGCGTTGTGTGTTTGCGTGGTGTGTGCGTTGTGTGTTGCGTGGTGTGTGCGTTGTGTGTTGCGTGGTGTGTGCGTTGTGTGTTGCGTGCTGTGTGCGTTGTGTGTTGCGTGGTGTGTGCGTTGTGTGTTGCGTGGTGTGTGCGTTGTGTGTTGCGTGGTGTGTGCGTTGTGTGTTGCGTGCTGTGTGCGTTGTGTGTTGCGTGGTGTGTGCGTTGTGTGTTGCGTGGTGTGTGCGTTGGTGTGTTGCGTGCTGTGTGCGTGTGTGTTGCGTGGTGTGTGTTGCGTGCTGTGTGCATGTGTGTTGCGTGCTGTGTGCTGGTGTGTTGCGTGGTGTGTGCGTTGTGTGTTGCGTGCTGTGTGCGTTGTGTGTTGCGTGGTGTGTGTTGCGTGCTGTGTGCATGGTGTGTGTTGCGTGCTGTGTGCATGGTGTGTTGCGTGCTGTGTGCGTTGTGTGTTGCGTGGTGTGTGCGTTGTGTGTTGCGTGCTGTGTGCGTTGTGTGTTGCGTGCTGTGTGCGTTGTGTGTTGCGTGCTGTGTGCATGTGTGTTGCGTGGTGTGTGCGTTGTGTGTTGCGTGGTGTGTGCGTTGTGTGTTGCGTGCTGTGTGCGTTGTGTGTTGCGTGCTGTGTGCGTTGTGTGTTGCGTGGTGTGTGTTGCGTGCTGTGTGCATGGTGTGTTGCGTGCTGTGTTGCGTTGTGTGTTGCGTGCTGTGTGCGTTGTGTGTTGCGTGCTGTGTGCATGGTGTGTTGCGTGCTGTGTGCATGGTGTGTTGCGTGCTGTGTGCGTTTGTGTGTTGCGTGCTGTGTGGCGTTGGTGTGTTGCGTGGGTGTGCGTTGTGTGTTGCGTGGTGTGTGCGTTGTGTGTTGCGTGGTGTGTGCGTTGGTGTGTTGCGTGCTGTGTGCGTTGTGTGTTGCGTGGTGTGTGTTGCGTGCTGTGTGGCATGGTGTGTTGCGTGCTGTGTGCATGGTGTGTTGCGTGGTGTGTGCGTTGTGTGTTGCGTGGTGTGTGCGTTGTGTGTTGCGTGGTGTGTGTTGCGTGCTGTGTGCATGGTGTGTTGCGTGCTGTGTGCGTTGTGTGTTGCGTGGTGTGTGTTGCGTGCTGTGTGCATGGTGTGTTGCGTGGTGTGTGTTGCGTGCTGTGTGCATGGTGTGTTGCGTGCTGTGTGCGTTGTGTGTTGCGTGGTGTGTGCGTTGTGTGTTGCGTGCTGTGTGCATGGTGTGTTGCGTGCTGTGTGCGTTGTGTGTTGCGTGGTGTGGTGCGTTGTGTGTGTTGCGTGCTGTGTGCGTTGGTGTGTTGCGTGCTGTGTGCGTTGTGTGTTGCGTGGTGTGTGTTGCGTGCTGTGTGCATGGTGTGTTGCGTGCTGTGTGCGTTGTGTGTTGCGTGGTGTGTGTTGCTGTTGCTGTGGTGCATGGTGTGTTGCGTGCTGTGTGCGTTGTGTGTTGCGTGGTGTGTGCGTTGTGTGTTGCGTGCTGTGTGCGTTGTGTGTTGCGTGGTGTGTGTTTGCGTTGCTGTGTGCATGGTGTGTTGCGTGCTGTGTGCATGGTGTGTTGCGTGCTGTGTGCGTTGTGTGTTGCGTGCTGTGTGCGTTGTGTGTTGCGTGGTGTGTGCGTTGTGTGTTGCGTGGTGTGTGCGTTGTGTGTTGCGTGGTGTGTGCGTTGTGTGTTGCGTGGCTGTGTGCGTGTGTGTTGCGTGGTGTGTGTTGCGTGCTGTGGTGCATGGTGTGTTGCGTGCTGTGTGCATGGTGTGTTGCGTGGTGTGTGCGTTGTGTGTTGCGTGGTGTGTGCATGGTGTGTTGCGTGGTGTGTGTTGGCTGCTGTGTGCATGGTGTGTTGCGTGCTGTGTGCGTTGTGTGTTGCGTGGTGTGTGTTGCGTGCTGTGTGCATGGTGGTGTGTTGCGTGGTGTGTGTTGCGTGCTGTGTGCATGGTGTGTTGCGTGCTGTGTGCGTTGTGTGTTGCGTGGTGTGTGCGTTGTGTGTTGCGTGCTGTGTGCATGGTGTGTTGCCGTGCTGTGTGTTGCGTGGTGTGTTGCGTGGTGTGTGCGTTGGTGTGTTGCGTGCTGTGTTGCGTTGTGTGTTGCGTGGTGTGTGTTGCGTGCTGTGTGCATGGTGTGTTGCGTGTGGTGGTGTGTGCGTGCCTGTGTGCATGGTGTGTTGCGTGGTGTGTGTTGCGTGCTGTGTGCATGGTGTGTTGCGTGCTGTGTGCGTTGTGTGTTGCGTGGTGTGTGCGTTGTGTGTTGCGTGGTGGTGGTGTGTTGCGTGCTGTGTTGCATGGTGTGTTGCGTGCTGTGTGCGTTGTGTGTTGCGTGGTGTGTGCGTTGTGTGTTGCGTTGCTGTGTGCGTTGTGTGTGTGCGTGGTGTGTGTTGCGTGCTGTGTGCATGGTGTGTTGCGTGGTGTGTGTTGCGTGCTGTGTGCATGGTGTGTTGCGTGCTGTGTGCGTTGTGTGTTGCGTGGTGTGTGCGTTGTGTGTTGCGTGCTGTGTGCATGTGTGTTGTTGCGTGGTGTGTGCATGGTGTGTTGCGTGGTGTGTGTTGCGTGCTGTGTGCATGGTGTGTTGCGTGGTGTGTGTTGCGTGGTGTGTGCGTTGTGTGTTGCGTGGTGTGTGCATGGTGTGTTGCGTGGTGTGTGCGTTGTGTGTTGCGTGGTGTGTGCGTTGTGTGTTGCGTGCTGTGTGCATGGTGTGTTGCGTGCTGTGTGCGTTGTGTGTTGCGTGGTGTGTGTTGCGTGCTGTGTGCATGGTGTGTTTGCGTGGTGTGTGCGTGCGTGGTGCTGTGTGGTTGTGTGTTGCGTGCTGTGTGCGTTGTGTGTTGCGTGGTTGTGTTGCGTGGGTGTGTGTGCGTTGTGTGTTGCGTGCTGTGTGCATGGTGTGTTGCGTGGTGTGTGCATGGTGTGTTGCGTGGTGTGTGTTGCGTGCTGTGTGCATGGTGTGTTGCGTGGTGTGTGTTGCGTGGTGTGTGCGTTGTGTGTTGCGTGGTGTGTGCGTTGTGTGTTGCGTGGCTGTGTGCTTGTGTGTTGCGTGGTGTGTTGCGTGGTGTGTGCGTGGTGTGTTTGCGTGTGTGTGTGCTTGTGGTGTGTTGCGTGCTGTGTGCGTTGTGTGTTGCGTGGCTGTTGTGCGTTTGTGTGTTGCGTGCTGTGTGCGTTGTGTGTTTGCGTGGTGTGTGTTGCGTGCTGTGTGCATGGTGTGTTGCGTGGTGTGTGTTGCGTGCTGTGTGCATGGTGTGTTGCGTGGTGTGTGTTGCGTGCTGTGTGCATGGTGGTGTTGCGTGCTGTGTGCGTTGTGGTGTGTTGGCGGGGTGTGTGCGTTGGTGTGTTGCGTGGTGTGTGTTGCGTGCTGTGTGCATGGTGTGTTGCGTGCTGTGTGCGTTGTGTGGTTGCGTGGTGTGTGCGTTGTGTGTTGCGTGCTGTGTGCGTTGTGTGTTGCGTGGTGTGTGTTGCGTGCTGGTGTGCATGGTGTGTTGCGTGGTGTGTGTTGCGTGCTGTGTGCATGGTGTGTTGCGTGCTGTGTGCGTTGGTGGTGTTGCGTGGTGTGTGCGTTGTGTGTTGCGTGCTGTGTGCATGGTGTGTTGCGTGGTGTGTGCATGGTGTGTTGCGTGGTGTGTGTTGCGTGCTGTGTGCATGGTGTGTTGCGTGGTGTGTGTTGCGTGGTGTGTGCGTTGTGTGTTGCGTGGTGTGTGTGCGTTGGTGTGTTGCGTGGTGTGTGTGCGATTGTGTGTTGCGTGGTGTGTGCGTTGTGTGTTGCGTGCTGTGTGCATGGTGTTGTTGCGTTGCTGTGTGCGTTGTGGTGTTGCGTGGGTGTGTGTTGCGTGCTGTGTGCATGTGTGTTGCGTGGGTGTGTGTGTTGCCGTGCTGTGTGCATGGTGTGTTTGCGTGCTGTGTGCGTTGTGTGTTGCGTGGTGTGTTTGCGTGGTGTGTGCGTTGTGTGTGCGTGCTGTGTGCATGGTGTGTTGCGTGGTGTGTGCATGGTGTGTTGCGTGGTGTGTGTTGCGTGCTGTGTGCATGGTGTGTTGCGTGGTGTGTGTTTGCGTGGTGTGTGCGTTGTGTGTTGCGTGGTGTGTGCGTTGTGTGTTGCGTGGTGTGTGCATGGTGTGTTGCGTGGTGTGTGCGTTGTGTGTTGCGTGGTGTGTGCGTTGTGTGTTGCGTGCTGTGTGCATGGTGTGTTGCGTGCTGTGTGCATGGTGTGTTGCGTGGTGTGTGCGTTGTGTGTTGCGTGGTGTGTGCATGGTGTGTTGCGTGGTGTGTGTTTGCGTGCTGTGTGCTTGTGTGTGCGTGGTGTGGTGCGTTGTGTGTGTTGCGTGTGTGTGTTGCGTGCTGTGTGCATGGTGTGTTGCGTGGTGTGTGTTGCGTGCTGTGTGCATGGTGTGTTGCGTGGTGTGTGTTGCGTGCTGTGTGGCATGGTGTGTTGCGTGCTGTGTGCGTTGTGTGTTGCGTGGTGTGTGCGTTGTGTGTTGCGTGCTGTGTGCGTTGGTGTGTTGCGTGGTGTGTGCGTTGCGTGCTGTGTGCATGGTGTGTGTTGCGTGCTGTGTGCAGTTGTGTGTTGCGTGGTGTGTGTGCGTGCTGTGTTGCGTGCTGTGTGCGTTGGTGTGTTGCGTGGTGTGTGCGTTGTGTGTTTGCGTGGCTGTGTGGCGTTGTGTGTGTTGCGTGGTGTGTGCGTTGTGTGTTGCGTGCTGTGTGCGTTGTGTGTTGCGTGGTGTGTGTTGCGTGCTGTGTGCATGGTGTGTTGCGTGCTGTGTGCATGGTGTGTTGCGTGGTGTGTGCGTTGTGTGTTGCGTGCTGTGTGCATGGTGTGTGCGTGGTGTGTGTTGCGTGCTGTGTGCGTGGTGTGTTGCGTGCTGTGTGCGTTGTGTGTTGCGTGGTGTGTGTGTGCTTGTGCATGGTGTGTTGCGTGTGTGTGTTGCGTGCTGTGTGCATGGTGTGTTGCGTGGTGTGTGTTGCGTTGCTGTGTGCATGGTGTGTTGCGTGCTGTGTGCGTTGTGTGTTGCGTGGTGTGTGCGTTGTGTGTTGCGTGCTGTGTGTGCGTTGTGTGTTGCGTGGTGTGTGTTGCGTGCTGTGTGCATGGTGTGTTGCGTGCTGTGTGCATGGTGTGTTGCGTGCTGTGTGGCTTGGTGTGTTGCGTGCTGTGTGCGTTGTGTGTTGCGTGGCTGTGTGCGTTGTGTGTTGCGTGGTGTGTGCGTTGTGTGTTGCGTGTGTGTGCGTGTGTGTTGCGTGCTGTGTGCGTTGTGTGTGGTGTTGCGTGTGTGTGTTGCGTGCTGTGTGCATGGTGTGTTGCGTGGTGTGTGCGTTGTGTGTTGCGTGGTGTGTGCATGGTGTGTTGCGTGGTGTGTGTTGCGTGCTGTGTGGCATGGTGTGTTGCGTGCTGTGTGCGTTGTGTGTTGCGTGGTGGTGTGTTGCGTGCTGTGTGCATGGTGTGTTGCGTGGTGTGTGCGTTGTGTGTTGCGTGGTGTGTGTGCAGTGGTGTTGTGTGCGTGGTGTGTTGCGTGGCTGTGTTGCGTGGTGTGTTGCGTGCTGTGTGCGTTGTGTGTGTGCGTGGTGTGTTGCGTGCGTGTGTGCGATGGTGGTGTTGCGTGCTGTGTGCGTTGTGTGTTGCGTGGTGTGTGCGTGGTGTTGCGTGCTGTGTGCGTTGTGTGTTGCGTGTGTGTGTTGCGTGCTGTGTGCATGGTGTGTTGCGTGCTGTGTGCATGGTGTGTTGCGTGCTGTGTGCTTGGTGTGTTGCGTGCTGTGTGCGTTGTGTGTTGCGTGGTGTGTGCGTTGTGTGTTGCGTGGTGTGTGCGTTGTGTGTTGCGTGGTGTGTGCGTTGTGTGTTGCGTGCTGTGTGCGTTGTGTGTTGCGTGGTGTGTGTTGCGTGCTGTGTGCATGGTGTGTTGCGTGCTGTGTGCATGGTGTGTTGCGTGCTGTGTGCGTTGTGTGTTGCGTGGCTGTGTGCGTTGTGTGTTTGCGTGGTGTGTGTGCGTGCTGTTGCATGGTGTGTTGCGTGCTGTGTGCATGGTGTGTTGCGTGTGTGTGTTGCGTGCTGTGTGCGTTGTGTGTTGCGTGGTGTGTGTTGCGTGGTGTGTGCATGGTGTGTTGCGTGGTGTGTGCGTGTGTTGCGTTGTGTGCGTTGTGTGTTGCGTGCGTGTGTGTGGTGTGTTGCGTGGTGTGTGTGTTGCGTGGCTGTGTGCATGGTGTGTTGCGTGCTGTGTGCGTTGGTGTTGCGTGGTGTGTGTTGCGTGCTGTGTGCATTGGTGTGTTGCGTGGTGTGTGCGTGGTGTGTTGCGTGGTGTGTGTGGTTGCGTGCTGGTGTGTGGTTGCGTGGTGTGTGTTGCGTGGCTGTGTTGCGTTGTGTGTTGCGTGGTGTGTGTGTTGCGTGGTGTGTGCATGGTGTGTTGCGTGGTGTGTGCGTTGTGTGTTGCGTGGTGTGTGCGTTGTGTGTTGCGTGCTGTGTGCATGGTGTGTTGCGTGGTGTGTGCATTGGTGTGTTGCGTGGTGTGTGTTGCGTGGTGTGTGCGTTGTGTGTTGCGTGGTGTGTGTTGCGTGGTGTGTGCATGGTGTGTGGTTGTGCGTTGGTGTGTTGCCTGTGTTGCGTGCTGTGTGCATGGTGTGTTGCGTGGTGTGTGTTGCGTGCTGTGTGCATGGTGTGTTGCGTGGTGTGTGTTGCGTGGTGTGTGCGTTGTGTGTTGCGTGGTTTGTGTGTTGCGTGGTGTGTGCATGGTGTGTTGCGTGGTGTGTGCGTTGTGTGTTGCGTGGTGTGTGCGTTGTGTGTTGCGTGCTGTGTGCATGGTGTGTTGCGTGGTGTGTGCATGGTGTGTTGCGTGGTGTGTGTTGCGTGGTGTGTGCGTTGTGTGTTGCGTGGTTTGTGTGTTGCGTGGTGTGTGCATGGTGTGTTGCGTGGTGTGTGCGTTGTGTGTTGCGTGGTGTGTGCATGGTGTGTTGCGTGGTGTGTGTTGCGTGCTGTGTGCATGGTGTGTTGCGTGCTGTGTGCGTTGTGTGTTGCGTGGTGTGTGTTGCGTGCTGTGTGCATGGTGTGTTGCGTGCTGTGTGCATGGTGTGTTGCGTGGTGTGTGTTGCGTGCTGTGTGCATGGTGTGTTGCGTGGTGTGTGTTGCGTGGTGTGTGCGTTGTGTGTTGCGTGGTTTGTGTGTTGCGTGGTGTGTGCATGGTGTGTTGCGTGGTGTGTGCGTTGTGTGTTGCGTGGTGTGTGCGTTGTGTGTTGCGTGCTGTGTGCATGGTGTGTTGCGTGCTGTGTGCGTTGTGTGTTGCGTGGTGTGTGTTGCGTGCTGTGTGCATGGTGTGTTGCGTGGTGTGTGTTGCGTGCTGTGTGCATGGTGTGTTGCGTGCTGTGTGCGTTGTGTGTTGCGTGGTGTGTTGCGTGGTGTGTGCGTTGTGTGTTGCGTGCTGTGTGCATGGTGTGTTGCGTGCTGTGTGCGTTGTGTGTTGCGTGGTGTGTGCGTTGTGTGTTGCGTGCTGTGTGCGTTGTGTGTTGCGTGGTGTGTGTTGCGTGCTGTGTGCATGGTGTGTTGCGTGCTGTGTGCATGGTGTGTTGCGTGCTGTGTGCGTTGTGTGTTGCGTGCTGTGTGCGTTGTGTGTTGCGTGGTGTGTGCGTTGTGTGTTGCGTGGTGTGTGCGTTGTGTGTTGCGTGGTGTGTGTGTTGCGTGGTGTGTGCGTTGTGTGTTGCGTGGTGTGTGCGTTGTGTGTTGCGTGCTGTGTGCGTTGTGTGTTGCGTGGTGTGTGTTGCGTGCTGTGTGCATGGTGTGTTGCGTGCTGTGTGCGTTGTGTGTTGCGTGGTGTGTGTTGCGTGCTGTGTGCATGGTGTGTTGCGTGGTGTGTGTTGCGTGCTGTGTGCATGGTGTGTTGCGTGCTGTGTGCGTTGTGTGTTGCGTGGTGTGTGCGTTGTGTGTTGCGTGCTGTGTGCATGGTGTGTTGCGTGCTGTGTGCGTTGTGTGTTGCGTGGTGTGTGCGTTGTGTGTTGCGTGCTGTGTGCGTTGTGTGTTGCGTGGTGTGTGTTGCGTGCTGTGTGCATGGTGTGTTGCGTGGTGTGTGTTGCGTGCTGTGTGCATGGTGTGTTGCGTGGTGTGTGTTGCGTGCTGTGTGCATGGTGTGTTGCGTGCTGTGTGCGTTGTGTGTTGCGTGGTGTGTGCGTTGTGTGTTGCGTGGTGTGTGTTGCGTGCTGTGTGCATGGTGTGTTGCGTGCTGTGTGCGTTGTGTGTTGCGTGGTGTGTGCGTTGTGTGTTGCGTGCTGTGTGCGTTGTGTGTTGCGTGGTGTGTGTTGCGTGCTGTGTGCATGGTGTGTTGCGTGGTGTGTGTTGCGTGCTGTGTGCATGGTGTGTTGCGTGCTGTGTGCGTTGTGTGTTGCGTGGTGTGTGCGTTGTGTGTTGCGTGCTGTGTGCATGGTGTGTTGCGTGGTGTGTGCATGGTGTGTTGCGTGGTGTGTGCGTTGTGTGTTGCGTGGTGTGTGCGTTGTGTGTTGCGTGGTGTGTGTTGCGTGGTGTGTGCGTTGTGTGTTGCGTGGTGTGTGTAGTGTATGCATGACCCAATCAGGTGGTGCAGTTTAGTTGACAGAGTCACTAATTGTTTTTGCACTAAAAAGGAAAGTTGTGCACGAATTAGCCCAACAACCAGTGAACTAGGCATCCTGAGCTGTCATAAAGCGTCCCCTAGCAGTGATACAAACCAATTAACCCTCAAAGGAACAGTAATGCTTACAGGGGTATTCAATACATTGTGCTGGATACCCCTCGTCACACAGAGTGTCAACGGCTTAAAACCAAAAATGCACAGCCCCACTGACGCTTATGTGAGGGGATCCTAACCCTTTAGAAGGATTCCAGTTGAATCGACTCTAGTAACACTTTATTCTGGTCCCACGCAGCCACGAGTGGAAATTACCTTCTCACCGGTGCGTACGACAACACGGCTAAGGTGTGGACGCACCCGTTGTGGAATCCTTTAAAGACGCTGGCTGGACATGAAGGCAAAGTGATGGGGGTGGACATTTCTTCCGATGGAGAACTCATAGCTACGTGTTCCTACGACCGGACCTTCAAGCTCTGGATGTCTGAATAGACTTCACTGGGCAGAAGCTGTGGATCAGAGACTATCGATCCGTTCACATTGTCACGCAGACACCCACAAAATTATGCCATAATACTATTGGATTATGTCTACACTCACCATAGTCTTTAACACCTGTATAACAGAGGGAGTACCCCTGAGATAATGGGTTTGTGTTTTTTTTTTTCCCCCCTCAAAAGTTCTCTCAGTCCGTCCCTGGTGAGAAATGTGACAGTAGTGTCACCGCTCGGCCTCCCATGGAGGATTATTGGCACGGATTAAAACTTCTCTCAGCAGTGAGAATCCCTGTAATCCTGTATATTTTCCTTATTACACAATCTGTCTGATCGGTACCCAGAGGGACTCACGCGGGATGTAAAATATCTCCAATTACCTTTAGACTGGAGAGTTATACAGGGGATTATTTGTCAACATGTCAGATTTTTGTTCTATTAAAGCTGTTTTTTCATAAATTGATGTTGAACAGACTCTGTGCCAAAACAAACATATCTACATTTGTATTTGCGATATTTGTGACCTAGGGAATGTCTGTATAAGTGAACACAATTTACCTTCCATGGTGCAGCTGGATTGCCCCAATCTTCATTGTGTTAAATGGTCCATTTTACCCATTGTGTGGGATATCACTCTAGCAATTAATGTGCTGGAGACCAATCACAGACGGTTAAATGAGGCATTTAACCCTAACTCAATGGGAGATTGGGGAATGTTTGTGTAGACAACTCGAAGCTGCGCTGAGATAGTTTGTTACAAAGTGGTTTTCAGATTTAGTCACAGAATTGCTCCAAACCTAGGGATCCATCAGTGTTTGATGCCTTACTGGCATTCATAGGGTTAACTCTAACATTTCAACACAACACGCTGGATACCTCTCTGGGAATATTCCTAAATATATAATCCCAAGGCTGCCAGAGGACTGTGTTCCTTTTGCTTCACCCCAGAACTGCATGGATTCAATATGACCCAATTTTTTTTTTTTTTTGGTTTAACACAAACAATAAACAAATCAACATAAAGGGTTTTGAGACCTGTCCAGCAATCAGGGTTTTTGTTTGTCTAGTAAAATGGGGTTTGAACAAACACAATATCAATAAGAATTGATTCTCTAACACAAACAATGCACTACAACTCTCATCATGCACAGCAGGAAGTCCAGCTGCTGGATGGCCAGAGATTAAAACAAGGTTTGTTCCTATACAATCAGAGTTCCATCCATATCATGTGCATAAATGCTCAGCTAGGAACAAGTCTGATAAATTCTATAGCAGACAATGTTCACTGCTATACAGCCTGCACTCAGTGTCCTACCCAGTGTCCTACCCAGAGTGCAGGCTGTATAGGAGGTGTCCTACCCAGGCAGAATAGGAGTACAGTGTCCTATTCAGGGTGCAGTCTCTTTTAGCTCACTAGTGCCTTACACGTTTGGCTGGACTGCTATTTTGGCAGATTAGTATGGCTGGGGTTGGCTGTGTCTGTTCAGAGAGGAAATGCCTGGCACAGACACTGCTGTGGGTGGATTGGTCACCATAAAGTAATCCAGAGGTGGACCTCTTACTCACAGGTGCTTAGAGGAATCAGGCAGAAATCTCCTCTCTGCACTAGAGAAGCTGCCAACCCCAGATGTAATTGTCTGGCATTTTGTGGGTGAATTGTTATTGTGAAGCACATTATACATGGTCCTACCCAAACATTTCTTCTCTGGATATGGAACCTGTGGGCTAAAAGCAAGTGCACCTTGTGCATAGGACACCCGTTCTAGGGGAAATTCTTGCGGGTTCACAAGACTGACCTATCCTTTACATAGAGATGCTCAGCTAGATACTAGTCTTGAAGGTCATTTGCATCTTGTACTCTTATCTGAAGGAAGATCAGCTGCACACACACACACACACGTTAATATTTTCACATTTTTTTGCACCAAACCAATGTTGGCAACACTAACTGAACACAAAGGTCCTTCTTTCTACATCCCATTAAGTTAAGCTATTCAGACTGTGTTAGGCACAAGAACCAATTTTATGATCATGGGAATCCATGGATACAGCAGAAAGCTTTGTAACCACTGAATTGGCTCTTAAAAGAGCACACACCTCTAACACATCTCAAAGGAACAGAAGGGTGTCTGCAATTCATTAACGCCTGCAGGGTACTAAACTGTATATACAATAGTTCTCTTTTAAAGGCATTTGTTGCCTGATGCCAAAACGACAAAGACCCATTGAGCTCCAGAGGGGAATGCAATGCATTTGCTGCCCTCTGGCACTCAAAAACAACTTCAATGTCCATGGTGGTAATCCTTTAGCACGTGAGACTTTTCGTTTAGGAGATATCCCTAATGAAGGTTGTTAAAGGGCCCAGATACCGCCAATAGCGCACACTGTATTCATAGCACATGGCATCTCCTTTACAATGCATTACTTCTGTGTGTCATGTTATCCAAAATGTCCAGTAATTAATGAAGATTTCAGATCTGGATAATAGGAATTCATTAAAGTGACAGATCCACTGTAAAGGACTAGAGCGGTATGTAACAAACATTAAGCACCAGAAGGAACAGAACCACACACAGAATGGGAAGTCATTCTATGGGAACTCTATTCCATTAAGGATCCCAACTGAAAGCTAAAGGGTTCATTTAACCTCAAAAACACCCGATTTTGAAAGAACTTTGATGCATGAGATTAAAACAATAAAAAATGGCTCATCCATAATCTGCTTTGATGTATAGAAACATTCACCTATTTGATTAGACAGGATGCCTAGGCACACACTACCTCTGCTAGCACTAAAAGGGTTAGTGTAGGACTCAGGCAGGTAATCCTAAACAAATTTTTTACACAGCAGATGTGTTAACTTCCCTTTAAAATCATAGTGCTATTTTCATGAAGTGTTCCCCTTTAGTATAGACAGATCTGCTGTCTCAGTGCTAGTCATTGGACACACCAACAGGTCAGGTCTGTAGGATCTCTCTGATCATCTCTGCTTAAGGAACCACATACAAACAAAGACAGGGATCTTGGAAACCTACACTGTGTGTCCCAAGGGGCGAATGCTGACAATCACTGATCTGTACAGTCCCAGGGCTGGAGGACACAGGGGGATTGTGGGACCTCTGGGATTTGTGCATTTATTGTTTACTAGAATGCCAGTACCTGCGTACACTGGCGCATCACCGTGACCTGATCTAGGGAAGAGAAGGGGTGCAATTCTAAGGAGACACAACTGCTCCATAGGGGACAAACACACACAGTGATTAAAATTTGCTAGTGAGGTGTAATCTAATCTATCACTTGAACTGCTGGAGTACAGTACATTGAGGCTTGTAGTTGGTGCTTTGCAGTTAGGGGAATAATAACAAATATTATGCAATGCTATGGGGCAGTTGGTTTGCTCCACAATCCACCAGTTCTTCTTATTACACTGGCCAGAGTGAGAGGCTGATGCACGAAGAAAAGTGGTGCAATTCATGAGCCAACCAGCAGAACCATAGGGAATAAATAACTCGAAGAGTCTTACACTTCCAAAATTCTCATTAACAACTTGAATGCTAAACAGATTTCCAACGCATTGAGACCTGTGTAGCATCCAAGGCATTAATAATAGCCAATTAATTATTTCCCCCTGTGCTGCAGTCAACTTGCTCCAGAACAGCTCTTTATCTTACAGAATTCTGTCCTGTGACACAGCAACAAGAGGCCCAATCTGACCAGGAGATGCAGCAGTAGAACCGACACCAGATTCTGTAGAACATTGTGTGTATTACTGTGTATTGCAATTCCATTGCACGTCCCCAGTCAGACTGAACAAGAGGTTTCTCTATATAGGATTGCCAGACAGGGCCTGCTCCTTCCACTCTGTGTGATCTGTAACAAGCAGGGCCCTATTCTCTTATTGTAGTAACGAGCAGGGATCTATAGTCTGTGAGTTCTAAAAGAGAATAGGGCCCTGCTCATTACAGATCACACAATGTCTTATGTCCCCTGTGGTGCAGATGAGTTTCTGGAGTAAATTTTTGGGCATAAGGCCCTTGGGGCTATTTTGACCTTTTGCTCCATGATTTTGGGGCTATTTTCTATAAGCTAACCAACTGCACTATAGGGGATGAATTATTTATCCACCAATGTTCTTACCTCTTGTCCCCCATTGTACATCAGTGCAAAATTATAATAAAGAGCAATTTTCATTCAAAACAGGAAAGAGCCACTGTCCGCAAATACTCTATTTTGCTTTATTTCTGCATTTTATAACAGGTTTACATATTTTTGAATTTAAAAACAGCCTGACCTTACTTCATGTGGGTTTTGTCCCCAGGAGGACAGAGTAAAAGTCTACACAGTGAGGCGGTTAATAAGAAGTCTGTTTAACCATTATCCATTAAGTCTTTGTGGCCATTCAGTGGGAAGACACGTCCACCATCCTTGCAGTTTTGGGTTAGAAAAGTTTATCTTCACGGCTGATAAAGGGCTCTCCCCGAAACGTTTACGTTTCCACATTAAAACAGCTTTTGGGCACTTGAATTTATGAAGTCCAAATTTCCAGACGTATAAAACTTTGAACTTGCAGGTTAGGGCAGAGGTACGGAGCCTTTTCTCAGATTCATATTCCTAAGGACATCATGTGCCAGTGAAAGGCTTATCCAGACTTCTGCTGCCTTCACCACAGGAATCTACAAAGTCTGCCTGGAATATCCCATCATATCACAGTATAAAGAATATGAAATATGGGAAAGGTCTTCAATGCTGTGAATTTGCATATATGTTCCTTGGTGGCAGCATCGTCTTGGTGCCCATCTCTACCTAGGGAAGATAACCTTTTCTTATCCAGCTGTTGGAGACTACAACTCCCTATGGCTCGGTGGGGACGAAGGGAATTGTAGTCTCCAACAGCCAGATGGCACAAAAATATCGATTTCTTCTAGTGCAGGGGTAAGCTACTTTTTTGTTTTTATTTTTATTTTTATATATATATATATAAAAACAGAATGGCCAAATACTGCTACAAACATTGCTTTGCCAAAGCAAAAACCGCTGGCACAACTATCTTGATACTTCTGGAGCAAGTAAAGGGAAAGATAATATAATTGCTCTTCTTGTTCTAACGTTACCCCTCCCAGCCCTTTTACAGACATCACTCTTCTTCCATCAGATCTGAAATCCGGTTGCTGACTGGGAAGATCACAATTAAGGACAATATTGTGTCTGTCAGTAGAAGGGAATCCTGCCTTGTGATGGAAGAGGACAGGCGTTATTTTTGTGCTGATACAAGATTTTTTCCTCAGAGCAGTAGGCCGGTCTGGAGTGCATAGAGGGACAGAGTGATGTCAGTAAAAGGGGCAGGAGGAGGAAACTTTTCTGGCACTCAAAGGGTTAGTAATTTATAGAATTACATAAGAGTATGCAATGCATTGCGTACCCCTCTGGCACTCAAAGGGTTAGTAATTATACTAGGACATTACTAACCCTTTGAGTGCCAATTTATAGGACATTGTCAATGTTTTTAACCCTTTATGTGACAGCTCTGCTTAAAGACAAGTTTAGTTGGCCTTACAGAGAAGTAAAATCAGTTTTTACAGGAAAAATGACCAGAACATCACATTAGATTTAGAGAAATAAACCTGTTGGTGACACCATCTGACACTTTATACTAATTTGTCTGGAACAGAACTAATCTTCCCCCTCGCTGTCTATTAGACACATCCCCAGTGTGTGGGAATACTGGCCCAACACAGACACCAATTAGAATTAAGTGCCAGACTGTGTCACCAAAAAATATAGCTGTGAGAAATGAACCTGCATCACAAAGGGCCATTAAAGGGACAGTAATGTTTCACAAAAACAGCAGCACCAATTAATCTTCATAGTATTTGGGCTGTGGAGAGTGTTTTATCATTCATTTACTCTTGAACTACAACTCTGACAGTAATGAAATAAGGGGAAACTTTACCCAGTGTAAGCCGCCTCCCCTCAGATGTTTAATTTGATCCCAGGACTGGACAGATCACAACAAGGGACAATCTTCTTACTGTGAGAACAATGAAAACCCTGCCCTCTTGACATGTTTTTCAGGTTTTCCCTTATCTTAATTGAAGATTGCAGACGGCAACCTGAAAAATCTGTCAAGGGGGGCAGGGTTTGTTTTCCTTATGGTCACAGTAAGAAGATTGTCCCTTGTTGTGATCTGTCTGGTACCAGGACCAGATTCCACATCTGAGGTGAGCAGTGTTACATCAGTAAAAGGGGTGGGAGGGGGATACTTTATCATTCAATTACTCTTGAACTACAACTCTGACAGAACTGATATAACACTCTCCATGGTACAAACACTATGATGATTAATTGGAGCTGCTGTTTTTGTGTAACGTTACTATCCCTTTAAGAATACAGACAGTTTTTACTTCTCTAACATTTAAATGGACCGGTCATCACCCAGCATTACATTTAGTTAATGATAGCTGTCCAAAACGGTCTCTGGGCCTTGGATGGCAAGTACCAGTCTTGGTGCCAGTCACACATTACACAAGTTAGGATTAAGCGTTCCTGGTGGTTTGGTAACACAGTGGTAGGTGACATTGGCTCTCCAGCCACTGGCTGAACGGAGAGGATGGGAGTTGAAGTCTCCAACAGCTGGAGAACCATAGGTTGCTCACCCCTGGTTTGGCAGGGAGCTCTCCTTTCAGTTCTGTCGGTGCCCTGTCATCCTGGGCCCCAAATGAACTTCCGTGTCCAGAAGATGGAGAAGATGAGGAATACGGTGACGGTGAGTATCAGCACCATCAGGTAGGTGAACATGCGGTACTGGGGGTTGTACAAACACTGCCACAAAGAGTCATCACTGGGGATGGTGGTGAGTGGAGTCCGAGAGTCCGACAAGGAATTAGACTCCATGCCAACGTTCACAGTGTAGACTGAGGGTGGGCGCTGGAACAAAGCCAGCGTGCAGGTATCCCTGGCAGGAAGGCTGGTATCTTGGGAGGGCGGCTCCCCCTTGAGTTGGCTGAGGATGGCAGCGTTGGTGGGAAGGTCAGAGATCTGTTGGTAGATCTGGAGGATTGTAGTGTGACGGCACAGGGGGCATTGCAGGCGGTTCCTGATCTGCGCTGCCTGGCACAGGTGTGCCAGGCACTCCATGCAGAAGAAGTGGTGACAGTCCAGTATCTTGGGTATACGGAAGGTGGCATTGTATGGGTTCCAGCACACAGGGCAGTCACGCTCTGGATCCAGATTTCCCAGCTGGGCCATGTTGGTCTTCCTGGAAAACGATTAATCCGAAGACCTGGGGGGGGAATTAATACAAAGAATCAGTTTTATAGATCTGAACCCAACTGTCACCTCCTCTCCCTTATAAGAACAATGGACAAATACAGTTCTGTTCACAAGCTGCCCTGGAATTGATGTTCGCCCTCTATGACTATCTCAGTGACTGGTATTAGACATTTACACTTCAAACCCTCCCATTAAAGGGATAGTAATACTTTGTTTTAACTTCATGTTTTTTTAATGCCTACAAAATAAGACTTAAACCATAAAGGTTTGAGAAATAAAGAATGATATATTTTAAGAGATATTCACAAGAAAAGTGTCCCCCTCCCGCCCCTTTTACTGATGTAACACTTCTCAGCCAGATCAGAAGGGAGGTGCCCAGGTAGACTGCAGAGAGGGACAATCTTCAATTAAGATAAGGGAAAAACCTGAAAAACCTGTCAAGGGGGGCAGGGCTTTCATTGTTCTCATAGGAAGAAGATTCTCCCCTTCTGTTATCTGTCTGGTCTATGGACTGGATTCCACATCTGAGAAGAGATGGCTTACACTAGGTAAAAGGGGCGGGAGGGGAAACTTTGCTTGTGAATATCTCTCAAACCATAAAGGTCTGAGAGAAGACTTATATCATTCTTCATGTTTTTTTAATGCATACAAAATAAAATAAAGTTAAAACGAAGTATTACTATCCCTTTAATCTGCTTATGCCAAGAGAAGCACAATGGGCAGTCTATGTAAGGAAACTATGAGCACCCCTTTCCTCTTAATGTTAATGTATTGTCATTTTATGGTGTCTGCTTCAGAGCCGGAGTAAGGCATTTGCTGGCATTAGAAGTAACAGTGGGTGTGCATCATTATGCACTACTGTGACCATCCACTCTAATAGCACATGATCCTGTGCCACTTGTTGGAGACCCCCCTGCACTAGAGTGGACGATCGCTGTAGGTCTTCTGCTGCCAGTGAGGAGCCCTCTCCAGTCCACTGAGATATCAGTTATCTGCTCTGCCACAGACGGGCCCAGTGGATGAAATCTGTTCCCCCAGTTGGCTGCAGCCAATCAGGGCACAGCTTTCCTCAGTGGTACCCAGCAGGGTGCAGTCACAGAGAGTAATGCAGATGGAGGCCTCACAGCACGTTCTGTCATAATTAAAACCATGATTATTCCAAAAGTGAGTAAGAGCCACAGTGTGACTCCATATTCACTCAAGTTGCCAGCTTTTATAATGAATAAGTAACAGGAGCTACTTATATATAAATGATAAAATTATTAAATAAAACACTGTATGTAAAAAAGGAGTTTCATCAACTAAAAGGTTAGGGCATCTCCACTCTCTTGCATTTCAGATTTGCCCTAACAAGTGGATTTGTGCATCCCCCCAAAAAAACACAAGGTGCTCTAAGGTGTGATAAAAAGGTGACTAAAAGGAAAGGATAGTAATGTTTCACAAAAACATCAGATCCAATTAATCCTCATAGTATTTGTGCCATGGAGAGTGTTATTTCAATACTGTCAGAGTTGTAGTACAAGAGTAATTGAATGATAAAGTATCCCCCTCCCGCCCCTTTTACTGATGTAACACTGCTCATCTCAGATGTGAAATCCAGTCCATAGACCGGACAGATCACAGCAAAGGTCAATATTCTTACTGTGAGAACAAAGAAAGCCCTGCCCCCCTTGACAAGTTTTTCAGGTTTTTACCCTTCTCTTAATTGAAGATTGGATAGATCAAAGAGATGGACAGACAGTCTTGCTGCTCTGAGGTGAGCAGTGTTACACTAGGTAAAAGGGGCGGGAGGGGGATACTTTATCATTCATTTACTCTTGTACTGCAACTCTGACAGAATTGAAATAACACTCTCTATGGCCCAAATACTATGAGGATTAATTGGAGCTGCTTTTATTATGAAACATTACTATCCCTTTAAGCCGAGACGGTTTCTCCACTGATCATCTATAGAGCCTATAGACAAACATGAGAAGCAATGACACTGGGGAAGTTGTCTCCACTTTAGCATCACCTCTATGTCACACTTTCAGGAGGTCACTGGTTGGGGAAGTTGCACCTTCACACAGGGAATACTCTAACATCACTGAAAACAATTTCTAGAGACACTTTGTTACTGGACAGTCACATAAAGAGCATCACTAGGTGAAAAGCAGTAACAATTGATACTAGCATTTTAAAGTAACAAACAGTCCTACATGTCTGTATTATGTGTAAATCTCTGCCCCAGAACCTACCACAAACTACAGCAGCCAACACATCCCCCTGATAATGGCACTAGAACAGGGTCTTCTTGTGGTGCGAGATGGGAAAACCTTTAGCACTCCAGCAGTTGGAGAGAAACGTATCATCCCCGGGGCTAGAATTCTAGTATAATGTGGTGTAAGGAGTTCATCACTCTGTTATATTGGATCAGAGATTACCTGTGTAGAACCAAGGAGAGCGCCGCCTGCAGGACAAGATAATATCCCTCATACAGATCAGTAATGACCTGTGTAATCCCAGGACAAATGCAGGGACAGCAGGATAATGGGACACCGAAACCGCATCACAGTAAAACAAGGGACTCCCTACTGCCCAGTGCTTAGCAATAAGAGACTCCCTACCTCCCACCAATACAAGAGACTCCTGAACTCCCACCAATACAAGAGACTCATGACCTCCCACCAATACAAGAGACTCCCTACCTCCCAATTCCTAGCAATTATACAAATAACTCTGCCTCCCACCATTTTCCAACAATACTAGGGACTCCCTACCACACAGACATTCCACAGGACAAAAGATTCCTTACCACAGTAGGAGCACTCCCACCTCCGTAATGAAATGGATTCCCCCACATCTCCCCCTCTTACAGTGTGACAAGGGGTTACTCTCCCCATCTAACTACGGGACAAGGGCTATTCCCTACATCTCCCCCTCTTACAGTAACAGTTGATGAGGCTGAAAAAAGACTTTCGTCCATCAAGTCCAGCCTATGCCAAAAACACCCTTGTTGATCCAGAGGAAGGCATAAAAAAAACCCTGAAGCCATATCCAATTTAGATCCAATTGGGTAAAAAAAAAATCCTTCCTGACTCCAACTGGCAGTCACATAGGCTGTTGATCCCAGGAATTATCTGCATTGAAGCCATCTATCATAATTCTCAATATTGTTCTGTGCTAGATAATGTAACTGCTTTAAAAAAAAAATACAATTGATGCCTATCTGCAAATACAACATCCTGAGGCAAAGAATTTCAAACCTGTACCTCCCTTACTGTAAACCATCAAAAAAAAAAAAAAAAATCCCTGCCTTTGTTTTAGTCGAAAGCACCTTTCCTCTAATCTTAATGGATGACCTCTTGTTCTTAGCTCAGCTCTTGAATAGATGTGAGTAAATGATTCATTGGATAGTTATTTGTCAATAATAAAGGTCAGTACAATCATATCACCCCTTAGACGTCTCTTCTCTAATGTAAAGAGAGATTAGCCAAACTGGGTTTGTTTACAACTCAGATCCTGCAATCGCTTTTTCCAGTTCAGCAAACTGATAAAAAATACATTTGTTGCACATCTCTGCACTTTAAGAACTGGTGCCCAAAACTGTACTCCATATTCTAGATGAGGCCTAACCACAGATTTATACAGAGGTAGGATAATATTAGCATCCCTTGCTTCTACACCTCTTTTTATGCAGGCTAGTACTCTATTTGCTCTTGCAGCAGCTGAGTGACTCTGCACACTGCTGTGAAGTCTATCGTCTATCGCTTCTCCTAAATCTTTCCCATTTAGAGTATAAACCTGGGGAATCCTCATTAGAGAAACATGTAGCATGCTGGTTTCTACAGCCCAAATGCATAACCTTACATTTATCTACATTAAACCTCATCTGCCACTTTTCTGCCCATTCACTCATTTTGTTTAAATCCTTCTGCAGAGAAATAAAACCTCCAGCTCTGTATGTATTTCCTTACACAGCTTAGCGTCTCAATCTTGCTGATGACAATACTTTCAATTCCCATTTCTAGATCATTAATAAACAAATTAAAAAAAAAATGGGTCCAGGACTGAACCCTGGGGCTCCCCACTTATAACTTTTCCAAGTCAATATAAAGGTTTCATTTACAACAACTTTCTGCTATCTATCATTTAACCAGTTCTCATTCCATCTACAGATACCACCGCCCAAACCGAAGCCTTTTACTTTATAGAGTAACCTGTCAGTGTGACAAGGTATCCCATACCTACCGCCAAAATAGGGGGATCCTTGTAAAAATCTCCCACCTACCCCTATGTTACAGTAATGCAGGGAATGCCTTACATCTCATGATCGAATGAAAATGTAAGATGGTGAAGGGGTAGCAAGCCAAGACTGCGGGTTTCTTACAGCTCACCATCTTACAGCAAATTGAGGGATTCCCCATCTTTCACCCCCCCCATACCACCACCAGAACACAGAAAGAAATACTCCCCCACTCCCCATAGTCATACCTCGGAACTCTCAGGGTTTGACCCCGAGACTCAGGGTTTTAAGCCAAACCTCAGGGTCTCAGAATGAAGGTCCCAATTCTCAGGGTGAGAGACTTCAGTGTTTCCTAACATATGAACAGAACAATTATCAGCTTGTTTAGTTTATAAATTGGTGTCTTTTGTACAAGAAGGAAGAGGGGAAGGTTATGCTAGTCTTGTGTGTGTCCAGGCAGTGTTATATCTAAGTTATAGTATGTTAAAGTGATAGTAATGTCCCACAAAAACAGCAGCTCCAATTAATCTTCATAGTATTTGTACCATGGAGAGTGTTATTTCAATACTGTCAGAGTTGTAGTACAAGAGTAATTGAATGATAAAGTTTCCCCTCCCGTCCCTTTTACCTAGTGTAAACCCCCACTACTCAGATGTGGAATCCAGTCCATAGACCAGACAGATCACAGCAAGGGACAATCTTCTTACTGTGAGAACAACCTTGACATGTTTTTCAGGTTTTTCCTTATGATCACTGAAGATTGTCCCTCTCTGTGATCCATCCGGACAGTCTTGCTGCTCTGAGGTGAGCAGTGTTACATCGGTAAGAGGGGCGGGAGGGGGATACTTTATCATTCAATTACTCTTGTACTACAACTCTGACAGAACCGAAATAACACTCTCCAAAGTCCAAATACTATGAAGATTAATTAGAGCTGCTTTTATTATGAAACATTCATGTGGGCTGACTAAACACCAATAGGTTACACCAAGCAGAGCCAGATCATTTAGAATCTATGTCACAAGGAACTTTGCAGGTTAATATTTCAACAATCTCGGGGTTAGCACATTATGAAAGTTCCCAGGAATGCCCATAGTAGTATAAATTGTCTTCCCCCAGAGCTCGTCACTAGAGACTAGTGGGACTTGCCTTGGCACTGACCTCGTCACTAGAGACTAGTGGGACTTACCTTGGTACTGATCTCACATTTAGACTGTAAGCTCCTAGGGGCAGGGTTACACCAAGCATTGTTTCTATGAATGTGGCACTTTTATCCCCTCTTATTTAATGTAACATACGTCTGTTGTAAGGCGCTGGGTACACTGCGTGGCACCATATAAATAAAGATATCATACATAGAGATTCGCAGTTGCTCTTACCTCCTCCAGCCAGGACAATGAGGCCTCGGTCATGTCAGCCTTTCAGATGACCCATCTTGCTCCACTCCATTAGACGTGTGTCTCTCACTTCCATTCAGTTCTTTAACTCCACAGACTTGCTCCTCCCAGACAAGTCTCCCCAGTCCAGCAGTGATCAGGATCTCAGCCTCAGGCACCAGGATCTGTGCATGTCACAGGAGGAGAAACCACCCGCTGTGCCCAGATCTTCACTCCAGTCTCCTGGGGAAAACATACATCAGGGTGAAAACAATAAGGGACTAAATACGTCATCAGCTTTGCTCTAAACACGTTAGAAATTGTGCCTATTGATGCCATACGCATAAAAGTGCAGCCATTTTGGCCCAAAAACAAATGCACAATTAACAAAAAAATCCCCTTGATTTAAATTGGGCTTTTAACCCATCAGCATACCTCCCAAGTGTCCCTCTTTAGGAGGGATAGTCCCTCTTTAAAGCACAAATCCCTCTGTCCCTCTTTTCTACCCTGTTGTCCCTCTTTTTAGGACATCAGAATGAGTGGTGTGTATTACATAGCTCCACAGCAATAAAACATACATAAATGTGTTGTTAATTGTCAGTATATGTGTTTATACATTAATATGGGTAATTAAAATACTTTGTGTAACTGATAAATGATTTAGAGCAAGACCAAAGAGGTGCAGATGGGTCAAGGAATAACCTAAAAATTCTTGGAAATGCCTCACCTACCAGTCACGCCCCCAGAAATGCCACCTAAAACAGAAGTGTCCCTCTTTCGCCATTTGAAATGTTGGGAGGAATGCATCAGTGCTAAATAGTTCTCCAACACATTGGAAATCAATGCACCGGTGACACCACTGGCAATCAAGGAGTTAAATCCCCATTCACAGCGAAGGGAATTTTGGAATGTTTAATTCTTCCCCAGTATCATTTCTCTTTAACCCTTTGATTTTATACATAATCTTTTGAAAAGCTCCAATTCTCCTTTTGATTTGCAGAAGTTTCCAAAGCATTGTGTTGACTACTGCTCAAAGGGTTAAATTTTAAGCCTTAAAGGGGCAGTAATCACAAGATAATAAAATGGAGTGTTAATCTGCTTTTAAAAGCATTTAAGTTTAATTCACAGATTTTCAGGGAAATGCTTTCTTCAAAGTATAATTAGAACAAAAAAAAAGGCAGCAATGAAAGAACCGGTCTTATCTTTTTTCAGTGCTGAAAGGTAATTTTAGGCTCTTTCTTTTAGTGACCCTTTCAGTACTGAAAACTCCCACAACTGTGGAATGTTCCCCCAGGGAAGCTATGTGCTTGCACTGGGCGCAGATAAGACAATGGCCCAAACGTATGATCCATTTCATATGGGGGAAACATGGAGATTTAGCGCTGGATCCAGGACACTTAAAAATGAAGTGAGTTTGTTACTTTAAGCTGGTTCATAGAACACCATTATATCTGTAAAATGTAACTACAAGTGTCCTTTTCCTGTAGAATGTCCTGTTCAGACACCACTCGGCCCCTGTAGTCCCATTGGGGCTGTTTGCAGTAACAGATTAGACCAATCTGAGATAAGGAACCACCACTCCTGCATTCAAAACTCTGCTACCTTATCTCAGGCCTTAAACAGACAATACTGCACTATCACATCCTGGATGCTGATCAAGATTAATTGTATGTTATCCCTTTAGGAGTTGTACACCCTCTGTCCCTTTAAAGTCACTTAATTGATAGCCTTTCTGAATACAAAAGCTTAGGGTCCAGTTTCCAGTTATCTCAGTCCATTCACAGATAATCCTGGACAATCATTGGGAGCCCAAGAAAAGGAAGGAATGTCTGCTCCCTCAGGGTATGTGTAAGACTAGATTTCACATAACAAGTAGCCTCAATAACAATTATCCCTCACAGTATAGGGGAGTCAAGTGTAAACTGGCAGGTGCTGGTGTTGCTTTAATTTATTAATTGTCCAGTTGTATCAGCTGTATGCACCACACACCAACACATGTAATAATAGTACTATATAGTGTACAATCACACACTAACACATGTAATAATAACACTACATTATGTTAGTGTTAGTGTGTGAATGTATACTGTGTAGTGTTATTACATGTGTTTGTGTAGTCTACATAGTGTACATTCACACACTGTGTACATTCACACACCAACACATGTAACAATAACACTATATAGTGTACAATCACACACCAACACATGTTATAACACTACACAGTGTACATTCACACACTAACACATGTAACAATAACACTACATAGTGTACAATCACACACTAACACCTGTAATAATAACACTACATTGGCTTTGTACATATGTACAGTGATGCAAACCCACTATACCACAGAAGAAATAAGGGTTAAATCAAAATATTTGAGTGACAGATGGGGGTGCCCAACTCATAGACAGGGGTAGTCAGTGCATTGCAAAGCGGTAAATGGGGAATTCCTTGCAATCCATCAGCTGGAGAACCACGTGTTGGTAAACCATACTGTGTGTGGGTAATATCCCCCCTATGTACAGTAAACAGGGCACTGGGCCATAGTCAGGAAACAAAGAGGGATAAATCCAGCACAAACCAACTGTACCATGGGGGGGGGGGGATATACAAATCCACTACAGAGCTCGCTGTTGTTTTAAATGGGGCTTTTAAACCCCTGAAAGCTGCAGAAAACACCAAGGCATTGAGAGCTCTTTATAGCACTCAGGGGGTTAAAAGCCACATTGAAATCAGTGGTCATTTCCATCTGACCCCTGCGGTGCAGTTGGTTTGCATAAGAATTGCTCCACTATTCCCTGGACTGTGTACTTAGCTGGGCTGGGGGTGGGGCGAGCAGCAGCCGTTTTGCCCTGGGGTAATGGGGGAGTAACTCTGCCTGCTGGTTCCTTACAATGCTATTGTCTTCTATTCAGTACTAAGCAGGCCTGGCACCGAACCAGCCCAGAACCCTGTACAGCAGTGACCCGACCCAACCTTCTCCATATACTTTATAGGATGGCACCGAACCAGCCCAGAACCCTGTACAGCAGTGACCCGACCCGACCTTCTCCATATACTTTATAGGATGGCACCGAACCAGCCCAGAACCCTGTACAGCAGTGACCCGACCCGACCTTCTTCATATACTTTATAGGATGGCACCAAACCAGCCCAGAACCCTGTACAGCAGTGACCCGACCCGACCTTCTCCATATACTTTATAGGATGGCACCGAACCAGCCCAGAACCCTGTACAGCAGTGACCCGACCCAACCTTCTTCATATACTTTATAGGATGGCACCAAACCAGCCCAGAACCCCGTACAGCAGTGACCTGACCCAACCTTCTTCATATACTTTATAGGATGGCACCAAACCAGCCCAGAACCCTGTACAGCAGTGACCTGACCCAACCTTCTTCATATACTTTATAGGATGGCACCAAACCAGCCCAGAACCCTGTACAGCAGTGACCTGACCCAACCTTCTTCATATACTTTATAGGATGGCACCAAACCAGCCCAGAACCCTGTACAGCAGTGACCTGACCCAACCTTCTTCATATACTTTATAGGATGGCACCAAACCAGCCCAGAACCCTGTACAGCAGTGACCTGACCCAACCTTCTTCATATACTTTATAGGATGGCACCAAACCAGCCCAGAACCCTGTACAGCAGTGACCTGACCCAACCTTCTCCATATACTTTATAGGATGGCACCAAACCAGCCCAGAACCCTGTACAGCAGTGACCCGACCCGACCTTCTCCATACACTTTATAGGATGGCACCAAACCAGCCCAGAACCCTGTACAGCAGTGACCCGACCTTCTCCATACACTTTATAGGATGGCACCAAACCAGCCCAGAACCCTGTACAGCAGTGACCCGACCCGACCTTCTCCATACACTTTATAGGATGGCACCAAACCAGCCCAGAACCCTGTACAGCAGTGACCCGACCCGACCTTCTCCATACACTTTATAGGATGGCACCAAACCAGCCCAGAACCCTGTACAGCAGTGACCCGACCTTCTCCATACACTTTATAGGATGGCACCAAACCAGCCCAGAACCCTGTACAGCAGTGACCCGACCCGAGCTTCTCCATACACTTTATAGGATGGCACCAAACCAGCCCAGAACCCTGTACAGCAGTGACCCGACCCGACCTTCTCCATACACTTTATAGGATGGCACCAAACCAGCCCAGAACCCTGTACAGCAGTGACCCGACCCAACCTTCTCCATATACTTTATAGGATGGCACCAGTGATGGGGGAGGAGCTGGGGGCCACTCTTTGTAGAGGCCAACATTAAAAATGGCATGTCACCTTTGAACATATTTTAAGTGGATCTAACAGTTTTTTGAGAGAAGTAATCTTTATTGTTTTAGCATAAAGAGAAGTAAAAGTTATTTGTGAATTAATTTCTGTGCTGTGAGTCCACACACTGTGATATGAATGGATCCAGTCCACACACACTGTGATATGAATGGATCTCGTCCACACACTGTGATATGAATGGATCTCGTCCACACACTGTGATATGAATGGATCTCGTCCACACACTGTGATATGAATGGATCTAGTCCACACACACTGTGATATGAATGGATCTAGTCCACACACTGTGATATGAATGGATCTAGTCCACACACACTGTGATATGAATGGATCTCGTCCACACACTGTGATATGAATGGATCTAGGCAGAGTCCACACACTGTGATATGAATGGATCTAGTCCACACACTGTGATATGAATGGATCTAGGCAGAGTCCACACACTGTGATATGAATGGATCTAGGCAGAGTCCACACAGTGATATGAATGGATCTAGGCAGAGCCCACGCACTGTAATATGAATGGATTTAGTCCACACACTGTGATATGAATGGATCTAGGCAGAGTCCACACACTGTGATATGAAGGGATCTAGTCCACACTGTGATATGAATGGATGTAGTCCACACACACTGTGATATGAATGGATGTAGTCCACACACTCTGTGATATGAATGGATCTAGTCCACACACACTGTGATGTGAATGGATCTAGTCCACACACACTGTGATATGAATGGATCTAGGCAGAGTCCACACAGTGATATGAATGGATCTAGGCAGAGCCCACACACTGTAATATGAATTGATTTAGTCCACACACTGTGATATGAAGGGATCTAGTCCACACTGTGATATGAATGGATGTAGTCCACACACACACTGTGATATGAATGGATCTAGTCCACACACACTGTGATGTGAATGGATCTAGTCCATACACTGTGATATGAACGGATCTAGGTACAGTCCACACACTGTGATATGAACGGATCTAGTCCACACACTGTGATATGAACGGATCTAGTCCACACACTGTGATATGAATGGATCTAGTCCACACACTGTGATATGAATGGATCTAGTCCACACACTGTGATATGAACGGATCTAGTCCACACACTGTGATATGAATGGATCTAGTCCACACACTGTGATATGAATGGATCTAGGCAGAGTCCACACACACTGTGATATGAATGGATCTAGTCCATACACTGTGATATGAATGGATCTAGGTACAGTCCACACACACTGTGATATGAATGGATCTAGTCCACACACTGTGATAGTAATGGATCTAGGCAGAGTCCACACACACTGTGATATGAATGGATCTAGTCCACACACTGTGATATGAATGGATCTAGGCAGAGTCCACACACACTGTAATATGAATGGATCTAGTCCATACACTGATATGAATGGATCTAGGTACAGTCCACACACACTGTGATATGAATGGATCTAGTCCACACACTGTGATATGAATGGATCTAGTCCACACACTGTGATATGAATGGATCTAGTCCACACACTGTGATATGAATGGGTCTAGGCAGAGCTCACACACTGTGATATGAATGGATCTAGTCCATACACTGTGATATGAATGGATCTAGTCCACACACTGTGATATGAAGGGATCTAGTCCACACACACTGTGATATGAATGGATCTAGTCCACACACTGTGATATGAATGGATCTAGTCCACACACTGTGATATGAATGGATCTAGTCCACACTGTGATATGAATGAATCTAGTCCACACACTGTGATATGAATGTATCTAGGCAGAGTCCACACACTGTGATATGAATGGATCTAGGCAGAGTCCACACACTGTGATATGAATGGATCTAGTCCACACACTGTGATATAAATGGATCTAGTCCACACACACTGATATGAATGGATCTAGTCCACACACTGTGATATGAATGGATCTAGTCCACACACTGTGATATGAATGGATCTAGTCCACACACTGATATGAATGGATCTAGTCCACACACTGTGATATGAATGGATCTAGTCCACACACTGATATGAATGGATCTAGTCCACACACTGTGATATGAATGGATCTAGTCCACACACTCTGATATGAATGGATCTAGTCCATACACTGTGATATGAATGGATCTAGTCCACACACTGTGATATGAAGGGATCTAGTCCACACACACTGTGATATGAATGGATCTAGTCCACACACTGTGATATGAATGGATCTAGTCCACACACTGTGATATGAATGGATCTAGTCCACACTGTGATATGAATGAATCTAGTCCACACACTGTGATATGAATGTATCTAGGCAGAGTCCACACACTGTGATATGAATGGATCTAGGCAGAGTCCACACACTGTGATATGAATGGATCTAGTCCACACACTGTGATATAAATGGATCTAGTCCACACACACTGATATGAATGGATCTAGTCCACACACTGTGATATGAATGGATCTAGTCCACACACTGTGATATGAATGGATCTAGTCCACACACTGTGATATGAATGGATCTAGTCCACACACTGATATGAATGGATCTAGTCCACACACTGTGATATGAATGGATCTAGTCCACACTGTGATATGAATGAATCTAGTCCACACACTGTGATATGAATGTATCTAGTCCACACACTGTGATATGAATGGATCTAGGCAGAGTCCACACACTGTGATATGAATGGATCTAGGCAGAGTCCACACACTGTGATATGAATGGATCTAGGCAGAGTCCACACACTGTGATATGAATGGATCTAGTCCACACACTGTGATATAAATGGATCTAGTCCACACACACTGATATGAATGGATCTAGTCCACACACTGTGATATGAATGGATCTAGTCCACACACTGTGATATGAATGGATCTAGTCCACACACTGATATGAATGGATCTAGTCCACACACTGTGATATGAATGGATCTAGTCCACACACTGATATGAATGGATCTAGTCCACACACTGTGATATGAATGGATCTAGTCCACACACTCTGATATGAATGGATCTAGTCCATACACTGTGATATGAATGGATCTAGTCCACACACTGTGATATGAAGGGATCTAGTCCACACACACTGTGATATGAATGGATCTAGTCCACACACTGTGATATGAATGGATCTAGTCCACACACTGTGATATGAATGGATCTAGTCCACACTGTGATATGAATGAATCTAGTCCACACACTGTGATATGAATGTATCTAGGCAGAGTCCACACACTGTGATATGAATGGATCTAGGCAGAGTCCACACACTGTGATATGAATGGATCTAGTCCACACACTGTGATATAAATGGATCTAGTCCACACACACTGATATGAATGGATCTAGTCCACACACTGTGATATGAATGGATCTAGTCCACACACTGTGATATGAATGGATCTAGTCCACACACTGATATGAATGGATCTAGTCCACACACTGTGATATGAATGGATCTAGTCCACACACTGATATGAATGGATCTAGTCCACACACTGTGATATGAATGGATCTAGTCCACACACTCTGATATGAATGGATCTAGTCCACACACTGTGATATAAATGGATCTAGTCCACACACTGTGATATGAATGGATGTAGTCCACACACTGTGATATGAATGGATCTAGTCCACACACTGTGATATAAATGGGTCTAGTCCACACACTGTGATATGAATGGATCTAGTCCACACACTGTGATATAAATGGATCTAGTCCACACACTGTGATATAAATGGATCTAGTCCACACACACTGATATGAATGGATCTAGTCCACACACTGATATGAATGGATCTAGTCCACACACTGTGATATGAATGGATCTAGTCCACACACTGTGATATGAATGGATCTAGTCCACACACTGTGATATGAATGGATCTAGTCCACACTGTGATATGAATGAATCTAGTCCACACACTGTGATATGAATGTATCTAGGCAGAGTCCACACACTGTGATATAAATGGATCTAGGCAGAGTCCACACACTGTGATATGAATGGATCTAGTCCACACACTGTGATATAAATGGATCTAGTCCACACACACTGATATGAATGGATCTAGTCCACACACTGTGATATGAATGGATCTAGTCCACACACTGTGATATGAATGGATCTAGTCCACACACTGATATGAATGGATCTAGTCCACACACTGTGATATGAATGGATCTAGTCCACACACTGATATGAATGGATCTAGTCCACACACTGTGATATGAATGGATCTAGTCCACACACTCTGATATGAATGGATCTAGTCCACACACTGTGATATAAATGGATCTAGTCCACACACTGTGATATGAATGGATGTAGTCCACACACTGTGATATGAATGGATCTAGTCCACACACTGTGATATAAATGGGTCTAGTCCACACACTGTGATATGAATGGATCTAGTCCACACACTGTGATATGAATGGATCTAGTCCACACACTGTGATATAAATGGATCTAGTCCACACACACTGATATGAATGGATCTAGTCCACACACTGATATGAATGGATCTAGTCCACACACTGTGATATGAATGGATCTAGTCCACACACTGTGATATGAATGGATCTAGTCCACACACTATGATATGAATGGATCTAGTCCACACACTGTGATATGAATGGATCTAGTCCACACACTGTGATATGAATGGATCTAGTCCACACTGTGATATGAATGAATCTAGTCCACACACTGTGATATGAATGTATCTAGGCAGAGTCCACACACTGTGATATGAATGGATCTAGGCAGAGTCCACACACTGTGATATGAATGGATCTAGTCCACACACTGATATGAATGGATCTAGTCCACACACTGTGATATGAATGGATCTAGACAGAGTCCACACACTGTGATATGAATGGATCTAGGCAGAGTCCACACACTGTGATATGAATGGATCTAGTCCACACACTGTGATATGAATGGATCCAGTCCACACACTGTGATATGAATGGATCCAGTCCACACACTGTGATATGAATGGATCTAGGCAGAGCCCACACACACTGTGATATGAATGGATCTAGTCCACACACTGTGATATGAATGGATCTAGTCCACACACTGTGATATGAATGGGTCTAGTCCACACACTGTGATATGAATGGGTCTAGTCCACACACTGTGATATGAATGGATCTAGTCCACACACTGTGATATGAATGGATCTAGTCCACACACTGTGATATAAATGGATCTAGTCCACACACACTGTGATATGAATGGATCTAGTCCACACACTGTGATATGAATGGATCTAGTCCACACACTGTGATATGAATGGATCCAGTCCACACACTGTGATATGAATGGATCCAGTCCACACACTGTGATATGAATGGATCTAGGCAGAGCCCACACACACTGTGATATGAATGGATCTAGTCCACACACTGTGATATGAATGGATCTAGGCAGAGCCCACACACACTGTGATATGAATGGATCTAGTCCACATACTGTGATATGAATGGATCTAGTCCACACACTGTGATATGAATGGATCTAGTCCACACACACTGTGATATGAATGGATCTAGGCAGAGTCCACACACTGTGATATGAATGGATCTAGTCCACACACTGTGATATGAATGGATCTAGTCCACACACTGTGATATGAATGGATCTAGTCCACACATTGTGATATGAATGGATCTAGTCCACACACTGTGATATGAATGGATCTAGTCCACACACTGTGATATAAATGGATCTAGTCCACACACTCTGATATGAATGGATCTAGTCCACACACTGTGATATGAATGGATCTAGTCCACACACTGTGATATGAATGGATCTAGACAGAGTCCACACACTGTGATATGAATGGATCTAGTCCACACACTGTGATATGAATGGATTTAGGCAGAGCCCACACACTGTGATATGAATGGATCTAGGCAGAGTCCACACACTGTGATATGAATGGATCTAGGCAGAGTCCACACACTGTGATATGAATGGATCTAGTCCACACACTGTGATATGAATGGATCTAGTCCACACACTGTGATATGAATGGATCTAGTCCACACATTGTGATATGAATGGATCTAGTCCACACACTGTGATATGAATGGATCTAGTCCACACACTGTGATATAAATGGATCTAGTCCACACACTCTGATATGAATGGATCTAGTCCACACACTGTGATATGAATGGATCTAGTCCACACACTGTGATATGAATGGATCTAGACAGAGTCCACACACTGTGATATGAATGGATCTAGTCCACACACTGTGATATGAATGGATTTAGGCAGAGCCCACACACTGTGATATGAATGGATCTAGGCAGAGTCCACACACTGTGATATGAATGGATCTAGGCAGAGTCCACACACTGTGATATGAATGGATCTAGTCCACACACTGTGATATGAATGGATCTCGTCCACACACTGTGATATGAATGGATCTAGGCAGAGTCCACACACTGTGATATGAATGGATCTAGTCCACACACTGTGATATGAATGGATCTAGTCCACACACTGTGATATGAATGGATCTCGTCCACACACTGTGATATGAATGGATTTAGGCAGAGCCCACACACAGTGATATGAATGGATCTAGTCCACACACACTGTGATATGAATGGATCTAGTCCACACACACAGTGATATGAATGGATCTAGTCCACACACACAGTGATATGAATGGATCTAGGCAGAGCCCACACACACTGTGATATGAATGGATCTAGGCAGAGCCCACACACAGTGCCCCTGGTCCTTAAGGGCCGCGTGGTCTGGGATGGGTGGCTCTAGACAACCATGGCATTTTTTTTTTCCTTCTTTAATAGAGATGCATTCTGGGATCACAGATGGGAGTGCAGTGCATTCTGGGATCACAGAGGGGAGTGCAGCCGCGCCGCGATCCCAGAATTCCATGACGTGCCAGGGAGGTCACTGGTACTTAAGACACAAACACCGGTGACGGTCTTGGCACGTCATCGGTCATTAAGGGATTAAGCTGCCTCCATCCTCAGGCAAATATTGGTTCTCAATTTGTTGTTTGGCCCTATTTATAGTCAGACTTACAGGTCAGGTGTCTCTAGGCGAAAACATTGGCGTCTCCAGATCACAGAAAGCAGCCCCGTCTTCCTCTGAGAAAGCAAGAAAAAATACATTTGTCAGTTTGTCCCTTTAAATAACCTGGAAATAGTATAGTCCGGAGGGGTGTGCAGATCTGAACTGGTACATAACCTGGACATTAACAGTAATGCATACTAATCTGGGTGGTTTATTTATGTGTGTATATTTATATCATTTCTAATTGCTGTAAACGATGTAATGTCCAGTTTATATTCATATTTAATTGGTCATCTTACACCATGAACTGTGGCCCTCTTGGCGGTTACCATTAGGAAGGTAGGTAACGCCGGCTCTAAGTAGAACGCTCCTCTACCGCAGCTGCCTAACAGTGATCTAGTTGTGGTTATTGGACTACAAGTCCCATTACTCTGACCGAAAGGCTTATATATCCTGTGAAGGAGAGACAAGTGGCTGCATCATTCTTTAACCCCGAGTGCCAGAGAGGTATACAATGCATTGCAATTCTCTGGACACCTCTCTGGCACCCAAAGGGTTTCTGTACAATATGTATGCCTTAACCCTTAGAGACTTGGGCACCAAATGATCCAACATCCAAGTGAAACTGCTCAAAGTTGCCTAAATATTCCTGAATATTTGGAAACCGATTGAGAAGCACCTGTAGGCAACCTGTTGCACCCCAGCTGTTAGGGATATTACCACAGACGGCTATTCAGTTCCAACAGATGAGGAGCCACATGTTGCTCAACCCAGTTCCAAGGTTGCTCACCACCCTGAATGTGGAGGAGGGTCTCTGCATACACCTCCAGTCATGGTACAGTCCAGGCATTTACAGGTTAGAGAACTAAAATAAAAACGGTATTACTGTGCTCTGTGGGGAATGAAGAGGCTCAGCGGGAAGGTTCAGCCAGGCCGAAGCTCCTGTACCGGTTATTACCTGATGTAACATGGAACCAGCAGGGCATCGCACCATTACATGCCAATACACGCCACCAGCAGAGTGACACAACATAACATTTCAATTCACACCACCAGCAGAGCATTACAACATTACATGCCACCAGAGGGACAACATTACATTCCAATACACGCCACCAGCAGAATGATACAACATTACATTTCAATTCACACCACCAGCAGAGTGACAACATTACATGCCACCAGCAGAGCAATACAACATTACAGCCAATACACCATTACAACCCACTAGCAGAGTGACACAACATTACGCTGACCATACCTCACCTTTAAAAACGGTCACATAGGAAATAGGCATATTTCAGGAGTGCACCAAAATCAAAGAAACCCTGTAGTATGCATTTTTCATGTGTGTCCCTTTTTAAAGGTGAAGTATGGTCAGCCTACACAGCATTATATTTCAATTCACAACACCAGCAGAGTGACACAACATTGCATGCCAATACACCATTACACGCCATCAACAGAATGACACAACAAAACATTTCAATTCACACCACCAGCAGAGTAACACAACATTACACGCCATCAACAGAATGACACAACATTACATTTCAGTTCACACCACCAGCAGAGCAATGCAAAATGACATGACAATAGACCGTTACACACCAGCAGCAGAGTGACAACATTACATGCCAATACATGCCACCAGCAGAGTGATACAACATTACACACCACCAGCAGAGTGATACAACATTACATGCCAATACATCATCACACACCACCAGCATAATGACATTACATTTCAATTCACGCCATTAGCAGAGCAACACATGAGAGCAGCAGGTCAGCGCACTATTACATGAGCCCATTATTGAATGAGGTGACCTGGAAGCTTTTCAGACATCAAAATCTGATCCACGGGTTTCCATAAACATCTATACAATGCGTCTGTGTTTAAAGCACTGCTGGTTCTGTGGGTGAAACAGCTCACCCTATCTCAGGGCCAAACTGTGAAAAGAGTCTGCAGCAGCAAATCCTGACCCATGTGTGTCTTGGTGCGATTGTCCTGTGTGACTGTGTCCTGCCCGGCTCTCTCTCTCCGTCCCTGTCACACACAGTGCAGGTGAGAGCCTCAGGTGAACAGGGGAGGGAGCACCTGGAAGGGACGGACGGAGGGAGGAGAGAAGGGAAGATCCAGGATTCCTCTGTGTACAGATCAGGCTGATGTACTGAGAAAAGGTGGAGCAATTCAGGAGAAAAACATGTAAACCATTGCAATGCATTGGACACTCAAAGGGTTAATAAGACAACATCAAAAAGACAAACGTCAGGGACAAAACTACAGGAGAGCAGTTGTGACTGGGCCTGGAATTCAAGGGAGCCGACTGGCCCTGAGACCCAATAGGTTCTGGTTCTTCTCTAGACTGTAAGCTCTCACCAGCAGGGGGCTCTCTGATCCTCCTGGTCTCCACATCTGATTGTACTATTTAAAGGGATAGTAATACTTAAAATGTAAAAAAAAATATGTTCCCAAGGAACCCGCAGGAGGACTGAATGGGACCACGAACCAGTCGGTAGATCAATATCCTGTTCCTCAACAAGGGTAGTGTACCATTCATGGGACGTCCCCACGCCATCGATCACACAGTATTTATTATAGATATATATATATATATATATATATATATATATATATATATATATAGTGTACATACATACATAAACAGACAGACAGACACACACACATATATATTAAAATGTAAAGTTCCCAGGTATGGTAATACAAGGGGAAATGCACGATATCGGGGTGTGCTCATTTTTAAATATTAACCCTTCAATTTCCCACAATAGATCCTTTGTGACATGTCCCTGATCAGATCCACCTACAGATGCACAGAATACGCCCCATGTCCCTTCAGATCCACCTAGACATACAGCCCATGTCCCTTCAGAGCCACCTACAGATCCACAGAATACAGCCAATGTCCCTTCAGATCCACCAACAGATAAAAGGGTTTCTGAGGACATCAGCTCAGGAAGACAGATTAATTATAAGGGAAATCAACTTTCTGCATAGGGAGCAAATAGACCCCCCCCTTCAGATCCCCCATTGGATATAAATGGGAGTTTGAAATTGTAACCCTTTGAGTGATAGAGGCCTCCAATACATTGATTTATAATGTATTGGAACCCCCCCCCTCTATTCAAGGGGGCAGAAACCCCCATTTAAATCAGTGGGGAGTTAATTTGTTCCCCATGTGTCTGTTGTTTTTAAGCAGAATTGCACCACTGTAGTTCATGTATCAGACTATTTTGTACAGATAATACTGTCCTCTGTCTCCCCCTACTGGGCAAGTTCTGAACTTCATGTTGCAGCCTCCCTTACTCAGTAGTAGTTGGTTATTGTTGGTTGTTGTCCCCTGGTGACCCACAGCCTTGTACATCCATTAGGGGGGTACTGAATGGGGCAGAATTGACTACAAAATATTTTAATTGGGCCATTTCTATAAAGCCAAAAGTGGTGCAAATTATGGGGCAAATAAATTGTGCCATAGAGAACAAATCGTTTTATGTTGCTCTGCAGCACGTTGCACGCCCCTCTGGCACTCAAAGGGTTAAGTGGATCAGGTATAAAGGTCACATTACTCCTCTGGATTTGTATGATCATTTCCCTAATCAGATCCTTGCGGTCCAGCCCTTTACAGAGACAAAGTGCGTATCCCTGTAATGCAGCATGTGGTCTTACATGTCCCTGTAATGCAGGATCCGGGCCTGTCCCCAGAAGTGCAGCTTGGGGCACTTACCAGATTGCCATTGGTGCAGATTATCCATGTGTTCTGGTGTCCTTCAAGTCCAGACCTGCTGGCCTCTGGTAAGGTTCATGGAGCCCAGCTGGCCTCTGGTAAGGTTCATGGAGCCCAGCTGGCCTCTGGTAAGGTTCATGGAGCCCAGCTGGCCTCTGGTAAGGTTCATGGAGCCCAGCTGGCCTCTGGTAAGGTTCATGGAGCCCAGCTGGCCTCTGGTAAGGTTCATGGAGCCCAGCTGGCCTCTGGTAAGGTTCATGGAGCCCAGCTGGCCTCTGGTAAGGTTCATGGAGCCCAGCTGGCCTCTGGTAAGGTTCATGGAGCCCAGCTGGCCTCTGGTAATGTTCATGGAGACAGGTTGGACAGCAGGTCAGATCTATCATATAATCTAGATGGAAACAGCTTGCAGTGTTCATGAGATAGAATTAAAGAAATAATCCAAATTCCATCAATTTACAAATCTCCACTTTAAGATTCCAGTTTTTGCGGACCTGGAGGAAGGAAAATAAAGAATCAGTATTTTTCTCAGTGGGATTTTTGAAAGAAAAATGGATAAAGTTTGAATTATTGAAAACATATGTATAATAGACTCAAAGTGGAGGTCAGAGATGCTCAGCTAGTTAGGACGGGTATCCCAGAGTACAATCTCATTTGGCTCACAAGTGCCATACACAGAGCCGAAATATCCTGATCATCATACTGGTCCTGACTCGGAATGAGAGAAACAGCGGGCTTCAAATCTACATTTCAGACTTCTTGGGCCTCGTCAGTGAGGGGCAGCTTATCTTACTAGGCACTCACGGGAAAAAAGAAAAAAAAAAGTGCACATCGGAATTCCCCTATCACCCTTAAATAGACAGTAATACTTAAAATGTAAAAATATGTTGTAGGGTTTATTCCCCTGAGTAAAACAAGGGTACTCCCACTGCTGAGAGATATTTTATTAAAAAATTAAAGTTTGTGCTGTTATAGGTGCAATATCACAGTGGCCTGAAAATTTACAGTGGCGCTGTTGCTACACCATCCTATGGACTGCTCTGGTCTGTAGACCTTAAATCGCCATAGGATGGTGTAGCGACAGAGCCACTGTCAATTTTCAGGCCACTGTGATATTGCACCTAAAAACTTCAAGTTTGAGCTGTTATAATTTTTTAATAAAATATCTCTCCGCAGTAGGAGTGTCCTTGTTTTACTCAAGGGGATAAACAATACAACATATATTTTT
The DNA here is from genome assembly GCA_037306005.1 of Rhinophrynus dorsalis. NCBI lineage: Eukaryota > Metazoa > Chordata > Amphibia > Anura > Rhinophrynidae > Rhinophrynus > Rhinophrynus dorsalis. The sequence goes on from CM074726.1 coordinate 2,764,312, forward strand.
TTACATTTTAGTTATTACTATCCCTTTAAGTTGACCAAACCCAAAGGAAATTCATTTATCCAAAGTGGAGGTCAAAGATGTTTAGCTGGATAGGGCTTGGTATCTTTCCTACCCAGGAGGCAATCTCGTTTAGCTCATAAGTGTGTCATAGTCATAGAACAGATATCCTTAAGCTCATCACTCTAGCCTCTGACCGCCACTTTGAACATATACTGTGCTTTCCTGCTGAGAAAATCAAGATCATTCCCACTGCTGGTAGATTCTGCATTCAAAAGTTATTTCATATCAATAGATTTTTAAAAGTTAACCATCTCCTAGAAACAAGTGGTTCTTAATTTGCTAAACAGAAGGGCTTAGCTAGTAAGTTTCCTTCAGGCACCAACCCATCTGTTATATTTATTTTGTGTATTTTAGTAGTTTCTTCAGATTTTAAACAGAACAATCAACACTGGACTAAAGTCCTTCTGTTACACACAGTAATTATATAGCTGTATGTGAAGAAGGACACGTGCTTAGGTCAATTAATATATTACATAAATGGAAAGCTAGTTAGTAGGAGGGTAAAATTCATCTTTAACAATATAAATTGTTCTTAGAAAAAGTACCACTTGGTGTTCACATCATTAAAAATAACAATAATCTGCTGCTGCCCACGAGAGAGTGGAGTTTTCTTGTAAATCTCTCCAATGGAAGAGACAGCAACACTGCCACCTAGTGACTGCAAGAGAAGATTATTATTATTATTTTGGTCTGTATGCAGTTTAACAAAGAAACAAAGTTTGGGCGTAGTAACTTTTGAATGAAGCATCTGCCAGCAATGGGAGTTAATAAAAAAAAACTTACTAATGTTATATAATCATGTATTGTGTTTTTCAAAATGAAACAAAAGGGGGAATGTTAAGGTTTGGGGGAAAACCCTTTGAGATGTGAAGGCAGTCGGAGTACTCTGTAATCCAGTCTCCTGTATTGCAATCTGTTGGAGGATGGAGATGTCTCAAACAGGGCTTAAAATTGGAAGTCCTTTGCTATTAGCCAGACTTGAAAAGTTACTCGCCACTACAAGCCATAACATACCCACCAGGGCTGAATTTCTACTCGCCAGGGCTAAATTTTCACTCGCCATTGGCTAGTGGTGAGTGGAAATTTTGAGCCCTGGTCTCAAACATTTCCTTATAGTATGATTAAATTGGTTTACTCCAGAATTGCTCTATTTCTTTGTGTATTCATAATCATCTGTCGCTATGAGAAGTCTATCAGATCGGACTTGATAGGAACAGGCAACATGTAACACAGTGGGAACGCACCTTTATGTGGTGTGTATTGCACAATGACAAGTGTCTGCAGTGAGTAACATGATCCTGTGTCACTTTAGGAACCCAGGCCAACAGAGTAAGTAAATATTGTTACCAAGCAGAGGCTGTGAATACACACCTGAGGAGCAGGTAATTAAAGTCTGCAGGGTGCAGCTACCTGCCATAGGACTCCTCAAATTCCTCCCATCTGAAGGAGCCAACGTTCTCATTATGGAAACAGTTGATGATGGGTATCTTGTCAGCTAGTTGGGTTCGTCTGGAATCGTTATGGGTGTACCTCTCCCTGAGCTCCACCGAGGAAGAAGAGGAGATTCTCAGGGCAAAAGTTTGGGCATATTCATGAGCTGGAGGGTTTTACACTCTTGTGACAATGTCTACGCCTTCATAACAGAACTCATTGGCTGCTCTTGGTTTAATACTGGTGGGTTCATTCAAGTCTCACTTTGTTTGATTGGTATGAAAGAGATCCAGAGCTACAAAGAAGACTTCCCCAAATTATTCTTCCTGGGTCCTCAGCCATTTCTGATGTTCTTGGACATCGTTACTCTCTCACGTTGTGTTAACTAAATGTCTATGGTGGTTCTCATATCCTCCACCAACTACACTTGGGGCTAAGGAGATGGAACAAGAATACAACGTTCCCGAGTGCCCCATCTGCTTTGCCACCTATGACAATGTCTTCAAAACCCCTCTGTTGTTGCCTTGTTCCCACACCTTCTGCATGGAGTGCCTTTCCAAGCTGTGCGTCTTCCACAAGGAGATGGACACGTTTAGCTGCCCCATGTGTCGGGCTTCTGTCACCATTCCAGCAGGAGGAATCCCAAAACTGCCCCCTGACATGAGCATCGTATCCCAGTTCCCTCCATGGATTGGCCAGCTGCAAAACGTCTGGATGGAAGGATCAAAACTCTGTTGGAGGAAGGAACATGATCAATCGTACGTCACTAGGACCCAGACCACAGTATCCCAGTATCCACCAGGTCCAGAGGACAATGTAATAATCACCACGTTCTTACTGGGGCAATCCACATCCCACTTCTCCCACCCTGGAGATCTAGTCATAATACCCCAGCAGCCTCATTACCATCGGTGCAACTTTCTTCTCAGGAACTATGGCTGTTTTATCTGGGTCTTCCTCTGTGGTGTCCTCCTCATCTTCTTCACGGTGTTCTTCCCAACGTATCTACACCAATAATCCCTGTATAAAGACAGAAAAGAATAGGAATGAATATAAAAACGTGTACAACACAAGAGAACGCTAAAGACTTCTGTGTGACTATTAGACGTGTTTGTTTGGCCAACACAAGTCCTCCAGCCTCTGCCAGACTATATTTCCTATCATTTGTCTAGTGGGGAATTAGGGACTTGTAGTCCGGCAGCTGCTGTAGGCCTCACTTTGCTAACTGCCGTTTCCTTTGTTACGTCAGAACTCATGAAGGCCCCTCAGCGACACATCTAGAACGCAGAACAAGGGTATAGGACCTTGAACACTCCAGAGGATGGAGACTACATCCAGCCGTTGTCTGGCTTGGAACTACAACTTCCAAAAAGTTGGGAGTGCCAAAACTTGCCTACCCCCTCCCTTAGAACTAAATTAGTGTTCCTATAATTTATTATCATACAGCAGAATGAACATTAATGGGCCAGGAGTGCAAACCTGTGGCACTCCAGCTATAGTTCAACTACAGCTCCCATCATCCCTAGTCACTCACGGACCAGCTGAGGATGATGGGAGCTTTGCAATGCATTGCATACCCCTCTGGTACTCAAAGTGTTAAGAAAGTCAGAATGATCCTTGAGGATAAATTACATAGCAAAAACGCTGCTTAGTCAGGAGACTGTTCCCTAGGATAAAGTAGCTCTTAAAGTGACAGAAAACGTTTTTGAATGTATATACAAATGCATATTATTTAACTGTTTGATTCCCAAAGAGGTAGCCAACGCATTGTGTTGCAATGCGTTGGATACCGCTCTGGTACTCAATGGGTTAAAGTCAGTTTGCCTATACTTATTATATTTCACCGTCACCTGTTCGGTTTATATATTTGTGCCCTAACAGGGACCTGACCGAATCCGTTTCCAAGGAGTTTGCTATCAAGGAGAGATAGGGGATACAGTGTAAAAGAGACCGATACAATGTAGAAAAGTCACTTCTACAGCATAGATATCATTCAGTGTTACAGGAATGGTGTTACATTGTATAAATATTTTTCCTTTCTCATTTCCAGGGAGCTCACTGTCAGGAAGATGAGGTGGTAGAGGGAACTGGCCTTTACATAGTATGTGCATTCACCATTTGTAATGTCAGACAGGAGGCAGACTGTAAATGTAACCCTCTGAGTGCAGAGCAACGTATTGGGCACTCCTCTATCTCTCAAAGGGTTAAGGAGCTACCTAGGAAGGAGCCATTTAAACTCAGCTGTGGCCTATTACTACACGGGGAGATACATGATACCTGGTCCGTGGACAGAGAGGCCAACCTTGATTCCTATGATCATATGACCCGCTTAGGATGGTAAAACACCCTCATTTATAGACAACAGCAGGGGTTAAATGCACGGGATAGAGGACTTCTGCCTAGGAAAGTCAGTCATTCTGTTAAACAGCTCAAGAGCCACTTAATTCTTTGGAACAGTATCAATTTAAATAGACAGCAATACTTCTGTTTAACTTTGTTTCTTTTAGTGTGACTGATCTCTATCACAAGCCCAAAAATATGGTATTTTGCTAGATATTATCCCCCTCCATCATTCTTATTTAACCCTTTGCGTATTCCTATGGCACTCAAGGGGTTAACATTATACTTTTCTTTGAATGGGCTGGCAGGTCATCCAACCTCAGGATCTGGAGTTTCCTTATAAACCGACCCGTACTACTGGGATTCTTTTCCCTGTCTGTGTTGTAAACGGGTCCTGAGCACTAGCTACAGTTCAGTTACACCTAGTGCTCAATAACCATAATAATAACAACTTAAAACGCTCACACACAAAGGGAAGCACCTCAGTCTGGTGACCATCATTGAAACCTCCGATCCAATGACCATTCTTCAGGCTAAGCACCTACAAAAGGAGAAGAAACTAACGTCAGGTAAAGGGAGGGAAGAATATATTTAGCCCTTTGAGTGCCAGAGGGGTACGCAACGCATTGCTTTGCAATGCGTTGCGTACCCCTCTGGCACTCAAAGGGTTAAATAAGTGACAAAAAAATATTATATATATATATAGTGTTTTTTCAAGTGTGACACATCAATTAAATAAATGTTCAACTGAAGCTCTTTAATTTGAGATTGTATTTGATACGTGTCTATAGATTAAGATCATTTACAAATCAAGAGAATTCCCTTTTAAAATACTTTATTTTTCCCCCTAACTTGCTGTTAAGTTAACCCTTTGAGTGCCAGAGAGGTAAGCTTTGCAATGAGTTGCACACCCCTCTGGCACTGAAACGGTTAATAAAAGGTGGTCTGACAATTAGTAATAAATGAAACAGTAGCAAAAAGCAGGTTAGATTTTATTATCTTTCACAGGATTGTTACTGTCTCCGTTTGTGCTTTGATTTCGGTAACGGGAAGGCCCAATTAATTAGGACAATTACCAGATAGAAATCAGCTACATAGGAGGCGGGTGGAACCATGCTAAGGTCAAGCAGGTAAATGGACAATCAGAACAGAGAGATACTGCCAGCTTGAGGAGAAGGAGAGAGTACAATACCAGCTGGGCAACATCAAGTGTATTCTACCTGCTGGGAGACGCTTGATTTATAAGTTATTATTACAGAGCAATGTTTCAAGTTTTTGGTGTGGTGCCCAGCTGCTGATGTTCCTCTGTCTCTGGGAGGAGACGTTTAGCCCAAAACCTAATGCTTTAAGACTGCAATACAAAATACAGTTTTGCACCATGGTCACTAGGAGGCGCCAATGTTCACAGAATTCGTTAAAAACCAAGAACTGTCATCTGTAAATAACTTTTGAACAAAGCATCGTCCAGCGATTGGAGGACCTTTGTTTTAGTCAGCAAGACCTGGAAGAAATGCTTCACAATGCAATGGAGATCTTTCCAGCATTCGTGGAGTTAATAGCCCCATTTAAAATCAGTTAGATTTCTTCATTTGCAATTGGTTTGCTCCAGAATTGATACATGTGTTTTTGTGAATAAAAATGTAAATATAAAAAGTCTTATTAACAAAACCGGGTCTGTTTTCTTATTCAGTGGGAGAGGATATAAAGGGGTGACGTCTAACTGGTCACATTATAACCCCAAGATATATTACAGCCCCCAGTCACATTACAGCCCCCGGTCCCATTACAGCACCCTAGATACATTACAGCCCCCGGTCCCATTACAGCCCCCTAGATACATTACAGCCCCCAGTCCCATTACAGCCTCCAATCCCATTACAGCCCCCAGTCCCATTACAGCACCCTAGATACATTACAGCCCCCAGTCCCATTACAGCCTCCAATCCCATTACAGCCCCCTAGGTACATTACAGCCCCCAGTCCCATTACAGCCCCCTAGATACATTACAGCCCCCGGTCACATTACAGCCCCCTAGATACATTACAGCCCCCAGTCACATTACAGCCCCCTAGATACATTACAGCCCCCAGTCACATTACAGCCCCCTAGATACATTACAGCCCCCAGTCACATTACAGCCCCCTAGATACATTACAGCCCCCAGTCACATTACAGCCCCCTAGATACATTACAGCCCCCGGTCACATTACAGCACCCTAGATACATTACAGCCCCCAGTCACATTACAGCACCCAGTCACATTACAGCCCCCAGTCACATTACAGCACCCAGTCACATTACAGTCCCCTAGATACATTACAGCCTCCAATCCCATTACAGCCCCCTAGATACATTACAGCCTCCAATCCCATTACAGCCCCCTAGATACATTACAGCCCCCAGTCCCACTACAGCCCCCTAGATACATTACAGCCCCCAGTCCCACTACAGCCCCCTAGATACATTACAGCCCCCAGTCACATTACAGCTCCCTAGATACATTACAGCCCCCTAGATACATTACAGCCCCCAGTCCCATTACAGCCTCCAATCCCATTACAGCCCCCTAGGTACATTACAGCCCCCAGTCCCATTACAGCCCCCTAGATACATTACAGCCCCCAGTCACATTACAGCCCCCAGTCACATTACAGCACCCTAGATACATTACAGCCCCCTAGATACATTACAGCCCCCCAGATACATTACAGCCCCCTAGATACATTACAGCTCCCTAGATACATTACAGCCCCCAGTCCCATTACAGCCTCCTAGATACATTACAGCCCCCTAGGTACATTACAGCCCCCTAGATACATTACAGCCCCCAGTCCCATTACAGCCTCCTAGATACATTACAGCCCCCAGTCACATTACAGCCCCCTAGATACATTACAGCCTCCAATCCCATTACAGACCCCCAGTCACATTACAGCCCCCTAGATACATTACAGCCTCCAATCCCATTACAGCCCCCTAGGTACATTACAGCCCCCAGTCCCACTACAGCCCCCTAGATACATTACAGCACCCAGTCCCACTACAGCCCCCTAGATACATTACAGCCCCCAGTCACATTACAGCTCCCTAGATACATTACAGCCCCCTAGATACATTACAGCCCCCTAGATACATTACAGCCCCCAGTCCCATTACAGCCTCCTAGATACATTACAGCCCCCTAGATACATTACAGCCCCCTAGATACATTACAGCCCCCTAGGTACATTACAGCCTCCAATCCCATTACAGCCCCCTAGGTACATTACAGCCCCCTAGATACATTACAGCCTCCAATCCCATTACAGCCCCCTAGGTACATTACAGCCCCCAGTCCCACTACAGCCCCCTAGATACATTACAGCCCCCAGTCCCACTACAGCCCCCTAGATACATTACAGCCCCCTAGATACATTACAGCCCCCTAGATACATTACAGCCCCCAGTCACATTACAGCCCCCAGATACATTACAGCCCCCAGTCACATTACAGCCCCCTAGATACATTACAGCCCCCAGTCCCACTACAGCCCCCTAGATACATTACAGCCCCCTAGATACATTACAGCCCCCAGTCACATTACAGCTCCCAGTCCCATTACAGCCCCCTAGATACATTACAGCCCCCTAGATACATTACAGCCCCCGGTCCCATTACAGACCCCTAGATACATTACAGCCCCCAGTCCCATTACAGCCCCCTAGATACATTACAGCCCCCCAGTCCCATTACAGCACCCTAGAAGCATTACAGCCCCCGGTCGCATTACAGCCCCCCAGTCGCATTACAGCACCATAGATACATTACAGCCCCCAGTCACATTACAGCCCCCTAGATACATTACAGCCCCCGGTCCCATTACAGACCCCTAGATACATTACAGCCCCCAGTCACATTACAGCCCCCTAGATACATTACAGCCCCCAGTCAAATTAAAGCCCCCTAGATACATTACAGCCCCCAGTCACATTACAGGCCCCAGTCCCATTACAGCCCCCTAGATACATTACAGCCCCCGGTCCCATTACAGACCCCTAGATACATTACAGCCCCCAGTCACATTACAGCCCCCTAGATACATTACAGCCCCCAGTCAAATTAAAGCCCCCTAGATACATTACAGCCCCCAGTCACATTACAGGCCCCAGTCCCATTACAGCCCCCTAGATACATTACAGCCCCCAGTCACATTACAGCCCCCTAATACATTACAGCCCCCGGTCCCAGTACAGCCCCCTAGATACATTACAGCCCCCGGTCGCATTACAGCCCCCTAATACATTACAGCCCCCGGTCGCATTACAGCCCCCTAGATACATTACAGCCCCCGGTCGCATTACAGCACCCTAGATACATTACAGCCCCCGGTCGCATTACAGCCCCCTAGATACATTACAGCCCCCGGTCGCATTACAGCCCCCTAGATACATTACAGCCCCCGGTCGCATTACAGCCCCCTAATACATTACAGCCCCCGGTCGCATTACAGCCCCCTAGATACATTACAGCCCCCGGTCGCATTACAGCCCCCTAGATACATTACAGCCCCCGGTCGCATTACAGCCCCCTAGATACATTACAGCCCCCGGTCGCATTACAGCCCCCTAGATACATTACAGCCCCCGGTCGCATTACAGCCCCCTAATACATTACAGCCCCCGGTCGCATTACAGCCCCCTAGATACATTACAGCCCCCAGATACATTACAGCCCCCTAGATACATTACAGCCCCCGGTCGCATTACAGCCCCCGGTCGCATTACAGCCCCCTAGATACATTACAGCCCCCGGTCGCATTACAGCCCCCTAGATACATTACAGCCCCCGGTCGCATTACAGCCCCCTAGATACATTACAGCCCCCGGTCGCATTACAGCCCCCTAGATACATTACAGCCCCCGGTCGCATTACAGCCCCCTAGATACATTACAGCCCCCGGTCGCATTACAGCCCCCTAGATACATTACAGCCCCCGGTCGCATTACAGCACCCTAGATACATTACAGGCCCCAGTCCCATTACAGCCCCCTAGATACATTACAGCCCCCGGTCGCATTACAGCCCCCTAATACATTACAGCCCCCAGTCGCATTACAGCCCCCTAGATACATTACAGCCCCCGGTCACATTACAGCCCCCAGTCACATTACAGCCCCCAGTCCCATTACAGCCCCCTAGATACATTACAGCCCCCAGTCCCATTACAGCCCCCTAGATACATTACAGCCCCCGGTCGCATTACAGCCCCCCAGATACATTACAGCACCCTAGATACATTACAGCCCCCGGTCACATTACAGCCCCCAGTCCCATTACAGCCCCCAGTCACATTACAGCCCCCGGTCACATTACAGCCCCCCAGTCCCATTACAGCACCCTAGATACATTACAGCCCCCAGTCCCATTACAGCACCCTAGATACATTACAGCCCCCAGTCCCATTACAGCCCCCGGTCGCATTACAGCCCCCCAGATACATTACAGCACCCTAGATACATTACAGCCCCCGGTCGCATTACAGCCCCCCAGATACATTACAGCCCCCAGTCCCATTACAGCCCCCAGTCCCATTACAGCACCCTAGATACATTACAGCCCCCGGTCGCATTACAGCCCCCCAGATACATTACAGCCCCCCAGATACATTACAGCCCCCAGTCGCATTACAGCCCCCTAGATACATTACAGCCCCCCAGTCACATTACAGCCCCCTAGATACATTACAGCCCCCGGTCGCATTACAGCCCCCCAGATACATTACAGCCCCCAGTCGCATTACAGCCCCCTAGATACATTACAGCCCCCCAGTCACATTACAGCCCCCTAGATACATTTCAGCCCCCGGTCGCATTACAGCCCCCTAGATACATTACAGCCCCCGGTCACATTACAGCCCCCTAGATACATTACAGCCCCCTAGATACATTACAGCCCCCAGTCCCATTACAGCCTCCTAGATACATTACAGCCCCCAGTCACATTACAGCCCCCTAGATACATTACAGCCCCCGGTCACATTACAGCCCCCAGTCACATTACAGCCCCCAGTCACATTACAGCCCCCAGTCCCATTACAGCCCTCTAGATACATTACAGCCCCCTAGATACATTACAGCACCCTAGATACATTACAGCCCCCAGTCACATTACAGCCCCCAGTCACATTACAGCCCCCGGTCCCATTACAGCCCTCTAGATACATTACAGCCCCCAATCACATTACAGCCCCCTAGATACATTACAGCCCCCGGTCGCATTACAGCCCCCCAGATACATTACAGCACCCTAGATACATTACAGCCCCCGGTCACATTACAGCCCCCAGTCCCATTACAGCCCCCTAGATACATTACAGCCCCCAGTCCCATTACAGCCCCCGGTCACATTACAGCCCCCCAGTCCCATTACAGCCCCCGGTCGCATTACAGCCCCCCAGATACATTACAGCCCCCCAGATACATTACAGCACCCTAGATACATTACAGCCCCCGGTCGCATTACAGCCCCCCAGATACATTACAGCCCCCAGTCCCATTACAGCCCCCAGTCCCATTACAGCACCCTAGATACATTACAGCCCCCGGTCGCATTACAGCCCCCCAGATACATTACAGCCCCCCAGATACATTACAGCCCCCAGTCGCATTACAGCCCCCAGTCCCATTACAGCCCCCTAGATACATTACAGCCCCCCAGTCACATTACAGCCCCCTAGATACATTACAGCCCCCTAGATACATTACAGCCCCCGGTCACATTACAGCCTCCTAGATACATTACAGCCCCCCAGTCACATTACAGCCCCCTAGATACATTACAGCCCCCGGTCGCATTACAGCCCCCTAGATACATTACAGCCCCCTAGATACATTACAGCTCCCGGTCACATTACAGCCCCCAGTCACATTACAGCCCCCAGTCCCATTACAGCCCCCTAGATACATTACAGCCCCCAGTCCCATTACAGCCCCCTAGATACATTACAGCCTCCAATCCCATTACAGCCCCCTAGATACATTACAGCCCCCAGTCCCATTACAGCCCCCTAGATACATTACAGCCTCCAATCCCATTACAGCCCCCTAGATACATTACAGCCCCCAGTCCCATTACAGCCCCCTAGATACATTACAGCCCCCAGTCACATTACAGCCCCCAGTCACATTACAGCCCCCTAGATACATTACAGCCCCCGGTCCCATTACAGCCCCCCAGATACATTACAGCCCCCTAGGTACATTACAGCCCCCGGTCGCATTACAGCCCCCCAGATACATTACAGCACCCTAGATACATTACAGCCCCCGGTCGCATTACAGCCCCCCAGATACATTACAGCCCCCAGTCCCATTACAGCACCCTAGATACATTACAGCCCCCGGTCACATTACAGCCCCCTAGATACATTACAGCCCCCGGTCACATTACAGCCCCCTAGATACATTACAGCCCCCAGTCACATTACAGCCCCCTAGATACATTACAGCCCCCGGTCACATTACAGCCCCCTAGATACATTACAGCCCCCGGTCACATTACAGCCCCCTAGATACATTACAGCCCCCGGTCACATTACAGCACCCTAGATACATTACAGCCCCCGGTAACATTACAGCACCCTAGATACATTACAGCCCCCGGTCACATTACAGCCCCCCAGTCACATTACAGCCCCCCAGCCACATTACAGCCCCCAGTCACATTACAGCCCCCAGTCACATTACAGCCCCCGGTCCCATTACAGCCCTCTAGATACATTACAGCCCCCAGTCACATTACAGCACCCTAGAAACATTACAGCCCCCGGTCGCATTACAGCCCCCCAGATACATTACAGCCCCCAGTCCCATTACAGCCCCCTCGATACATTACAGCCCCCAGTCCCATTACAGCTCCCAGTCCCATTACAGCCCCCAGTCACATTACAGCTCCCTAGATACATTACAGCCCCCAGTCACATTACAGCCCCCTAGATACATTACAGCCCCCGGTCGCATTACAGCCCCCCAGATACATTACAGCCCCCCAGTCACATTACAGCCCCCGGTCCCATCACAGCCCCCGGTCCCATCACAGCCCCCTAGATACATTACAGCCCCCCAGTCACATTACAGCCCCCTAGATACATTACAGCCCCCCAGTCCCATTACAGCCCCCAGTCACATTACAGCCCCCTAGATACATTACAGCCCCCGGTCGCACTACAGCCCCCCAGATACATTACAGCCCCCCAGTCACATTACAGCCCCCGGTCCCATCACAGCCCCCTAGATACATTACAGCCCCCCAGTCACATTACAGCCCCACAGTCCCATTACAGCCCCCAGTCACATTACAGCCCCCAGTCACATTACAGCCCCCAGTCACATTACAGCCCCCCAGATACATTACAGCCCCCCAGTCACATTACAGCCCCCGGTCCCATCACAGCCCCCTAGATACATTACAGCCCCCCAGTCACATTACAGCCCCCTAGATACATTACAGCCCCCCAGTCCCATTACAGCCCCCAGTCACATTACAGCCCCCTAGATACATTACAGCCCCCCAGTCCCATTACAGCACCCGGTCACATTACAGCCCCCGGTCACATTACAGCCCCCTAGATACATTACAGCCCCCCAGTCACATTACAGCCCCCAGTCACATTACAGCCCCCTAGATACATTACAGCCCCCAGTCACATTACAGCCCCCAGTCACATTACAGTCCCCTAGATACATTACAGCCCGCCAGTCCCATTACAGTCCCCAGTCACATTACAGCCCCCTAGATACATTACAGCCCCCCAGTCCCATTACAGCCCCCGGTCACATTACAGCCCCCAGTCACATTACAGCCCCCTAGATACATTACAGCCCCCCAGTCCCATTACAGCCCCCGGTCACATTACAGCCCCCAGTCACATTACAGCCCCCAGTCACATTACAGCCCCCCAGTCACATTACAGCCCCCCAGTCACATTACAGCCCCCCAGTCACATTACAGCCCCCCAGTCTGATAATTTACATTTAAATTGGGTTTTTACAGTCTTTAATGCAGCAGATAATTCTTGTTCATTGTGGGGAAATGTGTTGGAGACCTCTCTAGCGTAAAACTGGGTTAAAATCCCCATTTAAATGAAGGATAATTATTTGTCCCTTACTGTGCAGTTGATAGCCATAGATTGAGTGCCCTTCTCCTTTGTGTATATGACCGGCCTGCCTTGTCCCATTGTTATAGTGTTGCTATGTAGAGGAGGTGCACAATGACCCCATCACACACTCTTGGCTGCAGTTTGACTGAAGCTTGGAGCTAATTGCTGGTTACCAAGTGAGGGAGAAGCTTTGTACACGGAAGAGATCTGCAGAAAGAAGTTAAAAAAGAACATAGATTTCATTTAGGATTGTGGTACAGGGACAGCTAAAATCACAATGGACAGCCCATTTTATAAAACAAGTATTGGAGGGATCCTTGATAATGTTGACTTGTTCTGACCAGAGCCTATGTCCAGCCAGGCCATGACAACTGGATGACTGTACCTTTCTTATCTGACATTACATGTGATCAGCAGTACAACAAACCATCACACGAGACCAGAGACGTGAACTACTGCATGTGACCAGCAGAGCGATACACCATTATATGGATACCAACAGAGTGGAACACTATTGCATGTGACCAGCAGAGCGATACACCATTATATGGATACCAACAGAGTGGAACACTATTGCATGTGACCAGCAGAGCGATACACCATTATATGGATACCCACAGATCGGTACAATATTGTATGTGACCAGCAGAGAGGTACACCATTATATGGATACCCACAGAGCGGTACACTATTGTATGTGACCAGCAGAGCAATACACCATTACTTGAAGCCAAGAAAGCTGTGAACTGTTGCATATGACTAGCAAAGCATTACACCATCTCAGGTGACCAGCAGGAAAACACACCACCAGTGTGAGGTGAACTGGTACCTTTATTTTTTGGAAAATCCCCTCCTGCATAGAGCCTATTATGGACTATATCATTTCATACAGCTTGGTGTACAGGAAGGTAAGAGATATTACCTAGTCAGAGGTGTGATTGGATCATCCCAACTGGTCCGTATGGATATGACATGGCCACATGGAACCCAGATCAGACTGACTCTGAAGAACATCTCGGTAATGCCATGGAATGTCCCATCTGCTATTCCTCCTATGACAACATCTTCAAGACCCCCCTCCTGCTTACCTGTTCCCACACGTTCTGCATGGAGTGCCTCTCTAGACTCTGCCTCTTCCACAAACTATCTCAGGACTTCCCTTGCCCCATGTGCAGGAACTTAGCCAGTATACCTCCTGGAGGAATCCCCAAAATGCCTCCGAACTTGGACATTGTGGCTCAGTTTCCACCAGAAATGCAGGATCTGCAGGAGGTTTGGGTGGAAGGATACAAGTTGTGCTGGATGAGGAGACAGGACTCGGGCGAGAGGATAGGATCCCTGGTAGAAGTCCATCTGCTGACAAACTCTACTGAGGGCCCAGTTGGCAGAGAGGGGCTGGTCTCTGTACCCCAGAGTTGGTGCCGTGCCCTTTGGAGGAGTATGTGGGGCCTGGCCCTAACCATCTTCATCACTGGAATTGTCTTATTTACTATCATATTCTTACCCGTCTATATGTACAGAAAGGAACACAGAACATAGGGCTACAGTCACAAAGACAGCATTGGAGCAATTCTGTACCACAAGGAACACATACAGACTCCTATTCATTTAAATAGGGCTTTGAACTCCTTAATTGCTAGGGAGGTGTCTAAGACGTTGCAGAGAAATGTGTTGGAGACCTCGCTAGCATTCAAGGGGTTAAAATAAATGTTAAACCAATGGGATATTGGGGATTTTTTGGTTTCATAATTGCTCCCATTTTATTTTCTGCATATGACCCTAAATAGGCAACAAATAAAATGATGTAAATGTAAATGTACTGAGTCAGTGACTTTGTATAGAGGCGGTGGGTTCCCTGTAGGCACGGATTGGGGTCTCTGCATGAGGTTCATGTTACTAGCTGTTACACAGGATAGAGATAGGGCAATGCGTTGAGTACCCCTCTGGCACTCAAAGGGTTAAACCAGGCCGGATCAATTATTCTCATACCTGATCTTCAGGAGTTAGGTTTTCAGCCAGGTCAGTGACCCTGTATTTGTTACATGTGACAATGTTTTTTGGCAAAATGAATAGTGTCACCTGACAACTTTCTTTTTAGGAAATAACCCCTACTTGGGGACACACCAATAGTTCATGTTTTCATGGTACAGCATGTTAATCACAGGTAGGTGGCCCAGTCATTTGGATGGAATTACCAGTGTTTAAGTAGGACGATCCTTCTAACCGGTGTCCAGGGTAACTGGACCGGAGAGTCACGGTTATGGACACACAAACGTGATGTAATTCTGCAGTAATCCAAATGCTCCAGAGATGATGATATTTCTGTAATAAACTTTAATGACATTAGCATATTACCTTCATTAGATTTTGACCACTCATTTTTTCATAATACACACACACACCTAATCCCTAATAATAGATACAATCATGGATAGTACAGACAGAAAATGAGAACATTGAAAAAAGGTTTAGATTAAGGTTCATTACACTGGACTGGTCACATTAAGAGACGTTTAGAGATCCCTTTAAATGCTGGATACATTGGAAAATACACACTGCAGGGTTACACGGATTCCTACACAGTCCTGTTGAGTGTAAGTTTCATTAGAGTCGATATCTGGTCACCTTATATTATAGAAGAGTAAAATTGCCTATATCCTGTACTGGCCAAGTCCATACCTACCAACATTTCAAATGGCCAAAGAGGGACACTGGTGTTTTACGTGGTGTAACGGTGGTTGGTGGGTGGCGCAATACAGATAATTTTTAGGTTAATTCATGACCAATTGATACTTTGTTCTGTAACCGAATAAGTGATTGTAGAGCAAAGCAAAGTATTTTATTTACACAGATTAATTTATAAGCACATATACTGAAGTTTATACAAACATTAATGTGAGTTTTATTGCTGTGGAGAAAAGTGATACACTTATATACACATCACACAGTCTGATCTCTTACACACAGGGACACCAGGGTGATACACTTCTATACACACCACACAGTCTGATCTCCTAAACACAGGGACACCAGGGTGATATACTTATATACACACCACACAGTCTGATCTCCTACACACAGGACACCAGGGTGATACACTTATATACACATCACACAGTCTGATCTCTTACACACAGGGACACCAGGGTGATACACTTATATACACACCACATAGTGTGATCTCCTAAACACGGGGACACCAGGGTGATACACTTATCTATACACCACACAGTCTGATCTCCTAAACACAGGGACACCAGGGTGATACACTTCTATACACACCGCACAGTCTGATCTCCTAAACACAGGGACACCAGGGTGATACACTTATATACATACACACTCCACATAGTCTGATCTCCTAAACACGGGGACACCAGGGTGATACACTTATATACACACACCACACAGTCTGATCTCCTAAACACAGGGACACCAGGGTGATACACTTATATACACACCACACAGTCTGATCTCCTACACACAGGACACCAGGGTGATCCACTTATATACACATCACACAGTCTGGGACACCAGGGTGAGAAAGAGGGACTTGGGTCTCAAAGAGGGACTGTCCCTCCTAACGAGGGACACTTGGGAGGTCTCATTTTCCCCCCCTTAGGTGCTAAAGTGAGCAGTGAATCATGCAACAATCATTCCTCATTTATTCCCCCTTTGGGATAACTGCCCAGACCCTAAATAGCCCCCGTGATCATGTAGAGAGGTCCGACTGTTCCTGGTGTGAACTGACTGCACAGAGGGGTAATACACAATCAGGGCAAGACCGGGCCTGCACAGACAGGAATGGGCAGTGCACACAATGAGGGATACGTTAGGGATAGCCAGGCTGCACACACACAATAGGAGATAAGTTCCTGGTAGCCAGGCTGCACACACACACACACACACACACACAATAGGAGATAAGTTAGGGATAGCCAGGCTGTACACACACAATAGGAGATAAGTTAGGGATAGATAGACTGCACACACAATAAAAGATAAGTTCCTGGTAGCCAGGCTGCACACACACACAATAGGAGATAAGTTAGGGATAGATAGACTGCACACACACACACACACAATAGGAGATAAGTTAGGGATAGCCAGGCTGCACACACACAATAGGAGATAAGTTTGGGATAGATAGACTGCACACACAGTAAAAGATAAGTTCCTGGAAGCCAGACGGCCCTTACCTTGGAATATGTTACTCTGCTTCACAATGTATAACAAAATCATTTTGTGGGCTCCTAGTTCAGTGCAGACCACTGAAAACTAAAAGTGACCACATATCCCTTTAAATCAGGGGGCACTTATAAAAGCACACACTGCCCCAGTGCTCTGCACCAATGACAGGTAGCGGAGTCCCTGGTTATTACCACATTCAGCGGAGAACTGAAGCCAGAATGCAATGGAATAAGCGTCCGGACAGAAAATGGCGATGTTGCAAACAGTATATATGTACAGAAGCAACAGCAGTTTGAACTGTAATAGCATTTGAATGAAGTACATCACAGCATATTTATTATTTGTAATACTAAAACGGTTACTGCTCCTTTAAGGATCTCTTGGGCCTAGCTCAGGTGAATAGTAAAACACAGTGAAAGATCCAGTAATCACACCCCTGGGCCTGGAAACACAGCACGTCACCAGCAGTCAAACTGTTAATAACTGGAGATGAACTGTGACCCCATCTCAGGGACACATATAAACATTATTATGCTGCACTGCCCAGTGTTTGTGTGCCTGGGTTTAAAGGGAAATGTTCCCCTTAAATGGAGATGGGTCTGCTTTATGGAATCCTTTGCAGGCCAAGAATTGCTTTCAACTGAAAATCCCCTTTATTGTCTCCAGTCTCTCCCGTAAGGAGGTGGCTGGATTCATGCACAGTAAGTGTTGACATGTTTTGTATCTGTAAACACGGTCATTTATAGATAATTTCCATAGAAAATACACAGTCAAATTGAGCACTAAACCACAAGGATTGTTCCACTCACTAGAACAGGTGATAGGATTACTTCATGGTCTCTTTGTGGTTAGAACAAAGGTGATCGGGCCTAGTTAACCCTTTAAGGATCGGAGAGGTGTGACATGTATTGTGCACCTTTCTGATCCTTAACCATTTGAGTGCCAGAGGAGTAGTGAATCAAGTTTATGAAGAAGACATGCTGTAAGGTTGCACAGAGACCAGTGGAACCCTGTACTGTGGTTTTATCATAACCTACCACATTAATGGGGGGTACATATGATACAAATGTTACCCCAGAATGTCTCCACTTTTATCCCAGTGTCTTACAGTGTAGGTGGTGGATACATGGATGTGCCTCACAGCAGGGAAGGTAGACGACTAGAAAAGCTTCCAAGGTAGTGACAGGCTAGTCTGAATATTACAGATCATGGTAGAAAGGTAAACTGTAGGTACTTACCTTCAGTACAAAGTCACAAGCCTGAGGTTTCCACTTTACAGTCATTTATCAGACTTTCCATGTGTTGGATAGTTTTAGTATTGACATGGTTAATACCACATTTAAAGCAACAGGGATGTTTATCTGTTCCTTACTCTGGAGGTGATTTGACCCACTTGTGGCTGCACATTTGGAGCTTATCCCCTGCCCCTCCTGAGTTCATTAGAGCTGTGGGGCTCCTGGAAGAATGAAGATCTGACTGTCGCAGCCAGGAAACCATGTCCCTGACTGTCTGGGTCAGGACTGCTGATCGCCGGTCCCTGACTGTCTGGGTCAGGACTGCTGATCGCCGGTCCCTGACAGGTCACATATGTCAGATTTCAGGGCTTTCCCTATTGGCTGACAGGGGAGTCTGTGATTGATGCACAGTTTTATAAAGAGACAGAACATTTCAGGACTGGTCGCTGGGGAGCAGGTTAGATAACGAGATCTTACAATCCCCAGGAAACACAATGGGGCAGATGTGCAAAGACAGGAATGGAGTAATTTGTGGACGAAGCAGTTTCGCTACAGTGCAGTAATCCTCAGCTCCTGATCCCGGTACACACCAACAGGGTAAGGAGATCCTTGTTATATCACAGGTGGAGAGATCACAGTGACCGATTCACTGTCTAACCACCTGGGAAAACTTTGAGTGCCATTGCTTTGCAATGCGTTGCATACACCTCTGGCACTCAAAGGGTTAACAAGCAGATTTACTGAAAACCTGCACAGCTGGTGTGTGCCGGGGACTAACGCTGATACACATTTCTGTGGTGGTTCTCCAGTCGCTCCCCAGTGCCGGCCCGAGTTGAGGGATTCTGTACAGGTGAGTCATTGTGGGGGTCAGTCACTGGGTTAACCCACCTGCGCTCAAGCTGGGAAATCCTAAAGTCCTGGCCTGTCAGTGGCCCCTGGCAGCGCGGCTTGAGAACCACTGAGTAATAAATACAAGATCCAATTGCTTTCATTTGACTGTTGCTTTCAAACCGTTGAGGAGTATAACAGGATACGTCACAATGCATTGAAAACCGTTACCATTTAAGGGGTTAAAAGAGCCATTTAAATCGATGGGGGTTTTCAATGGATCCCTACGGTGCACACATTGTGTCCTAAAATTGGTACACGTTTGGCCTCATTCCTGGGGCCTAATCAGAAGCAAAAAACAGAGCATCCTACAATCTAGTACAAGGGATCCCAAATCTGTCCATAACCCTTTTAGTGCCAGAGGGGTACTCAAAGGGTTATAGTGGAAGGACACACAGTGAATAAAGTAACATTATAAATCAGTGTCGCTCCCCTGGTGCATTTCCACTGTACGGCTAAGTGATTGTGCAATGGACTACTGGAAAGTGTCACCAGCTGAAATATTATCACTGATTGGTTGTTCTGCGTAGGGGGCGTGGCTCAAGGTCAGGAGTTCTGGTATTTCAAATGATGGCGGCGGCCTGTTTTTCCTGTGTGATATTTTTGATATGCTGTGCAATGCTTCTTGTCACTCAAAGGGCTGATACCAAGAACACACCAGAATTTATAGAGGAACTTACTTGGCACTCAAAGGGTTAAGGCTTCTGCTACCAGAAAGCATTAGTGTACACGGTCACCCAATCTGGCAGACAGAGCGTTAAAGTATACTGTACATGGTCCGTCCTTTATAAGGGATCTGACGCTGCAGTATGACATCTACTGACACTTTCTATGTAATAACACAAAGGCCCAGTCACCTGTGGAGTACTTACTGGTGTGCAGGTGCTGCCACCTACAGACCACATCTCAAACTGCGCTTATACAAACCTAAGGTTTGCAGTCCTTTAAAATGACGGCAGTTGCCTGAAAGCCCCTTAAAGCGATAGTAATGTTTCATAATAAAAGCAGCTCTAATTAATCATCATAGTATTTGGACTTTGGAGAGTGTTATTTCAGTTCTGTCAGAGTTGTAGTACAAAAGTAATTCAATGATAAAGTATCCCCCTCCCGCCCCTTTTACTGATGTAACACTGCTCAGCCAGATCAGAAGGGAGGTGCCCAGGTAGACTGCAGAGAGGGACAATCTTCAATTAAGATAAGGGAAAAACCTGAAAAACTTGTCAAAGGGGGGCAGGACTTTCATTGTTCTCATAGGAAGAAGATTGTCCCCTTCTGTTATCTGTCTGGTCTATGGACTGCATTCCACATCTGAGAAGAGATGGCTTACACTAGGTAAAAGGGGCGGGAGGGGAAACTTTGCTTGTGAATATCTCTCAAACCATAAAGGTTTGAGAGATAAGACTTATATCATTCTTCATGTTTTTTTAATGCCTACAAAACAAAATGAAGTTAAAACGAAGTATTACTATCCCTTTAAGGGCCAAGAGCCTGTACCCCCCGACACCCCGTTCCCTGTCCTGTCTTCCGTGGGGGGGGGGGGGGGAGAGGAGGCACTGGAACAAAGGAAGGGGCTTCCTCTCCCCCCTGTGTGGGGTGTGGGTGGAGGAAAGGCAGAGAGGGAAAGAAAGTAGGCAGGACTTTTAGTGTGCAGGCTGGAGTGTGCTGTGCGACCAGGTCAGCCTGCAAAATGGGCGGGTGAAAGCTCTGTGGGAGGGGCATGGAGGTAGTGTTGTGGCAGATCGACACTGGGGCCTTGATCGCCTCCGCTGGTATGGTTGGTTGTGGCAGCCATGAAGAGGGACTAGAGGGGGAGGGGGGAGGGGGGGGGCAGTTATTACCTAAAAGATCTCGCTCTTTGCTTTCCATGGCCACAAGCAGGGTGTAGGTGTGGCCCAAGCATTTAGGGGCTCTGGAGGCACCATGTAGTAAGTACAAGGGTACTCCTTGGGCTCCCTTATATAGATCAAAACCCATTTAAATATAACTGTGACCTCACAATTTTGACACCTTACTCAGTTGTATGTGTGTTTATTTTGGGGTGGGGGGTTGGGGTATTGTTGGTGGCTGGAGGGAAGGGAAAATGGGGAGTATGGCCTTTAAGGTCCATGCAAGTCTACAGATGGAGAAATAACAGGTCTAGCTGACATGGAGGAGTCTACTGACGGAGAAATAACAGGTCTAGCTGACATGGAGGAGTCTACTGACGGAGAAATAACAGGTCTAGCTGACACGGACGAGTCTACTGACGGAGAAATAACAGGTCTAGCTGACATGGACGAGTCTACTGCCAGAGAAATAACAGGTCTAGCTGACATGGAGGAGTCTACTGCCAGAGAAATAACAGGTCTAGCTGACATGGAGGAGTCTACTGCCAGGAAATAACAGGTCTAGCTGACATGGACAAGTCTACTGATGGAGGAATAACAGGTCTAGCTGACATGGAGGAGTCTACTGACAGAGAAATAACAGGTCTAGCTGACATGGAGGAGTCTACTGACAGAGAAATAACAGGTCTAGCTGACATGGAGGAGTCTACTGACAGAGAAATAACAGGTCTAGCTGACATGGAGGAGTCTACTGCCAGGAAATAACAGGTCTAGCTGACATGGAGGAGTCTACTGATGGAGGAATAACAGGTCTAGCTGACATGGAGGAGTCTACTGATGGAGAAATAACAGGTCTAGCTGACATGGACAAGTCTACTGATGGAGGAATAACAGGTCTAGCTGACATGGAGGAGTCTACTGATGGAGAAATAACAGGTCTAGCTGACGTGGAGGAGTCTACTGACGGAGAAATAACAGGTCTAGCTGACATGGACGAGTCTACTGCCAGAGAAATAACAGGTCTAGCTGACATGGAGGAGTCTACTGCCAGGAAATAACAGGTCTAGCTGACATGGAGGAGTCTACTGCCAGGAAATAACAGGTCTAGCTGACATGGACGAGTCAACTGCCATATAAATAACAGGTCTAGCTGACATGGACGAGTCAACTGCCATAGAAATAACAGGTCTAGCTGACATGGAGGAGTCTACTGATGGAGAAATAACAGGTCTAACTGACATGGAGGAGTCTACTGATGGAGAAATAACAGGTCTAGCTGACATGGAGGAGTCTACTGCCAGAGAAATAACAGGTCTAGCTGACATGGAGGAGTCTACTGATGGAGAAATAACAGGTCTAACTGACATGGAGGAGTCTACTGATGGAGAAATAACAGGTCTAGCTGACATGGACGAGTCTACTGACAGAGAAATAACAGGTCTAGCTGACACGGAGGAGTCTACTGATGGAGAAATAACAGGTCTAGCTGACATGGATGAGTCTACTGCCAGAGAAATAACAGGTCTAGCTGACATGGAAGAGTCTACTGATGGAGGAATAACAGGTCTAGCTGACACGGACGAGTCTACTGACAGAGAAATAACAGGTCTAGCTGACATGGAGGAGTCTACTGACAGAGAAATAACAGGTCTAGCTGACGTGGAGGAGTCTACTGATGGAGAAATAACAGGTCTATCTGACATGGATGAGTCTACTGCCAGAGAAATAACAGGTCTAGCTGACATGGAAGAGTCTACTGATGGAGGAATAACAGGTCTAGCTGACACGGACGAGTCTACTGACAGAGAAATAACAGGTCTAGCTGACATGGAGGAGTCTACTGATGGAGGAATAACAGGTCTAGCTGACACGGACGAGTCTACTGACAGAGAAATAACAGGTCTAGCTGACATGGAGGAGTCTACTGACAGAGAAATAACAGGTCTAGCTGACATGGACGAGTCTACTGACAGAGAAATAACAGGTCTAGCTGACACGGAGGAGTCTACTGATGGAGAAATAACAGGTCTAGCTGACATGGAGGAGTCTACTGACAGAGAAATAACAGGTCTAGCTGACATGGATGAGTCTACTGCCAGAGAAATAACAGGTCTAGCTGACATGGAAGAGTCTACTGATGGAGGAATAACAGGTCTAGCTGACACGGACGAGTCTACTGACAGAGAAATAACAGGTCTAGCTGACATGGAGGAGTCTACTGACAGAGAAATAACAGGTCTAACTGACATGGAAGAGTCTACTGACAGAGAAATAACAGGTCTAGCTGACGTGGAGGAGTCTACTGACAGAGAAATAACAGGTCTAGCTGACATGGAGGAGTCTACTGACAGAGAAATAACAGGTCTAGCTGACACGGACGAGTCTACTGACGGACAAATAACAGGTCTAGCTGACATGGAGGAGTCTACTGCTAGGAAATAAGAGGCCTAGCTGACATGGACGAGTCTACTGATGGAGGAATAACAAGTCTAACCAAGGACAAGGATACTGACAGGAAAAAGCAAGTCAAGCCAACACAGAGTGAATGAAGGAAAAACACTACTGGTGCGTGCCATGTGTTGTAAAACATTCAAGGACTTAAAATCTCCATATAAACCAATGGCAAGTCTAGGAATTTGTATTTCTCCTGTAATATAATTAGTTTGCTCCAGAATCTAACATCTTCCGGAATTCAGCCCTTGATGTCCACAGCACAACACACAAGAGGGAAGGGATCCTTTGGCTCTCCAGCTGTTGGGAACTACAGTTCCCATCATGCCTAACCCACTAATGATGGGTTGTACCACCCCACAACTAGGGAACCAAAGATCTCCCCCAAACCCTGCAGTACACCACTCACTTATCCTGTCCGGATGGGTTTTACTAGATCCGATAAACAACGGAGCATCAGACCAACAAGCACACAGAGAGCCGGGGTTTTGGTTTGTTGCTTTATTGTTATGTTAGGACAACATACAAACAAAATGACCAGCTATAAAAAATCATCAGTGCATTGACTAAGGGTTCTAGACAATTACATGGCAGAGAGATAATGATCTAGCGTACATAAATAAATAATATAGCACAGAGGTGCAAACATCTGGCCCATTAAAGTGACAGCGCCTCCTCCAATGAATGTAACAGAATAAATAAAACTGATCTGCTTTGGATTTAGCCTTAGAACAGATACTCAAAGGCTTTAACGGAACAAGGGAGTGTCTTTAATTTTAGCCCCTCCTGTTCTGGTGATGTCGGCAGCTCAAATCCCACCCACCGCTCTCAGTTCCTTCTTTTCCATTGCCTTTCCTTCAGTGGGTGTGTCTGACGTCATCAGCGGGAGGAGTGGCAAAGAAGTCGTCCAGCTGAATTTACCAGACCCGCAGGAAATCAAAGAATTGTAATAATATCAAAAACTGTGAATTTTTAGTTTATGAGAGGCCACTTAGGAGTGTTGGGGCTACAGTTTCCAGTGCTGCATTTATTAGGATTTTTTCCTAATTAGGAGGCACTGGTTCTTTGACAGGCAAATGTTTAACCTTTTGTGAGCTAGATGGGTTGCTTTGGAATGCGATGGCCACCCCTCTGGCTCTCAGATGTTTAAAGATCCTCCTGCTTGAGCACCGCTAAATGAATCAAAATAACTGAGCCTCAGATGAACTCGGCTAGCCTGCTAGTGGCACCTGAGGCACGGGCTGGGCAACCTCCAGGTCTGGGCTGAATTACAAGCTCGGTAACCAGCCCTGAGAAGGAAGATGTAATCTCGTTACACTACCAGGCGTCACTCATCATTGCGTCACTCACAGTATTGTTACAGGTACATTGATCTTCCATATAATGACACCCGCTCACATTTCACTACAGACATTCATCACACAATCCCCTGGCCTTGTCACGTATATTGTGGATGCTACTAAAGGAAGAACTTCAGTTACTTTGTATAACAGCCTGGATAGGATTCCTGAAGTTATAACAATACATATTTTTCAAAATGACACAATACTTTCTCTTTAATCAAATATCCAAAGATAAAAGTGTAATCTTTCAATCTTTAAAGAAAGCTATCATCTAGAAAATATTTGGGGTTATAAACACTTCTATCCCCTGTATTTCATGAAGTATCTGTAACAATTCTCTTTAAGGGTGAAAATCTAGTCCTACATATACTCTGCTGGAACATCCATTCCTGCCTTTTCTGGAGCTCCAATTATCTGTGATTGCACTGAGATAGGATAACAGCATGTCTGAACGCAAGAGCAGGGGGCACTCAACCGACATTAGCAGTTATTTCTCAAGACAATCAAGATGAAAGAAATGCTCTCTGTACAGGACAATTAAAGGGATAGTAATACTTCATTTTAACTTTATTTTATTTTGTAGGCATTAAAAAAACATGAAGAACGATATAAGTCTTATCTCTCAAACCTTTATGGTTTAAGAGATATTCACAAGCAAAGTATCCCCCCCCCGTTCAGCCAGATCAGAAGGGAGGTGCCCAGGTAGACTGCAGAGAGGGACAATCTTCAATTAAGATAAGGGAAAAACCTGAAAAGCTTGTCAAGGGGGGGCAGGGCTTTCATTGTTCTCATAGGAAGAATATTGTCCCCTTCTGTTATCTGTCTGGTCTATGGACTGGATTCCACATCTGAGAAGAGATGGCTTACACTAGGTAAAAGGGGCGGGAGGGGAAACTTTACTTGTGAATATCTCTCAAACCATAAAGGTTTGAGAGATAAGACTTATATCATTCTTCATGTTTTTTTTAATGCCTACAAAATAAAATAAAGTTAAAACGAAGTATTACTATCCCTTTAAGGCACCGGAAGGGACTGCGCAGGTGCAGAGCTCCTATGGCAAGATCCTTGCTGCTGCCTTTCTGCCTATAAATGTCTATTTTTCACTAATGCCGCAATTATTATTGAAATTACAAGAACGTAGATGCATATCTCTATTATTATTAGTATGTGGGGCTCAATATAATGTGGATGATTGTTCCGCTTTAATGGTGTGAAATGTTTGTATTTTCTCTAACAACAAAAAAAGATTAACCTCTGTGCACAAGGGTTAAAATCAGATTAAAGGGCAACCACTGTGTTTTACCCCCCATGGCGCAGTTATTTTGACCCAGGATTGCTTCTCTCTTATCTAGTCAATAGCCGGGGTCTGTATTGTTAATCTCTGAATTGATTAGAGAGTTAAAACGAACACACACGTATTTTCATGACACGAGGCTCAAGCTGGAGGATATTTAAGTCTAAAACTTGGCAACATCATTTAAACACAAAATCCTGTAGAAAGTGCTAATTTACTTGCACCGATGCGACAATCTCTTACAAAAACACAAGTGTTCACATTATATTTGTAATCAATGAGATGAAGGTAAAAGTGCTACAAAGTGTTCATTCTACATCGGTCCATTTTACAGTGTCTTCGCTTCAAGTACGATTTTAGGAAGATCTGGGTGCGGAGGTTAACCTTGTGGGGTGTGCGAAGCACTATTCTGCACTCTCCTCCAGCACTCAAAGCGTTAATTATATCGATCAACTTGGCAGTGTCAACGCTGCACATCTAACTAAGGGCCCTTATTTTCAAAAGACAACTGGACTAAACCAACTGCACTATAGGGGACAAATAAAAATTCCCCAAATTCCCCATTAATTTAAATAGGGCTTTTAATGCCTTAAATCTTAGAGAGGTCTCCAATGCATTGCGACACATTCAAGGAGACAGCAGACTCATTAATTCAAATGAGAATTTGTAATTGTTCCCTACAGTGCAAATGGTTTGTTCCACAATCTCTAGTTTTCATTTGAACGGAAGACCTCAGATCGGGGCAGGAACCTGGTCCGTTACCCACTGTGCACAACAATGTTCTAAATATGTGTCCTACCGTGTCCTTTAGCATTCAGTGGGTTAAAGGCCTAATTTAAATCAATGACAATATTTACTTATTCCCTGTGGTGCAGTTGGTTTGCCCCAGAATTGCACTACTTTTGTAATTGTGGCCCATAGAGTAATGTTGTGATTGCACTTTAACTCCTAATATCCTCTGACTACAATGGCTGGCTGAGGACAGTGGGAGTTTTAGTCCAACAATAGCTGGGGAGCAGTGGGTAACTGAGGCTGATGGGAGTTCAACAACAGCTGCGGAGGTTGGATGTCTCTAGGGACCTTAAAGGAGCAGTAAACTTTTTTTATGAAAACACATATATTATAGAGCATTTCCTGCTGGATAAAACAAGGTCACTCCCACCGCTGTCAGATGTTTTATTCAAAATTTATAGCAGTTTAAATAACCAGGAAGTGAATTTACTGTGTTTACTTCCTGATAGTTCTAACTGACAGGAAGTGACTCAGCAGTTTCTATCACATTCTATGGAGAACTGTATGTCTCTGACTTTTCTGACTTTCCTCTCCATTAGAATCTAACAGGAAATCTAATTAGAATTTGACCACTAGAGGGCACTGCTAATGTAAAAAAACATGGGTTTAAACTGTAATAACTCTGGAAATATAAATCTCTCTGCAGTGGGAGTACCATTATTTTACTTAATAGGAAAATCCCTACAACATATATTTTTCATAAAAAAAGTTTACTGCTCCTTTAAGTAAATAAACAAGTAATTCTGATGGACCCAACGGCGCCACGAGGACTAAAATAAAATTCCCACAATTTCCATCCACTGTAATATTCTGTTCCCTGTGGTGCCCCTGTATTGTGGACATCTGGCCTCTGTCACACGGTATTAAATACCACTGATTACCAGCAGTGCTATAATCCTCACAGACTCCCCATCACAGAGTGTGGATCCTGCACTGACTTACAGTAATATTATTGGTCTGTGACTGTAGACTTGTGTGCAATTGTCCCCTTACGGTTCTGGAGCTGCAGGGAGCCTGTTGGTAGTGGACACACCATGTTCAGAACTTGGCTGCCTGATGCAGCACTGTGCCTCTGGCACTCTCCATCCGCAGCGAGTGGATTCCAGAGCTGAAGCTGGCACAGAGGATGGTGGAGCTGTCACAGACTGCTAAGGAGGAGAGAGGCCCGGACCCATCCAGGAACAGATTGCTCAGGCACGCTTTGTGGGAAAACAGACAAAACTGGTGATTTATATTAAATAGATTTATTTGTATTACAATCTCTAACGACTTCATTTTGATTTTCATTCTTGATTTTGTTAACGTCTATTATGAAAAAAAAAATATACCAAAATATATATAATATCAATGACAATGCAAAGCACCTGAGATCTCACTAGCATTTAGTTTTTTTTTTATTCAGAATAGACCACCAGCACATATACTGTTCCCTTGAGCCTTTATGTGTCTCACTGACAGACTATCCTGGGTGACTGGGCTGCAGGGTTGGATGGTAGTGGATTTGTTGCTGTGACACATTCATCTATTCACATACAACATTATCAAGTGTTTGCCAGTTCTCCTAATGTCACAGGTACAGGGGTACATCTCTTTCCAGGGGCACATGGGCCTATTGCAAGCCTTGCTTCCTAAATCTACAAAGCAAATTGTTGCTTAAATGAATAGTAATACTTAAAATGTAAAAAACAATATGTTGTAGGGTTTATCCCCCTGAGTAAAACAAGAGTACTCCCACTGCTGAAAGGTGTTTCATTCCAAAGTTATTAATTTTCAAAGTTGAATTTTTTAGGTGCAATATCACAGTGGCCTGAAATTGTACAGTGGCGCTGTTGCTACATGATCCTATGGACAGCTCTGGTCCCGGGACCATAAATCTCCATAGGATGGTGTAGCAACAGCGCCACTGTACAATTTCAGGCCACTGCAATATTGCACCTAAAAAATTCCACTTTTAAAATTAATAACTTTTGAATAAAACACCTCTCAGCAGTGGGAGTACTCTTGTTTTACTCAGGGGGATAAACCCTACAACATATTTTTTTTTACATTTTAAGTATTACTATCCCTTTAATCCTCTGGCACACAAAGGGTTAAGCCAAGCTGATGAACAGGGTACTGTGATCTGTCTATGCCAGCGTTACTGAGAGCGGGTACTGTACCTCCAGTGTCCCTGTCCCAGACCTTCACGGTGCAGTCGTGTGATGAGGTGGCTATCAGTGGCGTGCCACACGTGTTCTTGGGAAGGAAGACGCAGGACGCTGTGGTCTGTAGGTGACCTTTGTACTCACAGATCTTGTCCTTAGTCTGCCGCAGGTCCCACAGCTGAGACAGGAGAGAACAGAGACAAGAGCAGAGTCATATTCTGTCCTTTCATTTTATATGTCTGCTAGGACTCTCCACCTGTTCGTGTCTACAACTCCCATCATCCTCCCACCAGCCAATAACCGGACAGCTTTGACTCCCTGCTAGGACACATTTACTGGAGCAGCACTTTTCTCTTTCAGTTACCCTCTATATCAGTCTTGGGCAACCTACGGCTCTCCAGCTGATGCTAACCCACTTCTCCCATCTTTCACAGCCACATAACTGCTTGTTGTCGATCAGCTAGAGAGCCACAGGTTCCCCTCCCCTGTTCTTTATAATGACTACACACACAGCTCCATCACCAGCTCCTGAATGTCCGAATCACCTGGACGCCGGGGCTGTGCCCATCACTTCAGTGTTCTCATTCTGTTCCTGTATATGGACCCCCATATCCACAATATAGTAAATGCAGAATAAATCTGTTATGTTGCGTAACTAGCAGAGCAATCAGAGACGACAAGGACTGTAGGCACAAAGGCCGGGTCATACCAACTGCACCACAGGGAGCATGTAAAACTTCCCCAAATTCCCATTGACTGAAATTGGGCTTTTAACCCCTTGAATGCATTGTGAAGCAATACTGCTTGTAATTACGTTAACCATTTAAGGATCAGTGGGGTGCACAGTGTATTGCTTTGAAATGTGCTGCTCACCCCTCTTGTCCTTAAAGGGATAGTAATGTTTCATAATAAAAGCAGCTCTAATTAATCATCACAGTATTTGGACTTTGGAGAGTGTTATTTCAATTCTGTCAGAGTTGTAGTTCAGGAGTAATTCAATGACAAAGTATCCCCCTCCCGCCCCTTTTACTGATGTAACACTGTTCAGCCAGATCAGAAGGGAGGTGCCCAGGTAGACTGCAGAGAGGGACAATCTTCAATTAAGATAAGGGAAAAACCTGAAAAACATTGTTCTCATAGGAAGAAGATTGTCCCCTGCTGTTATCTGTCTGGTCTATGGACTGGATTCCACATCTGAGAAGAGATGGCTTACACTAGGTAAAAGGGGCGGGAGGGGAAACTTTGCTTGTGAATATCTCTCAAACCATAAAGGTTTGAGAGATAAGACTTATATCGTTCATGTTTTTTTAATGCCTACAAAATAAAATAAAGATAAAACAAAGTATTACGATCCCTTTAAAGGATTACAAATGCAGTAAATGATGAGAGAAGACTGAAATCTTGGAACGAGTAATTATTCAGTTTTACGGATAACAAGATGTCCGTGGCGCTGAGTGCGCAGGTACTGACCCGTTGTACCCTGACTGAACAGCTGATAAATGACAATGAAGAACTGGGGAGCAATGCACTCAGCACACACTCACAGTGAGGGAAATGGATGAATCTGGCACCTCTAGGTAAACACTCGTGTGTCTTAGATCAGTACTTGCTTACACCATGGAAAGTTCTGTGTTTTTGTGCTGTTATGGAAGAGGCTGAGCAGATTGTGTACACTTTGGTATAAGGCCATGATAAGGCTGCCTAGTAACCAACAGACGTGAGTGATGTACAGCAATGAACTGGAGAAGATGCTAATTCACCGCTGATAGGCAACTAGTGACACAGAAACCCCCTCAGCGCTCAGTGAATTGCCATCTCGTACTAATAGGGCTGGATCTCTGTACTGCTGCAAAGAGTAAGACACTCTATACAGAAATGGAGCCTTGGACAATATATTTCTAAACTCCTATACACATAAACCAACTTTACAGCACATGCAGAGACCAGCCTTGTCACACATCATTCCTCCATGCACAGAACTACCTTATAGCACATCATTCCTACACACAACATTACAGAATGTTATTCCCACACACACACAGGCCAACAATACAGAATGTAATTCCTACACACACACAGGCCAACATTACAGAATGTAATTCCTACACACACAGAGGCCAACAATACAGAATGTAATTCCTACACATACACATAGGCCAACAATACAGAATGTAATTCCTACTCACACACAGGCCAACATTACAGAATGTAATTCCTACACACACAGAGGCCAACAATACAGAATGTAATTCCTACACACACAGGCCAACAATACAGAATGTAATTCCTACACACACAGAGGCCAACAATACAGAATGTAATTCCTACACACACAGGCCAACAATACAGAATGTAATTCCTACACACACACAGGCCAACAATACAGAATGTAATTCCTACACACACACAGGCCAACAATACAGAATGTAATTCCTACACACACAGGCCAACAATACAGCACGTCTTTCCTATATGCACAGAACTATATTACAGCAGATCATTCCTAAACACACAGACCTACCTCACAGCACATCAATCTTATTCACAGACCTACCTTACAGCACATCATTCATACACACACAGACCTACCTTACAGCAAATAATTCTTATAAACCCAAGCCTGCTTTACAGCACGTCATTCTTACAGCACATAATTCCTATACATGCACAGTCCTACCATACAACAAGTCACTCCTACATGCACAGACCTATCTTACAGGAGAGAACCAATGGCCATGCAGTACTGCCTTACACTATGCAAGCCTCCCACAAAGGCATTCGTGACCCTGGTACATTCCTACTGGAGTCAGTCTTTTTCACATTGAATCTGCTTGATACTGAATTATATCACGATGGACCCGCTTCCCACAGGATTTCTGATGAAGGTCCTTCTCAGCTCTATATAAGCACAGGACCCGGACACTCACCGTGGCTTCACAGCCCTGTCCTCCAAAGCCGTTGCTGCTGGTCAGACAGTAGTGTCCATCCTCACTGACGTCGCAGTGCATCTGGATATACTGCTTCATGGGGAAGGTGTGAGCTACCAGCAGCTCCCGCGTGTCCCACACACTGAAACAGTTAAAACCAAAGCTGTTTATAAGTGTATTAAAGGGACAGTGATGTCACATAAAAAATCTTCTAGTTTTGTAGAGCTTAAAAAATAAACTATTTGCCACAAATCCTATCTCTCAAACCGCTATGTTCTGAGAGATTTTCGGTTTCAAAGTTCCCCCCTCCCTCCCCTTCTACTGATGTCGGCTGTAAAACTGACAGCAGGAGATTCGAGTCGTGCGACTGGAGGAGGCTCTTCAGCAGAGCCAAAATCGTGTTATTTAATAAGAATTACTAAATTGAAACGGTCTCCAAAGTGTGCTTGCAAACCAGGCCCACTTTGTAGACCGTTCCAATGAAGTCATTATTTCCCTATAACACGACTTGGGCTCTGCTGCAGAGCCGCCCGCTGGTCCCAGGACCGGGATCTCATGCTGTCAGTACAGCGCTGACATCAGAAGAAGGGGAGGGAGGGGGAAGAATTTTTGAAAGTGAATATATATCAAACCGTAGCGGGTTGAGAGATAGGATTTGTAGCATATATTTTAATTTTTTAACCTCTACAAAACTATAAAAACATTTTATGGGACATTACTGTCCCTTTAAGATGAGGAGATCATTCCCACTTGTTACCATACTACCAGATGTATGGACTGCAGGCCGGTTCTACAGACCGGAGTTCATGTACTGATATAATAACCCCATGTGTCATGTCTATTATAATAATAATTCGGGGATTTGGGGCCTTCTTCCTCAAGCTCAAGAGGAACTAATGGAACCAAATGTATCGTAAGGGGGAAATGAAAATTTCCATTAACCCTTTCAGTGCCAGAGGGGTAAGCAACACATAGCAAAGCAATACGTTGCGTACCCCTCTGGCACTTAAATGGTTAAGTAAAATGGGGTGTTTAACCCCTTGAATGCTATTAGTCAGCATTTTCATTACCCCTATAGTGCAGTTTGTTTGCTCCTCTTTATCGTAATAAATATGTCCCTTTGTTCTGTATTTACAACTCTAGAACAAGCACAATGCAGATTACTGACCGAATCAATTTGTCTTCTGAAGTCTGGACGATGTAGGATTCACCTGGAACCCAGCAGAGGTGTGTGACCTGCAGGACGGAAACCCTATGTTATTCCATGGACCAGCAATAAGGGATAGGCACAGACTACGATTCCCATCATCCAAAGTCAGGACTACAATTCTCATCATCCTTACCGGCTATTGGCTGATTGATAATGATGGGAGGCGTAGTCCAACAACATCTGG
Organism: Rhinophrynus dorsalis; assembly: GCA_037306005.1. Taxonomy (NCBI): domain Eukaryota; kingdom Metazoa; phylum Chordata; class Amphibia; order Anura; family Rhinophrynidae; genus Rhinophrynus; species Rhinophrynus dorsalis. The sequence continues at coordinate 2,797,766 of CM074726.1, forward strand.
ATGTTTGCAGGTTGCTAACCCCTGTGCTTTGTCTTCAGAAGTCATTTAAAGGGCACCCATTTAAAGCGATTTGACCTCCACTAACACTGTGCACCACACTGTTCCTTTAATATGTCATAACTCATTGACTGCCCGCGAAGTATCCAATGCACTGCAACACAATGCACTGGATAGATTTCTGGCACTCAAAGGGTTAAAGTGATCACTCAAGCGGACCTGTTTCGTTTACTGCACAGATAATAAATTCATGTGAATCTGTATTTTCCTTATTTCCCTCTGCTTGTTAAATATTGGCAGCCGAGTGTGGATCAGCAGGGGAGGGAGGTTACAGGCACCCCAGAAGAGCGGGCCCTGCCCCTGCAGATCACTGAGGTGCAATCCACACAGGTCATAAGGTCAACAGTTACATGCCTTTAGTTTGCTGTGAGTCTCTGTTAAAGTGACACTGAATAGAGTCTATACTCTTTTAAATATCATTTATTAATGGCAAGTATTTGTAAAATTATTTCTTAAGTGTATAAGCCACAAAATATTTGCTTTTCCTATTTATATGTAAACAGTTGTACATGACTATGTGATCCGTTTGTTTATAATAATGACTACTTAGTGATAAGTGTGATATGACATGATTAAGGCAAACAGTGTTTGTGAACTAAATATAAAGGGCTGTAATTTCAAAACAACCATCTCTGATTAAGGTTTAATCTTTTTTACAAGGCTGATAACAAATGTAACCAAACTATGACATCTAGTTTACACGCACATTTAATCATCGCAGATTTTAACTTCATATCAAAGAAATAAAAACAAACTCTGGATAAGAATACATATATGTAACCTCTGTTCGCTGCTTGTTGTTACTGTGATATAAACACACCGCTGCCATAGGCCTCATTAAAAGTCACGAATCAAACGGTACTTTATACGTTCCTTCTTATCAGCCTCAAGGCTCAGTTCTAATCTTTTAAGCCCCATCTGTCAAATACTAAATACCCATATATAAGCCCAATTCTTCTCTCACCAGGTTGCGGGAGATAGCGGCCTTCTGTAGACACTGTCCTGATTCCACATCCCACTTACATAGGGTGTTATCGCGGGAGCCTGAGAACAACTGGGTGGAATCTGCAAAAACATAGGGACAATGTTCTGAATCTACTCAGGGGAAGCCACTGTTAAAGGGATAGTAATGTTTCATAATAAAAGAAGCTCTAATTAATCATCATAGTATTTGGACTTTGGAGAGTGTTATTTCAATTCTATCAGAGTTGTAGTACAAGAGTAATTCAATGATAAAGTATCCCCCTACCGCCCCTTTTACTTATGTATCACTGTTCACCAGATCAGAAGGGAGGTGCCCAGGTAGACTGCAGAGAGGGACAATCTTCAATTAAGATAAGGGAAAAACCTGAAAAACTTGTCAAGGGGGGCAGGGCTTTCATTGTTCTAATAGGAAGAAGATTGTCCCCTTCTGTTATCTGTCTGATCTATGGACTGGATTCCACATCTGAGAAGAGATGGCTTACACTAGGTAAAAGGGGCGGGAGGGGAAACTTTGCTTGTGAATATCTCTCAAACCATAAAGGTCTGAGAGATAAGACTTATATCGTTCTTCATGTTTTTTTAATGCCTACAAAATGAAATAAAATAAAACGAAGTATTACTATCCCTTTAAGCTTCTGTTTATTTTTGTAACCACTGAGTTAAGTACATTTAGATTTGTGAGGACCAAAGGGTTAGGCAAAAGCATTACGAATCAATCATCTGCACAACACTCTGGACCTCAAAGGTTTAATAGGCCACCACCCTGCAAATACCAGTTGTACCTCACTCTGGGCTTCTCTACATAGCGTCTCTTGGCACCAGAGACAGTAAAGCAGAGATATCTTTTGATGTGACAAATGTACAGTGTTCTGGAGTGAAATCTAATGAGATCTGCAGGGATCCAGGGCCAGATTTCCCATTAAAGCAGAGAATTGGCCAGAGCTCCAGATTTGAAGGGCTCTTTAGCTGTGTTGGCCATGACCATTTTTGAAACATGGGTGTAGCCAGATTATAAATTCATTTTCTGGTTGTTATCTTCCTGGATGCTATTTGTGCTGGTATGTTACAGGATAAAGGTATTTTCTGCAACTGACAACTATATATGGGTCAGGGTCATATGATTCTTGTGGGGGTGGCAATGGGCGGGGCTAAGGGTGCACCTGGTATATAAACACGGCCCTACGGATGAAACAGGGAGACACGAGGCTGATGTGCTACAAAAAACAGGCAAAAAAACTATAAAGACAAATCAAAATGCTACTTCATTTAAATGGAGTTTTATGCAATGCATTGCGCCCTCATTTAAATCAATATTAATTTTAATTTGTTCCCTGTAGTGCAGTTGGTTTGCTCCAGAATTGCTCCAATTGTCAGAACATCCGCCTCAATACCTAGAAATGTGCATTTATATAATTTCATACCTGGGAACTCTCCGGATTTGCCCTGGAGACTCCAGTTCTGACAGAGCTTTACCGGGTCTCCGGGGCAGAGGCTAATTCCTCCAGATGTGGGGGGTTTCTACTGAAACTCTGCCCACATCTTCTGTTCCTCCCGGTGTTCCTCATTCTCCAGCCTTCTGTGTGTCACCTTTAAGCCCTGCCCCCCCCACTCGTGTCAAGCCCCACCCCTTTTTGATACAATTTGCATCATTATTGTCACCCCCTGCTGCACCAGAGGACTCCCCTCCAGGTAGCCCTCAATTGGAAGTTCCCAGGTATGATAATTATTACTTATACGAGTGGTGACATTGGTGTATATGTTTTTAAAGACATAAATGGTCGATTTTGGAACAGACCGACTTCACCGCATGTTACAAAAACATTTTAACTGATCAAATGAGGCTTTAAAAAGTAACCCTGTGGGTACTAGGCTCTTCAAGCACATTGCAAAGCATCTAATACCCAAGGGGTTAAATGTATAAATACTGCACAGTAGCATTGCCGCAGAGTTGCTCTGCTTTTGCCCGTTCTGCTTACTGCGCAGTGCTCCTGTCTATATGTATGTATAAAGTTGGGTGAAATCCTCAGTGCTCTGTGTTCGTGCCTAATCAGGGCTCACCTGGACTTACAGCCAATCCCGTGACTATTAAATGGTGCCCAAGAAACGACTGGGTGGGTCCAAGCTTCCCGAGTAGATCCCACATTAACACGGACTTGTCTCGTGAGGCGCTGAAAAGCCGGTTTGATCCAAAGATGCAGGCGACCTGCAGAGTGATACAGTGCAAGAGATGGATAAATTCCGATGAACCAGACATGAAAAATCCCACACTAAGGGCCATATACCTAAGTAAAAAAGGAGCAATTCCAACTGCAGTTTGTTTGTTCCAGATCTGTTCCTCCTTAGCATGAAGAATAAGTATCTGTATTGTTACATCAAAAGCTATTCAGGTTTCCTTATTATGTACCAGGAAATGGTTCAGTTCTGCCTCGTTACCTGATGAAGGGCTAGACAACAACTGAATCCTAGTAACACAATCTCTACTGATTTAATTAAAAGAAAATCTTATTTTTGCTTTCTTCCTTCTAATACTTATGTAGCAATCTTGGTCTCAAATTCATTCAGTGTAATGGAATCATCCTGTCTTGTTCTAGATTATTCAAAAGTTAAACAAAAAGACTCATTCATTACCTTAGTAACCTCCCGATCATGTCCCACAAATCTCTTAAGGGCCGTCCCCGTTCTCCAGTTAGACACAACAACGGCCTGAGGGTGTAGTTCACATTGGTTACATACAGTAACATTTGTATGAGATGTCAAGTCAGGCACAGTGATTAAACGCACACCTGCCACTAACGTAAATCTCTATTTACCCCTTGGCTGCTCAAATATCTAGTAAATTTGCTTAACGTTTAAAAACAAACAACAACAAAAAGCAATGGTGTGGGCATTTTGGGAAAGAGGCCACATGTTTTTTATTGCTGAACATATTGGTCTTTACCTATATTCACCATTATATATGTAAATGGGGCTTTCTGGTGAACTGTTTAATGAATGTGGCGTTTCTGGTTCTCAGATAACATTGCTAACAATGAAGTGCTCAGACTAGTTACCTAAATGGGATCCTTTAGTTTACAATAAAATCTCCATCACCCCCATAGACTGCACTGACTTGTTAAAGTGATAGTAATGTTTCACAAAAACAGCAGCTCCAATTAATCTTCATAGTATTTGAGCCATAGAGAGTGTTATTTCAATACTGTCAGAGTTGTAGTTCAAGAGTAATTGAATGATAAAGTTTCCCCCTCCCGCCCCTTTTACCTAGTGTAAGCCCCCACTCCTCAGGTGTGTAATGGAGTCCATAGACCAGACAGATAACAGAAGGGGACAATCTTCTTCCTATGACAACAATGAAAACCCTGCCCCCCCTGACAGTTTTTTCCTTTATCTTAATTGAAGATTGTCCCTCTCTGCAATCTACCTGGGCACCTCCCTTCTGATCTGGCTGAGCAGTGTTACATCAGTAAAAGGGGCGGGAGGGGGATCCTTTATCATTCAATTACTCTTGAAATACAACTCTGACAGAATTGAAATAACACTCTCCAAAGTCCAAATACTATGATGATTAATTAGAGCTGCTTTTATTATGAAACATTACTATCCCTTTAACATATGCCCTATTGCTCTGCAATGCGTTGCGTATCCCTCTGGCACTCAGTGGGTTAAAGGCCCAGAGGTGTGTGTGCAATGTACTGTGGAACAATTATATGAGAAGCAATGCATTACACACCCCTCTGGACCTCAGAGGGTTAAACTAAAGCGAGATGATGAAACGATTCCTGCTGTGCTAGTCCTGTACTCAGTGGAAATCTAAACCGTCCAGCCTTCGTTGCACTGTGTGACATGTGAAATAGAAATCTAAGGTGTCCGCGGCACGTACCTTGTCTTTCCCTCCCGACACGCACAGGTCGGATTTCAGGGAACAGATGTAAGTGACCGCATCGTTATGAGCGCGGCTGTGCTGCTGGATTGGCGGTGCCGGAGGGCATTCGTCCACATGGCGTTCGGCTCTGGGAAGTAAATAATAGTCACCTCGGTGGGGGGGCACATATTTATACTAAATCATTTATAACACACCTAGAAAAGTCCTAACTACAATCCTCAAAACACAGGGGAGTAGTGGGCGAAGTGCAGGAAATCGCAGAAAAGTCATTCTGGGCCATATTCACTAAACCGAGGAGGAGGAATTTTTGGGGCAAACCAGCGTCACCACAGGGAACAAATAAAAAAGGCAGTTAATTTATATGGAAATTATAAAGCTCAACTTTCATCAAAATTAAATTGCCCCCACAAATCATTATTAACATAGCGATACGCATATAAATACTTTTATTATCCTGAATAAGTCTGGCATTATTGAGAAATACAACTTGTTTGCCAGGTATCAGCGGCAGGGATCTTGTTGTAGACACTCTGTGCGCCTGTGCTCTCAGTCCCTTCCTGTACCTTAAGGTACGATGGAACTCTCCTCACCAATCCTGGAACTCTCCTCACCAATCCTGGAGGAGACTGGGACGGACAGAACAGCATCACAGATGCCTTTTGTGCAAGACGCCTGTGCTGTTGCCCGCTGATGCCTGCCGAATGAGCTGTGTTTTTCAATAATGCCGCAACTATTCAGCATAATAAAAGTATGTATGTAAGTATTGCTACGTTAATAAGAATTTGGGGGGGCAATTTAATTTTGATGAAAGTTCTGCTTTAAAGCCTTGTATTGAAGGGAGGACTTCAAAGGGATACTAATGTTTCATAATGAAAGCAGCTCTAATTAATTGTCATAGTATTTGGACTTTGGAGAGTGTTATATCAATTTTGTCAGAGTTGTAGTTCAAGAGTAATTCAATGACAAAGTATCCCCCTCCCGCCCCTTTTACTGATGTAACACTGCTCAGCCAGATCAGAAGGGAGGTGCCCAGGCAGACTGCAGAGAGGGACAATCTTCAATTAAGATAAGGGAAAAACCTAAAAAACTTGTCAAGGGGGGCAGGGCTTTCATTGTTCTCATAGGAAGAAGATTGTCCCCTTCTGTTATCTGTCTGGTCTATGGACTGGATTCCACATCTGAGAAGAAATGGCTTACACTAGGTAAAAGGGACGGGAGGGGAAACTTTGCTTGTGAATATCTCTCAAACCATAAAGGTTTGAGAGATAAGACTTATATCGTTCTTAATATTTTTTTAATGCCTATAAAATAAAATAAAGATAAAACGAAGTATTACTATCCCTTTAATGCTTTGCAATGTGTTGTAGACCTCCCTAGCATTCAAGGGATGACAATTTATATTGTCCCCAAGAGTGCTGTTGGTTTGCCCTAATATTGCACTACTCCACATTTATACATACGACCCATAATTACTTAAATAGGGCTTTTAACCCCTTGAATGTTAGAGAGGCCTCCAACGTATTGCGAAGCATTGCTTTGGAGACCCCTCTAGTATTCAAGGTGTTAAAAGCCCCATTTAAAGCAATGAAAATGTTTATTTTTCCCCTATGGTGCAACTGGTTTGCGCTAGGATTGTTCTGTTCTGGTGACTCCATTTCCAGCCTCTGCGGACAGGAATCACTATGTTAGAATAGTAAGATGGACGCCCAGCACCTCCTCTGAGGTACCTGCAGGGACAAAATGGCCTCTCCCAGCAGAGCGGATTTCGGTGATACATAAAAAAGAATCCATTTTTGGAGGAAATAAACACCTGATTTCAGAGGCTCTGTCCTACTGGCTGGTAAATAACCTTTCATGGGATCAGAGTATATTTTAAGGGGATCACTTGCTGTGCCCTATTACCTGTACTTGGAACTGTTCCGGTTGAGTTTACTCTGTAGTTTGCCCATGGTCTGCGGCAAGCGGATGGCAAGGTGACACAGTGTGGACTATAGAACCAGACGTCAGGGGACCTGCATCCTTGTACTGACCTGATGGGAACAAAACACATTCACTTCTCAACAACATACCTGTACTGTCTCCTGGGGGAGATGAAGGCTTACCTGGACTGGTGGTGGAACCGTGACCGCTCATCATCAAACCCTTATAGACCTGGAGGGTGAAACTGCATACCCCCATACCACCTTGCCCTTGACACCTACTGCTCTCTCTTGTGGCATTTATAACTGTATCCTTCACCCTTTGAGTTCCAGAAGGGTACACAATGCATTGCTCTGCAATGCATTGTGCATCCCTCTGTTATTCAAAAGGGTTATTCACTAAGGTGTGATAAAGAGGAGATAAAGAGGAGATAACTTCTCCAGTGATATCACTTCTCCAGTTCCTATGTTATTCTATGGATCCCATACACTAAGGTGTGATAAAGAGGAGATAACTTCTCCAGTGATATCACTTCTCCAGTTCCTATGTTATTATATGGATCCCATACACTAAGGTGTGATAAAGAGGTGATAAAGAGGAGATAACTTCTCCAGTGATATCACTTCTCCAGTTCCTATGTTATTATATGGATCCCATACACTAAGGTGTGATAAAGAGGAGATAAAGAGGAGATGACTTCTCCAGTGATATCACTTCTCCAGTTCCTATGTTATTCTATGGATCCCATACACTAAGGAGTGATAAAGAGGTGATAAAGAGGAGATGACTTCTCCAGTGATATCACTTCTCCAGTTCCTATGTTATTATATGGATCCCATACACTAAGGTGTGATAAAGAGGTGATAAAGAGGAGATAACTTCTCCAGTGATATCACTTCTCCAGTTCCTATGTTATTATATGGATCCCATACACTAAGGTGTCCAAAGGTGGAGAAATGTTAAAGAGACACTAATGTCCCAATAATATTATTTCTAGTTTTGTAGAGCTGAAAATAATAAATTAAGTGCAACAAACCCGATCTCTCAAACCGCTATGGTGTGAGAGATATAGGGATTCAAAGATCCCCCCTCCTGATGTCAGTGTCTAGCTGACAGCAGGAGATGCCGGTCAGGAGACCAGCAGGCGGCTCTGGAGCAGAGCAGAGATCTCGTTATCTATAAAGAATTAATTCACTGGAAATGTCTACTAAGTGTGCTTACAAACCAGGCCCACTTTATAGATCTTTCCAATGAATTATTTTTAAATAATGAGATGTCGGCTCAGCTGACATCAGGAGAAGGGGAGGGAGGGGAACTTTGAATCCCTATATCTCTCAAATCATAGCAGTTTGAGAGATAGAGTTTGTTGCACTTAGTTTATTATTTTCATATCTACAAAATATGAAAAAAATGTTTTGGGACATTACTGTCCCTTTAATGCATTGGGCTCCATAGAATAACATAGGAACTGGAGAAGTGATATCACTGGAGAAGTTATCTCCTCTTTATCTCCTCTTTATCACACCTTAGTGCATGTGATCCATAGAATGACATAGGAACTGGGGAAGTGATATCACTGGAGAAGTCATCTCCTCTTTATCTCCTCTTTATCACACCTTAGTGCATGTGATCCATAGAATAACATAGGAACTGGGGAAGTGATATCACTGGAGAAGTTATCTCCTCTTTATCACACCTTAGTGCATGGGCTCCATAGAATGACATAGGAACTGGAGAAGTGATATCACTGGAGAAGTTATCTCCTCTTTATCACCTCTTTATCACACCTTAGTGTATGGGATCCATAGAATGACATAGGAACTGGGGAAGTGATATCACTGGAGAAGTTATCTCCTCTTTATCACCTCTTTATCACACCTTAGTGCATGGGATCCATAGAATAACATAGGAACTGGGGAAGTGATATCACTGGAGAAGTCATCTCCTCTTTATCTCCTCTTTATCACACCTTAGTGCATGGGCTCCATAGAATGACATAGGAACTGGGGAACTGATATCACTGGAGAAGTCATCTCCTCTTTATCTCCTCTTTATCACACCTTAGTGCATGGGCTCCATAGAATGACATAGGAACTGGAGAAGTGATATCACTGGAGAAGTTATCTCCTCTTTATCACCTCTTTATCACACCTTAGTGTATGGGATCCATAGAATGACATAGGAACTGGGGAAGTGATATCACTGGAGAAGTTATCTCCTCTTTATCACCTCTTTATCACACCTTAGTGCATGGGATCCATAGAATAACATAGGAACTGGAGAAGTGATATCACTGGAGAAGTTATCTCCTCTTTATCACCTCTTTATCACACCTTAGTGCATGGGATCCATAGAATAACATAGGAACTGGAGAAGTGATATCACTGGAGAAGTTATCTCCTCTTTATCACCTCTTTATCACACCTTAGTGTATGGGATCCATAGAATAACATAGGAACTGGGGAAGTGATATCACTGGAGAAGTCATCTCCTCTTTATCTCCTCTTTATCACACCTTAGTGCATGGGCTCCATAGAATGACATAGGAACTGGAGAAGTGATATCACTGGAGAAGTTATCTCCTCTTTATCACCTCTTTATCACACCTTAGTGTATGGGATCCATAGAATGACATAGGAACTGGGGAAGTGATATCACTGGAGAAGTTATCTCCTCTTTATCACCTCTTTATCACACCTTAGTGCATGGGATCCATAGAATAACATAGGAACTGGAGAAGTGATATCACTGGAGAAGTTATCACCTCTTTATCACACCTTAGTGCATGGGATCCATAGAATGACATAGGAACTGGGGAAGTGATATCACTGGAGAAGTTATCTCCTCTTTATCTCCTCTTTATCACACCTTAGTGTATGGGATCCATAGAATAACATAGGAACTGGAGAAGTGATATCACTGGAGAAGTAATCTCCTCTTTATCACCCCTTAGTGTATGGGATTCATAGAATAACATAGGAACTGGAGAAGTGATATCACTGGAGAAGTTATCTCCTCTTTATCTCCTCTTTATCACACCTTAGTGTATGGGATCCATAGAATAACACAGGAACTGGAGAAGAGATATCACTGGAGAAGTCATCTCCTCTTTATCCCCTCTTTATCACACCTTAGTGCATGGGCTCCATAGAATAACATAGGAACTGGAGAAGTGATATCACTGGAGTAGTTATCACCTCTTTATCACCTCTTTATCACACCTTAGTGTATGGGATCCATATAATAACATAGGAACTGGAGAAGTGATATCACTGGAGAAGTTATCTCCTCTTTATCACACCTTAGTGTATGGGATCCATATAATAACATAGGAACTGGGGAAGTGATATCACTGGAGAAGTCATCTCCTCTTTATCCCCTCTTTATCACACCTTAGTGCATGGGCTCCATAGAATAACATAGGAACTGGAGAAGTGATATCACTGGAGTAGTTATCACCTCTTTATCACCTCTTTATCACACCTTAGTGTATGGGATCCATATAATAACATAGGAACTGGAGAAGTGATATCACTGGAGAAGTTATCTCCTCTTTATCACACCTTAGTGTATGGGATCCATATAATAACATAGGAACTGGGGAAGTGATATCACTGGAGAAGTCATCTCCTCTTTATCCCCTCTTTATCACACCTTAGTGCATGGGCTCCATAGAATAACATAGGAACTGGAGAAGTGATATCACTGGAGTAGTTATCTCCACTTTATCACCTCTTTATCACACCTTAGTGTATGGGATCCATATAATAACATAGGAACTGGATAAGTGATATCACTGGAGAAGTTATCTCCTCTTTATCATCTCTTTATCACACCTTAGTGCATGGGATCTATAGAATAACATAGGGACTGGAGAAGTGATATCACTGGAGAAGTTATCTCCTCTTTATCACCTCTTTATCACACCTTAGTGTATGGGATCTATAGAATAACATAGGAACTGGGGAAGTGATATCACTGGAGAAGTTATCTCCTCTTTATCTCCTCTTTATCACTCCTTAGTGTATGGGATCCATAGAATAACATAGGAACTGGAGAAGTGATATCACTGGAGAAGTTATCTCCTCTTTATCACATCTTTATCACTCCTTAGTGTATGGGATCCATAGAATAACATAGGAACTGGGGAAGTGATATCACTGGAGTAGTTATCTCCACTTTATCACCTCTTTATCACACCTTAGTGTATGGGATCCATAGAATAACATAGGAACTGGAGAAGTGATATCACTGGAGAAGTTATCTCCTCTTTATCTCCTCTTTATCACTCCTTAGTGTATGGGATCCATAGAATAACATAGGAACTGGAGAAGTGATATCACTGGAGAAGTTATCTCCTCTTTATCTCCTCTTTATCACTCCTTAGTGTATGGGATCCATAGAATAACATAGGAACTGGAGAAGTGATATCACTGGAGAAGTTATCTCCTCTTTATCACATCTTTATCACTCCTTAGTGTATGGGATCCATAGAATAACATAGGAACTGGGGAAGTGATATCACTGGAGAAGTTATCTCCTCTTTATCACCTCTTTATCACACCTTAGTGTATGGGATCCATAGAATAACATAGGAACTGGAGAAGTGATATCATTGGAGAAATCATCTACACTTTATCACCTCTTTATCACACCTTAGTGTATGGGATCCATAGAATAACATAGGAACTGGAGAAGTGATATCACTGGAGAAGTTATCTCCTCTTTATCATCTCTTTATCACACCTTAGTGTATGGGATCCATAGAATAACATAGGAACTGGAGAAGTGATATCATTGGAGAAATCATCTACACTTTATCACCTCTTTATCACACCTTAGTGTATGGGATCCATAGAATAACATAGGAACTGGAGAAGTGATATCACTGGAGAAGTTATCTCCTCTTTATCATCTCTTTATCACACCTTAGTGTATGGGATCCATATAATGACATAGGAACTGGATAAGTGATATCACTGGAGAAGTTATCACCACTTTATCTCCTCTTTATCACCTCTTTATCACACCTTAGTGTATGGGATCCATAGAATAACATAGGAACTGGAGAAGTGATATCATTGGAGAAATCATCTACACTTTATCACCTCTTTATCACACCTTAGTGTATGGGATCCATAGAATAACATAGGAACTGGAGAAGTGATATCACTGGAGAAGTTATCTCCTCTTTATCATCTCTTTATCACACCTTAGTGTATGGGATCCATATAATGACATAGGAACTGGGGAAGTGATATCACTGGAGAAGTTATCTCCTCTTTATCACCTCTTTATCACACCTTAGTGCATGGGATCCATAGAAAGACATAGGAACTGGAGAAGTGATATCACTGGAGAAGTTATCTCCTCTTTATCACCTCTTTATCACACCTTAGTGTATGGGATCCATAGAATAACATAGGAACTGGAGAAGTGATATCATTGGAGAAATCATCTACACTTTATCACCTCTTTATCACACCTTAGTGTATGGGATCCATAGAATAACATAGGAACTGGAGAAGTGATATCACTGGAGAAGTTATCTCCTCTTTATCATCTCTTTATCACACCTTAGTGCATGGGATCCATATAATAACATAGGAACTGGAGAACTGATATCACTGGAGAAGTTATCTCCTCTTTATCACACCTTAGTGTATGGGATCCATAGAATAACACAGGAACTGGAGAAGTGATATCACTGGAGAAGTTATCTCCTCTTTATCACACCTTAGTGTATGGGATCCATAGAATAACATAGGAACTGGAGAAGTGAAATCACTGGAGAAGTTATCTCCTCTTTATCACCTCTTTATCACACCTTAGTGTATGGGATCTATATAATAACATAGGAACTGGAGAAGTGATATCACTGGAGAAGTTATCTCCTCTTTATCACACCTTAGTGTATGGGATCCATAGAATAACATAGGAACTGGAGAAGTGATATCACTGGAGAAGTTATCTCCTCTTTATCATCTCTTTATCACACCTTAGTGCATGGGATCCATATAATAACACAGGAACTGGAGAAGTGATATCACTGGAGAAGTTATCTCCTCTTTATCACACCTTAGTGTATGGGATCCATAGAATAACATAGGAACTGGAGAAGTGATATCACTGGAGAAATCATCTACACTTTATCACCTCTTTATCACACCTTAGTGCATCTCTCCCATAGAAGTAACGCACACATTTCTTAACCCTTTAAATGTCAGATAGGTGTCCAACAAATTGATTACCAGTATGTTAGACACAAACGTTACACTCATAGTGATAAAGCATCACTATTGCTACCATATATCCTAGTCTACAACAGAGCAAGTTGTATCACCCACAAATATATGATAACATTCATAAAACTTGATTATAACATTATAAAATTAACCCCTTGGAAGATAGATAGATCTTCCAAACACTGCTTTGCTATGCCAAGGAGACCTCGTTGGCATTTAGGGGGAATTGCATAAAATGAAAACAACAGGAATGTATGCCAGCGCACAAAGTAAAAAGGGCGCAAATGAAATTGCTTCCCACAGATTGTTTAAAAGCAGCACATACAATATTGTATATTTTTAATTCAATCAAAGATATGGAAACTTCACATTTATCTCTGTGAATGTTGCAACATGTCTTTTCAAAGAGTAGCAAGTTATATGTTAGTGTTACTGCACCTTTGAACCTTAGAAGCCCATACCTCCCAATATTTCAAATTACCAAAGAGGGACACTTGGGAGGTATGGAAGCCAAACAGGTCTCCTAGCACACTGCAAAGTATTGGATGCCTCTGCAGCATTTATGTGACTAAACAGCTACCACAGCACAAACATTTCTACATGAGTAAAACATGAGTATATACTATATTTATTATAATTACATACAGAGGTAAAATTAAGAGAAATAATGGAGAGTAAATAGTGAGGTGTAACTGGAATAAGATCCGATTTGGAGATGCTAAGAAGATTAGATGACCTGGACACACACACAACTTAATGCACTAAATTGCCCAAGGATTAGTGGCACACAAAATAACAAGAGTGATTAAAGCCTTCCTTCTGGAATACCCCTGTGGTCGGGGTGTTCAAAGGTTTGCTAAATAAACCAATAAAATCTGAAATGAGAAAATTAGCTGTGTTCGCTCACCCTTCCAGATGCCAGGCATTATGTTACTATGGTAACAAGCCCAATCTCATTAGGATAAATAGCATCAGCATGGCTGACATGGTGCGGCAGGATGCCACACAGCAGTGAGATCATTAGATTTCGTACTGGACAAGAGGCGTGGTCACTGGGGGATTTGCATGGCCGTATTCCCAGTCTGTACAAGGAGAAACGTGCAGCAGTTCCACTATATGGAATACAAATTCCCCAGATCCCCACGGATTTAAATGGTGATATTAACTCTGTGAATGTTGGAAAGGTCTGCAGCATTGGAGACTTCTCTAGCATTTAAGGGGTTAAAGGACTCATTTAAATGAATGCTCCACTTTCCCTTATACAATGGCCCAGGGCGTAGGAAACGTTTTATGGAGTTCCGATTATTTACTTTATTTCTGTTTATCCTGTTATCCACTGAATTATTCCAGTTATGAGACAAAGGGGGAAGCTTACAAAAAGAGCAGATGATCACATTACATGGGAGACGACTTACTCCATCACCCGAAATGGTTTCTTTGTTTTTTGGAGAGGGGGTTGTAAATGATCAACCCCTTAGATTCTAGGGACATCCCCAATACATTAGAGATGTTGCTAGTGTCCAGGATATTAACATGTGTCCTGTACTGTGCTAGAGGGCACTTGAGCTCCAGTCTACTAGTATATGTGGCAGGGACTGTGCCTGATCTCCAGTCTTTTTGCCCCTCCTGCCCCAGCTGGGTTTGGGTGACAGCAATTGGTTTTGGTGTATCAGACCCTCCTTCTCCAGTCTGGTGTGACAGTGATTATGTATGGCCTCAGACATTCTGCCCCCGGTCTATCTGCCGCAGCCTGGTGTGTGTGGCAGTAATTGCCTACCTCCCAGTCATAATGCCCAGCTTGGTGTGTGTGACAGTGATTATGTATGGCCTCAGACATTCTGCCCCCCAAGTCTATCTGCCCCAGCTTCTTGTGTGTGGCAGTCATTGCCTACCTCCCAGTCTTAATGCCCAGCTTGGTGTGTGTGACAGCGATTCTATGCCCCTAGTCAATCTGCCCCAGCCTGGTGTGTGTAACACTGATTGTCTGCCCCCCAGTCTATCTGCCCCAGCCTGGTGTGTGTAACACTGATTGTCTGCCCCCCAGTCTATCTGCCCCAGCCTGGTGTGTGTAACACTGATTGTCTGCCCCCCAGTCTATCTGCCCCAGCCTGGTGTATGTAACACTGATTGTCTGCCCCCCATCCTATCTGCCACAGCCTGGTGTGTGTACCACTGATTGTCTGCCCCCAGTCTATCTGCCCCAGCCTGGTGTGTGTGACACTGATTGTCTGCCCCCTAGTCTATCTGCCCCAGCCTGGTGTGTGTGACACTGATTGTCTGCCCCCAGTCTATCTGCCCCAGCCTGGTGTGTGTGACACTGATTGTCTGCCCCCTAGTCTATCTGCCCCAGCCTGGTGTGTGTAACACTGATTGTCTGCCCCCCAGTCTATCTGCCACAGCTTGGTGTGTGTAACACTGATTGTCTGTCCCCTAGTCTATCTGCCCCAGCCTGGTGTGTGTAACACTGATTGTCTGCCCCCAGCCTATCTGCCACAGCCTGGTGTGTGTACCAATGATTGTCTGCCCCCAGTCTATCTGCCTCAGCCTGGTGTGTGTAACACTGATTGTCTGCCCCCAGTCTATCTGCCCCAGCCTGGTGTGTGTAACACTGATTGTCTGCCCCCAGCCTGTCTGCCACAGCCTGGTGTGTGTACCAATGATTGTCTGCCCCCAGTCTATCTGCCTCAGCCTGGTGTGTGTAACACTGATTGTCTACCCCCCAGTCTATCTGCCCCAGCCTGGTGTGTGTAACACTGATTGTCTACCCCCCAGTCTATCTGCCCCAGCCTGGTGTGTGTAACACTGATTGTCTGCCCCCCAGTCTATCTGCCCCAGCACTCCACCCCCTCACATTACCCGGTGCAATCCAGGCCCCCGAGCCCGGTCCATACCCCGTTCTTCCCCGTTGCCTGGAGCCGCTGTTTCCTTGGCGACGCGGTGCAGGTAACCAGGGACCGGGTGTCTCGCGCATATCTCTCCCCACGAGACCCGGCACTTTGGTTCCGGCTTCTGTTCAGGGACAGAGGACATTCACACTCCAGTCATCCTCAGGCACCTGTGGCTCCCCAGCTCTTGCTGGACTACAACTCCCATCATCCTCAGCTAGACAAAGATTTATACATAATGACAAGTAGCCACAGAAGAATAAAGTTATTATATGTAGAGGGGATCAAGTATAAAACAGGGGTGGTAAACCTATGGCTCTTCAGTTACTGTTGGACTACAGCGCCCATCATTCTCAGCTGGGCAATGGCCAATTGAGGATGATGGGAATCGTATTATAACCGCTGGATGACTGAGGATGATGGGAGTTGCTGACTAACAGGCGTTGGAGAGCCACATGTTACTGACAGTTTCCAGTGTGTATATACATGCACACATATTTCTTTTTATCATTTAAGGACCAGAGGGATGCCCAACACATATTGCTCCCCCAGTGTCCCTGTGTTTAGGAGATCAGAATGTGCAGTGTGTATATAAGTGTATCACCCTGGTGTCCCTGTGTTTAGGAGATCAGACTGTGTGGTGTGTATATAAGTGTATCACCCTGGTGTCCCTGTGTTTAGGAGATCACACTGTGTGGTGTGTGTATAAGTGTATCACCCTGGTGTCCCTGTGTGTAGGAGATCAGACCGTGTGGTGTGTGTATATAAGTGTATCACCCTGGTGTCCCTGTGTTTAGGAGATCAGACTGTGTGGTGTGTATATAAGTGTATCACCCTGGTGTCCCTGTGTTTAGGAGATCACACTGTGTGGTGTGTGTATAAGTGTATCACCCTGGTGTCCCTGTGTGTAGGAGATCAGACCGTGTGGTGTGTGTATATAAGTGTATCACCCTGGTGTTCCTGTGTGTAGGAGATCAGACTGTGCGGTGTGTATATAAGTGTATCACCCTGGTGTCCCTGTGTGTATGAGCTCAGACTGTGCGGTGTGTATATAAGTATATCACCCTGGTGCCCCTGTGTTTAGGAGATCACACTGTGTGGTGTGTATAGAAGTGTATCACCCTGGTGTCCCTGTGTTTAGGAGACCAGACTGTGTGGTGTGTATATAAGTATATCACCCTGGTGTCCCTGTGTTTAGGAGATCAGACTGTGTGGTGTGTATATAAGTGTATCACCCTGGTGCCCCTGTGTTTAGGAGATCACACTGTGTGGTGTGTATATAAGTGTATCACCCTGGTGTTCCTGTGTTTAGGAGATCAGACTGTGTGGTGTGTATAGAAGTGTATCACCCTGGTGTCCCTGTGTGTAGGAGATCAGACTGTGTGGTGTGTATAGAAGTGTATCACCCTGGTGTCCCTGTGTGTAGGAGATCAGACTGTGTGGTGTGTATAGAAGTGTATCACCCTGGTGTCCCTGTGTTTAGGAGATCAGACTGTGTGGTGTGTATAGAAGTGTATCACCCTGGTGTCCCTGTGTTTAGGAGATCAGACTGTGTGGTGTGTATATCTGTATCACCCTGGTGTCCCTGTGTTTAGGAGATCATACTGTGTGGTGTGTATATAAGTGTATCACCCTGGTGTCCCTGTGTTTAGGAGATCAGACTGTGTGGTGTGTATATAAGTGTATCACCCTGGTGTCCCTGTGTTTAGGAGATGAGACTGTGTGGTGTGTATATAAGTGTATCACCCTGTTGTCCCTCTGTTTAGGAGACCAGACTGTGTGGTGTGTATATAAGTGTATCACCCTGATGTCCCTGTGTTTAGGAGATCAGACTGTGTGGTGTGTATATAAGTGTATCACCCTGGTGTCCCTGTGTTTAGGAGATCAGACTGTGTGGTGTGTATATAAGTGTATCACCCTGTTGTCCCTCTGTTTAGGAGACCAGACTGTGTGGTGTGTATATAAGTGTATCACCCTGTTGTCCCTCTGTTTAGGAGATTAGACTGTGTGGTGTGTATAGAAGTGTATCACCCTGGTGACCCTGTATTTAGGAGATTTACAAATATATGAATGGTCCTTATTATGCAATACTTTCCTTTTAAAGGGTTAATCAATGATTGCAGTTTGTTAGTAAACTGCTTTTGATGGGAGTGCCCATTTCCACGTGAGCTGATGATGACACCATGTAAAATACGTACAGATTGAATACCGTCCCTGTCAGTCTTAGGAGCAGAACAAAGGGGAAATGAGTGGAGTTATTGGTATAACCGGTTGGACACGTTGGACCCGCCTTGCTGCAATAAGGAAGCAGTCACTGATCCCAGATATCTCCATGGCAGTGAAACATTCTGATTGTGTAATACAGGGTAAGAGAAGCTCAGTAATGGACAGCAGACGTTTAACACCTGCACTGGACCTACTTGAGGTTCCTTCTCCCTGTGTAACCAGATATATTATGTAAAGTGCTTTTAAAGGAAGTAGTTATCAATAGATTTGCTCAAGACACCAACGCAATCTGGACTTTTCAGGACACTCCTAACATTTTATAGGTCATTTGTTAGGAGCTCAACAAGGGTAAAATATATAGTTATTCTCACAATCAGAATGACAAAAATGAGTATATTGTGCATAACAGTTTCCATAAGTACACTTTAACCCAAAATTCACAATTTTGTGAAATTCCTTATACACACATCTCATGTGTCCCTCTTTCAGGGGTCTGTGCCTCTCACGTGTCCTTGTTTAGGAGATCTTAGGATAGGGGTCCATACCTCCCAAGGTTCCCTCTATAGTGATACTAGGGGTCCATACCTCCCAAGGTTCCCTCTATAGTGATACTAGGGGTCCATACCTCCCAAGGTTCCCTCTATAGTGATACTAGGGGTCCATATCTCCCAAGGTACCCTCTATAGTGATATTAGGGGTCCACACCTCCCAATGTTCCCTCTATAGTGATATTAGGGGTCCATACTTCCCAAGGTTCCCTCTATAATGATATTAGGGGTACATACCTCCCAAAGTTCCCTCTATAGTGATATTAGGGGTACATACCTCCCAAAGTTCCCTCTATAGTGATATTAGGGGTCCATATCTCCCAAGGTTCCCTCTATAGTGATATTAGGGGTGTCCCTCTTTAGAAGAGCAGTCCCTCTTTCTTACCCTGGTGTCCCTATGTTTAGGAGATCACACTGTGTGGTGTGTGTAGACGTGTATCATATACTGCTCCACAGCAATAAAACTCACATTAATGTTTGTTTAAATTTCAGGATAATAACCTATCATTACATGTGTGTCTATAAATTAGTCTGTGTAAATGAAATACTTTTGTCTTGTTCTAAATCATTTATTCATGTACACAAAGAGGTGTCAGTAGGTCATGATATAAAAACTCTCGGTAATACCCCGCCTACAAGCCACTCCACAGCAACACCATGTAAAGCACGTGTTCCTCATTAGCCATGTGAAATGTTGGGAAGTATGCTCAAAGACAAGAATGTAATATAGCTATGTGAACATTTGCATGTCTGCAACAGATCAAAATGACCTGTGTGGTACCCTAAAATGTACCCATATCACACCAAATGCAGCTCCAATTAATCCTCATAGTATTTGGACTTTGGAGAGTGTTATTTCAATTCATAAACGTTTGAGAGATGAGACTTATATCGTTCTTCATGTATTTTTAATGCCTACAAAATAAAATAAAGATAAAACGAAATATTACTATCCCTTTAAATCCAGTGGCGAGAAGACATACAAAACTTTGGTACTCAAAGGATTAAAATACTTTTTAGGTTTTAACCATTTCCGTGCCACAGAGGTATCCAACTCCTGGGAGACCTCTCATGCACTCAAACGGTTAATTATCATTATTTCACGTAATCCTTGCTTGCATGCGACCTCTGCTATGTTTAACACCAACATGGAAAGAGCGACTGAATTGGTTGAAAAGTGTTTAAAATTTTATTGGTATATTCCTTCCGTGCTGGCAGTGATGGGGTTAAAC
Source organism: Rhinophrynus dorsalis (assembly GCA_037306005.1). NCBI lineage: Eukaryota > Metazoa > Chordata > Amphibia > Anura > Rhinophrynidae > Rhinophrynus > Rhinophrynus dorsalis. The sequence goes on from CM074726.1 coordinate 2,817,743, forward strand.
CATGCGGTGAATACAGAGATCACACTCGCTGCCTGTGATGAATGGAGGATCATTATGTAACAAGCTGGTAAATGATTCCCAGTGCCAGCTGAGTAATAAGGAATATGGTAATTAATATTTTACTTGACGTTTATTATCTGACTGTCGTGTGTACGTCCCAGAGATCTGTGAAGCTGCAGCAATTCTGGGGCAAACCAGTTATGACACGGGTGGGATAAACTATTCACATTTATTTAAATGGGGCATTTAACCACTTGACGGCTATTAGACTCTAACTCATTGTGCAGGAGACTAGTAAAGTAAAAATAATACCTTTTCTCCTGCATTTTCTACATGTAACAGGGCACCACACTTTACCCATATAACTCGCTAAAATCTCTCTAGCATTCAAGAGGTTAAGAGGCCAATTTTAATCAATGTGACTTTATCTTTCACCTGTGTTTCAGCTGGTTTGGCCCACGACTGCCTCTGTTGCCTTTATACAGAAGCCCGATCGGTATACACAGTATACAAAGCTGGGACCTGGGAAGTCACATCCCAAGCACCCTAGGCAAGGCAATCTAGGTGACCTTAGCTCCGCCCATGGCCCCACCCACACTCATCACATGGCCCCACCCCAGTCTCATCCACTGTTCCCTGGCACAGAAAATTCTTGCGGCCCACAACAAGCAAGAACAAAACAAGCTTTAACCCTTGGTTTACTGGCGAGATCTCAATTGCATTTCTCTGCAATGTATTAAAGATCTCTGCAGCGTCCGAGGAGTTAAATAAAATCCTGTAAATAGGTATAAGACTGATGCAGGGACATTGATATTGCACTGACCGCACCCACAATTCAGAATGTGGGTGTGGCCAGCACAACTGAAGCACCGCCCCTCAAAATCTGGCACTCTAGGCAATTGCTTCCTGTGCCTGTTAGGAAACCCTGCACTGCTGACAAGCGTGTGTGTATAAACCTGAGATCTGTATGTCTGTCTGTAGATGTCTGTAATGTGTATTATGATATATTCACATCTCTAAAATACCTGACAGTGTACTAACAAGGCATGAGATTAGGTTTTTACAAGAACAGTACAAAGCAAATACCCCTGATTTGGGTTCTACCCAGCAGTCTGTTTATAGGAGGAAACACAATCCATTACATATTGGACTAATACACTAAGATTTACCCTTATTCCTGACAGGTCCATCAGTGACAAGAGGAGTGTGTCCACATGATGTGACATTGTAATAAAATGTACAGGCTCATAACAATTCTCTTTATTATCTAGTCTACATATCTAATCTACTTTCTCATCAGCCCCATGGCAACCAGCACCCAGATCTGGACTGAGATAATGTATTCATTCTTCTGAACAATGTCAATTCCATGGCAATAAGCATCCAGACATGATCATTCATCTATCTATCTATCTATCTATCTATCTATCTATCTATCTATCTATCTATATTCTATCTATCTATGTCATATCATATCTATCTATCTATCTATATTCTATCTCATATCTATCTATGTATCTATCAGTCTCATATCTATCTCATATCTATCTATCTCATATCTATCTATATCATAGCTAGCTATATTCTATCTATCTATGTCATATCATATCTATCTATATTCTATCTATATTCTATCTCATATCTATGTATCTATCTATCTGTCTCATATCTATCTATCTATCTATCGATCTCATATCTATCTATGTATCTATCTGTCTCATATCTATCTATGTATCTATCTATATTCTATCTCATATCTATCTATGTATCTGTCTCATAACTATCTATCGATCTATATCTATCTATCTATGTATCTATCTATATTCTATCTCATATCTATCTATGTATCTGTCTCATAACTATCTATCGATCTATATCTATCTATCTATCTATCTATCTATATTCTGTCTCATATCTATCTATATTCTATCTCATATCTGTCTATCTATATTCTATTTCATATGTATCTAATCTATCTATCGATCTATATATCTATCTATTTTCTATCTCATATCTATCTATCGATCTATATATCTATCTATATTCTATCTCATATCTATCTATATATATCTATCTATATTCTATTTCATATCTATCTATCGATCTTCTATCTCATATCAATCTATCTATCTCATATCTATCTATCTATAAGTGTTACAAGATGAAATGGGTGTGTCTGCCTGTTAGGAATATATTATAATTATGTGTTAATGTATAAAACATAGTTGTGCATCCTTTGGCTACTTAGCAAGGGGGGATAACTGGAGAGCCACATGTTACATTACATTGTAACACCAGTATCTATAGATCTCAGATAAATATGTACTGGTCATATATATGTATATATAAGCCGAGGCTGATGTATTAAGAAGTGGACTAAACTAACTGCACCACAGAGGACATTGATTTAAATGGGACTCCTAACCCAGTGAGTGACAGAGATGTCTCTGGAGACCTCAATCGTATTCAATATGTTAAAATCTCAATTTAAATCAATGAAGACTTTTATTTGCCACAAAAAATGCTCCAGTGCTTCCCCTATATCAGCCCCCCAAGTATATACCTGTTGATATCTGGTATAAGCCAACTGATCCAAGTATATATGTCTGGCTGAGGATGATGGGGGTTGTAGGACAGTATTAGCTGAAGAGCCACGTGTTGCCCAGTTGTGGGTGAAGCAATACTATAAATAAATGAGTATATATAGTATATATATAGTATAGGGTGAATTTGGAGGGTCCTCCTGCTCAGTGTCCACCCCTCCAGATGAAGTGCCAGGTTCAGTGATCAGCCCACAACCCTCCCTGTCCCTTTAACTTTCCGGCGACCTCTGTGGGAGTCACAGGCTGTCCTGGCCCCGCCCACTGACAGCTCCATCTACCTGGACAGGTGCAGCAGCCTGACACACAGACTGGCAGCGCACAGAGCTCCTCCTGCCAGCCTCCTCCAGCATGGCACATCCACAGGCTGCGGACAGGGGGCTGCCCCTCTGGGTGATCACAGGCTCCCACGCGTGGGGTGGCACAGGGCAGGGTGAGGACAAGGGGGTGAGGTCGCCCTTCTCGGTGGAGTGGGTGCCAGAAGGGCAGGCTGCCACCCTGTGCCTGGACTCCTCAGAGGAAGAGACCGGTGACCTTGGTGAGACCCCCCCACCATCTGGACTGCGGCCGGACTCCTGCCCCAAACAAGCCCCGCAGGCGGGGGGCACCTGCCGGGAGCACGGGGAGAAGCTGGACCGGTTCTGTTACCAGGACCACAAGCTGATCTGCCCCCGGTGCAGGACCCTGGGCATCTGCCAGTCCCACAGGACCAGACCGGCAGAGGAGAGGGCAGCCCAGATCAGGGTGAGTGCAGAGCCGGGTGCCTGCTGCTAGGTCACCCCCCGGATGCCATCTGCAGGTGGTGGGCAGTGAAGGCGTTAAGGCTGCGCCCTGCTGCCGGTCCTAGACTGCGGGGAGGCGGGGGCTGGTCTGCGGCAGGAGGACTCGGCTCATTGGGAGAGATGACTGGAACTCACCGCAGCGCATCTCAGCCTTTCCCTCCTCATAGACTTGTGTGTGTGTATATACAGTGTGTGTGTATAATGTGTATACAGTGTGTGTGAGTGTGTGTGTGTATGTATATATACAGTGTGTGAGTATACAATGTGTGTTTGTGTGTGTATATACAGTGTGTGAGTATACAATATGTGTTTGTGTGTGTATATACAGTGTGTGAGCATACAATATGTGTGTGTGTGTGTGTATATACAGTGTGTGAGTATACAATATGTGTGTGTGTAAAGAGATGACTGGGACTCACCGCAGCGCATCTCAGCCTTTCCATCTTCTTCATAGACCTGTGTGTGTGTGTATATGTATATATATATATATATATATATATATATATATATATACACATATATATATACAGTGTGTGTATACACAGTGTGTGTGTGTGGTCATTTTGTGTGTGTGTGTGTGTGTGTATGTGTATATATATATATATATATATATATATATATATATATACATACATTGTGTGTGTGTGTATACACAGTGTGTGTGTGTGTGTGTGTGTGTGTGTGTGTGTGTGTGTATATATAAACAGATGACTGTGACTCATTGCAGCAATGTCAGCCTTTCCATCTACATAGACGTGTGTGTGTGTGTGTGTGTGTGTGTACAGTGTGTGTGTGTGTATCTGTGGTGTCTGTAGGAGATGTGAGTGTTACTGTGTAGACATAAATAGTTGTACGGATCTGTGGTGTCTGTAGGAAGAGATGTGAGTGTTACTGTGTAGACATAAATAGTTGTACTGATCTATGGTGTCTGTAGGAAGAGATGTGAGTGCTACTGTGTAGACATAAATAGTTGTACAGATCTGTGGTGTCTGTAGGAGGAGAGGTGAGTGTTACTGTGTAGACATAAATAGTTGTAGGGATCTGTGGTGTCTGTAGGAAGAGATGTGAGTGTTACTGTGTAGATATAAATAGTTGTACGGATCTGTGGTGTCTGTAGGAGGAGAGGTGAGTGTTACTGTGTAGACATAAATAGTTGTACTGATCTGTGGTGTCTGTAGGAGGAGAGGTGAGTGTTACTGTGTAGACATAAATAGTTGTACGGATCTGTGGTGTCTGTAGGAGGAGAGGTGAGTGTTACTCTGTAGACATAAATAGTTGTACGGATCTGTGGTGTCTGTAGGAGGAGAGGTGAGTGTTACTGTGTAGACATAAATAGTTGTACGGATCTGTGGTGTCTGTAGGAGGAGAGGTGAGTGTTACTCTGTAGACATAAATAGTTGTACGGATCTGTGGTGTCTGTAGGAAGAGATGTGAGTGTTACTGTGTAGACATAAATAGTTGTAGGGATCTGTGGTGTCTGTAGGAGGAGAGGTGAGTGTAACTGTGTAGACATAAATAGTTGTAGGGATCTGTAGTGTCTGTAGGAGGAGATGTGAGTGTTACTGTGTAGACATAAATAGTTGTAGGGATCTGTGGTGTCTGTAGGAGGAGAGGTGAGTGTTACTGTGTAGACATAAATAGTTGTAGGGATCTGTAGTGTCTGTAGGAGGAGAGGTGAGTGTTACTGTGTAGACATAAATAGTTGTAGGGATCTGTGGTGTCTGTAGGAAGAGATGTGAGTGTTACTGTGTAGACATAAATAGTTGTAGGGATCTGTGGTGTCTGTAGGAGGAGAGGTGAGTGTTACTGTGTAGACATAAATAGTTGTACTGATCTGTAGTGTCTGTAGGAGGAGATGTGAGTGTTACTGTGTAGACATAAATAGTTGTAGGGATCTGTGGTGTCTGTAGGAGGAGATGTGAGTGTTACTGTGTAGACATAAATAGTTGTATGGATCTGTGGTGTCTGTAGGAGGAGATGTGAGTGTTACTGTGTAGACATAAATAGTTGTAGGGATCTGTAGTGTCTGTAGGAGGAGATGTGAGTGTTACTGTGTAGACATAATAGTTGTACGGATCTGTGGTGTCTGTAGGAGGAGATGTGAGTGTTACTGTGTAGACATAATAGTTGTACGGATCTGTGGTGTCTGTAGGAGGAGATGTGAGTGTTACTGTGTAGACATAAATAGTTGTACGGATATGTAGTGTCTGTAGGAGGAGAGGTGAGTGTTACTGTGTAGACATAAATAGTTGTACGGATCTGTGGTGTCTGTAGGAGGAGAGGTGAGTGTTACTGTGTAGACATAAATAGTTGTAGGGATCTGTGGTGTCTGTAGGAGGAGAGGTGAGTGTTACTGTGTAGACATAAATAGTTGTACTGATCTGTAGTGTCTGTAGGAGGAGATGTGAGTGTTACTGTGTAGACATAAATAGTTGTAGGGATCTGTGGTGTCTGTAGGAGGAGATGTGAGTGTTACTGTGTAGACATAAATAGTTGTATGGATCTGTGGTGTCTGTAGGAGGAGATGTGAGTGTTACTGTGTAGACATAAATAGTTGTAGGGATCTGTAGTGTCTGTAGGAGGAGATGTGAGTGTTACTGTGTAGATATAAATAGTTGTAGGGATCTGTAGTAGATGTGAGTGTTACTATGTAGACATAAATAGTTGTAGGGATCTGTGGTGTCTGTAGGAGGAGATGTGAGTGTTACTGTGTAGACATAAATAGTTGTATGGATCTGTGGTGTCTGTAGGAGGAGATGTGAGTGTTACTGTGTAGACATAAATAGTTGTACGGATCTGTGGTGTCTGTAGGAGGAGATGTGAGTGTTACTGTGTAGACATAAATAGTTGTAGGGATCTGTGGTGTCTGTAGGAGGAGATGTGAGTGTTACTGTGTAGACATAAATAGTTGTAGGGATCTATGGTGTCTGTAGGAAGAGATGTGAGTTTTACTGTGTAGACATAAATAGTTGTAGGGATCTATGGTGTCTGTAGGAAGAGATGTGAGTGTTACTGTGTAGACATAAATAGTTGTACTGATCTGTAGTGTCTGTAGGAGGCGAAGTGAGTGTTACTGCGTAGACATAAATAGTTGTAGGGATCTGTGGTGTCTGTAGGAAGAGATGTGAGTGTTACTGTGTAGATATAAATAGTTGTACGGATCTGTGGTGTCTGTAGGAAGAGATGTGAGTGTTACTGTGTAGACATAAATAGTTGTACTGATCTGTAGTGTCTGTAGGAAGAGATGTGAGTGTTACTGTGTAGACATAAATAGTTGTACGGATCTGTGGTGTCTGTAGGAGGAGATGTGAGTGTTACTCTGTAGACATAAATAGTTGTACAGATCTGTGGTGTCTGTAGGAGGAGATGTGAGTGTTACTCTGTAGACATAAATAGTTGTACGGATCTGTGGTGTCTGTAGAGGAGATGTGAGTGTTACTGTGTAGACATAGATAGTTGTACGGATCTGTGGTGTCTGTAGAGAAGTTGTGAGTGTTACTGTGTAGACATAAATAGTTGAACGGATATGTAGTGTCTGTAGAGGAGATGTGAGTGTTACTGTGTAGACATAAATAGTTATACGGATCTGTGGTGTCTGTAGGAGGAGATGTGAGTGTTACTCTGTAGACATAAATAGTTGTACGGATCTGTGGTGTCTGTAGGAAGAGATGCGAGTGTTACTGTGTAGACATAAATAGTTGTACGGATCTATGGTGTCTGTAGGAGGAGATGTGAGTGTTACTGTGTAGACATAAATAGTTGTGGGGATCTGTGGTGTCTGTAGGAGGAGATGTGAGTGTTACTGTGTAGACATAAATAGTTGTACGGATCTGTGGTATCTGTAGGAGGAGATGTGAGTGTTACTGTGTAGACATAAATAGTTGTACTGATTTATGGTGTCTGTAGGAAGAGATGCGAGTGTTACTCTGTAGACATAAATAGTTGTACGAATCTGTGGTGTCTGTAGGAAGAGATGCGAGTGTTACTGTGTAGACATAAATAGTTGTACGGATCTATGGTGTCTGTAGGAGGAGATGTGATTGTTACTGTGTAGACATAAATAGTTGTACGGATCTGTGGTATCTGTAGGAGGAGATGTGAGTGTTACTGTGTAGACATAAATAGTTGTACTGATTTATGGTGTCTGAAGGAAGAGATGCGAGTGTTACTGTGTAGACATAAATAGTTGTAGGGATATGTGGTGTCTGTAGGAGGAGATGCGAGTGTTACTGTGTAGACATAAATAGTTGTACTGATCTGTGGTGTCTGTAGGAAGAGATGTGAGTGTTACTGTGTAGACATAAATAGTTGTACGGATCTGTGGTGTCAGTAGGAAGAGATGTGAGTGTTACTGTGTAGACATAAATAGTTGTACTGATCTGTGGTGTCTGTAGGAGGAGATGCGAGTGTTACTGTGTAGACATAAATAGTTGTACGGATCTGTAGTGTCTGTAGGAGGAGATGTGAGTGTTACTTTGTAGACATAAATAGTTGTACGGATCTGTGGTGTCTGTAGGAGGAGAAGTGAGTGTTACTGTGTAGATATAAATAGTTGTACGGATCTATGGTGTCTGTAGGAGATGTGAGTGTTACTCTGTAGACATAAATAGTTGTACGGATCTGTGGTGTCTGTAGGAAGAGATGTGAGTGTTACTGTGTAGACATAAATAGTTGTACGGATCTGTGGTGTCTGTAGGAGATGTGACACTCTGGTGTCCTGGGTATCTGGGAGTTTTCCTCTCTCCCCTGTAGTACATTGTTTTGCCTCAGAATTGTTCCACTTTGTGTGGGGTCGGGATCTGAGTTGGTTCTGTCAGACCCCGTCCTTGATATCTGTGTCTAGATGACTGATAACTGTCCCTGAGAGAAGGGAGGAGGATATTACACACAGGAATGCGGGATCTGCCTTGAAATGAAGTAATTTCAGATAAAACTGTCCAGCACACAGCTCCTCGGACAGTGAAAGGCCAGGGCTGGTGTTATGTTGCAGTAGGTGATTACAATGAACCATTCTCCTGAATGTGGGACACAAACAATAGTTTCTTTATTAGGAGATTCCAGCTTCTGGCCTTTTGTTGGGAGACCCCCACCCAAAAAAAAAAAAAAACTAAAACGAACCGTTGCCAGAAGCACAGGAGTTGTGTTACTTGCAGACTCTGACCCTGGCACTGAGCTGTTGTTCATGATCATCTCTTTTCATTCCACGTGAGATACAGGCCAGTGTTCTGAGTGTTTCTTTCCACGTGAGATACAGGCCAGTGTTCTGAATGTTTCTTTCCACGTGAGATACAGGCCGGTGTTGTGAGTGTTTCTTTCCACGTGAGATACAGGCCAGTGTTCTGAGTGTTTCTTTCCACGTGAGATACAGGCCAGTGTTCTGAGCGTTTCTTTCCACATGAGATACAGGCCAGTGTTCTGAGTGTTTCTTTCCACGTGAGATACAGGCCAGTGTTCTGAGTGTTTCTTTCCACGTGAAATACAGGCCAGTGTTCTGAATGTTTCTTTCCTTCCGAGCGGATGACAAGTATAAATGGATTAATATTTACACACTGAGATTTGCAAACACAGCGAGTCTAATGTACTACAGTGACTGGTGCATTTCTGGAGCAAACCAACATTCCCGCAGGAGACAAAACTTCCCTAAAATTACATTTAAAGGGGGCTGCAAACCCCTTGAGTGCTGAAGAGGTCTCCAGTACATTGAGAAGTAATCAGATGTCTCTAGTATTCTGCAGTGAAAACCGTGGTTCCCAGGTCCTGTCTTCAGGGAACACTGATGTGTCATATTCTAGGGTTGTCCCTTATTAAACGCAAGTGTATCAATCACATTGACTGAAACATAGAATTTGATGGCAGATAAGAACCATTTGGCCATTCGCCCCTACTGTAAAAATCTCAAGTCTTATTTGGTCCTTGGTCTTGTCTTATGTTTAGGGTATCCTTATGCCTGTCCTGTGCATGCTTACATTCCCTCACTGTATTAACCCTTACCACTGCTGCTGGTTGGCCACTTGTGATTAAGCAGGGAGATCCTGAACACAGAACTTGTTGGTGTCCCCTGAGGACTAACATTTGGAAACACTGATCTAAATCAGTGGTGATTTTTACTCCACCCTTTAAAGTGCAGTTGGTTTGCCCAGAATGATTCCCCTTAGGTATATGTGGAAGTAGGGCAGGCCAGCTGTATTATAGGGGACAAATAACCCCCCCCCAATTCCTAATGATTTGTTCCTTCTATATGGAGTAGCTGGTCATTGTCAGAACAGTCCCAGTTTTTAGTACATGCTCCTCTCTGTTACACCTGACCACTGTGAGGCTGATTTATGGCCTAACAACGTAAACCCAAGCTGTGGCCGGATCACAGGTGTCTTCCTATCAGACGGTTGCCATAGTAAAACCACATTAACCAAAGCGAGAGGCACTTTTGCTGCCAGGTAAATAGATACCTGATGGCTGAGTTTCCTGTACTGCAGGTGCATTCGCTGAACGGGCAGAACTGGAAACAGAAAACAAACAGACGTTCTTATAAATGGATTGGTGACGGCTCAAGCCTCAAATCTCAGCTCCCTGCTCTGTACACACAGGGCAACATTCCATATCAAACACAAAGGCACCGGAGGGCCAAAATTCTCCTTTTGTGTGCTATTTATTTTTACTTACCGTCCCATTTCTGTTTGAAACTTTAATCCTTTAAAGGGATAGTAATACTTCGTTTTAACTTTATTTTATTTTGTAGGCATTAAAAAAACATGAAGAAAGATATGTCTTATCTTTCAAACCTTTATGGTTTGAGAGATATTCACAAGCAAAGTTCCCCCCTCCCGCCCCTTTTACCTAGTGTAAGCCATCTCTTCTCAGATGTGGAATGCAGTCCATAGACCAGACAGATAACAGGGGACAATCTTCTTCCTGTGAGAACAATGAAAGCACTGCCCCCTTGACAAGCTTTTCAGGTTTTTCCCTTATCTTAATTGAAGATTGTCCCTCTCTGCAGTCTACCTGGGCACCTCCCTTCTGATCTGGCTGAACAGTGTTACATCAGTAAAAGGGGTGGGAGGGGGATACTTTATCATTGAATTACTCTTGTACTACAACTCTGACAGAATTGAAATAACACTCTCCAAAGTCCAAATACTATGGTGATTAATTAGAGCTGTTTTATTATGAAACATTACTGTCCCTTTAAGGGCCAGTAGGGAGAAAGAGGCATTGCTAAGCAATGTGTTACACACTGAAGTTACTACGTTCACATAGAAAGTGAATTGTGGACGATAAAGACAAGAAATTCTAGAGCAAATCAATGGCACAGTACCTGATAACTGGTAACCCCCTGTATTTAAAATGCCCCATTTAAGTGGATAGGATTTGGGGGATTATTTCCCCTTATGGTACCATTGATTCGATCCGGAACTGCTCTACTTTATTGAATGTCTCTAAAAATATTGTAACCTGCGGTGTTTGTAGGTAGGGTGTTTTAGGGTGTGATGCTAGGGATGTGGTTAGCGGGCAGGGCACTGACAGACCTACTGACACTTCTTTGTGTAACTGAATAAATGATTTAGAATAAGACAAAGTATTTTATTGACACAGACTAATTTATAAACCCATATACTGATGTTTATACAGATATTAATGGGAGTTTTATTGTGTGGAGCAATGTGATACACTTATATACACATCACACAGTCTGATCTCCTAAACACAGGGACACCAGGGTGATACACTTCTATACACACCACACAGTCTGATCTCCTAAACACAGGGACACCAGGGTGATACACTTCTATACACACCACACAGTCTGATCTCCTAAACACAGGGACACCAGGGTGATACACTTATATACACACCACACAGTGTGATCTCCTAAACACAGGGACACCAGGGTGATACACTTATATACATACCACACAGTCTGATCTCCTAAACACAGGGACACCAGGGTGATACACTTATATACACACCACACAGTCTGATCTCCTAAACACAGGGACACCAGGGTGATACACTTATATACACACTGCACAGTCTGATCTCCTAAACACAGGGACACCAGGGTGATACACTTATATACACACCACACAGTGTGATCTCCTAAACACAGGGACACCAGGGTGATACACTTCTATACACACTACACAGTCTGATCTCCTAAACACAGGGACACCAGGGTGATACACTTATATACACACCACACAGTCTGATCTCCTAAACACAGGGACACCAGGGTGATACACTTCTATACACACCACACAGTCTGATCTCCTACACACAGGGACATCAGGGTGATACACTTATATACACACTACACAGTCTGATCCCTAAACACAGGGACACCAGGGTGATACACTTATATACACACCACACAGTCTGATCTACTAAACACAGGGACAGCAGGGTGATACACTTATATACACACCACACAGTTTGATCTCCTAAACACAGGGACACCAGGGTGATACAATTCTATACAAACCACACAGTCTGATCTCCTAAACACAGAGACACCAGGGTGATACACTTATATACACACCACACAGTGTGATCTCCTAAACACAGGGACACCAGGATGATACACTTATAAACACACCACACAGTCTGATCTCCTAAACACAGAGACACCAGGGTGATACACTTCTATACACACCACACAGTGTGATCTCCTAAACACAGGGACACCAGGATGATACACTTATAAACACACCACACAGTCTGACCTCCTAAACACAGGGACACCAGGGTGATACACTTCTATACACACCACACAGTCTGATCACCTACACACAGGGACACCAGGGTGATACACTTATAAACACACCACACAGTCTGATCTCCTAAACACAGGAACACCAGGGTGGGACAGAGGGATTTGGGTCTCAAAGAGGGACTGCCCCTCCTAAAGATGGACACATGGGAGGGACAGAGCCCTAATATCCCCTGAAGATGGACACTTGGTAGGTATGGATTTATGGATCGAATACTTACAGACCCATATTGGGACATGTAATGGAGCTAATGTCCCTACTAGAAATTGCACCATTGGCTGACACAGTGCACTAATAATGCATTTGGTTGGCCCAAGCACATGGGGCTGGATTCTATTACAGGTGCTCAATGTTTCCTCCTGTTTTATCAAACATTTTCCTATTGAAGTCTATGGGGAATACTGGAGATAAAAGCAGAGATACAATTAGCAATTGTAATAGAATCTAGCCCATGGTCTTTTGGGAACCTAAAAACTCCCCTGAATTTAGCCTCTTGGAGACATCTCCAATTTGTTGCTACACAAAGCATAGGAGACATCTGTAGCATCCAAGGGGTTAACAGAAACGTATATGCTGTTATTGCTCTTAGAGAGTTTTTTGAACGTGTAACTGGGTTATTACCTTTGTCTACAAGAAGGAGAGGTGTGTGCGGGCTTATTCACATTTACGCACAGAGATTTGAATCATTGCACAACTGTGACTGGTGTGGTGAAATAGCTGTACGAGTGGTGGTTTCAGTTTCCAGTGTGGATGATATGACTTCATTAATCCTCAGTGTTTTTGTGACCGATGATAAGTGTTACTCAGGAAAAAAATGTGATAGAAGTTCCGCAGGATTTAAATGGAGATTACAGACATGTGAATGTCACAAACAGATTTAAAGGGATAGTAATGTTTCATAATAAAAGCAGCTCTAATTAATCATCATAGTATTTGGACTTTGGAGAGTGTTATATCAATTCTGTCAGAGTTGTAGTTCAAGAGTAATTCAATGACAAAGTATCCCCCTCCCGCCCCTTTTACTGATGTAACACTGCTCAGCCAGATCAGAAGGGAGGTGCCCAGGTAGACTGCAGAGAGGGACAATCTTCAATTAAGATAAGGGAAAAACCTGAAAAACTTGTCAAGGGGGGCAGGACTTTCATTGTTCTCATAGGAAGAAGATTGTCCCCTGCTGTTATCTGTCTGGTCTATGGACTGGATTCCACATCTGAGAAGAGATGGCTTACACTAGGTAAAAGGGGGGCAGGGCTTTCATTGTTCTCATAGGAAGAAGATTGTCCCCTGCTGTTATCTGTCTGGTCTATGGACTGGATTCCACATCTGAGAAGAGATGGCTTACACTAGGTAAAAGGGGCGGGAGGGGGAAACTTTGCTTGTGAATGTCTCTTAACCCCTTCCCGACAAGTGACTTACCAGGTACGTCACGAAAAAATGTCACTTAGTGACAAAGGACGTACCTGGTAAGTCACGGAAGTCATTCGCTACAATGCAGAAGAAAAAAAAAAAAAAAACGTCGTTAAGTAACGGCCACGTGCGCTCGTGGCCGGTCACTAAGGGGTTAAACCATAAAGGTTTGAGAGATAAGACTTATATCGTTCTTCATGTTTTGTTAATGCCTACAAAATAAAATAAATATAAAACGAGGTATTACTATCCCTTTAAACACGTGGCTCTGTAAATTAACGGAGACATCTAACATTCAAGGGGGTGAAAGCCCAATTTAAATCAGTGGGAATTATTGACATTTCCTATGGGGCAGTTGGCTGCATGAGCCTCATACGTACGGAGGCTGCAGAGTCCTGGGTGGTTTGGAAGGGACATGAGGAAATTATTGATTTAACCCTTTCTTCTCTGCCTTAGAACAAGATAGTGGATCAGTGTGAGAAGCTGCAGCTACAAACAGCTGGAATCGAGCGCTACCTGGCGGATGTTCTACCAGCCAAGACCCCACGAGTGGCGGTAATGGAAACCAATTCAACCTGATTTACTGCACTTCAGAATTAAAGGAACAGTAACCCTTTCATTTTACTCTGCAAGTTCATCATAATCACAGTCAAATTGCTTAGACTTTTTATTATGACTTTTTCATCTACTCCTGTTTTTGTACTTTTATGTCCCCTGACTGTAATCTCCCTCCTCAGTTTCCAGAGAGTTTCCTGGTCAGAAGGCCATCAAAGCAGAACAGTGATACAGTGTTACATTCCTCCAGCAGCACTGAATGCTCTGTGTCCTATCTTATTTACATTGTATCACTATAACTGCATTCATGTTCCCTGAAAGAAAACTCCCTGCAAACAGATCCAGGAAATTCATTGTTATGGGCTTTAAAGTGTAAAAAAGGTGAAGACGGATAATAAAGTATAAGCAATTTGACTGTACATATTATGTATAGATGGAGATGTTATGTGTAGTTCATGTTGCCCACCCCTGGCCTAAATAGAAAACAGTATGATATAAGACAGCATAATCCTTTGGAAGATACAGTTTAGTCGTCGGCTCTTTTCACAAACAGCAAGTAGAGGGAGATCACATGACTGAAATATAAAAAAGGGCAAAACGGAAATAGCTGATTCAAGGTCAAAACAACATTAATGAAAAATTATTCTCTGGGGAATTTTTCATTGAAATTGCGGAGCAAAAAACAAGGGCGCATGAATTAAAACTGGATGACTAACTAAAAACGAATACAAAGGCAAGGGTTTTTGTACAGTAGGGGCAGTAAAGGTGTGGTATTCCTTGCCCTGGGAGACTGTGTTGGCAGATAATTAAAAAAATGTATTAGATACATTTTAGCCAAGAACAATATACATAATTATGAAGGTTGGTAACAGGGAGGATGTTCTCTGAAGACATTTCCAATTACCTTTTGGCGTCAAGAGGGAATTGTTTTTACCCTTTTGAGGCATATTGGGAACTGGCATTGATGGGGTTTTGTTTGCCTTCTCCTTGAACAACAATGGTGAGAAGGGCAAGGGTTGAACTTGACAACTTGTCTTTTTTAAACTATTTTAAAGTCAGCGAGTAAAACAAATTTATATCAACTACTAATGTGATAAAAGATAAAATAATTATTATGATTCCTTTAATACTACACTCGTGTTAAACATTAAGGTAAAACACTCACTTTATCCACCCACCTGACAGAGCACGGCCAGAGCGGCCAGAGAACTGATTATCCAGAGGCTGAACCTCATCAGGACAGTGTGTGACAATGAGGAGCAGAGGCTATTGGAAGAGGTCCATGCCGAGGAGGAAAGGGCACAGCAAGGCATCCTCACCCAGCGCTCCCACTGGACAGAGTCTGCCCGCAAACTCTCTGACATTAGGACCTATCTGGTGGACATGCTGACGAAGCTGGATGACCTTAGCCTCATTGTGAGTGAAGATTTGTCTGTGGTTCTACAGTGGGTTTGAAACATTTCTTATGTTCTAGAGTAGGCACGGGACTGGGGTTCTAGAGCAGACATGGAACCGGGGTTCTAGATATGTCTTGTCTTGTTCTCTGCCTTAACAATTCTTATTTCTGTTTTTGTCTTCACAGAGTGCGGAGAGTGAAATGGAGGAGAGGTCAGTGACTCCATATGACTGTCTGGGATAGGATAATAAGGATTCAGTTTGGGCACACGGATTTATGCCTCATTCCATGCAGGGGGTTGGATAGCTCTGTGGCACTCAACGTGTTAACCACGGTGGGCCAGACCTCTCTGTTATCCTGGGACTCACATGAAAATACATACTGCAGGGCTGCATTGATAGCAGTACATGCCTGAAACATGCCTATTTCCTATATGTTCCTGTTTAAAGGGGAAGGGGGTCTGCTCAACTTACTTTAACCCCTTGGATGCTAAAGAAGTCCCCAGAGCAGTGGCATTCAAGGCTTACAAGCTCTTAGCAGTTTTCCTGTATGGCAGAAAGGCAATGTGTTTACCCTATCTAACCCTAGTAAACTTACAGTCTTTTACTGTTTTAGCCCTTACCACTTCCTTTGGGAGGCAATTCATGTATCAGTCACCGTTTCCTTAAATCATAGGACAAAAAAAGGCTTAGGCAGCTCTTACTTCAATCTGTGAATATTATGGTTCACATATGATTTTTTCAATTTAAACATCCATTCTGACCTTGTAAATGTATATATTATCTTGTGGAACAATAGTTTCGCGCATCAGAATGGTATATGCACCCGGTGTGCTAGTTCCAAAGGACCCTCATCAGATCCAAAGAAATACTAAATACACCTCAAAGATGAACCAGCACCACCTGGGTTAATAACCAAACAGATCCAGTAATATGATGTAGAAACAACAATCAACTTTATTGTAGAAAATCTTAGTAAGAGAAAATCTAAATTAGTACATTTACCTCGTTGCAACCGTTATTTAGAACTAGGAGAGGTTATATCACGGCTATCAGTCAGGTGTGCTCAACCATCCCTTCTGATCAACGCGTTTCACTCATCCAGCGCTTACTCGTGATTAAAGAGCAAAGTCTTTATGAGTAAGAACTGGATGAGTGAAACGCGTTGATCAGAAGGGAGGGTTGAGCACACCTGACTAGTAGCCGTGATATAACCTCTCCTAGTTCTAAATAACGGTTGCAACGAGGTAAAGGTACTAATTTACATTTTCTCTTACTAAGATTTTCTACTATAAAGTTGATTGTTGTTTTTACATGATATTACTGGATCTATTTGGTTATTAACCCAGGTGGTGCTGGTTCATCTTCGAGGTAGATTTACCGTTTCCTTAAAGTAATTTTCTTTCCTTTTAATTTCCATCCTGTTTTTTAGGGAACATTATGTGGTTCTAATATTGATTTTTATTAAAAAAAAATTCCCTTCTGAACTTTAACCCTTTAAGTGCCAGAGGGGAATGCAATGTATTGTGAAGCAGTGCGTTGATTACCCATCTGGCAGTCAAAGGGTTAACTGCCTCCATATAGTTGACGGTTTCAGTCATATCCCCCTCTCTTTCCTACCCTATGAGCTGTACCTATTAAAGGACAACTAATACCAACCGCTCAGTTGCCTTACTATGGACAGAAAACACTAATAGCCCCTATGAATCTTCCCTTGTACAAGAGATAACATGTTCAGTCTGGCCATGGAGGCGGACATGACAGCTGATAGAATGACCACAGGACTGCAGACACAGCATCTATATCCATTTAAATGTCAGAGGGGTGTGACACGTCGCTTCACTAGAAGCTGCACACCGCTCTGGTCCCTTGTGGGATAACCCTCTGAGTGCCAGTGGGGTCCACAATGCATTGCTTATCCCTCTGGCACTCAACATGTTAAGCAGACACCTGCACTCTGCCTCCACTCCCAGTAATGGTCATCTCCTCCTCCATGGACACCCAGGACTGAGTGATGAACTTATCTCTTGGACACAGGCACAACAACAAAATACATAGGGGGCATTAAGATTTTCTGGCCATGGCAAGGTAACTGGGGTTATTATTAAGAAGTGTTAGTTTTGCTTTAATGTCTCTAGAGTCTTTTGGATATATATGTATTTAGTCCATGATCCGTGTTACTGGTCCAAAACCAACAGCTTCAGCCCCGTTCCTTTTATCCGAGTCCTGACATAGTACTCAGTACTGATCTATAGAACGACTGATAGCGCTCCCACTCACACCTCGTTATCATTCCCAGGACGGAGGAAGCGGAAGGAATTCTGGAGCCTCAGGAGTCAGAGAAGTTAAACTTTAACACGAATTGTGTCCAGAGTCCGTTACTGAACAGATTGTGGGCTTCCTCTGTATTCTGCTGCACAACAGGTCAGTACCAGGCACCGCGTCAGCCTCCCACTGTAGCCCAGACCACAAGGCGGAAATCATTAAGGTGTGATAAAGAGGAGATAACTTCTCCAGTGAGATAAACTCTCCAGTTCCTATGTTATTCTATGGGAGAGATTTAGTTATAGACTACAGGGGAGATGTACTAATTTGTGATAAAGAGGAGATAACTTCTCCAGTGAGATAAACTCTCCAGTTCCTATGTTATTCTATGGGAGAGATTTAGTTATAGACTATAGGGGGAGATGTACTAAGGTGTGATAAAGAGGAGATAACTTCTCCAGTTCCTATGTTATTCTATAGGAGAGATTTAGTTTTAGACTACAGGGGAGATGTACTAAGGTGTGATAAAGAGGAGATCACTTCTCCAGTGAGATAAACTCTCCAGTTCCTATGTTATTCTATGGGAGAGATTTAGTTATAGACTACAGGGGAGATGTACTAAGGTGTGATAAAGAGGAGATAACTTATCCAGTGAGATAAACTCTCCAGTTCCTATGTTATTCTATGGGAGAGATTTAGTTATAGACTACAGGGGAGATGTACTAAGGTGTGATAAAGAGGAGATAACTTATCCAGTGAGATAAACTCTCCAGTTCCTATGTTATTCTATGGGAGAGATTTAGTTATAGACTACAGGGGATATGTACTAAGGTGTGATAAAGAGGAGATAACTTCTCCAGTGAGATAAACTCTCCAGTTCCTATGTTATTCTATGGGAGAGATTTAGTTATAGACTACAGGAGAGATATACTAAGGTGTGATAAAGAGGAGATAACTTCTCCAGTGAGATAAACTCTACAGTTCCTATGTTATTCTATGGGAGAGATTTAGTTATAGACTACAGGGGAGATGTACTAAGGTGTGATAAAGAGGAGATAACTTATCCAGTGAGATAAACTCTCCAGTTCCTATGTTATTCTATGGGAGAGATTTAGTTATAGACTACAGGGGAGATGTACTAAGGTGTGATAAAGAGGAGATAACTTATCCAGTGAGATAAACTCTCCAGTTCCTATGTTATTCTATGGGAGAGATTTAGTTATAGACTACAGGGGATATGTACTAAGGTGTGATAAAGAGGAGATAACTTCTCCAGTGAGATAAACTCTCCAGTTCCTATGTTATTCTATGGGAGAGATTTAGTTATAGACTACAGGGGAGATGTACTAAGGTGTGATAAAGAGGAGATAACTTCTCCAGTGAGATAAACTCTCCAGTTCCTATGTTATTCTGTGGGAGAGATTTAGTTATAGACTACAGGGGAGATGTACTAAGGTGTGATAAAGAGGAGATAACTTCTCCAGTGTGATAAACTCTCCAGTTCTTATGTTATTCTATGGGAGAGATTTAGTTGTAGACTACAGGGGAGATGTACTAAGGTGTGATAAAGAGGAGATAACTTCTCCAGTGAGATAAACTCTCCAGTTCCTATGTTATTCTATGGAAGAGATTTAGTTATAGACTACAGGGGAGATGTACTAAGGTGTGATAAAGAGGAGATAACTTCTCCAGTGAGATAAACTCTCCAGTTTCTATGACATTCTATGAAGCCTATGTACTAACATGTCGCAAACTGAAGAGGCTCCACAGAATAAAGTTTATCTCCTCTTTATCACACCTTACTACATCTCCCCTGTAGTCTATAACTAAAGATCTCCCATAGAATAACATAGGAACTTGAGAGTTACCCCCTCTATCATGTTATAATAAACTTGTATAGATCCACCTATTTGGGATTGGAATCTAAAAATAATTGCACGGACTTAATTTGCACGTTACTGCATGGAATTCTGGGAATGCAATGGAAACACAGTAAGGTTTGGTATCTCCACCGTGGACAGGTGAGTAAATGAGCACACGAGTGTATTATATAAATACTGAACGCCCTTGGGCTGAATTCAGTCTTGGGTTGTGATAACTGTAAATAAAGCGCACATACTGATATGATCCTCTGTTTTCAGTGTGTGAAGACCTCACCTTTGATAAGAAGACCATAAGCCCCTTGTTATCCCTAACAGAAGACAATGTTCTGACGTTTCACCAGAAGAAGGCAAAGAACTATCCAGATGGACCTGACAGATTTAACCACTGGCCCAACTGCTTGGCCGCCAAGTCCTTCCAGAGAGGCATGCACGCTTGGAAGGTCAACGTGGAGAAAAGCGGGGCCTATAAACTGGGGGTTGCCTACAAATCACTTGCCCGCAAGGGCTCAGGCAACGACTCCAGGTTGGGTTATAACCCCGAGTCCTGGGTGTTCTCCCGCTACGACAAGGACTTCCGCTTCTCCCACAATTCCCAGCATCACCCGGTGGAACTACTGAAAAGTCCCAAACAGATCGGCGTCATGGTGGATCTGGAGGGAGGGGAGCTGATCTTTTATGACCCCGGCTCGTGTGTCATCCTTTACACCCACCCGACAAAGTTCACCGCCCCCGTGTTACCGGTGTTCGCTGTAGCTGATGAGAGCATCAGCCTCATGAAGTAAAACAGAAGGACCGCTCGGCGCCACGTGCCGCATTCAGTAAGCTAAAGGAGCAATTCGGGAGCGAACCAGCCGCACTACAGGGAACAAATAAAGTCCTCCACTGGATTTAAATGCCTGAGAGGTCTCGTAATGTATTGTAGACATCTCTAGCATTTAAAGGGATAGTAATACTTAAAATGTAAAAAAAAAATATGTTGTAGGGTTTATCCCCCTGAGTAAAACAAGAGCACTCCCACTGCTGAAAAGTGTTTCATTCAAAAGTTATTAATTTTCAAAGTTTACTTTTTAGGTGCAATATCACAGTGGCCTGAAATTGTACAGTGGCACTGTTGCTACACCATCCTATGGAGATTTATGGTCAACTGACCAGAGTTGTCCATAGGATCGTGTAGCAACAGCGCCACTGTACAATTTCAGGCCACTGTGATATTGCACCTAAAAATTAAACTATGAAAATTAATAACTTTTGAATGAAACACCTCTCAGCAGTGGGAGTGCTCTTGTTTTACTCAGGGGGATAAACCCTACAACATTTTTTTTTACATTTTAAGTATTACTACCCCTTTAAGGGTTTAAAGTCCACATTTAAAATCAAGGTGGATTTTTATAGTTTCATTAGCTCTTGATGGCTCAGTTGCTCCACCCCAGAATCACGTTACCTTTTTACTTTGTGCATGTGGCCAACAGACGATGGCGCGTAGGTCAAAGTGGATGAAGACTGATAAGGACGTTACATTTCCCAACATCCCAGAGTGCAAGTGGGTGTATAAATAATGCATTTTAATACACAGATGTACGTGGCGTTCACCTGGGACTCCTGATTCAGGGGGAATTCACCCTGGGGTCCCTTCAGTCCCAGTTTAGTCCTGTTTGTTATACAGAACGGAGCTGGATCTGCCGGCTTTTCTCACTGATAGGATGGGAAAAATGTAAGGTGACAACTATATATCAGGATCATCACTGCTTCCCTATATCTGGGGCGTCCATGCCCAGGGGGCCTCAGGGGTTCTTAAGACTGCCCTGCCTGTGTTCATAACCGGGACTGTGGGGCGAGAGGACGGCTGGACAGCTAAAATAACAATTTCATTATAACAAACAAGTTATCCAAGTCTGAGAATTTCAACCGCAGTCCTCAAGTCACCCTAAGAAAAACAGGGGGTAACCAACCCGGGTCCTCAGGCAATACAACAGTGCATGTTACCAAGATATTTCTGAGTGAACACAGATGGACCAGTTAACCCTTTGAGTGCAAAAGGGATATCCAATGCATTGCAAAGCACTCAAAGGGTTGAAGTGACTTAGCCAGTAATCAGTCCATCTGTGCTCCAGCTGTGACACCCCAAAACATGTAGTGTTAGTATCTCACGCCTACCCCAACAGGACAGGTTTACTGGATTTCCCCAGCTGAACAAGTGTACACTAATCAGACTGAGAGACCCAGCAGTTACTCGCCAGGAAAACCTGTCCTGTTAGCAGGGCCGGTGCTACCATTAAGGCAGCACAGGCAGCCGCCTTAGGGCGCCGCATCGGAGGGGCGCCGAAAAGGGAGAAGCTGAGAATTTCTTTTTTTTTTTTTTTTTTTTAACTATATCTGCCGCGAGGGAGCGCTCATTTACACGACCAAGCGCTCCCTCGCGGCATCTATGGGACGCTCACAACACAGAGCGACCCAGGCTCTGTAGTAATACAGAGCGCTGGGAGATGACATCATCGCCCAGCGCTCTGCATTACTGAGAACAGCGCTGGGAGGCTGAGCTCTGTGCCGAAGGAGGCACAGAGCTCTCTTAGAGCTATACCACCAGGGACTCAAAGTAGGGAGTATTGTGGAGATGAAGGGGCATAAAGGAAGGAGCAATGTGGAGCTGAGGGGGCATTATGGAAGGGGCAGATGAAGGGGCATTATGGAAGGGCAGTGTGGAGATGAAGGGGCATAAAGGAAGGAGCAATGTGGAGCTGAAGGGGCATTATGGAAGGGGCAGATGAAGGGGCATTATGGAAGGGCAATGTGGAGATGAAGGGGCATAAAGGAAGGAGCAATGTGGAGCTGAGGGGGCATTATGGAAGGGGCAGATGAAGGGGCATTATGGAAGGGCAGTGTGGAGATGAAGGGGCATAAAGGAAGGAGCAATGTGGAGCTGAAGGGGCATTATGGAAGGGGCAGATGAAGGGGCATTATGGAAGGGCAATGTGGAGATGAAGGGGCATAAAGGAAGGAGCAATGTGGAGCTGAGGGGGCATTATGGAAGGGGCATTATGGAAGGGCAGTGTGGAGATGAAGGGGCATAAAGGAAGGAGCAATGTGGAGCTGAGGGGGCATTATGGAAGGGGCAGATGAAGGGGCATTATGGAAGGGCAGTGTGGAGATGAAGGGGCATAAAGGAAGGAGCAATGTGGAGCTGAGGGGGCATTATGGAAGGTGCAATGTGGAGATGAAGGAGCATTGTGGAAGGTGCAATGTGGAGATGAAGGAGCATTGTGGAAGGTGCAATGTGGAGATGAAGGGGCATTGTGGAGATGAAGGAGCATTGTGGAAGGTGCAATGTGGAGATGAAGGAGCATTGTGGAGGTGAATATGTGGGCGGGGCAGAGGACTGTGGTAAGGTCAGGGGGGGGCAGGTGGATTGTGTCGGGGGGGGGGGGGCATCAAAATGCACCTTCGCCTGTGTATTCAAAAATCCTTGCACCGGCCCTGCCTGTTAGGGGGACTTGATGACTGTGGTTGTGAAGCTGTGATCTATGTGTGTATCTGTGTGTATGAATGTATGTATGTATGTGTGTATGCATCTGTGTGTATGAATGTATGTATCTGTGTTTATGTATGTGTCTATCAATGTATGTATGTATCTATATGCATGTATGTATTTATGTATCTGTGTTTGAATGTATGTGTGTATGAATGTAGGTATGAGTATGTATCTGTATGTGTATGTATTTATGAATGTATGTAACTGTGTGTGTATGTATCTGTGTGTGTGTATGTATGTATGTGTGTGTATATGTATGTATGTATCTGTGTGTGTGCGTGTGTGTATGTATGTATGTGTGTGCGTGTATGTATGTATGTATACATTTACACGGATGTCCCTGGGGACCCTTGGCAGAAGCTCCACTTTGCGTGATTGAAATGAGAAAGGCGAATGACGTAGGGCAGGGGATCTCAGCCTGGGCACGTCCATGTGCCCCAATCATCTACTTAAGATGCCCCTTTTTTCTATAAAGACTTTGACAAAATGTGAATGTTGAATTGTAAATGGATATTTATGGAAATTATTAAATACAATACGATTGTTTTTGTCTTTCTGATTGTGAGACCTGAGAGGAACTCTGTATTTAGATATTTGTCCTGCTCATTACTGGACTAACGACACATAACATGCTAGGGAGGGTTCTGTGAATTCCACTCTGAGTGTTGGGGGGGGGGGGCCCTGTGAATTCCACACTGAGTGTTGGGGGGGGGGGGTCCTGAGAATTCCACACTGAGTGTTAGGGAGGTCCTGAGAATTCCACACTGAGTGTTAGGGGGGGTCCTGATAATTCCACACTGAGTGTTGGGGGGTCCTGAGAATTCCACACTGAGTGTTGGGGGGTCCTTAGAATTCCACACTGAGTGTTGGGGGGAGAGTCCTGAGAATTCCACACTGAGTGTTAGGGGGGGTCCTGAGAATTCCACACTGAGTGTTGGGGGGTCCTGAGAATTCCACACTGAGTGTTGGGGGGGGGGTCCCCTGAGAATTCCACACTGAGTGTTGGGGGGGGGTCCCCTGAGAATTCCACACTGAGTGTTGGGGGGGGGGTTCTGAGAATTCCACACTGAGTGTTGGGGAGTCAGAACCACTGATGTAGGGACATGAGGTCAGTAGGGATTGGGGAGATTTACTAAATACAAAGGCACCAGGTGACCTTGGGCCTTATACACAAAGACAAAGAGGTGCAATGGTGGAACAAACCCAGTGCCCCATAGTGAGGAACTCAATGTGCCCCTTGATTTAAATTGGGTTCTTAATCCCCCTGAATGTTAGAGATGTCTTCACTAAATTGCTTGGTGTTGCACATCCCTCTGTCAATCAAAAGGTTAAATCAGTGATACTGTTTACCTGCATCCAGTGGGGCACTTGGTTTGTTCCAGATCATCATAGTGGATGACCCCCACTGAGTGACGCATTTGTGTTCAAGCAGACATATGGCGGCACTCAGCTGGGAAACCTGTGGTTCTCTAGAGGATGTGGACTACAACAGCCATCACCCTCAGCTGGCTTTGCTTGATGGCAATTATAGTCCAAGAACAGCTGGAAAGCCACCAGGTGGCCTTCCCTTATCTATACTTAGTGTGTATCCGTGTTCCCAGCCTAGTTAAAGGAACAGTAACACCTGAAATGGACCTGGGGTTACTCGCGGTTAAATCTCCCCGTACTCCAACGGCACCTGTAACAATTCTCTATTTGTTTTCGGAATCCAGTCCCCTGGGGACTCTCATTTCAGCTTTCTACTGGGCTCCCGTTACAACAGGAATCTTTATCATGTGTCCCAAAAGTGATAGTGTTTTATTGTCTGTTACCGGCCTTGAGATAAGACATCTGCCTTTCTGAGTAGCAGAGCCGTGGGCTCTAATACCAACACATTAACCACATTAGCTGTGTACACACAATTAACATCTGTATAGGAGAGTCCACACATGCATTACACATGAGAGCTCAGGATTCAGTTTTACAGATTAATGTAAATAAATAACTGTGACAGATACTAGCTGGACGTACTCGGTATTACACGGCCCAATGTCATTTCTCTGGTGTTTGTGTTCCTTTAATATCTGAATCACTGCGTGTATTATATTAATTCCAAGTTTCTCACAATGTACTGCAACGCCAGCTACAGCGGAACACTGAAATAAACGACTGGTAATAATACTAATTGGTTATGAAGCATTTAATTAATTGTAGGGTGTGCGTCAGCGTTTGTACTAACGGGAAGTGCACTGCAGTGGGTTTGTGTACGATCCAACTGAGTCATAGTACAGAGACTAAAACCCCCACGTCATTACTGACCTAACCCTTTTAGCACCAAAAGAGGAATCCGACGTGATACCCCTTTGCTGCTCAAAGGGTTAAACTGTGTTTTTAACACCTTGAATGCTAGAAGCAATGCATTAGAGGTTTCTCTGGCTTTCGAGGAGTCAAAACCGCATAGAAATCAATGGGAACTTTTGGGTTTGTTCCAGAATGGCGGCATAAGAAACAAGTAAACGTTACCAATGAGTTAAATCAGACTTGTAACACCTGGAATTCTAGGTCTCCAATGCGTTCAAACCAGCAGGGGAGGGCTGGCCTGGGGGGGCAGGGGGGCAATTGCCCCCTGGGCCGGTCATATGTCTGGGCTGGTGGGCCACTGTCTCACTTAATCTTCATCTTGTTGCTATAAATGGAGCAACACTAGTGATACCACAGAGCTTACAATTGAAATGGTGCTATACAAATTATACCACAAAGCTACAATCCAAATGAGGCTACACTAGTTACATAACCCATTTCCACTGTAAGCTCTATAGTATCACTAGCGTATCTTTACTTAAATTATAAGCTCTGTAATATCAGTAGTTTATCCCACTTTAATGTGAGCTATGTGGTATCGCTTTACTTCACGATATTAATGCCACGTTTAAAATTAACAAAAGGAGGTGGGCTTTGAGAGTGGGCTCAAACAATAGTAGAAATGGGCCGCTTGATTGTATTTGCCACCCGGGCCACAAGTTGTCAGCCCTCCCCTGCAAACCAGTGACAGTCCGGACAGTTTATTTGTAACAAATGGTGCATTTGATTTGCAGGAGAATTGTGCCTGTGTCCCTTAGTATTATGGTGTCACACCGAGTCCTTTATTCAGAACTGGGGAGACCCACTGTATAACCTTGTCAGTTCATGGGTCTCTGGAGTCTTGGAATCAGCTCTTCCAGTGAATGGATGACATGTTCATCAGGGATGTTCCATCCATCCGGTCTGGTGTCGTTCTCAGCCTGGACCAGGTAACTATACATACCAGCTTCCCGAGCCGCTCGGTAATCCTTCACGTAGTCATCGCCTACATGCACAGCTTGATCTGGTGCCACCTTTGCCAGACTCAAAGCCCTGTGAAAGATTCCTACATCAGGTTTAGCAATTCCAGCGCTCTCAGAGGTCAACACGAACTGAAAGTGTCCATCCAGGCTGCAATGTCTCAGGACCTCCTCCAACCTCCGGTCAAAATTAGAGATGACCATCATCTTGAGTCCCAGGTTCCTGCATGCCCCCAGGGTTTCCCGGGCACCTGGCATCACTTCCCAATTCTGGGCCGTGCAGAAATCACGGTACAGTTTTTCTGCCAGGGGTTTGATGGACTTCTCATCTTGGACACCGGAAAGACGGAAAGTCTGACACACCACGTCGAGCCACCACTGACGAGAGGTCATGCCCTGGCTCAGGCCATAGTTGGGAAATAAGCGACAATACGTTCTGTAGGCATTTCGGAAAGATGTATCCAGTGAGGTCGGGTCAACGTGAAGACCGGTCTTCTTGGCTTCTGCATGATACTGCTGCCCGACCGGGAGACGTAGACGCAGTATGGTGTCCTTCACGTCCCACGTCAGAAGCTTCAGTCTCATTTTATGTCGACTGCTCAATCTGTGAAGAAATAACAGACATTGGACTGTATTCAGGATAAAAAGGAACAATTCTTTGGCAAACCAACTGCACCATAGGGGACACATTCCCAATGATTTAAAGGAGCAGTAAACTTTTTTTTATGAAAATACATATTTTACAGAGCTTTTCCTGCTGAATAAAACAAGGTCACTCCCATCGCTGTCAGATGTTTTATTCAAAATTTATAGCAGTTTAAATAATCAGGAAGTGAGTTTACTGTGTTTACTTCCTGATAGTTCTAACTGACAGGAAGTGGCTTTACTGTGTTTACTTCCTGACAGTTCTGACTGACAGGAAGTGAATTTACTGTGTTTACTTCCTGATAGTTCTAACTGACAGGAAGTGACAGGCAGTTTCTATCACATTCTATGGAGAACTGTTATGTCTCTGACTTTTCTGACTTTCCTCTCCATTAGAATCTGACAGGAAATCTAATTAGAATTTGACCACTAGAGGGCACTGCTAATGTAAAAAAACATGGGTTTAAACTGTAATAACTCTGGAAATATAAATCTCTCGGCAGTGGGAGTACCCTTATTTTACTCAGTAGGAAAATCCCTACAATATATATTTTTTCATAAAAAAAGTTTACTGCTCCTTTAAATTGCAGCTACCATGTGGATAATGCTCTGTTCAGCAGATCTGCTTCCTTGGGATCCACTGTAGCAGAAGAAGACCAAATGATGAGTCTGGAGCTACCAAGAGCCCATCCGGACCAACAGGAAAGGGAAATGGGATCTAACGAGAGAGAGTCTGCGGCTCCTCCATCCTGAACTGT
Source organism: Rhinophrynus dorsalis (assembly GCA_037306005.1). Lineage (NCBI taxonomy): Eukaryota > Metazoa > Chordata > Amphibia > Anura > Rhinophrynidae > Rhinophrynus > Rhinophrynus dorsalis. Next base: position 2,845,623 of record CM074726.1, read on the forward strand.
ATTACTGAGGTCTCTTATCTCCTCCTTCACCTGCACACGCTGCCCCCAATGTGCTGGAGATCTCTAGCATTCGATGGCTTAAAAACCCTTTTAAATTAAGTAGCCCCCATGATGCAGATAGTTTGCTCCAGAATTGCTCCACTTTTAGCTTCATGAATATGATGTATTGTTCATTAAAGCAGCACTTTCACTCTGTATAAAGTCTCCCTCCAGTAATTAAGCATATGGCAACGAGCGTCATAATAATTCTATTAGATCTCAGGAGTGCGCGATTCCTAAATAATCCTTAATATTCAGAGAGTGACGGACAGGTTAGTGCCATCTGCGCAGTTGTCCCTTCTGGTTACCTTGTGGCACAGTGCAATGCTTCCTAGAGGAGACCGGGACTGACAGCGCAGGCGCACAGACGTCTCTAAGACAAGATGTCTGCGCTGATGCTTCTGGTCTCCGAAGATTTAGGTTTACTTCTGAATCAGGTACTTCTGAGATCTAATAGGACTATTATGAAGCTAGCCGCCATCTGTTTAATTATTGGAGGGCGGCTTTATACAAGGTGAGTAAGGTTATATATGTCATTTTCTACCACATAATAAAAATGAGATTATGCATAAAGTAAATTAAATCTGTACAGATGATATAGACAGCTCCTATATCAGTACTAATCATACCTGGAACAGAGGATAGACAGCTCCTATATCAGTACTATTAATACTTGGAACAGAGGAACAGCAGGGGGTGGTGTACAGTAACTGACACAGTAGTAGAAGGAGCTTTGTGGACTCTGTGGGTTAAGAAGAAGTTTAGTAACTAGATCCAGGGGTCGAACTGAAGATTTCCAGATGAGGACTGATTTCAAAATTAAAGGAAGGAAAGACATTGAGGCAGATGTACTAAGAAAACAGAGTAATTCAGGAGTAAATATCCATAGCGCTGATTTAAATGGGACTTTAACCCTATAAGGAGCACAGATGTGTGCACACTGATCTGTCTGTGTTTATCAGACGTTTTACAGTATTGTGCGTGTTCTATATAGACAGGCCATAAAATCAGTCAAGGTATACCTTGTGCAACACTTATGAATGTGATGGCGCTGGACTACTGACACCTGCTGGTGAGATGGATTTAGGGTGACAACGAAAAACATAGATCCTGTATCACGAACATCTGGGCACCCCTCACTTTAGACTCTACTTTCTATTTAAAGGGATAGTAACACTTTACGTAAAAAATATATATCGTTTACTGCTTATCTTCCTCAGTAAAACAAGGGTACGCCCACCACTTAGAGGTGTTTCATTTAGAAATTACTGCAGCTCAAACTTGATTTTTTTTCCTTAGGTGTAATAACTCAATGGCCTGAAATGTTACAGTGGTTGCTAGCCGTTGACCATAAACCTCTATGGGATGGTGTAGCAACAGCTCCCCTGTAAAGTTTCAGGCCACTGAGATATTGCAGTTCAAACTTGAATTCTTTAGGTGCAGTAACATTTGAATAAACCACCTCTCAGCAGTGGGAGTTGGCTATGATATATATTTTTTAAATATTAAGTGTTACTATCCCTTTATATTAACCGTTTGCTTTGCAACGTGTTTGTCACACCTCCGGCACACAAAGGGTTAAACAAGTGTAAAACGACACTGCGGTGAATTGCTAATGGAATCTAATCTACAGTGTTAATCCAGGAATGTGCTAACTGAAGTATGTAATAAATTAGTGCTGAAATTGTTAATAATTCCCAGTTTAACCAGAAATGGGCAGCGCTGTTAAAACTAGAACCTACAACAGACCACTGACACTGCCTACATCCTATAACCTGCTACGGGCCGGAGCAGTGCGTAGCTAACGGAAACGCAATTCATCACGCACCTCGCCGGTCCGTAACCCTTTAGGGACCAGAGAGATTTGCATGTATTGTGTGACAATCATTGAACACCTATCTGGTTCTGAGAAGGTATATAAAAAAATATTATTAGATATACACACACACACACACACACACTTTGCTTGCGAACATAGTATCAACAGATTGTTCCACACATATCCCTGAAGGGGTTAAGCACGCTTTATGGTGTGCAGGGCAGTGCTCATAAGCAACTGTCTAGAGTTTCAAATTTTAATAGGAGCCTCAGCTGTGCTGGCCACACCCACATTCTGAATAGAGGGTGTGACCTGAGAAATCTTAATGTCCCTATGCCAGTTTATACACCTTTTTTACAAGCTATTATTTAACTCTCTGTGTGCTAGAAAGATCTCCAATGCCTAGCTCTCTCTAGCAACCAACTGGTTAAAGCTATTTTCGTTCTTGCTTGTTATAGCCTCTCTGTGACAGGAACAGTGGATGGGACTGGAGGAGGAGTCATGTGAGGAGTAGGGGTGTGGCTATGGGTGGAGCTAAGTGCACATAGAATGCCTTGCCTAAGGAAGTCTGGTATGTAAACCCTGCCCTGCCTATCACAGTTCCCTTGGCACACAGTCTTAAGAAGAAATGCCAAGGGTATAATTGAAATGCCAGGCACATCCAGGGACAAGCTGCGTCTCACCCAGAAGGCTCTTCAGGACTAGGAATGATCTAATGAGAGGCACAGACTGGGCAGACTGTGGTGTTAAAGTAACAGTAACCCTTCATTTTCACTTCACATATTGCATGTCTTTATACTTATTAATAATAATCATAATAACATTATTTTCATTTTCATTAACTTTTTACATTTTATGATCCTGCCAGTGATCTCCCTGAATCTGTTTGCAGACAGCTTTCTGTTGAGGAACATGGAAGCAGGTCTAGTAATACAATGTAAAGCAGATATCAGACAGAGCACTCAGTCTTCGGGGATAGTGTTACAATGTATCACTAGCCCACTTTATACAGGCAGAACAATAGGAATAAGTCAATGTTAAGGTCTTTACCCCTTTAACGACTGGAAGGTGAGTCTTCTGTTAGAATCACTGTTACATATGAAGTTTCTGTATCTAGTAATACTCACACCCCTCTCCCTGTATTATTACTACATATGCAATTATCACCTGGAATTCCCAATGCCCCTCAGCCCCTTCGTACAGCAGGATCATCACAGGAACCGGTTTATCCAGGTACAGACTGCAGCGAGTGGATCACCAAGTCACAGGTTTCCCTGAAACCTGTGGCTTACTCACCGAGACCTTCACTGTCATACACACCCAGCGGCTGAGAAAACGAGAACTAACCTCCTTCTAAAAATAACCCCCAATTACAACATCTTCACTCGGTGGCGGATGTCATGTGTGTGGAGGCGGACATGACAGTTACTTCAAACTGAACCACACACAGGGCATGAGCCTACTTAAACATTTATTGACTAAAAAGGCATGCAATGCATTGCAAAGCAATGTATTACCTGTACTTCAAAGGGTTAAAATGATAATGTGCAGAGGGTGAAGTTTGTGAACTGAGGTCCTGTTACCAACTGTCATTTCTGCCTCTCCAAACATGACACCCAGGACTGACTGAAAGTATTGCCTCTTAGAGAAAAGCAAAAGGGCGACACTCAAATCAGCCATTAGGATTTCCTAGCCTGGATAAGTTCACTGGCGGTAGGGGTATAATTACATGAAATTTATCTAACGTCTGATTGACCCGTATGTGACTTTCCTCTATTTCCAAACACACGTGTATCTCAGAAGACAAAAATATCGTTTAACCCGTTCTGTGCTGGGGTTTCTTTGTCACTTAGGAGAATGCAGTTCATGTCCACATACAGCAATGGACCAGGTCTGGGATACACCAGCTGCACCACAGGGAGCAGATATACATCATTAAATGTCCATCCATTTCTTTACTGTTGAATGCTAGAGAGCTCTCCAATACATTGTGTACAACTCTGCACTGCGGTGTGATAACGAGAAGATACCTCCATAGAAAATATAGAGGCTGGAGAATGTAACCCTGTAGTTATGGTGAAAATCCTACGACTTCCCTGGTATGATTATTAGGGCTGTTTCTGTATATTTTGCATTTTTTTCCTATTGGAGAAAATAAATTCCACTGTGATAAAAAGGGAAGCGATTTGACAAATGTAAAAAGCATCTCCTGATATATACCGATTATATAGGTTCAAAATATGACAACTAGACTGTTGGGTTTTAAATTGTTTTTCTCCATTCTTAGGACAAATTCTATAGTGGAAAAACCATAAAAGAATGTAAGAGATGCAAAACTGCAATCATAACTACTAATGGGATTTCTGCGGATGTTTCCTGCATGCAACCCCAGGCTTCTCGATTTATATTGGGGCTTCAAATATGGCATCTTTTCCTGGGTGCAGTCAATTCTTTATGTAGAAGTTAATGAAAATGATGTATGATTCACTGATACTAGTGATGATTACTCAAAGGTTTGGCCCCAAATCAGGCCATTATCAAGATCTAATGGCCTGAGTTTGGACCAAAATATTGGCCAATTAACATTGCTCCTGTTTGCATCATATCAAGAGTCCTATGAATACGTAATTTTATATATGTGTTTATGAAGTGACATCGGCTAATAGTCAGGCACATATGCACTGTGCTGCTTTATGTAATAGAACTAAAAATGTAAATATTGAAATAATATATTAAAAAAATTATATATATTTTCAGTGCTCTCAACACAAATTATCGTTTTTTAATTAGATATGTCACAATGCACTGGACACCCCTCTGTCACTCAATTTGTTTACATTTTATCAAGTCTGCACACTTGATCCCTTACTTGTCTCTCTCTCTGGTTTGGCAAAGTAAACGTCTGGTTACCACAAACAAAATGCATAATGCCTGGTGTTGTCTTGCACTGGGTTAAACTATACAGAGGAGGATCAACTGTTCATCCCACAAGAACATATCTCATTTCAGAATCAAGCCGTGACCCATACATTCAGGACCCAACCTAGAGACATTATTTGTGTTCATAACAAAGTCAGGACTGTAACCATGATCTGGGCAGGGAGAGAGATGGAGGCTACGCGCACAGGGAAAATAAACAGGGAACAATATTGGCAGGGTGAAGGCACGTACCCTCTACATCAGGGGGTAATCACCTGCTGGACCACCAGCTGTTGGAGACTATAACTCCCATCATCCACAGCCAAAACCTGGATAAGAATTATGGGAGTCCTAAACACCAACAGCTGGATGGCCAACAATTGACTACTGCTCCCATAAAACATGTATCCTCAACTATAGTCCTATGGGTGTCTCAACAGTGCAGGGATTAAAGTTCATCATCCCACGGCACTGGAGGGTCCACCATTAGCACAGGTCAAGTGTGGGGAACCTGTGGTTCTACAGCTATTTCACTATAATACCCATCATCTCCACCCAGACACTGGGAAGCCATAGAGTGCGGACCCCTGACCTAGGAGCCAGTGAGTGACCCCCCTGTGGTCAAGTGAAGACATCCCGAGAAAGCTGGGTGGTCGTGATGTTAGTATATTGCTGTAAATTGTCACATGGCAGTTTTCACTGTGAAATGTCCATAATAAAACACTGTATCTAGTGAAGGCCCCACTCAAATCAATAGGGATTGGGGACATTTTATTTATCCCCAATGGGGCAGTTGGCTTAAACCAACACATCTCCATTTTTACTTTGTATAGGTGGCCCTGACTTTTATTACTCCTAAAGTCAGTGTGTCTGGTAATTCACCAATGCACCCAGGCTACTGTATGAAGTAATAGTGGTGCAACTCCGGAACAGATAGGGAATATTGTAATACATTGAACTCCCCATAGATTTCTATGGCAATGTTCACCTCCTGAATCATTCCCTTTCACAAGAAAGGAGATTTGGGAATGTTTATTGTTCCCTAAAGTGCAGCTGGTTTCCTCCAGAATTGCACCACTTTTACTTAGTGCATCAGCCTCTCTGACACACTGAAGTAATAAGGGAAAGTGGAGCAATTCTAGTGCAAAGCAAAGGCAACACAGTACAATTCAGTCTCGATTTAACCATTTGAGTGCCAGAGGGCTTCCGTTGCGTGCCCCTCTGGCAATCATAGGGTTAAATGGGATTTTTTTAAACTTATTGACTGCTGATTGAGATCTCCACCGCATTGCAAACCAGGGGAGCTCAGTAGCACTCAAAGTGTTAAATGAGTCATTTAAATGAATGTGAATTTGTAGGAGCTCCTGGTGGTACCCCCACAATTGCTTCCCTTTACATAGTACATCACCCCTAGTGGACCCCCCCCAGAACCACACATACTGGGGTGGACAAACCAAGGCCCCTCCAGCTGCTGACGACCCCTGTCCGCCCACTAACCCTGGGACTTGTAGTCTTCTACAGCTAAAGAGCCGCAAATTGACAGCCCAGCCGGTACATGTACCTGTCACTTCCTCCTCACACGTGACCCGCCGGAAGTACAGGTCGAAGACAGCGGAAGTCTTCGGTCCGCTGGTTTTATTCCTCCTCCCCACACTGGGACACAAGACACGCTCTGAAAGGGTTCTGTGTAAAGATAGAGATACTATAGTAGAGGGGAGGGAGCTTGTGTCTGAGCAGTGGACTGGTCACTTATCCACAAACATTTGTGTGTGTATATATATATATATATATATATACGACAGAAAAGCACATACACATTTGTACACATACCTGGGAACTCTCAGGGTTTAGACCTAAATCTCAGGGTGAAGGGCCAAATTCTCAGGGTGAGAGAGATGTCTGTGATACCTACTAAAATAATTGCCACCATTAAAATGTTTCTTTAGTATCTACATTGGTGCCATTTGTACCAGAAAAGCCGTAGGACATGTCTAGAGTTGCCACCCAGCCGGTATTTTACCGGCAGGCCGGTAAAAAATTGGCTTCCCTCCAATGTTAAGTCTATGGAGGGAATGCCATGGCCGGTATTTTTTTGAAGAAAAGGTGGCAACCCTAGACATGTCCTGCTGGTCGTGTTTGTGTTTAGGCAGTGAGATCTCTAAGTTGTAACTTGTTAAAGGTTCCTTGCGGACCGACTGGAGCACCTCCGAGTTAGAGCAAGCAGGTACGTATTGCATAAAATCTATATTATAGGAAGATTTAAGGGTTAATATTCCAAAGATCTCAGGGTCAGCTCATTTGGAAAGTTCCCAGATATGTTTATATATATATACTAGAGTTGCCAGATCATCCGTTTAACCCCTTCGCATCCTGTGACGTAACCCGGACCGTCACGCTGGTCTCACGCTGTAATACCGGGGACTGAAGTTGATCGCTCCAAGACCGGAGCGATCTCTTTCAGTCCTACGTTGTACGTGCTAGAACTCGTGATCAGTCACATGGGACGGCACGTCGAACTCGCCTATCTGGTCCTTAAAGGACCAGACACCCTGGGACCGCTGGTCCTTAAGGGGTTAAAAGAGGGCAAGTATGAAAAATGCCCGCTGTAGGGCTCCAGTGATTAATTTTTAGATTGCAACGATTCCCATGTATCAATACAGCAGGCTTTTATTGTACGTGGCCTCTTTTAAAAGGATGGTCTGGCAAATCTTATACATACACACTTATACACACACCGACACATAGCTGTGGCAATCCCAGAATTCCTAAGTGTCCCGCTTTAGGAGGGACAGTCCCGGTTTGTGACTTAAAACCCTCTGTCCCACCCTGGTGTCCCTGTGTTTAGGAGATCAGACTGGTGTGTATAGAAGTGTATCACATTAAAGGGATAGTAATGTCAAATATTTACAAACATGAATCTTGTTGGCATTAAAAAAGATCAAGCAAGTCAACGAGAGAGCCACTCTCCCAGTGCCATCTCTCGAACCTTTATGGTTTGAGAGATAATCATAGTTAAAGTTCCCCCCTCCCTCCCCTTTCCCTGACGTGTGCAGGGGGCTATATGGATGGGATGGGGTACATTTGTCAGATGTAGGCTCGGATATTTTAACTCTGGTTTGCAGGATTGAATAGAAAAATAGCAAAAGAAGTGGCGGCAAAAGAGGGTGAGGTTAACACCTCTACCCGCTTTTGGGTGGTGGCAATGAGGCATTCCCTGACTCATGGGGTATCAGAAAGACAGTAGAAGGTTGCGGTTGGGCGGGCCTAGCCGGAAACTGCCTTTGTGGTCAGGCTCGGCGAAGGCAGGACCTAGAAGGTTGCAGTTCGGCGGGCCTAGCCGGAAACTGACTTTGTGGTCAGGCTTGGCGAAGGCAGGAAGGGCGCAGGCCTAACCACCTGGTTGGTTGTGGTACAACAGTGGCACTGTGTGGTCAGGCACAATGGGGGCAGAAGAGAGGGGCTGGCGCCAGGTGTGTGAGGGGGTAGGGGCATGGGGACCAAAAGACATTTTGGGGATGCCCTGTGGAACCCCCTCGTGGTAGCAGCTGGGTTGGCAGGGTGGCTCAGTTGCTATCAGTGGGGGGGGGAGGGTGGAAGGTTTGGAGACGTCCGGCCTGCCCTCCCCAGACATGGACGGTTTTTGGGTTGGAGTGCGGGGCTTCTCAAGTGAGGGCAGCCGGAGGCAGTTGAGATCTGGCTGCAGTGGTGGTCAGTTGCAGGCGGGGCCTGGTCACCATCACCAGGTGAGTGAAGGGAAAGCCGCATTGGGGTGGTGCTGTGCACGGTATTAGTCTGTGATGCTAGGAAATAAAATACTTCTTTTTGCCACAATCATGAAGTATGTGTCTGTTTCTTGAAGGATTGGAAAGTAACTGTGGGGCTGAGCTCCTTAAGAAATCCTTCACTGGAACAGTCTTCTAAGTGTGCATACAAACCAAGCACACTTTGTAGACTGTTCCACTGAAGGATTTATTTTTCAATATCTCGATCTCAGCTCTGCTGAAAAGTCTCTGCCGGTCCCGAGACCGGATTCCCCTGCAGTCAGCTATAGCACTGAGGTCAGGTAAAAGGGAGGGAGGGGAAACTTTAACTACGATTATCTCTCAAACCATTAAGGTTTGAGAGATGGCACTGGGGGCATTTAGTTTAATTTTTCAATGACTACAAGATTCATGTTTGTAAATTTGACATTACTATCCCTTTAAATCCCTGTGTGTAGGAGATCAGACTGAGTGGTGTGTATATAAGTGTATCACCCTGATGTCCCTGTGTTTAGGAGGTCAGACTGTGTGGTGTTTATAGAAGTGTATTACCCTGGTGTCCTTGTGTTTAGGAGATCAGACTGTGTGGTGTGTATATAAGTGTATCACCCTGGTGTCCCTGTGTGTAGGAGATCAGACTGTGTGGTGTGTATATAATGGTATCACATTGCTCCACAGCAATAAAACTCACTTTATTGTTTGTATAAATCTCAGTATATGTGTGTAGAAATGAGTCGGTGTAAATAAAACACTTTGGTCTTGCTCTAAATCCATTTTTCAGTTAGACAAAGAGATATCAATAGGTCATGAAATTACCTAAAAATTCTTGCTAATGACCCACCCGCCAAAACCGAAGTGTCCCTCTTTGGCCATTTGACATGTTTTCCTGCACTCCACAGTTACCAGTTTGTCTTTGTCATTCCAGAAGAGCTTACTGATCAGCCCACGAGCAGTGCGACATCAAATACTTTCCCCCAACTTGCTGAGAAACAGCAACTTCAGTACAATTAATTTTAAGCGCTATCAGGATAAATATATTTATATACATATCTTTGTGGCTATTTAGGCTTCAACATGCTCTTTTATCCTAGTAGCTTATATTTTTCCTATGATTAACTCACAACACATAAGGAAAAACAAGTCTGTGTTCAGTTTATTTTGGTCTCACAGTCACATACAAGGACAGCTTATGGCCTGTATTTATCAGCTTATCAATTGCTCTACGGTAGTGTCTGAATGAAGCCTTCCCACGGCTGGTAAACAGGACAGATCACATCATCAGAAGATTGAGTGTTGTATCAATCACATGACCAGAAGACAAATGTGGAACAGAATTATTTAACCCTGTAACGACCAGTGAGGTTTGTAATAAGTTGCGCACCCCTCTGATCTATAATCCTTTGAGTGCCAGAGAGGTATGCAACGCATAAACCCTCTGCGTGGCATACACCGCTTGCTTACCCCTTTTTACAATGCTAAAAACAACATATTGTTGGGCCTTTCCTGCTGATAAAGTTTACTGCCATTGCTGGGGGAAATCACGTGTTGTTTAATATATTAGCAGTGCCATTTGGTTCCTAGGCACTTCTATTGCATTCTACGGCAGAGGTGACCCTCTTGCTACAGATCTGAAGTGTTTGAACACTTCTAATGTTTGACTGAAGCATCTCATAGCAGTGGGGCTTCCCTTGTTTTACTCAGCAGGAAAAGCTTTTCATAATAAAAGTTTAGCGATCCTTTAACAAGTAATGGATACAATGTTAAAAAAATGAAGTTCACTAGCATAATTCATAATATTGTGTTTCTGTTTCTAAAGCAGCAAATGGGAACATAAAAATATAATCTGGTCAAACAGTGAGGTCCAGGTGCAGTCTGAATTGTGTGACCCCTCAAATGACAACATATTACAGCAGCAAGTCTGAGACTTCACCCTGGACTGATTGTTAACATGGAGATAAGGTCAGTCTGGATACCTGTGGGACATTTACTAGTTAAAGTGATAGTAATGTTTCATAATAAAAGCAGCTCTAATTAATCATCATAGTATTTGGACTTTGGAGAGTGTTATTTCAATTCTGTTAGAGTTGTAGTACAAGAGTAATTCAATGACAAAGTATCCCCCTCCCGCCCCTTTTACTGATGTAACACTGCTCAGCCAGATCAGAAGGGAGGTGCCCAGGTAGACTGCAGAGAGGGACAATCTTCAATTAAGATAAGGGAAAAACCTGAAAAGCTTGTCAAGGGGGGCAGGGCTTTCATTGTTCTCATAGGAAGAAGATTGTCCCCTGCTGTTATCTGTCTGGTCTATGGACTGGATTCCACATCTGAGAAGAGGTGGCTTACACTAGGTAAAAGGGGCGGGAGGGGAAACTTTCCTTGTGAATATCTCTCAAACCATAAAGGTTTGAGAGATAAGACTTATATTGTTCTTCATGTTTTTTTTAATGCCTACAAAATAAAATAAAGATAAAACAAAGTATTACTATCCCTTTAACTCCCTGACAGATCGGCCTATTACCGGCTAACCTGGGAGAGAAGCTACAAAGCAAGTGTCTTAGTTTTTCTACGTACAAAGGCAAAGTGTCACTTGGAGAGGGTTTTTTTTTTAACTGTGTCCCTTAAATACACTACAGCAGCATGCCACTGTAAGTGCTTCCCTGACAGATAGGACATCATATGGGCAACACTGCACTACGAGTAAATCAAAGTAAGAGGAAGGGTCCATGACTCCTCTAACCTTGTATCACCGATGCACTGGAAGTAAGCAATGAGAATGTGCCTGTATTTATCTCAAACCTCGTCCTCACAGCGGGACTCTGCTTGGGATAATGGTAACGTGGGCATGCTGCTCTAAGAGCAAGGAAGGAGAAAGGGTCCGCCGCTCCTTGCATCACTGGTGCAGTGTGATCACTGAGCAAGTGCCTGCATTTTATCTCAAACCCCTCCTCCTCCTCCCAGCAGGGCTCTGCTTGTCATAATGGTAACTGGGTAACATGATAAAAGCAGGAAGTGGTGAGGAGGTGTGAGATGAAATGCAGGTGTATGCTCGGTCCCGACTTACACTGCATCAGTGATACAAGTACATAGACACTTCCTCCTACCTTACTCCTAGTGCAGCATGCCCAGCGGGTGACCTTGATATCTGGGGAAGGTATTTACTGTGGCACTCTGCACTAGTGTTTCAGGGGACATTGGGACATAAGTGAATATACAGTTCTCAAGGTGATATTCCCCTTTAAACACAGTATCCTGCATGGAACTGAAATGAACTCATGACTGATCAATTTTCATTTGGTTTACATGGATTTCGGTAAAAGGTCTATAGATTAACCCTTTGAGTGCCAGAGAGGTATCCAACGCATTTCAGCACTCAAAAGGTTAAAAGTATTTTGACACAAAACACAGCTACAACAGGAAAAATAATGAGTCCTCTGAAGTTAAGGCACGTCAGTTTTCTGTATACAGAGAGAGGACATAGGGTCTTTACACAGATAATGGATGAGAACAACTGTCACATCCAGGGACAGGCAACATACGGTTCTCCAGCTGTCTGCTGGAAACTGCAATGCCCTTCATCCCCAATAAGCCAGAGGCTGTTGTAGTCCCCAACAGCTGGGGGGGCACATGTTGCCTACCCTTGCTCTAGGGAGCGTTACAATCAGTGTGAAAGGCAGATGTAGGCAGGGGAATTAAATAGTTAAGAATGCGTTTATAAAATAGGAAATATATAACCAGTCTTTGCATTTAATTTCCAGTTTAACTCTTTGAATGCCAGAGGGGAGTTCAACGCATTGTCCCATCCAATCTGGAATTCAAAGTATTAAATGCAATTAAACAATGAAAACAGAACAGTGAGATAGCCTCTTACCCTGCTAGCAGCAAAAGGGTTAAGCTTACATTTTTGTTACTACATGTCTGAAGGGGTTAAACTATGTCTAAATTAAAAATGCACCATGCATTATCCCAGCAGTATTTGAACACATCGCTTTGCAATGTGTTGCACACTTGTCTGGCCCTTAAAGGGTTACATTTAAATCCTATTACTGCACCCCTGGTGGCGCTCTTCTGAAATGAAAAGCGTTGGGATGGGGGGTTTGATTAACCCGCTGAATGCCAGAACCACATGCAACACAACGAGCTGCAGAGCCCTCTGACACTTGGAGGGTTAATCGTTTGAGTGCCAGAGGGTGCGCAATGCATTGCATACCCTTTGGCATTCATAGGGTTAAAAGTAGGTGTGAGGAGATGTTCGCTCCCAGAAAACAAGGACTCAGCGCAGGTTCCTCCCCCCGGGCCGCGTTACGCTTCCTTTATCCACTTCAGTAGTTGGGGAACGTAATACGTTATAATGATGTCAGCACCTGCGAGGGAAGGCGCAGATCAGAGGGCATTAGATCATTTTTATGCGTTAATATTCCTTTAACTCTTTAAAGGGATAGTAAAGTCGCCTGAGAAGTATTAGCTGTATTGTATATATAAAAGAAAGAGATTACTTGAGATTAGTTATATCTCTCACACTGTTACGCTTTGAGAGATATACAATATTAAACTTACCCCTTCCTTCCCCTTTTCTTGACATGAGCTGTAAAGCTGTCAGAGCGAGATTCTGGTCACGCAACCAGACGGAGGCTCTCCAGGAAAGCCAAAATATCGATACCTAAATATAAATACTTCATTGGAACGTTCTACAAAGTGTGCCTGGTTGCAAGCACACTTTGTAGACCGTTCCAATAAAGTATTTATTTTTAGGTATTGCTATTTCAGCTCTCTGTGGAGCCGCCGGCTGGTCTCCTGACCAGGATTTCATGCTCTCAGCTATACAGCTGACGTATGAGAAAGGGGCGGGAAGGGAGAACTTTATCCTCGTATAAAGGTTTGAGAGATGTGACTAACCTCAAGCAATCTCTTTGTTTTATATCTACAATACAGCTAACACTTCTCAGGTGACGTTACTATCCCTTTAAAGCAGTGATTCTCAACCAGGGTGCCGTGGCACTTTGGTGTGCCACGGACATCAGCTTAGGGTGCCCCATCTTTTTTATGAAGACTAATAAAAATCGATTTTTAAATAAAGATTTATAGAAATTGTTCTGCTCAATATGTTTAGTTTTGTTATTATGATTAAAAGACCTAATAATAACAATATATTTATGTATGGTACCTTCATAATGCCCTTGATAAAGTAAATTAAATATGTTAGGGGTGCCCCGAATGATCTAGATTACGTGTCAGGGGTGCCCCAAACAAAAAAAGATTGAGAACCACTGCTTTAAAGCCTGGAGGTTTGTGCAATGCCTTCAGAAGCAATGTGTTGTATGGAACGTTTAGTCTGTACAGAGCAGATTGGTACAACTGGATTCTCACAGAGGTGCACGTTCTGTTTTAGTATTAATGTCCTTTAATGCATAGTGTGAAGAAAGAGATAGACTGGAGTACAAAGACAGACACACAGACATTTGGGCCTACGCACAGAAAGTCAGATGATAGGAGAGAGACAGTGAGGCAGATGTACTAATCAATAGTGGAGCAATTTTGGGTAAAACCAACTGCACCATAGGGAACAGAAAAACATTCCCAAATTCCCTTTGATGTAATTTGGACTTTTAAGTGTCTGAATGACAGCGAGGTCTGTGGCACATTGGGAGATGCAGTCACTTGGCACCAGAATGGCTGTACTTGTGTCTCTGTGCATATGGCCCAGTCCGATGGTATTAGTGGAAGAGACAAACAGAGAGGTGTGTAACAGAGATCATGGACAGGGGGCGGAGAAAGCCGGCACACTTACCAGCTCTCCGGAAACCCGTCATAGCCTCCAGCACAGCAACCTTGAGGTTAAACGCTCCAGCCTGTGCCCCGTGCCACAGCATGGCGTATTCACCCGACACATGGTACACTGCCAGGGGCAGCGCTGGGTGCTGGAAGAGATACAAGAAGATGGGGGAGATTCTAGCAGCTGCACCATGGACTTGGAAATGGTGATATTTAAAGGAGAAGTAACAACTCCTGATAAAAACCTCTCAATTTATCTAATGTGGCCAGAAAAACCTAATGACCCCTATGAATATTCCCATGCTCCTTGGTTCATGAGATAACATCTTCACTCAGTCCTGGATGTCAGGACCACGGGGGTGGACATGACAGTTACTGGAAGTTAATTTTAAACAAAAGAAGTCCATGATCCTATTTAACTCTTAAAGGACCATAGCTGTGTACACTGCATTGCAATGCAAAAAGTTGAACTCTTCGGGTCCGTAAAAGGTTAAGATTGACATGCAGCGGGTGGGAGAATGTCTCCTAAACCCTTTGAGTGCCAGAGGGGTATGCAATGAATTGCACACCCCTCCGGCACTCAAAGGGTTAAAGATCAGATCTTTGTACCAGAGACCACAATAAATACCACTTGGTTTTACCTTGTCCTTCACCTCTCGTACCAGGTCCAGATATGGCATCCCAGGCTTCACCATCAGCATGTCGGCTCCCTCCCGCACATCGCGGTCCTGTGCAGACAAGAGAGGGCAGTGAGAGGGCGCTGCTGCCAGGAGGGTGTACAAAGCAAAGACAGATCAATTCCGGGGCAGATCAACTGCACCAAAGGGGGGAATGAATCCTTCCCATTTCATTTCATTGGGGTTTTTAAAGAGTTAAAACCCTTGAATTTTATGGAGGTCTCCAATGCATTGTGGAGCAATGCGCTGGAGACCTCTCTGGCATTCTAGGGGTTAAGAGCCCCATTTAAATCACTGGGAATTGTTATTTGTCTCCTGTGGTGCAGTTGGCTTGCTCCAGTTTACTTAGTGCGTCGCCCTCAGGGTATACTCAGTGCCTAATCATTTACCCACTAACCCTTCAAGTGGCAGAGGGGTGTGACAGCCCCTGGCACCTAAATGGTTAAAGGGACAGTAAAGGGCCATTTTAAACTGGAGGCAGTGTGTGCACAGCTATGGGAACCAAGTTCTCACAGCTTAAAACTCATTGGTTCCCTCTCTGTTACCCCTGCAGATCATGGAGATCTGTAGGGCTGGGTGATGTCAGGGCTTCATTTTGCAGTTATGGGAGAGGAAGCAACATTTTTTGTTATCCTCTCTATAGAAGCCCAATGTTGGACAATCCGCCATCAATGGGCTTCTAGAGAGAGGATGCAAATTTCCCATAAGCAGAGAGTGAGACACCGACATCACCCAGCCCTACAGATCTCCGTAATCTGCAGGGGTAATGGAGTAAGAATGGATGAGCGGTAAGAAATGGGGACTCAGTTTCCACGGGTGTAATCACACTGCTTATAATTTAAATGGGTCTTATATTGACCCTATACTGCCCATTTAACACAACACATACACATTCTTGGGAAAATGTTATAATTCACATTGAAACATTGATATTATTTCATTAAACCACATGGTGATTACAAGTCCTGTGAGTGCTTGCCTGAATATACACACACATACATGCATACTATTTTATAGAAAATGACATTTCAGGTTATGAATGGTTCCTCACCACCGCCCTGCTGGCCAGGCCTCTCGCACCGGGGGGAAGCTGGTAACATTTACGATCACCGAAGGCTGGTTTGGATTGTGCAGCATCTCTTTATAGAGAATAGAAGATGGGATCATGAGAATTTACAGCGGCTGTATAGGAGACATTACCAACCTTTCCCTAAGTCTGGCAATAAATGGGTTAACACAACTCACCTGAATGGCCCATAAAAACAGGAAGCAAACTTAGCACTGTAACTCAGTACTGACACCTGGAGGACAGATTAGAAAGAACGTTACTTTAAATGAGTTTAACTAAGGGCCACATTCACAAACTAAAGGGGGAGCAATTCTGGGGCAAAACAGCTACACCATCAGGAAATCATTCAAATCCTCAATAATTTAACTCTTTGAGTGCCAGAGAGGTATCCAACACACCTCTCTCGCACTCAAATGGTTAAATGGGGCTAGAGCATTCAGGGGTTAAAAGCTCCTATACAAATCATTGGAAACTGTTACTCCACCTTCGTGTAGTTTAATTTCCGCGCCTTCTTCCACTTTCCCTTTGTACATATGACTATTCACAAAGCACGAGCAAAGGTAATTAAGCGATAAGATTTGTCCCACTCTTGCTCGCCCTTTATATATCCCTCCCTATAGGAGTAAAGGGATTAAATAAATATCTGGCGCCCACATTCGCCAGACACCCAGTCCCCTATGGTCCAAGTTACCTCTACACTGCGCCTGCTGACTACTGCTGCTTTAATCACTTTACGACCCATGACGGTCCAGGACCGTCATGGGTAGAAAGCAGTTAAGGATCTATGACAGTCCTGGACCATCATGGGTTAAATTATAACAGCGTGCCTCCTTGCACGCTGCTATCATTCATTCCATGCTGAGACTGAGGCTACGGTACCGGAAAGTTCAGTCTCAGCCCTTCTCAGTTGTGCCGGGTCATGTGATCACTGAAGCAGCATTTGTGTCTCTCCTCAGCCTGTCTGTCCCTTACGATTAAAGTAAGGGACATACATGTAGAGAGGAGACACCTAGTGTTAAAAGAAAATGCAGCAGCTGGGGGTATTAACCCCTTCACTGCTGTGCTTGAGGCTGTCTGGATGCAGGTCAATCTTTGACCTGCTAAAATCAACCTTTTTTTTTTACAAAAATTTTTTATTCAAAAACAAACAAACAAACAAACAAAAAAAACCCAGAAAACAATTACCGGAAGCCATGTAATACATTTATACACACCACCAAATTTAATCAATAAAAAAATGGGAAAATAGGGTGGGAAAAAGGGACCAGGGGATTTTCACCAAGGTGGACAGTGCCCACTTAAACCTGCCCATTTTGTAGGTATGACTGACCAGACATACTTTTCATGCTGTCGCCATAAAAATTTAACCCATTGTGCCCAAATGATCCCAAGAGAAAAAAAAATAGCTTTTTTTACTGTTTTCTAAATAAATGGTGGGCTATCCATATAAGAGTGGTATCAAAAAAGCCCTATTTGTGAGTAAAAAAACAGTATATCATTTTCATGGGTAAAATAAACTACTTAGAGGGAAAACACGTTGAACAAAGACATAGTCAAAAAGGTGAGAATTGCTCCGGTCCTTAAAGTGATAGTAATGTCTAAAAAAAAAGTTTTTTGCATTTATAAGAGCTTAAAAAGCTGAGCTAAATGCTAAAAACCGTATCTCTCAAACCGCTATGGTTTAAGAGATACGGGCATTTAAAGTTTGATTTCTCCTACTGACAGCTGTAAAGCAGGAGATTCGTGTCGGTCGACACTGAGGCACTTGAGAAGAAAACAAGTGCTTGAACACCAGGCCCACGGTTTAGACCATGCCAATGAAGGGATTTGTGGTAAATGACAAGATTGCGGCTCTTCTCAAGCGCCAGAGTGTCGACCGACACGAATCTCCTGCTGACAGCTTTACAGCTGTCAGTAGGAAACAGCGAACCTTAAACACCTGTATCTCTTAAACCATAGCGGTTTGAGAGATATGTTTTTTTGCATTTAGATCAGCTTTTTAAGCTCTTCTAAATGCAAAAAAAAACTTTTTTTAGACATTACTAACACTTTAAGTGAAATCCACCTCAGATTTTCCCCGTCCTTAAGGGGTTAAGGAGTTCCATTCCGAAGTGTGAGATGGGAGTCAAATACTACATGAAAGGACATCACTCAAAGGGTTAATACGTGTGAAAGCAGACACAAGCCTTAACTCCGCTGCCAGAATCCCATTACTGAGCAGAGGGATGAACACTCACCTTATTTCCCAGGTCATTGGAAATCAAAGCTGTCTTTATGGCCCCGATACGTCCATCCATCATATCTGAAGGAGCAACCACGTGGCACCCTACAACACAGACCAGATTGTGAGCGGGTCCAGATACCCCAACTGTATCATGACTAATACCCCTGTGCCACTAGCAATGACCCTTCCTGAGTTGTAGGTGACAATAACTGGGGGTTATGACTGTTCCTCGTGCCTCTGATTATACTTTACTGCCTGTCTGCTTTGGTAGGATGACACACTGTATCAGTGTTATGCTGCGTGAGAGAGTGTACACATGGGCATCAGCAGGCGGTGGGGGTAGGGGGTCAGCAAGAGAAGGAACTTGTCCCCACACTTGGACTAACCCCCTACCCCCAGGGCTGGATAACCATGGGGGCTGAAGTGCATAATCTGGCTTCGTGGACACCCATGAGTGTATCAGTGTTGTGTGATATACTGTATCAGTGCTGTGCTTTGAAATAAAATGTATAATGCTTCCTCTGAGGAAGGAAGAGATAATCTCTGTATAACAGGCCTGTTATTTGTGTGCAGCCAATCAGACCCAGACCTCAGATCCAATCAGCCAGTGGGACCCAGACCTCAGATCCAATCAGCCAGTGGGACCCAGACCTCAGATCCAATCAGCCAGTGGGACCCAGACCTCAGATCCAATCAGTCATTGGGACCCAGACCTCAGATCCAATCAGCCAGTGGGACCCAGACCTCAGATCCAATCAGTCAGTGGGACCCAGACCTCAGATCCAATCAGCCAGTAAGACCCAGACCTCAGATCCAATCAGCCAGTCAGATCCAGACCTCAGATCCAATCAGCCAGTCAGATCCAGACCTCAGATCCAATCAGCCAGTGGGAAGTATACTGCACATTTCCGATCTAGTATGTGCCACCCTCTAGGCAGGTGATAACTGGCAGATCACTGGACGTGGGCAACCATGTGGTCGTCCAGCTGGCGATGCACTGCAACTGCCATTTTCTTCAAACATATATGTGCATCTATATGCCTCTTTGTGGGTATGCATGTACGTATATATCTCGCTCTCTCTAGCTGTTGGTGACTCCATCCATTGGCTGACTGGAGGACGATGGGAGTTGTACCACCCAAGAGCTGGAGAGCCAAGGGTTGCCCATCCCTATTCTAGCATTACCCCTCCTTAGATACTACCTAATTACATACACCACCCCTTACCAGATCCCTAGTTTTTACTAACACATCATTAGTAGATACCTGCCTATGGATGGACGTCACACACTCACCTGCACGGGCGTAAGCTAGTGCCACTTCTGCTAAACGCTGGCAGCTGGCCTCGTTCTGTATGGTGCCATCTTCCCTCAGGATCCCTGGAGAATAAACAAACAAAACACTTCATTAGAAAGTTATTACAGATCAGAACAAAAGGTTGCCCTCAAGTATCACTAACAGGCCAGGAACTGAAGCACAAGTAACATTAAGAAAATATAAAATAAGAAGCCGAGGGGGAACCTATACACCAAGATCTGTATGTGTGACAGTCTCATTCCTATTGGCTGTGCAGGTGGGTGTGTCATCACAGCAGCCACAAGAATATACCAGGTGCCTCTGAAGCTCACACTCAGGGCTGTACGTGTATAATGCAGACAGAGGTGGGACTGGCAGTGAAGTAATAGGAGAAGAAAACAGTGTTCTTTTTTGTAATGGAAGAGGCATTAACGGCAGGAAGAGAGCGGTACTAATCCCACCGTATAGATCACTGGTAAGACAGTCCTTGTCCGCTATCAGAAACTAGGTTTCTATCTTTTTCAGAGATTAATTACTAAAATACTGAGGTTTAATAAACATATTTTGCTTTTTTTCATGTTAGTTGTCCTTTAAAGTGTTAGTAATGTCTGAAAAAAACTTTTTGCATTTAGAAGAGCTTAAAAAGATGATCTAAATGCAAAAAAACGTATCTCTCAAACCACTATGGTTTAAGAGATACGGGCGTTTAAAGTTTGATTTCTCCTACTGACAGGTGTAAAGATGTCAGCAGGAGATCCGTGTCGGTCGACACTGTGGAGCTTGAGAAGTGCCGAGATCTCGTTACTTATACGGAATCCCTTCATTGGAATGGTCTAAACCGTGTGCTTGGTGTTCAGGCACATGTTTTAGACCATTCCAATGAAGGGATTCCGTGTAAGTAACGAGATCGCGGCACTTCTCAAGAGCCTCCGTGTCGACCGACACAAATCTCCTGCTGACATCTTTACAGCTGTCAGTAGGAGAGATCAAACTTTAAACGCTCGTATGTCTTAAACCATAGCGGTTTGAGAGATACGTTTTTTTGCATTTAGATCAGCTTTTTAAGCTCTTCTAAATGCAAAAAAGTTTTTTTCAGACATTACTAACACTTTAAAGGATCCTAAGAAACGTTTAACCCATGGTGTGCAAGAGGGGTGTGGAAAACATTGTGTAGCAAAGAACTGCATTGTCCTCTGTCCGCAAAGGGGTTAAACTCTAAGCGCTTGAGGATCCATAAGTTCTTTGCATGAAAAGGGTTTATGAAACAAGGTAGAAACCCCTGAGATGTAGCAACAGGCAAACTGCGCAGTAGGAGGAGCCCCAGGCATCTCACCGCAGTGTCCATGAGACGTGTAAGGACACAGGCAGACATCGCATGCTATCAGCAGCTGGGGAAAGGAGGAGCGGATCTTCTTGATGGCCAGGACAGCCGGAGTATTGTCCGCATCCGCTGCAGAGCCACGATCATCCTGCAGACAGAGCGATAGTGTGAAGCAGGCTCATCTCACCTGTGTGTTTATCAGATACCTATACAATAATACATTCAGTACCCAGCCAGCCATACACCTGAGAGGCCCTGGGCAGTAATTACTTGGGGGGGGGGGGGGTAATAAACCCCTTGGATGATTAGCAACGTGCTTAGTATTCAAGATGCAAAAACAAATCCTAGTGATCAAGGAAATTTATTGCTAAAATATAAGCTGATTTTATATGAAAGAATGCATAACATTCACAAATATAAAGGTTCCCAAATCGTAGCAGAACTCTAAAAATATATGTGCATTTTTTTCAGCAGACAGGGGGAAGCCATTTTTTATGCGCTGTTTACTTCCTGTGGTGTCTTATATTGTATATTGCAGCTTCCTGACCAGCAAGTGGATAGTGCAAAGTAATAGGTCTCTCCCCAGCCTGCTGGTAAACAGCACATGTAGTATCACGTACTGATGTCTGTGAATATTATGTGTCCTTTCATATGTGTTTTATCTGGAAAACCTGTGACAGTACTAAATACACATTTTTTTTTTATTTGTGCAGTACAGGATAATGTATTTTTGGTTTTCAGAGAAAAGCGGTGACAGTTGTGCACCCCCACACATATCTCTGCTCTTTCTTGTCAGAAACACAAGCTGTATTTTAGCATGAGTGACCCTTCAGCATTGGATTTTTGTGATCATCTCCTCAAACCCAGAACAGAGGAATTGCACTGAGTTTTTGGGAATGTCCACACGATACAAAAGGATTAGAAGTGAATCAAGCGGATGTACTAACTGTCTGGGGCAATTCCAGACAAGACAACTGAATCACAGATCACACATAAATATCCCAAATTCCTATTAAAAGGTATAGTAATACTTCAAATTTCAAGAACTGTATAGGCATTAAAGGGATAGTAATACTTTGTTTTAACTTTATTTTATTTTGTAGGCATTAAAAAAACATGAAGAATGATATAAGTCTTATCTCTCAAACCTTTATGGTTTATGAGATATTCACAAGCAAAGTGTCCCCCTCCCACCCCTTTTACTGATGTAACACAGCTCAGCCAGATCAGAAGGGAGGTGTCCAGGTAGACTGCAGAGAGGGACAATCTTCAATTAAGATAAGGGAAAAACCTGAAAAGCTTGTCAAGGGGGGCAGGGCTCTCATTGTTCTCACAGGAAGAAGATTGTCCCCTTCTGTTATCTGTCTGGTCTATGGACTGGATTCCACATCTGAGAAGAGATGGCTTACACTAGGTAAAAGGGGCGGGAGGGGAAACTTTACTTGTGAATATCTCTCAAACCATAAAGGTTTGAGAGATAAGACTTATATCATTCTTCATGTTTTTTTAATGCCTACAAAATAAAATAAAGATAAAACGAAGTATTACTATCCCTTTAAAAAAATAAATGAAATGTCCCCAGTGCCATCTCTCAAACCTTTATGGTTTGAGAAATAATCGTATTTAAAGTCCCCCGCCTCCCTCCACTTTCCCTGACGTCAGTGCTCTAACTGACTGCAGGGGAATCCGGTCCCGGGACCGGCGGAGGCTCTTCAGCTGAGCCGATATAGCGTCATTGGAAAAGAAATCCTTCACTTGAACGGTCTTCTACTTGTGCTTGGTTTGCAAACACACTTAGAAGACCGTTCCAGTGAAGGATTTCTTTTCCAATAATGCAATCTCGGCTCTGCTGGAGAGACTCCGCTTGACAAGGGACCGGATTCCCCTGCAGTCAGCTACAGCACTGACGTCAGGGAAAGTGGAGGGAGGAGGAACTTTAACTACGATTATCTCTCAAACCATAAAGGTCTGAGAGATGGCACTGGGGGCATTTTGTTTATTTTTTTTAACCCCTTAGGGACCCTTGACGTACCAGGACCGTCACGGTCCTTGGTATACTCAAGGACCGATGACGGTCATGGTACGTCACATACTTTTTACTTACAGCGCTCTACCGGGAGCGCTGTAAATAAAAATAGGGCCTGAAATAGACCGCTCCAAGATCGGAGCGATCTCTTTCAAGCCCCATAGTGACGCGCCGATACACGTGACAGGTCACGTGTACCGGCGCGTCAAAGTGCCCCTATGCGGTCGTTATGGGATGGAAATGTCCCATAACCTCCGGTCCTTAAGGGGTTAATGCCTACAAGATTCAGATATTTAAATTTGAAGTATTACTATCCCTTTAACCTAAATGGGGTGTTTACCTTTTCGGATACTAGTAAGTTCTCCATCACAGTTTGAAGCAATGTTTTGGAGTCTTCTAGCATCGAAGGAGTTAAAAGCCCCATTTAAATTAATGGAGAGTTGTATTTGTCCTTTATGACGAAGCTAATTTTCTCCAGTTCATCGTAGTACATTAATTAATAGTCTGGGTGCTTCACGATGCATCAGGGACATAGTTAGCTTCCAAAGAATTAAAGGACATTACTGTTGTTATTAATCACTTCAAGGCTGAAATACTTGCGCTGTGAGAATGCCAAGGACAGTCTGGGACACGCAGCCTTCAATTGTACATTTTATTTTAGTAACTGCAGCCTTGATTATCCCACATGAGGTGCCACAAACTGATCTCCATGCCGTGTGATGGCAGTGTGATGAATATGTATACCTTAGTCACTTTACTGGGGACACCGAAGATTAGCACGCATTTCAGTCCGTCTTCCACCAGAGGGCGCAGCATGGTCTCTAATTTGTTCACCCCATACCTGCAGAGAAAAAAGAGGATTTATCACCTTTCCAAGTCCTCCCCTCAGTGAGTGCTTTTATCTTGAATTTGAATGATTATTCCTCCTTATCAGAGGACTTCCACCTCTCTGTTGGAAACTGATAGGATGTCAGCAGCCTAAGAAGGTGACAAGAGATGATTTTCTGGACGTGTGAGTAAGGAATTCTGCCTCGTGATCAGACCAGTAAGAGAACAAAGCTCTGCCGACATTAGATTCCCAACTACTAAACCAGACTAGTAACCGGTTTTCAAATCCAAAACCACAAGTTACATGCAGTTTAAATAGATACTTTTATAGAGACTCCAATCGGTGCAGGTAAAAGGTCCAATTTAACCCTTTGACTGCCAGAGGGGTACGCAACACATTGCAAATCACTCAAAGGGTTAATATCTAATGTAATATAATGCATACTGCAACATTTTAACCCTTGATTGCAAGAGCGGTATGCAACGCATTGCAGAGCAATGCAATGCATACCCTTCTGGCACTCAAAGGGTTAACCCTTTAACATATCAGCGCGCCCCCCCCCCCCCCCGAGTCCCACGTCTGCATTTAATAACCCCATTAACCCATTGAGTGCTCTGCAATGTGTTGAGTATCACTCTGGCACTCAAAGTGTTAAAATGCTGCAATGCACATTATATATTCATATCACATGTCAGTCAGAGGTTCAGTGAGGCTGAATTCTACTGCAGTCTCCAACACATTGCGGTGCAATACACCAAAGACCTCTACAGCACTCAACAGGTTAAAATATCCACTTAAATCAATTATTATTATTACTCCTTATTTATATAGCGCAACTAATTCCGCAGCGCTGTAAAATTGGAAATATATGTAGATTTCTCCACTGCAGTTCACTTGGATTGTGACGGAATTGTCCAGTTTTCTTAGTGCATCAGCCTCGGCGTGAGGATGTATTTTACCTTTAACCCTTTGAGTGCCAAGACATTGCTCAGCCTTCTCACACACAAAGGGCATCACGCAAAAACAACTGGCACAATTCTGTGACAAAACCAACTGCACCATCGGGAACAAAAATGCCCTCAAATTCCCACTGATTAACCCTCTGAGTGCCAGAGGGGTACGCAACGCATCCGTTGTGTACCCCTCTGGAACTCAAAGGGTTAAAATGGGTCTTTTAAATGGATAGTAATGTTTCTTAATAAAAGCAGCTCCAATTAATCATCATAGTATTTGTACCATGGAGAGCGTTATTTCAGTACTGTCAGAGTTGTAGTACAAGAGTAATTCAATGACAATGTATCCCCCTCCTGCCCCTTTTACTGATGTAACACTGCTCACCTCAGAGCACCAAGACTGTCCAGATGGATCACCGAGAGGGACAATCTTCAGTGAACATAAGGAAAAACCTATCAAGGGGGGCAGGGATTTCCTTATGATCACAGTAAGAAGATTGTCCCTTACTGTGATCTGTCCTGTCCCAGGACCAGATTCCACATCTGAGGTGAGGTGACTTACACTAGGTAAAAGGGACAGGAGAGGGATACTTTATCATTCAATTACTCTTGTACTACAACTCTGACAGTATTGATATAACACTCTCCATGGCACAAATACTATGAAGATTAATTGGAGCTGCTTTTTTGTGAAACATTTCTATCCCTTTAACAACAGAAGTGCTAGAGAGGTCGCCAACGCATTGCGTCCATTTTTTTTTTTCATAAGGGCTAAAGGGTTAATGTTAGTGGACCTGGGTTTGTAATCAGGGCGCCCCCCCATGTGATTCCCCTATTAGGAATCATGGGGCTCCCTGCCCTGGTGTTGTGCTGTGGTTTGTTATCAGAGATCAACACAAGGACGTTATCTCTCTCCGCTCACACGCTGGGTGTGGGGGGTTTACTGCAGGGTCAGCGGATAACTGGAGACACCCCCCCCAGCACTACCCCGTAATCAGAAACCTGACGTAACACTGCTGCACTGGAGGGATTAGTGCTGGTGCATGAGGTGAACCACAAGAGTTTGCATTCATAAGGTGCAATTCTGAACACTAGGGGACACTTACACACTCCTAAAGTTCCTATATATCTAAATGGGGGTTGTAACCACTTGAATTCTAGAGAGTTCCTCAACACAATGCTTTGCAATGCGCTGGTAGTCCTCAAATGCCTAAAATCCCCATTTAACCCTTTGAGTGCCAGAGGGGTACGGAACGCAAGCAATGCTTTCCGTACCCCTCTGGCACTGAAAGGGTTAAATGAAAAAAGGAGATCTCGTTTGTTCCCTACAGTGCAGACTCCTGCTCCACAATTGCACCATCAGGGCCATATGCACAAAGTCAAAAGTGTAGAATTTATTGGCCAAAACCAACAGCACCCAAGGAATCCATTCCTACTGATGTAAATGGAGCATTTAACCCTTTTAGGTGTAGAATGGGCAGTTCTCAATGCATTGGAGACCTCTGCATTTAAAGAGTTAAACACCTTGCTTTTTGGGGGGGATTTCTTTTCATATGAATGGGTTCAACAACGGAAAAAAACTTTAAGAAGTTAAGATGTAAGGTTTTCCAGTGAGTGAGTATAAAGGACCCCTGCTGAGCGCTCGCTCACACTCACTTCTTACCTGGCTTGGCCGGGCAGACTGGCAATCGGCTCAATGGCGTCCGGACTGTCTCTGTAACACAGAACCAGAAGTTTACTGACAGAGACAAAGCCACAGATCAGGGGAGGTCAATATACAGATCTCCAGCTGCTGGGGACGCTGGCTGGGTGGTGATGAGGGGATTTGTAGTCCCCAACAGCTGGACACTTGCCTACCCCTGAGACAGCACAGTGTATAACATCTGTATGTACCAGCAGAGAACGTACGTGATGAAGATGGGGTACATGAAGTTGTTGGCATCTAGGCTGGTGGCTGTGGTCTGCCATGCCCGGAGCACGGGATGGAAATATCCGCTGTGCAAGATGGAGTCGGCCTGCATCTTCCCACACTGCTGTAATGACACGGAACATTAATGGTTGTTAGCGGGGTCCCAATGAACTGGACAGGATTCCCCACAACAGCACCCCCTTCTCCAGCTGTAATTATGTGAGACAGAGAACCCCAAATCTTGGATTAAAGTACACCATATTTTCAACCATCTATGATGGCACGGAAGTGTTTACCTATTTTACATTGTGGGAAAAGCACTAGAAAATATACAGTTTCGAATCTGAGCAAGACTTTCCTTTTATTGGATAAATATTTATTGTAGCGTGCGAGTGAGTGTGTGTGCCTGCTTGTGTATATGTGTGTATATGTGTATGCATGTATATATATATATATATGGTGAGCCCAGGCTGATTGGATTTGTGAATTTACATGGGACGTGCACCAGGTTTTTGCTTATATATTTAATTTGAGTGCCACTGCCAGTCTCTTGTCTTTGAATGTATATATATATATATATATATATATATATATATATATAGAGCTAGCCTGTGAAGCTCCCTGTGTGTGTAACCGCACAAGCGCAGTAGAGACAGTCGGAACGATGCAGTCATGCGCAGTAGAGACTGGCGGAACTCGCTGATCCGGAGAGGGGCGCTTCGAATGGCCCCCCACCTGTCTCTGCTCCCGGGTAGCAGCAGGGGCCTCTGGGTGCACTTTAGCTCCTTGTATACGGGCTTTTATACTAGTATGTGTGTATATGTATATATAGCGTGTGTGTGTGTGTGTGTATATAAATGTGTGGTGTATGTGTGCCTGTGTATGTAAGTGTGTATGGTGTAGGTGTGTGTGTCTGTGTATATAAGTGTGTGGTGAAGGTGTGTGCCTGTGTATGTAAGTGTGTTGTGTAGGTGTGCGCCTGTGTATTTAAGTGTATATGGTGTAAGTGTGTGTGTGTCTGTGTATATAAGTGTGTGGTGTAGGTGTGTGCCTGTGTATGTAAGTGTGTATGCTGTAGGTGTGTGTCTGTGTATACAAGTATGTGTTGTATCTAAGTGTGTGTGTGGTGTATGTGTGGGTATATAAGTGTGTGTGGTGTATGTGTGGGTATATCAGAGTGCGTGTGTGTGTGTAATCTGGAAGTACACCAGGTCTCCACTAATGCCAGTAAAGGTTACTGCCCGAGCCGTACAGATAAGAGCAATGCTGAGTCGGGCACAATGTGCGTTTTGGCAGCGCTATCTATACGAGCAGAAGGGCGGCCATCGTCTGTGGTCTAAACACTAGTCAGGTCTAAAGAGATAAAACACTGCAATGGGCAGGACTGGGCTAGCCAATCTGTGGCTCCCCAGATACTGCTGGAATAAAACTCATTGGGGGTTATGCACTCTAAGGGTTGATAAAGTGGAGATAACTTCTCCGGTGATATCACTTCTCCAGTTCCTGTGTTATTATATACAGCCCAAAGTGGGAGAAATCTCAGTGCATAGGCTCCATACTATAACATAGGAATTGACAGCGAGAAGTCATCTCCGCTTTATCACGCTTTAGTGCAAACCCCCCCCCATTTAATCCTTAGCTGGCTGAGGATGATATGAATTGTAGTCCAAAAGCGGCTGGAGGGCTGTATACACAAGGAATCATATATGCAGCCAAAAAAAAAAGTGTTACAAGTCTGGGATAAACCAACTGCAACAGGGAGGAGAAAAAAAAAAAACTTCCATTGCACTAAATGTGGCTTTAAACCTCTTAGCTAAAGAGATCTCTCTGATCCAAGGCATTAACCCTTTGAGTGCCAGAGTGGGACGCAATGCGTTGCATACCACTCTGGCACCCAAAGGGTTAAAGTAAACCGATATATATACAGTATGAAGGTGTGAGAGAGGTTTACATCACTGCAGACAACAAACAGCACAAACTGACAGCAGTGACGTGATGCACAAGAGGAAGGCGCAGCCGCCAGTCGCGCTGGGACACGTTTACCTTGTTTTACAGAGAAGTCATATCTGCCCTTATGTTGTAATAGACAATGGCCCAGATTTATCTAAGCAAACTGGAGTTATTCTGGAGTAAACCAACTGCACCACAGGGGACAAATAGAAATTCCTATGCAACTGAACAGAGATTTTTTTTTTTAACCCCATGAAAGCTAGAGAAGTCTTCAATGCATTGCGAAGGGGTTAAATGCACAAATTTAATTTAACAGGAATTTTTGTTGTCCCCTATGGTGCAGTTGGTTTACTCCAGAATAACTCCTGTTCTCATACATACTGTCCATAGCTCTGTAACATAGCTTTTTCAGGATCTAACCTTCAAGTGTTGGTGGGAAAATCTGGCACTTTATGCTAATGAGTTATGTTCGAGCCCAAAAGTCCCCGTCATTGCGCTATTAGACACCCCCCAAGTGTATGGGGGCTCTGTCTGGATTCATTCACAGCACAGTGTGTGTTGATATTGGCCCAGCACACAGACTAATTAGTAAAAAGTGCCAGTCTGTGCCACTGACAAAACATACAACTGTAAAACAGACAGACTGCCAGCACATCATACAGACAGGTTTTATTTCTCTTTAACCCTTTGAGTGCCAGAGTGGTACGCACTCTGGCACTCAAAGGGTTAAAATGAAACAAACATATCTTACAGTGATAGGTCCGCTTTGTTTTAATTATCTTAAACCTTTGAGTGCCAGAGAGGTAGCTAATGCACTGCAATGTGTCGGATACCTCTCAGACACTCAAAGGGTTAATGCTTTGACCGCCCCCCCCCAACACACACTCACATAATAAAGGGCAGTCACTGGCACACTGTACAGTAATACATCCGTGGGTTAGAAAAACCAAGTGAAACTCCACTAATGATTCTTCTGTGGGGAGAAAGTGAGAGGAGGGATGTCTGCGCTGCGAGTACAAGGGCAGATTTCTTGGGGGGGGGTTTATATCTCAGGTGGGCCGCACCCTGGGGACAAGAGGGCCACAAACTTGATGCCCATACTCTATATAGACAGACACTGTCAGACAGTATGTGCACAGAACAGTATGAACTCAGCGTATGTGTCTTAGGATGTGAATCTATATACAGTGACAGAGAAACATTACATTCAGCTACACTGCTACCCAGACCAATCTGGACACACTATAATAATATTAATAATAATAATAGTAATAATAATAATAATAATAGTAATAATGCTCGGATCTGCAGGAAAGTTCTGTCTATTTGCATCACAGCTCCTCTCTCCTGGACTCCACTCACCATTCCAGCCTGTGCCTCGCACCCACCTTGCTGTGCCATCTTACACTCACCATGTCAGGCTGTGCCCACTCTCACACTCAATGCCAGCCTGCTGTTCTCAGTCTCATACTCACCATGCCAGGATGCTGTGCCCAGTTTCGCACCCACCTTGCTGTGCCATCTCACACACCATCCCAGCCTGTGCCCAGTCTCACACTCATCATGTCCGCTTTCTGTGCACAGTACCACTCACCATACCAGCCTGTGCCCAGTCTCACTCACCATGCCAGCCTTCCGTGCCCAGTCTCACATTCACCATACCAGCCTGTGCCCAGTCTCACACTCACCATGTCAGCCTTGTGCCCAGTCTCGCACGTACCATGCCAGCCTTCCATGCCCAGTCACACTCTCCATGCTAGCCGCCTGTACCCAGTGTCACACCCACCTTGCCTGGTCTCTGTGCTGATCTGTGCCTGCAGCTGTGTCCTTTACCCAACTCACATGTATCTCCCTCCCACATGCGACCCGGAAACAGCTCGAAGCCACGCCCTCCTAATTACCAATGCTTGCAACCATTCACTGCAATCCAATCCCCTCTAGTGAGCTGCTGGTGCCATCTAGTGGAAGCAATAGGCTACAGCAGCTCTAAACTCACTCCAGACCTTGTGTACAGCAAATAGGATCAACTAGATCTATTATATGCAGGGCAACTCGCTGGGACAGATGTACTAAACGGTGTGCTAGCTCAGTGGGAGAGAGGTACCAAGCCATGTGATGGCTCAGTGGGAGAGCTGTATCAAGGCGTGTGATAACTTAGTGGGACAGCTGTACCAGGCGGTGTGATAACTCAGTGGGAGAGCTGTATCAAGGCGTTTGATAACTTAGTGGGAGAGAGGTGCCAAGCTGCATGATAACTCAGTGGGAGAGAGGTGCCAGCCCTTGTGATAACTCGGTGTGACAGCTGTACCAGGCGGTGTGATAACTCAGTGGGAGAGCTGTACCAGGCCGTGTGATAACTCAGTGGGAGAGCCGTACCAAGCCGTGTGATAACTCAGTGGGAGAGCCGTACCAAGCCGTGTGATAACTCAGTGGGAGAGCTGTACCAGGCGGTGTGATAACTCAGTGGGAGAGCCGTACCAAGCCGTGTGATAACTCAGTGGGAGAGCCGTACCAAGCCGTGTGATAACTCAGTGGGAGAGCCGTACCAAGCCGTGTGATAACTCAGTGGGAGAGCCGTACCAGGCAGTGTGATAACTCAGTGGGACAGCCGTACCAGGCCGTGTGATAACTCAGTGGGAGAGCCGTACCAAGCCGTGTGATAACTCAGTGGGAGAGCTGTACCAGGCGGTGTGATAACTCAATGGGAGAGCCGTACCAGGCAGTGTGATAACTCAGTGGGACAGCCGTACCAAGCCGTGTGATAACTCAGTGGGAGAGCCGTACCAAGCCGTGTGATAACTCAGTGGGAGAGCTGTACCAGGCCATGTGATAACTCAGTGGGACAGCCGTACCAGGGGGTGTGATAGATCAGTGGGAGAGTTGTAACAAGTCATGTGATAGATCAGTGGGAGAGCTGTACCAGGGCGGTGTGATAACTCAGTGGAAAAGCTGTACCAGGCTGTGTGATAAAGCAGTGTGAAAGCTGTATCAGGCTGTGATAACTCCGTGAGAGAGCTGTACCAGGCGATGTGATAACTCAGTGGGACAGCTGTACCAGGCAGTGTGATAACTCAGTGGGACACCTGTACCAGACCATGTGATAACTCAGTGAGAGAGCTGTATCAGGCCGTGATAACTCCATGAGAGAGCTGTACCAAGCCATGTAATAACTCAGTGGGAGAGCTGTACCAGGTGGTGTGATAACTCAGTGGGAAAGCTGTACCAGGCGGTGTGATAACTCAGCAGGACAGCTGTACCAGGCGGTGTGATAACTCAGCGGGACAGCTGTACCAGGCGGATTGATAACTCAGTGTAACAACTGTACAAAGGTGTGTGATAACTCTGTGAGAGAGCTGTACCAGACGGTGTGATAACTCAGTGGGACAGCTGTACTAGGCAGTGTTATAACTTGGTGAGAGAGCTGTACCAGACGGTGTGATAACTCAGTAGGACAGCTGTACCAGGCAGTGTTATAACTTGGTGAGAGAGCTGTACCAGACGGTGTGATAACTCAGTAGGATAGCTGTACCAGGCAGTGTTATAACTTGGTGAGAGAGCTGTACCAGATGGTGTGATAACTCAGTAGGACAGCTGTACCAGACGGTGTGATAACTCAGTAGGATAGCTGTACCAGGCAGTGTTATAACTTGGTGAGAGAGCTGTACCAGATGGTGTGCTAACTCAGTAGGACAGCTGTACCAGACAGTGTGATAACTCAGTGAGAGTTGCACCTTTTTGATTGGAATGATGCTTTTCACCCCTTGAAGACTTGCATTTTCTCCAATCCAGACCTCTCATATTCAAGCAGTTAAAACACTCTATAAAATTAATAGAAATGTTTATTTGTCCCCAAATTGGTGTGCACTTTGCCTTTGTGGGTTAGGCTCAGTGACTGTAACTTAGGTAGACATATTTTTGCCAGCCTCCCCCCTTTTCCTGTATTTTTATCCAATCTAATATTGTCTCTTCTCCCAAAATATGTACCAGTTAACCTTGTGAGTAAGCCAAGATGACAGTAAAATCCGCACCAACCAATAGTAAACAGTTATGTCAGCAGTTTTTTAATGTTCTCACAGGTTACTGAACTGGTAAATATTGCACAGAGCGAGGACATTTGGCTCAACTCCGATTAAATCTGGCCTCAACACCATAAAATGAAGCCAGGGGGCCTTGCTGCATTAAAGTAAAATCAAAATTAGCTGGAAAAAAGTCCAGGAATTTGCTGACAGATGCTGAAACCGTTCACCCATCACAGTGAATTTTATCTGGCTTATTTCAGATGAATAACCAGTTTATGGGTGTGGATGCCTACAGTAATTTCTAAACATAACAAGCCTTCCCTGTGCCATTCTCCCAAGGGCAACTGTCACTGCATATTAGAATTCAGTGAATCGACCATGCAAGGACTTCATTAAGGAACATGGCTCATATTCCCCAATGGATTGTATAGATGGGATAAACCTATTGCCTCACCTAATAGAAAGATCATGGGTTTCAGCTCAATAGAATATTCCAATTCCAGAGAAGGGAAAGCAACATGCAGAGATCATCTTGGATATAATGACTATAAGAGTGTTGTGAAACGCATCGTGATGAAGTCTGTTGCATACCCATCTGGCATTCAAAGGAACAGAGATAGAACCCACTTCAAGGTTACATTTTGTTAAAGGGATAGTAATGTTTCATAATAAAAGCAGCTCTAATTAATCACCATAGTATTTGGACTTTGGAGAGTGTTATTTCAATTCTGTCAGAGTTGTAGTACAAGAGTAATTCAATGATAAAGTATCCCCCTCCCGCCCCTTTTACTGATGTAACACTGTTCAGCCAGATCAGAAGGGAGGTGCCCAGGTAGACTGCAGAGAGGGACAATCTTCAATTAAGATAAGGGAAAAACCTGAAAACTTGTCAATGGGGGCAGGGCTTTCATTGTTCTCATAGGAAGAAGACTGTCCCCTGCTGTTATCTGTCTGGTCTATGGACTGCATTCCACATCTGAGAAGAGATGGCTTACACTAGGTAAAAGGGGCGGGAGGGGAAACTTTGCTTGTGAATATCTCATAAACCATAAAGGTTTGAGAGATAAGACTTATATCGTTCTTCATGTTTTTTTAATGCCTACAAAATAAAATAAAGTCAAAACGAAGTATTACTATCCCTTTAAGGAAAAAAAAAAATAATAAGATATTGCAGGGAGTTTCAAAGCAATTATACTGGTAATGCTGGTAAATGTCACATTGAAAAGTTATTAAAAAAAAAAAAAAAAAAAAAAGGAGGGCCGAATAGTGTAATTCCTTAAGATACTTAGTCGCAAAGAATAAAGGAATTGCACTCACAAGATGTATCGTTCAGGCAGTCTGACATCCGGGCATAGGGAGGATCTTAACCAGTCTCCGTTCGGGTGGCTTTCATAGGAGCATCTCTTCCTTTTTCCTTCCGAAAATGACCAACGCTGGGACTTCAGTATTCAAAAAAATTAAAAAAACGCTTCCTCCATTTAATTAGAGGGAAACAGGCTTGTAGCCCTGAGGAAGTGATTTTTGTTAACCAAGAAACACTTAATTTAAAAAAAAAAAATGTAATATATTTGGATTACTTTTTTGAATACTGAATCCTCAACCTCAGTCATTTTTGGAAGGAAAAAGGAAGAGACGTTCCTGTGAAAGCCACCTGAACGGAGATGGGTTAAGATCCTCCGTATGCCGAAACATCAGAGTGCCTGATTCCAGTCTTCTGACCGATACAGCATGTGAACACAATTCCTTTATTCTTTGTAACCAAATATCTTACACTATTTGGCGTGCTCTCCTCTCTTTTTTTGTCTCTGTGGGGTTTATGTGCAGCTTGAGAGAACGTGTTGGAGAGAACTGCCGTGTTACACTGAAGCCTTCACACTGTTTCTGGAAGCTGTTTTCAAATTCCCAGTTGCCTGATTTGTTGGAGGTGACATAAGTCAGTCATCCAACCATCATTTTTGTGATTTTACACCTATTGGTGTTGGTGGTGTCAACCCAATATATTTATTGATATACACAGGGGGTGCCCCTGTTTTGTCTCTCCCCCCTTTTTGTCTCTCTACATATTGGAAATTTATGATAGCTTAAACAGTCACAAAAAGACAGAGGAACAAATTTGGAGCAAACCAACTGCAACATAGGAGAGGGTGCAAAAAAGATTTAAAAGGGCTTTTAACTATCTGAGGGCTAGCGTGGTCTCCTTTGCATTCCAGAGGAGTAGCCAGCACATTGATTTGCAATGCGTTTGCTAACCCTCAGCACTCAGTGACATAAAGACCCTTTAACTGAATGGAGCTTTTCATTTGTACCCCAAGGTGGCAATCAGTTCTCCCCACTTCACACTTCCTGTACACGGGCCTTCAGTTTATACTAGTCTGGAAGCAGATACTTCAGAAATAAATCTCAGGCAGAGCTGAACCATTGTATCAAAAGAGAAGAAATGTTTAATAGTGAATATTCCACTCCTGCCCCTCCTTTATTCATAAATACAAAGTCCTTTTACAGCTATTTACCTGTAACATGAAGGCAGTTTTACCATTTACCTTTTACTTTTCTGCCTCAAAATGGAATTGATTTTCATCCCCCGGGACAAGGGGCCACGTTCAGTAAACTGAATTCTGGATCAAACCAATTACACTATCAGGGAGACAGAAAAATGATTCAATTTAAATATGGCTTTTATCCCCCTTTAAATACTAGTGATGTATCCAACACACTGGTAACGTGCTAGAGACCTCTCGCATTATACGGAGATAAAAGTCCTATTTAAAGGAGCAGTAAACTTTTTTTTATGAAAAAAATATATATTGTAGGGATTTTCCTATTGAGTAAAATAAGGGTACTCCCACTGCCGAGAGATTTATATTTCCAGAGTTATTACAGTTTAAACCCATGTTTTTTTACATTAGCAGTGCCCTCTAGTGGTCAAATTCTAATTAGATTTCCTGTTAGATTCTAATGGAGAGGAAAGTCAGAAAAGTCAGAGACATACAGTTCTCCATAGAATGTGATAGAAACTGCTGAGTCACTTCCTGTCAGTTAGAACTATCAGGAAGTAAACACAGTAAATTCACTTCCTGTCAGAACAATCAGGAAGTAAACACAGTAAATTCACTTCCTGTCAGTTAGAACTATCAGGAAGTAAACACAGTAAATTCACTTCCTGATTATTTAAACTACTATAAGTTTTGAATAAAACATCTGACAGCGATGGGAATGACCTTGTTTTATTCAGCAGGAAATACTCTATAAAATATGTGTTTTCATAAAAAAAAGTTTACTGCTCCTTTAAATCAATGAGTACTTGGTGGATTTTTGGGTTTGCTCCAGAACTGCAGCGCTGTACTGAATGTAGACTGAGGAAGCGGTACCGTGTGATGGGGAATCACCCGTGAGAGGCAGAACATGATCATGGAGTCTGGTGCACGCACCAGCAGGGCACGTTTTTGACTGTGATACCGTAATAGAGCCCAAACTAAGGACAGCGCTCACGAAGAGCAGCCTGATTGCTCCTCACCTAAAGATGGAGACAGCTACCAGACATCACTGTACAACACCAGCTCCTTCCTGTGGAGCTTCCCCTTATATATATATATATATACACACACTAGTCCCTCCACTCAGTCCTCCTCTTCCTTCCTGTGGTCCTGCTCTGGACTGTGGAGCTTCCACACATGTCCCCTTATATACACACACTACTCCCGCCACTCAGTCCTCCTCTTCCACCGCTTCCTCCTCCTCCATCTTCTCTTCCTCCTCCTCATTCTCTTCCTCGCGGCTCTTGTCCTGATCCTCAGAGTCCACCTTCTTGTCTTTGTCCTTCTTCTTCTGCTCTGTGGCTTCCTTCTTGCCTTTCTGCTCCTGTCTGTAGGCTACGGGATAAAATAACAATTCATTACCTGGAGGGCAAACTTCTACACACTTCACTGGAGATCTCTCTAGCATTCAAGGACTTTAAAGGGATAGTAATGTTTCATAATAAAAGCAGCTCTAATTAATCATCATAGTATTTGGACTTTGGAGAGTGTTATATCAATTCTGTCAGAGTTGTAGTACAAGAGTAATTCAATGACAAAGTATCCCCCTCCAGCCCCTTTTACTGATGTAACATTGCTCAGCCAGATCAGAAGGGAGGTGCCCAGGTAGACTGCAGAGAGGGACAAACTTCAATTAAGATAAGGGAAAAACCTGAAAAGCTTGTCAAGGGGGGCAGGGCTTTCATTGTTCTCATAGGAAGAAGATTGTCCCCTGCTGTTATCTGTCTGGTCTATGGACTGGATTCCACATCTGAGAAGAGATGGCTTACACTAGGTAAAAGGGGCGGGAGGGGGAAACTTTGCTTGTGAATATCTCTCAAACCATAAAGGTTTGAGAGATAAGACTTATATCATTCATGTTTTTTTAATGCCTACAAAATAAAATAAAGAAAAAACGAAGTATTACTATCCCTTTACAATGGAACTTTCAGACAACAGCCAGTCGCCATGCATTCTTTAAATGCATGCCGACTAGCTTAAAATAGATGTCCTACCGTAAAAAAATACATATGTCTAAAGGAATCTGTCCCGTTTTGGGATTGACAGGCAGGTTAGTGCGGTCTGTGCGCTTGCGCTGTCAGTCCCTTCCGGTGACCATATGGTGCAAAGCAGTCTACTCTATGGAGACCGGGACTGACGGCGCAGGCACACAGACAAGATGACTGCACTCTAGCCTCAGTTCCGGTCTCCAAACGGGACGGATTCCTTTAGACACATGTATTTTTTTATGGTAAGACATTTTCAAGCTAGTCGCCATGCATTTAATGAATGCCTGGCAACTTGCTATTATCTGAAAGTTCCGCTTTAAAAAATATCAACGGCCTTTTGTCCCCAAAAGGCGCAGATGACTTGTGCCAGTTCTTCATAGAATCTCAAAACAACTTTACTGGATTTCTGCAGCAGAACACACACAGCTTAACCTCTTGAATAACATCTCCAATGCATTGCCACACAATGCTGTGGAGATCTCACTAGCATCCAAGGGTTTAACCCCTTAGTGACAGCAGCCTGCGTACGCGGCTGTCACCTTAACGCCCGTGGTACATTTTTTTTTTTTTAGATTATTCCGAAGTCTCCGAACAGCCTGCAGCCTCACGGAGACCCGGACTTCATGGACTTACCATGTACGTCCTCTATCACTAAGTGACAGTTTTTGCGGGACGTACCTGGTAAGTCAATTGTCGCTATGGGGTTAAGTCAAAACACAATCTGCTCCTAATCACTATGTAATTAAGATCGTCATTAGCATCCTAGTATTAGCAGATAGTATTAACTACAAACACTGATAGGGGTGAGAAATGGCATGCTCTTTGCAGGGGTTAAAATCTGAAGTCCTTTGCTACTAGCCAGACCTGAAAAGTTACTCGCCACTGCAAGCCATAACATACCAACCAGGGCTGAATTTCTACTCGCCAGGGTTAAATTTTCACTCGCCACTGGCTAGTGGCGAGTAGAAATTTTGAGCCCTGCTCTTTGGACTACAACTCCCATCATCCTTAGTAATCCACGTCATCATATAAAGGACAGTGATGGGTGTTTTAATCCAAAAGTGGTCATTCAACAGAAACTGGGCTGCTGTAAGTTTCGCAGCATGCGAAATCCCCATCATCTGCTATAACCTCAGACACCTGCGAATATAATGGGACATCAGTCCCTACCGGTACTAGGACAAACAACCCGCACTGAGAGTCATTACCTTCCAAAGATTCTTTCAGTGGAGTCAGAAAACGCTGAAATTCCATTTCCTCCATCGCAGCCAAGACATCGGTCGCATTCAGTGTTTTGCGCTTCCCCTTCATCGCAAAATTGTTGGCGCTTCAGAAAAGGGGGGAGTGGAGTAGGGGAAATAGAGAAGAAAAATTTTACAAAACAAAGGAGAATCTGTATTTTCTAAATGTGCTAATGGCCCTCTTTGGTCACTTAATCACTCTATGGCACTCAAATGGTTAAGTAGTAGTAAAACTTTCAAAATAAATATGATTATCTGTGTGACAAGACAAGGTCTGAATTTGTTAGAGTGTAATAAATCACTCTGTAATAAATTAGTGGTTTTGAAAGAGCTTTCAAAAGCACCTATATTTTTGTTGCTTGGGGTTTGTTGTTTAATGTACAAACAATTATGATATATTTAGTTTTATTTATCAGTTAACACAAATCTGGCAGGCACTAGCACACTGCTCCCCATCACAACTGCCACTTCTTACCAACAGCTGTTGTGCTGAATGTTGTCTACCCCTTCACTTTACAATAAACCAGGACCTTGCTGGAGTGACATTAATATACAGAAGTTATAAGCTGTAATAACGGCCATATTTCCATCTAGATTTTCCTATGAAAATTAACATCTTGGATGCCAGACATCTCCAACTCATTGCTTTACAGTTTGCAGGAGACTTTCTAGCAACCAAGAGACTAAATGTTATTACAACTCAGGCTGATAACACCCCAGAAACCTATTTGCTTTGTGACACAGAACACACTCGTGTCCTGTGCTGGACCCTCTAAAACTTCTTACCAAGAAGTTGCATACAACACAAAGACGCTGGCTGCTCGCGATATCGCACTGCGAGCTTCCTTCGAGATGTTAACACCATCGGGGAGCTGGAGGACAAGCAGACAGAATCAGCAGAGATGGTAAAAACAGGACAGAGCTTCTAACCCTTCCTGTTCTACAGGGTGATGCTACACTCCTCCAACAGGACAGGAGATTAATACAAAGGCCTCTATGCAGGTAGCTAAATTCTGTACTATATCAACTGCACCATGGGCAGAAGCTACAATGGCCTAAAAGCGAAGCAGTGCAATTTTTTTGTGTTCCCGAATACAGCTCTTGGTCGCTTGTGACTGTCACCCTTCAACCAAGCCCATAGTTCGCATGTACCTCACACATTAGTTTAACTGTTCCCACTTGAGACTGACTCCTACGATTAGCACATAGACTGCCCAAGTATCCACTTACAGCTTCCTTAATTATCCTGGTGATAACAGCATTGGGTAAATTGAGGTCCTCTGGTCTCTCTGCCATTTTGATCAGCTACAACTGAAAGAAATAATGGATTGTGAGAGCCAAAACTAAGTTACCCCCAGAAGGGCAAAAGTGGTGTTACAAACTGCTCTGGTCCTCAAATCAGTAAAGGATTAATATAGCAAATTAAGAATTATCATATGAAGAACATAATATAGTTGGACAAACCATAATATGCATTTGCAAAGCCCCAAGCAAAATTTTCAGATGATCACCTGATCTTGTCAAGCCCACCAGTAGCCAAAGTGTTGGCAGGAGTCGGGACACAGTTAGGAGCACAAGAAGCATTTACAGCCAATCACGAGTACAGCAGGCAGAGGATGGCCAAGTAGCCATGACCACTAACCTACTTGGTCACATCTCAGCCTCTTCTTCTGCTACCCTGTCACTATCTTTTAAGAGGAAAAAAAACAACCCAATAACCAAGGTACAATTACCATTAGTAATTAAACGTGTTTTATAAACACTATGGGGTACAACGGCTCATTAAAGCACATTTTAGGATTTTGAATAATCCTCAGTTGAACAAGTCAAGCAAGCGTAGGTTTCACTAAACGTTGATCCTAACAGTGCATAAGAATGACACCACTCAGAACAAAGTGGACTTGGAATTTGCCTTGGTAATTGAATAACTACATAAATATCTGGGGCGTAGATGTATTAGCGACATTAGTGCTACCTTCCTTATGGGATTCAGAGGGAAGCACCTGGAGTATTTGGTGGATGACAGGCAGTGATGGAGGCCACACACATACACAGTATGGGATGAGTTTGTTGAGACTGCATTATCAGCCACAGAGGATACCCCAATATAAATGGGGGAGCTTTATAGTTGCTGGCAGCACCACAGAACCTCGAATGCCACCCATTACACTATGAGGACCAGAGGTGCACATCCCTCTGATCCTTTAAGGGTTAAGTCGTCTCATGCACTGTGCCTGCTTCAGTTTGAAAAAACTGCCATAAACTGTCATGTTCGCCTCCATGGACCTGACATCCAGGAATGTCTGAAGGTGTTATCTTCTTGAAGTACAACATTCACAAGAGCCATAAGGATTTCCTGTGAACAAGGACAACATTCACAAGGGCCATAAGGATTTCCTGTCCATAATAAGGTACGTCAGGGTATTATGTCCATAATATAATAGGTTGGGATGGCATTGCCCCCCTGTACAGTTGATATAAACATAACAATATCAGCCCTACTCTAATGCCCCAACCCACCCAGTACCTGCTGTGGGGCCACACCAGGTCCAGTCCGTCTCTAACAATAGTTCCCGCCTTCAACCCAAACCTGCTAAGCAGC
The DNA here is from genome assembly GCA_037306005.1 of Rhinophrynus dorsalis. NCBI lineage: Eukaryota > Metazoa > Chordata > Amphibia > Anura > Rhinophrynidae > Rhinophrynus > Rhinophrynus dorsalis. Next base: position 2,886,567 of record CM074726.1, read on the forward strand.
ATGTGTCCCACAGGCACCGCCCAGTTAGTACGTCTTCGCCGTGCTGTGTTCCAGCATGCGGTTCACCTTGCGTTCCACCGGCCCGGAACTGTATTCGTTTACCGTGACAAAGTAATGAATTATGACCGCTGTGTGCCAACCGGTGATAGGCGCTGCGAGGAGCCATTCGGTCCGCTCTAATACACACACAAAGCCGCCAGTGAGTTCTCCAAGTCACCATAGAGAAGCACACAGACATCAAACCAACCAATCAGATGGAGGATGTCATGATGAGAGCGAGGCTCTGAACGCACAGAGATCAGGTCTGTTGTCTGATTAGCGTCCTCTGTCGTCATGGTAACAGGGCTGGGTAAGTAGTTAATGATTTCTTCCATCACTGGGGGGATATGAGGGATCTTATGTGGTGACTAGTGGTATCTGGGCAGTTTTATAGAAACCCCAGCGAGGATGGTGTACTGTACAAAAGTGGTGCAATTCTAGTCTAAAGCCAGGTGCACTAGAGGGGAACACATTAACATTCAAACAAAATTACAATTGATTTAAATGGGACTTTTAAATGTTAGACAGGTCTCCAGACCTCTGATCTGCAATGAACTGCACACCTTCTTAGTTAAATAGGCTGACCAGATCTCACCTTTAACCGGGGACACATAGGAAACAGGCATATTTCAGTACTTCACTGAAATCAGAGCAGTCCTGCAGTAAGCATTTTTCCTATGCGTCCCCAGTTAAAGGGATAGTAATACTTCATTTTAACTTTATTTTATTTTGTAGGCATTAAAAAAACATGAAGAATGATATAAGTCTTATCTCTGAAACCTTTATGGTTTAAGAGATATTCACAAACAAAGTATCCCCCCCCCTGTTCAACCAGATAAGAAGGGAGATGCCCAGGTAGACTGCAGAGAGGGACAATCTTCAATTAAGATAATGGAAAAAGCTGAAAAACTTTTCAAGGGGGGAAGGGCTTTCATTGTTTTCATACAAAGAAAATTGTCCCCTTCTGTTATCTGTACTGTCATACAACCAGACTCACATCTGAGAAGAGATGTCTTACACTAGGAAAAAGGGGCGGGGAGGGGAACTTTGTTTGTGAATATCTCATAAACCATAAAGGTTTGAGAGATAAGACTTATATCATTCTTCATGTTTTTTTAATGCCTACAAAATAAAATAAAGTTAAAACGAAGTGTTACTATCCCTTTAAAGGTGAGGTCTGGTCAGCCTACCGTAGTATTACATTGTCTAAAATGTAAATCTCAACTAACACCTACCTTCCCAACATTTAAAATGGCTGAAGAGGGACACTTGTGTTTTAGGTGGTGATGCTGGGGCCATGAGTGGCAGTCAGGGCATTACTGAGGATTTCTGAGAAGTTTGGTGCAGAGTTGTACAATTATGTCTTTAGCTTTATAACATTATTACTGCCAGTGTTGGGAGTAATTAAACGTCTGAGCGTTAATGTGTTATTTTTTTCACGTTGGTTGCCCTTTAAGGTGGGGACCTGTTTCTCTGTCCCTTATTCGCAGAGGATGGGGTCCCAGGATGAGTTGGATGAGACTATGTGTAAGAGGCCGTGGTGTCCGCACCCGCAGTGCTGGATGTCCTTCAGGAGGATAGAGCAGGGATGCCCTCGTTACCGATCACTAAGGTCTATCCACAGATCTTCCTCTGAATGTGAAGGTACTGGACAATGACTGACAATCCACAACCCTTCAGGTGCCAGACAGATGTAAAACGCATTGCTCTGCAATGTGTTGTACACCACCCGTGGCACCCAAAGTGTTATATCATGAACATTTATTTACATGCCGATATTAAGGCCAATGTATGAAGAAATGGAGCAAAGAAACTGCGGTATAGAGACAAATAAAAATACCACATATTCTCATTACTGTAAATGGGGTCTCTCCCCATTGGGGGGTCAACACGCCTCACTATTTTTAAGGTCATCAACATTATGGGATAAAAAGGAACGATATTCAAAGTTAGTGTATTGGCGCTCACCAGATCAGAAGGAATCACTTATTTTGATCTATGGATAAAATATACCTTGATTCTTAAAAATGTGTATATTACAGCAGAGGGTGCGTAAACGTTGGACCTGTGTATGTACCAATATCAAAAATATACTCTTTAGATTGTGACACTGCTCGTACAGTATTATAGAAGGACTATATTGTAAAAGCCAATTGGATTGGCTCAATATATTTGAAGGGACAGTATTAGAATCAGTTAATACTTATTTAAATCATGAGTCACCGTTTAGCTGACCAAATAGTTCGAGTTTAGAGTTTCAGGATATAGGGTTTGAAAATTCAGATTCAAGGGTATAATAAGCCTCTTTTAAATAGGGCTTAACTGTTGGATGAGTTTCAATATTGTGAACAAATGTCACTATTTCAAATTAACGTCTTGTTTTAATCCCCTATAGTTTTCCTGTGGCTGCTTCCAGTGGTAGCACCAGGATCCCCAGGTGTAAAGTGACAGATTCAATGTAGCAGAAACTGGAGCGATCAGCGAAGAAGATATAAATGAAACAAAACAAAACGTATTTAAGAGTAGTACTGTTGATGCATATAAAACAATCAATGATGCATAGTATATGTTAAATATACTCTTAGTTAAATAATAAGTATGATATAAAAGTATAAAATATTTTATTTGGGATACTTAAATAAATATACGTGAACATTGAAACCAATAAGAAATCTTATCTGGTTAAAAGCTCATTTAAAAAACAAAGTACCTATGTAGATTCCCTTAAAAGTAGAGTTAGGTTTTCCAAATATGATAACCAGACGTGTAGATCTTAATTGTATGACTATCAAATCTTATTGGTTTAAATGTTCACCTATTTTTATTTAAGTATCCCAAATAAAAGATTTTAAACTTTTATATCATACTAGTTATTTAACTAAGAGTATATATGACATAAACTATGTATCATTGATTGTTTTATATGCATCAACAGTACTAGGTTTTGTTTCTTTTATATCTTCTTCGCTGAGCGCTCCAGTTTCTGCTACAACATTATAGGAAGCCTGCAACATCCAGAGCAAAAGCTTAGACAGCATTATGTCCACAGGGAAACCAAACAAGGAGTCACATCAGTTGTTCTTTCCACAGGTAGACTCCCTGTATTGACAGTAACAACTCTACCAGACCCCCAGTTCTCCTCTGTCAATGCTCCCTGTTCACACTCACCCTCAGGACTCAGACGACTGTCATTTCCAGCTACAAACTACAGGTATGATATGGATTGTTGTGTGTCACTGCACCCTCAGCCATACTCTTGTTTCTATAAAGAAGCTGGTTTTCCCATTGTGTGTGTCATGCCTAACCACTGGGTAATGATGACATTTTACAGCAAAAGTGGATAATGGGGATTTTGTTGGTGTAAGTTTCCGTTTGTCCTGGAGTTTTGGGTACAGATAGTGTTAGGTACTCGATAACTGTTACCGACAGTAACCCTAAAGAATATGACATCACACATAAAGGCAAAATCTGAATAATTCTGGGGCAAAACATCTGCACAATGTTCATGAAATTAACCGCTTGCATGACAGAGAGGTCTTCAATGCCATACATGGTGAACTCTCTACCATTCAAGGTTTTCACTGTTTGAGTGCCAGAGAGAATACGTTGGAAACCTCTCTGGCACACATTTTTTAATTTACTTACTTGTTTATCTTTTATCATAGGCACCTGATATAGATAAGTGGTTGGCATTATTTGACGCACCAGCTGTTGGAGACTTCAACTCCAATCATCCCTGACGAGCCATGATTGGGGGCGTTATAGTCCTCACCTGTAGGTGTGCTAGAGGTTACCTACCCCTGGTATATCCTCAGAGGCCTATGGAAACTAGTTAATGTGAATGAAAAGCAATATATTGAAAAATGTAGTTAAACAAATTGGACTCACACTTTTGAGAGTGGAAGTACTATTCTTGGAAAATATCTAACACTCATTGTCAAGGGCCAAGGACAGGCCAGATTGAAATACCCTTTGAGGGTTATGCACTAAGGTGTGACAAAGAGGGGATAAAGCAAAGACGACTTCTCTAGTTCCTATGTTATTCCACAGAGCCTGTGCTCTAAGATCTTCAGAGTTATAGAAATTGTAGTGTGTTGGCTCCAGAAAATAACATAGGAATTGTAAAAGTGATATCACTGGAGAAGTTATCCCCTCTTTATGCCCTCTTTATCACTCCTTAGTGCATGGGATCCATAGAATAACATAGGAACTGGAGAAGTGATATCACTGGAGAAGTTATCCCCTCTTTATCCCCTCTTTATCACTCCTTAGTACATGGGATCCATATAAGAACATAGGAACTGGAGAAGTGATATCACTGGAGAAGTTATATCCTCTTTATCACCTCTTTATCACACCTTAGTGTATGGGATCTATAGAATAACATAGGAACTGGAGAAGTGATATCACTGGAGAAGTTATCTCCTCTTTATCACTCCTTAGTGCATGGGATCCATATAATAACATAGGAACTGGAGAAGTGATATCACTGGAGAAGTCATCTCCTCTTTATCACCTCTTTATCACTCCTTAGTGCATGGGATCCATAGAATAACATAGGAACTGGAGAACTGATAACATTGGAGAAGTTATCTCCTCTTTATCTCCTCTTTATCACTCATTAGTGCATGGGATCCATAGAATAACACAGGAACTGGAGAAGTGATATCACTGGAGAAGTTATCTCCTCTTTATCACCTCTTTATCACTCCTTAGTACATCTCCCCGTTTGTGTCATGGTGAATCTGTTATTTCAGTTGACCTGACTCGGCTGAAGTGGAGAATTATTTTTAACTCTTTGAGTGAAGAAGAGCGTTTAAGCCATCGCATGTGATAGACAAAGCAACGTCCCCTTGGCACTCAAACTGTTTAATCTGGCAATGGAGGACTGCAGTTTGTGTTATTAAATATACATGTGTATTTAGGGTTTGTTTTTTTTTAATACAAAATACTTTTCTGGGGCTTTGAATTACACCTTGAACTCTGATGTTTACTGTGCTGCCATCTGAAACCAGCATTAAACGCTGTTTTTGTTCCCAGTTTAGACAAGAAGATGTCCCCGGGTTTGAACCTGGACAAGGAATTAATAATGTCTTGTGGACTTACACAGTGTGTCTCCCCCAGAAACCTGCAGAAAGTGAGTAGACAATTCCAGAGCATCAGAGCAGGTCACTTGTGTTAGGCTGCTCCAATTCATCCAGCTGAGATATGGTTGTTAATACTCATTGTTACCACTGGAGGGAGCTTGCACATTGATGATGTTAGGAGCATATGGCTGGCTGATATTTCATGCTCCCATTCACAGACTGGACTTTTCAATATCAGTGGCAGAGGATGATGGGAGTTGTAGTGCACCAAGAGTGGTAGGGCCTCATGTTGTCCACCACTGATTTAACCTATCTGGTCATACACGTATTAAAGAGTTTTTGTGCTCCATAGACTATTACACATAGTTCAAATGATGTCTGACAAATCACACTATTTCTCTTAATTGCATTATGGATACTGCTTTTTACTGGATCGTTGGTACCGTTGTTCTGTATCTGTTTCCCATAATGCACTGCTTTTCTTGTGCAGTCCAGTGTAGACGTGAGCTTTGCGTCCTGCCAAGAGAACAGACAGATGTCCCTTGTCTGGATACCAAGCTGCCAGCAGAAATACCAGCCTGAGTGTCGGAAACAAGAGAACAAGTAGGTACAAGGCATCCAGATGCTAATTTACCGGGGCAAATAGTGGATTATAGGTGAATTATTCACTCATTGCTGGGATTTATATACATAAAACTGTATAAATTACACAATACAATAATAGTAAAATATGCATTTCTCTGTCGTCCAATACAGGTTACTGGTAACTTTGGGTAGGCGTTCAGCCCCTTTCATAGGCAGGAACAATTCTGAGAAGTGACTGGTGGGTGGAGCCTACCTCCTCTCCTTAGCTTGCATCTAGCCAATCCCCAACCAGTAAGATTTGTTCCTTGGTCAAGACACAAGCAAGAGAACAGTTCTGCTCTAGTGTTAGCTTTTTATTATTTCTTTTAGATATGGGATACCACCATTAGGCGGATTACCATCACAGACAATTCCCATCACCCAAATGTGGATAGCTCCGTTTACCAGGTGCTTTTGTGGACCTAAGCCCTGGGGGGGGAATACCTTGGCTGCAAGTTCTTTCCCCAGGAGTTGTCCACTGAGGCTTCTTCTTGATATATGGTAATCTGAAGACAGAAGAGCTTCTAAAAAAGGAGAGCACCATTTGAGTGCTGAGGTCCACATGTCCCACAGGGGTCTCATTCGGAGTTCTTATTACATACTCATGTACTCATTGGGTTTACCTGTATGTCTGTGAGGTGTTTGGAGCAAGTTTCTGTGGTAACTTAACCCTTTTTCTGCTGGTTAGCACCTTTTGGGGGAGAGGTTGGGCACTTTCCCTACTGGGACCAGTGTTTATTGGGTCTATTGTTTTATTCTAGTGGGCTTTTGAGTGGCTTACGTTTGGTATTCACCTAGTTATCTCTATTGTCCGAGCACGTTTACCACATAGACGCCATTGCTCCATTCACTTCTATGTGACTTTGCAGTTTGGGACTATCTCTGTAACCGCTCCACGTAGCGAGGTCAGAGACGGCTCATTGTGTCGGTTTTCCCTTGTTCCGGTCAAGGTTCTGGGGTTGTTGGGGGCTTTAGGGGGCTTTGGGCACTGTTGGGGATACTCTGTCAGTGAAACTACATTTCCCATGAGCGCCCGCTTCGCGCGCTCATTTCTGATTGGCTCCCGTCGCTGCAGCCATTTTGTGTATTCGCAGATCGAGTATCCTACGCAGGGTTTGGACTCTCCTTCTCTCCTCCGCGAAACCGCCGGGTGTACCTGATGTGTCTGACTCCTCTGAGGAGGAATTATTGGTGGACAAGGTGGTCCTGGAACCGGTTCCCCTTCAGGAGAGGGGCTTGGGAGGAAGATCCTGGAGGCAGCCTTGCCTGTGTAGGATCTCCCTGGTTCTCAGTACTCTTCGCTTCTGAGCCCTGTTGGCTCTAGTTCATGTGCTGTGCAACAGTTAATGAGGTTTGTTTTTACCCCTGTTCAGTGTCTCTTCATGATCTGTAGGTTCATTGGTGCTCTGGTGACTTTGGGGCCTACGCCTGGTCCTTGCCTTTCTTCCCACCCTGGGGAACTTAATGGTTGGACATAACCTGTATTGTATGACAGAGAAAATAGGATTTTAGTCTTACCTATGAAATCCTTTTCTCTTAGTCCATACAGATTACTGGTCTCCCACCCTGTCAAGGGACCATGCTCGGCACTCCTGTAGAAGACCATGGGGGTCCTTTCGGGTTCATGCTCACAGGAGTCTTCCTTTATCTTCTTACTTCCTAGTCAATAGTTAGTCTGCAAATCTTACTATTTAGGGATTGGCTAGCTGCAAGCTAAGGAGAGGAGGTAGGCTCCACCCAGCAGTCACTTCTCAGAATTGTTCCTGCCTATTAAAGGGTCTGATCGCCTACCCAAAGTTACCAGTAACCTGTATGGACTAAGAGAAAAGGATTTAACAGGTAAGACTAAAATCCTATTTTACTTGAAATAAGCGTAACTTCTGTGCTGTGATGTCTATAGATGCATTTGGGTGGTGCTCTAGCTGTTTTATAATTGCATTTGGGTGTCGGTTTGGCTGTTTTACACCCTGTCTAGCTGATACGAAATGTAAATTAAATGTAAGGGAGATTACCGAACACATTTTCCATATTCAAGATCCGTCTCCAACTGTCACTGGAGCCCAAATCTGTCATAGAAATGGTGGTTTAAAGTGGAACTACCACCCAATAATAACATTTCTCCACATAATTGCCCATCTGGAGACTAGCTGCTCAGTGGCAGTAGTCACCAGAATTATTACCTGATTAAAGAGAAATCACTATTATTCCCGGACTGACAGCAGGACGGAGTGTGGACATCTTGTCATAGTGACGTCCGCGTGCCTGCACTGTCAGTCCCTTTTGGAGCCAGCCGGCTCCTAGCAACGCCCTCTAGAGCCAGCTGGGACTGACAGCGCAGGCGGGTGGACGTCACTATGACAAGATGTCCGCGCTCCGTCCTGCTGTCAGTCTTAGAATAATAGCGATTTCTCTTTAATCAGGTATCAATTCTGGACTAGCGCTACTGAGCAGCTAGTCACCAGATGGGCAATTATATGGAGAAATGTTATTATTTGGTGGTAGTTCCTCTTTAACCCCTTAAGGACCCGTGACGTACCAGGACCGTCACGGTCCTTGGTATACTCAAGGACCGATGACGGTCATAGTACGTCACGTACTTTTTACTTACAGCGCTCTACCGGGAGCGCTGTAAGTAAAAATAGGGCATGAAATAGACCGCTCCAAGATCGGAGCGATCTCTTTCAAGCCCCATAGTGACGCGCCGATACACGTGACAAGTCACGTGTATCGGAGCGTCAAAGTGCCCCTATGCGGTCGTTATGGGACGGAAATGTCCCATAACCTCCGGTCCTTAAGGGGTTAATTGATACTTTCCAAACAGTATGATTGTGAAACACAAACCCAGTGGGGTCTATTCGGTTGCTCTTAAAAATATTTATTGGGATCCAGGGACAGTGGTCATGCAAGTCACCTATTCATCATCTTGAACTGACCACTGTCCTTGGATGCCAGTAATTATTTTTTAAGATTAACTGAATGGAAATCATTGTCTTTGTATCTCATAGCTGGACTGGTAAGTAGCAATTTGTACAACATTTGAACAATAGCTGTTTTGAAATAGCCAATTTAACTTTCTAGTTTAAACTACCACCCAAAGGCTTCAGGCCTGCAGTGTCTCACTATAGAGTTGGACTATTCAGACCATTTAATCTGCTCTGCATTGTCCTTTCATCCTTCAGACTGGACTAGGGGCATCTTTGCAATTGGTTCATACTTTATTCCTATACAGTTGATGAAACTTGATCTAGGTTGGACCAAACCTCCTTTTATTCTTGAGTGTCACGTAGTCAATTGCTGGACTCATTGGGGATGATAGGATTTGTATTCCTTATCAACTGGAGGTCCAAAAATTGCCATGATGTAAAGCTCTCAACAACGTGCCCCAACATTTTTATCCATATTTCAGTTTTTTTTTCTATAAAATACTTCAAACTATCTCTCTTTCATGGTTCTTACTGTCAGTGATTTTCTATGGGAGACCCAGGTATTGTGTCGTTTGAATTAGGGCACTAAGATGAAGCATTAGAGGTAATTGTAGGCAGAAACAAACCAAGCATGAATACAGCAATTAAAAGCAAATAATTATTTATAGGCTGACTGTGAAAAACAACTTTAATTATAGTTCTGTATAATGTTAAATAGAATAAAAAAAAAATATATCTCTAAATAACATAAAGTGGTAGAATGCGAAGCCCCCTGTGTGCGTAACCGCACATGTGCAGAGTGCGGTAGAGACTGCACAAACGCGCCGGCTTCCAGTCAGAGGCACTGCTGATTAGGAGAGGGGAGCTCCAAACAGCCCAACGCCCCCAGCTCCAGATGTACACGGGCCTTCAGTACTAGTGTATATATATATATATATAACAAATGGGAGAGCGCTAGTGTCTATATCATATATCAAAAGCCCATATACCATTTAGAAAACATATAAATATTACAGCTGTAAATAAAAATATATAAATTTATTAAACATAAAATACAATACATATATATATATCCAGGCTAATATTAGTTATACCTAATCTGAGTATACAAATACAAAGAGTGATATCACCGAAAAAGATTTAAATAATCCAATAAAAACCTTTTTCGGTGATATCACTCTTTGTATTTGTATACTCAGATTAGGTATAACTAATATTAGCCTGGATATATATATATATATATATATATATATATATGTATTGTATTTTATGTTTAATAAATTTATATATTTTTATTTACAGCTGTAATATTTATATGTTTTCTGAATGGTATATGGGCTTTTGATATATGATATAGACACTAGCGCTCTCCCATTTGTCTTTTATTTATTTTCGTTTTTTGTCCTATACACTAACAGGATGAGGGGATAGTAGCGATAGTGATCGCTATCATTTATCTACTTTGGAGTTGGGTGGGCGCTATTTATCCACCATTTTCTTTTGTATTTGTGATATATATATATATATATATATATATATATATGTATTATTTTTTCCCTATAACGGTTAAGGAATGATGGTTCTAGTAATAATATGTTTCAATCCTCCATTTAGAGACAAAATCTTGCAAGTCGGGATTAAAGATCTCACATTTGAGATTACTTCTAAACCAGTGAAGAAAGAAGATCTTGACCTGGAAGTGGTAAGTGAGACACGACTGGAAGTCACTGTGATCGTGATTTGTTTATAAACAGGGTAACAAAAAGACATAAAGATATTGTGGTGCGGCACCTGTACCTAAGTTATTGTCTCAATATTTTATTTAGCAAAAAGTAACAAAAAGCACAAAAGTTCCAACCGGAGGGTTTCCACAGAACCTTGCACTGACCTGCATTCAGCCGCCAGTTGGACGACAATCGAAAAGCTGGAGGTGGGAGCCAAAGTCAAATGTGTGTATGTTCTGCCTGAAAAGGACCTAGAACATTCTATTTCTTTGTTGAAATGATTTACTTCCTGCTTTAATGTTTTACACTAATTGTTTCCCAAACATTTCCTTGAATTCTATCTGTTACTTTTCAGCTTCGCCAAAGAGCACAGGGAAACGTTGCCAAAGAACAAGAGAAGGTCTAGTGAGCGATACCAAGACATGGATTTTCTGGAGCCCTCACCTCCTCGTGTTCCAGGGCTGGAGAACCGCAGGGTGGTTCTACACGATACTAGAATTAAGCACCAGCTCTCCTCGTCAGTGCCAAGAATAGGGCCAGTGTGCAGGCTGGATGATCAGGTGAGAGATAAGCTGGGGAAATGGGCATATGTAGAAATGTATTTATATGGCGCAACTGCCAGCAGTGTAAATATGCTTTATAATAAAACTAGTGTAAAAGCCCGTGTACACGGGCCAAGGTCTGGGTGATGTTTATCTCTTTGAGTGCCAGAGGGGTACGCAACACATTGCTTTGCAATGCCTTGTGTACCCCTCTGGCACTCAAAGGGTTAAGAGTCCGGTCCTGCTTTGCGTCCTGCCACTGACGCAGTCTTGCACTGTAGAGACTGCCCGAAAGCACCGAATGCTCCCAGCACAGATCTCCCAGCATTCCTCACAGAATGCTCCCAGCACAGATCTCCCAGCATTCCTCACAGAATGCTCCCAGCACAGAACTCCCAGCATTCCTCACAGAATGCTCCCAGCACAGAACTCCCAGCATTCCACACAGAATGCTCCCAGCACAGAACTACCAGCATTCCGCACAGAATGCTCCCAGCATTCTGTACTCCCAGCATTCTGTACTCCCAGCATTCCGTGCTCCCAGCATTCCGTACTCCCAACATTCTGTGCTCCCAGCATTCCTACATCTCCCAGCATTCTGTGCTCCCAACATTCCGTGCTCCCAGCATTCCTACACCTCCCTGCATTCTATGCTCCCAGCATTCTGTGCTCCCAGCATTCCTACACCTCCCAGCATTCCATGCTCCCAGCATTCTGTGCGTTCAGGCAGCCTCTACTGCGCATAACAGCTTCTGACAAGCATCCTAGCGAATTATTATATAGGATATGTCTACAGGAACGTGTCTCTTATTGAATGTCTACGTATCTGTCTGTTGCATTACTCACACACCCACTACACGTCTCTTACAGTATCTCAAAGCACTAAAAGAGATGGAAATAAACTTGGAGAGCATAAGAAACCAGCCTTACCTGTGGAAGAAATACATTGGCACAGCCAGTCCTAGTGGCAGGATTAAACCCTCAGGTGATTATTCTGTATCACATGATATCTAATGTAGTGTCACCGGTGGACTTGATGTCTTGGTAGGAGAGCTATGTGCGCAGTGTATGGGATGGTTCAGATACACAATTCCATATCAGATGGACTATTACATATGTATAGAGAGTCTGTACAATACACATCATACTGGTTTCCTACATAGTGGGCAACATGTGGCTCTACAGCACTGGACTACAACCCGCATCATCTTTAGCAGGCCATTGCAGGCTAAGGAAGGTGGAAATTATAGTCCAAAACAGCCAGAGAGACACATATTATCCATCCAGTGAGTAGAGGTTTATAAAAGAGACCAATATCAGCACAAAGCAGTATGTATGAGAATTAGGAAGTAAGTAAAACAATGTACGTGCCCCGAAGCTGATGTGGTAAGAACAAGCAGTTCCGGAGTTCACCTACTGCACCACAGGGAACAAATTACCATTACCCAAATTCACAGGAACTTAAATGGGCCTCTTGACACCTGTAATGCTAGTGTGGTCTCTATTTCATTGCTTTGCAATGCTCTGGAGACCTCTGTTGCATTCTAGGGGTTGAATTTGTATTTGTTCCCTCCGGTGCCAACGCTTTACCCAATAAATGCACCTGTTTTTCTTAACACATCTGCCTCAGTGGATTTTGTATTTTCCTATATAGATCACCAGCCAGACAAGGTGAAAAGGCCTCACAAGCACAAGCTGGTGAATCCAGGACTGCCAGGCACCTTGGCACTTTTCCCCTGTTACCCAGATTACTACAAGCACCAAGAGCCGGACTCACCTAGAGGTAACGCTATGGTATGGGTGGTGGGAGATGGGCTGAACTAGGGCTTTCCACCCAGTACATTACTGCTTCTCTGGGTCACACTTATCATTGCTGATGGTGTTTAGAATGTGTGTATCCTATAAAATAGAAATGTTGTGAGTGAGAGCTTGTGTGAATGAGTGTGTACGTGTGTGTATGTATAAAATGGAAATTAATTTTATAGAGATGTGTGAGTGAGAGCCTGTGTGAATGAGTGTGTACGTGTGTGTATGTATAAAATGGAAATTAATTTTATAGAGATGTGTGAATGAGTATGTACGTGTGTATGTATAAAATAGAAATTAATCTTATAGAGATGTGTGAGTGATAGGTTGCGTGAATGAGTGTGTGTGTGTGTGTGTGTGTGTATGTATAAAATAGAAATTAATCTTATAGAGATGTGTGAGTGAGAAGTTGTGTGAATGAGTGTGTGTGTTTGTGTGTGTGTAAAATAGAAACTAATCTTATAGAGATGTGTGAGTGAGAGGTTATGTGAATTAGTGTGTATGTGTATAAAATAGAAATGTATCTTATTAGACATGAGTGTCAGATCTTTGTCTTTGTGAACATTTGTGTGCGTTTGTGTATGTATGTGTGTGTATGTATATGCGTGGGTGTGTGTACGTGTTTGTGTCTGCAGCAGACCTTTTCTTCCTGAGCCCACCCATCATATAATGGGTGTTTAAAAACATATTTACTCCATGAAATATCTTTTGTGTGGGCTGGATCATTGTAGGGTTATGAATGTGCATAGAAAACTGTAGGTGAAGTTTAGGTCTACAGACATCATGGTGGACATGGGCCTCTGTCTTCTTTGCAGGTTCTGTGGGCTGCAGTGGAGTGCAATCCAGTGAGTCTGACAGTGGGGAAGCTGTGTCTTTACATAATCAATCTCAGAGTTCCTGGACAGAATCCTACAAAACTGTAAGTGTCCATATACAAACTAACAGTGTCCAGAACCAAGAACAACCTTCAGTTAGTCCTATGACCCTCGAGTCACATTGCCACAGGAATTAACTGTGACTCTCCCTGTATCCATTCGATTTTCCAACACTAAAACCTCCGTGCATAAACCCAAACCTACAATAACTAGACACCCAAGAACTATCAAACTCACTCAGAGATCTCTCTTTTCTTATCACCGCCTTCACTTGTGGTGACTTGGCAGCCCACTGACATAGTTAGATCTGAATTACCCTTTGTCTTCCGACCCTGATCCCAATTCACACGTAAATCACTGTTCAGCTTCTTCTCTCCTTGTCTGTATTATCGATGAAGACTCAGGAGAGTGGATAGAGTTTTTATTTTAGAGTACATATCAATCTTTTTATGAGAATTATATGTTAGGACTTTTCCTGATGTGTATGCCCATTACTGGGAGATGCATTGTTCTAAGTTATTAGAGTTTAAACTGCTGAGGTTCTTTTTCTGGTGTAAACACAGTTCAGATAAGGTTCATCTGGTGTCCAGTCAGTTATTCAGTTGCTGCAGTGTGTAATGTGAGGACCTCCATCTACTGCCAGACCACAACTCCTATCATCCTGCCTGGCGGGTGATGATGGGAGCTGCAGTCAGGCAGACACATGAGAGCTCCGCGTTGACCACCATTGTTCTATTGTATTCTATGGGAAAAATGAGTCACTGACTACAGTTCAACACAGACTATGACTGAAACACCTCCACTACTTTATGACAGTTTGAGCTCTGATAACTTTTGAATAAAACAGCTGTCTGCAGTATCTTTTTTATGCAGGAGGAGAAACTTATAGTTTCTTATTAAAAAAAAGTTTAATCATCCTTTAAGCCGCAAGCTTGTGGAATGAATTCTACTCATGGATGCATATAACCTGTGGGACCTCGGGCAAGTCATGTTACGTCCATGACTCCATGAATTGATACTGACCAACTGACGTTCTGTAGTCTGCAGGCATACGTTCCATTACGAGAAGCAAAGAGAAAACCACAAAAGAACCAAGTGAAGAGACGATGTATCCAAAACCTGCCGGGGGTCAGGACAACGCGGAAGAACAGGAAGGTGAGAAATGCTCCTTCTGCTCTGCAGCTTTCTAGATAATAATAATAGAATACAAACCCTTGATGTTCTGTTCTCACCAACAGCAAATGTTACTGGATTTGTGGCAAGCGAGGGGGAAATACAACCAAGAGATCCAGCACAATCCACAGACTGTGATACGGATAGCAATGGGGAGAGGACAGCCACAGAGCAGGGTGCCGTCAGTCTACTCCCCAGTCCACCTCCACCGTCCCCAGTGCACACTGACAGTGAATGGTGATGCACAGGGATCATTTAACCCTTTCATGGCAAGAGGGGCGTGCAACGCATTGATTTGAGATGCGTTGTAAAACATTCTCTGGTCATGAATGGGTTAATATCATCTCACAGACACAGATGAGCAAAGGTATAAAGGGAAAATCTGAGCAATTCTGTGCCAAACCAGCTGGACAATATTTACATTTATTGTGTGTTGATGTTTAGTACGTCAGATCCTTCGGTTCCTGTGTTATTGAATGTCGATGTTTAGTACGTCAGATCCTTCAGTTCCTGTGTTATTGTGTGTCGATGTTTAGTACGTCACATCCTTCAGTTCCTGTGTTATTGTGTGTCGATGTTTAGTACGTCAGATCCTTCGGTTCCTGTGTTATTGTGTGACGATGTTTAGTATGTCAGATCCTTCAGTTCCTGTGTTGTGTGTCGATGTTTAGTACGTCACATCCTTCAGTTCCTGTGTTATTGTGTGTCGATGTTTAGTACGTCAGATCCTTCGGTTCCTGTGTTATTGTGTGACGATGTTTAGTACGTCAGATCCTTCAGTTCCTGTGTTAAGTTCCTGTATTATTGTGTGTTGATGTTTAGTACGTCAGATTCTTCAGTTTCTGTGTTATTGTGTGTCGATGTTTAGTACGTCAGATCCTTCGGTTCCTGTGTTATTGTGTGACGATGTTTAGTACGTCAGATCCTTCAGTTCCTGTGTTAAGTTCCTGTATTATTGTGTGTTGATGTTTAGTACGTCAGATTCTTCAGTTTCTGTGTTATTGTGTGTCGATGTTTAGTACATCAGATCCTTCAGTTCCTGTGTTATTGTGCGCAATAAAGCCCCGCTCCCAGGAACACTGAGCCACAGGTACAAAGAAAACTTGAATAATTCTGGGGTTAAGCAACTATACCATAGGTAATAAATAAACATTTCCCAAATTCCATTTGCTTAAAATAGAGGGTTTTTTTTTTAACCCTACCCTAACCCCCCCACAAACACACACTTCCATCCTGAAGTCTGCTGGTCAGGGATGCTGAGGGCCTACAAATCCCATTAGCACTCCAGTTTCCTCTAGGAATGGTGTTGTTATATAGATGTGTCATAACAAGATAAACACTAGGTGGCAGTGTAGTGGACACATAAATGTTTTGTACCCCTGAGTCACTGAAGCTAATTTACTAAATAGAACTGGGGGAACTATGGAGCAAACCAATTACATCAGAGGGAGAAACATAAAAAATCCCCAAATTCCCATTTAATTAAAAGTAGCTTTTAACCCACTGAATCCTGGAGGGGTGTATAATGCTTTGCTTTGAAATGCAATGTTTTTAGTCCATTAGCCTCCCAGTGTTTAGATAAAATCTAACATAAGAAAAGTAACATAACCCACATGTATTTACCTGTGTAGGGGAAACACGCACTGCCCCTTTATCACCACAGCTGGGGACGTTTAAAGTCAACTGACCCAGAGGTGTATTGCACTGCAATGCGTTGGATGCACCGCTGGCACTCTAAGGGTTAATTAAATCTCCCAAGAACATAAATTGTAGTCGTTATGTCCTATATAAGGTGCATGATCTGTCCTGTATGAGCATCCAGCCTGCTGCAGCCTAGAGCTCCCACTGCTGGACACACACACACACAAGGAGAGCAGGACATCTCCCTCTGTTCTATACACACTGCACCACATAGAGACTAAAGAGGCAGATAACCGTTATATACATCATACAGTGGGTAATGTAACGCTGGGCTCTCACATAGAGACTAAAGAGGCAGATAACCGCTATATACATCATGCAGTGGGTAACGCTGGGCTCTCACATAGAGACTAAAGAGGCAGATAACCGCTATATACATCATGCAGTGGGTAATGTAATGCTGGGCTCTCACATAGAGACTAAAGAGGCAGATAACCGCTATATACATCATGCAGTGGGTAACGCTGGGCTCTCACATAGAGACTAAAGAGGCAGATAACCGCTATATACATCATACAGTGGGTAACGCTGGGCTCTCACATAGAGACTAAAGAGGCAGATAACCGCTATGTACATCATACAGTGGGTAACGCTGGGCTCTCACATAGAGACTAAAGAGGCAGATAACCGCTATATACATCATGCAGTGGGTAACGCTGGGCTCTCACATAGAGACTAAAGAGGCAGATAACCGCTATATACATCATGCAGTGGGTAATGTAACGCTGGGCTCTCACATAGAGACTAAAGAGGCAGATAACCGCTATATACATCATGCAGTGGGTAACGCTGGGCTCTCACATAGAGACTAAAGAGGCAGATAACCGCTATATACATCATACAGTGGGTAACGCTGGGCTCTCACATAGAGACTAAAGAGGCAGATAACCGCTATGTACATCATACAGTGGGTAACGCTGGGCTCTCACATAGAGACTAAAGAGGCTGATAACCGCTATATACATCATGCCGTGGGTAACGCTGGGCTGTCACATAGAGACTAAAGAGGCAGATAACCGCTATGTACATCATACAGTGGGTAACGCTGGGCTCTCACATAGAGACTAAAGAGGCAGATAACCGCTATATACATCATACAGTGGGTAACGCTGGGCTCTCACATAGAGACTAAAGAGGCAGATAACCGCTATATACATCATGCCGTGGGTAACGCTGGACTGTCACATAGAGACTAAAGAGGCAGATAACCGCTGTATACATCATGCAGTGGGTAACGCTGGCCTCTCACATAGAGACTAAAGAGGCAGATAACCGCTGTATACATCATGCAGTGGGTAACGCTGGCCTCTCACATAGAGACTAAAGAGGCAGATAACCGCTATATACATCATACAGTGGGTAACGCTGGGCTCTCACATAGAGACTAAAGAGGCAGATAACCGCTATATACATCATGCCGTGGGTAACGCTGGACTGTCACATAGAGACTAAAGAGGCAGATAACCGCTGTATACATCATGCAGTGGGTAACGCTGGCCTCTCACATAGAGACTAAAGAGGCAGATAACCGCTGTATACATCATGCAGTGGGTAACGCTGGCCTCTCACATAGAGACTAAAGAGGCAGATAACCGCTATATACATCATACAGTGGGTAACGCTGGGCTCTCTCGCCCTGAGATTTGGGTCAGGACCCTGAGATTTCCCAGGTATGAGTTATGGAAATCTTGTATTTATTAGCTGTTTGAGTGGTGTTAATAGGAAGCCATGTTTTTCCTGCTACACCAGCGATTGCAGGGGGTGTACATTTGTAATAGTACAGTACAGCCTTTCCTGTAATAAAAGTGTATTACTGACTCCCATCATACAGGTTTATCAAGTGCATGTGCTGCTCTAGGGACAAAACACATGGCTGTCAACTTAAAGCAAACCTGTCACCCCAAGGCAAGTTCACTTTGTTTTTACAGACAAGTAAAATCTGTCTAAATGTTGTACTAGACATTTACCTGCAAAATAAATAGCTTCTGAGAAATTGACCTTTATGTTTTGGTGGCACGGTCTGACACTTTATGCTAATTTCCTGATCAGTATTATAATTAGTTCTGTTATAGACCAAACGTACCCCTCTCTGTGCTATTAGACACACTCCCAGTGTGAGGGCTCTGCTTAGATACCTTCATATCACAGTGTGTGGGAATACTGACCCTGCACGTGAACTGATTAGCATAAAGTGCCGGACTCCGTCACCAACAAATACATTTCTCCACAACCAAATAGCCAGTACATCATATAGACCAGAGGTTCTCAACTCCTGCCCTCAGGACCCACTAACAGGCCAGGACTTACAGATTTCCCTGCTAGAGCACAGGTGTGGTGATCAGAGGCTCATTCACACTGATTAACTCACCTGTGATCTAACAAGGAAATCATCACATCCTGGCCTGTTAGTGGCCACTGAGGGCATGGGCTGAGAACCCCTGATATAGACAGCTTTTACTTCTCTTTAACATTAACAAAGTGTATTTGATGGTGACCAGTCCACTTTATCTCCCCTGTACTGCAGGAAGATTGAATTAATTGATGCGAGAGAGGTCTCCATAGCATTGTAAAACAATGCGTTACAGTCCTCTGAGTATTCAGTGGGTTAAACTACTTAGCTTTATTAACCAAAACAATGCGTTACAGTCCTCTGAGTATTCAGTGGGTTAAACTGCTTAGCTTTATTAACCAAAACAATGTAAGTTAGCTGTTACAGATTTCGTCTTACATTCTATATAATTATCTCCACCAACACCTGTTTAGGATGTGACATTTGTGAAGCAATAGGACCATATTCAGGAAGGTACAGGGGAGTAAATCTTGGATCACACCAACCACAGATTCCAATTGTTAAACCCTTTGAGTGCCAGAGGGGTACGCAACACAATTTTTTTGTTTGTTTTTAACCCCTTGAATGCTATAGAGGTCTAAAACACATTGATTTAAGTCAGCAGGAATTCAAGAGATTTTTCTGTTCCCCCCGTGGAGCATATGGTCTGCTGTATAACCGCCGCTCCTCTTAGCGTTCAGCCCATGCTATTGTTAGGTGGCGCTGTGTGACTTTACAGTCTGTCACGGTTGGTATAAGAGGGATCTGCAGGTTTCGCAGGGTCAGCAGATGGTTGGTACGTCTATAAAAACAGCGATGTGGCTCAGTTCGTTCTTATGCTGCTGCAGGACCCAGCAGATAAAAGAGCCCGTGCAGACAGGTGTAAAGTGATACGACACTATTCACACATTCACACTGAGGCACTGCACGTTTCACAGACTTCCTGTATCTGTTTATTTGTGACTATGGCCGTTCACAGCCTTTCGTTACACTGAGTGATAATGAACTATTCTAGGCACAGGAGACTGTCAGGGACAAATGCACAAACGAAAGAGCAATTCTGGGGCAAACCAATTACACCATCCGGGGCAAATAAACATTCCCATTGATTTAAATAGGGATTTCATCCCATTGACGTTTAGTGATGTCTCTAGGGCATTGCTCAGCAAACTTAGGGGTTAAAAGCTCCAATGAAGTCATTGGGGATTTGGGGAATGTTTTATCTCCTCTGTGGTTCTGTTGGTTTGCCCCAGAACTGCTCCTGTTTCCTTGTGGGCAAACGGCAGGGCAGTTATTTGTATTTAGGGATGAGGGCGTGTAACTGTAGATGATGGGGCAATGCGATCGCTTTAATACAGGGCACCCTAAGCCACTCCCATGGCCACACCCCCTTTCCAGACATGATCCCGCCTCTCTAGCGTGCCACCAGTGATGAGCTCAGGAGAGAGGATGGTGTATGCAGACCGCGCAGTGTCTTAAAGCTGAACTATCATCAATCTCACATTGAGCCATAAATTCTAATTACAATAGAGATATGCATATACGTACTTGTATTTTCAAGAATAATTGCAGCATTAGTGAGAAATAGATCTTTGTAGTCAGACAGGCACCGGCAGGGATCTTGCAATAGGTGCTCTCTGCACCTGCTCTGTCATCGCCTTAAGGTACCAAGGCATTCAACTCACCAATCGTGGAGGAGTAGGGGACGGACAGCACAGCCTCAGAGACGCCTTCTCTGCAAGATATCTGTGCTGTTTTCCGCTGCCTGTCTGCCTAAAAAGTTCTGTTTTCACTAATACCACAATAATTCTTGAAAATACAAGTACGTGTATGCATATCGCTCTTGTAATTAGAATATGGGGCTCAGTACAAGTGTGATTATAGTTCCGCATTAAAGGAGAACTAACATGTTCTAATAATAACCCCCATTAACCTTAATATGGCTAGAAAATCCTAATGTCCCCGTGGATTTTGTTCAAGATATACGCTCTTCAATCAGTCCTGGAAGTCTGGTCCATGGGGGCGGACATGACAGTTACTGGCAATGTTTTCAAACTGAAGCAGGCAGAGTGTATGTTCCTACTTAACACTTTAACCCCTTAAGGACCATTGACGTGGCAGGACTGTCATGCTGGTCCGACACTTAAGGACCAGTGACGGTCCTGGCACGTCACGTACTTTTACTCACCGCGTTCCTGTAGGAGCGTGGTGAGTAATACCGGGCACTGAAGTTGATCGCTCCAAGACCGGAGCGACCTCTTCCAGTGCCCCGTTTGACGTGCCGCCCCACGTGATCAGTCACGTGGGACAGCACGTCAAAGTTTCCTATGTGGTCCTTAAGGGACGGCACACCCCGGGACCGCTGGTCCTTAAGGGGTTAATGACTAGAAGGGTGTGCGCAACACATTGTGTTGGTCATCCCACTGACCCCTTAAAGAGTTATGGTTAATATGTGCATAGGGTGGAGTTTTAGGACCTTTGATCCTGCCAGAACATGGACACAACATCACGTTATCTCTTGAACCAAGGCGGAAGGGCAAAATTCATAGGGTCTATTAGGCTTTTGTAAGGTAAATGGAGGTTATCAGTCAGTATCACGTCTTCTTTAACTCCTCGGATACTGGAGACACCTTCCACACACTGTGTAGCAATGCCTTTGAGACCTCTAGCGTACAAGTGGTTAAACAGAATACACAAATCTGAAGAGGGATCATCCTTCTAGATGGTGAGAAATGGATGGTAGTGCTCCCATCCCCAGTCAGCCCGTGTTATGGGAGCGAACCAGTCACACTTCATTTTTCAGATTTTCAGAATATTTGTGAGCGTTTGTAAGGAAATTCTGAGCTGAACCCGGAGGTGACATTCATATGAACTCTGCATGTTCCTAATCGCAGTGACAGGGCCAGAAGAACCAGACTCTCTAAGACAAGGGGTAGACGACTGATAAACTACCGGCTGTGGGGCAGGCTGGGGATGATGGGAATTGGAGTCCCCGATAGCTGAAAGTCCAACAATTGACTATACCAGTTTCCCCTACTGTTTTGTTAGTATTACCAGGAAGAACAGTTCTGTCCATATACAAACGGATCTCACATTTCTCGTCCTACAGAAAGTAACAATGTTATCTGTGGTACCAGGTTGTGTTTGTGCTTCACATTGCCCCTTTTAACCATTTAAGAAGCCAGATGGCACTCAAAGGGTTGTCTTTGCTGGCTCCAATGCAACAATATCTCACATTTGGACTATCACGGTGATAACAAATGAAAAAAACAAGTAAAGTTTGTTACCTTCTGATACTGTTTGCACCGGTGATTATCACAACGCATTTCACAGACCAACGCAGCGTGTACTAACATTCCACGGAACAGGGGAAGGAATGTACAAATCCACTTTGTGGATAAGTGATACACTTATATACATGCCACACAGTCTGATCTCCTAAACACAGGGACACCAGGGTGATACACTTATATACACACCACACAGTCTGATCTCCTAAACACAGGGACACCAGGGTGATACACTTATATACACACCACACAGTCTGATCTCCTAAACACAGGGACACCAGGGTGATACACTTATATACACACCACACAGTCTGATCTCCTAAACACAGGGACACCAGGGTGATACACTTATATACACACCACACAGTCTGATCTCCTGCACACAGGGACACCAGGGTGATACACTTCTATACACACCACACAGTCTGATCTCCTAAACACAGGGACACCAGGGTGATACACTTATATACACACCACACAGTCTGATCTCCTACACACAGGGACACCAGGGTGAAACACTTATATACACGCCACACAGTCTGATCTCCTAAACACAGGGACACCAGGGTGATACACTTATATACACACCACGCAGTCTGATCTCCTAAACACAGGGACACCAGGGTGAAACACTTATATACATACCACACAGTCTGATCTCCTAAACACAGGGACACCAGAAGACAGAAAGAGGGACTGTCCCTCCTAAAGATGGACACTTGGGAGGTATGGTTCTCTCCAGTTCTGCTTTAGGAGCCATTAGGGAGATTCTGACCCATTTAGTCTCAGTTAAGGTGATGAGTTTGTCTACCCTTTCAGAACCAGAGAGGATGCAATGTATTGCATGTGTTGTAGACCCCTCTGGTCTTTAAACATTTAATCACTAAACTAGTCGCTGACTCATTGTTACACAGAGAAGATCCCCGTGCATCTCCGAGGAGTCTTACTACCTGGCACCAGAATCAAACAAACGATTGGAGCTGTAATTAGGTAACAAGAGGATGGGCAGGTAACAGGATAGGGGATGCTTGATTAGTACAATGGATAATTAATAACTCTTCTACTATAGCTCCTGAAAATAGAATTCTAATTTGTAACTACAATGATTAATACTAAAATAGAATAAAAAATGTAGATGAAGCAAAGTTTGTTCATTGTGCCTTCTGTGAATTCTAACGTGTTGTTGCATTTTATACATCACCTTAACCCTGTAATATCCAGGGGGCCGCTATGTCAGTAACTACCCTGTAATATCCAGGGGGCCTCTATGTCAGTAACTACCCTGTAATATCCAGGGGGCGCTATGTCAGTAACTACCCTGTAATATCCAGGGGGCGCTATGTCAGTAACTACCCTGTAATATCCAGGGGGTCGCTATGTCAGTGACTACCCTGTAATATCCAGGGGGCGCTATGTCGGTAACTACCCTGTAATAACCAGGGGGCCGCTATGTCAGTAACTACCCTGTAATATCCAGGGGGCCTCTATGTCAGTAACTACCCTGTAATATCCAGGGGGCGCTATGTCAGTAACTACCCTGTAATATCCAGGGGGTTGCTATGTCAGTAACTACCCTGTAATATCCAGGGGGCGCTATGTCAGTAACTACCCTGTAATATCCAGGGGGCCGCTATGTCAGTAACTACCCTGTAATATCCAGGGGGCCGCTATGTCAGTAACTACCCTGTAATATCCAGGGGGCCTCTATGTCAGTGACTACCCTGTAATATCCAGGGGGCGCTATGTCGGTAACTACCCTGTAATATCCAGGGGGCCGCTATGTCAGTAACTACCCTGTAATATCCAGGGGGCCTCTATGTCAGTAACTACCCTGTAATATCCAGGGGGCCGCTATGTCAGTAACTACCCTGTAATATCCAGGGGGCCGCTATGTCAGTAACTACCCTGTAATATCCAGGGGGCCCTATGTCAGTAACTACACTGTAATATCCAGGGGGCCGCTATGTCAGTGACTACCCTGTAATATCCAGGGGGCCTCTATGTCAGTGACTACCCTGTAATATCCAGGGGGCGCTATGTCAGTATCTACCCTGTAATATCCAGGGGGCGCTATGTCAGTAACTACCCTGTAATATCCAGGGGGCGCTATGTCAGTAACTACACTGTAATATCCAGGGGGTTGCTATGTCAGTAACTACCCTGTAATATCCAGGGGGCCGCTATGTCAGTAACTACTCTGTAATATCCAGGGGGCCGCTATGTCAGTAACTACCCTGTAATATCCAGGGGGCCGCTATGTCAGTAACTACCCTGTAATATCCAGGGGGCGCTATGTCAGTAACTACCCTGTAATATCCAGGGGGCCGCTATGTCTTTAACTACCGTGTAATATCCAGGGGGCGCTATGTCAGTAACTACACCAGTAATTTTCTCCTCGGGGACACTGTAATAGGCCGTAACTTTAGGGATTCTCTGCTTGTGCTCAGGTGAGTAAATTTAATAACTGAGTCTCTAATTAAGTAATCTGTTCTCAGTCAGGAAAATCCTAAAGACCTGGCCTGTTACGGAGTACCTGATGATAAGGTTGAGGACCAATCACCTATACGTACTAGGCAACAATATCCATATTTTAAGAGAAATTGATGGCACTTTATGCTAATTGGTTTCTGTGCCGGATCAATATCCCCACACACTGCGATATGAATGAAGCAGTAAATGTGACTGAGAACAGAACTAATTAGCATACTGTGGAGGGAATTAGCATAAAGTGCCAGTCTGTGCCACTGAAAAATAAAGGTTAATTTCTAAAATGCTGTTTACATTAAAGAAAAATGCATAGTGCAATATATAGGAAGATGTTAATATTCTTTAACACAAACTACATTTGTCTTCGGGTCTGAGTTAGAGGTGGTTAATCTCTCTTTCAATACAATTCCACCCTTAGTTTATTTATATATAACAATGGATTTGTTCATTGGCCTCAACAGGAGGAAGCGTACGAGGAAGCCATGAAGCACAGTAACATTGTATCCAGGGATATTTAGTGAATGTTCCAGTACCCGGCAGAGAACGTAGGTTCAGATATCAGGTCTCAGACATCCTACACAGAGAGATTGTATTATTATACCAACATGTAACAGGCAGGCGGTGTCCGAGCTGTAATGTACACTGGGAGCTCACATTGCCATTCCTCCTCCTACACAGCCGCGATATGGAGAGAGATTCCATTCCTAACACAGCGAACACAGGCTGTGTACTATGGAAAAGTGCACCAATTCTGGGGCAAACCAACTGCACCGTAGGGCACAAAGAATAATTCACTGAGATTTAAAGGGGAACCGTACCCAGGTAATAAGTGGCTCATAAATTAACCCTTTGAGTGCCACAGTGGCACACAACGCATTGCAAAGCAATGAGTTGCGTATCAGTCTGGCACTCAAAGGATTAACAGAATGATTTACTTAAGAAAGCGTCCCTCTCACAGCAGTCAGTGACTTCTATTTAGACCAGGTCTGTCCATGTCCAGTCCTCCAGCGCCACCAACAGGCCAGGATGAGAGGATTTCCCTGATTACACA
Source organism: Rhinophrynus dorsalis (assembly GCA_037306005.1). NCBI lineage: Eukaryota > Metazoa > Chordata > Amphibia > Anura > Rhinophrynidae > Rhinophrynus > Rhinophrynus dorsalis. The sequence goes on from CM074726.1 coordinate 2,912,219, forward strand.
CAGGTGAGTCAGTCACAATGAATGATCCACTGATTATCTCACCTGTGTGTAATCAGGGAAATCCTTCTATCCTGGCCTGTTGGTGGCGCTGAGAACTGAACTTGGACAGCCCTGCTATAGTTTATTACTGAGCAGCTCATCTTTCTTGTAGTGCACTGCTAGTTGTTTACAATATGATAAAGACTTGTGTCCATTCACGTCTATTGAATCCCATTGTATGCTGTGAGAGGGTGTGTGTCTTAGAGACAGGCCTGAATATAGATCACCGTATACACTAAATATAGATCACTGTATACAGGGAGGTGCAAATACTATGCAGAGACTAGATAGATAGATAGATAGATAGATAGATATGAGATAGATAGATAGATAGATAGATAGATAGATAGATAGATAGATAGATATGAGACAGATAGATAGACAGATATGAGACAGATAGATAGATGATAGATAGATAGATAGATAGATAGATAGATAGATAGATAGATAGATATGAGATAGATAGATAGATAGATAGATAGATAGATAGATAGATAGATATGAGACAGAGATAGATAGATAGATAGATAGATAGATAGATAGATAGATAGATAGATAGATAGATAGATAGATAGGATATAGATAGATATGAGATAGAAGATAGATAGATAGATATGAGGTAGGTAGACAGATAGATAGATAGATAGATAGATATGAGACATAGATAGATAGATAGATAGATAGATAGATAGATAGATAGATAGATAGATATGAGATAGATAGAGAGATAGATAGAGAGATAGACAGAATATAGATAGGTAGATATGAGATAGATAGATAGATATGAGATAGATAGATAGATAGATAGATAGATAGATAGATATTAGATAGATAGATAGATAGATAGACAGAATATAGATAGGTAGATATAAGATAGATAGATAGATAGCACTGCTTCTGTATATAAGGCATCTACATAGATAAAGGGGATGTATTACTTGTATATAATTTAGCCTGAATAGTTAGGTTATATAGCGAATATGAGTAAAAGTTTATTAATTACTTTTTTTTAAATCTCCTGTTGGTATAAATGTAAGTTATCTATCCAATGAGACCTCTCCAGGTTACAGTGATCAGAGGAGGCTGGACAGGGGGAGTGGAGCACAGTGACGGACTGCGGTTACACAGCAGGTAACTGTAGTCTGTGCGGAAGTAGGTGCAGGGCAGCGTTTATAACTTCAGTTTAGACCAATCAGAGCTTTTTAAAAAAATGAATAAACTTTTACTCATATTCAATATATAACCTAACCATTCAGGCTAACTTATATACGAGTAATACATCCCCTTTAATCCGTTAGACAAATTAGGAGTCACTTACTCACTACGGTATAGATACCCTTTAAATCTGACTTTTAACCCTTAAGATCTAGAGAGGTCTCCAGAGAATTGCTAAGGACTTATTACTGAGACATTATACATGCTCCAAGGTCTCTAGATCAAGGGTAGACAACCTGGGGCCCTCCAGCTGCTGTAGACTACAGTTCCCATCCTCCCCAGCCAGTAACATAAATGAAGGGTGGTTTGATAGACATATTACTATGCCTGTGGCTGTGAAATTACTTATAGAAATCAAATTGTTTAGTGTCCATTACTTTGTACTGCATACCTCCCAACATTTCAAATTGCCAAAGAGGGACACTTGTGTTTTAGGGGGTGTGGCTGGGGGTGTGGCTGGTGGGCGGGGCATTAGCGAGAATTTTTAGGCTATTTCATGACCTATTGACACCTCCTTGTGTAACCTAATAAATGACTTATAACAAGACCAAAGTATTTTATTTACACAGACTAATTTATACACACATATACTGACATTTGTACAAACAGTAATGTGAGTTTTATTGCTGTAGAACAATGTGATACACTTATATACACACCACACAATCTGATCTCCTAAAAAGAGGGACAACAGGGTGGGAAAGAGGGACAGAGGGATTTGTGTCTAAAAGAGGGACTGTCCCTCCTAAAGAGGGACACTTGGAAGGTGTGGTACTGTACCATGGCTTGTGTTGGCAGCATACAGATAACCTGCTGCCTGACGTCACGGTTTCCCTGCAGATCTGCAGTGTAGATCTGCGAGGTCTGGGCTGGCCGCCAGGACCCAGAGCTGAGGCCACATTTGTCAGACTGGCGAGGAATGGCAGGGCGTGTTTCACTGCAGAACTCGGAGCTGATCTGCCTGCAAATTGAACTCTGTGGAGTAAATATGGGTCAGCAGGAGAGTCTCCTCAACACGCAGCTGGGGGTGATGGGAACTGTAATCCAGTAAGAGCTGGAGGGCCACAGGTTTCCCACCTCTGGGTTAGTCTAAAAAACGGCTACACCAGCTACTATTTCTGAGGTTTATGTGCAATAAAAAAATGGGGATTTTAACCCTGTGAATGCCAGAGAGGTCTCCAACATTTATCTCACTGGAGAAGTTATCTCCTCTTTATCACACATTAGTACATCTCCCCTGTAGTCTATAACTAAATCTCTCCCATAGAATAACATAGGAACTGGAGAGTTTATCTCACTGGAGAAGTTATCTCCTCTTTATCACACCTTAGTACATCTCCCCTGTAGTCTATAACTAAATCTCTCCCATAGAATAACATAGGAACTGGAGAGTTTATCTCGCTGGAGAAGTTATCTCCTTTTGCTCACACCTTAGTACATCTCTCCTGTAGTCTATAACTAAATCTCTCCCATAGAATAACATAGGAACTGGAGAGTTTATCTCACTGGAGAAGTTATCTCCTCTTTATCACACCTTAGTACATCTCCCCTGTAGTCTATAACTAAATCTCTCCCATAGAATAACATAGGAACTGGAGAGTTTATCTCACTGGAGAAGTTATCTCCTCTTTATCACACCTTAGTACATCTCCCCTGTAGTCTATAACTAAATCTCTCCCATAGAATGACATAGGAACTGGAGAGTTTATCTCACTGGAGAAGTTATCTCCTCTTTATCACACCTTAGTACATCTCCTCTGTAGTCTATAACTAAATCTCTCCCATAGAATAACATAGGAACTGGAGAGTTTATCACACTGGAGAAGTTATCTCCTCTTTATCACACCTTAGTACATCTCCCCCTGTAGTCTATAACTAAATCTCTCCCATAAAATAGATTTTATTTCACTGGAGAAGTGATTTCATGTTTACCACACCTTAGTGCAGAACTCTCCTGTACAAGATGTGCTAGATTGTAAGTTCTTATGGTCAGCTCATTCATCTCCTAATGTTTGATTGGTTAGAACTCTTTGTTGTAATATCTTGCCGCCTTGTAATGTAGAATAATAAGAGAACAATATACAGTAAAATTAGGGAAGTGAGTCTGTGGACTTTGCAAATTTATAAAAAAAACATTTGTACTGTTTTCTTAGAAAAGATGCAAATGCATTTTTAAAGTATGGAAATATTTTAAGATAATTGGCAAATGGGCACATTAACGTACTATAGCTTCTATTCAGAAAGAATAGTCAAAGTTTATATATATATATATATATATATATATATATATATATATATATATATATATATAAGCGTGGAGCAGTTTTGGTACAAGCCAAATTCACTACAGAATTCCTTTTAATTTAAATGGAGCTTTTAACCCCATGGATGCTAAAGAGGTCACCAACGTATTGCTTTGCATTCAAGGAGGTAAAATCCCTATTTAAATGAATGGGAAATTGTGGAATATTTGTTACATATGAAGCAGTTGATTTAGTACAGAATTGCACCTTTTGTTTGTCTCTTATGGTTATACCTGGGTGTCACGGGAACCGGACAAATTCCCTGGGTTTGGCCACTCTAGTTTATTGCTTTGGCAAACCCTGCTCTTCACTAACTCCTGAGGGTCGTGATACGGGCAGCAAAGCCCTCAGTTTCCTCCAAAGAGCTGGCATTTACTGAGAAAATGGACACTGGGGTTTGAAATGTCAGCCGGCCGCTGATTGGCCGGTTGGAGTTAAAGGGCCTGCATTGACACAACATGGGAGAAAGTAGGCCCTTCTCCCATTGGCCAACTGTTTCAGGGCATCGTGAGACTATGTGGGAAACGTCAGCCACCTCCTGATTGGCCACTGACCAAGGGACAAGTTTAAAGGGACTCCATTGACTTAACATGGGGAAATGTTGGCGGCCACCTGATTGGCTCATCTGTGTCGGTCGCTCGCGCTCTCATTGGCTGAGGCTTAGAAGCAGTGGCTCCATCCAGTCTACCATCTTTTTTGTCCCTAATTACCCTGGTCCATTGTCCCACACATGAAGCCCAGCCCTTTGTTTCATTGTGTATCCCCAAACATTTCCCATTGTGCCCTAACGTAATCAGGCCTGGTCCTTTTGTTCCCAGTCCCCACCCCCCATTGTATACACTCTTCACCACTGTTTGCTTTTTGGGTCATCACTGTATAAAAATGTGTGCTCTTGTGACAAGTCAACACAGAAGACCCAACCAACCCAACCCGAGAAGATGGAGTAGTGAGGCTCAAGCCTCGGTATCCAAAAATCACCGCTGATGGATAAAATCTATCAGCAAGAAGACGACGACGACGGCCAATAAACAGTTCTGGTTACCCTGACACTAGTTCTGCCTGGTTATTCGGGGTAAACCGCGGTATGCTGCGGGAGTCCTTTCTGGCTGATTTTGGGAAGAGGTAATCCTTGACGGTGACACCCATGCTGGGTGTCTGCTGGTACTGTCACACTGGGATTCAGGGTTTTGTCCCAAATCTCAGGATTAAAGGCCATATTCTCTGGTGAGCGAGTCAAGGGTCACCTTGATCTGCACTAATAAATTAATTATAATGTTTTATTTAGTCTCTAGTTTAGCACCATAGGTATCAGTGAGACTGTATCCTTTTAAATCAGCGCATTTTAAACGTTTCGCAGCTGCACGCTGTATTAAATACGTCGCCTGAATGAAAATGGCAACATGAGAATCTCACGCTGCATGTAAGTGTGAGATTCTCATGTCGCCTCATTAAATGCCACATACCTAATTGTACTTGTACTGCCCGGCCATCAGTGCACAGACCGGTGTGACACAGGGAGCAGAGTTAGCGGATGTCTGCGCTGTCCATCTCTGCAGTGACAGGGGTGGGTAGTCTCAGCTCTGCCCATCCCTCTATTACACTGTCTGTTTGAGCCAAAAAGGCAAGTATGCTTAGATTTGTGGGAACCTTTTGTAATGCCGTCATATACTGAGATTGCTAAAGTATTGGATGCCTACTGCATTATTAACCCCTTGGATGCCTATGCGTTGTTATTCAGTTACTATAATCGGATACTATTCAGTTGTTATTCAGTGAATAGTATCCGATTATGGTAACTGAATAACAACACATGGGCATCCAAGGGGTTAACAATGCAGTAGGTATCCAATACTTTAGCGATCTCAGTATATGATGCTACGTTTTATTCTGCGCCATAGGAATCTCGCCCTTTTGATTCGGGCGAGATTCTGACGTGGCATTTTTACAGCCGGCGACCTGGTTATACCGTCTTTATGTTGCACGCTCTTATGTGGGCGACATTTCAAAAGTAAACCCAGCAAGACGGGAGATGTCCTGTTTGTCTTGTGTGTGTTCAGGCAGTGAGATCTCTGACTTGTAACGTGATAAAGCTTCATTGCGGACAGACTGCAGCATCTATAAGTTACAGCAAGCAGGGACATAGTGTATAAAATATTTAAAAGGTCTCAGGGTCAGCTCATTATGACAGTTCCAGGTATGCTTATGGTGCAGTTGGTTTACTCCAGTATTACTCCGGTTTACTTGGTACGTCAGCCTCTGTCTCTCCAGTGCAGCAGACTTCCACGGTAACTGCAGGGCTGTGTGAGTCCATTTTTCTCTTTTCGCATGTCTGGGAGGCGGCACAAAAAAGCCAGCACTGTGCGCGTCATTACACAATGACCCCCATTTGTACACTGGCAGACACCCACTCCCTGCTACCGGTGAGGCTGCATTCCTCAAATCAAAGGCCTTATTCACACTCTGAGTGCTTCTCTGGGAGGGAAGGGGTTACTGAGGGGTGTCTGCTAATCTCTCTGTGAAAAACAGCTTCATTCACAACATGCCTCAGTAACCCCTTCCCCGCCAGAGAGGCATGTGAACTCTCACAGAACCCACATGCCAGGCACCGCAGTGTGTCATAGGGACTTAGTAGCAACTATGTGACGCATGCATCATTCTGGAGCACACCAGCTGCACAACAGGAGACAAATACAAATTCCCAAAATTCACAGTAACGTAAAAGAGGATTTTAACCCCTTCAGGACTTGTGTGCTGGCGACCGCTATAGCCTCATACCTCCCAACATTTCAGATTGCCAAAGAGGGACACTTGTGTTTTAGGGGGCGTTGCTGTGGGTGTGGCTGGTGGGCAGGGCATTATTGATAATTTTCACTACCTAATGACACCACCTTGTGTAATCTAATAAATGATTTATAATAAGACCAAAGTGTTTTATTTACACAGACTAATTTATAAACACATATACTGATGTTTAAATAAATATTAATGTGAGTTTTATTGATGTAGAACAATGTGATACATTTATATATACATCACAAAGTCTGCTCTCCTAAAAAGAGGGACATCAGGGTGGGAAAGAGGGACAGAGGGATTTGGGTCTAAAAGAGGGACACTTGGGAGGCATGTAGCCTTCAAGGGGTTAAAAGCCCCATTTAAATCTGTGTGAATGTTTATTTATAACCTGCACTGCACATTGTCCACATTACAAGGCTCCTGTATTGTGTAAAAGTCCTGACATCTGTTCTGTGTTACCCGTCACAGAGATGAGAATGTCCCCAAGTGGATCAAACCAAACCAACTGCACCAGAGGGGACAACTAAATATTCCCAACATCTCCACTGATTTCAATGAGGCTTTTAACTCACTGATTGTAAGAGAGGTGCCCAGTGTATTTATTTGCAAAGTGATTGAGACTTATCTGGGATTGAAGGGGTTAAAAGCCCGTTAATGGGATTTTTTTTCTTTCTCCCTCCGCATGCTGGCTTGTCTCAGAATTTCTTCACTTTTTCCTTGTGCGTGTGGCACCTGAAGTGTAAGACACACTTAGCAGTGTCTCTGTCTGTTTTGTATTTGCTGTCACAGAGCTGGGAATCTCCACAGTTAGATCCCTGTATGTAACACAGACATATATCTATAGAAGCCTACAGATCCCTGCATGTAACACAGACGTGTCTATAGAAGACCAGTACAACTCACAGGCCAGGATTTACTACTCTGTGAAAACAACAGTCTGGATATTTCCCACAGCTCTGTCCACTGAAACAGATGCTAATGAGTGAATACGATTCTCCCAGCTGCCCTTTTTGGTGGTAGAAAACGTTTCTGTGACCAGGCCTAAACACTAGGCCTCTGCTGATCTTATACAGGACTGTGACAGAACCCCCTGTTTTGCTCCGTCCCGGGGGCAGCCTGTATATGGACATTTCTGTTCAGTAATGGATTTCTGTTACATTTTTGTGTTTTATGAGTGCTGTAAGTTGTTACCTGGGAGAGAGCCAGGGTTCTACTAAAATAGAGGTTAAAGGGATAGTAATGTTTCATAATAAAAGCAGCTCTAATCAATCATCATAGTATTTGGACTTTGGAGAGTGTTATATCAATTCTGTCAGAGTTGTAGTTCAGGAGTAATTCAATGACAAAGTATCCCCCTCCTGCCCCTTTTACTGATGTAACACTGCTCAGCCAGATCAGAAGGGAGGTGCCCAGGTAGACTGCAGAGAGGGACAATCTTCAATTAAGATAAGGGAAAATCCTGAAAAACTTGTCAAGGGGGGCAGGGCTTTCATTGTTCTCATAGGAAGAAGATTGTCCTCTGCTGTTATCTGTCTGGTCTATGGACTGGATTCCACATCTGAGAAGAGATGGCTTACACTGGGTAAAAGGGGCGGGAGGGGAAACTTTGCTTGTGAATATCTCTTAAACCATAAAGGTCTGAGAGATAAGACTTATATCATTCTTCATGTTTTTTTAATGCCTACAAAATAAAATAAAGTTAAAATGAAGTATTAGTATCCCTTTAAGGCCATTGCCCTGTGCTCTTCCATCTCCTGATTGCCATGGTCCATACCTGCCCCAGGTCCTTGGGTCACCAATTACACTGCCCCAGGTCTACTGCCACAGGAAGCACACAGGTTCAGCACCATGGACAGCAGTGACCCTGGATGTCCTACAGAACCTGTGCTACCTGAGACAGAAGGCACCAACAAGGATAATATTATCTCCTCGCATGTGAAGGACCCCATTATGGCTATACCTCCCTCCCTAAGCGGTCACCAAGTCTGATGGGATTAACTGAAAGACTCAACTGGGAGAGGAAAACAGCCTATTGTGTACACTGGGGCTTTCAGTGGCCATCTGATTGGGTGATTTGGAATCCAGCGTTCTGCAGGCAGCCCTGGGATTGGACACTTAGGATCCCCCGGGTACAGCTCACCTCCTGAGGACAAGAGGGGGGAACTCAGCAAAGGTGCTATGCAGGAGTTCCAGAGAGATGGGGTATAAGGGCATTGTGCACAGTGTGTGTTGTATCTTGTTTGGATATCTTGTGGAAGGCATAGTCTTCAGACAAGCTGTGACACCACATGAAACATATCAACATTAATGTGATTTCAGCCCTTCAGACTGACCTCTGTTCTGTCAATGCAAACCCACAGTGTTTGCCTCAGTAAGTATCCTGTGATGAGGTCCTTTTTATCAAGGGAACTGATGGAGCTCCACATACAGGGCCGAATGACAAATAACAGGCCCATTCTTATCAACAAAGAGCAAGCCACAAGAGGCCACTATTCAGCCCACAAGGAAGCCACAGTTTTACTGCAAAACATTGACTGAATTTGTGAATAAAATATTAATATTTGAACAAGCCATGTGAATGTAGTGTTCTGCCTCTTCTACACTGCATCTATAGTACATTGTGGACTTTCCCCTTGAATACACTGTATTTACATTACATTGTATGGACACTTACAGAATACACTGTAACTACAATACACTGTACACTCTCCTGTAGAATACACTTATCTTTCAAGATCACCTGTTTGTTACAAAGCAACAGTTCCACTTTAAATTAACTTCATAGAGTTGTTGTGCATACCTCCCAAGTGTCCCTCTTTAGGAGGGACAGTCCCTCTTTTAGGCTCAAATCCCTCTTTCCCACCCTGATGTTCCTCTTTTTAAGAAATCAGACTGTGTGGTATGTATATAAGTGTATCACATTGCTCCACAGTAATAAAACTCTCATTAATGTTTGTTTAAACATCAGTATATGTGTATATAAATTAATCTGTGTAAATAAAATACTTTGGTCTGGTTATAAATCATTTATTTGGTTACACAAGGAGGTGTCAGTAGTTCATGAAATAGCCTAAAAATTCTCAGTAATGCCCCGCCCACCAGCCATGCCCTCAGCAACACCCCCTAAAACACAAGTGTCCCTCTTTGGCCATTTGAAATGTTGGGAGGTAGTGTGCTCTTACCTAGGTCCATATAATGATTAGTGCTTACAGAGGCGTAACCAAAAGCCTCCGGGCCCTGGTACAAGAAGTGCCACAGCACCCCCCTACCACCACATTGGCCCCCTCCACAATGCCCCCATCTCCTCTCTGGAGCTCCAGAACGGTCCTCTTAGTAATGCAAAGCGCTGGGAGATGATGTCATCTCCCAGCGCTCTGCATTACTACAGCGCCGGCGGGAGATTGCGGGCACCAGGCAGAGAGGTCGCAGGGGGAAGCTGGGCCCCTGGAGTGCACGGGCCCGGTCGCAGGTGTGACCCCTATAGTTATGCCACTGAGTGATTACACTTACAGTAGATTAACCAAATACACCTGCCTTGACACAATTCAAACTTTCTCCAGTCCGGCTTCACACACTGAGCCGGCTGTATTCTGACTCCAAGTTCATTAGAGAAAGAGAAATCAGGAGGGATCCAAACCGTTTTGTATGTCTGTGGGGATGGGGGGGGGTGCATGTATTTGAAGTCTCTTGGTCTGAGAACATAGGTCTCATACACTAAGTGAAGGGTTTTCAAAACCAACACTGATGACAGTTTACGTATGTGCAGGGCTCAAAATGTCCACTCCCCACTAGCCAATGGCGAGTGAAAAGTTAGCCCTGGCGAGTAGAAATTCAGCCCTGGTGAGTATGTTATGGATTGCAGTGGTGAGTAACTTTTCAGGTCTGGCTAATAGCAGGGCCGGCGCTACCATTAAGGCAGCACAGGCAGCTGCCTTATGGCGCCGCAACGGAGGGGCGCCGAAAAGGGAGAAGCTGAGAATTTTTTATTTTTTTAAAATATATCTGCCGCGAGGGAGCGCTCATTTACACTACCAAGCGCTCCGTCACGGCGTCTATGGGACGCTCACAACGCAGAGGACCCAGGCTCTGTAGTAATACAGAGCGCTGAGAGATGACATCATCTCCCAGCGCTCTGCATTACTGAGAACAGCGCTGGGAGCTTCAGCTCTGTGCCGAAGGAGGCACAGAGCTCTCTTATGGCTAGACTACCAGGGACTCAAGGTAGGGGATCAGGGGGCATTGTGGAGATGAAGGGGCATTATGGAAGGGGCAATGTGGAGCTGAAGAGGCATAAAGGAAGGGGAAATGTGGAGATGAAGGGGCATAAAGGAAGGAGCAATGTGGAGATGAAGGGGCATTATGGAAGGGGCATTGTGGAGATGAAGGGGCATTATGGAAGGGCAATGTGGAGATGAAGGGGCATTATGGAAGGGGAAATGTGGAGATGAAGGGGCAATGTGGAGATGAAGGGGCATTATGAAAGGGGAAATGTGGAGGTGAAGGGGCATTGTGGAGATGAAGGGGCATTATGGAAGGACAATGTGGAGGTGAAGGGCCATTATGAAAGGGGAAATGTGGAGGTGAAGGGGCAATGTGGAGATGAAGGAGCATTATGGAAGGGCAATGTGGAGATGAAGGAGCAATGTGTAGATGAAGGGGCATTATGGAAGGGGCATTGTGGAGATGAAAGGAGCATTGTGGAAGGGGCAATGTTGAGATGAAGGGAGCATTGTGGAAGGGGCATTGTGGAGATGAAGGGAGAATTGTGGAAGGTGCAATGTGGAGATGAAGGGAGCATTGTGGAGGTGAATATGTGGGTGGGGGCAGGGGACTGTGGCAAGGTGGGGGGGGGCAGGTGGATTGTGTCCGGTTCGGGGGGGGGACATCAAAATGCACCTTCGCCTGTGTATACAAAAATCCTTGCACCGGCCCTGGCTAATAGCAAAGGACTGCACATTTTAAGCCCTGGTATGTGGATATGGATTTACGCAGCTAAACCTGTGTCTTTGAGCCACAGTTATTCCTGCCAAGCAAGGTGGCCAGTTTTCTGATCCCAAAATGCCTAATAGCAACTGTTTTGGAAGCTGCTCTCATAGGATCAGACATAGTAAACCATGATAATTGCCCTTTAACATACAGCGCCTCAAAATAGCCTTGGTCTGTATACATAGGCCCCATATTAAGTAAATACAAGGACAACGTTTTCTTTACTTGGGATATTTAGGAATTTCTAATAGATTGGGACACTAATGGAGTTTAATATATACCTGTCATAATATTATCATCCACATGTTTAAAAAGCAATACTATCCTAAGAGGTAAGTGGAACTAATGGCATTCACGTCAAAGGCATTGAGGCTAATGTACTAAGTAAAACTGGATTTATTCTGGAAGTGTTCAATAGGGGACGACTTAACGTTCCCAGAAGTGAAATAAGAAACAAAATCCCATAGCGTTAGATTTGGCTTTTAATGTTACTTATGTTTCAGACACGTTGTAATGCAATGTCTTAGCAACTTCTCTTTACTTAATTGGTTAAAAGCCCAATTTAAATCTATGGGAATTTTAATACGTTCCCTATGGTGCAGCTGGTTTGCAACAGAAATGCGTCACTTTTGTCTTTTGCACACGGAGTTAACCCTTCGAGGCCCACAGAGGCAAAGCAATGTGTTGCTCACCTCTCCGGCACTTAAAGGGTTAAATATTCTATAGGCCAAGTTCCATCAACAATGTAAGTACGTGCTAACCATTTAAGGACCGGAAGAATGGGCGATGCATCCCTGTACAATGGACTGCCCATCCCTCTGGTGCTTAACAGGTTAATAGATATATGTTTGTTAGAATTTGCACTGTCAGCAGAACCTCTTGTATTTTACATTTCTGTTATACTGAATGTGTTTGAACCTGATACACAAGGCTGTTTGTTCTCCCCGCCTGCCATGCGGTGCCCATTATCACCACATACCCACCTCCCTCTGGTGATGAAGGACACAGAAGTGATAGTGTTTGTTTGCAAACACTGTATCCGCTTAGCGTGAGCAGCCGCTTCCCAAGGTATCCAAAACAGACACTGTATCTGCTCACTCACCATAACTGTAACACTATACACTGAATTCCGAATGGACTCTGATACATTTCACTGGGTCACATTATTTATACAGCTGCACAGAACCATTTAACTCTTTGCATGCACCTTGCCATAGCATGTGAAAGGCTAAAATCCTGATTTAACCCTTTGAGTGTCAGAGAGGTAAGTGTTGGATACATTGCTGGCACTTAAAATGAAATATCACTGGGAATTGGAATTGCCACCTAAATTATGCTAATTAGTTATGTTCTAGACCAAATTTAACCCTCACTCTGCTATTAGACACCACTCCCCCTCAGTGTGAGGGCTCTGCCTAGATTCATTTATATCACAGTGTGTGGACTAGACCCATTCATATCACAGTGTGTGGACTCGATCCATTCATATCACAGTGTGTGGACTCTGCCTAGATCCATTCATATCAGTGTGTGGACTAGATCCGTTCATATCACAGTGTGTGGACTGTACCTAGATACATTCATATCACAGTGTGTGGACTGTACCTAGATACATTCATATCACAGTGTGTGGACTGTACCTAGATACATTCATATCACAGTGTGTGGTCTAGATCCATTCATATCACAGTGTGTGGACTAGATCCATTCATATCACAGTGTGTGGACTCTGCCTAGATCCATTCATATCACAGTGTGTGGACTAGATCCATTCATATCACAGTGTGTGGATTCTGCCTAGATCCATTCATATCACAGTGTGTGGACTAGATCCATTCATATCACAGTGTGTGGACTCTGCCTAGATCCATTCATATCACAGTGTGTGGACTCTGCATAGATCCATTCATATCACAGTGTGTGGACTCAATCCATTCATATCACAGTGTGTGGACTCTGCCTAGATCCATTCATATCACAGTGTCTGGACTAGATCCATTCATATCACAGTGTGTGGACTAGATCCATTCATATCAGTGTGTGGACTCTGCCTAGATCCATTCATATCACAGTGTGTGGACTAGATCCATTCATATCACAGTGTGTGGACTCGATCCATTCATATCACAGTGTGTGTGGACTAGATCCATTCATATCACAGAGTATGGACTAGATCCATTCATATCGCATTGTGTGGACTAGATCCATTCATATCACAGTGTGTGGACTAGATCCATTTATATCACAGTGTGTGGACTCTGCTTAGACCAATTTATATCACAGTGTGTGGACTAGATCCGTTCATATCACAGTGTGCGGACTAGATTCATTCATATCAGTGTGTAGACTAGATCCATTCATATCACAGTGTGTGGACTAGATCCATTCATATCACAGTATGTGGACTAGATCCATTCATATCACAGTGTGTGGAGTAGATCCATTTATATCACTGTGCGTGGACTAGATCCATTCATATCACAGTGTGTGGACTAGATCCATTCATATCACAGTGTGGACTACATCAATTCATATCACAGTGTGTGGACTCTACCTAGATCCATTCATATCACAGTGTGTGGACTAGATCCATTCATATCACAGTGTGTGGACTCTGTCTAGATCCATTCATATCACAGTGAGTGTGGACTAGATCCATTCATATCACAGTGTATGGACTAGATACATTCATATCACAATGTGTGGACTAAATCCATTCATATCATAGTGTGTGGACTAAATCCATTCATATTATAGTGTGTGGACTCTGCCTAGATCCATTCATATCACAGTGTGTGGACTAGATCCATTCATATCACAGTGTGTGGACTAGATCCATTCATATCACAGTGTGTGGACTCTGCCTAGATCCATTCATATCACAGCGTGTGGACTAGATCCATTCATATCACAGTGTGTGGACTGCCTAGATCCATTCATATCACAGCGTGTGGACTAGATCCATTCATATCACAGCGTGTGGACTTTGCCTATATTCATTTATAGTGCAATGTGTGGGAGTATTGGCCCAGCACAGAAACAAATTAAGTGTCAGAATTTGCCACCATTCAACCGGTTTATTTCTCAATAAACGATTTATATTAAAAAAGAAATGGAAGCAGAATATATAGTCAGGTTTTCTTTAAAATTAAATAAATTATATTTGGGTGACTTTAACTGTTCCACAGGAAGCCTCTTCAGAACAAGCCAAAGTTATTGTTAACTACTATTTGCCCATTAAGGATGCTAAATTGTGGCTTGGTACTTAACCACTTTAAATAGTGAAAGTCTGAGTTGGGTAAGTTCTGATAGATATTCAGAGGCTTGGCAGAGCTGCAATGTGGAAGGAATTGTGTGCTATTGTGTGTTTCTGTGTCTATGGAGTTGTTCAGTCTTTCTGTTTGTTTGCAAACACCGACACCAGGCCAAGGGGATGCAAAGTACACAAGGCAGATAACTAGGAAATGGACAATTACAGTGACTTACAGGCGTGATTGCAATTCATTCCTCTATGCATTCCTGTGACATGTTTGAGATCACTCCTAGCAACAAACATACAACATACCTTAAAGGAACACTTACAGCATGAGTGAAATAGGCTGATACAGCTTGAGCTATCACAAACACACAGCTAGCATATGTTAATGTATAATTCATCCGTTAGTTCCCTACTAAAATGGTGACTGGTTTACAGGAATAGGAATATCAGGACAGACTAAAGGATCTGAACATGTATAGCTTGGAGGAGAGAAGAGAGAGAGGGGATATGATAGACACATTCACATACATGAAGGGATTCTACAAAGTGCAGGAGGGAAGTATATTTCACAGGAGTAAAAATGTTAGGACAAGAGGCCATAGTCTAAAAATAGAGGGACACAGGTTTAGACGTAATGTAAGAAAGTTTTACTTCACTGAGAGGGTAGTAGATAAGTGGAATAGCCTACCAGCAGAAGTGGTACAATTTAATACAAGTTTCTTAACTTAAGAAAAGACCAAGGACCAAAAAAGGTTTGAGGTTTTTACAGTAGGAAAATGGGCAACTAGATGGGCCGAAATGGTTGTTATCTGCCATCAAATTCTATGTTTCCCTAAAATGTTCATATTTTACTTTCCCAAAATCTAATCCTAAACTTGATTTTTAATAAATGTGTTAACTGTCCTATTCAGAAAACAATTGTTTAATGTCCTTTGTGGTGAAACATAAGACCTAAGTCAGATTGAAAGAAAAAAAAAGAGGGGGTGCCACTTAGGGTAATAATGTTTGTAAAAGAAGTGAATTCACAAGTTTTCTTCATGCAACACACTCACAAGACTAGTGTGCTACTCGCACAAGAAGTGTATTAGCACATAGAGGACATTAAAACTGTCCCCACACAGATCTCAAATAGCATCCACTTCTAATGGAGATGCCATGGTTCCTTAAAGCGAAACTATCACCTAAAACCAAAGTTTTACCGTGTGTTTTAATGTTTAACCCGACTTTAGTGCTGTGTGTGTTCTTCAAGTCACCTGGTAGTGGAGATATTTGTCCTGCAAAATGAGGCACTTCCCCTTTCTATGGTACCCTGTACCATCTCAGGACTTCCTAGCTGCCCCAGGGAGCGCGTTCACGCTGCCCTTCGAAGCTGGATTACTGTGATGTAGCGTTACAGCAAACTCCATTTACAATGCTACTGAGGTTGCAACCTGTAATACAACTTTATACAACCTCAGTAGCATTGTAAACGGAGTTTGCTGTAACGCTACACAACAGAAATCCAGCTTCAAAGGGGAGAGTGAACACGCTCCCTGGGGCAGCTGGGAAGTCCTGAGACATCATGGAGTCCCGCAGAACGCGGAAGTGCCTGATTTTGCAGGGCAAATATTTCCAATACCAGGCGACTTGAAGAACACACACAGCACTAAGGTCGGGTTAAACATTAAAAAGCATGGTAAAACTTTGGTTTTAGGTGATGGTTCCTCTTTAACCCTTAACGACCGGTGACATGTCAGGACTGTCACAGTTTTTTTTTCTGTATGATAGGTGACGGTCCTGGCATGTCACGTATTTTGTCTCTACAGCTCTTTTGCTGGAACGCTGTAAACACCAGCGTGGTCTGAAATTGAGCCCTCCATGATCGGAGCAGTCTCTCTCAGACCCCCGTTCAGCATGCCGGTACCCATTCGTTATCAGTTACATATGACAGCGCTCACAAGAACACAGATGAATCAATCAGTGGCTCAGGATCTGCCTCAGCCATTCACTTGTATTTAAGTGAGGAAATGCTGAAAACATGCTGTGTAGGGGGAAGCCTGGGGACAGCTATGTGTGTCTCTGTAATACAGTATATTCCTGCTCATGCCACGGGGAAGAATTCGGAGCTTCTCTGTATGAAAGTCTGCTAGAGTGTGGGTGCCGGTATGCAAGAAAGCAATCATACAAGTCCATACATACCCTAAAGTGCAAAAACATAATTTATATGCTAAATGGATAATCTAAGAATATTAGTTGCTCTGGTGGATTTGTACATTTGCCACTTTATATAATAAAAAAGCACCCCATTATCCCTTTAAGGAGCAGAGGGTCACGCAATGCATTGCCCACCCCTCCTGGTACTTAATTGCTATGCTGCATCGTTACTTTGCACTGCACTTTGATCCTTCTAGCTGCTGAAGAGTTAACATTCCAGTGTGAAGGAAATGAATGTACTATGGAAGGAACCCCAAAGCGGTATAAATAAAGCTTGTAGTATCAGCAATCTTTCCTGCACGCCCTAGCTTGCTACCAACATCTGTATTATCCCGCATGGATGCACAGTTTACCAGAGAATGACGGCCAAGTACACGAGGAAAGAGGAGCAACTATAGAGCGAACCAGCTGCACAATAATGGACAAAAGAATGCCATTGATTTAAATGGGTCTTTTAACCCCCTGAGTGCTAGAGAGGTCTCCAACACATTGCTTTGCCATCAGTGGGATGTAGGGGAATTTTGTCCTGTGTGGTCAGTACATTGATGTGTGTGGGACATTCCATACAGAACCTATTACTGATTTCAGTTTCTGCTCAGAAGAGTTACCAGTCTGATCTTAACTATTAACTCACCAAAGGGGCATGCAATGCATGACATGGAGTTGGACATGACACTTGCTAGTAGGACCATGGAGGTGGAAATGACAGTTGCTAGTAGGACCATGGAGGAGGACATGACAGTTGCTACTAGGACTGTGGAGGCGGACATGACAGTTGCTACTAGGACAGTGTAGGTGGACATGACAGTTGCTAGTAGTACATGAAGGTGGACATGAGAGTTGTTAGTAGGACCATGGAGGCAGAAATGACAGTTGATAGTAGGACCAAGGAGGTGGATATAACAGTTAGAAGTAGGACCATGGAGGAGGACATGAGAGGTGCTAGTAGGACCAAGGAGGTGAACATGACAGTTGCAAGTAGGACCAAGGAGGCGGACATCGGTTGTTAGTAAAACCATGGAGGCAGACATGACAGTTGTTAGTAGGACCAAGGAGGCAGACATTAGAGTTGATAGTAGGACAATGGAGGCAGATATGACAGTTGCTAGTAAGATCATGGAGGTGGACATGACAGTTGTTAGTAAGATCATGGAGGTGGACATGACAGTTGTTAGTAGGACCATGGAGGCAGACATTAGAGTTGTTAGTAGGACCATGGAGGCAGACATGACAGTTGCTAGTAAGATCATGGAGGCAGACATGACAGTTGCTAGTAAGATCATGGAGGTGGACATGACAGTTGTTAGTAGGACCATGGAGGCAGACATTAGAGTTGTTAGTAGGACCATGGAGGCAGACATGACAGTTGCTAGTAAGATCATGGAGGCAGACATGACAGTTGCTAGTAAGATCATGGAGGTGGACATGACAGTTGTTAGTAGGACCATGGAGGCAGACATTAGAGTTGTTAGTAGGACCATGGAGGCAGACATGACAGTTGCTAGTAAGATCATGGAGGTGGACATGACAGTTGTTAGTAGGACCATGGAGGCAGACATTAGAGTTGTTAGTAGGACCATGGAGGCAGACATGACAGTTGATAGTAGGACAATGGAGGCAGACATGACAGTTGCTAGTAGGCCCATGGAGGCAGACATGACAGTTGATAGTAGGACAATGGAGGCGGACATGACAGTTGTTAGTAGGATCATGGAGGAGGACATGACAGTTGATAGTAGGACCACGGAGGCAGACATGACAGTTGTTAGTAGGACCATGGAGGAGGACATGACAGTTGATAGTAGGATCATGGAGGCAGACATGACAGTTGTTAGTAGGACCATGGAGGCAGACATTAGAGTTGATAGTAGGACCATGGAGGCAGACATGACAGTTGCTAGTAAGACCATGGAGGAGGACATGACAGTTGTTAGTAGGACCATGGAGGCGGACATGACAATTGATAGTAGGATCATGGAGGCAGACATGACAGTTGCTAGTAGGATCATGGAGGAGGACATGACAGTTGCTAGTAGGCCCATGGAGAAGGACATGAGAGTGACTAGCAAGACCACGACACCTCAAACTCTTCTCACTGCACATGGTAATACTAACCCCTCAAGACCCAGAGGGGTGTGTAATGCATTGAGAAGCAAAGTGTTGCATACCCCTCTAGTACTTAAAGGATTAATATTACCATTTGCAGTGACCAGAGTTTGAAGCTCCTGGTATCGGTCATGTCCTCCTCCATTGTCCTGCTGGCAAGTGTCATGTCCGCCTCCATAGACATGGCATCCAGGGTTTATTGATGACTATATTTCTTAAATCAAAGCTCAAGGGAAAAATCACAGGTGTCACTAGGATTTTCTGGCCATAGAAAGATAACTGGTGTGGGGGGGTTATTATTCATAGGTGTAAGTTAGTTACTTTAGGTTACCAGTACTTACCAGAATTCAAATACATTTAATACTGATACTAGTTTAACGCTAGTGAGGTCTCCAAAAATGTCTTACAGACCTCTGTAGCACTGAAGGGGTTAAAGCATTTTATTGGTAGGGATCCACAGAGATTCGGCATTTGAAAAGCACTGTTTTAATTGAAACATATTTAGCGTAAACACAAAAAAACATTATTAAATGAATGATCTTCATGTACTGTGCGGGCCCCTTCATGCCCCACATTATAACAGCATTCTCCTTATAGAGTGTTCCCTCTTCCGGATGAGACATGTGGATAATATTCCTGTGCAGAAGAAGAGGTCTTTATTTAGTATAAATCAGTTTAGGATCTATTAGAGGTAATGCCTGCAAATACTCTAATTTAGACTTACCTGAAGTGTGTACAAACTTTACTGCATCCCTGTTGCATATGTATGCAGCCCCACAAACCCAGTATCATTTATAATACTTGTGGGCAGATTTACCAGCACAGACACTGGGTCATGTTTATCAGTGAGTTGCTGGTTTCCAAGGGGCAGAGTAGGCAATGGGTTAACTGGAGACACCCATAGCATCCAGGGTTAAGGAGGAACTATTCCTAAGAATAATTGGATCTTAAATGGTTCGTCAGAAGGACCTACCTAACTGGGTGTCCTACAATCAGCAACTGGTTCTTTCTGTTTTGCTTTGCATTTGATCTCTATTTCAGTCCACTGTTAATTGTTTCAGTTTCAGTCTATTTAAATGTGATAACAGCTAGTGTCCCTTATAATCCACTGGAGTCTATTACAGACCACTGTTTGCTGTGAGGAGGTGTTATCTAGAGGAAGGCTTCAATAGAGATTAGCATACAATTGCTTAACACTGAATGGCCCCAGAGGAAACATGTATTGGGGTCTCCTAACAAAAATACTCTTACAGGGGCAAAACTAGAGTCTATTGAGACCTAGGACCAACAAACCCTTTTAGATGCAGGCCCCCATGGTAACTGACCTCCTAGTCTCCCTCTTTAGGAGGGACAGTCCCTATCTAAGACCCAAATCCCTCTGCCCCTCTTTCCTACCCTGGTGTCCCTGTGTTTAGGAGATCAGACTGTGTGGTGTGTATAGAAGTGTATCACCCTGGTGTCCCTGTGTTTAGGAGATTAGACTGTGTGGTGTGTATAGAAGTGTATCACCCTGGTGTTCCTGTGTTTAGGAGTTCAGAGTGTGTGGTGTGTATAAAAGTGTAACACCCCGGTGTCCCTGTGTTTAGGAGATCAGACTGTGTGGTGTGTATAGAAGTGTATCACTCTGGTGTCCCTGTGTTTAGGAGATCAGACTGTGTGGTGTGTATAGAAGTGTATCACCCTGGTGTCCCTGTGTTTAGGAGATCAGACTGTGTGGTGTGTATAGAAGTGTATCACCCTGGTGTCCCTGTGTGTAGGAGATCAGACTGTGTGGTGTGTATATAAGTGTATCACCCTGGTGTCCCTGTGTTTAGGAGATCAGACTGTGTGGTGTGTATAGAAGTGTATCACCCCGGTGTCCCTGTGTTTAGGAGATCAGACTGTGTGGTGTGTATAGAAGTGTATCACTCCGGTGTCCCTGTGTGTAGGAGATCAGACTGTGTGGTGTGTATATAAGTGTATCACCCTGGTGTCCCTGTGTTTAGGAGATCAGACTGTGTGGTGTGTATATAAGTGTATCACCCTGGTGTCCCTGTGTTTAGGAGATCACACTGTGTGGTGTGTATATATAAGTGTATCATCACCCTGGTGTCCCTGTGTTTAGGAGATCAGACTGTGTGGTGTGTATATAAGTGTATCACCCTGGTGTCCCTGTGTTTAGGAGATCAGACTGTGTGGTGTGTATAGAAGTGTATCACCCTGGTGTCCCTGTGTTTAGGAGATCAGACTGTGTGGTGTGTATAGAAGTGTATCACCCTGGTGTTCCTGTGTGTAGGAGATCAGACTGTGTGGTGTGTATATAAGTGTATTACCCTGGTGTCCTGTGTGTAGGAGATCAGACTGTGTGGTGTGTATATAAGTGTATCACATTTCTCCACAACAATAAAACTCACATGAATGTTTGTATAAACATCAGTATACGTGTTTATAAATTATTCCTTGTAAATAAAACACTTTGGTCTTGTTGTAAATTATGTTTTCAGTTACATAAAGAACTAACAGTATGTCATGAAGTAACCTAAAATTTTATTCCATTAACCAGAGAATGCTATGGGGAGATGTATGGGAATTGCTGGCATTAAAAATTCTTAAATCGGCTATAAAGGGTCAATAAAAGTTCCTTTTAAATGCTTGCCCGTGCCCTCATAGGTATGGAACCTAAGCTCCCCATAGATTTTAATTCCTCCAGTCTCTTTTGGTTTGCTGTGTGGAGATGTGGAGGGCTGGGCGATGTCAGGACTGGCTAATGTCAGAGCCTCATTCTGCGCTCTTGGGAGAGATAGCAAGTATGCTCTCCTATCCAGTGTGGCACTAGGTTGGTGAATAAACTGTCAATGGGCTTCTATAGAGAGGAGATAAATCTCCCATGAATGGTGACTGAGGCATTGATGTTTCTCAGCCCTGTAGATCTCTGTGATCTGCAAGGTAAACTGAGTGAGAATGGAGCAGTGGATTTTAGTCTTTAGCCAGAGGTGGCTATGTCTACACAGTGCATGGGTGAACTCTCCGAACGCCAGAGGACTGACAACCCATCACCATACCTGGGAACTCTCAGGGTTTTGACCCAAATCTCAGGGTCTCAGGGTGAAGGGCCAAATTCTCAGGGTGAGAGAGATCTGTGTCACCTACTATATGAATTTCCCCAATTAAATGTTTCCTTAGCCTCTAAACTGGTGCCACTAGTACCAGAAAGACAGTGGGAGATGTCCTGCTTGTCTTGTCTGTGTTCAGGCAGTGAGTTATCCAAACTGTAGCATGTTAAAGGTCCCTCTCACAGGGACTGGAGCACCTCTGTGTTAGAGCAAGCAGGCACATATCGCACAAAATCTACATTAAGGGAAGCTTTAAGGGTTAATATTTCAAAGATCTCAGGGTCAACTCATCTTGAAAGTTCCCAGGTATGCCCATCACCCCAATGAGTTGTGCACCCCACTGGCACCCAAAGGGCCCAAAATGTGTTTATTATGTGGGATAATGTGACATAAATGCCTCGTTGCGGTTCACAGTTCAGCGTATTAATCTTGGTTATCAATTTATACTCCCGGATCTTTCTGTCTCTCTGTGTCCTAAAGTTTCCCATCAGTACAGTTATTCTGAGATCTTTAATTCTCTGGTCAGTTTTGCCAGAATGTTGACCCACTGGGGTGTCCCTTTTGTTGTTCACACCGGTCCTATTAGAATTCATCCATTTTCTTAGGGTTTGTGTTTTCATATTGACTCTTTAACCCCTTAAAGTCCGACGATCCCGCGGTGTCTGGTTCTTTAAGGACCAGACAGACGAGTTCGACGTGCCGTCCCACGTGACTGATCACGTGGGGCGGCACATCGAAAGGAGGACTGAAAGAGATCGCTCTGGTCTTGGAACGATCAATTTCAGTCCACAGTATTAAAGTACGTGACGTACCACGACCGTCACTGGTCCTTAAGTGCCGGACCAGCGTGACGGTCCGGGTACGTCACAGGACGCGAAGGGGTTAATGCCCCTTTAACCCTTTGAGCAGTAAAGTGATCATACTCTACTCTAGTGCATGTCCTGCAGTGCAGGCCCAGGTGATCAAGGCCAAATCCAAGTGAGGGGTGCTGGCGGATTCATATCCCCTCATTGTGATGCTGAACTGCTGTGCTCATTATTTAACTTGAACAGAATTACATTATCAGTATTTTACCTTGTTGCCGTACCCTTGGAGTTATAAATAAGTAAATGGTTTTGTTTCTGTGTAAAGAAAACCTTGTCATTCCACAGAACCCTATTGTGTTGCAGATTAATGTGCACAGAAATGATATCTTCACAGAGGGCATCAGATAATATGCATTAATGTATTGCATTTTAAGGGCAAAGACACCTTTTGTATTAGCAGTGCCTTTAGTGGTGTGTTTTCTAGCAAGCAGTGGGTTAATTGTCCTTCCCTTACGTCCAGTATTGCTGATGTAGTCTTGTGCATGACCGGGCACTTGGCTGTTACTAAGTCAAACAAATCCATTAGCAACAGAATAATTAGCGTGTGTCTGACAGGTCACTGCCAAAATCCCAGTAACACTCAGCACCTCCTTTTGCATTCAATGGAATGGAGTATCTATGGCGCTGCCACCCAGCAAAAATGGCATGGCAACCTAAATGCCCCTAGATAATCCCAGGAAATTACACCACGTGTTTCTATACACACATATATCATGTGTTTCTATACACAACGTGTCTCTGTATTCCCAGATAATTACCACATCACGTGTCTATATTCCAGATAATTACCACATCACGTGTGTCTATATTCCCAGATAATTACCTCATCACGTGTGTCTATATTCCCAGATAATTACCACATCACGTGTGTCTATATTCCCAGATAATTACCTCATCACGTGTGTCTATATTCCCAGATAATTACCTCATCACGTGTGTCTATATTCCCAGATAATTACCACATCACGTGTGTCTATATTCCAGAAAATTACCTCATCACTTTTGTCTATATTCCCAGATAATTACCTCATCACGTGTGTCTATATTCCCAGATAATTACCACATCATGTGTCTCTATATTCCCAGATAATTACCTCATCACATGTGTCTATATTCCCAGATAATTACCACATCACGTGTGTCTCCATATTCCCAGATAATTACCACATCGCATGTCTATATTCCCAGATAATTACCACATCACGTGTCTCTATATTCCCAGATAATTACCTCATCACATGTGTCTATATTCCCAGATAATTACCACATCACGTGTGTCTATATATTCCCAGATAATCACCACATTACGTGTATCTATATTTCCAGATAATTACCACATCACATGTCTATATTCCAGATAATTACCACATCACGTGTATCTATATTCCCAGATAATTACCACATCACGTGTGTCTATATTCCCAGATAATTACCACATCACATGTCTATATTCCCAGATAATTACCACATCACGTGTGTCTATATTCCCAGATAATTACCACATCACGTGTCTATATTCCCAGATAATTACCATATCACGTGTCTCTATATTCCCAGATAATTACCTCATCACGTGTGTCTATATTCCCAGATAATTACCACATCACATGTGTCTATATTCCCAGATAATTACCACATCACGTGTCTCTATATTCCCAGATAATTACCTCATCACGTGTCTCTATATTCCCAGATAATTACCTCATCACGTGTGTCTATATTCCCAGATAATTACCACATCACGTGTGTCTATATTCCAGAAAATTACCACATCACGTGTGTCTATATTCCCAGATAATTACCACATCACGTGTCTCTATATTCCAGATAATTACCACATCACGTGTGTCTATATTTCCAGATAATTACCACATCACGTGTGTCTATATTCCCAGATAATTACAACATCATGTGTCTCTGTATTCCCAGATAATTACCACATCACGTGTGTCTATATTCCCAGATAATTACCACATCACGTGGGTCTATATTCCCAGATAATTACCATATCACGTGTGTCTATATTCCAGATAATTACCACATCACGTGTGTCTATATTCCTAGATTATTACCACATCACGTGTGTCTATATTCCTAGATAATTACCACATCACGTGTGTCTATATTCCAGAAAATTACCACATCACGTGTGTCTATATTCCCAGATAATTACCACATCACGTGTGTCTATATTTCCAGATAATTACCACATCACGTGTGTCTATATTCCCAGATAATTACCACATCATGTGTCTCTGTATTCCCAGATAATTACCACATCACGTGTGTCTATATTCCCAGATAATTACCACATCACGTGGGTCTATATTCCCAGATAATTACCACATCACGTGGGTCTATATTCCCAGATAATTACCACATCACGTGTGTCTATATTCCAGATAATCACCACATCACGTGCCTCTGTATTCCCAGATAATTACCACATCACGTGTGTCTATATTCCCAGATAATTACCACATCACGTGTGTCTATATTCCAGAAAATTACCACATCACGTGTGTCTATATTCCCAGATAATTACCACATCACGTGTCTCTATATTCCAGATAATTACAACATCACATATGTGTCTATATTTCCAGATAATTACCTCATCACGTGTCTCTATAGTCCAGATAATTACCACATCACGTGTGTCTATATTCCAGATAATTACCACATCATGTGACTCTATATTCCCAGATAATTACCACATCATGTGTGTCTATATTCCCAGATAATTACCACATCACGTGTGTCTATATTCCAGATAATTACCTCATCACATGTCTCTATATTCCCAGATAATTACCACATCATGTGTGTCTATATTCCCTGATAATTACCACATCACGTGTCTATATCCCAGAAAATTACCACATCACTTGTATCTATATACCCAGATAATTACCACATCACTTGTATCTATATTCCCAGATAATTACCACATCACGTGTCTATATTCCCAGATAATTACCACATCATGTGTGTCTCTATTTTCCCACATAAATACCACATCACGTGTATCTATATTCCCAGATAATTACCACATCACGTGTGTCTATATTCCCAGATAATTACCACATCATGTGTATCTATATTCCAGATAATTACCACATCACATGTGTCTATATTCCCAGATAATTACCACATCACGTGTGTCTATATTTCCAGATAATTACCACATCACGTGTTTCTATATTTCCAGATAATTACCACATCACGTGTGTCTATATTTCCAGATAATTACCACATCACGTGTCTCTATATTCCTAGATAATTACCATATCACGTGTGTCTATATTCCAAATAATTACCACATCGCGTGTGTCTATATTCCCAGATAATTACCACATCACGTGTGTCTATATTCCCAGATAATCACCACATCACATGTCTATATTCCAGATAATTACCACATCACGTGTGTCTATATTCCCAGATAATTACCACGTGTCTCTATAGTCCAGATAATTACCACATCACATGTCTATATTCCCAGATTATTACCACATCACGTGTATCTATATTACCAGATAATTACCATATCACGTGTGTCTATATTCCCAGATAAATACCACATCACGTGTCTCTATATTCCCAGATAATTACCACATCACGTGTCTCTATATTCCCAGATAATTACCACATCACGTGTATCTATATTCCCAGATAATTACCACATCACGTGTGTCTATATTCCCAGATAATTACCACATCACGTGTATCTATATTCCCAGATAATTACCACATCACATGTCTATATTCCAGATAATTACCACATCACATGTGTCTATATTTCCAGATAAATACCACATCGCGTGTGTCTATATTCCCAGATAAATACCACATCACGTGTGTCTCTATATTCCCAGATAATTACCACATCACGTGTGTCTATATTCCCATATATTTACCACATCACGTGTGTCTATATTCCCAGATTATTACCACATGACGTGTGTCTATATTCACAGATAATTACCACATCACATATGTATCTATATTCCCAGATAATTACCACATCATGTGTGTCTATATTCCCAGATAATTACCACATCACGTGTGTTTATATTCCTAGATAATTACCACATCATATGTCTCTATATTCCCAGATAATTATCACATCACTTGTGTCTATATTCCCATATATTTACCACATCACGTGTGTCTATATTTCCAGATAATTACCACATCACGTGTGTCTATATTCCCAGATTATTACCACATCACGTGTGTCTATATTCACAGATAATTACCACATCACATATGTATCTATATTCCCAGATAATTACCACATCACGTGTATCTATATTCCCAGATGATTACCACATCACGTGTCTCTATATCCCAGATAATTACCACATCACGTGTGTCTATATTCCCAGATAATTAGCACATCACGTGTCTCTATATTCCCAGATAATTACCACATCACGTGTCTCTATATTCCAGATAATTACCTCATCATGTGTGTCTATATTCCCAGATTATTACCACATCACGTGTCTCTATATTCCCAGATAATTACCACATCACGTGTATCTATATCCCAGATGATTACCACATCACGTGTATCTATATCCCAGATAATTACCACATCACGTGTATCTATATTCCCAGATAATTACCACATCACATATGTGTCTATATTCCAGATAATTACCTCATCATGTGTGTCTATATTCCCAGATAATTACCACATCACGTGTCTCTATATCCCCAGATAATTACCACATCACGTGTATCTATATCCCAGATGATTACCACATCACATGTGTCTATATTCCAGATAATTACCACATCACGTGTCTCTATATTCCCAGATAAATATCACATCACGTGTGTCTATATTCCCAGATAGTTATCACATCAATTGTCTATATTCCCAGATAATTACAACATCACATATGTGTCTATATTCCCAGATAATCACCACATCACGTGTGTCTATATTCCAGATAATTACCACATCACGTGTGTCTATATTCCCAGATAATTACCTCATCACGTGTCTCTATATTCCCAGATAATTACCACATCACGTGTCTCTATATTCCCAGATGATTACCACATCATGTGTGTCTATATTCCCAGATAATTACCACATCACGTGTGTCTATATTCCCCGATAATTACAACATCACATATGTCTCTATATTCCCAGACAATTACCACATCACGTGTGTCTATATTCCCAAATAATTACCACATCACCTGTGTCTATATTCCCAGATAATTACCACATCACGTGTCTCTATATTCCCAGATAATTACCACATCATGTGTGTCTATATTCCCAGATAATTACCACATCACGTGTGTCTATATTCCCAGATAATTACATCACATATGTCTCTATATTCCCAGACAATTACCACATCATGTGTGTCTATATTCCCAGATAATTACCACATCACGTGTGTCTATATTCCCAGATAATTACCACATCACGTGTGTCTATATTCCCAGATAATCACCACATCACGTGTGTCTATATTCCCAGATAATTACCACATCACATGTCTATATTCCCAGATAATTACCATATCACGTGTGTCTATATTCCCAGATAATTACCACATCGTGTGTCTCTGTATTCCCAGATTATCACCACATCACGTGTGTCTACATTCCCAGATAATTACCACATCACGTGTGTCTATATTCCCAGATAATTACCACATCACGTGTGTCTATATTCCCAGATAATTACCACATCACGTGTGTCTCCATATTCCCTGATAATTATACAATGCATTGCACACAGCTGTGGCTTTAACCCCTTAACGACCCTTTACAGTCATAGTACGTCAAGGGTCGATCTGACTGAACGACCCATGACGTACTATGACCGTCATGGAATTCCGGGCTCCCCACGCGGCTGCACGCCGTTCGGGGAGTCCAGAAGCGGATGGAGCAAAAAAAAAAAAGGAAAAAAATACATCCTGGGCCTTAACTGACCGCGCCGTGCCGATCGGCCAGTCGTTAAGGGGTTAGAGTAATGTGAACATTAATTTGCAGTCCATGGAGCAGTTTTTTCCAGAATTTCTCCTCCTTAGCTTCCTCAATACATTACGAGATTGCATTTCTATACAACAAAAATAATTGGATTATTGTTATTATTTACATATCGGGGGAATGTGCAGATCTGCCAGGGCAGTTCATTGCCTGTCCTTATAAGCAAGCCACTCCATTTTGGGTAATGTACCAGTGCATTCCCCCATTGTTAAGACTTTAAAGGGATAGTAATGTTTCATAATAAAAGCCGCTCTAATTAATCATCATAGTATTTGAACTTTGGAGAGTGTTATATCAGTACTGTCAGAGTTGTAGTACAAGAGTAATTCAATGACAAAGTATCCCCCTCCCACCCCTTTTACTGATGTAACACTGCTCAGCCAGATCAGAAGGGAAGTGCCCAGGTAGACTGCAGAGAGGGACAATCTTCAATTAAGATAAGGGAAAAACCTGAAAACCTTGTCAAGGGGGGCAGGGCTTTCATTGTTCTCATAGGAAGAAGATTGTGCCCTGCTGTTATCTGTCTGGTCTATGGACTGGATTCCACATCTGAGAAGAGATGGCTTACACTAGGTAAAAGGGGCGGGAGGGGAAACTTTGCTTGTGAATATCTCTCAAACCATAAAGGTTTGAGAGATAAGACTTATATCGTTCTTCATGTTTTTTTAATGCCTACAAAATAAAATAAAGTTAAAACGAAGTATTACTATCCCTTTAACGCATCCCTGTATAACACCTGCATATTTAACTTATACATCTATTCCCTCTGCACCTCGTTAATACCTAACGAGAAACAAGGCACAAAACAGGAGCAGAGCTCCCTATATTCTATAGTCTATTGCCCTCCCAATGACACAGTTAGGGTATCGAGGGCATGTTCATGTGTAAATGTTAGATTAACCCTTTGAGTCCCGTAATTAACAGTCTGTTTTTCCTGCCAAATGTATAGTTATGTAACAACCAATTTATTTTTTTTCTGGTACACAGGAATAAAATGTTATCTTCTTCTCCGCCTGAATGATTTCTTTCTTCTGCGCCATCTTCCAGTAGGTAACCATGGAAATGCTTACAAAATATGTGAAGGCCACAAGGAGCCTGCGATGGAAGTAACTTGTAGCGATAAATAATATCTATACAGCGGATGAGACCAGGGGGGTTAGAGAGACTAATGCCAAATGTGTATAAAACAGAATGAACAGAGATAGATAGTGGCATTTTACAAGGTCCTACTGGTACCACACAAAGGAACTCGCACCATCTGCTGTTTCTCAAAATAACTTTATCCACACTGAATGGGCACCATTCAATATGGCCTTTATGTATAGAGGGACATTGTTGGGCCATGCCAACTCCACACAAATTAGACAAATAACATTTACTTTTGAAATAAATAGGCCTAGAGAGCTCTTTAAATCAGTGCAAATAATTTAACCTTTCTGGTGCCAGAGGGGTGCTCTGTTGCATATCCCTCTGGCACTCAAAGGTTTAAGTGGTAACAAGTGAATTAAAAGCAATGCAAAGTTTGCTTGCTCCAGAAATGCTTCACTTTGCCATTCCTATATCTCAATGTATAAAACCCCTTAAGCACCACAGGGGTGCTTAACGTAGTAGTTCTGAGCCCTAATATCTCCAATAAAGGGGGACACTTGTGAGGTATGGATCCCTGATATCTCCAATAAAGAGGGACACTTGTGAGGTATGGATCCCTGATATCTCCAATAAAGAGGGACACTTGTGAGGCATGGGGTACCAATATATCCTATAAAGATGGACACTTGGGAGGTACCAAGCCCTCATATCTCCTATAAAGAGGGACACTTGGGAGGTACAAACCCCTAATATATCCTATAAAGAGGGACACTTGGGAGGTACGGAACCATAATGTCTCCTATAAAGAGGGACACTTGGGAGGTACCAAGGTACTGACCCCTAATATCTCCTATAAAGAGGGACACTTGGGAGGTACAGACCCCTAATATCTCCTATAAAGAGGGACACTTGGGAGGTATGGAGCCCTAATGTCTCCTATAAAGAGGGACACTTGGGAGGTACGGACCCCTAATATCTCGTATAAACAGGGACACTTGGGAGGTACTGAACCCTAATATCTCCTATAAAGAGGGGACACTTGGGAGGTACGGACCCCTAATATCTCCTATAAAGAGGGACACTTGGGAGGTACGGACCCCTAATATCTCCTATAAAGAGGGGCACTTGGGAGGTACCAAGGTACTGACCCCTAATATCTCCTATAAAGAGGGACACTTTGGAGTTCTGGACCCCTAATATCTCCTATAAAGAGGGACACTTGGGAGGTTTAGACCCCTAATATCTCCTATAAAGAGGGACACTCTGGAGGTACTGACCCCTATTATCTCCTATAAAGAGAGACACTTGGGAGGTACTGACCCCTAACATCTCCTATAAAGAGGGACACTTGGGAGGTACGGACCCCTAATATCTCCTATAAAGAGGGACACTTGGGAGGTTTAGACCCCTAATATTTCCTATAAAGAGGGACACTCGGGAGGTACAGACCCCTAATATCTCCTATAAAGAGGGACACTCTGGAGGTACTGACCCCTATTATCTCCTATAAAGAGAGACACTTGGGAGGTACTGACCCCTAACATCTCCTATAAAGAGGGACACTTGGGAGGTACTGACCCCTAATATCTCCTATAAAGAGGGACACTTGGGAGGTACTGAACCCTAATATCTCCTATAAAGAGGGACACTTGAGAGGTATTGGCCCCTGATATCTCCTATAAAGAGGGACACTTGGGAGGTACAGACCCTGAATTTTGCTTATAAAGAGGGACACTTGGGAGGTACTGACCCCTAATACCTCCTACAAAGAGGGACACTTGGGAGGTTTAGACCCCTAATATCTCCTATAAAGAGGGACACTTAGGAGATACAGACCCCTAATATCTCCTATAAAGAGGGACAGTTGGGAGGTATGGACCCCTAATATCTCATATAAAGAGGGACAGTTGGGAAGTACTGACCCCTAATATCTCCTATAAAGAGGGACATTTGAGAGGTAATTGCCCCGATATCTCTTATAAAGAGGGACACTTGGGAGGTGCAGACCTCTAATATCTCCTATAAAGAGGGACAATTGGGAGGTACAGACCTCTAATATCTCCTATAAAGAGGGACATGTGACAGGTATTGGCCCCTGATATGTCCTATAAAGAGGGACACTTGGGAGGTACCAAGCCCTGATATCTCCTATAAAGAGGGACACTTGGGAGGTATGGAGCCCCTATATCTCCTATAAAGAAGGACACTTGGGAGGAATAGACCCCTAATATCTCATATAAAGAGGGACACTTGGGAGGTATAGACCTCTAATGTCTCCTATAATGAGAGACACTTGGGAGGTACAGACCCCTAATATCTCCTATAAAGAGGGGACACTTGGGAGGTACGGACCCCTGATATCTCCTATAAAAAGGGACACTTGGAAGCTACAGACCCCTAATATCTCCTATAAAGAGGGACACTTGGGAGGAATAGACCCCTAATATTTCCTATAAAGAGGGACACCTGGGAGGTATGGAGCCCTAATATCTCCTATAATGAGAGACACTTGGGAGGAATAGACCCCTAATATTTCCTATAAAGAGGGACACTTGGAAGGTACGGACCCCTGATATCTCCTATAAAGAGGGACACTTGGAAGGTACAGACCCCTAATATGTCATATAAAGAGGGACACTTGGAAGGTGTTAGTGACACTGTCATGTAACTGCTCAGGGAAAGTTCCCCTGGAAAGTTTTCTGAAATCCTGGTACCTATGAAGTCCCCAGTAGTAATATGTATTTACCCCCACTGGGAAATTTAATTCTCTATGGAGCCCTTGATTTGTCAACTAGTTAACTTTAATTTTATAATATTTCACAAAGAATCCTCGCTGGAACACTTAGAAGCCTGAGGTGAGGAAACCATGGACACACTTTGTGTTTAGGAATGTTGTATTTAATTCTCTGGCTAGCTGATAGAAGGCGGCTTGTCTAAACAAGACTGTAACCAGGATAAACACAAGTAAGGAGGCTAGAGTAGCGGGAATCCACACAGGGGCCACTGGTAACCAAGGCACCCTCGCAACCGCGTGTAGCGTAGTGTTTCATCCCAATCATAGGGAACTGGACGTGTTCAGCGTACCGACTTCTGTGAATAAAGGGATCGTACACACACTGACACAGTTCTTGGCGCCCTAAGCGCATTGCAGTGGTTACTAGGACGCTGCCGCTGCACCGCCCACTCTGATCAGAGGACCAATTGTTACGCCAGTCAATCATTTGAATGTAACCACTCACAGTGGAGCTGCAATGCGGGTGAGGCGATTCTGACAGATGACAGCAACTGACACCCAGCCAATCAGCGGCAGGAAGTAACAAGTCACTGCGTTTGATCGACACAGGCCTGACCAATCGGTACCAGAGGAATGTAAGACGGTTAATCCGCCTACTTTTCACCACCCAATGGATGGGCGAGAATGGAGACTCCCCCACAGCTTCAGTGACCCGCCTATAAAAAGAGCTGCGAAAGACGGTTGGAGCCAGTTGCTCTCAGAAGCCATCCGGGGGATTACAGCTAAACGAAAGGAACGAACACACCGGCAACATGAGGGAGATCGTGCACTTACAGGCTGGGCAGTGCGGGAACCAGATCGGAGCGAAGGTGAGGGACCGCTGACATTAACTGCTTGTGTGCCGGCTCATTGTATTGCCCCCTCTGGTGTGTCTGCCGCATGGCGGCCTTCTCCTCCTCCCCTGTTCCTTATATCCACCTCCGTATCTCTCTCCTCTCGCCCCTCCATCCCGCCCTGTCACTAGTACCGCAGCGCTCACATGCCCTTCCCCAAGATGGCGGCCAGGACCCTGTCACTTCTCCCACCCTTCCCCCGCATTGCGGTGCTTCCCACTGTACGGCTACTTCCCGGCATTGAAGAGGTTAATGGGTAACGGCTCTTCGCTCCCCATGCCCCGCCCCCTCTGGCCGCGGTGGGCGTGGCCCCGGGACCCTGTGTGCCTGTACCCTGCAATAGGCTCCCTGGTTCAAATTCAAACTGTCCTGTAGGGGGCGGGGCCTGCGCCACCTGTTCCCTCCATCCCGCGGGCATAGCACTGGGTACAACATGGGCAGGGGATGGGGAGGGAAGTGCCACTACCCCGGGATCCTAACACCCACCCCTTACTGTCTGTATACACCTGTACTCCTTATTATACTACTACCACCTGTGTATTAACCCTTCATATAGGGGCACACACCGCATTCCATGGACCACATGTGTAATGCTTCGCTTCTGGTCATGAAAGGGTTACAATTTTTTTCATTTTTCAGAATGAATGTGACATGAATTCATCTCCTAAATAACTGTTATTGGTCACTATGCTTCCCCCCCACACACGCACATTTACACTTATATGGATGTAGATGTGGTGCAGTGTCACTGACAGGTCCCTTTACACACACATGTACTTCATCCCTGTGACCTGCTTGTCCCCTTTTCACAGGTCTTCTAAACGCCTCCCCAGATGGTGTCTGCAGGGCTGAGGGCTATGTATGTGATAATTACATTGGGTTGTATTGTAATAAGTGATCTGTCATATCTACTGTACTGATCAGCATCACCAGAGGCTTCATCCTACCATAGGGACATGACACTGTCTAACCCAGTGATTCTCAACCAGGGTGCTGTGGCACCTTAGTGTGCCACAAACATCAACTTAGGGTGCCCCATCTTTTCTATAAAGACTAACAAATTGACTTTTAAATCAATATTTATAGAAATTGCTATGTAGAATATAGTTATGTTTATAATACCTAATAACTGTATATCTATGTATTGTGCCCTTAAAGTACATTAAATGTTAGGGGTGCCTTGAATGTTCTAGATTGTTAGGAGTGCCCCGACCAAAAAAAATTGAGAACCACTGGTCTAACCTTTATTACTTGAAGAAGGAGTGTGAGCTAGCTGGCTAGTAAGACCTAATCCTATGTCTGTCACTACTGTACTGACCATCAATAGATGTCTGGTAAATATCATCACTGTCTCCTGAGCTGATACATCTGACACAGTAACTCCCTTTATAATATTGTCCTCACTTATGGCTCCGACTCATAACTGAACTGATTCCCTTCACATAAGCTACTAACACCTGAGGGGGGTGGTATGCACTAAGGTGGAGCTTATTTAACCCTTTGACTGCCAGAGGGGTATGTAACACATTGCATACCCCTCTGGGATTCAAGGGGTTAACATCACTCAAAGGCCTGCTCTCTGGAGCCCATGCACCGATATCTCTCCAGACTGATATTGGTGCATAGGCTCCTACAATAACCTAGTGACTGCCATAGTCCTCTATCACACTGCACTTATCAGGCTGAAATGAGTGATGTAACTTCTCACTTTGAGACCTCTAGCTTTCAAGGCTTAACCCTTTGAGTGCCATAGGGGTACAGAAGGCATTCTGTGCCCCTCTGGCACTCACATGGTTAAGCCTGTAACATGAAGGTCTCCCATTCCAGCTGTTATTAAACATTTAAATTTGTCTTCAGAACTATGCTTCTTGGCTTGATAACAAAGGTTAAAATATTGCATATGTTTCCTTGCACTGGAAGGAGGGTACAATCACATAAGGGTTGGCTGTAATGAACAGATGCGCTGGCTAATGCTGTTCCTGCCATTCAGAAGGTCTAGGTTCATTCACACATTCCTGCTGGGTCAGGTGAAGGCTTGACCTTCTTGTAACTGGTAATATGGGGCGTGTGCAGGAACAAATGTCCTCTGTGCTCAAACTGCACAACACTAACTGTGTGCAACAGCAAGCTTACACACTAGTAATACTCGCCTTGAGCACAGAGACTTGTTCCTGCATGCCCTCTTACTGGGTTACACTGTAAAACGAGGCCTCACACAACCCTACAGGATTGAATGAGTGACTAGTATTTTAAATGGCACCATTTCAAAAATTAAAGTATAAGGCAGATGTGTAACTTAAGTTTTCTATGCAGTAAAGAAAATAATGTAAGCTTAAAGTGGAAGAAATTACTTGCATTTTTTATGCCACTTATTTTTGCTTGGTAACTCTTTTTAATAAGAACTGGCTTAGAGTGGGGTAGGTTACTGCCTGTCACACCCTTTCTTGGCCAATTGGGTCACCAACTGCCTCAGGTCTTACATGAGTACATGAGTTTGTAGGCACCTATTAACTCCAATTTGTGGATGTCAACCTTTTTGACATGTTAATATGCATATACTAACATAGTATGTGAAAATGTATTTTAGGGCTTTTGCCCCTGATACAATCTCGGTACTCACTGCCAAGGTTAATCTAATTATTGCAGCTCGAACTTGGAATTTAAGTACAATATCTGTGGTCTGAAACATTGGTGTCTTTATGACACCATCCAATGGACAGGTCTGGTAAATTGACATCCATAGGATGGTGTAGTAACAGCACCACTGTACAGTTTCAGGCCAGGTATTGCAACATAACTTGATGTTTGAGCTACAATAACACCTCTCCGCAGTGGGAGTACACTTGCTTTAATGAGGAAGATAACCCTACAATCTAAACATCACACAAAGTATAAATTTAAATGTCATTTTTGAAAGGCTGTAGGATTGAAATTTCTAAGCTTGTTCTCAGCATCACTTCATCTGGGGGATGATAAAGGGGAAAGTCCCACTTGATATGGGAAACCTGTATTACAGGGTATAACATGAATGCTAGCAGTACATTTTTGGCCAGATTACTGCAGCTTCTTGGCTGTAGTACCTCCATAGCATTAATTTTATGGTGGTGCTGTTGCCATAGCAGTTTATAGCCAGATGACAACCCCCACTGCACCAGTGTAACACTCTAGATTTGAGCTGTAATGATTGAATGAGAGAATTTGTAACATGTAATGACACATGTTAATGAGGATAAAACTACAATATACCAAGTATTAATACTTTGAGTCCCAGAGTGGTGCACAACACATTGTGTTGTGTGCCACTAGCACTCAAAGGGTTAAGTGTTGCTATATTCTTGCAGAAAGCATCTGACTATACTGCCCCAGCAGGATACTTAAAATTGCAATGTATTACATCTATTCCATTTGTGTCTAAACATAGTGACACCCAGGTCCCTGGGGGTCACGTTCAATTTATAATCTGATCCAGTACAATAGATAACACTGGTTACAAGAAACATAAATTCTCATAGTACACATAAGGTACTAGTCCTCAGCTTGGAATTTAAGTTTTTTTTTTTTTTTTTTTTTTTTTTTTTTTTTTTTTTTTTTTCTGTCTCTAGTTCTGGGAAGTAATCAGTGATGAACATGGAATTGACCCAACTGGAACATACCATGGTGACAGCGACTTGCAGCTGGAAAGAATAAATGTTTACTATAACGAAGCAACAGGTACTGTCTTAAAGGAAATGGAACACTTACCTATTAGACTTGTGTAGAAACCAGACTAAATGGCCTGGATTTAGTTTACTCCCATTCTGAGGATAAGTGGACAGTGAGTAATACACTGCCCATCCCTGTCTTCAAAGGCTTAATGTAAGATGGCCTTAAACCTGAGTAACTACCTCTCTACTTCCTGTGAATAGGCACTTTCATACAGTAGAGTTTTGCCACTCATGCAGTGTTAAGGCTGGATGTAAACCCATGCCTCCAATCTAATCTGTACATACTTGACAAATGGTGTCTAACAGTAAACTAAAAATAGCATCTCAAATTTAAAGCT
This sequence comes from Rhinophrynus dorsalis, assembly GCA_037306005.1. NCBI lineage: Eukaryota > Metazoa > Chordata > Amphibia > Anura > Rhinophrynidae > Rhinophrynus > Rhinophrynus dorsalis. The sequence goes on from CM074726.1 coordinate 2,949,853, forward strand.
AGATGAAGTCCTGACGCTTGTAGACTGGCTAAACTTGGCACTTGCACAGGCATAACATTTTTTTTTTTTTTTTTTTTTTTTTTCTCCTTATAGGTGGCAAGTATGTTCCCCGTGCTGTTCTTGTTGATCTTGAACCTGGAACCATGGACTCTGTGAGATCTGGACCGTTTGGACAGATCTTCAGACCTGACAACTTTGTATTTGGTAAGACTAATAAATAGCATGCCCCATGAAGTGAGCAGTTGACAAAGATAAAGCAGGATTTAATATCTCCTTGTTTCTTGCAGGTCAGAGTGGTGCTGGAAACAACTGGGCCAAAGGCCACTACACAGAAGGAGCAGAACTGGTTGACTCTGTATTGGATGTTGTGAGGAAAGAAGCTGAAAGCTGTGACTGTCTTCAGGGCTTCCAGCTCACCCACTCCTTGGGAGGTGGTACTGGGTCTGGTATGGGCACACTTCTAATCAGCAAAATCAGGGAAGAGTACCCAGACAGAATTATGAACACTTTCAGTGTTGTGCCCTCCCAAAAGTGTCTGATACTGTAGTAGAACCTTATAATGCTACTCTCTCTGTGCACCAACTTGTAGAGAACACTGATGAAACCTATTGTATTGATAATGAAGCCCTATATGACATCTGCTTTAGAACCCTGAAACTTACCACACCCACCTATGGTGATCTGAACCATCTGGTCTCAGCCACCATGAGTGGTGTTACTACCTGCCTCCGCTTCCCTGGCCAGCTTAATGCTGATCTGCGTAAACTGGCTGTTAACATGGTTCCTTTCCCCCGTTTGCACTTTTTCATGCCAGGCTTTGCCCCTCTTACTAGCCGAGGCAGCCAACAGTACCGTGCCTTAACAGTGCCAGAGCTCACACAGCAAATGTTTGATGCAAAGAACATGATGGCTGCATGTGACCCACGTCATGGCCGCTATCTCACTGTGGCCGCTGTGTTCAGAGGCCGTATGTCCATGAAAGAGGTGGATGAGCAGATGCTCAATGTACAGAACAAGAACAGCAGCTACTTTGTGGAATGGATCCCTAACAATGTTAAAACCGCTGTCTGTGACATCCCACCCCGGGGCTTGAAAATGTCTGCTACCTTTATTGGTAACAGCACCGCTATTCAGGAGCTGTTCAAACGAATCTCTGAACAGTTCACTGCTATGTTCCGCCGAAAGGCCTTCTTGCACTGGTACACTGGAGAGGGTATGGACGAGATGGAGTTCACAGAAGCAGAGAGCAACATGAACGACCTGGTGTCAGAATACCAACAGTATCAGGATGCTACAGCTGAGGAAGAAGGGGAATTTGAGGAGGAGGCTGAGGAAGAGGCTGCCTAAGACTCTGATCAAAACTCTTGTAAATTATGTTGAAAGCTGAACTCTTAATCTCTTGTTTCTGATGTTCATGTCTCTTTATTTGTGTTCTTGTTCTCCTGTTTGACCTGCTGTACAGTTGTTACAACACAATTAAAAGCATTTTTCATACTGGCATCCTTTACATGTGTACTTCAGTAAAGGGGTCTTGGTACAAATTCATAAGATTACCCCATTGCAATGTATGAATCCTCTAACAGCAATACTATCCTTAACACTGAGTGCCAGAAGGGTACAAAACACATTGCAAAGCAATATGTTCTGTACCCCTCTGGCACTCAAAGGGTTATACTAATATCCCCCAGACAGATCTGATCCCCAGTGCTCTAGTCAACACAGAACTGACTGAACTTCCTATTCATATGGGTACAGCTGTTGGCAAATCACCTCAGTGAAGGGTAGCTGGATGAGTTGTCTCCAGTAGCTTCCTATCATTACATTAACCCTCTGAGTGCAAGAAAAGCTCAACACATTGGAAAGCATTTCATAACCCTCTGGCAATTGGTGGGTTAAAGGAACATTGGAAGAACATTTATCTCTGAGAATGATTTCTTTAGCTGTTGAATAGTACAACTCTCACTACATGCTAGTACAGGAAATGTTTAGGTTATTCTTTAACACTTTTAGTGCCTGAGGGGTACTGCATATGCCTCTGGCAATCAAAGGGTTAATGAGAACCTAGCCCCCCAACTGGCTCACTATAGCCACAAATCCCAATGGCTCTATTTTTCTCACTTTAATTGCTCCATCTAAAGTGCAAAACATGTTGGGTTCAACAGGGAGTTCAGGATCCCCCTACACTGACTGTGGTCATGTCCACATAAAACAACTTCCCTAGTTATGTAGGCAGTAACCTTCAGTCATGAGGCTGGTAACACATAGACTGTAACTTTACTGTCTACTAATGTAGTACTTCAGCTGATTGGACTTACACTTACACTGTCTGTAATGTATTAACACTCTCACAAAGGTTAGAATTGGTTAATGTCTCACTGCTTGTGTGCAGGAGTTTAACTAGTGTATTCCAAGAAAATCACCTAAGTACATCCCTAGAGGGCTTGGCTGGTACGCCCAGAATGATTAAGATTTCCACCTAGGAAGTGATTCATTTGGAAACTGTCCCTGTAAGGCTTGGGAGGAATTAACTTGGCAGGAATAGATGGAGGTACTGGTGCAACCAACATTACTAACTTTACAGCTGTATAGTGTATAACTGCATGTCTCACTGAGGGTGTTAGAAGAACGGTTTGGGGACACTACTTGCTTTATATGAGACTTTAAAAGCTTCTGATGTCCAATACAGGTTACTGTTAACTCTGGGTAGGTGAACTGCCCCTTTAATTGTATGCAGGAACAATTTTAAAATTGTTTGCAGGGGGTGGCACCTACCTTCCCTCAGCTGCAGCTCTCCAACCAGTTCAAGAAAGACATCTTCCTTGGTGAAGACACAAGGAAAGAGAACAGTTCTGCTATAGCTTTAGAAGTCTTTATTTTATCTGTTTAGATATGGAATACCACCATTAGGTAGATTATCGTAACTGACAATGCCCTTAGATGTGGCTATCTCAGTACCAAGGTGCTTTTTGTGGACCTTAATCCCTGAGGGGGAAAATCTTGATTCCAAGTTCTTTCCTCAGGAGTTGCCCACTGAGGTTACTTCTTACTACATGGTAATCTGAAGACAGAAAATCTGCAGGAAAGGTGAGCAACCCTAGTAATATACACTGGATGGTGCAGTTACCCCTCTCCCATAGTAATATACACAGGCTGGCGCAGTTACCCCTCTCCCATAGTAATATACACAGACTGGCGCAGTTACACCTCTCCCATAGTATTATACACAGGCTGGCACAGTTACCCCTCTCCCATAGTAATATACACAGACTGGCGCAGTTACACCTCTCCCATAGTATTATACACAGGCTGGCACAGTTACACCTCTCCCATAGTAATATACACAGACTGGCGCAGTTACACCTCTCCCATAGTAATATACACAGGCTGGCACAGTTACCCCTCTCCCATAGTAATATACACAGACTGGCGCAGTTACACCTCTCCCATAGTAATATACACAGGCTGGCACAGTTACCCCTCCCATAGTAATATACACAGACTGGCACAGTTACACCTCTCCCATAGTAATATACACAGGCTGGCACAGTTACCCCTCTCCCATAGTAATATACACAGACTGGCACAGTTACACCTCTCCCATAGTAATATACACAGGCTGGCACAGTTACCCCTCTCCCATAGTAATATACACAGACTGGCGCAGTTACACCTCTCCCATAGTAATATACACAGGCTGGCACAGTTACCCCTCTCCCATAGTAATATACACAGACTGGCGCAGTTACACCTCTCCCATAGTATTATACACAGGCTGGCACAGTTACACCTCTCCCATAGTAATATACACAGGATGGCGCAGTTACACCTCTCCCATAGTAATATACACTGGATGGCGCAGTTACACCTCTCCCATAGTAATATACACTGGATGGCGCAGTTACACCTCTCCTGTAATAAACACAGGATGGCACAGTTACACCTCTCCCATAGTAATATACACTGGATGGCACAGTTGCACCTCTCCTGTAATATACACAGGGTGGCGCAGTTACACCTCTCCCATAGTAATACACACAGGGTGGCGTAGTTACACCTTTCCCATAGTAATACACAGACTAGCGCAGTTACACCTCTCCCATAGTAATATACACAGACTAGCGCAGTTGCACCTCTCCCATAGAAATATACACAGGATGGCGCAGTTACACCTCTCCTGTAATAAACACAGGAAGGCGCAGTTACACCTCTCCCATAGTATTATACACAGGCTGGCACAGTTACACCTCTCCCATAGTAATACAGGCTGGCACAGTTACACCTCTCCCATAGTAATATACACTGGATGGCGCAGTTACACCTCTCCCATAGTAATATACACAGGCTGGCGCAGTTACACCTCTCCCATAGTAATACACACAGGCTGGCGCAGTTACACCTCTCCCATAGTAATACACACAGGCTGGCGCAGTTACACCTCTCCCATAGTAATATACACTGGATGGCGCAGTTACACCTCTCCCATAGTAATATACACTGGATGGCGCAGTTACACCTCTCCTGTAATAAACACAGGCTGGCACAGTTACACCTCTCCCATAGTAATATACACAGGATGGCGCAGTTACACCTCTCCCATAGTATTATACACAGGCTGGCGCAGTTACACCTCTCCCATAGTATTATACACAGGCTGGCGCAGTTACACCTCTCCCATAGTATTATACACAGGCTGGCGCAGTTACACCTCTCCCATAGTATTATACACAGGCTGGCACAGTTACACCTCTCCCATAGTATTATACACTGGATGGCGCAGTTACACCTCTCCCATAGTATTATACACTGGATGGCGCAGTTACACCTCTCCCATAGTAATATACACTGGATGGCACAGTTGCACCTCTCCTGTAATATACACAGGGTGGCGCAGTTACACCTCTCCCATAGTAATACACACAGGGTGGCACAGTTACACCTCTCCCATAGCAATATACACTGGCTGGCGCAGTTGAACCTCTCCCATAGTAATATACACTGGATGGCGCAGTTGCACCTCTCCTGTAGTAAGATGGAGACAGCCCTGTAGCCTGAATATTTCTGAGCTTTGCTGCATATGAAAATGAGTGGGTGCTTAATAAATATTAACTATAAAGCTGCACTGACTTCATTGGGCTACAACTCAAATCATGTCAACTGGGGATGCTGGGAGTTGTACTCCAATGACAGCTGAAGAGTCACAAGTTGCTTGCTCCAAGGGTACATTAGACCTTGCAGTGCATGTTAGCCTTACATCTCCAATAACTATTTTAAAATTGATACTGCAGTGCCCCCTAGTGACAGCTGTGTGAATTAAGGGGAGGTGCTGTACAGCAGTTCTGTTTATTAATTGGTTCTAGTTGAACTTTAATGAAATGTTGAGCTAAAATTAGTGTACCCCATATATAGCACAATGCTGAGACTATTGTCCCAGGATATAAACTAATTGGCATAAACTACCAGACTGTGCCACCAGCAAAGAATTATTTCTCAAATTATATTACAGATATTTAGCACAACATATAGGACAGTTGATTTCCTGTAAAGTTAATTACACTAATCTTAAAGTGACAGGCCCAGTTTACCCACTGGAATACTAGAGAGGTTAGTACTGTAGACCTCTCTGGCTTTCAAGAGGGTAAGACCCTCATTAATCTTAATATATCAGCCTCACTAATATACAAAGACTTCTTTAGCACCCAAACGGATACATTTGTCCTGTTGGTAGAAGGTGACTAGTAATTTTAACCTAAAGGACACAGCAAATGTCCAGTCCTCTCTTACCTTTGTGCTTCTGACCCACATGACTTGGACGGACTGATTCTTCCATTTTGGCTGGACCCCAAGGGAGTCACCTAGCAAGTCAGGGTTCATCTTACTGAAGGATGGTCTGTTTTTCTGAAGAAGCTTTGGCTGTTGACCTGCAACCAGAATGGATAGGTTGGAGTTTCTGCCATCCATTAGTGCCAACCAGTCTACCTTATTGCTTAGAAATGCTTTTCATACCCCTCTGTCACTCAAAGGGTTAAAGGACACTTAACACCGCCTAACGATAACCCTCCCCTTTAATTTGGACAGAAAATCATAATGGCCACAATGACCGTTCTGGTTGGACTGGTTATCAAAATATTTTTTATTTTGCAGTGGACATGTCATTGGAGGCAGACATCATTCAGTTTAATGGACTCAATGACCACAAATGTCCTTCAATGAAGTTGTTCTTCCTTTGAAGTCTTTTTTTTTTTTTTTTTTAGTCCAGAAAAAATAATCGTGCCTGCCTCTATGGGCTCAGTATCAGTACTACATTATGATTAAAGGGACCGGATTACCCTGCAGTCAGTTACAGCGCTGATGTCAGGGGAGGGGGAACTTTGAAAGGGGATATCTCTTAAAGCAGAACTACCACCCGACAAAATCTGGTGACTAGCTGCTTAGTAGCGCTAGTTGCCAGAATTATTACCTTATTTAATAGATTTATGCTCTCTTCTACGGCTGACAGTAGCATGGAGTGTGGACATCTTGCCATTGTGACGTCTGCACGCCTGCGCTGTCAGTCCCAGCCAAGTCTAGGAGGTGTTGCTAGGAGCCGGCCGGCTCCAAAAGGGACTGACAGCGCAGGCATGCGGACGTCACAATGGCAAGATGTTTGCGCTCCGTGCTACTGTCAGCCATAGAAGAGAGCATAAATCTATTAAATAAGGTAATAATTCTGGTGACTAGCGCTATTAAGCAGCTAGTTGCCAGATGGGGACTTAGTTAAGCTAAATGTTTTGTCGGGTGGTAGTTCCGCTTTGAACCATAAAGGTTTCAGAGATGCCGCTGGGGTCATTTAATTTGGTTTTCTAAGGGCTACAAGATGAATTAAAGTTAAATTTAAGTATTACTATCCCTTTAATATGAATGACCAATACAACTAGAATGGAATCATATTGGCCAATAAGATTTTCTGTCCAGATTAAGGTAAGTGGGGAGTTAATTTAGAAGTTTATTTTAATGCATGGAAACAGCAGGATGAGGGGAGAATGTTAGTATATGGGTGGCAGGGAGTGGAGGATGGCATGAAGAGCAGTGTGGAATGTTAGTATGTGGGTGGCAGGGAGTGGAGGATGGCATGAAGAGCAGTGTGGAATGTTAGTAGGTGGGTGGCAGGGAGTGGAAGTTGGGATGGAGAGCAGTGTGGAATGTTAGTAGGTGGGTGGCAGGGAGTGGAAGTTGTGATGGAGAGCAGTGTGGAATGTTAGTATGTGGGTGGCAGGGAGTGGAAGTTGGATGGAGAGCAGTGTGGAATGTTAGTATGTGGGTGGCAGGGAGTGGAAGTTGGATGGAGAGCAGTGTGGAATGTTAGTATGTGGGTGGCAGGGAGTGGAAGTTGGTATGAAGAGCAGTGTGGAATGTTAGTATGTGGGTGGCAGGGAGTGGAAGTTGTGATGGAGAGCAGTGTGGAATGTTAGTATGTGGGTGACAGGGAGTGGAAGTTGGATGGAGAGCAGTGTGGAATGTTAGTATGTGGGTGGCAGGGAGTGGAGGTTGGTATGAAGAGCAGTGTGGAATGTTAGTATGTGGGTGGCAGGGAGTGGAAGTTGGGATGGAGAGCAGTGTGGAATGTTAGTATGTGGGTGGCAGGGAGTGGAAGTTGGGAAGGAGAGCAGTGTGGAATGTTAGTATGTGGGTGGCAGGGAGTGGAAGTTGGGATGGAGAGCAGTGTGGAATGTTAGTATGTGGGTGGCAGGGAGTGGAAGTTGGATGGAGAGCAGTGTGGAATGTTAGTATGTGGGTGGCAGGGAGTGGAAGTTGTGATGGAGAGCAGTGTGGAATGTTAGTATATGGGTGGCAGGGAGTGGAAGTTGGGATGGAGAGCAGTGTGGAATGTTAGTATGTGGGTGACAGGGAGTGGAAGTTGGATGAAGAGCAGTGTGGAATGTTAGTATGTGGCTGGCAGGGAGTGGAAGTTGGATGGAGAGCAGTGTGGAATGTTAGTATGTGGGTGGCAGGGAGTGGAAGTTGGGAAGGAGAGCAGTGTGGAATGTTAGTATGTGGGTGGCAGGGAGTGGAAGTTGGGATGGAGAGCAGTGTGGAATGTTAGTATGTGGGTGGCAGGGAGTGGAAGTTGGGATGGAGAGCAGTGTGGAATGTTAGTATGTGGGTGGCAGGGAGTGGAAGTTGGATGGAGAGCAGTGTGGAATGTTAGTATGTGGGTGACAGGGAGTGGAAGTTGGATGAAGAGCAGTGTGGAATGTTAGTATGTGGCTGGCAGGGAGTGGAAGTTGGATGGAGAGCAGTGTGGAATGTTAGTATGTGGGTGGCAGGGAGTGGAAGTTGGGAAGGAGAGCAGTGTGGAATGTTAGTATGTGGGTGGCAGGGAGTGGAAGTTGGGATGGAGAGCAGTGTGGAATGTTAGTATGTGGGTGGCAGGGAGTGGAAGTTGGATGGAGAGCAGTGTGGAATGTTAGTATGTGGGTGGCAGGGAGTGGAAGTTGGGATGGAGAGCAGTGTGGAATGTTAGTATGTGGGTGGCAGGGAGTGGAAGTTGGGATGGAGAGCAGTGTGGAATGTTAGTATATGGGTGGCAGGGAGTGGAAGTTGGGATGGAGAGCAGTGTGGAATGTTAGTATATGGGTGGCAGGGAGTGGAAGTTGGATGGAGAGCAGTGTGGAATGTTAGTAGGTGGGTGGCAGGGAGTGGAAGTTGGGATGGAGAGCAGTGTGGAATGTTAGTATGTGGGTGGCAGGGAGTGGAAGTTGGGATGGAGAGCAGTGTGGAATGTTAGTATGTGGGTGGCAGGGAGTGGAAGTTGGGAAGGAGAGCAGTGTGGAATGTTAGTATGTGGGTGGCAGGGAGTGGAAGTTGGGATGGAGAGCAGTGTGGAATGTTAGTATGTGGGTGGCAGGGAGTGGAGGTTGGTATGAAGAGCAGTGTGGAATGTTAGTATGTGGGTGGCAGGGAGTGGAAGTTGTGATGGAGAGCAGTGTGGAATGTTAGTATGTGGGTGACAGGGAGTGGAAGTTGGATGGAGAGCAGTGTGGAATGTTAGTATGTGGGTGGCAGGGAGTGGAAGTTGGATGGAGAGCAGTGTGGAATGTTAGTATGTGGGTGGCAGGGAGTGGAAGTTGGGATGGAGAGCAGTGTGGAATGTTAGTAGGTGGGTGGGATAGTAAAGTAACTATTAGGATCTAGGAGGCATACTTTCCAGTACTCCCTAATGTGCACTTATACTCCTGCATATGGCCCCACAGACCCAGCAGTGTCACTAAATCCATACTCATTTGGGGTCTGCCACACAATTTCTCCACTATGTTTTGTGCATATGGCCCAACAGAGCCAGTGGTCCAGGCACACAGAGCGGGAACTCTCACCTCACCTCAGACCGCGTCACATCTTCCCGCCAAACCTCCAGCGGCCATCACTGCCGGCAACGCGCGGCCTTCCAGCTGTTAGCGGTGATGATGGGAGTGACAGTCCTATAAGAGCAGACGGCTGTCCCCGTTATCATTAGAGGTTGGTGCCAGAGGGTCTGTGCCCCGGGGTCACTGGGTGTGTGAGGGATCAGAGGTCACCGGGGGCAGCACCGTGACTGACCTGTGTGCGGGAGGGGCGGCAAGTACCTGGACTGGCACCGACAGAGGCAGCGCTGGTACCACCCCGGGCTGTGTAACTCCCCTGCCACCTATGGACTGTATACACCGCCCTGTGTAACCTGTACCAATGACTTTAGTCTTTACACCACACCTGAGGCAGCTGTGCCACCCACCATGTACTGGTTACACCACCCCTGTGCCACCCACCCTGTACTGGTTACACCACCCCTGCACCATCTGTGCCACCCACCATGTACTGGTTACACCACCCCTGTGCCACCCACCCTGTACTGGTTACACCACCCCTGCACCATCTGTGCCACCCACCATGTACTGGTTACACCACCCTTGTGCCACCCACCCTGTACTGGTTACACCACCCCTGCACCATCTGTGCCACCTACCCTGTACTGTTTACACCACACCTGGGCCAGCTTTGCCACCCACCATGTACTGGTTACACCACCCCTGTGCCACCCACCCTGTACTGGTTACACCACCCCTGCACCATCTGTGCCACCCACCATGTACTGGTTACACCACCCCTGTGCCACCCACCCTGTACTGGTTACACCACCCCTGCACCATCTGTGCCACCCACCATGTACTGGTTACACCACCCTTGTGCCACCCACCCTGTACTGGTTACACCACCCCTGCACCATCTGTGCCACCCACCCTGTACTGGTTACACCACCCCTGTGCCACCCACCCTGTTCTTGTTACACCACCCCTATGCCACCCACCCTGTACTGGTTACACCACCCCTTTGCCACCCACCCTGTTCTTGTTACACCACTCCTATGCCACCCACCCTGTACTGGTTACACCACCCCAGTGCCACCCACCCTGTTCTTGTTACACCACCCCTATGCCACCCACCCTGTACTGGTTACACCACACCTGTGCCACCCACTCTGTACTGTTTACACCACCCCTGGACCAGCTGTGTCACCCACCCTGTTCTTGTTACACCACCCCTGTGCCACCCACCCTGTACTGGTTACACCACACCTGTACCACCCACCCTGTACTGTTTACACCACCCCTGGACCAGCTGTGCCACCCACCCTGTACTGGTTACACCACCTCTGGACCAGCGGTGCCACCCAACCTGTACTAGTTACACCAGCCCTGCGGCAGCTGTGCCACCCAACTAGGACTGGTTACACCACCCCTGAACCAGCTGTGCCACCCACCCTGTTCTGGTTATGCCACCCACCCTGTACTGGTTTCTCCACCCCTGGACCAGCTGTGCCACCCACCCTGTACTGGTTACACCAGCCCTGCAGCAGCTGTGCCACCCACCCTGTACTGGTTACACCACCCCTGGACCAGCTGTGCCACCCACCCTGTACTGGTTACACCACCCCTGCACCAGCTGTGCCATCCACCCAGGACTGGTTACACCACCCCTGCACCAGCTGTGCCACCCACCCAGGACTGGATACACCACCCGTGTGCCACCCACCCTGTACTGGTTACACCACCCCTGGACCAGCTGTCCCACCCACCCTGTACTGGTTACACCACCCCTGCACCAGCTGTGCTACCCACCCTGTACTGGTTACACCACCCCTGGACCAGCTGTGCCACCCACCATGTATTGTTTACACCACCCCTTTGCCACCCACCCTGTACTGGTTACACCACCCCTGGACCAGCTGTGCCACCCACCCTGTACTGGTTACACCACCCCTATGGCACCCACCCAGGACTGGTTATACCACCCCTGAACCAGCTGTGCCACCCACCCTGTACTGGTTACATCACCCCTGCACCAGCTGTGCCACCCATCCAGGACTGGTTATACTATACCTGCACCAGCTGTGTCACCCACCCTGTACTGGTTACACCACCCCTGTGCCACCCACCCCTGCACCAGCTGTGCCACCCACCCTGTACTGGTTACATCACCCCTATGCCACCCACCCACCCAGGACTGGTTACACTATCCCTGTACCAGCTGTGCCACCCACCCTGTAGTGATTACACCACCCCTGTGCTACCCACCCAGGACTGGCTACACCACCCCTTCAACAGCTGTGCCACCAACCCTGCACTAGTTACACCATCCCTGTGCCACCCACCCTGTACTAGTTACACTGCCACTGGAACAGCTGTGCCACCCACCCTGTACTGGTTTCACCATCCCTGTGCCACCCACCCTGTACTAGTTACACCACCCCTGCACCAGCTGTGCGACCAACCCTGTACTAGTTACACCACCCCTGCACCGGCTGTGCTGCCAGCCAAGTAAGCCCAATACAAGAACAGTACTGCCAGCTACATCAATGATCACGGGGTATTTTGGGCACTTAGATATAAAAGTAGCACTACTTTCACTAATGTGCCTGAGTATGGTGCCCACAGACTGACACCTCACATTAGTATTATATGGTAGTATTGTGGGCACAACGAGGGGATATGGTAGTGCCACTCTCACCAATGTCCCCGGATATGGTGACCACAGACTGCCCACATAATATATATAGGCATAATCATGGGAAGTGTCCAGATGAACTGACCCTCAGATATTTGAAATATTAAACCTTCAAAAGTCTCCCATGATGTAAATTTTAGTTGAGAACGACTGGCTTAAAGGGACAGTAATGCTTTATTTTAACTTAACATATATTTACATAATATGTAAAGTCAAATTGCCTATACTTTGTATTATTTTTTCAAAATTTTTCCTATTTTTAACCCTTTGAGATCCAGGGAGGTAGCCATTGCCTTGTAACGAAATCAAAGTGTTGTCCTTAACAGTGAGCTCACTGGATTTCTGTATCCAGAGTGTTTGTGGTGTTTGCCCATTGCTCCACAATGTGTTGCATACCCCTCTGGCACGCAAAGGGTTTTAATACCTTAGGGACCAATGATGTGCCAGAACTGTCACAGCACTTAAGGAGTTAAGGACTGGTGACAGTCCTGCCATGTCATGGAATTCCGGTGTCACCAAACTGCTGCACGCCTCAGAGATCCCAGAATTCATTAAAAAAAAAAAAAAAAATGCACCGTACTCCTTAACGGCCATTCCCTGCCGGATTGGGAGGTGATTAACCCCCTTAACGACTCCTCTTGGCTGGTGAGATGGCACATGTAACTGATCATGTGGGCCGGCGCGCCAAACGAGGCTCTGATAGTGACTGATCCAGTCTTGGAGTGGTCAATTTCAGACCACATTAATGCTCACAGCGCTCCTGCGGCACAAAATACGTGACGTGCCAGGACTGTCATTGGTCCTCTGACATGTCACCGGTCTTTAAGGGTTTAAAGGATCTGTAAACTGTTTTTAATTAAAAAATATATGTTATCATCAGGATTTTCCTAATGAGTAAAACAATAATACTCCTGCTGCTAGGAGAATTTTCATTCGAAAGTTATTACAGCTCAAACAGTGTTATTTTTATTGACTCAAACTATGAGTAACAGTGTCAGCTCTGTGGAAGAGCCTGCCATTAGCGTTAATACAAAACCGTACGAATAAAGTTCATTCACTTTATTAGAGCAGAATTGTACAGTTTTAGGCCTACATTCAAGTCACTGAGAATACGGGCATTTAAAGGTAATTAACACTTCCTAATAATAACCCTCCCCCCCACACACACACTTCCTTAATTATGGCCAGAAAATCCTCATGGCCTCTATGAGTTTTACTCTTATGCCTGTGTTGAGGAGATAAACTCTTCAATCAGACCTGGATGTCGCGGCCATGGAGGTGAACGTGACACTTTTTAGAATATTATTTTTTCAGACTGAATTAGGCAGAGTGCATAAAACTTCTTAACCCTTTAACGCCAGTGTGAAACCCATTGCAAACCAATGTGTTACACACCCCTCTGGTCTTTAAAGAGTTAAGATTGTAATGTTCAGTGAGCAAGCAAAGGTCCTGTGGTTCTTCCAGCAACTGTCATGGCCGCCTCCATTGACATCACATCCAAGACTGAGTGAAGATGTCATCTCTTGAACAAAGTCAAAAGGACAGAATTCCTAGGGGCCATTCACATTTTCTGACCATAGTTACATAAACAGGGGACTCTTATTAGGGGCTCTTAATTCTCCTTTAAAGAGATAGTAATACTTAATATGTAAAACTATATATTGTGGTGTTTACCCCCCTGAGTAAAATAAGGGAACTCCCACTGCTGAGAGATATTTTATTCAAAAGTCATTGCAGCTCAAACTTGAAGTTTGTAAGTGCAGTATCACAGTGACCTGAAATGTTACAGTGGCGCTGTTGCTACACCACCTTATGGACAGCTCTGGTCAGATGAACATAAACCTCTATAGGATGGTGTAGCAATAGCGCCACCCTAACATTTCATGCCATTGAGATATTGCAACTAAAAAAAATTCAAGTTTGAGTTGTAATAACTTTTGAATAAAATACATCTCTGCAGTGGGAGTACAGTTGTTTTACTCAGCAGGACAAAGCCTCCAAAGTGTATATTTATATGAATGAAGTGTTGTTATCCCTTTAACCTTTTGTATGCCGCAATGCGTTGAGCTCCCCCTGGCACACACAGGGTTCTGGAGAACTTTACTGTAAGGGCAAGCAGATGATTAGGCCTTACTGGACTTCTAGTCTGTGAGTGCTAGCTTCGTAGGTTTTTGTTAAAATTCTTGTGTATTCTGCCCCTTGGGGTCGGTAGGTCCTCATGATGGACAGTGTGACCTGTCCGCAGACAGACATCTCAGATCAGTGGTCGTATTGTGACAATGTCCTCCTCGGGGGGGCGCGTTGAGGTCAGTAGGAGGGGCTCTTTCTTTTCCATAAGTAATGTGAGAGGAGGAGAACCGTGCACACAAGGACCACTCCACAGCACGTCTTCAGCACCTTCTTCTCCATTCCTTCTTTTTTCCCAAAACGTTCCGTAAAGCCAACCTTATGGAAAGAATCGACAGTCAGGAGGTGGCCTGGGACACCCTTAAATCTGTACCCCAAACCTGGGGAAAGAAAAACTCCAAACTTCGGAGTAGGATGACATTTTCAGGAGCCGTAGTTCTTGTGCCCTGCCGTGTGTATGAAATGCTCCAGCAGTGACATTTTAGTAGCCCTGGCTCCTGGATATTTCCACCCCTTCCCTATCTAACGTAACTCTGTAAAGCAGTGGTTCTCAACCTGTGGGTCGGGACCCCTTCGGGGGTCGAATGATGATTTGCCAGGGGTCGCCTAAAATCATCAGATATTTATATTTCGATTCATAACAGTAGCAAAATTACAGGGATGAAGGAGCAACGAAAATAATTTTACTATTAGGGATCGCCACAACTTGGGAAATTTTATCAAAGGGTCGCGGCACTAGAAAGGCTGAGAACCACTGCTGTAAGGTAACAAAATATTTCAGTTGATTAACCCTTTGAGTGCCAGGGAGCGTCCAGCTCATTTTGGCACTCTAAGGGTTAAATGAAACCATTTGTGTATGATAAAGAGGTCTGTAGCGCATTGCTGAGTTCTGTGAGAAGTCATAAGAAAATCCCATAGAATAACAAGGAATGGAGAGACCCTCATACTGTATAGAGTATGGGTGGGTAACGGGAGGCACTCCAGCTGTTTTTGGACTACAGCTTCCATCACAATGAGAACTGTAGTCCAGCAGTAGAACTTAACCTTGTCCAGGCCTGGAGCAGGATTTTTGACCCCTTTTTCTCATCTTAACTCTTTGAGTTCCATAGGTGTACACAACACACTGCAAAGCAATGCATTGTGTATCCCTCTGGCACTCAAAGGGTTAATACATACCTCTCTTTTCATATGCCAGAGGTCTAAAACTGCATTCCTAGGTGTATTTAAAGCCAAATGCCTGAGATGTAGTTCTCTTTTGTTCCACTAGATGGTGATATTTACCCATGTTAGCTAGAACCAAATTTGATAAGTCATTCTGGAACAAACCAACTGTACCATAGAGAGCAAATTCAGTTCACCATTAATTTGGAAGGGGATATTAACCTCATGAATGCTGGAGAGGTCTCCTTATGGGGTTAAAAGCTCCATTTTAATCAGGGTGAATTGGGGGAATTTTTATTTAACCCCTATGGTGCAGTTAGTATGCTCCAGACTTGATCCTCGCTTGCATTTATATGTATGCCGTAGTGTATGGTCCTTTGGGGAACTCTGGGGCCGCATATCTGGTTTCCTATCTCTGTTATCATGGCCGGATTTACATCCCAGGAGCCTCTAGGCAAGGTACCTCCAACAGTCCGGGGTGTGTGGTCCTTTAAGGACCAGATAGGAAGGTTTGACGTGCCGGCCCACATGACTGATCACGTGTGCCGGCACGCCGAACTGATAGAGATCGATCCGGTATTGAAGTGATCAATTTCAGTCCCCGCTATTACTCACAGCGCTCCTGCAGGAGACCTATGAGTAAAAAGTACATGACATGCCAGGACCGTCACTGGTCCTTAATGGAAAAATACCAGTGATGGTCCTGGCACATCACTGGACATTAAGGAGTTAAATAGTAGATTATAAAGGGGTATACACTTGGTGCAGGGATGTAGAGATGGATTAGGCCACACCCACCATTCAGAATGTGGGTGTGGCCAGAACAGCTGCAGCAATTCTCAAAATGTGGAGCTCTGGGCCGTTGCCTGGCTAGCCCATTGGGACTGACTGACTCTTCTGTGCAGGCTATTACTGCAGTGGAGTTGCTGTCTTTCCCCCAAAGACCCAGGGCTTGTGTAACCCAATTACATAACTTGTTTAACCTTTCCAGTGCCGCCGCAATGGGTTGCATACTTCTCTGGCATTTAAAGGTTTAAAGGGGACCTGTCACTTTAAAAACAGTTTTTCCTATTAACCGAAAAATTATAAATTTACTTTACATTTATGTTTTTATTTTTTGTTATAAGATGCACACTTCTCTTTATTTCCTAAAAAGGATTTGTCTCCTTTCCAAGTTCTCTCCTCAATGGGAACCTCCATCTTGAAAGAACATGATTCATCCTTATCAATTTACTCCGCCCCTCTGGTCTAAACCAATGGGTTCTAACACCCTAATGAGGTGGAGAGGGGGGATTTTCTGAACACGTGGAGTAATTAACTATGCAGCTTTTTGAGTCCAAATCAAATAAAAAAATCTCTAAACTATTAGCCTGTTAGGAAAACAAAATGCATTACCTGCCCCAGGTTGGCAGTAGTACTGGAGGATTTAAGCATGAGATCTGTGGCTTTCGTCCCTTGTACAGTACTTAGCAATGACTCTGCATCGCAGTGATGTCTGTCAGTACTCACCCATCCGTCCTTCTCTCTAATGACCGGACAGATATTGTCTTCTACATAATGACCTACTCTTTCAGACAGTTGTCCAAGGACCCTTTCCATTCCGTGCTCCTGGCAATAGATTGCCATCTGTCCAGCCAGCACATAGATGGACAGTACAGTACTCCAGGGAACGTGCGGTGGGTAGCCCGCCTGCCTGTGCTGACGTTCCCACTGTTCTCGGAAGTTTTCCTCCACAATCTGGATCAGGAAGTCGCAAGCTTCGGCTTCTGTGACTCCACTGAACACTCTTGGCCATCGTTTGAAGAAGATAGGGAATTTCTCTAGAAGCTCGTCCCCAGCCTGTCGCAGGGCCAAGGCCGAGGCAGACGGTGCTGGTCCTAATGCTTTTCCCGTCACATAGGCGATATAGTCGTGGGACAGCTGATAGGCCTCTCTGACTACTGGGTCTGTGTGATTATCCCGGGCCATTGAGGAACAGTGAGAGAGGAGACTTATTTTTAGTTGCGTTGCTTATTTGTATCACAGGGGAGAAATATCTAAAAATAGACCCTTCACAACACATTACGGGCCGTGTGTACCAGAAAAAACATCTGTGCCTTTGGGGAAAAATACAGGTTTTTAGTGTAGCTTTTATCTCTTTGAGAGGAAAACTAACATATTCTGATAGTAACCCCCCACGTACATTACAATGGCCAGAAAATCCTAATGGCCGTTGTGATCATTGCTCTTATGTCTTTGTTCAAGAGATAACATATTCAATTAGTAGTGGATGTCAGGTTCATGGAGGCAGACATGACAGTTGTTGTTGGTAGGACCCTGGAACCTTAAAGGGATAGTGATGTTTCATAATAAAAGCAGCTCTAATTAATCATCATAGTATTTGGACTTTGGAGAGTGTTATTTTAGTTCTGTCAGAGTTGTAGTACAAGAGTAATTCAATGATAAAGTGCCCCCCTCCCGCCCCTTTTACTGATGTAACACTGCTCAGCCAGATCAGAAGGGAGGTGCCCAGGTAGACTGCAGAGAGGGACAATCTTCAATTAAGATAAGGGAAAAACCTGAAAAACTTGTCAAGGGGACAGGGCTTTCATTGTTCTCATAGGAAGAAGATTGTCCCCTGCTGTTATCTGTCTGGTCTATGGACTGGATTCCACATCTGAGAAGAGATGGCTTACACTAGGTAAAAGGGGCGGGAGGGGAAACTTTGCTTGTGAATATCTCTCAAACCATAAAGGTTTGAGAGATAAGACTTATCTCGTTCTTCATATTTTTATAATGCCTAAAAAGTAAAATAAAGTTAAAACGAAGTATTACTATCCCTTTAAGCTCTGCTGACTAGTTTCCTTCAGCACTGCATGTCTTTAGGTTGAGGAATAAGGCCCCGTGCATTATACTTTACACTTTTCCATTTACAGTCTGGCTCCACTGATTAGGCAAAATGCAGCCCTTCAGCTACTGTTGTCCAACAGCGGATGGTTGACTAACTCTCCCATCAGCCTCTTTGGCAGCAGTTCCTAACCTCTTGTAACTTGTGATACATATAGATGATAAATGTCATTTTCTATGAAATGAGTGTGCATGAAAAACAAGGGACCTTAAGGAAAGTGTGACGTTGTGACACATTACTCTTGATGCTGTGACACATAAATGTGCCTTTGTACGTCTGTTGGGTACCACTGCTCTGTACCCCATACACCTGAGCAGGAAACACTAATTGTCTGAAGTTCACAAGAAAATTGTGGCAATTCTGGAGCAGTTCAGCCAAACCGGAGAGGGCAGACGAAATCCCTACTCTTGTAAGTGGGACTTTTAACCCTTTGAGGTCTGCAAAGCCTTGGGAAGTAAGTCATTGAACATCTCTGGCACTGACAGGGTTAACTGTCAGCTTGTGGGTCATAAATCAAGACACAACAGCTCCCTGAATCTCCTTTCCCCTCAGTCATTCCTCATCATGTGAAGCTCCTACGCTGGGGAACTGAGCCTTGGCTCTATGTCAACACCTCATCCAGCACATTCCTTCCAACTGATTTGTTAAACGCCGTTCACAGTTTAAAGTTGGTGGTGCGCGTCTTTGTATTGTTGCTTCGTCCAGACTTTCGTCAGACCATGAGGCTGGTGTACTAAGTAGAAGTGGATTAATAATGGGGCAAACCAGCCACTCCAGAGAGAACACGTGCATTCCCAAATGAAGTCCCAACATATTGCTGTGTTATTGCCACTTAAATTAATGGGAAGAGTTATAGTTTAAAATGTTTATTTGTACATCATAATGCAGTTGGCTTTACATCAGTGTGTGTGTGTGTGTGTGTGTTTAGATGTACATGTTTGTGGGTATAGATGTGGGTGTAGATGTGTGTATGTACATGTGTGTGTGGGAACAGATGCGGGTGTAGATGTTTGTGTACGTGTGTGTGTGGGAATAGATGCGGGTGTAGATGTTTGTGTACGTGTGTGTGTGGGAACAGATGCGGGTGTAGATGTTTGTGTACGTGTGCGTGTGTGAATAGATGCGGGTGTAGATGTTTGTGTACGTGTGCGTGTGTGAATAGATGTGGGTGTAGGTGTGTGTATACATGTGTGTGTGTGTGGGGATAGATGTGTGTGGGTGGGTGTGTAGGCGTGTGTGGAAGGATAGGTGTGTATGTATATGGGTGTATTTGTGCATATGGGTGTAGTTGTCTGTCGATGCACGTGTGGGTGTAGGTGTGTGTGTGTAGGTGTGTATGTCAGTGGTGTAGGTGTGTGTTGGTGTAGCTGTGTATGTGTGTGATATTGATGTGTGGAGGTATTTGTGCATGTAGGTGCTGGTGTAGGTGTGTATGGATATATGTATGTTGATGACATAGGGTGTCCACATTCCACCCCATATCACGGTAGTCTATAATTCCGGCCCTGGCAGTTTGTGCTCCTGTGTGTAAGTCTATGAGAACAGCCCATACCTGCATGTTGTGAGTAGGTACATTCCCAGGAGAGTGGATTATCTTTTGGCAGTAGACGGGTTACACTTGGAATGAAGTTAGGTTATTCCTGCCAGTTAATTACCAGCCACGGTGGTTACACAGTGAGAATGTACTGTCTGAGGGCAGTTGTCACGGTGTCAGAGTCCTGGCTGGGGCGCGCTGGGTCAGTGGGTTCGCACAGGTAGCTGCAGCTCTCATCTCATCTTATCTGTGCCCTGCAACAGTTTAACTCAGGAATTTTATCTGTGCACAGTTACTGCGTCAGCACAATGGTCCCACAGCCTGATCCAGAAAATTCCATGTAAACAGAACGAGAGGAGCGCATGATAGTAAATCCTTTATCTATCTATCTATCTATCTATCTATCTATCTATCTATCTATCTATCTATCTATTTATCTCATATCGATCTATCTATTACATATCTATCTATTGCATATCTATCTCATATCGATCTATCTATCTAGCTATCTATCTATGTCATATCTCATGTGTGGGTCTGAGACTACCAGTGGACAGTGGAACAAGGCTGGGGTGTCAGACAGTGTATGTGTGGGTCTATGACTACCAGTGGACAGTGGAACAAGGCTGGGGTGTCAGACAGTGTATGTGTGGGTCTATGACTACCAGTGGACAGTGGAACAAGGCTGGGGTGTCAGACAGTGTATATGTGGGTCTATGACAACCAGTGGACAGTGGTACAAGGCTGGGGTGTCAGACAGTGTATGTGTGGGTCTGTGACTACCAGTGGAACAGTGGTACAAGGCTGGGATGTCAGACAGTGTATGTGTGAGTCTGTGACTACCAGTGGAACAGTGGTACAAGGCTGGGGTGTCATACAGCGTAAATGTGGGTCTGTGTCTACCAGTGGACAGTGGTACAAGGCTGGGGTGTCAGACAGTGTATGTGTGGGTCTGTGACTACCAGTGGAACAAGGCTGGGGTGTCAGACAGTGTATGTGTGGGTCTGTGACTACCAGTGGAACAAGGCTGGGGTGTCAGACAGTGTATGTGTGGGTCTGTGACTACCAGTGGAACAGTGGTACAAGGCTGGGGTGTCAGCTTCTGTCCTGCTTAGTACATCAGCCCCAAGAAATCTAGGTATGGCAGATTAACTCTTTAAGGGCCAGATAGATGTGCAACATTTTGCAATGCAATATGTTGGATACCTCTGTGGCACTCAAAGAGTTAATGGACAAATTCAGTGTTTCAGATTGCGGATTGTTACAGGATCTAGATTTTATAATTGGTATTTAAAGGTCCACTTTAATCACCTTACGGGAAACTCCTGTCTATATCTTCAGTGTCAGATCAGCACTATTCACTGCTTCCTTATAACCTTTGTCTATATAAACAGATACTTTCAAAACAACTTAAAAATAATCTTTTTTTTTCCAGTATAATAAATGCTGCATAACAGATTACCAGTGTTTTTAGCAGCTGAAGTAATTGAAATATACATATAAATTCTGGATGGGTCCTTTACAACTTGTATCCAGGTATATATTATCACAAATAAATTATAAGTAGACATGCAACAAAAAACCCAGCAATTAAAGTCAGGTGAAGTTGTAATCCAAGTCTGCTATCGGATTTTAGCTCCTTCCTAACCCCTGGCCTTCAAGATTACTGTCACGGGAACCATCATGCCCTTGGCTTCTGGAGGGGCCTGGGGGCCGGCCCCCTCCCAAATAATCCCAGGGAAGCTCCTTTGCCTGCTTATACGTCCCCTCTCGGGTCTTAGTCAACCTGTGCTTATTGGGGGCACAGGGTGACTGCCGAGGCCAGACCCAACAGACTAATCAGCCGGAGGCCTGGGGGCATGTTATGAGCCTGGATCAGAGTCTGGCAGCTTGACTGGAGTTACATGAGAAACAGCTCCTCCAAACGACTAAATTCACGTTGCCGGAGACGGCCGGCAGGACTATCACAAAAGCCGTCCTGCTTTGGAACGTAGGCCGGCTCCTGATTGGCCAAAGCCCTGGGTGCCATGTTTAAAGGTCCCCCATAGACTTAAAATGGGGAAAAGTAGGCGTCCCAGGGATTGGTTGGTCAGCCACCCGCCCATAGCGTATGATAGGCTAAAGGCGGGTGTGACATCAGAGGCCAGGATTGGCCAAATCATACTCAGCCCTGGATTGGCTGGGGTTTGAAGGCGGCTGAATCATAGTATGTAAAAGATGCTTTAGCACAAAGGACACCGTTGTGAATGTGTATTCTGGCCCATTGTATCCAGCCCCAGCCCTTTGTTCTAATGTTTACCCACCACCCCTCACTATTGTCAGTTAATGCACTCATGTCTGTCCCTAGTGTTCCCTGACCCCACTGTTCTGTATATAAGTCTGCTGGTTTGTGCAATAAACAGTTCTGGTTACCCTGACACTGGTTCTGCCAGATGATTCAGGGTAAATTGCGGTATGCTGCGGGAGTCCTTGCTGGTTTATTTAGGAAGAAGTAATCCTTGACGGTGACACCAACGCTGGGTGTATGCTGGTAACGTCACAATTACTTATGTTGGTGCCAAGCAGTTTAGAATTCCCTTCTGGGTTTGGATCCGTCCCCCATTCAGCTAGGAAGTACAGTGCTATGTGTCGGTCATGATCCATTTTACAGCCTTTGAAAAAGCCTGTTGAATGAAAAGTGTCAGGCTCGCTACAGACAAAGCTGGTTTAAATTCCCCTCCTCCCTTTTTTTTTTTTTTTTTTTTTTTTGGTGGACAAAGTGACTAACTTTTGCATGTCATCTCTTACTTACAGACAACTTGGTCGCTTTCTATCCATTGTACTAACAGCAATTTTTTTCTTTCTCTTTTTGAATTTGTTTTTTCCTGTTTGGGGGTAACTGGCTTAAAGGGATAGTAATACTTCTTTTTAACTTTATTTTATTTTGTAGGCATTAAAAAATCATGAAGAATGATATACGTCTTATCTCTCAAACCTTTATGGTTTGAGATATATTCACAAGCAAAGTATCCCCTTCCGCCCCTTTTACCTAGTGTAAGTCATCTCTTCTCAGATGTGGAATCCAGTCCATAGACCAGACAGATAACAGAAGGGGACAATCTTCTTCCTATGAGAACAATGAAAGCCCTGCCCCCCTTTTACCTAGTGTAAGTCATCTCTTCTCAGATGTGGAATCCAGTCCATAGACCAGACAGATAACAGCAGGGGACAATCTTCTTCCTATGAGAACAATGAAAGCCCTGCCCCCCTTGACAAGTTTTTCACGTTTTTCCCTTGTTTTAATTGAAGATTGTCCCTCTCTGCAGTCTACCTGGACACCTCCCTTCTGATCTGGCTGAGCAGTGTTACATCAGTAAAAGGGCTAGGAGGGGGATACTTTATCATTTAATTACTCTGGAACTACAACTCTGACAGAATTGAAATAACTCTCTCCAAAGTCCAAATACTATGATGATTAATTAGAGCTGCTTTTATTATGAAACATTACTATCCCTTTAACTATCCGGTCCAGCCTATGTGATATACAGATATTTTTTATTTTTCTCTTTTATATTTTGTTTCTTAATACTTTTTTGCACTTGAGATAAACTTGGTTACATATTATTTTTTTATTCACATACTAGTTGAAGAGCCTGTTACACGGGCCACGGTGCCACTGCCATAAAGGTTTGAGAGATAAGACTTATATCGTTCTTCGTGTTTTTTTAATGCCTACAAAATAAAATAAAGATAAAACGCAGTATTACTATCCCTTTCATTACTACAATCAGTCTGTTTTTAATCAAACCAAGGGCAAAGACGACCTAAGAGGGCATGAACTGTGCAGTTAGTAAATACCCTTGTTTTGCATAAGCATTTGATATAAAGATTTTAGCGTTGTTAGCATAAATGTTGTATAATTTGGGCTGTGAGGAACATATCATTATATAGTTTACATTGATGTGGCTGGGACAAAGATTGACTGTTATCATGGACACTAGATGAGTCACCAATACAATCTGTAAGTAGTGGAATAATCGTGTTGTGACTGCTGACATGGCACGGTGCACTGACATATATCTATAGATGTGCGGAAATCCCTTAAGTGGTTATACCATCCAGTTGCTTGGTCTTCTGGCTTTCAAACGATTAAATAACATATCAGCTCATTTGCATTACTCATATGAACTTGGGTGATAAGGACCTATTTCTATGTCAGTGGTTCCCAAACTTTTTTTTAACATGAAGCCCCCCTTTTGGTTTCACCACACTCTTGTACTTCCCTCCTTTTTTAAATCAAAATAAATGTAAACCATTGCACGGATATGTATTATATTAATTAGTATTTTATTTATTTTGGAATGTATTATGAAGAATCCATTTAATTACATCTTTGCCACAGACATTTCTACAAACCAGTGTATATGTGCTCCTTGCCAAATGTACTTCTATCAGGAGTGCAAACATGGCTGACTCTTACATCGAGCCTTTCCTGAACTTTTGAGCACAGAAAAACTTTTATATTATATTGCAACATGCAAGTCTGCTAATTAAACAAAGCCTTGTGCCCCCCCCACACACACATATATACACAGACATTCACATAAACACACATATATACACACACACACACACACACACACAGAATACCCATGAGGAAGCGCTAGAGTATCTCGAAACGCGTAGAGTGTCAAGGATCAATATTTTCGTCTATTTTTATGTCTTTTAAGAATTGTTTATTTATATATATGTATTATTTATCCATGTGTGCTGCTTGTCTAAATAAATAGCCACCAAGTTTAGCATTCTTTCCCCGGGGCATTATTATAGTCCGAACCCAAGATGGAATAGTACCCCCTCGAAAAGGATACCTAATAATTCCTGAGGTAGTATGGAAAAGGATACGAGGAAGAGGTAAGAGCTGGACATAAACAGGACAGAGAGAAGTGGCCACAGTGACAGACCAGCACTGGAGGTCAGATCCAGTGCAAGCCTATGATCTAGAGGCGGCAATAGCCTCTGGAATAAGCGAGTACCCACTTGGAGGGGGGAAGTGAATGGGATTGTGGATATTGTCCATTAATACGGATCACACTTAGAGGGATTTCTAATGCTGTCCCTTTCTTTCTGTTTTTTTCTGCTGTTTTTTTTGTGTACACACACACACACACACTCACACACACACACACTCACATATATATACACACACTCACATATATACACACACACACACATACATATATATATACACACACACATATATATATATATATATATATATATATATATACACACATACATAAATATAAATACACACACACACACACATACCCAGAAGTACATCTAGCCCCTTGTTTGGGAGTCATGCTTGTGGATAATAATGAATCGGTTCTTTTCACTAGAACAGTGTGAGAAACAAGATGGAAGTCAATCTGGTTATATTCTGGGTAATACTCAACACAAAGAATATCAATACTGAGGCAAACCCGACACCGACTTCACCAAAGGGGGCGAATACAAACTTCCAAATTCACATCACGTTACATTGCTGTTTTGACTCCTTGAATTCCAAAGGTCTTCAACACATTGGCGATGGCATTTAGCCCTTTGAGCGCCAGAGGGGTACGCAACGCATTGCAAAGCGATGTTTTTTGTGACTCTCGCACACAAAGGATTAAGGCCCATTGGATTCATCAGATTTTAAACTAAAACAATGAACACTGTGCTACAAATGTGTTCAAAAACATGTAAAATACTATACAGATATACCAGGATCCCATGTGAAGGACACCTATCTGGGTAAATTCTTCAGTTATGTACACTCGGACGTGTTTATCTGTAGAGTCATTTTTCTCTTATCTATGATCACGGTGCGCACACTTTGCTGTCAACCTTTTGACGAGCGAATGGCGTTTGGAAGCACAAAGGAGCAAAGGAAAGTGATTAATTACAGTACATTTTCACATTACATATCTCTCGCATCTCTGGAATTGCTTCTCTGTAACATTGCAGAGGTGGAAACAAGGATTAGACAAAGTACATGGACTTTGTAGACTCATCTCTATAAGGCTGTGAGTCTCTGTATCTAGGATATATAGATATTTGTCTTCTAGAATGTTTCCACTTAGTAATCTTATCAGGGAGATATCTTGTAAAATGACTTGTTGTTGGACAGTTTGTAATAGCTGAAGTGAATTAAACAGGAAAGAGCACTAATGCATATGTACTTCATCCACTCTATTCAAATAGGAGGCTGTTGTGTAAGGCCTGCTCCACACAGGCATGTTCAATGCCTCAAAACAACCACATGAAAATGAATGCTTTGGATTGGATGAGGCTGTTAAAGGGATAGTAATACTTCGTTTTATCTTTATTTTATTTTGCAGGCATTAAAGAAAACATGAAGAACGATATAAGTCTTATCTCTCAAACCTTTATGGTTTGAGAGATATTCACAAGCAAAGTTTCCCCCTCCCGCCCCTTTTACCTAGTGTAAGCCATCTCTTCTCAGATGTGGAATCCAGTCCATAGACCAGACAGATAACAGAAGGGGACAATCTTCTTCCTATGAGAACAATGAAAGCCCCGCCCCTTTTACCTAGTGTAAGTCATCTCTTCTCAGATGTGGAATCCAGTCCATAGACCAGACAGATAACAGCAGGGGGCAATCTTCTTCCTATGAGAACAATGAAAGCCCTTCCCCCCTTGACAAGTTTTTCAGGTTTTTCCCTTATCTTAATTGAAGATTGTCCCTCTCTGCAGTCTACCTGGGCACCTCCCTTCTGATCTGGCTGAGCAGTGTTACATCAGTAAAAGGGGCAGGAGGGGGATACTTTATCATTGAATTACTCCTGAAGTACAACTCTGACAGAATTGATATAACACTATCCATGGTCCAAATACCATGATGATTAATTAGAGCTGCTTTTATTATGAAACATTATTATCCCTTTAAGATGAGCGTTAATTGCAGCTCACTACCCATGTAAGTGCAGGTTGCTGAAGAACGTGTGCATTGATGTATTAACGTGTGCATTGGATTTCGGTGCACACACACACATTTACATCACGTGTTTTCCTGATTGTCATGTGTAGCTGAAACTGTATTGTGTCATCACATCCCCTTCCTGACAAGGAAAAAAAAGAAACACATGCGTCAAAAAATCCAATATTAACTTATTTCAAATGCATTCGCTGTGCTTTTGAGACCTCTAGCATTCAAAGGGTTAAGAGTTAAGAGACTTATTTTAAAAAAAAATGGGGATTTCAGGAAGTTTTAGTTCTCCTAACTTTCGCACTTGGCCTAGAATTCCTCCACTTTTCTATTGTGTGTTAGGCCCTAAATGGTAAAGGTGCAGTAAGCTTTTTATGAAAACAAAAGCTAGTGCTTTTCCCGTGGAGTAAAACAATGGTGGGAGATGCATTGTATTAGAGTTATTACAGTCAAAAACTTTTTTTTACATTAACAGTGCTCTCTAGTGGTCAGATTTCAGATATTCTGTTACATTCTATGGGAGAGAAGAGTCACTGATGACAGTTCTCCATAGAATGTGACAGTAACAGCTGAGTCACTTCCTCTCAGTTAGAACTTTCAGGAAGTAATCACACTGTGACTCACTTCTTGACAGTCTGAACTGTAATTGAATTAAACAGCTGCCAGCAATTGAAGTAACCTTGTTTTATTGAACAGGAAAAACAATATCACTTATACGTTTTTATTAATGAAAACGTTTACTGCTCCTTTAAAAAAAATAGGTACAGTCATTTATTGTCCCTGCTTCAGCAATGTACTTTTGTCAATATCTTATCAGCAGCGTTGTGTCGCTTTATTAATTTTCTTATATTAATTGATTATGTAAACAATGAAAGACAGAGGTCAGATTGAGAAATATACTACTTCCTGCAATCTCACTTCTAAGAGCTCTCCTACTAAGCTATATAACATTTGTCATCAAGAACCCGGAGTTATTTGGAAGCTAAAACTGCATATAACACAAATGTCCCCTTTTGTAATTCACGTTAATGATGGTTACATAACATTTTTGGGTATAGTATGCCCAAACAATGCAGTGCTTTTCGAAAGTGGTTCATTGTAAGCCTTAGGGCCTGTCTATAGTTATAGTTCTCCAAGGACTTTTATTATGTACGGCCAGCAGAGTAATACACCATGACATGAGACCAGCAGAGCAGTACATCGTTACATGAGACCAACAGGGCAACTCATCATTATATAAGACTGGCAGAGCAATTCACTAGGACATGAGACCAGGAGAGCAAAAAACATGACATGAGGACTAGCAGGGCAACACATCATTATATGAGGCCAGTAGGGCAACACATCCTTATATGAGACCAGCACAGCACTACATGTTTACACAAGACCAGCAGTGCAATACACTATTACATGAGACCAGCAGAACAATACACTATTACATGATATATTGCAGTGTAACATATCTTTATATGAGACCATCAGGCAATACACAATGACATGAGACCAGCAGAGCAATACACCATTACATGAGACAATCAGGGCAACACATTGTGACAGGAGCCCAGAAGAGTAATACACTATTACATGATACCAACAGGGCAACACATCATTATATGAGACTGGTAGGGCAGTACATCATTATTTGAGACCAGCAAGGTAATACACAACGACATGAGACTAGCAGAGCAATATGCCATTACATGAGACCAGCAGTTCAATAAACTATTACATGAGATCAGCAGAGCAACACACCATTGATGTATTGCAGCGCAGGGCAGTACACCGGTACATGAGACCAGCAAGGCAATACGCCATTACATGAGACCAGCAAGACAATACAGCATTATATGAGACCAGCAAGGCAATACGCCATTATATGAGACCAGCAAGACAATACAGCATTACTTGAGACCAGCAAGGCAATACGTCATTACATGAGACCAGCAAGACAATACAGCATTATGTGAGACCAGCAAGACAATGCAGCATTATATGAGACCAGCAAGACAATACACCATTACATGAGACCAGCAAGACAGTACAGCATTACATGAGAACAGCAAGACAATACAGCATGATGTAGAGATGTTGAATGTACAAAACAATTTATTAAACACAATAAAAAAATGTAATAATATTAAAATGTATGCTTATTACCGATACACTGTATCAATATACACTGTACTTTCAACCTCTCTACACACCTTCATTTACTATATATATAGTTTTTAGTTTATCTCTGTGCGATTTGAGCGCTCATATTGTTACACTTTGGCTTTCTTTTTGTATGGTCATTTACTCCAGGATCATAGTGGGTATATAGCTGCCTTATCTTGTGGGGAGGTCTATAGATAGAGTGCCCTTTACACTGTATTTGTAAGTAGTTTATTATTTAGCACTTAAAGCACCTTTTAATAACAAGACTATTAGTGCAAACACCATTTGGAGCTGTTTATCTAAATGTGTTTTTAAATCATTCTTTATTGAATTTTAGATAAAGCATGGAATAAGATATACGTTATATTTTATCAGGAGTGCTCCAATTAGGAACATTGTACTTTCACGATATAAGGTAACTCAGTACAGCATAAAAACTGGAAATCAATAATAAAACAACGGGGAAAAGAAAACAAAAGATTGAGACAGGAACACCCCAACAATTGTTACCATTTTTACATTGTACAAGGTGAATAAAATAGAAATAGTCTTGTGGATGCTGTTTTCATAGGTGTCAAATGTAACATTTCCAAAACGAGTTTACATTGTACATGAGGGATTCTCAGCTCCGGTCCTCGGAGCATTCCAGCTGGTCGAAATGCTGCAATGTGTTGGCTACCTTTCTGCCATGCAAAGGGTTAATCCTTAGATTGTTAACCCTTTGAGTGCCAGATGGGTACGGAACACCTTGCAAAGCAATGCGTTCCGTACCCCTGTGGCACTCAAAGGGTTAATGGGGTGGGCAAAGCATTTCTTGGCAATGTGCCCCTCTAGCATTGAAAGGGTTAATAATATCCGTGAATAAACACAGGTAGATCAATCACGGTGACTGGTCCACAGATTACCAGCCTGTGGTTATGTAGCGTTATCCTGAAATCGTGACCTGTTGGATAAACCCGAAGACTGATGTTCACAAATCCAGTTATATATATGATTAGTTCTAGGCCAGTTAATTTTGTCACACACTTTAACTCTTTAGATACAAAGGACGTTGCTTTGTAAAGATTGATATAAAGAGTGGTACCCACATGTCACTCTTTGTAATGAAGCAGAAAGACAGGACACCTTAATTCTGTACTGCTTTTACTCTCCAGGTTCTCAGATTATTGCAGTGTTACAAAACTGCCCAGCTTGCTGCCAACAGTAGCCTTGCACAGTATCGCCACATCAGTAAATTGTGTTAAACCAACAATTTGCCTTATCAGCATGTCAAAGTATTTTTGGCAAAGATGTTGCGGGTTGATAAAAGTCTAACATAATATCAGCAGCAGTAACCGGTTCCTACCTTTGATAAGCTAAATCAGGATAGTCAGAAATCGACTACTGGTTGGGACAGCTACAATGGGTTATCTAGTTTCTGGTCATCACGGAAGATCTTACGAAGTGAATGGTGGCATATCCACGTGTATTTCTGTTAAGTTGAGTACCACTGGCGGCAGCAGCCGGGCTGTTGTGACACTGTGTGAGGGATTAGCAGCCCTGTGGCTCTCTTTACTCCTGTGTACGCTGTTCAGCAAGGCTATTGTGGTTCTGTGTGAGGGATTAGCAGACCTGCAGCTAGGCAGTGATGATGGGTATGTGCATGTTGGGAGAAGACACACAAAGCTAGGCAATGATGATGGGTATGTGCATGTTGGGAGAAGACACAAAAAGCTAGGCAGTGATGATGGGTATGTGCATGTTGGGAGGAGACACACAAAGCTAGGCAGTGATGATGGGTATGTGCATGTTGGGAGAAGACACAAAAAGCTAGGCAGTGATGATGGGTATGTGCATGTTGGGAGGAGACACACAAAGCTAGGCAGTAAAGATGGGTATGTTCATGTTGGGAGAAGACACACAAAGCTAGGCAGTGATGATGGGTATGTGCATGTTGGGAGAAGACACAAAAAGCTAGGCAGTGATGATGGGTATGTGCATGTTGGGAGGAGACACACAAAGCTAGGCAGTGATGATGGGTATGTGCATGTTGGGAGAAGACACAAAAAGCTAGGCAGTGATGATGGGTATGTGCATGTTGGGAGGAGACACACAAAGCTAGGCAGTAAAGATGGGTATGTTCATGTTGGGAGAAGACACACAAAGCTAGGCAGTGATGATGGGTATGTGCATGTTGGGAGGAGACACACAAAGCTAGGCAGTGATGATGGGTATGTGCATGTTGGGAGGAGACACACAAAGCTAGGCAGTGATGATGGGTATGTGCATGTTGGGAGGAGACACACAAAGCTAGGCAGTGATGATGGGTATGTGCATGTTGGGAGGAGACACACAAAGCTAGGCAGTGATGATGGGTATGTGCATGTTGGGAGGAGACACACAAAGCTAGGCAGTAATGAACACCATCAGTAAGATGGTCAGTTTATTAGGAATGTCAGTCCATTGACTTTAACATGTGGCTTCTGCAAGGTTTTGGCATACATAGTAACCCATAAGACCCAACATGTGAGTGCTGGGGGACAGGTCAGGGAACTTGAGCGTCACCGCAGTGTGTGGACAGGCCATGGAGGTTGTCTATGATAACACATGATCATTTCCATATCTTGCACTGACGGTGCAGTTTCCATGTTGTGCAGTGGATTACAGAGCCTGTGCTTCCTTATACATAGTTGAGGCTGGATAGACACAGGGCCAACAAGCACGGACATTTTAAGAACTGAGGCCCCTGGTGAAATTAAAAAAGGCAAATTTTCAGTTATCTCTTTAATCCTTTCAACGTTAGACTCTTTTTCAATGCATTGCTTCACTGAGCCTTAGAGGTATGTCAGGCTTCCAGACGACTTCTTTAGGCCTTTAATAATCATTATCATCAGTCAGTCACAATGACAATTTTGAAGCAGGGGCAGCTTCACATCTCCCCAGTATCTGACCAGGCTATTAAATTGGGCCCTTGCAGAAAAACTGGTTTGAGTGTGAACTGAAGGTGAGGCCATACACATCCTTTGGACACAAGAATTATGCGTTTTTGTCCGTGATCACCCTCAGCACGTGCCCACACCTTGGACCCATTTTCTTAACTATAGACCTTGCATTTTACCCAGTTTATTTTGGTTCATTTGGATTGTTTACATGAACTTCTTCCAAGAAGCCACCTTAGGACCCAACACATTTATGTATCTGTAAAGTGCAACTGAGGTAGCCCCGACTGAAGATGAAACTTTGCACCCTTCCAAATCCTACAACCTTCAGGCACAGACCAAAGTCTGCACTGTCTCAGCCCGCTTACTAATGTACAGCGAGATAATGGGATACTCCCAGCAGCACGCTATCGATGAGTGTATGAAAGGTCAAACCTTACAGGGACATTATACAGAAATAAATGCACATTTTATGGCACATCTCTATAATATACATTTAGGACACATCACACTATAATGTTCATTTAGGGAACGTCCCTCGATAATATATATTTAGGGCACATCCATCTATAATGTACATTTAGAGCGCATCCGCCTATAATATACTTTTAGGGGACATCTTTAGAGCACATCACTAGATAACATATTCTATAAGGTTTCCTAGTGAGAACGACTGCTGCAGTTTGTAGTTGATTTTTACTGAAGTTATTACGGTTCAAGTTGACATAAAGTCATGGGTTGTTCCTATCACATTCTCTAGGGAATTGTAGCACAAAGCTCATCTCTTCCATAGGTTGCACTGGGAGTCTCTCTACCATACAAGTCCCATCACATCAGTGGAAATTATAATTTTTATCTATCCCTATGGTGCTGTTGGTTTGCTCCAGAATTACATCTAGTTAACTGGCTGATTTGGACCTTAACAACCTTTTGAGTGTCAGAGCTGAATCCAAAGTACTCAACATTAAATGTAGTATGTTTTTGAAATATAAATGAATGTATAAGCATGTTAAAATTATAAATAATTGATAGCATTCTACAAAACATACAGAAATGTGAATAAATACATTAAATAAGAGTCTGTTGGAAAAGGCAATGGCCATGGTGTTGGTGACGTATGTGATTGGTGGTGATGTATGGGATTGGTGGTGATATATGGGAGTGGTTTTGGTGACGTATGTGATTGGTGGTGATATATGGGAGTGGTTTTGGTGACGTATGTGATTGGTGGTGATATATGGGAGTGGTTTTGGTGACGTATGGGATTGGTGGTGGTGATGATATGCGGGAGAGTATTGGATGGGGGAGGGGGTAACAGAAGAGCCCAAATCTAGTAGAATGCTCCCTTGGATACAAAACACCCTCTTTTTGGGGGGCAGAAACCCCCCTCCGCCATGTGGTAGTCTGTATGTCTGTGTTACTGGTAGTGGACTCCGCCGGGTGGTAGTCTGTATGTCTGTGTTACTGGTAGTGGACTCCGCCGGGTGGTAGTCTGTATGTCTGTGTTACTGGTAGTGGACTCCTCCATGTGGTAGTCTGTATGTCTGTGTTACTGGTAGTGGACTCCTCCATGTGGTAGTCTGTATGTCTGTGTTACTGGTAGTGGACTCCACTGTGTGGTAGTCTGTATGTCTGTGTTACTGGTAGTGGACTCCACTGTGTGGTAGTCTGTATGTCTGTGTTACTGGTAGTAGACTCCTCCATGTGGTAGTCTGTATGTCTGTGTTACTGGTAGTGGACTCCACCGTGTGGTAGTCTCTATGTCTGTGTTACTGGTAGTAGACTCCTCCATGTGGTAGTCTGTATGTCTGTGTTACTGGTAGTGGACTCCTCCATGTGGTAGTCTGTATGTCTGTGTTACTGGTAGTGGACTCCACTGTGTGGTAGTCTGTATGTCTGTGTTACTGGTAGTAGACTCCTCCATGTGGTAGTCTGTATGTCTGTGTTACTGGTAGTGGACTCCACTGTGTGGTAGTCTGTATGTCTGTGTTACTGGTAGTAGACTCCACTGTGTGGTAGTCTCTATGTCTGTGTTACTGGTAGTGGACTCTGCCATGTGGTTTGGCTTTCAAAGGGTTACTTGTGTTTTATGCTGTGATCTTTCCGTCAGCCAAATAAGAACTCTCAAAGCAGTTAACTATGGAATATTTAGTGATGTTTATTACTGAACTCTACTCTGTCCAGACACAGAATTAAAAAGTTAACAAACTTAAGTAATGAGTCAACTATTAAACATGGAACAGAATGTATTTTATTGCTGACAGATACTAATTTCAGTTTATGCTGCTAAATAGGACTGCGTATCAGTAAAATAAGAATTCCTCACAAATATAAATACTATAATGTTTCTCGTCAGAAATGGATGGTCATGAAAGTTTTGAATGCTTTCTAATGAACAAGAGATGTGAAGCTAAACTGGGAAATCATAGATGACCGGACAAGCAACCAACCAGAAGTGTTGTGTCATTGCATGATGATGTCACAGCATTCTATTGGCTAAGCGACTGAGCTCCTCTGGCCATCTTGTATCTCTGTGTTGACCAGGAGTACTTCTGTTCTGCTTGGGTGCCTTTTATCAAATACAATACAGAACTAAAGATGAGAAACATGTAGATGAACAATCTGCACAGTCATCAGTAATCTGTTTATCTAGGCAGTTTTAAAGTAAACATAGCGCTAATGTAACCTCATACCTAGTTTATAGTCCTCTTTATTACCATACAGTGAGCTATCTGGGATAAGAGACTAGGAGGCACCCACCACCTACAAGCATGTAATAACACAATCTGGCTTCACCCACTTCATAAAATGATAAAAATTGCTTCTTCCGGGCGCCTTCGTCTTCATATGGAAGTGCTGATGGATTAACACCTTAAGGACAAGAGGCAATGTGTGCAATACTTGGGATGATGTGGGAGGCCTCACAAAACATGGATCACTACACAGAACTGGGACTTTCCACCATGGACCGCACTCTGTGTAGACACCAAGGGCCATAATCACATAGCTGTTCACAGAGCTAAAGAACACATATCTGGGGCAAAACAAGTGTACCACAAAGGAACAACATCAATTCTTTGCACTTCATTTGGTGCAGAAGCAATTTTGTACAACCCACCCAAAAACGTCATTATCAGGAGTCTGTATAATAGTATATATATATATGTATATGTGTGTGTGTGTCTATGACTATGTCTGTGTGTGCCTATCAGTGTTTGTTCTTGTGTCTGTATATGTGTGTGTTTGTGACTGTCTCTCTATGTGAGTGTATCTGTGTATACCTGTGTCTGCATGTGTGTATATGTGTGTGTCTTTTTGTTTTTGTCTGTGTATCTGTTTGTGTGTGTGTGTTTATCTGTGTATGTGTATATCTTTTTGTGTGTGTATATGTTTGTGTGCGTTTTACCTACTCGTGTGTGTGTGTGTGTGTGTGTGTGTGTGGCTGTATTTGTGTCTATATGTGCATCTATTTGTGTGTGTGTGTCTGTCTGTGCGTGTCTCTATGTCTATGTTCATGTCTGTGTTTGTGTTTATGTGTCTTCGTGTGTGTGTGTGTGTGTGTGTGTGTGTGTGTGTCTGTGTTTCAGTTTGTGTTCCAATGTTAAATGCAATGTTGTATGTTTTTTGCTAGTGTATATATATGTGTGTGTGTGTGTGTGTATGTATGTGTGTGTGTATGTATATATACATATATATATATATATATATATATATATATATATATATATATATATAACTGTTTCTGGTGCAGCAGGTCCCCAATCTGGATGCTGTGCCCAACTGTAGGAACAATGCTACAGCGAGACTCACTGCTTCAGCAGTCCAACCAGTCCCTGAAATATCTAGGCTTTAATTATACGTACCCTTTACTTTTCATGTGTTTATGCTTTCTTCACTGACTATATATTTAAATGTATGATGTTAGTCACCATATATAGAAATCTGTGGCCCTATTTATCAGTCTGTAAGTCAACTGTATTGGTGCCCATTGGCCTCATTCCTTTTTGTCTTCTTTTCACTACAGATATTTCTGTTCGGAGAACTTACACCTTTAGAATTTCTGCGAGAGATGTGAGAAGGTAAGAGAAGTCTAGAACGCTAGAGAACTTAGGGCTTTATGACTTATAATTACACAACAGGGAACACACGGAAGTTCCCATTGATTTAAATGGGGCTTCACCCTTTGAGTGCAAGAGAGGTACACAACACATTGCTTTACAATGTGTTGTGTACGTCTCTGGCACTCAATGCGTTAAAATCCCTTGAATGGACGTTGACTTGCTCCAGAATTCCTCCTCTTGTGTTTTGTGCATGGCCCTAATGTGTGTGATAATATCTCTCAAGAGAATAGTAAAGCACTTGGAGAGATTTCGCTCACCTTGGGTCCAGAGTAGTCAACCTTGGGGACTACATTTCCCATCATCCTTCCCCATCCTGGAGGTCTGGGGTGAAATGGGCTTTTAAACATGGCCTCTAAGGCACAGGGGCTGGACTGCCAGTCATGTGGCAGATTCAAAGAACCGGTGCCATCCAACTTTGGGGTAGGGTTGCCACCCAGCCGATACTTTACCGGCAGGCCGGTAAAAAATTGTCTTCTGTCCAATGTTAAATCTATGGAGAGAATGCCATGGCCGGTGTTTTCTTGAAGAAAAGGTGGCAACCCTACTTTGGGGGCCGTTAAATACTGAAAATAAAATATTTTTAGGGATTTCTATTAGCTTGCTGTGAAGTGAGGGCCCACATTTTGCACCTGTCCCTCATTCACTAGTTCTGCCAATGCTCAGTAGGGGGCAGTGCTACCCTGTTTTATAGACCCCTCATATTCACCTTTTCCTGCTATAATAACAGGCAAGAACTTCTGGGTCTAATTTAGCAAAATGAAGTGCAGTATTTGTGCAATAAATCAGTTTGCACCAGAAGGAAACTCCTAAAATGTCCATTAAATTAAATGCAATTTTTATCACCTTGAATGGTTGTGAGGTCTCCATCCAATGGGTTAAAAAGCTCTATTCAGGCTCTTGAGAATGTAGCATTTTTTATTTGTCCCCTATAGTAAAATTGTTTTTCCTCAGAATAATTTGTTTACGTTCATAAATATGGGACTGTGTTGCTATATTCCATTCCATAGAAAAACATCACGCGTCATAGTTTTTAAAGTGGCTTTAATATATCTGTGTTGTACCATATGCATCGATTTCAGCACACACAATGATACATAATGCGAGAGGAATCACTGGAACTTGCCCTGGATAAAACAAGATGTGAATTCAGTGATATGTTCCGCTCAGTGATGAGAAATTAAGTGTATTAACAATCTAGTGCAAATGATCTACAGATTCTCACGTTATGTTTTCTCTAAGCACAGTCATATTTTATCGTTTTCATCCACGTTTATACACTGAGATCCTGAAAATGTATTTTATTAGTTTTTTGTTGTACTTTGTTACATTGTAATCCTATTGACTGTTGCTGTTAATATTAGCACAAGATCACATCGTGATTATTGACATGATTAGGTGTTAGAAATCGGAGACATAGCATAGTAAAAGTGATAACTTTATTGGCTAACTGAATAGATTTAGAGTGCAAGCTTCAAAGGCCACTTAGATCTTTTTGAGGCATGTTATAAAGAGCCCGAAATCTTCAAATGGAAATTAAAGTCATCAAGAACTTGCATTTTCTACTTTCATGAAAGCATGATGATTATCTGATGTGCAATATATGTTTATTCCTATATTTATATATATATATATATATATATATATATATATATATATATATATGTATGTATATTATTCAGCTTTTCATTCTATAACATGCCTGACAAAGAGATACAACTGGTCTTGAAAGCTAGCACTCTAACGCTGTCCTGTCAGCCAAAATGGTATCATTTTTACTCTACTGGTATCCAGCTTTATCCACTCCTAAAACACAGTAGCATCCTTTAACTGTGTTAGAAGCAGTGAGTCTTGTTGAGGCCTCTTCCACACAGAAGTCACCAATGCTGCGATGCTGTGTTGTTTAAGTCACTCTTGGTGAATGGAAACATGCTGAACTATGGTCCCGTTCAAATGGGCAACTATTGCTTTGTGTGATCGCATCAAAGTCCAGTGTGCAGTAAGGGAGGTCTACATGTTGGCCTTTGGAGCCACCAGCAGACCAGTGACATGTGCCCAGTGAATGGATGATGACCCACTTGTGGGCCAGGTAGTAATATTGTCTGGTATTCACATGGACTGGCCATCAGACACACCCCTTCTATGACCGGATCATTGCTGGAACACAGGAGAGGTTGGATGAGAGAAAATGGGTGACAGAACTGTAGCAGGGGGCTGTTATCCATGTTTTGTCATCTGAATGAAAGAGGCCTGAGAGGACAGGCAAAATTACAACACAATAATGCATATTTACTGTCATCTGTTGTTTGCAGAATGATGGCAAAGAAAGGCAAAAAGCAGCATTTTGTTTACAAAATAAAATACATCAGACTGAAAGTACAAAAGAAACCTGAAGGAGTACTGAGGCATTCCAGCGGTACCATATGGGTCAGATAAACATTCCTGTTGATTTAAATGGGGAATTTAATGATTTGAAGTTTAGGAAGGTCTCCAGTGCGTTGTGAAGCAATGCATTGGCAACCTCTCTAGAGCAGCGGTCCTCAACCTGTGCTCTCAGTGTCTATTAACAGGCCAGGATTTTAGAATTTCCTTTTAAGAGCACATGTGAGTTAATCAATAGGACTAGCCTCTGATCAACACACTTGTGTTCTAGCAGTGAAATTCCTAAGTCCTGGCCTGTTAGTGGCCACTGAGGGCATGGGTTGAGAACCTCTGATCTAGAGTTCTAGGAGTCAAAAACCTAATGTAAGTCAGCAATTCAGGAATCATACATTGTATGGACGCAACACCTAAAATGAAATTGAGTTATATAATTTTAAATATCATGCATTTCTGGCTAGTTTCTGTAAAATGTACTTATCTTATATTAGAGCCATAAAATCTAATCTAAGGGCATGTGTACATTATCATTGCTATATAGACAAATTCTGGTTGTTTGTGCAGAGGTGATACTGTTAATGTATTGAGATTAGCACTTACTGTTATTTTAGTCTGAAAGGCTGTTATTGTATCTGCCTCCATTTAAATAGAATGCAGAACAATCACTTTTTAGACACCCTATGAAGATTGCTATGGTAATGAGAGCCATAGCAAGCAAGCACATACAGGACTAGATTTTAGACCTCAGAGACTTTTTTGCACCAGAACTGCAGGATTTGAAGGTATTGCTACTGGATCATAATTTCTGAATGTGCAATTTTAAAGCAATTTTCATACTGTAGTTTAGGCAGACTTTTTCAGGGATCCTATTTGTACTTGTGGCTTTTCCAACAATGGAACGTTGTTTGGTTCAAACATTATATAGAGCGTTACAAAGCTACTTCAGATCTGAGCCAACATTAAACATGTTATTATATCATTTTACCTCTATACCTACTGTTAATCTATTCTGCAGCTTAATGCGTAAATAAAATCAGCATTTTTCGGCACCAGTGACCCTGTGACCAACTGTGGTCACTCTGTGTCAGTGATCGTGTTGAATACAGGCTGGTGAACGCTGAGTGATTTCAGGACATTTTGCTCCAATCAGCATGTGATAGCATACACAGATCATATTAACAACCGTTACTATATGCCGCGCAGCTGCGATTAGCATTTACTTTACATGGCGGAGTGTTATGGAAAAGAACAGCTCTACTCTATGGGCTGTACACACAGAGAAAAAGAGGAGCAATTCTGGAGAAAACGAAATGCACTACAGGGGATGAATAAAATCCCCCCAAATTGCAATTAGTATGACCCTTTAAGGAGCAGAGGGGTGTGCATCGTATTGCGAAATAATGAGTTGCTCACCTCTCTGGTTCTTAAAGATTAAATGGAAGAATTAACGCCTTGAACGCTAGAGACGCCTCCAATGCATTGTCCTGTTTGGCAATCAATGGCTTAACACCCCCATTTAAATCAAAGGGAATCCTCATTTGCCCCCTGTGGTGCCTAAGATTGGCTGCACAATTCCTCCTCGTAATCACAGCCCCTTCTTGTTTTTGGTCAGGGTTCCTCAGGGGTCCAGGAACAGATCACATTATCTTTATGTAAAAAAATACAGATAGTACAAAAAGTTTCTTTTAACTTAAATAGTTGAGGGCGGGGAGGTGGGGTTAGTGGTAAGTGGAGTCCAGTTGGGTAGTCCATGCGGGCGGCTGATGCCACCCTCATAGCTGCTGTGATTGCAGAAACTCAGGATTATCATAGCAGTGCTTTTCACTGGTTGGTAGGTCAATGGGCAGAAGGTCCTTCGGTTTCTCCTCTTCTTCCTGCTGCCTGGAGCACTTCTTACAGCAGCACCCACAGAGCGAGTAGATTAATCTGTCCCAGGGTGCCAGCGAGTGCAGCCATGTTGGTAAGAAATCCCAGTTCCTCAGGAATGGAGGTAAAAATAACGGACACTTCTTCTGCAGAGCATTCACAATGATGACTACAATGATGACGAACAGGATGGGACCTCCGACTGCAGCCAGC
Organism: Rhinophrynus dorsalis; assembly: GCA_037306005.1. Taxonomy (NCBI): domain Eukaryota; kingdom Metazoa; phylum Chordata; class Amphibia; order Anura; family Rhinophrynidae; genus Rhinophrynus; species Rhinophrynus dorsalis. Next base: position 2,990,201 of record CM074726.1, read on the forward strand.
ACGATCCAGCCAGCCATGGAGAGACCGAAGATGGCCAGGGGGATGATTAGGAAGCTGAGTAGAAGGTACAGGATTGCAAACCAACGATACTTGGCTGTGATATTACCAAACTTCTTGGCTACGGGAATAGGAACGCGCAAGATGGGTACAATGTACCAGAGGAACAGGCCCGTGAGGTTGAAGAACAGATGGATGAAGGCAACCTACAGTGGACAAAGCGGGAAAGGGTTAAAGCCATAATTTTCAAGTGACATTATTGGCGCAGTGATCAGCGCTCAACCACAGAACAAACGTATGTTCATCAAGGGTGCCTTTTACCACTTCCGGCCTGAATGCAAAAAAAAAGCCGTTTTGGGCAAAAAATGTGCACTAAAGGGGACAAATAAAAATAGCCTTTGATTTAAAGCGAAACTACCACCCGACACAATCTTTAGCTTCACTAAGTCCCCATCTGGCGACTAGCTGCTTACTAGCGCTAGTCACCAGAATAATTACCTTATTTAATAGATAGCTGCTCTCTCCTGTGGGTGACAGGCAGGACGGAGCGCGGACATCTTGCTATTGTGACGTCCGCGCACGCCTGCGCTGTCTGTCCCAGACGGAGCCAAATGGCTCCTAGCAACACCTCCTAGACCCGGCTGGGACTGACAGCGCAGGTGTCCGCGGACGTCACAATAGCAAGATGTCTGCTCTCCGTCCTGCCTGTCACCCATAGAAGAGAGCAGAAATCTATTAAATAAGGTAATAATTCTGGTGACTAGCGCTACTAAGCAGCTAGTCACCAGATGGGGACTTAGCTAAAGATTGTGTCGGGTGGTAGTTCCCCTTTGAATGGAGGTTTTAATCCATTGATTGCTAGAAATGTGTCTGATGGATTGCTTCCCAATATAGACCTCTAGCATTCAAGGGGTTAAAAATCCTCATTTAAATAAATAAGAATTTAAGGTTATTTTTATTTGTTACCTATGACGCAGTTAGATTGCTCCAATACTTGTTAGCACATCAGCTTCATTCTGTGATTTAGATAATTTACTTAGAGGAACAATATTGATAAAATACAGATTGCTCCTATGTGAAAGGGCATGTTGTAACATTTACAGATATAAACGTTTACACTTCCATACCTTGGTGAAACATAAGATTTGTGATATGTCATGCACTGTTTTTAAGCAGATTTAAGCCATTTTCTTTTTTTCCTCACTTCCTGTTCCGGAGGAAGCTGCACTGCTCTGTGTTAGACACAACAGGAAGTGAAGGGAGTAGAGATTTACTGCTCCTCCTGCTGCTAAATTTATCCAATATTGAATACCTTCAATGAGAATTAATACCGTCTGAAAATAATACCCCTTCCCTTCCCTTAATAGGTTCAGAAAATTCTAATGGCTCCCATGAAATTGGCATGAGCCTACTTAACCCTTTAAGGGCTAGAGAGTTGTGCAACTTATTGCAAAGACTCTTTTCTTACTGTGTCCTTTGGGTCCTTTTAGCTACTGTCATGTCCTCCTCCATGAACATGATATTCTGGCCGAAGACGTTATTGCTCGAACCAAAGAGCAAGTGAAAAATCCATAGGGCCATTAATGTTTTCTGGCCACAGTAAAATAAGTGTGGGGTTATTATTAGGTCAGTGGTTCTCAATCTTTTTTTGCTCGGGGCACCCCTAACACGTAATCTAGAACATTCGGGGAACCCTAACATATTTAATGTACTTTATCAAGGGTGTAATGAAGGGTACAATACATAAATATGTAGTTATTATTAGGTCTTATAAACATAATAACAAAACTAATCATATTGTGCATAACAATTTCTATAAATCTTTATTTAACAGTCAATTTTTGTTAGTCTTTATACAAAACACAGGGCACCCTAAGTTGATGTCTGTGCCACAGCACCCTGGTTGAGAATCACTGTATTAGGCAATGTTACCTCTCCTCTATCCTCGCTCATGGAATGGAATCTAACATAGGTAGATCACTGAGTAGGATCATTCATTTGTCTCTTAGTAACTTTTAAGTTAGAGTCTGCTTTTAGGGGGCAAATAAACATTTCAGTTGATTTAAACATTTCTTTAACCCCTTCAATGCTGGTGTACTCTGACACATTGCGAAGCAAGGGGTTGGCATTTGGCTTTGACCAGATTTAAAGGGATAGTAATGTTTCATAATAAAAGCAGCTCTAATTAATCATCATAGTATTTGGGCCATGGAGAGTGTTATATCAATTCTGTCAGAGTTGTAGTACAAGAGTAATTCAATGATAAAGTATCCCCCTCCCGCCCCTTTTACTGATGTAACACTGTTCAGCCAGATCAGAAGGGAGGTGCCCAGGTAGACTGCAGAGAGGGACAATCTTCAATTAAGATAAGGGAAAAACCTGAAAAACTTGTCAAGGGGGCAGGGCTTTCATTGTTCTCATAGGAAGAAGATTGTCCCCTTCTGTTATCTGTCTGGTCTATGGACTGGATTCCACATCTGAGAAGAGATGACTTACACTAGGTAAAAGGGGCAGGGCTTTCATTGTTCTCATAGGAAGAAGATTGTCCCCTTCTGTTATCTGTCTGGTCTGTGGACTGCATTCCACATCTGAGAAGAGATGGCTTACACTAGGTAAAAGGGGCGGGAGGGGAAACTTTATTGTTCAATTACTCTTGAACTACAACTCTCACAGTATTGAAATAACACTCTCTATGGTTCAATTGCTATGAAGATTAATTGGAGCTGCTGTTTTTGTGAAACATTACTATCCCTTTAAGTCAGCTCCTTCTGGTACATCAGCCTCACACACTGTCCTCTATAATAGCAGCTGAGGAGAACAGTTTTCACCACCCGAGTACTGAAGGAAGCCAGGGATTTAATTTGATTTTTACCTGCACAGAATTGCTGAGCGATTCGGCAGGACTAGCAAGGGCTGCTAGTACTGCTGTGGTGGTGGTGCCAATGTTAGAGCCCAGGAACAAAGGGTAAGCTCTGTCCATACTTATGACCCCGACACCTGCAAAAGAAGAAGCTTCAAGTGAAAAGGGGCAGGACACGCAGTAAACGTAACACATACAGTCTATAAGGAAGGTGATTAATGGCGATAATGCATAAGACTAGACGATCATTAACTTTAGGTCTGACTGCTAATTAAATATTTACTGAGTAATTATTCCTATCATCTACAGATCACATGCTACAACTTAAAGTAGAACTAACACCCGATAATCGTAACCCTTCACTTATCTTACTATGGCCAGAAAATCCTACTGGCCTCTATGAACTTTATTCTGGTGCCTTGGTTCAAACGATAACATCTTCAATCCGTTCTGGATGTCATGTCCATGGAGGTGGACATGACAGTTCCTGGTGGGACCACACAACAAGAAACCTGCTCACCACACCTGACAGTCTTAACCGTTTAAGATCCGTCAGGCTGTGCTCTCCCCCCTGGTCCTTAAATGATTAAAGGAGCAGTAAACTTTTTTTTATGAAAACGCATATTTTATAGAGCATTTCCTGCTGAGTAAAACAAGGTCACGCCCATCACTGTCAGATGTTTTATTCAAAATTTATAGCAGTTTAAATAACCAGGAAGTGACTTTACTGTGTGATTACTTCCTGATAGTTCTAACTGACAGGAAGTGAATTTACTGTGTTTACTTCCTGATAGTTCTAACTGACAGGAAGTGACTCAGCAATTTCTATCACATTCTAGGGGGAACTATATGTCTCTGACTTTTCTGGCTTTCCTCTCCATTACAATCTAACAGGAAATCTAATTAGAATTTGACCACTAGAGGGCACTGCTAATGTAAAAAAACATGGGTTTAAACTGTAATAATTCTGGAAATATAAATCTCTTTGCATTGGGAGTACCCTTATTTTACTCAGTAGGAAAATCCCTACAATATATATTTTTTCATAAAAAAAGTTTACTGCTCCTTTAAGTAGGCTCATGCATTCTGCCTGCTTTGGTTTGAAAAAAATGCTGTCAGCTGTCATGTCCACCACCATGGACCTGACATCCAGGACTGGTTTGAAGATGTTATCTCTTGAGAAAAGGACACAAGCACAAATTTCATAGAGCCATTAGGATTTTCTGGCCATAGTAAGGTAAGTGTGGTGGTGGTGGTGGTGGTGGGTTATTAGAAGGAAGTTTTAGTTCTCCTTTATATTTCCTTAAGTACCAGACATCATCAGCTAACTGTCCGCCATGTACCATGAAACACATCACGGATATAGGAGTCACAAAAAGCAGTAGGATTCATCATATCTAGAATAGACTAGTGAACCTTCTGCCTTACAAGGACTTTAGATGAACACCATCACCTCCTATTAATAACACTCACCTTTTCCTAATCTGGGCCCGATATCCTATTGGCTTCGTCTCCCTCTGCCAGTACCTACCAATGCCCTTGCCATAAGGATACTCTTAAACCTGATATCCATTGTTCAGGAATAGTTTCTACAGTGCAAACTTGCAAATGTTACTCACCCATCAAGGGGACAATCGCAGCAGTGAAGACAGAGCTACTCTGCACCACAAAGGTCATTACGGCTCCAACGATGATGGCCAAGTACCCGCTTAACCAGCTGAATGGGAAAGGGAAATCTGTGGACGTACAGCGAACAGGACAGTTTACCATTTCGTATCCAAACTGATTATGATCTAGACATCTATACATGACAGATACATATAGATAATGTATTTTACCAGAATTGATCCTGTAAATTGATTTTAGGTACTGTTTGTGGCTGATTGGATTAGTATGTCAGTTGTTAGGAGTGCTCTATTTAAAGCAGATACCATAATTTATGTCCCAGTGTCAGCTAAGATTAGAAAACGGGACATATTGGACATCCCAGTGTCAGCTAAGCTTAATAAGCTGGACCACATTTTACATCCCAGAGTGTGAGCTAAGCTTAGTAAGCACATCTCGGTGTCCGCTAAGCTTGAAGTGCAGGATCGCATTTCACTTCTCAGTGCCATCTAAGCTTGGTGAGCAGGATCGCATTTCACTTCTCAGTGTCAGCTAAGCTTGGTGAGCAGAGCATTTCACTTCCCAGTGTCAGCTAAGCTTGGTGAGCAGGGCCGCATTTCACTTCCCAGTATCAGCCAAGCTTGGTGAGCAGGGTCGCATTTCGCTTCCCAGTATCGACTAAGCTTGGTGAGCAGGGCTGCATTTCACTTCCCAGTATCTGCCAAGCTTGGTGAGCAGGGTCGCATTTCACTTGCCAGTATCGGCTAAGCTTGGTGAGAAGACCCGCAATTCACTTCCCAGTATCGGCTAAACTTGGTGAGCAGTGCCGCATTTCACTACCCAGTATCACCTAATCTTGGTGAAACAGGGCCGCGTTTCACATCTCATTATCAGCTAAACTTGGTGAGCAGGGCCGCATTTCACTTCCCAGTATCAGCTTAGCTTGGTGAGCAGGGCCGCATTTCACTACCCAGTATCAGCTAAACTTGGGGAGCAGGGCCGCATTTCACTTCCCAGTATCAGCTAAACTTGGTGAAACAGGGACACATTTCACTTCCCAGTATCAACTAAACTTGGTGAAACAGGGCCTCATTTCACATTTCATTATCAGCTGTTTGCATCTATAACTAAAGGATCAAAGGTTTGGGCCTCCTTATCTGCTATGTGCGTGAGTAGGAGATAAAAGGGTGGATGTGTGAGACACAGAACTATAGCTGCACATGTGGAAAGGAGCCTTGAACTTCCAATTGGCGGTGCTACATCTATCAGAGCAGCATGGGGGTGACGCATTATTCTGCTGGTTACTATGGGGTATTTATGTGCGTGTGCATGTCTTAGAGAGATCCTGAATTACCCTCATATCTAGTGCATACCCTCTGGATGGGGATGATGGCAGTTGTAGCGTGCAGCAGCTGTAAAGATGCCCACCATTGACCTACACAGTGTTCTTACCAGCATTGATGATCTTTCTGATTACAACAGCGATTTGCCCTTTCAGGACGGAGTTAAGCAGTTTGACGATGAGGATGAGGCAGGTGCAGAGGACCAGGAGAGAGGCTGTGAGGAGGATGAAGCCCACCGCCATGTCTGACAGGTTGACATTCACAAAGATGTGGGTACCTGTTGAGAGAGAGAGAGGACAATCAAGTCTTTCCCTGGTGGGGTGACCCACAGAGGGGCTTCTTGTCCCATCCAATTTTAGGTTAAGTCCTCTGGTTCTACTGCTCTCTTTGCCCTGAAATATGGTTCCCTCCTGAACCTTCTTCAATTCCTTAAAGAAACTTTAACATAATATATACAGTCAAATTGCATGTCCTTTTCTTAATATTCACCTATTGAACACTTGTCCTTGTCACCTAGTCACCTGGATCCAGAACATGTTCTGGTCGATTAAATCATCAAAGCAGAACAGTGACACAATGTTAAAGTCTCCCTGCACCACAGAATGTTCTGTGTGCTATTTTGTTTACATTGTATTTTTTTTACTTTGTATCAGTAGACCTGCTCCCATGTTCCCTAACAGAAAGCTCCCTGCTGACAGATCCAGGTAGCTCATTATTAAGGACATGGATGGATACCTTTTTTAGCACTGAACAATATTGAGAATTATGACAGTTGGCTTCAAATATAAACAGGATGTTGATCCAGGGAAATATCGGACTGCATTTGGAGTCAGGAAGGAATTTATTTTACGCACCTGAGGCTTAATTGGAAATTACTTAAATGAGTTTTTTTTTTTTGTTTTTTTTTTTGTGCCTTCCTCTGGATCAACAGGGGCGATTAGGCATGGACTGTACCTGATGGACGTGCCTCATCTACTATGTTACTCTGTTACCATACGTCTGACTCACACTTCTCTATATTCTCCGTCGTGGTGACGTTCTTTTCTATAAGTGTCTCATTCTGAAAGCATTGGAAGAAGTCGCACTCGGTCACGTTGGTCACAGACACGTTTTGGAGAACCTGTAAAAAAAAGCAGAGCTGTTCATTGCTGTCACATAACAGTCGTTAGTATGTAGGAATATATATACATATTGGGTTAGCCACACAAAGCAAAATGGGGAACGGTTCTGGAGCAATCCAACCGCACCATAGGGAACAAGTCATTCCCAGTGACTTCAATTGGATTTTTAACCCTTGAGTGCTGGACAGGTCTCCAACATATTCTGAATCTAGACTTTTCCAGCATTCTTGAGTTAAAAGCCCCCATTTAAATCTACAGGATAGTTTTTCTACTCGGTGGCTCTGTTAGTTTCCCCAGAATTGCTCCCGTTCCCTGTGCACTTGGCCCTTAGCTCTCCATTGATACGTACAGTCGTGGTTTCGGTGACGCACCATCTCTTGATCAGACTCATGTTCTTGGTCTCAGGATTACCGGCGGCGTTTCCAGTGATCACCGAGCTGTCCAGCTGTAGGGGGTAAAATGACCGTGTGTCAGGGATGTCACAGTGAGGATAACAGACAGAGCGATGGAAGAGTAGTCTGACATACAGTGTGTGTATATATAGATATTATTATATATATATTAACACTCCTAATAATAAATCCCTGCATACTTTACTGTGAAAAGAAAATCCTATTTGCCTCTGTGAATTTTACCTTTATGCCTTTACAGCTTTACTCAGTCCTGGATGTCAGGTCCATGGAGGTGGACATGACAGTTACTGGCACAATGTCAGGCCCATGGAGGTGGACATGATAGTTACTGGCACAATGTCAGGTCCATGGAGGAGGACATGATAGTTACTGGCAGGATGTCAGGTCCATGGAGGTGGACATGACAGTTACTGGCAGGATGTCAGGTCCATGGAGGCGGACATGACAGTTACTGGCAGGATGTTAGGTCCATGAAGGCAACATGACAGTTACTGGCAGGGTATCAGGTCCATGGAGGCGGACATGACAGTTACTGGCAGGATGTTAGGTCCATGGAGGCAACATGACAGTTACTGGCAGGGTATCAGGTCCATGGAGGCGGACATGATAGTTACTGGCAGGATGTCAGGCCCATGTAGGTGGACATGACAGTTACTGGCAGGATGTCAGGTCCATGGAGGCGGACATGACAGTTACTGGCAGTATGTCAGGTCCGAGGGGGCGGACATGACAGTTACTGGCAAGATGTTAGGTCCATGGAGGAGGACATGACAGTTACTGGCAGTATGTCAGGTCCGAGGGGGCGGACATGACAGTTACTGGCAAGATGTTAGGTCCATGGAGGCAACATGACAGTTACTGGCAGGGTATCAGGTCCATGGAGGCAGACATGACAGTTAATGGCAGGACATCAGGTCCATAAATAATTATTTATTAAATGCACACATATGGATAAATGTGACTTATCACGATAAGCCGAAAGCTAATATAAATTTAATTCCATAGAAATACAATGTGTTAAACAAAAATAAATATATAGAAAGACTTGTGGGATTCAAGGCTGCAGGACTAGTAATCTCGACTATTGCCCTAAAGTAAATCAACTATATCGGTCCCTGATTTGAATCTTTGTCCATAGCTCCTCCATCTATCTTTATAATTATGTGAACATCGTTCTCACCCTGATGATGAGGTGTGTGAATGGCTCTGTAATGACTTTTAGAATGTCTGGCGCGTCCCCTCCGGCGTAGATGTTGAAGCTGTTGATGATGGCTTTGGAGACGTGGTACAGGTAATCAGTGCCAAGTTCAATGGGCAGCAAGACAATGACTGTCATCCAGTTGAAGATGCCATGTACTGCGGAGCCGCCAAATGCCCTGCAGTCAGGAAATTCAAACTGTTACACACAAAACAGAGGGCTCAGAGAGCATGCATTTCATACCGACCCTGGGTCACATGTCAAACGAAAAGTAAAATAGTGGTCTTCCACAGTGCTCCCAAACTCTCTCCTTGGGGGGGGAGGAGTGCACAATGCATTCACTATCTGACCCTTAAATGGTTAACTCCCCTGTTTCCAAGCATGGAAATCATAAAAATGGTCCCTGTTAGGGGTCTCTGATGGTAGTGCTGGGAACCACTGATAAACAATATTTCTGGAATTTGGAAGGTTTAGCCCTTACCTCCGAAACTCATTGCGGTTTCCAGATTGTGCCAGCGACACCAAGGTGCTGGTGACTGATGTCCCAACATTCACCCCCATGATGATGGGGATTGAAGCTTTCACATTTAGTACTAGAAAACAACACAGACAGACAGATCAGAGGCCTGGCGCTGCAGTGACACTAAAGAGCACAGGGCTTTATTCATCAGGCTAAAGAACAAAGGGCTTTATCCATCAGGCTAAAGAGCAGAGAGACTTATCCATCAGGCTAAAGAGCAGAGGGACTTATCCATCAGGCTAAAGAGCAGAGAGGGCCTTATCCATCAGGCTAAAGAGCAGAGGGCTTTATCCATCAGGCTAAAGAGCAGGGGTTCTTATTCATCAGGCTAAAGAGCAGGGGGCCTAATCCATCAGGCTAAAGAACAGAGGGCTTTATCCATCAGGCTAAAGAGCAGAGAGGGCCTTATCCATCAGGCTAAAGAGCAGAGGGACTTATCCATCAGGCTAAAGAGCAGAGAGGGCCTTATCCATCAGGCTAAAGAGCAGAGAGGGCCTTATCCATCAGGCTAAAGAGCAGAGGGACTTATCCATCAGGCTAAAGAGCAGAGAGGGCCTTATCCATCAGGCTAAAGAGCAGAGGGACTTATCCATCAGGCTAAAGAGCAGAGAGGGCCTTATCCATCAGGCTAAAGAGCAGAGAGGGCCTTATCCATCAGGCTAAAGAGCAGAGAGGGCCTTATCCATCAGGCTAAAGAGCAGAGGGCTTTATCCATCAGGCTAAAGAGCAGGGGTTCTTATTCATCAGGCTAAAGAGCAGGGGGCCTAATCCATCAGGCTAAAGAGCAGAGGGACTTATCCATCAAGGTAAAGAGCAGAGGGCCTAATCCACCAGGCTAAAGAGCAGAGGGCCTAATCCATCAGGCTAAAGAGCAAAAGGGCCTAATCCATCAGGCTAAAGAGCAAAAGGGCCTAATCCATCAGGCTAAAGAGCAGAGGGCTTTATCCATCAGTCTAAAGAGCAGAGGGCCTAATCCATCAGGCTAAAGAGCAGAGGGCTTTATCCATCAGGCTAAAGATGTTGTATAGGTGTACATGTGTTTTTCAGAAAGTGTACACCTTTACAATACACAAACCACACTCTGGTACATAGTCCGACAGTGTCAGAGCACTTACTTCCAGAGGACACCATGCTGACGATGATGGAGGACGACGTACTAGAGCTCTGCACCAGAACCGTGACCAGCACCCCGATCACGAGTCCCGCAATGGGATTGGCCAGGACTTGGTTATCACTGAAAATGTCCCCGGTCAGTTTGCCTGCACAGGAAGAGGTGGACAGCATGAGAGAGTGTGACAGCGATGGGACCACAGGTGTCCTGACGGACTGTCTGTCCACTTACCCATAACTTTACTGTACTGGATAAGCTCGTTACCAATAACATTTCATTATGAAAAATACATGTATTGTAGGGATTTTACCTACTGAGTACAAGAAAGTTACTTATACTGCTGGCAGTTGCTGTATTCCAAAGTTGTTACAGATCAAACAAAGATGGTGAAGCTGTTACTATCTCCTTCTGTTACCAGTGAGTCCCGTCTCCCACAGAATGTAACAGAATAACTATCTGGACACCAGATCGCACTAACTTTAACTGTTTAACCCTTTAAGGAAAACCAATGCACCTCCCTCTAGTCCTTAAAGGGACACTAAGGTCTAAACATGATCTGGAGTTATATTCACTGTAATACCCTGTACTCCTCTTTAACATCTGTACACATTCTCTATTTTCTGACGCTTAAAATCACTTAAAATCTATCCCTACGTATACTCTGTGGAGATGACCATTCCTGCCTTTTCCAAGGATTCCTGACTCCCATTACCACAACACTCTTGATAGGTGCCTCAGAAGTGATGGTGCTGCATCGTCTGTAAATAGCCTGAGACCAGGTAACATCCTTTCTGAATTCAAGAGCGGTGGGTTTTAATCTCAATAGCTCTAATCTCTCACTACATACAGCACAAGCAAAAGTAACTAAATGGACCCTATATAGGACAGTCTACATACCCATTAATATGCAATTTAATATTTGGATTTTAAGGATCTAAAACAACTCACTTCCCACCAGCTGGAATGCAGAGCTCAGGACGTCCAGGGAGCAGATGAAGAAGTAGAGCATGGCCACTAGGAGGCAGCCTTTCACTATCCCGATCACCACCTTCTTAACTCTCTGCTTATTGTTCAGCTCTGGAGGAGGAGGAAAAACCCATATTAGCATTATTTATTAGAACGTGTTCATTTTAAAAGAAAAAAGGAACTGCAATAGAAATACGCAAAAAGAGGTAAAAATGTTAGTAATTTAACTCATTGGATGCTGAAGACATCCCACTCTGCCATCTTGATATTACGTTTGGTTCCTGAATCCTAAATTCAGTTCCACTTCATTCGTCCATAACAAGTGGAACAGCCACAGAGGAGCGGGTACATGATCTGGTTAACCCTCCGAGTGCCAGAGAGGGGAACAAGCCATTGCTTTGTAGTGCATTGCACTCAATCCTTTAACCCTACGAGTGCCAGAGAGGTTAGCAATGCAATACACTGAATATCTCTCTGGCAACCAAAGGGTTAAGGCTCCGCTGCTGTCCTGTTAACCCTTTTTAGGACGACATTGGTGTGCAGTGCATTGACCTGAAGCAACGTGTTGCACTCCCTTCTGGTCCTTTAAGGGTTAATACGATCATAATTCTCCAATATACCTTCACCCTTTGAGTGCCAGAGGGATAGGCAACACATTGGTTTGTATACTTCTCTAGTGGACACAAGTGACCTTACCTGGGGAGACTTGAACATCATCAGATGGACAACATACAGTCAAATAGAACACTTTCCATTGTTATTTAAAGGGGAAGCAACACATTATGACAACTTAGGTTCAGTTGTAATAACTTCCAAAATCACCTATAGGTTGTATTAGCCATTTTTTAAGGGCTACAAGGACATTAACCCCTTAACGACTGTTGTGGTTACTAAAGGACCACGGAACATTATTTTTTTTTCCTTATTCGGATTCTGGACTCCCCGAACGGCATGCAGCCGGAATTCCATGACGGTCATAGTACGCCATGGGTCGTTAAGTCAGATCTACCCATGACGTACTGTGACCGGCAATGGTCGTTAAGGGGTTAAACAAATAGTAGATACGAAAAAGACTGCAACAAAATTATCCCCAAAATATAATAATAATAATAACACAAAGTAATTGCAGTTTAACGCCTTGTGATGAATATTTTGTTCTCTGTATAAGTAAACTATGATTACAAGTTAAATGGGAGTATAAGAAAAATGAAGTAGAGAGCAACATTACATACATTAAATCTTAACGTGATAGTAATGTTTCATAATAAAAGCAGCTCCAATTAATCTTCATAGTATTTGGGCCACGGAGAGTGTTATATCAATTCTGTCAGAGTTGTAGTACAAGAGTAATTGAATGATAAAGTATCCCCCTCCCGTCCCTTTTACTGATGTAACACTGCTCACCTCAGAGCAGCAAGACTGTCTGGATGGATCGCAGAGAGGGACAATCTTCAGTTAAGATAAGGGAAAAACCTGTCAAGGGAACAGGGTTTTCCTTATGATCACAGTAAGAAGATTGTACCTTGCTGTGACCTGTCTGGTTAAGAGACCAGATTCCATATCTGAGGGGAGGCGGCTTACACTAGGTAAAAGGAGCGGGAGGGGGATACTTTATCATTCAATTACTCTTGTACTACAACTCTGACAGAACTGAAATAACACTCTCCAAATACTATGATGATTAATTGGAGCTTCTGTTTTTGTGAAACATTACTATCCCTTTAAAGAAGAATCGGACTACAGGTAGAGATAAAGCAGGATTAGTAACTCTGTCTGGTCCACAGATTGTAAGTAACTGAACATCAGTCTCACATCGTGTCTGTCATCTTCACAGAACATCCACACAGAAGTGCTTTCTTAGCACATGTAATTGTCACATATCAATAAAATAAATGGGAAAGACTGTGGAAATCACGATAACAAAACTATTAATTTGTCACCGTTTGTTGACTCTGTGTCCTATTATCTTGGGTCCAGTTGAACACATTTCACCAATATACGTTTCTACACTGAGCCTTCTCTGATAGATATTCCAAGTTATCAGCACCTATTGATTGAAGTTGTGCAAGGCTTGCGATACGGATTGGTGTCACCCATAGTCCCCGTATACCATCTTCATAGTATTTCTAATAGGATCTGTTTATTACCTTTCCAAGAAGGGCCAGACGCTTGCAGTTCAGGCAAGGCCCACGGATCAACGTCAGCATCAGCGCCATCATAGGACTGTAGATCGCTAGTTGAAACAGTTGTGACGTCTGCGTGTAAAGAGATTCCTTTTAGACACTGAATTAGGCCTTAAACATTCAAATGATAAGGAACATGAACTACAGAAGATGGCTTGATGGGGTACTGGATGGCTTGTGGGGGTACTTGATGGCTTGTAGAAGTTTTGGATGGTTTGTAGAGGTTTTGGATGGCTTGATGGGGTAAGGGATGGCTTGTGGGGATATTGGATGGCTTGTGGGGGTATTGGGTGGCTTGTAGAGGTTTGGGATGGCTTGTGGGGATATTGGATGGCTTGTGGGGGTATTGGGTGGCTTGTAGAGGTTTGGGATGGCTTGTGGGGGTACTTGATTGCTTGTAGAGATTTTGGATGGCTTGATGGGGTACTGGATGGCTTGTGGGGGTACTTGATGGCTTGTAGAAGTTTTGGATGGCTTGTAGAGGTTTGGGATGGCTTGTGGGGGGTACTGGATGGCTTGTAGAGATTTTGGATGGCTTGATGGGGTACTGGATGGCTTGTGGGGGTACTTGATGGCTTGTAGAAGTTTTGGATGGTTTGTAGAGGTTTGGGATGGCTTGTGGGGTAAGGGATGGCTTGTGGGGATATTGGATGGCTTGTGGGGGTATTGGGTGGCTTGTAGAGGTTTGGGATGGCTTGTGGGGATATTGGATGGCTTGTGGGGGTATTGGGTGGCTTGTAGAGGTTTGGGATGGCTTGTGGGGGTACTTGATTGCTTGTAGAGATTTTGGATGGCTTGATGGGGTACTGGATGGCTTGTGGGGGTACTTGATGGCTTGTAGAAGTTTTGGATGGTTTGTAGAGGTTTGGGATGGCTTGTGGGGGGTACTGGATGGCTTGTAGAGATTTTGGATGGCTTGATGGGGTACTGGATGGCTTGTGGGGGTACTTGATTGCTTGTAGAGATTTTGGATGGCTTGATGGGGTACTGGATGGCTTGTGGGGATACTGGATGGCTACCAATAGTATCTGCAGAGAAATAGATCTATTGGTATCCATAGTAATGTATTTTGAAAATAGGCAATGACAAGTCCTTTATGGTAATAATGTAGTAACAGCCATTTAGTCACCCACAGACCATGTTTATTGTACCGATGATGGGTTTTCTTATATCTCACTCTTATGGGAGATTCAGGACTGGAGCACGTAATGGATAATTACCTTTAACCCTTTGAGTGCCAGAACGGTACGCAACCCATTGCAGTGCAATACGTTGGAAATCTCCCCTAGCACTCAAAGGGTTATTAAAATAAACTTGTATTGTCCTCTTGCAGCACTGAAACAGCTTTCAGAGGTGTAATGAATTGACTTATACGTGTTAATTTCATCCATTTGGCTTTTTAACTAGACACATATGAAAATGTTACAGCAAAACATTAGTTTTAAAAATGTTACTTAAGATTTTTGTAGGATAAATGATACAGTGTTGGGGGGGATAGGGGTGATGGTACGTGGTTGTACTTAGTAAAATAATATTCTGCTTTGCATGACAATAGAAAAGTGTTACTGTCTTTGTACTACACATACGGATTGTGTTCTGTGGAGTTACAACCTCCCAGTTTTGGAAATTACCCGCCCACTGATTGCAGGTGTCCCCTAATTTCAGGCCCTGCCCTTTCACTGCAGGTGTTCCTCTTACGTCAGATCACGTTAAGCCTATGAAAGTGTAGCTGGAAGCTCTGTTTTTGACCAGTTTATAATCCATATATTGTGATTAAATGTATAGGATAAGACTTGCCTAAAAGTGGGGTTCATCAGTTTGGCAGACAAGCTTGAACATATTGTAGACAAATCGGACCTGAAAACACACAGGACTAGCGCAGGTTTGTCTTCCTTTCTTCTTAGAAAAAGAACTACTGTCCCATATCTAAAAATGACTAGTCACTTCATTACAAGTCAATGTGACTGATTTCTATCAGTAATTATTGAGACTACTTGTCTTACTTCACATATTACGAGTCAATAGTCTGTATTACATACTGAATGTACTGTTAGTAACCTAAGATACTGCTGTGAGTGCAGTTCACATAGCAAGTTCCTGTATGTATGAAAATCAGTGAGGAAATGGAGGTTGGGGACTGACATATGCTTCATATGCTTGTCTGATGCTATTATTTAGGAGACCATATTGTGTATTTACAGTTTCTGCGGTCTTACCATTTGAGACGTCTTCCAGTGGCACTTTGGTTGGTGTTTCATCAATGTCCAGTTTAATTTCGGTAAGAGGCACCTGGGGGTTGTTGCTTGTGAATGGCATGTTGGTGATGCTGCTCTGAGACCCCTGACAGGTCTTCTGGTGTTAAGCTGATTTGGGAAGATAAAGTCACATTAGTGGAGACATGTTATGGAAAGTGCAGAATGCTGTAATGTTACTAATATGCACAATGTCTCTACAAGGTCACAGTGGACTCTAGGAGGAAACCTCATTTGGAACCGACAACCGTGGGTCCCTTTACATCCGGAGAGGTCAGTGTACTTAAATCTTGAGCATATTTTTATATTTATATCTGTATAGGCCCCCCCACGACTCCAAAATCAGTTGGTGCCTACTAAAATCTGTTATGTTTGTGTGCACCCCTTCAAATGTCCACATTCAGTCCTCAAACACTACCAGCAGGCCAGGATTTATGATTCTGCAGGCTGAGAACAGGTGGATGAGTCAAAAACTGATTATAGCTCACCTGTGCTTAACCTTTAGAGTGCCAGAGAGGCATCCAACACATTGCATTGTAATTCACTAGATACCTCTGTGGCACTCATAGGGTTCAGGGGTTGTTATCCCTTGAAGGTCGACTTTAAACACCCCTACTCTAGATCAATGATTGTAGAATTCTAGACGGATACGCAATGGAAACACCATGGAAAGTGAAACTCATTTGTCAGTCAGTCAGTGACATGGGCATTTCTAACCTTTGCTATCAACTCATTTAGCAAATGCTGCTTGGCACTTTAAGGTCAGAGACCTGCAGTCCTGCACTGATTAGAGATTAGTTTGTGACTGGACAATTGTAAATGTATTTCAGAGCTGTGAATCACATTGAGGTTGTCTACCTGTCCCTAACCAATTCCTTTATCAGGTGTGAAAGGTAATGCAGGGTTTGTTATATAATACACACACAACATAAAATTATATTGCATCAGACTCATAAACTGTATACACACAAGGTAGAGCGCTATTACATAAAACTTGTGTCTTCTGTACACACAAGGTATAATTATAAGTATATTATACTTGATTTTGACTTTACATATTTTGCAAGTGCATGTTAACTCATTGCATATACTTTATTATTTTTATTATTAGACTTTGGGGGAGATTCACTAAGCAGTGATAAAGTGGAGATAACTTCTCCAGTGATATCACTTCTCCAGTTCCTATGTTATTCTATGGATCCCATACACTAAGGTGTGATAAAGAGGAGATAACTTCTCCAGTGATATCACTTCTCCAGTTCCTATGTTATTATACAGAGCCAATGCACTAAGGAGTGATAAAGAGGTGATAAAGTAGAGATAACTTCTCCAGTGATATCACTTCTCCAGTTCATATGTTATTCTATGGATCCCATACACTAAGATGTGATAAAGAGGAGATAACTTCTCCAGTGATATCACTTCTCCAGTTCCTATGTTATTCTATGGATCCCATACACTAAGGTGTGATAAAGAGGAGATAAAGAGGAGATAACTTCTCCAGTGATATCACTTCTCCAGTTCCTATGTTATTCTATGGATCCCATACACTAAGGTGTGATAAAGAGGAGATAACTTCTCCAGTGATATCGCTTCTCCAATTCCTATATTATTCTATGGAGCCAAAGCGGAGGAATAACAGGAATTGGAAAAGTGATAAACTGGGGAAGTCATCTTCACTTTATCACTTCTTCATCACTGCTTAGTGCATCTCCCCCCTAATGTTCCTGACAGGAAGCTACCCGGATCTCTGTTGTCATAGACTTTTCTTCTCGGTCAACCATCAAAGTAGAATGTTGATACAGTGTAAAACAATCTTTACAGCAGTGACTGTTCAATGCGATGTACTCTCCTTGTTACATTGTATCAGTTCCTCCGCTTTCACAGTACTTTACAAAAGAGAGATTCAGGGAGCTCACTATCAGAGTTATAAAAGTATAAAAATAAAAATAATGAAATAGGTCAAAGATAAAAATGTAATAAAATGCTTAGGCAGTTTGCTTTTACATGGTACGTGCTCTCAGAAAATGGAAAGTCAAAATAAAGTATTACTAACTCTTTAAATTACTTATGTCCTGTATACACAAAGTGAGTCTGATGTACTTTTAACCCTTTAAAGACCAGAGGGGTGTACACACCCCTCTGGTCCTTAAAGCGTTAAGGCATAACGCCTAGTATTATTTCTTCACAGCTCATTGGGGCGTATGTAGAGAGGCAAAGAGTGAGCCAAATCAACTACGTTACAGGGAACAAATTATAGTAGTCAGTTCCCCAAATTCCCACTTATGTAAATGGAAGGGTTTTTAGAACCTTGAAAGCTGTAGAGGTCTCCAGTACATTGCAAAGGAATTATACCTCTAACATTAAAGGGTTTAAAAGCCCCTTTAAATCAGTGGGAACCGGTGGTCCTTTACGGTAGAGTTTATCATCTGTGACCCTCGTGTTCGCGTTCCAGTGCAGGTGTGTGAGGATATCCACCTCTGAGCACAGGGGCGTAATAAGTGAATCGGTCATTCTGGTCAGTTCAGCTGGGCTCAGGCCGGGAGATCCAGGAAACCTGCGCTGTTCCGGGGACTTGAGGGTCGTGGCTGAGAGAGTCTGTTTGATGCTTCGCTTCAGAATTGCACCAATTCTATCCAAGATGTCATCCCTGTTATATCATTACACAGAGCTCATGTGCTAAGCAGGGCTTATAATATGAAGTCCTTTGCTACTAGCCAGACCTGAAAAGTTACTCGCCACTGCAAGTCATAACATACTCACCAAGACTGAATTTCTACTCCCCAGGGCTAAATTTTCACTCGCCATTGGATAGTGGAGAGTGGAAATTTTGAGCCCTGTGCTAAGTATAAGGGATTCAGACCAGAATTGTCCAGATGTTGTTGGACTACAGCTACCATCATGAGACTTGTATTCTAGCAGCAGTGGGAGAACTGCAGGGTGGCGCTATACACAGACAGACGCAATAAGCTGAAGAGATGCTGTCCTGGAGCAAACCAGTTACACTAGGATGGCAAAAGAAGATTCCATCATTTGGGGATTTTAACCCCTTGAATGCTAGATGTGTCTCCAGTGCAGTGAAGAGCATTCAGACCTGTCTAGAATTCCAGGGAGTTAAAAGCCCCGTCTGAATCAGTGGGGATGTTTACTTGTCAGCAATGTTGCAGCTGGTTTTGCTATAGAATTGCTCCAGCCTTCCTCAGTACATCAGCCTCATTGGGTTTGATTCTCTAAAAGTCTGTAAAAACTAACACGCTGTTTGTTTAAACTGAAGTCTATTTGTGTGTCTTATTGTCAGGGTAATTCCACACTAGCGTTATGTAGTAATACAGCAAATAAAATATAGACTGGTGCTGTATACACCCCGGAAAATATAAAATCTCTTGAATAAAGCAAGATGTGTTAAATGAAAATATTTATTACATGCCTTTTTATGAACTATTTGGGAGAAGTGAAGCCCATAGGGGTGGGTTGATTACTATTTACACACATTGTTTGAGGACAATTTAAAGAAATGTCTGAGAAAAGCTTTACTCAAAGAGCTGAGCAGAAATGACGGTTTTTCTAATAAAACTACAGCAAAAGTGCTTTCCACTGAAACAAAGGCAGGGATTTTTTTTACAGAAAGGGGAGTAAGGCTATGGGATTCTTTGGGGTAGATTCAGTAATCGGTGATAAAGAGGTGATAAAGAGGAGATAACTTCTCCAGTGATATCACTTCTCCAGTTCCTATGTTATTCTATGGATCCCATACACTAAGGTGTGATAAAGAGGAGATGACTTCTCCAGTGATATCACTTCTCCAGTTCCTATGTTATTCTATGGATCCCATGCACTAAGGTGTGATAAAGAGGAGATAAAGAGGAGATAACTTCTCCAGTGATATCACTTCTCCAGTTCCTGTGTTATTATTCTATGGATCCTATTCAGTAAGATCTCCAAAGTTGAAGAAATCTTAGTGAATAGGCTCCATAGAATAATGTAGGAAATGGAGAAGTGATATCACTGGAGAAGTCTTCTACATTTATCACCTCTTTATCTCCTCTTTATCACTGCTTAGTGAATCTCCCCCTTTGCCTCTGTAGGCTGTGTTTGCAGTTACTGTAGAAGCTTTCAAAAACGTATTGGATACCTTTACGACTCAGAACGATATACACAGAATTATGACAGTTGGTTTCAGTGCAGATAGGATGATGATCCAGTGAAATATCCGACTGCCTTTTGGAGTCGGAGAGGATTTTTTTGTATGCATTGTGAATTAATTAGAAATGGCTTCAACAGTTTGTTTTTTGCCTTCCTCTAGATCAATAAGGCTGAACTAGATGAATACGTCTGTTCTCCAGCCTCATCAGCTATGGGGATACTTTCTCTTAACCCCTTCGCGTCCGGTGACGTACCCGGACCGTCACTCTGGTCCGGCACTTAAGGACCAGTGACGGTCCTGGTACGTCACGTACTTTTACTCACCGCGCTCCTGCAGTAATACCGGGGACTGAAATTGATTGCTCCAAGACCAGATTGATCTCTATCAGTCCTTCGTTCGACATGCCGGCACATGTGATCAGTCATGTGGGGCGGCACGCTGAAATTCCCTATCTGGTCCTTAAAGGACCACATACCCCAGGACCGCTGGTCCTTAAGGGGTTAATATTGTTTGACATAA
Source organism: Rhinophrynus dorsalis (assembly GCA_037306005.1). Taxonomy (NCBI): domain Eukaryota; kingdom Metazoa; phylum Chordata; class Amphibia; order Anura; family Rhinophrynidae; genus Rhinophrynus; species Rhinophrynus dorsalis. Next base: position 3,010,433 of record CM074726.1, read on the forward strand.
TGCATTACATTTAACAATTGCAGTTTTAAACTATGGGAAAACACATTTACATCCAAAATATATCCGCAGTAAGCACAGCGTGGCGTTCAGACAGTCCATCCCTGCAAAAGCCTTTTTTGTAGGCGACAGGCACATGATAAATATACAGGGTTTAGCGCTCAGACATGAACACACAAGAGCAACCATTTCACTTTCTTGTCTTAATTCGTCATCACAGTCCCTTCTAGTCACAGGCAGTTAAGACTGAATCCTACCGAGGGCCATAGTCGCAAAGACAGACCGGGGCAAACCAGCTGCAACGTTACATATTTCTTATGTAAATCAGTTGGAAACCCCCCCCCCCACACACACAGTTCATTTTGGTTTGGCCCAAATTCACTTAACTTTGTCTTTCCATATAAGTCTCAATATTATTACTTCACATCACTTTGGGGTGATAACGGTGAAGACAAAATTGGAGCAATTCTGGGGCAAAAAAACCCAAACATTTCCAGCTAGAAACATTTCCTTTGAATTAAATTGAGGCTTTTAACCCATTGAATGCTAGAGATGTATTACTGGCATTTAAAGGATTAAAAGTCCCATTTAAATCAGTGGGAGCTTTGGGAAACATCTTGAGTTTGTGTAGTTCATTTGCTCCAGTTTTACATGTATACAGATGTCCCCCAAAGAGTCGCGCACTGCTAGTTTACCCAATAAGGAGTGGAACATTGGCGCACGATGCGCTTCATAGCGAAACACAAAAACACAGGAGGACGCCATATTCATCGAGCTACAGAGGAGCAATTCTGGAGCAAGCCATACCATAGAGATTGATGACAACTGCCATGGATTTAAATGGTGCGTCTAACCTATTGAATACAAGAGATGTCTCCTGTGCAGCGAAGGCCCCTCTGGCATTCCAGGAGTCAAATGCCCCACTGGACTCAGTGAGGTTTGGGAGATTTGTATCACACCCCTAAGGTGATGCAAGTGTTCTCCAGAATTGCACCTCTGTAGCTTGGTTACTACATCCCCGGGAAGGCGCTGAGAATGACTCACCTGGTAGAGCGGAGTTCAGCAGCTTGGCCAAGTGCAAGGAGGAGAGAGGCATCTGGGGCCTTTATAGACCTCAAGTAGCAGGGTCAAAGTTTTGTGCTATCTGTGCACATTATCCCTTTTCTATCACTCTTCTGTTATTAATGTTTACCGGTCTAATCTAAAGCCTACTAATCAGTTTAACCCTGCAAACCATGGAGCCCTGTAGCACGTCAATTGGAATATACGTCGCCTTATTCACTGGGGGATTTTTTAATCACGCGAGGAAGCGTGGGCTATGATATATTAACCCTTTGTGTGCCAGAGAGGTATCCAACGCATTGCAACGCAATGCGTTGGATACCTCTCTGGCACACAAAGGGTTAATGGGAAACCAACAGCTCCTAATAGTAATAACCCTCCACTCATGTCCTTTTCTTGCTTCAGTGTGAAAAAACTTCCAGTAGCTGTCATGTCTGCCTCCGTGGACCCAAGATCCAGGACTGATTATAGATGTTATCTCGTGGACAAAGGGAAAAAGGGAAAGCTTCATAGGGGCCTTTAGGATTTTCTGTCCATAGAAAGGTACGTGGGTGGTTATTATTTGGAAGAGTTAAATAATTTTATTTGAACTTTTCTTATTTTCTGCCTATTAATGTGTAAGGCTTTTCCTCTTGTGTCACTCCCACCGCTGGGAAATGTTTAATTCAAAACTTATTACAACACAAACATATTTATTTTTCTATAAATCTGTTAGCAACAACTACAACCTGACATTTTGTTTATGATCTTCAAATGAGAGCACGTGAGTCATAGACCATGGGTGTCCTTAGTAGCGGATAGGAACAGCGCCACCTGATGGCACTGTACACTCCTCTGCTCCCTGAAGGATTCATGTGGAGATGTTCGACCACATTCCTTAGAGAACCGTAGCCAGATACTGTTCTCTCCTATAACTATGTGGACACCGGTGACAATGTCAATATGAAAAAACATCAAACAATAGTGTCATTTATAATAACTGTGGAGCAAAGCATCTCCCAGCAATTTTACTCAGCAGGAAAAGCCATCTAATATATTTATTTTTTTCATAATAAAAAGGTTTTTCCTCATTGACAAGCCCCATTTAAATCAACGGTAATTTTATTTGTTGCCTAGGCTGCAGTTTTCCTGATATTTCTCCACTTTTGGTTTCATACTTACTGCCCTGTGTATTTCCATGTCATATGACAGCCTTTTCACTAGTAATGAGACAATTATTAACTGAACACTAACAATTACATTGATTTATACACTTTTAACTATCACGGACTTGCAGCTACTCTCTGTAAAGTACTGATTTTGTGGTAGATTCCTTTTGAGTGCTGGGGGGGGGGGGGTTGACTAGTGTACTTAATCACAGCAGAGTGGACACCCCTATGAGATTCAGAGACCGAAGCAAGATATCACAGGCACCGTCATTTTAACCTTTTAAAGGGCAATTATCCTTCTCCATTGGGCAGACTTAGTAAATCGCCCCAATATGACTCATCAATTGTTCAAGAGTTTGAGGGGTCAGAAAATGGGCCCCTTAGTTGATATTGTGCTGGAACGTAACCTGGACGTTCCTGGCTCTCAGCCACAGCAAACGTAGCCTCTATCAACTGTTACTATCGGACTTGGGAGCCCTTCACTAGAGCCTGTAAGGAATGCACACAGCGCCCAGCCAGGCTGTCCTACAGTTCAGACCCGCATAGCTTCCAACATTTCAAATGGCCAAAGAGGGACACTTATGTTTTAGGTGGTGTTGCTGGGGGCGTGGCTGATGGGTGTGGCATTACCAAGAGTTTTTAGATTATTTTTATGACCCATTGACATCTCTTTGTGTAAGTGAATAAATGATTTAGAGCAAAGTATTTTATTTACACAGACTGATTTATAAACAGATATACTGATGTTTAACCAACTATTAATGTAAGTTTTATTGCCGTGGAGCAGTGTGATACATTTATATATACACACTACACAGTCTGATCTCCTAAACACAGGGACACCAGGGTGATACACTTATATACACACCACACAGTCTGATCTCCTACACACAGGACACCAGGGTGATACACTTCTATACACACCACACAGTCTGATCTCCTAAACACAGGGACACCAGGGTGATACACTTCTATACACACCACACAGTCTGATCTCCTAAACACAGGGACACCAGGGTGATACACTTATATACACACCACACAGTCTGGTCTCCTACACACAGGGACACCAGGGTGATACACTTCTATACACACCATACAGTCTGATCTCCTACACACAGGGACACCAGGGTGATACACTTATATATACACCACACAGTCTGATCTCCTAAACACAGGGACACCAGGGTGATACACTTATATACACACCACACAGTGTGATCTCCTAAACACAGGGACACCAGAGTGATACACTTATATACACACCACACAGTCTGATCTCCTAAACACAGGAACACCAGGGTGATACACTTCTATACACACCACACAGTCTGATCTCCTAAACACAGGAACACCAGAGTGATACACTTATATACACACCGCACAGTCTGATCTCCTAAACACAGGGACACCAGGGTGATACACTTCTATACACACCACACAGTCTGATTTCCTAAACACAGGAACACCAGGGTGATACACTTCTATACACACCACACAGTCTGATCTCCTAAACACAGGGACACCAGGGTGATACACTTCTATACACACCACACAGTCTGATCTCCTAAACACAGGGACACCAGGGTGATACACTTCTATACACACCACACAGTCTGATCTCCTAAACACAGGGACACCAGGGTGATACACTTATATACACACCACACAGTCTGATCTCCTAAACACAGGAACACCAGGGTGATACACTTCTATACACACCACACAGTCTGATCTCCTAAACACAGGGACACCAGGGTGATACACTTATATATACACCACACAGTCTGATCTCCTAAACACAGGGACACCAGGGTGATACACTTATATACACACCACACAGTGTGATCTCCTAAACACAGGGACACCAGGGTGATACACTAATATACACACCACTCAGTCTGATCTCCTACACACAGGGACACCAGGGTGATACACTTCTATACACACCACACAGTCTGATCTCCTAAACACAGGGGCACCAGGGTGATACATTTATATACACACCACACAGTCTGATCTCCTAAACACAGGGACACCAGGGTGATACACTTCTATACACACCGCACAGTCTGATCTCCTAAACACAGGGACACCAGGGTGATACACTTATATACACACCACATACACACCACACAGTCTGATCTCCTACGCACAGGGACACCAGGGTGATACACTTATATACACACCACACAGTCTGATCTCCTAAACACAGGGACACCAGGGTGATACACTTCTATACACACCACACAGTCTGATCTCCTAAACACAGGAACACCAGGGTGATACACTTATATACACACCACACAGTCTGATCTCCTAAACACAGGGACACCGGGGTGATACACGTATATACACACCACACAGTCTGATCTCCTACACACAGGGACACCAGGGTGATACACTTATATACACACCACACAGTCTGATCTCCTACACACAGGGACACCAGGGTGATACACTTATACACACACCACACAGTCTGATCTCCTAAACACAGGGACACCAGGGTGATGCACTTATATACACACCACACAGTCTGATCTCCTAAACACAGGGACACCGGGGTGATACACGTATATACACACCACACAGTCTGATCTCCTACACACAGGGACACCAGGGTGATACACTTATATACACACACCACACAGTCTGATCTCCTAAACACAGGGACACCAGGGTGATACACTTATATACATATCACACAGTCTGATCTCCTAAACACAGGGACACCAGGGTGATACACTTATATACACACCACACAGTCTGATCTCCTACACACAGGGACACCAGGGTGATACACTTATATACACACCACACTGTCTGATCTCCTAAACACAGGGACACCAGGGTGATACACTTATATACACACCACACAGTCTGATCTCCTAAGCACAGGGACACCGGGGTGATACACGTATATACACACCACACAGTCTGATCTCCTACACACAGGGACACCAGGGTGATACACTTATATACACACACCACACAGTCTGATCTCCTAAACACAGGGACACCAGGGTGATACACTTATATACATATCACACAGTCTGATCTCCTAAACACAGGGACACCAGGTTGATACACTTCTATACACACCACACAGTCTGATCTCCTAAACACAGGGACACCAGGGTGATACACTTATATACACACCACACAGTCTGATCTCCAAAACACATGGACTCCAGGGTGATACACTTCTATACACACCACACAGTCTGATCTCCTAAACACAGGGACACCGGGGTGATACACGTATATACACACCACACAGTCTGATCTCCTAAACACAGGGACACCGGGGTGATACACGTATATACACACCACACAGTCTGATCTCCTACACACAGGGACACCAGGGTGATACACATATACATACCACACAGTCTGATCTCCTAAACACATGGACTCCAGGGTGGGAAAGAGGGATGTGAGTCTCAAAGAGGGACTGTCCCTCCTAAAAAGGGACGATTGTGAGATGTGGGGGCTCTGCCCTGTTCTGCAGGGGGTCACATCTCAGCCCTGACTTTTTTGGTACAGGAGCAGATTGCTGATGAGGCACTATCTGAGTGATAGCTTTAACACTTTGAGTGCTATATGGGTATCCAGTGCATTGCAAAGTAATGAGTTACACACCCTGCTGGTCCTTAAAGGGTGAAATGACCCCCCACCTACATTTTACGTGTTTCATTTAACGTTCTCGTTACCTTGATTTGTGAGAAAGAGATAAAAAATAAGGATGTGATATCCCCAGATATAAACGTACTCAGAACTGGCACTGAGCTGTTATTGTGTCATATGAACGCGCTCCGGGGATGGCAGGATTAATGATCACTACTCCCTGTATTAATATGCATCATTGGTTTATTATGAGATTGGCTCTGGGCTCTTATCAAAGGCACAAAATGGTTTTATCCGCGGAAGATTACAAAACACACTCTGCATAACTGTTAAGTACTAAAGCCATTAAGGAATATTTTCACAGCTGATAATAAGCAATGATCTCCTCAGGAGATATGTATAAATTTATATCCGTACTAGCAAAAGAAAAATGTTCATGGGGAAAGACGGAAAATATCATTTCATCGTGTACGTTTTCCTGAATATTAGCAGATATAGGACAGATTCATGCCTTGTGCACAGTCAGGGCATTTATCATCCGATCTGTAACCGGAAACAATGTCTGGCCCTTGACATATATTAAAGGGTTAGTAATACTTCGTTTTCTCTTTATTTTATTTTGTAGGCATTAAAAAAACATGAAGAACGATATAAGTCTTATCTCTCAAAACTTTATGGTTTGAGAGATATTCACAAGCAAAGTCTCCCCTCCCGCCCCTTTTACCTAGTGTAAGCCATCTCTTCTCAGATGTGGAATCCAGTCCATAGACCAGACAGATAACAGCAGGGGACAATCTTCTTCCTATGAGAACAATGAAAGCCCTGCCCCCCTTGACAAGTTTTTCAGGTTTTTCCCTTATCTTAATTGAAGATTGTCCCTCTCTGCAATCTACCTGGGCACCTCCCTTCTGATCTGGCTGAGCAGTGTTACTTCAGTAAAAGGGGTGGGAGGGGATATTTTATCATTCAGTTACTCTTGAACTACAACTCTGACAGAATTGAAATAACACTCTCCAAAGTCCAAATACTATGATGATTAATTAGAGCTGCTTTTATTATGAAACATTACTGTCCGTTTAAAGGAGAACTGTACCCTAGGAATATGTGGCTCTCTTTTGATATAAGGTGATGGATAACCTCTGTTTTGACTTTACTTTTCTGCCTATGATTTGGCTCATGAATTTGATGTCCTCCATACTGTACCTTAGATTTGTAAGGCTCCATGGTGAGACCCATCGAACTGGATCTTATCGGCCCATCACCATCCTGTTCAATCCACTTATCCTGCAGAAATCCACTTGTATACGCAGCATCCTCCATTCCTAATGAGGAGAGGGAGAAAAACATCCAGTTAACATCATTTGCATCTTTTGATAACTGTTTTTAACATAATTTACACCAAGTTAGAAAACCTAATTATGTGCTAATTACAGAAATCTCATGCTTCCATCGCTCTGCGTTCTTACTCTTTATGATTTATGTATTAATACAAAATATTGAGGTATTAAGATGCTTCTTTCATTAACAAGAACATAAAAACAAGATGGACTTTACTGATAATCTAACGGTTGCAGTTGTCCGTAACCTGTCTTACCGAGGAAGAGATCCGGGTTAATTCTGGACTCAGCCACCCACACAATAGGGGAGAAATACAAGGTCTCGTGGTTATAACTGGGCTCTTTAACCTCACGAATGCTAATAGTGTCCTATAATAACTTTATGTTATATTGTAGATTTAAAAAAAATAAATCATGTGCAGAAAATCCCATCTCTCAGACCTTTATGGTTTTGAGAGATATTCACTGTAACGGGACTTAGGCTGTTACTAGAGCCTTGCCTGGGCATGGCATTTATTCAACCCCTGGCCATTGCTAAGGGACTGTATATTCTGGCAACTCAAGTCATTGTATTGAGAACTGTCCTGTCACCCCCTGCTGTGTGTTAACCCAATCATGTCTTCCCTATTATGTTTCCCTGAATCATTTGTTGTTGGTTCTCTGACCCTTTGGGATGACTGAATTATCCCTGTGACTACCCCATTGTGTTCTGCCCTACCATTTGCTGTACCCTATTGGAGGAATTGTGACTGTATTAAGTCTCATGTACTGTGCTCCAAGTTAGTGTGGTTTGAAACGGTATAAATATGCTGTGGTTTGTTGTAATAAAGTGAGTTATGTTTTGGAGTGAACAAGGAGTCCTGGAGTCTTGTATTGCTTATGGTCTAAAGTGTCCACTCTGATACCCATCTGCGCCAAGTATCCTGAATCGTCGACCGCCTGCTGCCAGTTTCCTGCGTCCCAACTTTATATGCTGTCAGGCGGCGACGTGGACTCTTCCCTGCTTCCAGCGATCCTGCGGCTGTTTCCAGTGACTGTGCATACTTCAACTGGTGCATCCGACGGCGCTTATCTGGCGTCGAGAGGGAGAGACCCAGGAACGACGGCGGAAGGCGATGCGGTCCCTTCTCAGCTTCCGTTACATTCACATCTAAAGTTACCCCTCCGTCCCCTTCTACTGACATCAGCGCTCTACTGATAGCAGGAGATCCCGGTCCTGGGACCCGTCTGCGGCTCTTCAGCAGAGCCGAAATAAAAATACTTCATTGGAATGGTCTACAAAATGATTTTGTAGACCGTTTGCAAGCACACTTTGTAGACCGTTCCAATGAGAGATGGGATTTTCTGCATGTAATTTTTTTTTAAAAATCTTCAATACCACTTAAAGTTATTATAGGACATTATCATCCCTTTAATCCTTTGAGTGCCGAGCATTATGCAACGCATTGCTTTCCCAGGTATGTTCTCAACACATGCATGTGGTTGCTTGTCTTACAGGTAAGAAAAGGAAGGCTTCCTCTAAACATGTAGATGATTGGGAAAGTTACCAAAGTTGTTTTTAGGTTTTCTTGTCCCTTTACATTCCCCAATTAAATTAATTGGAATTTGTATCCCCACCATGATGTGCGCTCCAGTATTGCCCACCTTTTGCTTTCTCCTTAAAGGAATAGTAATGTTTTAATTGAAGTTTATTTAATATTGTAGGCAATAAAAAAATAAGTACAACGATGTCAGTCTTATCTCTCAAACCTTTATGGTTTGAGAGATATAATTATGTAAAGTTCCCCCCTCCAGGCTGTTTCAGACAAGTCTGCCATCTAGTGGACAGCAGGAGATTCCGGTCATTTGACCGGTCACGGCTCTGCAGCAGAGCCGAAACCACACTATTTAGAAATAAATACTTAATTGTAACGGTCTACAAAGTGTGCCTGGTTTGCAAGCACACTTTGTAGACTGTTCCAACAAAGTATTTATTTCTAAATATCGGGATGTTGGCTCTGCTGACGAGCCACATGCTGGTCCTGGGACCGGAATCTCCTGCTGTCCACTAGATGGTAGACTTGTCTGAAACAGCCTGGAGGGGGGAACTTCATAAAGGTTTGAGAGATAAGACTTACATCATTTTACTTATTTTTTTACTGCCTACAATATTAAATAAACTTAAAGGGATAGTAATACTTTATTATTACTATCCCCCATATTGTACATATTTGCAAAATAATTTAATAGCCCCCAGGTTCATCTCTCAGACCTTTATGGTTTGAGAGATAACCGAAGGCAAAGTTCCCCCTCCCTCCCCCTTCCCTGAAGTCAGCGTTGTGCTGACTGCAGGGATATCCGGTCTGTCTTTCATCATGCGGCTCTGCAGCAGAGCCGCGATCGCGTTAGTGAAAAATAATTATTTCACTGAAATGGTCTTCTACATGTGATTGCAAACCAAGCACAAACCAAGCACAAACCAAGCACATGTAGAAGATCGTTTCAGTGAAATAATTATTTGTCACTAACGGGATCTCGGCTCAGCTGCAGAGCCACAAGCCTGTTGTATGACAGACGTCCCCTGCGGTCAGTACAACACTGACTTCGGGGGAGGGAGGGGGTAACTTTGCTTTCAGTTAAGTCTCGGTCCATAAAGGTCTGAGAGATGAACCGGGGGGCTATTACATTATTTTACAAATATCTACAATATGGGGGATAGTAATAATAAAGTATTACTATCCCTTTAAATTTAAACATTACTATCTGTTTAATGACCGCCCGATCCGGCTCAAGGGAGGCCATTAAGGATGCTTTTTTTTTTTTTTTTTTTTTGTGCATATTATTCTGGGATGGCAGAGCAGAGTGCAGCCGCGCTTCCATCTCAAAATTCCATGATGCTCCAGACCGTTTAAGGCTCTTGGTCTGCACTATCAGTTGGTCCCGCTAGTCTACCTGTATTACTGCTGTCTATGGATGAGATTTAACAAACGATGGGTAGCGCAGTTTACCCAAAAAGCTGTCTTCAGTCTGTCTGCATTAACCCTTTCAGTGCCAGAGGGTTATGCAACGCTTTGTGAAATAACATGCCTTATACCACCGTGGTATTCCAAGAGGATAAAGTCCTAAGAAGAACTATGCGTTGGAGACCTGTCCAGCATTCAAGAGATTAAAATCTCCATTTAAATCACTGGGTGCAGTTACTTGGCCCCAGAATTGCTCCAGCGTCAGGCAATAGCTAAAAGTGTCAAATGGAGTTTTGTCCACAAGAGGGCAGCGTCAACACATTGAATGGTTTTCTCACTCTCCAGTATCAAGACTGAGGTGTCAGAGCAGTCCCCTATCATCTCTCCATCATGCAGGGACTGAAATGCTGATCACTAAAACTTACTTCTGTCCCTCGTCTTTTCTTTCTTTCGTTCTTTAAAGGAGAACTAACACCTTATAATAACAACCCCCACTCTGACCGTAAGACCCTAATGGCCCTTATGAATTTGACCTTTGCTATTTAGTCCAAGAGATAACATCTTCATTCAGTCCTGTACGTCAGGATCACGGAGACGGACATGACTTAACTCTTTAACCCTTTGAGTGCCAGAGGGGTACACAGTGCATTGCAGAGCAAAGAAGAACAGTCCTATGAAATACAGAAAAACAAAAGGGCACCCAGTGGTATAATACTGTGATATCCACATGTGATATAGAACAAGACCGGCACTAACAGAGAAGGTGGTCAGATGAACGACTATGTGTGTTTATATAGCGCCACAAGTGTACGCAGCACTTTACAATTTAAAGGGATAGTAATGGTTAATATTAAGTTGATTTAATATTTAGACATTAAAATAAGATTGACATCAATGTAAGTCTTATCTCTCAAACCTTTATGGTCTGAGAGATATAACTTGGTAAAGTTACCTTTTCCTGGCTGTTTTACTCAAGTCTGCCCTCTAGTGACAGCTGCAGATTCCAGTCATTTGACCAGACAGAGGCTCTTCAGCAGAGCTGAAATCACCCTATTTAGAAATAAATCCTTCATTGAAACGGTCTACAAAGCGTGCTTGCAAGCCAGGCACACTTTGTAGACCGTTCCAAATTAAGTATTTATCTTTAGATATCGTTATATCGGCGCTGCTGAAGAGCCACATCTGGTCAAGCGACCAGAATCTGCTTCTGACAGCTTTACAGCTCGTCAAGCAGAAAGGGGAGGAAACGGAGAACTTTATTTTCCTATATCTCTCACCATAACGGTCTGAGAGATACGAATATTATCTATTTTAGTGCCAAAGGGTTATACCATTGGGCGCCCTTTTGTATTTCTGTGTTTCATATATCTGGACCTTTTGGAGAGAGAGAGACAGAGAGTTTCCTGTTATATTCATCCATTCTACAGGTTGACTACATGTGGGCAGTGAGATTTCCCAGGCAGAGTACATAGCTGTGACCTACATAAGTGGGATTACAGCCACAACTTGTGTGAGTATTCACTCACAGGGTGTGTTTGGTGGAGGCTTATCATCTGATCTGTACTAGGGGCTCCTCTCTTCTCTCTTATTTATAAAGCAACGGTCATCCAGGACTAACTGAACATGTCATCTCTAGAATAGAGACACAAGGACAAAACTCACAGGCCATTAGGATTTTCTGGGCATTGTAAATGTCTGTTTGGGTGTGGGAGTTCTTATTAGGAAAAAATAAACAATACATTTACTGTAACTGCAATAACTTTTGAATGACAAATTTGGTGGCAATGCTACTACGTTTGTTTCAATATAAATATAAAGACTGTTCAAAATAAAAGTTCACTGCGCCTTTAATGTGCTGAGGACACCCTAAGGCCACTCAGTTAGCCAGTAAGGTATCATTTTACTCTACTAATCTTCTGCACTTTCTGTGTCTAACACGGTACCACGCTTTACTCATAACACGGTACCACGCTTTACTCATAACACGGTACCACACTTTACTCATAACACGGTACCACGATTTACTCATAACACGGTACCACGCTTTACTCATAACACGGTACCACGTTTTACTCATAACACGGTACCACACTTTACCCAACCTAACGTAAGGTTCTCCAGCTGTCCAGGACTAAAACTTGCATCTACTGGCCAGCTGGGGATAATGGGAATCGTAGTGCACTAAAGCTGGAGGGCCTCCGTTTTCCCATCCCCTGCTGTAATTTATCATATTATCAAGTCAGGGGGAACGCCATATGGAAAACAGCTATGAGAAGTCTGTATAATAGAAAATCTCTCTCCCACCAATGTTTACATCAAGTGAAACCATCTGTTCCCTAAAACAATCCCAGCACAAACTTCTCTACAATTTCTGACACGTTTATAATTCATTACAGCGACTTTCTGAGAACTTTGTATACAAAATGTTGGAAAACTGACATTACACGTGTTAAAATAAACTCGGCTATAAATCAGGAGTCCGGAGGCTGCTTGTGAACATTGTGTGAATTTCAGTTGAGCTGTGTGTGTGAATGTTGTGTTTGATAGGTGTGTAGGTAGTGTGCAAATCATGTGTGTGTGCAATCAGTGCCTCAGTGGCACAGTGTGTGAGCAGCGCATGAGTGTGTTTGAGCCGTGTCCAAGTTGTATGTGAGCGTTGATTAAATTGTATTTATAGTGTGTGAGCTGTGTCTAAGCTGTGTGTAACCTGTGTGTGTGTCATGTGTGTGAGTTGTGTCTGAGCTGTGTGTGAGTGTGACCTTTGTGTGTGTGTGACCTGTGTGTGTCCTGTGTTTGAGTTATGTGTGTGATCTGTGTGTGTGTGTGTGTGCACGTGTGTGTGACCTGTGTGTGTCCTGTGTTTGAGTTGTGTGTGACCTGTGTGTGTGACCTGTGTGTGTCCTGTGTTTGAGTTATGTGTGTGATCTGTGTGTGTGACCTTTGTGTGTGTGTGTGTGACCTGTATTTGTCCTGTCTTTGAGTTATGTGTGTGATCTGTGTGTGTGTGTGTGTGTGTGTCCTGTGTTTGTCCTGTCTTTGAGTTATGTGTGTGATCTGTGTGTGTGTGTGTGTGTGTGTGTGTGTGTGTGTGTGTGTGTCCTGTGTTTGTCCTGTCTTTGAGTTATGTGTGTGATCTGTGTGTGTGTGTGTGTGTGTGTGTGTGTGTGTGTGTGTGTGTGTGTGTGTGTGTGTGTGAACTGTCTTTGAGTTATGTGTGACCTGTGTTTGAGTTATGTGTGTGATCTGTGTGTGTCCTGTGTTTGAGTTATGTGTGTGATCTGTGTGTGTGTGATCTGTGTGTGTGTGATCTTTGTGTGTGTGTGTGACCTGTGTGTGTCCTGTGTTTGAGTTATGTGTGTGTGTGTGTGTGTGTATGTGTGATCTGTGTGTGTGTGTGTGTGTGTGTGTATGTGTGATCTGTGTGTGTGTGTGTGAGCTGTGTGTGTGTGTGTGTGACCTGTGTTTGAGTTATGTGTGTGATCTGTGTGTGTATGTGTGATCTGTGTGTGTGAGGTGCGTGTGAGCCATGCCTCAGTCATCACATGCCTCTATACAGACTTTACTTCCAATGAAAAGCCGGAGACGCTTTGTATCCAGACTGTGGCTCCTGTGATACAAAGGGAAGCGGGCCGTTCTGTGGTAGACATACTGCACCACAGCGAAAACAGACCCACAATTCCACCTGATTTTGAATGAGGTTTTTAACCCCATGAATGCTAGAGAGCATTGCTTTGCAGTGAGTTGGAGACCTCTCGGACATTCACAGGGTTAAAAGCCTAATTTAAATCAATGACACATTTACATTTTGTTCCCTGCGGTTCATTTAATTTATCCTAGAACTGAAGAGATCTGGGCCCCATATTACGGACACAAAGGAGATCTGTCTGTCCGGACGCTGTCCTTTCTGCTCGATAATCCAGGGCCATACTGTCAGGACAAGGGCCATTTGGTTAACATAATCTGTTCATTTCCAGCTCCTAAAGACTCTCTGAAAGGATCACTAACCAGCCATAGCTGTACGGACGTCATCCGTTATAATAGAACCAGCCGCTAGATTCCCATTTAAATATCATTTTCTGGTCTAAGACCCTCAAATTTCACTCATTTTGGTACAAATGTTTGCAGAACCTGTTAATTGATGAACATTATTGCTTCACACAAGGAAATCTCTTCTTCCAGTTCACAGTTCAGCCTGGTGAACTACGTGTGTATGGAAATATGGAGATGTTGAAGAAGATATATTACACTTAACTGGAACAATTTTGGAGCAAACCCACTGTACCGTAAGAAACGGAAAAAAAAAATCTCAATTTATTTCAAGGGAGTATATAAACTGATAGTAATGTCTAGTTAAAATTATTTTGGCGAGTCTTCTGTATAGTAATAGTATTGCTCTATATTTAAATCCTTACTTTTGTGTAGTTTAAAGGGATAGTAATGTTTCATATTAAAAGCAGCTCTAAATAATCATCATAGTATTTGGACTTTGGAGAGTGGTATATCAGTTCTGTCAGAGTTGTAGTTCAAGAGTAATTGAATGACAAAGTATCCCCCTCCCGTCCCTTTTACTGATGTAACACTGTTCAGCCAGATCAGAAGGGAGGTGCCCAGGTAGACTGCAGAGAGGGACAATCTTCAATTAAGATAAGGGAAAAACCTGAAAAGCTTGTCAAGGGGGACAGGGATTTCATTGTTCTCATAGGAAGAAGATTGTCCCCTTCTGTTATCTGTCTGGTCTATGGACTGGATTCCACATCTGAGAAGAGATGGCTTACACTAGGTAAAAGGGGGGCAGGGATTTCATTGTTCTCATAGGAAGAAGATTGTCCCCTTCTGTTATCTGTCTGGTCTATGGACTGGATTCCACATCTGAGAAGAGATGGCTTATACTAGGTAAAAGGGGCGAGAGGGGAAGCTTTGCTTGTGAATATCTCTTAAACCATAAAGGTTTGTGAGATAAGACTTATATCGTTCTTCATGTTTTTTTAATGCCTACAAAATAAAATAAAGTTAAAACGAAGTATTACTATCCCTTTAAAAGTTACGCTGAGATAAAGATCCACCACCCGCCCCTTCTGTCAACATCACTCTGAAGCTGCAGTCTGTTCCGGACGGCTGTAGTGAGGGACAAACTTCAATGAGTAAGTGTAAGGGAATTCCTGCACCCCTTGATGAAGGCAAGGATTTCCCTTTTCTTACTAAAGTTTGTCCCTGGCTGCAGCTGTCCGGATCAGACTGCAACTTCTGGTGAAGTGGGGAGAAGGGGCGGGTGGTAGGGTGACCACATTTCCATTCTTCCATTCTGGGACATGTGGTCACCCTAGTCCAGCGGCTGAGGCTCCCGTCGGCGCTGACCATCTTTCTGAGGCTGACATAGTAAGAGATCCCAGTAGGAACAGCCTCAGAAAGATGGTCAGCGCCGGCGAGAGCCTCAGCCGCGCGTCTCACTTGCAGCGCCAGCATACCTGCACCATCCCAGCTGTCTCGCACGTACCAGTCCAGCCAGCCAGTGAAATGTATTTGCTATATGGGCTTCTTTGGCTGGCTGGACTGGTGCGTGTTGCTCCATTCCGGGACCCTTTGTTGTCCCGGTGGGGGGTGACCCGGGACGTGGGACACAGACCCCCAATAAGGGACAGTCCCGGGCATTCGGGGACATGTGTTCACCCTAGCGGGTGGTGGATCTTTATCTCTGCATAGCTTTTAAACTACACAAAAGTAAGAACTTGGATATAGCAGAATATTTTACAACCAGTTGAACAGCAGTTTACACGGGCCACAGTGCCAGGCAGAGACGGCCACAGTGCAGTAGAGACTGCCCGTGCTGTGGCTGATAACGTGCCGAATTCAGACCTTCGGTGCACAGAGATGACTACGGTCTGAATTTGGAGCGCCCCGCTCAGTTATCAGCTGCGGCGTGCGCAGTCTGTACTGCGCCTGACTGCAGCGTACGCAGCCGTCTGTACTGAGCATGACAGCTTCTGACAAACATACATTAGCGAATTATTATTATATAGGATTAATATACAGACGACTCGGCTAAATAATTGTAACTACGCATTACTAACCCTTTAACCAATTGAGTGCTACAGGTCTCTAAAAGCATTGCTTCTCGGAGTTACATTCCTCTCACCTGCTAGTGGAGTCACATGACAAAGGCAATGTAAGTAAACACTGTCTTTGTCCCTGTTCTTTGCCTCTCTCCTCTTCACTGTGATTGTGAGGCAGAGAGAGGCAGAGAACAGAGTTCCCAGTGCATCTAATGCCCAGAGGTGGGGCACTTCTGTTTTAGGGGGTGGCGCTGAAGGAAGGATTGGTGAGGAAAGCATTTACATAATTTTAGGTTCCTTCACGACCTACTGACACTTCTTGTATAGCTGAATAAATAATTTAGAACAAGACCAAAGTACTTTATTTACCCAGACTAAATTATGAACATATACTAAAGTTTACACAAACATATATACACACCACACAGTCTAATCTAGCAAAAGGGACACCAGGCTGGGAAAAAGGGCCATAGGGATTTTTGAAGGACAGTACTCCATTTATATTATTATCAATAAATGTGTCATAAAAAAAGCCTCATTCTGCGTGTTCCCCACTCTTTAGTTCATGTCAGCTCTGGAGAGGTTAATGTACTTCCCATTTTTGTCTCAGAATTTTCTCCACACCCCCTTACCCTCCTTCAGCCCTATTGCCGCCTTTCAAACTTGGCATGCGTTTTCCAGAACCTAAGATTCCTGGAAAATTCATTATTCACAGTATTTGTCAAATGTATAATTATTCTACAGCTCACTAGGATGAAGTTCTGTTTATAAGAGCCCAGATGGCTGAGTGACAAAACAATACAAATTTAATATATATACACAGCGCTACATGCCGGGTTTTGTTCTTTAAATCCATGCGACCACTTAGACGGCTGAAAAAAGAAAGTTTTCTTACACAAATCACACTGACTTAATTCACTTTATTCCAACCACATAATTCACTGTCGAATCTCCAGCGGTATTTATAGCACAAAAACATTAACCCTCTAAGGACCGGGGTGCACGCATTGCTTTGCAATCTGTTGCACAGTCCTCCTGGTTTTTAAATTCTTAATTAGTGGTGGTTAAAGGTAAGCTGACCACATTCTCCTAAATTAAATCAAGGGAGATTTTTATTTTTTTAGCCACACAGAGGTGTAGAAACTAATGTTGTGAGCATATTTTTCTAACATAACCGTTTTGATGTTGGAATGATGTTCTGCTCACTGCAAAGCAGTGAATGTGAGCCTTCATTAACTGGAGTGTTTGCAGTGAAACTGACCCTCAGAGCTTCCAGCCTATAGATCTTACTTACATAGTTTATATTACAGACGTAGACTGGGCCACAGTGCATGCAAACAACGGTGAAAATGATACAGAGACTATGTCAATCCTTAGAGCTTATGTGATGCTATGAATTTCCAGTAATTATACAGCAGGGACCACAGAGCTTTCAGATAACAGTCAAGCTGACCTTCAGAGCTTGTAATAAATTAGTAACCACTACTATGCTTTCAGTACGAGTGCAGTCTATAGGAAAACTTACCTGCTCGTAACTACAGTCGTTGGGTGGCTGGCCAGTTACTGACATAAGCTAAATATTTTCAGACAACATTGCCATTTTCTAATGGAGGTAATAATTCCTACTAGTGCAAGGGTAGAAGCAGTCTAAAGCTGGTCAGATTTTCAGTAGACATCGTCCATTCTTTGTGGAGAGGTATCTCAATCAGGGGCCTGTCCCATGGAAATGGCGACATCAGGTAATTCCAGGTGACCGTTGTATAAGGTACAGAACATGAAGAACGTGAGGGTAGTGTCAACTAGTGTTATATGTAACTGTGCCTCCCCGAAAACTCTCTGATATCCAATCACAGAACAGTTAAACTGTTGCAGAAAAGGATTACAGAGCCGCATAGTTGTCTGTAGGGAAGTTATAGTGAATGAATGCCAACATTTCTACTATTGATTGGGAAAATGTCTCTCCTTGCTGGGAAATGCTTTGTTCAAACATCATTTCTTTTCAAAATTACGAAAAAGAAACAAGAAAAGGAGATGCTCATAACGGTTAATATGTTCAAACAGTCATTAGATGTATGTGATAGTTGTTGTTTATTGATGGCCACTTCATGAGTTACAGTGGCTATAAGGGCATGTGGGAGATGTTCTGCTGCCCACCACACAGATAAAACTCCATACAGCTTGAAAGTATATATATATATATATATATATATATATATATATATATATATATATATATATATATCTCTCCTATATAATAATTCGCTAGGATGTTTGTCACGATGCAGTCATGTGCAGTAGAAACTGCTTGCGTTCCGGCAGTCTCTACCGCGCGTGATTGCACCGCATGAGGCGACACAAAACTGCATTGCGTAGAGCAGTGAGGTAGTGGCCTCTTAACCCTTTGAGTGCCAGAGAGATACGCAACGTGTTGCAAAGCAATGCATTGCATACCCCTCTGGCACTCAGAGAGTTAACATTACCCTGACCTTGGCCCGTGTACTTAGGTATAAAACACTATAAAACACAGCGGCAAATATAAAATAGGTGAGATACTCAGACGTCCTTTTCTACCAGCTGAGAACGTCACAACCGGTATATTGCACCAGAGGTTAACCTGACCCTGGACAGGGACTCCGGCTTTAACGGCAACGGTCTTCAAAGATGTAAAAGGAAGTGATCAGTGGTAGATGCAAAGTAAATAGCTTTTTATTACAAAATATATATATTTATAATCATCAGGAGAAAAAGTTGCCCTTTAAATCAGTGGGAATTGGAAGGAATTTACCTTTTCTCTATGGGGTAGTTAGTTACCTTAGAATGGTGTCATGTTTTTGTGCCTGTTGCTCCTGAACTCAGTTTTATAGCAGACAGTGTTGTATTTTTGGTAAACGCCAGTTTTTATAGGGGAAAATTCTAGGAAGACCTTCAGGGCCTTGAACTCCGATATAAGGTTTATAGAGGCACTGAGCTGCACTCCTCCCTGTTCTCAGGATTGTTTTATAGCTGCGATCTCCAGGTGAATTAGTACAATTCTCACCCTGTGACGTCAGGTCAGTAGAAGGACTTGTTTGGAGACCAGGCCGAGGTGCGTCAGTCTCCATCCACTTGTACCTACCATTCTGCTGTGTCATTTAAAAAAACACTGGAAACAATGTGCAATTTACATCTTCATTTTAACACTTTGAATGCTTTTACGCACAATTAAAACAGGAACTATGAACCATATTCAGCAAGACAAAGAGACGCAGTTCTGGGACAGATGACTGGCCCATTTGAAAGTTCCCACCAACTTTATTGGAGATTTTAACCTCTTGAATGATACAGTGGTCTCTGTGACGTGAGTCCTGGTACTAGAGGTCAGTACCACTGTCACTTCTCTGCTTCTGCTGCATCGACATCCCAGTCTCCATCATTCATTCAGCATAACCCCTTCAAGAACCAGACAGGACCAGTTTGGAGGGTAAAACGTAGAACTGTTTATTGAACAACTCTTTGGGCTTATATACCCAGTTAATCACAAGAACCAGACAAAGCATACAAAAGACTGAGACATATGGCAAATACACAGTACAAAGTGTCAGACATGATTAGGTTATCCAGACAAAGGATGTAACAATGGATAAACACTGGGACAAAAGGTTGAGGGGCTAGAATACACATTTCTACAACAATGGCCAGGGGGTTGAAGCATCTTTGAATATTCCGCTTCAACCCCTGGCCAATCCGGTGTCTAGAATTGGTTGACCA
Source organism: Rhinophrynus dorsalis (assembly GCA_037306005.1). Lineage (NCBI taxonomy): Eukaryota > Metazoa > Chordata > Amphibia > Anura > Rhinophrynidae > Rhinophrynus > Rhinophrynus dorsalis. The sequence continues at coordinate 3,030,346 of CM074726.1, forward strand.
ATCCTGGCCAAGCTCACCACGGCTGTCTTGGCCAATCAGAGCCTTTGGGCGGGCAGCTGACTGACCAATCCCTGGGTGGCCTACTTCCCCCATGTTATCTCTATGGGGGACCTTTAAACCTGTCACCCAGGGCTTCGGCCAATCCGGAAGCTGCCTACTTTCCCCTGTTGTGTCAATGGGGGCTTATCGTAGTTCTGCCGGCAATCCTCGGCCCTGTGAATTTCATTCCTTAGCGAGGAAGAAGTACCTCTCCAGGGCCACTTTACAAGGTAGAGTCCAGAGCTCCATGACGGTTCCGTCACAGTCTCCAATGCATTCTGTAGCATTCAACGGTTAAAATCCCCCTTTAGATCAGTAGGAATGTCCATTCGTCCTTAACAATTGGTTTGCTCCAGAATTACTCCAAATCTCCTCAGTACATCATCCTCGCGGTTTTAGTAAATGAAGAATTTTCACTAGGAATCAACACATAATGTTTATTTTTACAGATGTTGATATTCTGGTGACCTTTATTAATGGACTGTAAAGTGTGCGTTACTGTCACATCTGCACTCACTCTGTTCCATTACAGAGGTTTCTAGTCAATGTAAGTGCTGCTAAATCATAATGAGAGGTATTAAAATGGTCCTGTCACTGTGAATTATGTTAGCACATTTGAATCCTTCATTCAAAACAGCGTATGAATCGTTCTAGGCAAAAAGACCAGCAAGTACAGAGTTTAAAGGAAAAATAACGATCCCAATAATAAGCACATATGTATGTTAATGTGGACCTGTCACACTAGGTAAGTCTAGTTCTTTTTACATACTACTACGCTACTGTATCCCACGCTGCCGTTTGTTTGTACTAGAAATAGTTTTAGAGAAGTGAATATTTGTTGGTGAAAGCCTGGCACTTTATGCTAATTGGTTTCTGTGCTGGGCCAATATCCCTACACACACTGTGCTAAAGCAGAGTCCACACACTGAGGGTATTGCTAATATCACAGCGAGGGGGAATATACATCTCTATGTGTATTACCATCTATCAGACCCCATTCCAACAAGATGTAGATTTTCTATACTACAAGGAAAGAGCTTTAACCCTTTAAGAGCCAGAGAGGTATCCAACGCATTGTAAAGCATGTATAGCAAAAATCCGGCCATTCCTCTCTCACTCTACAACAGAAACCCTCATGCATGCTCTTATCCTTTCTCGCCTAGACTACTGCAACTCTTTACTCATTGGTCTTCCTACTAACCATATCTCTCCTCTTCAATCAGTTCTTAATTCGGTCACCAGAATACTCTTCCTCTCCTCCAGATCAGTACTCACCCCACCACTCCTAAAATCACTGTCATGGATTCCCATAAAGCAGCGTATCACATTCAAAATCCTCCTCATCACCTTCAAGGCTCTCCATCGCTTGTCCCCGCCTTATATCTCATCTTTGATATCCCGCCATATTCCTGCACGTCCACTACGCAGCACACATGCTGGACGACTCACTGCCCCTTTAACCACTATCGCTGTTTCACGATTGAAAGCCAGTATTCGCCAAGCCTCAACAATTTTAAATCTAAACTAAAAGAGCACCTTTTATCTCTAGCAACAGCATAATATGGAAATATTATCATTATTATCATAAGCCAAACACTGCACTTCCTCCTCTACCAGCTTGTATCTGTATGTCACCCATCCTATACTTAGATTGTAAGCTCTACGGGGCAGTGACCTCTTATCCTAATGTAGACTCACTTGTCGTTCCCCTTATGACTGCCTATATAAGCACTTAATCACATACTTCCCAACATTTCAAATTGCCAAAGAGGGACACTTGTGTTTTAGGGGGTGTTGCTGGAGGCGTGTCTTGTGGGTGTGGCAATACTAAGAATTTGTAGGCTATTTCATGACCTATTGACACCTACTTGTGAAACCTAATAAATGATTTAGAACAAGACCAACATATTTTATTTACACAGACTAATTTATAAATACATATACTGACATTTATAGAAACAGTAATGTGAGTTTTAGTGCTGTGGAGCAGTGTGATACATTTATATACACACCACACAGTGTGATCTCCTGAAAAGAGGGACATCTGGGTGGGAAAGAGGGACAGAGGGATTTGGGTCTAAAAGAGGGACTGTCCCTCCTAAAGAGGGACACTTGGGAGGGATGTAATCACCGCACTTATTGTACCCCTGCTGTATTAAATGTAATCTGTAAAGTGCCAAGTACACTGGTTGGCGCTATATAAATAAAAATATACAATACAATACAATACAAAAGCAATGCATTGGATAGCCCTCTGACACTCAAAGAGTTAATGGATCAGCACGCACCTTAATGAGTGAGACATTACCGAAATCCAGACTGGTGACACTCAGCAAGAATAATGCCAAATCTGTGCGATTCGTGAGAAATCAAGAGGAGGTGACAGGTCTGATAGAGAGTAATACACAGGGAGATGTAAATGACATGTATCCTGTTATCATAGTAATGCTGCTACCTTGTGCCTTAACACCCCGGCGCGTGTCGCACAGGATGTGCAAATTACTTTTATGACTTGTTCACAAAGTGGGAAAGGTATCTTTTAGGGGCGCTACGTAGTACTGACCATGAAATGGCAGGTAATTATCAATATTTCATGTTTATCGAGATCTAGATACAACATTGGAGTTACAAGTAAATACTGTCTACTCTAGTCTGTGATTTGGAACAAAGAATCAGTTTGGGGCTGATCGCTTAGGGGCAGTATTGGGGGCTAGTTAACCTCTTAGATCTTACAGAGGTCACCATCATATTGCTTCACAATTCTTTGGTGACCTCTAGCATCCAAGAGGTTGTCAGTGGAAAAGGTCTGTAAAAACCATTATAGTTACAATAGTTATATTGTCTGTCTGCTTTTATTACAGTCCTTTCTAAGTTGAAAGTTTCTAGGTTTGTGACCGTATTCCCATTCTGCCATTCAGGGACACCGCTGAGACGAGAGAACTTGTCCGCAGCTGTAGTGCAGCTGTGTGTGTGTGTGTGTGTGTGTGTGTGTGTGTGTGTGTGTGTGTGTGTGTGTGTGTGTGTGTGTGTGTGTGTGTGTGTGTGTGTGTGTGTGTGTGTGTGTGTGTGTGTGTGTGTGTGTGTGTGTCTGTCATTGTATATCACTGGACTTCGGTACAAAACCTGCATTTTCTCTTACGCACCACAAAGTTCTAAACACTAGAGGGAGAACTGCCAGTGGACTGCTGTGACAGAAAGCGATACCTTTAGTGGACTACAAGATCATGTGCATCACACCCAAAGTCTTAGACTCGCATTACACTTTAATAATACTGCACTGCAGCTCCTGTTTAATGTCAGGATCAAGGCAGAGTTCTCTCTCCCTAGTGTTTCAGATGATGTCTGGAAGCCATTTTATTGTGGAGGTGGACATGACAGTTACTGGAAGCATGTCAGGTCCATGGAGGAGGACATGACAGTTACTGGCAGGATTTCAGGTCTGTGGAGGTGGACATGACAGTTACTGGAACTATCAATTGAGGTGGACATGACAGTTACTGGAACAATGTCAGGTCCATGGAGGTGGACATGACAGTTACTGGAACAATGTCAGGTCCATGGAGGTGGACATGACAGTTACTGGCAGGACATCAGGTCCATGGAGGCAGACATGACAGTTACTGGCAGGACATCAGGTCCATGGAGGCAGACATGACTGTTACTGGCAGGATGTCAGGTCCATGGAGGCAGACATGACTGTTACTGGCAGGATGTCAGGTCCATGGAGGCAGACATGACAGTTACTGGCAGGATGTCAGGTCCATGGAGGCGGACATGACAGTTACTGGCAGGATATCAGGTCCATGGAGGCAGACATGACAGTTACTGGCAGGACATCAGGTCCATGGAGGCGGACATGACAGTTACTGGCAGGACGTCAGGTCCATGGAGGCGGACATGACAGTTACTGGCAGGATGTCAGGTCCATGGAGGTAGACATGACTGTTACTGGCAGGACATCAGGTCCATGGAGGCGGACATGACAGTTACTGGCAGGATGTCAGGTCCATGGAGGAGGACATGACAGTTACTGGCAGGATGTCAGGTCCATGGAGGCGGACATGACAGTTACTGGCAGGATGTCAGGTCCATGGAGGCGGACATGACAGTTAGTGGCAGGATGTCAGGTCCATGGAGGAGGACATGACAGTTACTGGCAGGATGTCAGGTCCATGGAGGCGGACATGACAGTTACTGGCAGGACATCAGGTCCATGGAGGCAGACATGACAGTTACTGGAACAATGTCAGGTCCATGGGGGAGGACATGACAGTTACTGGCAGGATGTCAGGTCCATGGAGGTAGACATGACTGTTACTGGCAGGATGTCAGGTCCATGGAGGCGGACATGACAGTTACTGGCAGGATGTCAGGTCCATGGAGGTGGACATGACAGTTACTGGCAGTTTTCTTCACATTGAAGCAGACAGAATGCATGAGCCTAGTTAACCCTGTAAGGACCAGATGGGAGTGCATACACCTCTGGTCCTTGAAGGATTAAGAGTACCATGCGCAGTGGGTGGAGTTTGTGTCTTGTGGTCCTGCCAGCAACTGTAATGTCCTCCTCCTCCGTGCACCTGACATCCAGGACTGAAAAGCTCACTAATGCATTCATTTATTAAAATGACTTAAGGGTTCGTTTTATAAAAATGATGCTTTTTTTTTTGTCCCAGAAACTCTCCCCTTTTGTCTTTATACATATGTCCCATTCTGTTTTAATTACCCATATTGTTTTTTCTCTATGTTAAATCTGAAAGCTCCCCGTGGAATAATCATATCAGCCCATCCGGTAAAGCGTGTGTGTGAATGCGGCTAGAGTTCCCTGCACAGCCATTGCTAAGCCACATAACAAGCCATGGCGGAGTTATCATCATTTATTTATTATGTCTCTTCTTAATTAGGCCAGAGGATTTCAATAATGAGATTACAAAGCTTGTTTCTTCTAAGGAACAGTTATGTGGCAGATGTTCTGTAAGGAAATTAATGGCAAATGGTTCTTCCCGACTGCGCTCCCTGCTGGGCGCATGGACTGATACGCCATTACCAGTGCTGGGGTCTGTGTATCCCAATAAAGATATCTTTGCTTTGATAAAAACCCATTTATTCCTTGCTGCTTTATCTCCTGTGAGAGGCGATCAATAAAGTTTCTTACATTTGAATATTGCAAGATTCTCTTTAGTAGAACAGATTTATGGACCTGTAGTGTATGCAGAAATATTGTATGTTCTTAAGAGATGTAGATTATGTTGAGTCCTGTTGTGAAGTCAGTGATGTTAACCCTTTAAGGACAAAAGGGGTGTGCATCACATTTGTTAACAATTTCTGATCCATAAAGGGTTAAAGCAAGGGAGTCAATTGTTGTCCCTCCAACTGTTGAGGACTACATTTGCAAGGGAGTCAATTGTTGGCCCTACAGCTGTTGAGGACTACATTTCCTATCATCCCCCATTCAGTCGGGTTGTCAGATCATCCCTTTAACATTGGACACATGAAAATGCTGGCTGCAGGGTTTTACCGGGAAGCACGAGTTCCCATGTATTCCTGCTGCAGGCGTATTTCATGTGTTCACTTTAACCCTTTCAGTGCCAGCTGCTCTGTTAGCCAATAAAGGTATCACTTTCAGTTTGCCAGTCTCCTTCATTACTCACGGCTGACACAGTACCACTCTTTACCAGTACGAATATGTACAGCATCACCCAGTGAATCGGTAACTTTAGTCAGAAATTTCCATAGAAAATTGAAAGAGGAGAAGTAAAATGAACTAATAGAGAGTTAACGTGGGTTTCTATGAGCAGAGACAGTTGCACCCGCAAGTCATTTCGGGACATAGTCCAAGGCTGTTTCTTCGACTACATTTCTTTTCCTGGTTAGAGAATGAAGGAATTACACCGTGATTATCCAGGTCCAGTAGTGGAACCTTAAAGCAATACAAAAAAAAAATCAGGAGGATGGCTGGGGTCTGTTTATTAACCACTTGAATGCTAGAGACCTCTGCTAAGTATCGCAAGAACTTTCTAGCATCCAAGTGAATAACCGTTTGTGTATTAGAGTGGTGATCAATACATTTAGGTTCTCAAAGGATTTAAAGAACTGTTTCTGAAAAGAAAACCACAACCTGTTCTTATCTGCAGGAACTTGTTATAACATTTACAAATGCTTATTTAAAGGGATAGTAATACTTCGTTTTATCTTTATTTTGTTTTGTAGGCATTAAAAAAAACATGAAGAACGATATAAGTATTATCTCTCAAACCTTTATGGTGTTGTGTATAATAGCAAGTGGTATTTATTCCTTTAAAGTAATTTACTAGGTACACAGCCTTCTGCAGTGAAAGAAATTATTTTTAATATGATACTTTTTTTGTCTTGTAAACATCCAGGTACCATAACTCAGATGTCTTATCCTCCATTGTGCGCCCCATCTAGATACCATAACCCAGATGTCCCATCCTCCATAGTGTGCCCCATCTAGATACCATAACTCAGATGTCCCATCCTCCATTGTGCGCCCCATCTACATACCATAACTCAGATGTCTCATCCTCTGTAGTGTGACCCATCCAGATACCATAACTCAGATGTCTCATCCTCCGTAGTGCGCCCCATCTAGATACCATAACCGAGATGTCTCATCCTCCGTAGTGTGACCCATCTAGATACCATAACTCAGATGTCTCATCCTCCGTAGTGTGACCCATCTAGATACCATAGAAACATAGAATTTGACGGCAGATAAGAACCATTCGGCCCATCTAGTCTGCCCAATTTCCTACTGTGTAAAAAAAAAACAAAAAAAAAACAAAAAACCTCAAACCTTTTTTGGTCCTTGGTCTTTTCTTATGTTAAGGACCGCCTTATGCCTATCCCATGCATGCTTAAATTCTGTCACTGTATTGACATCTACCACTTCTGCTGGTAGGCTATTCCACTTGTCTACTACCCTCTCAGTGAAGTAAAACTTTCTTACATTACATCTAAACCTGTGTCCTTCTAGTTTTAGACTATGGCCTCTTGTCCTAACGTTTTTACTCTTTTGAAATATACTTCCATCCTGTACTTTGTTGAATCCCTTCATGTATTTGAATGTTTCTATCATATCCCCTCTCTCTCTTCTCTCCTCCAAGCTATACATATTCAGATCCTTTAGTCTATCCTGATATTTCTTTTCCTGTAGACCAGTCACCATTTTAGTAGCCCTTCTTTGAATTTTCTCTAGAATATCAATATCCTTCTGGAGATGGGGTCTCCAGTACTGTACACAATATTCTAGGTGAGGTCTAACTAGACTCAAATGTCTCATCCTCCGTAGTGTGACCCGTTTAGATACCATAACTCAGATGTCTCATCCTCCGTAGTGTGACCCATCTAGATACCATAACCCAGATGTCTCATCCTCCATAGTGCGACCCATCTAGATACCATAACCCAGATGTCTCATCCTCCATAGTGTGACCCATCTAGATACCATAACCCAGATGTCTCATCCTCCATAGTGTGACCCGTCTAGATACCATAACCCAGATGTCTCATCCTCCGTAGTGTGACCCATCTAGATACCATAACCCAGATGTCTCATCCTCCGTAGTGTGACCCGTCTAGATACCATAACTCAGATGTCTCATCCTCCGTTGTGTGACCCGTCTAGATACCATAACCCAGATGTCTCATCCTCCATAGTGTGTCCTATCTAGCTACCATAACCCAGATGTCTCTTCCTCCATAGTGTGACCCATCTAGATACCATAACTCAGATGTCTCATCCTCCGTAGTGTGACCCGTTTAGATACCATAACTCAGATGTCTCATCCTCCGTAGTGTGACCCATCTAGATACCATAACCCAGATGTCTCATCCTCCATAGTGTGACCCATCTAGATACCATAACTCAGATGTCCCACCATCCAGATTGTGCCTCATCCAGGTACCATAACCCAGATGTCTCATCCTCCGTAGTGTGACCCATCTAGATACCATAACCCAGATGTCTCATCCTCCGTAGTGTGACCCACCTAGATACCATAACCCAGATGTCTCACCATCCAGATTGTGCCCGATCCAGGTACCATAACCCAGATGTCTCACCATCCAGATTGTGCCTCATCCAGGTACCATAACCCAGATTTTTCATCCTCCGTAGTGTGATCCATCCAGGTACCATATCCCAGATGCCCCACCCTACATAGTGTGCCCCATCCAGGTACCATAACCCAGATGCCACAAAGGCACAATGGAATCACTTATAGAGGCCATAAAGATTTTCACGCCACAGTTAGATAAGTGTGGGATTATTATCAGAAGTTGTTAGTTGCCACATGGGTTAACATTCATCTCTTAGCTCCTCCACCTTATTGGTTACAGCCTTGACGTTGTGGCCCTGGGCAATCTAAACGCATTGCATTTACCGTGAAATGCAAAGAGTAAAGGCAAGTACGCCGGATAGAGGGCTGAGAAAAACTGTATTAAAGCAATATTCGTAAAGTGCTTAAAATGCATTCCCCATTGTCCTCAGTGAAACGGATCCTCTAGCATCAGCAGGAGCATCAGCAAAGACATATCCCCTAATGGGATTATCACTTAACAGACTCTCATAAAGAACGAGTTGTTTATAATGTCCTAATAAAAAAACATGCTGCTGAGATTGTCAAGAGCCCACAGCGATGATCATAATTATATAGGATCTGTGCGGGATCATCAATCTTCCTCATCTTCATAAGTGACGTTAACTCACTGTGTTCTGTATACGCGGATAAAAACATTATCCCATTTCAAGTCAAAAAAGCCCTAGACGCAGCGTGGAGAATTCCCATTAGCAGAAAATAATATTCAGATTTCAGCGGCCCATAGGAAAAATATATTAAGATTTGCTAAATTAATGTTTTTTGTAATTTTTTTTTTTCCTGTTGCAAAACTCAATCATGAAATATCAGTTCTGTGACTCAATATAACTGTACACAACAAGGCTGATGTACAAAGGAGAACTGGAGCAATTCTGGGGCGAATCAGCTGCCGCATAGGGGACGCTCAGAATGTCAGATTATTTGTAAATGGGGATTTTAACCCCTTGAATGCTACAGAGGTCTCCAACGCATTGCAAATTAATGCGTTGGAGACCTCTCTAGCTTTCTAGGGGTTAAAAATTTGTGTTAACATACGGTTCATCTGATTTGCCCCATTTTTGTCCATGTAAAAATGCACAGTGGTCCCTAGTTCCTGTCTTCAAGGACATCTAGCAACCATATTGGATCCTGTACGGGTGCTGTGCAATGATTTGGAGACCTTTGTAGCATTCAAGAGTTTAAAGGAGCAGTAAACTTTTTTATGAAAAAATATATATTATAGGGATTTTCCTATTGAGTAAAATAAGGGTACTCCCACTGCCAAGAGATTCATATTTCCAGAGTTATTACAGTTTAAACCCATTATTTTTTTACATTAGCAGTGCCCTCTAGTGGTCAAATTCTAATTAGATTTCCTGTTAGATTCTAATGGAGAGGAAAGTCAGAAAAGTCAGAGACATACAGTTCTCCATAGAATGTGATAGAAACTGCCTGTCACTTCCTGTCAGTTAGAACTATCAGGAAGTAAACACAGTAAATTCACTTCCTGTCAGAACTATCAGGAAGTAAACACAGTAAATTCACTTTCTGTCAGAACAATCAGGAAGTAAACACAGTAAATTCACTTCCTGTCAGTTAGAACTATCAGGAAGTAATCACAGTAAATTCACTTCCTGTCAGTTAGAACTATCAGGAAGTAAACACACAGTAAATTCACTTCCTGTCAGTTAGAACTATCAGGAAGTAATCACAGTAAATTCACTTCCTGTCAGAACTATCACGAAGTAAACACAGTAAATTCACTTCCTGGTTATTTGAACTGTTATAAATTTTGAATAGAACATCTGACAGCGATGGGAGTGGCCTTGTTTTATTCAGCAGGAAGTGCTCTGTAAAATATGTGTTTTCATAAAAAAAAGTTTACTGCTCCTTTAAAAGTCTAATTTAAATCAACAGACATTTTGTTTTGAATTTGTTTGCATCCTACGGTACAGCTGATTTTCTGCAGTTCTTAGTAAATCAACCACAAGAAGTCTGAAGAATAGTTCTAAGTAGAGCGAAACGCGTCAGCTTGCAAACCCCTTTTTCCATCTACAACTAAAAAGCTCACGTTTCCTTAATTCCAGCATTAATTGGACTGAACCCCCATCATCAGTCAGCTGTAGATAAAACTAGGATTTCTGTGGCTTAAACTCAAGCACAGCCTCATAGTGACCTAGAGCCTTGGGATACGGCAAACAAGAAGAGCCATTCTGGAACAAACCATATGTACACAGGGAGCAAACATGCGTATTGATTTTATTGGGGGCTTCTATCCCCTTGAATGATTGAGAGTTTTCTAATGCATTGTTTTGCAGTGTGTGGGAGACCAGTCTAGCAATGAAGAGGTTTAAATCCCCTTTTAAATCAACAGGAATTTTCTTTTCAACCTTACAGTGCAGTTAGTTTGCTCTACAATGTCACGTCTTTATCTGGATGAGTACGGCCTTAGGTGTCTAGTTTGGAAGCCCGTTATCTTGACCTAGAATGGCGCGTCTTTATCTGGATGAGCACAGCCTTAGGTGTCTAGTTTGGAAGCCCGTTATCTTGACCTAGAATGGCGTGTGTTTATCTGGATGAGTACGGCCTTACGTGTCTAGTTTGGAAACCGGTTATCTTGAACTAGAATGGCGCGTCTTTATCTGGATGAGTACGACCTTAGGCGTCCAGTTTGGAAACCCGTCATCTTGACCTAGAATGGCGCTCCTTTATCTGGATGAGTACGGCCTTACGTGTCTAGTTAGAAAACCCGTTATCTTGAACTAGAATGTCACGTCTTTATCTGGATGAGTACGTCCTTACGTGTCTAGTTTGGAAACCGGTTATCTTGAACTAGAATGGCGTGTCTTTATCTGGATGAGTACGGCCTTAGGTGTCCAGTTAGAAAACCCGTTATCTTGAACTAGAATGGCGTGTATTTATCTGGATGAGCACAGCCTTAGATCTCTAGTTAGGAAGCCCTTTATCTTGATCTAGAATGGCTCGTCTTCGTCTGGATGAGCACGACCTTAGATCTCTAGTTAGGAAGCCCATTATCTTGATCTAGAATGGCGTGTCTTTATCTGGATGAGCACGGCCTTACGTGTCTAGTTAGGAAACCCGTTATCTTGATCTAGAATGGCTCGTCTTCGTCTGGATGAGCACGGCCTTAGATCTCTAGTTAGGAGACCTGCCTGTATCAGTGTAGGAGAGCTGCAGGACAGGACCAGGGGACTGACCTCCAGGCTTCTTAGTACCCTGTGTTCCAAAGTAAAAGGAGGAATTATTGGTCAAACCAAATGCACCATATGTGAGAAATCATTCCTATTATTCCCACTGCTTTAAATAGGACTTAAAACCACTTGAACACCAGAGGTCTCCAACGCATTTCTCCAGCATGGCTGGTTTGCCCCAGAATTGCTCCTCTTTGTGCTCCTGAATATGGCCATTCTCTCCCCTTCTGCATGAGATTTCAGCTGTAAGATGGATGGGAATTACAGATTTTTGCTGCCCTCCTGTGGCCTTAGTGTGAGAAATTCAGGGCAGGACCAGTTACAGCCACAAAGTGTGATTCTAGGAAATGGTTTATTACACTCTTTAAGGCTGTGTCAATTTCATGAAAAATCATCAGTTTCTATCATGTTGTTACTGTAAATAGTAATTGTTTTCAGTGGATTATACATTTTATGGCTATAAACATTATGTTCCTTTTAATAATACGATTTCTGATTCATAAGGTAGATGATGTCAGTAAAAGGGCAACCTGTATACCTCCATCTGTTGTTGGACTACAATTCCCACCATCCTTCAGAATTCCCGCACTGATCCAATAACCCCTTTGATGCCATTGTGATGGCGGGCACACTGGGATACCTTGTTGGCAGTTTAACCATTTTATATTGGTTCCCCTTGAGAGATGATGTCTGACTAGAACTGGGGATCCCTCGTCTTGGTCCCCCAGCTTTTGGGGCTGTTGAGTGGTTTAGTATGATGGGAGTTGTGGTTCCTAATGGATAGAGGTCCAGCAGTTGACTACACTGTACTGTAGTGATATTGTCACTGTTCCTCACATTGCCTTTCCTGCATCTGTTTTCTGAGAGCTTTCTGTCCGGCAATGTGAAACCAGCACAGTGATACAATGCAACACTATCCCTGCAGCACTCAGTGCTTTGTATACTTTATTTAAAGGGATAGTAATACTTCGTTTTATCTTTATTTTATTTTGTAGGCATTAAAAAAACATGAAGAATGATATAAGTCTTATCTCTCAGACCTTTATGGTTTGAGAGATATTCACAAGCAAAGTTTCCCCTCCCCCCCTTTTACCTAGTGTAAGTCATCTCTTCTCAGATGTGGAATCCAGTCCATAGACCAGACAGATAACAGCAGGGGACAATCTTCTTCCTATGAGAACAATGAAAGCCCTGCCCCCCTTTTACCTAGTGTAAGCCATCTCTTCTCAGATGTGGAATCCAGTCCATAGACCAGATAGATAACAGAAGGGGACAATCTTCTTCCTATGAGAACAATGAAAGCCCTGCCCCCCTTGACAAGCTTTTCAGGTTTTTCCCTTATCTTAATTGAAGATTGTCCCTCTCTGCAGTCTACCTGGGCGCCTCCCTTCTGATCTGGCTGAACAGTGTTACATCAGTAAAAGGAGCGGGAGGGGGATACTTTATCATTGAATTACTCTTGAACTATAACTCTGACATAATTGAAATAACACTCTCCAAAGTCCAAACACTATGATGATTAATTAGAGCTGCTTTTATTATGAAACATTACTATCCCTTTAACAGACAGGAGGCAAACTTTTCTGTTGTGGGGATTGTATCACTATTCCTACGTTGACAGTCCCTTACAGAAAACTCTCTGAAAACAAAGATTCAGTGAGCTCTCTGTCAGGGGCAGGAAAATGTAAAAATACCAGTATGTTAAGATGAATGAATAAACAGTATAGGAAATTTGACAAGGTTTTCTGTCACTATAAAGGATAAATATTGACACACCAAGAGACCAGCCTCATTGTCATCTTTTGGTCATTGAACAAGAAATAGACTAGATGCATCATTAGGGTGAGGCGTATTGTTTGGGCCTTGGCAACTGATAGAGAAATAGGTATAATATAGTTAGAGGACATTTTAAAGGGATAGTAATGTTTCATAATAAAAGCAGCTCTAATTAATCTTCATAGTATTTGGACTTTGGAGAGTGTTATTTCAATTCTGTCAGAGTTGTAGTTCAAGAGTAACTGAATGATAAAGTATCCCCCCTCCCGCCCCTTTTACTAATGTAACTGCTCAGCTCAGAGCAGCAGGGAGGTGTCCAGGAAGATTGCAGAGAGGGACAATCTTCAATTAAGATAAGGGAAAAAGCTGAAAAACCTGTCAAGGGGGGCAGGGTTTTCATTGTTCTCACAGTAAGAATATTGACCCTTGATGTGACCTGTCTGGTCTATGGACTGCATGCCACATCTGAGGGGAGGTGACTTACACTAGGTAAAAGGGGAGGGAGGGGGAAATTTTATCATTCAATTACTCTTGAACTACAACGGTCACTGTAAAGAAATAACACTCTCTATGGCTCAAACACTATGAAGATTAATTGGAGCTGCTGTTTTTGTGAAAGATTACTATCCCTTTAATGTGTGGGCTCACTTGACATTCTCCATTTTCAGAGGGCATGATATTCATTTTCCAGAGGATCCCAGATTTTCAGTAAGGAACCAATTTAATCCTCTAATCAGACAGGGGAGAGGCTGAGACCTTGGGGCACAACTCAGTGATGTGCCTGCTTTTAACCACAGAACGCAGAATTAATATAAATGTATTCCTCTGTTTGGCTGACTCAATTCACAATTTCTCAAGGGGCTTCAAAAGTTCTTAAAACACCCCTGTTGGTTAATGGACGGTATAACGAATTTGCAGAGTGTTCAGGTTGATCAGACAGACATTTCAATGTGGGGAGGCTTGCTGGGACAAGAATTATAGACTGACGGATGGCAGGGTATAATTATCAATATTACATAGTGTTGTGTAAATGTCTTTTCTTATGAACAGGCCCACAGGATGGTGCGTGTTATTTACTAACCAAAGCCAAATGAGATGCGCCCAGGGGTGTGAGTCACAGGGTTTTTCGGGTGTGGAGACACAGGTACGTTTTGAGGAATATGGGGGGTCTGCAGTATTATGGTTACGGGAAGCAATAAGGAAACGTGAATCATGTATCCTAAAGTTGTTTGTGTAACAATGCAATGAAATTAGAGGACAGCATGTACTGCCTTAACCCTTCGAGAGCCAGAGTTTTGCACAATGCATAGAGAAGCAATGCTTTGCGTACCTCCCTGGCACTCAAAGGGTTGACACAAACAGACTTTGTCTCCAGGTATAAAGAAGAAAGAAGCAATGTAATTAGATGTAGTTAATTCAGTGGAAAACTAATACCTAAAAATAAACCCCACCTTACTATGGACAGAAAAGCCTAATGGCCTCTATGAATTTTGGTGTTGGTCCTTTGATCAAATGATAACATCATGAGTCAGTCCTTCATATCAGGTCCATGGGGGCAGACGTGACAGTTCCTGGTAGAACCACACATCCTCACATCTGCTCACTTCATATGGTAATCTTTAAGAACAATGCATTGAGCACCTCTCTGGTCCTTAAAAGGTTAACTAGTCTTTTGCACTCCGCATGCCTGGTTTGAACAAACCACCAGTAACTGTCATGTCCGCCTCCATGGACCTGACATCCTGCCACTAACTGTCATGTCCGCCTCCATGGACCTGACATCCTGCCAGTAACTGTGTAACTGAGATCCTGACCCACTGATGGAGCCTCCTGTGTGTAACTGGGAGATCCTGACCCACTGATGGAGCCTCCTGTGTGTAAGTGGGAGATCCTGACCCACTGATGGAGCCTCCTGTGTGTAACTGAGATCCTGACCCACTGATGGAGCCCCCTGTGTGTAACTGAGATCCTGACCCACTGATGGAGCCTCCTGTGTGTAACTGGGAGATCCTGACTCACTGATGGAGCCTCCTGTGTGTAACTGAGATCCTGACCCACTGATGGAGCCTCCTGTGTGTAACTGAGATCCTGACCCACTGATGGAGCCTCCTGTGTGTAACTGGGAGATCCTGACCCACTGATGGAGCCTCCTGTGTGTAACTGAGATCCTGACCCACTGATGGAGCCTCCTGTGTGTAAGTGGGAGATCCTGACCCACTGATGGAGCCTCCTGTGTGTAACTGGGAGATCCTGACCCATTGATGGAGCCTCCTGTGTGTAACTGAGATCCTGACCCACTGATGGAGCCTCCTGTGTGTAACTGAGAGATCCTGACCCACTGATGGAGCCTCCTGTGTGTAACTGAGATCCTGACCCACTGATGGAGCCTCCTGTGTGTAAGTGGGAGATCCTGACCCACTGATGGAGCCTCCTGTGTGTAACTGAGATCCTGACCCACTGATGGAGCCCCCTGTGTGTAACTGAGATCCTGACCCACTGATGGAGCCTCCTGTGTGTAACTGGGAGATCCTGACCCGCTGATGGAGCCTCCTGTGTGTAACTGAGAGATCCTGACCCACTGATGGAGCCTCCTGTGTGTAACTGGGAGATCCTGACCCATTGATGGAGCCTCCTGTGTGTAACTGAGATCCTGACCCACTGATGGAGCCTCCTGTGTGTAACTGGGAGATCCTGACCCATTGATGGAGCCTCCTGTGTGTAACTGAGATCCTGACCCACTGATGGAGCCTCCTGTGTGTAAGTGGGAGATCCTGACCCACTGATGGAGCCTCCTGTGTGTAACTGGGAGATCCTGACCCATTGATGGAGCCTCCTGTGTGTAACTGAGATCCTGACCCACTGATGGAGCCTCCTGTGTGTAACTGGGAGATCCTGACCCATTGATGGAGCCTCCTGTGTGTAACTGAGATCCTGACCCACTGATGGAGCCTCCTGTGTGTAAGTGGGAGATCCTGACCCACTGATGGAGCCTCCTGTGTGTAACTGGGAGATCCTGACCCACTGATGGAGCCTCCTGTGTGTAACTGAGATCCTGACCCACTGATGGAGCCTCCTGTGTGTAAGTGGGAGATCCTGACCCACTGATGGAGCCTCCTGTGTGTAACTGAGAGATCCTGACCCACTGATGTGATGTGTAAAGTAGAAGGAAGAGGAGAACTTTTTGGCAGTGAAGTGAAGGACTCATGTTCCTGATCTGTAACTGAGGATGATGAACTAAGGAAAGGGGCTCCATTCTGGGACAAAGAAATGCACCATAAGGAGCAAATAATATTCCCAAAATTAATGGGCTTTATAACCTCTGGAGAGAGATCTCCAGTACGTTGCAGTGCAATGAGTCAGAGACTACACTAGCATTCAAAGGTTTAAACACCCCATTTAAATCAAAGGGAATTTTATTTGTACCCCAAAGTGCAGTTGTTTTGCCTCAGAATTGCCCCTTTTTTCCTTAGTACAGCAGCCTCATACAACAGACTAAGGGCCTCAGGAAAAGCCACTGAGAGCTGCTTGTGGCCCCAGGGCCTGCTGATTCCTATCACTAGTCTGTTCCCTCTCTGTCCATCCTACTGACTGAGCCGCTTTCCTCCCTCGGTCTTCCCCACTCATTACATCATGGTTCTTCTTCTATTTGCTGTTATCCGACCACTTTCATGTTCCTTCTCCCCCCTCTAAACCTGATGGGGCGAGACTGCCACCCCTCATTTTCTTGAGTCCGGTATCATGATGGAATTCATCGAGCGTGGGGAGGTAAAGCCAAAAGGGGGCCTGTCAGTCACCCCAGCTTGCCCATATGTTTGCCGGCATGAGTCCTGAATACATGCTGCCAAAACCAGTGGCTCGTGCCAAAAGATATTAAATTGCCAGCAGGGTGTGTTTGGAGCCAGAATGATTGATTAAGCACAGATTCATGAGCTGCGCTAACTCAGCATAGGCACAAACCAGGAGGGGAGGGAGCAAGTTGTAATCGGGACGCGTCACAACGAAAGTTCAGATTTAGACTTCTAGGAGAAGTTACACCTAATAATATTAACCCCTCCCCCTGCCACTTACTTTACTATGGCTTGAAAATCCTAATGTCCCCTATGAATTTTTACTTTACAACTTGGTCTAAGAGCTAACATCTTCAATCAGTCCTGGATGTTACGTCCATAGAGGCGGACATGACAGTTACTGGCAGGATGTCAGGTCTATGGAGGAGGACATGACAGATACTGGCAGGATGTCAGGTCCATGGAGAAGGACATGACAGTTGCTGGCAAGATCACATGACCTGAAGCTCTGCTCACTATACATGGTAATCTTAATGCTTTAAGAACCAATAGAATGTGTTGCATTGCTTCTTAATGAGTTGTGTACTCCCCAGTCCTTAACCTTAATAGGTTAAGTAGACTTATGCATTCTGCCTGGTTCAGTATGAAAAAACTGTCATGCCAGCCCAGGTGGACCTGACATCCTGTCGGTAACTGTCATGTCCCCCTTCATGGGCCTGACATCCTGCCAGTAACTGTCATGTCCGCCCCCATGGACCTGACATCCTGCCAGTAACTATCATGTCCTCCCCATGGACCTGACATCCTGTCGATAACTGTCATGTCCCCCTCCATGGGCCTGACATCCTGCCAGTAACTGTCATGTCTCCTTCATGGACCTGACATCCTGCCAGTAACTATCATGTCCTCCTCCATGGACCTGACATCCTGCCAGTAACTGTCATGTCCGCCCCCATGGACCTGACATCCTGCCAGTAACTATCATGTCCTCCCCATGGACCTGACATCCTGTCGATAACTGTCATGTCCCCCTCCATGGGCCTGACATCCTGCCAGTAACTGTCATGTCTCCTTCATGGACCTGACATCCTGCCAGTAACTATCATGTCCCCCTCCATGGGCCTGACATCCTGCCAGTAACTGTCATGTCCTCCTCCATGGACCTGACATCTTGCCAGTAACTATCATGTCCGCCCCCATGGACCTGACATCCTGCCAGTAACTGTCATGTCTCCTTCATGGACCTGACATCCTGCCAGTAACTATCATGTCCTCCCCATGGACCTGACATCCTGTCGATAACTATCATGTCCCCCTCCATGGGCCTGACATCCTGCCAGTAACTGTCATGTCTCCTTCATGGACCTGACATCCTGCCAGTAACTATCATGTCCGCCTCCATGGACCTGACATCCTGCCAGTAACTATCATGTCCTCCTCCATGGACCTGACATCCTGCCAGTAACTGTCATGTCTCCTTCATGGACCTGACATCCTGCCAGTAACTATCATGTCCTCCCCATGGACCTGACATCCTGTCGATAACTATCATGTCCCCCTCCATGGGCCTGACATCCTGCCAGTAACTGTCATGTCCTCCTCCATGGACCTGACATCCTGCCAGTAACTATCATGTCTGCCTCCATGGACCTGACATCCTGCCAGTAACTATCATGTCTGCCTCCATGGAACTGACTTCCAAGACTGAGGGAACATGTTATCCCATGAACAATGGCATAAGGGAAAAATTCATAGGGGCCATTGGGATTTCCTGGCTGTAGTAAGGTAAGGAGGTGTTACTGTAGGTCTGTTAATATAAATCTGTTTTATAGTCATAGGGGGAGAAAAAACAGAGAGACAAATGCAAATAGAGCCTTGCACCGGGGTGGGGGAGACTAGATTTAACCCTTTGAGTGCCAGAGAGGTATCCAATGCGTTGGATACCTCTCTGGTACTCAAAGGGTTAAATCTTCAGGGCATCTGTGCAAGGTGCCCCACAGCCTGACACATGGTCACATACATTCAACCCCTCAACTGCTGGAGAGGTTCCCTGTGCATTGCTGTGACCTCTCTGGGAAGTAAGGGGGTTAAAGCCCCTTTTTAACTTCATGGTAATATCTATTGTGTATAGTTTAGCCCATAGTGTGTCCGTTTCGGGGGGGGGGGGTCTCACACCGGACCTTATGCACAAAGAAAAAGTGAGGCAATTGTGGAGCAAACCATCCGCACCAAAGACAAACAATCATTCCCCAAATTCTAGTTGTTTTTATACAAATTAGCCCATTCCAGGGATAGGAACTCAGATCAGTGGTGTTATTGGTCCCTGAGGGGTTAATTGTCCCCTGTGTTCAGGGTCTGTGGTTATGTGTGTCCCATAGGGGTGATCAGGGAAATCCCAGCAGTCACACAGGTGTCCTAATCACCGGCTCAGTCCTGCAGAACATCGCACCTGTGCTAAACCTGGGGCGTGTCTGGGCTGAGCAGGTCTTACCTGGGACACGTCAGATATACATATACACGTCTGCCAGAACCTAAAGAAACTATGTATGTTTTCTATCCAACACATGAACCTCTATCTGAATCCACCCGCGGTTCCTCCTGTGATAACACAGCTATTCCCACAGTGAATAAGAGCTCATGTGACCAGACGTCCATTTTAATGCGCTGCACTCATTACATGTCCATTCTGCAGGACTGTACAGGAACCACTGCAGCCCCGCAGTGTGAATTATTAATTAGCGTCCCTCATTAAGATGATCTGTTCACTTTAACAAAGGGCGGAAGTGCTAGTGTACAGGATCAATATAAATGCTCAAACAGTATCAAATTCTGTTAATTTATAGCTATAAATACAATTGTGTTTGACTTGTGAACAATATTAGGAAGTGATTTTTTTAAGGAAGATTAGTAAAGTCACTGACAGTTTATAACCCTGATTCCAAGGCAGCCCTGCTGGACATGTATATCGTGTGCTCCCTGATATGGTCGTCTTACCTAAGACCTAAACTCATTCATGCCATTGGAATTGCTCTATTTAAGATGACCAACTATCCTATTAAATACAGGACACTTTATAAAAATGTAATTCTTCAGAATGTCACAGGAATTAGTGCAACCCTGCGGTGTGTTTTTTTAATAAGCACATTGCACTTAAAGGGGTATGTGGTCACCTTTCTATATGGGGTGTTGTTACCTGCACTTGGTAACTTGAATCTTTGTGCATTGTACCTGTTTCAGTGGGCAACCCTCCCTAGGTTTGGTTTATCCATTACAGAAGCCTACAGGACTCTTGTAGGAGGGCTGGTGGAGGCATAGTCTGATAGCCATCTTAGTGACGGGGAGCAGAGTGGCTGAGGCTTGTGTGAGGGCCCTATCAGTCCTGTTTTGCCTACAGACAGGTACACCTTCAGGTGTACACCACAGAAAAGTGTTACTATCACCCCCTGCCTGACCACAGCTGCTTCACAACCTCTTGATGTTATCAGAGAAGAGGGAAATCCAGTATGCAATGATAGAGGAGTAAGATTAGGGTATACCACACAGTAGTTATAATAGTCCCCCTCCCCAGTTGGTTGATGAGCCATCCTGGTAGTGTCCAATCAGTATTGACCTGCAGTCTGACTCAGGAAGGACAGAGTGATTCATGCAGGTACATACCTGTGAGTCCTGAGGACAGGTAATTAGATATTACAGTGCCTTCTCCTCTCTGGTGCATGTGTTCCCTATTGTTCTTTATCATTTGGTCTAGAGCAGGTCCTGGGAACCTGGGGCCCTCCACCTGTCATAGAACACACTTCCCATCATCCTCAGTTGTCTGTTGGCTGAACAGAGATGATTGGAGTTGAAGATCTCCCCAGCTGGAGGGCCTCAGGTTGCTTGACTTCACTCTGTAGTCTGCTGATTATTCTGTTGTTATATGGTTCTTATACAGCTCTCTGTGACATTGTATAAAGATATAGTAGTCACCCTAAAGGGCTGAGCCTGACTGATACAATGAAGGGAACTGGGACCACGAGGGGATTATCACATTAGGATCAATCAGTGTCTCAGGTCCACCCGAGTCCATGGGAGGAGATCCTGAAATCCCACACTGAGGATGACTTGTGCCGTGATGCAATTTGTATGGCAGCGTGCGGCCGCTCCAGTCACACCAGCAGGTCATGTGTTAAGGCAATCACTGGGGCTGATTTACAAAGCAAAAGAGGTGCAATTCTGGAGCAAACCAACTGCAACAAAGGGAACACACAAACATTCCTCAAAATACCAAATATCTCCTTGAATACTGAGATATCGCTAGCGTTCAAATGGTTGAAAGTCCCTTTTTTCAATACATTGGAGACCTATCTAACATTCAAGGGGTTAAAGGTCCCATTTAAATGAGTGATTTTGTTATGTGTTCCCTTTAGGGTAAGTTCACCCCTGTCCCTATAAATCAAGGGGTCTTATGACCAGTTCATAGTGCAGGACTGAGTGGGATTAGGTGGAACCCTGTGCTCTGCATGTCTTTATAACCATCCTGATATGGTGGAACCCTGCATGTCTTTATAACCGTCCTGATTGGGTGGAACCCTGTACTCTGCATGTCTTTATAACCGTCCTGATTGGGTAGAACCCTGCACTCTGCATGTCTTTATAACCGTCCTGATTGGGTGGAACCCTGCACTCTGCATGTCTTTATAACCGTCCTGATTGGGTAGAACCCTGCACTCTGCATGTCTTTATAACCGTCCTCATTGGGTGGAACCCTGCACTCTGCATGTCTTTATAACCATCCTGATATGGTGGAACCCTGCACTCTGCATGTCTTTATAACCGTCCTGATTGGGTAGAACCCTGCACTCTGCATGTCTTTATAACCATCCTGATATGGTGGAACCCTGCACTCTGCATGTCTTTATAACCGTCCTGATTGGGTAGAACCCTGCACTCTGCATGTCTTTATAACCGTCCTGATTGGGTGGAACCCTGCACTCTGCATGTCTTTATAACCGTCCTGATTGGGTGGAACCCTGCACTCTGCATGTCTTTATAACCGTCCTGATTGGGTGGAACCCTGCACTCTGCATGTCTTTATAACCGTCCTGATGGGGTGGAACCCTGCACTCTGCATGTCTTTATAACCGTCCTGATATGGTGGAACCCTGCACTCTGCATGTCTTTATAACCGTCCTGATGGGGTGGAACCCTGCACTCTGCATGTCTTTATAACCGTCCTGATATGGTGGAACCCTGCACTCTGCATGTCTTTATAACCGTCCTGATTGGGTGGAACCCTGTACTCTGCATGTCTTTATAACCGTCCTGATTGGGTGGAACCCTGCACTCTGCATGTCTTTATAACCGTCCTGATTGGGTGGAACCCTGCACTCTGCATGTCTTTATAACCGTCCTGATTGGGTGGAACCCTGCACTCTGCATGTCTTTATAACCGTCCTGATTGGGTGGAACCCTGCACTCTGCATGTCTTTATAACCGTCCTGATTGGGTGGAACCCTGCACTCTGCATGTCTTTATAACCGTCCTCATTGGGTGGAACCCTGCACTCTGCATGTCTTTATAACCATCCTGATTGGGTGGAACCCTGTACTCTGCATGTCTTTATAACCATCCTGAAATGGAGGAACCCTGCACTCTGCATGTCTTTATAACCGTCCTGATGGGGTGGAACCCTGCACTCTGCATGTCTTTATAATCTTCCTGATGGGGTGGAACCCTGCACTCTGCATGTCTTTATAACCGTCCTGATTGGGAGGAACCCTGCACTCTGCATGTCTTTATAACCGTCCTGATTGGGTGGAACCCTGCACTCTGCATGTCTTTATAACCGTCCTGATATGGTGGAACCCTGCACTCTGCATGCCTTTATAACCGTCCTGATGGGGTGGAACCCTGCACTCTGCATGTCTTTATAACTGTCCTGATATGGTGGAACCCTGCACTCTGCATGCCTTTATAACCGTCCTGATGGGGTGGAACCCTGCACTCTGCATGTCTTTATAACCGTCCTGATTGGGTGGAACCCTGCACTCTGCATGTCTTTATAACCGTCCTGATGGGGTGGAACCCTGTACTCTGCATGTCTTTATAACTGTCCTGATTGGGTGGAACCCTGTACTCTGCATGTCTTTATAACTGTCCTGATATGGTGGAACCCTGCACTCTGCATGTCTTTATAACCGTCCTGATGGGGTGGAACCCTGTACTCTGCATGTCTTTATAACTGTCCTGATTGGGTGGAACCCTGTACTCTGCATGTCTTTATAACCGTCCTGATTGGGTGGAACCCTGCACTCTGCATGTCTTTATAACCGTCCTGATATGGTGGAACCCTGCACTCTGCATGTCTTTATAACTGTCCTGATTGGGTGGAACCCTGTACTCTGCATGTCTTTATAACTGTCCTGATTGGGTGGAACCCTGCACTCTGCATGTCTTTATAACCGTCCTGATATGGTGGAACCCTGCACTCTGCATGTCTTTATAACCGTCCTGATTGGGTGGAACCCTGCACTCTGCATGTCTTTATAACTGTCCTGATTGGGTGGAACCCTGCACTCTGCATGTCTTTATAACTGTCCTGATTGGGTGGAACCCTGCACTCTGCATGTCTTTATAACCGTCCTGATTGGGTGGAACCCTGCACTCTGCATGTCTTTATAACCGTCCTGATTGGGTGGAACCCTGTACTCTGCATGTCTTTATAACTGTCCTGATTGGGTGGAACCCTGTACTCTGCATGTCTTTATAACCGTCCTGATTGGGTGGAACCCTGCACTCTGCATGTCTTTATAACCGTCCTGATGGGGTGGAACCCTGCACTCTGCATGTCTTTATAACCGTCCTGATTGGGTGGAACCCTGCACTCTGCATGTCTTTATAACCGTCCTGATATGGTGGAACCCTGCACTCTGCATGTCTTTATAACCGTCCTGATTGGGTGGAACCCTGCACTCTGCATGTCTTTATAACTGTCCTGATTGGGTGGAACCCTGCACTCTGCATGTCTTTATAACTGTCCTGATTGGGTGGAACCCTGCACTCTGCATGTCTTTATAACCGTCCTGATTGGGTGGAACCCTGCACTCTGCATGTCTTTATAACCGTCCTGATTGGGTGGAACCCTGTACTCTGCATGTCTTTATAACTGTCCTGATTGGGTGGAACCCTGTACTCTGCATGTCTTTATAACCGTCCTGATTGGGTGGAACCCTGCACTCTGCATGTCTTTATAACCGTCCTGATATGGTGGAACCCTGCACTCTGCATGTCTTTATAACCGTCCTGATATGGTGGAACCCTGCACTCTGCATGTCTTTATAACCGTCCTCATTGGGTGGAACCCTGCACTCTGCATGTCTTTATAACCATCCTGATTGGGTGGAACCCTGTACTCTGCATGTCTTTATAACCGTCCTGATGGGGTGGAACCCTGCACTCTGCATGTCTTTATAACCGTCCTGATATGGTGGAACCCTGCACTCTGCATGTCTTTATAACCATCCTGATTGGGTGGAACCCTGTACTCTGCATGTCTTTATAACCGTCCTGATGGGGTGGAACCCTGCACTCTGCATGTCTTTATAACCGTCCTGATATGGTGGAACCCTGCACTCTGCATGTCTTTATAACCGTCCTCATTGGGTGGAACCCTGCACTCTGCATGTCTTTATAACCATCCTGATTGGGTGGAACCCTGTACTCTGCATGTCTTTATAACCGTCCTGATGGGGTGGAACCCTGCACTCTGCATGTCTTTATAACCGTCCTGATTGGGTGGAACCCTGCACTCTGCATGTCTTTATAACCGTCCTGATGGGGTGGAACCCTGCACTCTGCATGTCTTTATAACCGTCCTGATTGGGTGGAACCCTGCACTCTGCATGTCTTTATAACCGTCCTGATTGGGTGGAACCCTGCACTCTGCATGTCTTTATAACCGTCCTGATTGGGTGGAACCCTGTACTCTGCATGTCTTTATAACCGTCCTGATGGGGTGGAACCCTGCACTCTGCATGTCTTTATAACCGTCCTGATTGGGTGGAACTCTGCACTCTGCATGTCTTTATAACCGTCCTGATGGGGTGGAACCCTGCACTCTGCATGTCTTTATAACCGTCCTGATTGGGTGGAACCCTGCACTCTGCATGTCTTTATAACCGTCCTGATGGGGTGGAACCCTGCACTCTGCATGTCTTTATAACCGTCCTGATGGGGTGGAACCCTGTACTCTGCATGTCTTTATAACCGTCCTGATGGGGTGGAACCCTGCACTCTGCATGTCTTTATAACCGTCCTGATGGGGTGGAACCCTGCACTCTGCATGTCTTTATAACCGTCCTGATTGGGTGGAACCCTGCACTCTGCATGTCTTTATAACCGTCCTGATGGGGTGGAACCCTGCACTCTGCATGTCTTTATAACCGTCCTGATGGGGTGGAACCCTGCACTCTGCATGTCTTTATAACCGTCCTGATGGGGTGGAACCCTGCACTCTGCATGTCTTTATAACCGTCCTGATGGGGTGGAACCCTGCACTCTGCATGTCTTTATAACCGTCCTGATGGGGTGGAACCCTGCACTCTGCATGTCTTTATAACCGTCCTGATGGGGTGGAACCCTGCACTCTGCATGTCTTTATAACCGTCCTGATTGGGTGGAACCCTGCACTCTGCATGTCTTTATAACCGTCCTGATTGGGTGGAACCCTGCACTCTGCATGTCTTTATAACCGTCCTGATTGGGTGGAACCCTGCACTCTGCATGTCTTTATAACCGTCCTGATTGGGTGGAACCCTGCACTCTGCATGTCTTTATAACTGTCCTGATTGGGTGGAACCCTGCACTCTGCATGTCTTTATAACCGTCCTGATATGGTGGAACGCTGCACTCTGCATGTCTTTATAACCGTCCTGATTGGGTGGAACCCTGCACTCTGCATGTCTTTATAACCGTCCTGATTGGGTGGAACCCTGCACTCTGCATGTCTTTATAACCGGCCTGATTGGGTGAAACCCTGCACTCTGCATGTCTTTATAACCGTCCTGATTGGGTGGAACCCTGCACTCTGCATGTCTTTATAACTGTCCTGATGGGGTGGAACCCTGCACTCTGCATGTCTTTATAACCGTCCTGATGGGGTGGAACCCTGCACTCTGCATGTCTTTATAACCGTCCTGATTGGGTGGAACCCTGCACTCTGCATGTCTTTATAACCGTCCTGATGGGGTGGAACCCTGCACTCTGCATGTCTTTATAACCGTCCTGATGGGGTGGAACCCTGCACTCTGCATGTCTTTATAACCGTCCTGATTGGGTGGAACCCTGTACTCTGCATGTCTTTATAACCGTCCTGATTGGGTGGAACCCTGCACTCTGCATGTCTTTATAACCGTCCTCATTGGGTGGAACCCTGCACTCTGCATGTCTTTATAACCGTCCTGATGGGGTGGAACCCTGCACTCTGCATGTCTTTATAACCGTCCTGATGGGGTGGAACCCTGCACTCTGCATGTCTTTATAACCGTCCTGATTGGGTGGAACCCTGTACTCTGCATGTCTTTATAACCGTCCTCATTGGGTGGAACCCTGCACTCTGCATGTCTTTATAACCGTCCTCATTGGGTGGAACCCTGCACTCTGCATGTCTTTATAACCGTCCTGATTGGGTGGAACCCTGCACTCTGCATGTCTTTATAACCGTCCTGATGGGGTGGAACCCTGCACTCTGCATGTCTTTATAACCGTCCTGATGGGGTGGAACCCTGCACTCTGCATGTCTTTATAACCGTCCTGATTGGGTGGAACCCTGCACTCTGCATGTCTTTATAACCGTCCTGATTGGGTGGAACCCTGCACTCTGCATGTCTTTATAACCGTCCTGATTGGGTGGAACCCTGCACTCTGCATGTCTTTATAACCGTCCTGATTGGGTGGAACCCTGCACTCTGCATGTCTTTATAACTGTCCTGATTGGGTGGAACCCTGCACTCTGCATGTCTTTATAACCGTCCTGATTGGGTGGAACCCTGCACTCTGCATGTCTTTATAACCGTCCTCATTGGGTGGAACCCTGTACTCTGCATGTCTTTATAACCGTCCTCATTGGGTGGAACCCTGCACTCTGCATGTCTTTATAACCGTCCTGATTGGGTGGAACCCTGCACTCTGCATGTCTTTATAACCGTCCTGATTGGGTAGAACCCTGCACTCTGCATGTCTTTATAACCGTCCTGATTGGGTGGAACCCTGTACTCTGCATGCCTTTATAACCATCCTGATGGGGTGGAACCCTGCACTCTGCATGCCTTTATAACCGTCCTGATATGGTGGAACCCTGCACTCTGCATGTCTTTATAACCGTCCTGATGGGGTGGAACCCTGCACTCTGCATGTCTTTATAACCGTCCTGATGGGGTGGAACCCTGCACTCTGCATGTCTTTATAACTGTCCTGATTGGGTGGAACCCTGCACTCTGCATGTCTTTATAACCGTCCTGATTGGGTGGAACCCTGCACTCTGCATGTCTTTATAACCGTCCTGATGGGGTGGAACCCTGCACTCTGCATGTCTTTATAACCGTCCTGATGGGGTGGAACCCTGCACTCTGCATGTCTTTATAACTGTCCTGATTGGGTGGAACCCTGCACTCTGCATGTCTTTATAACCATCCTGATTGGGTGGAACCCTGCACTCTGCATGTCTTTATAACCGTCCTGATTGGGTGGAACCCTGCACTCTGCATGTCTTTATAACCGTCCTGATGGGGTGGAACCCTGTACTCTGCATGTCTTTATAACTGTCCTGATATGGTGGAACCCTGCACTCTGCATGTCTTTATAACCGTCCTGATGGGGTGGAACCCTGCACTCTGCATGTCTTTATAACTGTCCTGATTGGGTGGAACCCTGCACTCTGCATGTCTTTATAACCGTCCTGATTGGGTGGAACCCTGCACTCTGCATGTCTTTATAACCGTCCTGATTGGGTGGAACCCTGCACTCTGCATGTCTTTATAACCGTCCTGATGGGGTGGAACCCTGCACTCTGCATGCCTTTATAACCGTCCTGATATGGTGGAACCCTGCACTCTGCATGTCTTTATAACCGTCCTGATGGGGTGGAACCCTGCACTCTGCATGTCTTTATAACCGTCCTGATGGGGTGGAACCCTGCACTCTGCATGTCTTTATAACTGTCCTGATTGGGTGGAACCCTGCACTCTGCATGTCTTTATAACCATCCTGATTGGGTGGAACCCTGCACTCTGCATGTCTTTATAACCGTCCTGATGGGGTGGAACCCTGCACTCTGCATGTCTTTATAACCGTCCTGATGGGGTGGAACCCTGCACTCTGCATGTCTTTATAACCGTCCTGATTGGGTGGAACCCTGCACTCTGCATGTCTTTATAACCGTCCTGATGGGGTGGAACCCTGCACTCTGCATGCCTTTATAACCGTCCTGATATGGTGGAACCCTGCACTCTGCATGTCTTTATAACCGTCCTGATGGGGTGGAACCCTGCACTCTGCATGTCTTTATAACCGTCCTGATGGGGTGGAACCCTGCACTCTGCATGTCTTTATAACTGTCCTGATTGGGTGGAACCCTGCACTCTGCATGTCTTTATAACCATCCTGATTGGGTGGAACCCTGCACTCTGCATGTCTTTATAACCGTCCTGATTGGGTGGAACCCTGCACTCTGCATGTCTTTATAACCGTCCTGATGGGGTGGAACCCTGCACTCTGCATGCCTTTATAACCGTCCTGATATGGTGGAACCCTGCACTCTGCATGTCTTTATAACCGTCCTGATGGGGTGGAACCCTGCACTCTGCATGTCTTTATAACCGTCCTGATGGGGTGGAACCCTGCACTCTGCATGTCTTTATAACTGTCCTGATTGGGTGGAACCCTGCACTCTGCATGTCTTTATAACCGTCCTGATTGGGTGGAACCCTGCACTCTGCATGTCTTTATAACCGTCCTGATGGGGTGGAACCCTGCACTCTGCATGTCTTTATAACCGTCCTGATGGGGTGAAACCCTGCACTCTGCATGTCTTTATAACCGTCCTGATGGGGTGAAACCCTGCACTCTGCATGTCTTTATAACTGTCCTGATTGGGTGGAAGGCTGCACTCTGCATGTCTTTATAACCGTCCTGATGGGGTGGAACCCTGCACTCTGCATGTCTTTATAACCGTCCTGATGGGGTGAAACCCTGCACTCTGCATGTCTTTATAACCGTCCTGATTTAAAGTACTTTGGGTGCCAGCGAGGTATCCAGTGAATGAAAACGCATTGTGTTGGATACCTCTCAGGTGGTCAGTGGGTTACAGGGATATGTGGTCACCTTACTTTAGGGTTTGCCTCAGACTTGCACCACATTTACTAAGGTTAGGTTCATGTTGGCGACTTCCCAGAATAGATATATCATTGTTTTCTATGGAGTAGTTCACACGGTTACTGCAAGTCGCCCCCATGTGATCTCGCCCTTAGTGCATGTCTCAGTAATTAAAGAGCAGTGACTGATCTAATGGTTACCCACCTGTCATCAAGCTGGTATATCACAAAATTATATATATTTGGCTGGCATGGCAAGTACAAAGGAGACGGGATGAAGTGCCATGTGGGGGGGGGTAAACAGGCCAAGCGCAGTTTGTGTCACAATCTACTTTCTGATAAAAAGCCCCCACAGAGTAACCCCTTTCAATCCCAGTGGTACACTAAAACTGGATTAAATGTGTTAGAAAGGGACGGCTGCGCCAAGAGTTTACCCGCCAGAGAAGTGGCCGTGACAGTGTCCATGTTAACGCTGCGGGCTGAGTTGCCAAGACTTGAACTCTTGGTAAAGAACACTATGAACTCGCCCTCGTGTCGTACGGGACTGTTCACTCTGCTGAAAAGTGCAGCACATGAGGCAAGGAAACGCGTCTCGCTGCAACTTTTGGTCCAACAATGCTTATTGCAAGTACAAGCAATTTGTATTGATTTCAGTAGTATTATACCAAATATCACAGGTTAAGGGGAGTACCATGCAATGCTGAGGCTGTATTGCAATGTGTTGGGTACCTTTCTTGCCTCAAAGGGTTAAATCAGCGAGGCCTTTGTACTAAGAAAACATGGTGCCGTTCTAGAGAAAACACATTTGTATTCATTTAAATAGGACTTTAACCCTTTGAATGCTAAAGGTCTCCATCACATATGAATGAGAACTCTGGAATTTTTATTTTTTTTCCCCTACAGTGCAGTTAGTTTGGCCCAAAACGTCTATACTCATGACTTTATACATATGACCCGGTGTCGTGTATCTTTTGTCCTCGCCTGCCTCTGCTAGATTGGAAGCTCCCTGGGACAGTGGAGAGAGGAGATCAGCAAACGATGTGATGATATACAAACTGCTCTGGTTCTCCATTAGTCTCACCACAGTCCCATTATACTGGGGCACCCACAGCTCTATGTAATAAAACCGCTCATTAGTCTGCTCTGTCCTCAGCACCCCTCCTTACTGCCCGCTAAGACTTCTAATCTCGCTGATCTCCCGGGTAATGGAGCGTGCCCTCTCTGCCTTACAGGACCCCCGTCACCCACAGGTTTGGCATTAATGTCCCTCTGTGATGGATGGGACCTGACCATGTGATTGGGGGTTTGTGATGTCACTTTCTCCACTCTAGCAGAGAGCATTTCTAATACATTTCTGTATTAAAGCAACACTGACACCTAATAATAACCCCCTTACCTTAATGGGCATCTATCAGGTAAATAGTGCCTTGTCAGCAGATCTGCTCCCCTGAAACATCTGAAAAGAGTCCCCGGATGCACCCCTGATGGTCTCCTGAGATGAGACGCAACTGGGAAACATGTCTCCCAGTTCAGTCTCTGTCCTGCACGATCCAGGTCCCCATAAACTGTCTGTACGTGTTGTGGGGGCTGCATTCACCATGCACTATTTGTAGTTAAGAGTCCGGTATTTCTGGGTTACATTCCAGCGAAGGGGATCGGTTGCTGAATCCCCACTGAACAGCTGATAGGAGTGTTGGACCCGCTTTGCGCTAATCTGCTCCTATAGGAGTTGCCACGGCAGCAGACTTAGGAAAAAGTGATAATCTAACTTTCTGAAAATCCTAATGGCCCCATACAAATCCATTTTGTGTGGCCGGGCTCTCCATAGCTAATGTATAATTAGTGCAAGCACACTTTGTAGACCGTTCCAATGAAGTAGTTCTTTTTAAATATCACTATCAGGGACGGTGTACAGATTTTTGCCACCCTAGGCAAAACCTAATTTTGCCGCCCCTTGTGCCCCGCCCCTGTACATGTATGAGTATCAGTGTGTTTGTGTGTACCCTATAGATGTATAAGTGTCAAAGTATGTATGTTCCCTGTCAGTGTGTCCCCTATAATTGTATTTGTGCATCAGTGTGTGTTCCCTATGTGTGTGTTTAAGTGTGTCAATGTGTGTGTCTCTGTAGGGGTATCGATGTGTAAGTGTGTGTGTGCTTCTCTATATGTGTGTCAGTGTGTCAGTGTGTGTGTTCTCTATATATGTATGTGTGTCAGTGTGTGTACTTATCTCTATGTGTATCAGTGTGTACTTATCTCTATGTGTGTCAGTGTGTGTACTTATCTCTATGTGTATCAGTGTCAGCGTGTGTACTTATCTCCATGTGTATCAGTGTGTGTACTTATCTCTATGTGTATCAGTGTGTGTACTTATCTCTATGTGTATCAGTGTCAGTGTGTGTACTTATCTCCATGTGTATCAGTGTGTGTACTTATCTCTATGTGTATCAGTGTCAGTGTGTGTACTTATCACTATGTGTATCAGTGTCAGCAGATTTTGAACCGAAACGTTGAGTAATACATCGCTCTAATTCTGCATTTTAAAAGTGATTATTATTTTATTTCAGTATGTATATGTGCGTACTTCTAAAATGGATAAAATATCCATGCAATAAAAGGAAAGAGGAGGCTTTCTAGGTGCTCGCTCTTTTCACAGTGAGTGCCTCTCTCTCGCTTTAGTTTCTTCACACAGCAGCCCCCAAGGTGCATGCAGAATAGCACATTCCCTTTAGTGTATATACCCCCTTCACACCTGCTTGAGTTGTTCATCCTCATTCGTTCCACTGTCCCTTTAAATCTTACAGGCTCTTACGGTTTGTAAATCATTATACATATATAGATATATATTTATTGTCAGGATCCTCCCCTATGAATATGTTCTGAATTGTGTCTTTTGTAATGAATTTGGTGCATTGTCCAGTCTCTCTATTTTGTTCACAAAATGACATTTTGTCCATTTTCTCAAATTATTGAGAAAACACAAGAACTGACAATAAAAATGGCCAAATCTTCCATTTTATTCCCTCAAATGCAATAGAGAAGTACATTAGGGAGCTTTGAGAGGTGTTGTGGAGCTGTCTAGCACTTAAGGGGTTAAAAGCCTCAACTGGCACAATGGGGATTTTGGGAAGGTCTAGTGTCCCCTGTGCTGCTGATCGTTTGTCCCAAATTTGGTCCAATATGAGTCTGATCTAATAAGAACTGAAGCAAACCAATTTCACCAGAGGGGACACAGAAATGTATGGTTTGAGAGATAAAACTTATATCGTTCTTAATGTTTTTTTAATGCCTACAAAATAAAATAAAGATAAAACGATGTATTACTATCCCTTTAACATCTACTATAGTGCATCAGCTTAAATACGGGCATTACTAACCCTTTAAAGAATGAAGTCCCATCTGAGATTGACACAAACCAGGACAAAAGTATCAAAGGGTCTCTAAAAGGCTCTATTTAGTACATTATTATGAGTGGGATTGCCCGGGCTGTATGTAATATTTATGTATTTTAATATTAATATATTTTTTTATCATGTCTCTAATTCTTGCTGTACTTTTGACTCCTTCTGTCTCTAAAGGTCACTTGGATTTTCTGGGAGGTCACTTGATGCCTCATGAGTCACTAACTTTACATTTGTAACTATTTTGTTTTGTAATGAGTCTCAGATCAGTCAGTATAACATTTGTAACCTATTTGTGAGTTAGTGACATGTTGATAGATGTGCCCACAAGTGTCTGTTGCTGAACATGTATAGGAAATAAAGTTTATTTTATCTCTCATATAGCTTTATTGCCACACATCGACCGCACAGCAGTCAATACTACAAAACAGCTGCATCATCTGACTCCGCCCTTCTCGTAATCATGTGACCTTCTAATGGTAAGTTATGAGCTGTTTGTATAGCTATCTGCATCGCACACTCCTCTGGCACTCATACCTCCCAAGTGTCCCTCTTTAGGAGGGACAGTCCCTCTTTTAGACGCAAATCCCTCTGTCCCTCTTTCCCACCCTGATGTCCCTCTTTTTAGGAGATCAGATTGTTGGGTATATATATAAATGTATCACATTGCTCTACAGCAATAAAACTCACATTAATGTTTGTTTAAATGTCAGTATATGTGTTTATAAATTAATCTGTGTAAATAAAATACTTTGGTCTTGTTATAAGTCATTTATTAGGTTACACAAGTTTGTATAAATAGGTCATGAAATAGTCTAAAAATTCCTGGTAATGCCCCGCCCACCAGCCCCGCCCCCAGCAACACCCCCTAAAACACAAGTGTCCCTCTTTGGCAATTTAAAATGTTGGGAGGTATGGGCACTTATGAGTTAATGTTTATGTGACCCTTTGTGCTCTGTGTACGTAGACAGCATAGGAAGATCCTCAGTGGGATGAAGTTGTATTTTGTTGTGCAGGTCACTGGTTAAATAATGAGACACTTGTTAAAATGGGCAACAAGGTGATAAATGGCAGAGAGATTCCAGTGTCCTGCCAGCCCCTATATGTTACCAAGTGAGACTGGCGCATGTGACGGGTTCCCGTGTTGGTGGTACTGTCTAGAATGTGGCAGCCACATGTTACCGTCACTGTAGAGCAGGCCAGCAATCCCTTTCCCACGTTCCTGTCCTAGCCCGGTGCTGGGAGGAGGAGGCCTGGTTCTGTTTTACAGTAAACTGATTTGGTGACCCTTTCACCTACAAAACATCTCATTTCTCCATATCAGACCCTGATTCCCACCATAGACAGGAGGGACAAGGGGCGGGGAGCTGTCGACTTGGGAGACCCGTGTACTAAGGAAAACTGGGGCAGTTCTGGAGCAGATCAGCTGATGGACATTCCCAAAACATCCTCTTATTTAGGTGCTATTTTTAACCCCTCGAATGCAGAAGAGCTCCCCAGTGCATTGCTTTGTAATGAATTGGAGACCTTACTAGCTTTCAATGGGTTAGATATCCGATTTAAATCCATGGTCATTTTTGTTTGTCCCTAGTGGTGCAGTTGGTTTGATCCCAAATTTAGTCATCAGACTAAGAGTTGGATAGGAAACTAAAGTCTCTGATTTTGGCTAAAGAACGAAGGGCAGGTGATTTTTAATGCAATATAAAGCAAGGAGTAACTCTGCAAAGAGAGACAGATGGATAGAGATCATAGAGAGAGTGATGGAGACCAGACAGAGACACCAAATAGAGATAAATGGTGAGACATGGATATAGAGATGGATGGACAGACATGAAAGGAAAGAGAGACATAAATTGAGAGACAGATAAATGGATACATACATCAGCTGCTGCTGGAAATGTCATATATAGGAAACTCTATAATCATTGTCCCTGGCTCGTTACTCTCTGTAAACACCCTTCTCCCATATGCGTGAGTCTCTGTAATTAAACATTACTAATTACACATAAATTAAAAAAGTCAGTGTAATTTAAGGACTGTATACCAACCTCTTTACTGCCTCTTCTGCCCATCTTTAGAAGCCAGTGCCTGATTAGCCTGTTGACCAGCCAAGGCTGATGGTTGTTTTAGTACAACAACCCAAACTGGGTGATGTCTGATCTATACAAGCAGGCTAATTCACGGTATAGTTTGAGCCTGCAGACGGCTCTGTAACACCTTATTAGGGACGTTTGCCTGGAAGACTTCAGTAGATGGCAAGCTTAATGTGGAAGTCTATAGGATCTACCTGATTGCAAGCTCTGTGGGGCAGTCAGCAGGAAAGTGAGTGCTTAACTTGACTGTATGGTGTGTACATAAAGTCTGTATAAATGTGTGTGTACTGTGCAGGGATGGGCACCTGAGGCCCTCCAGCTTCCTCCCGACTATAACTGTTGCCTGGTAGGGATGAGGGGGGATTATGGACCAAAAGCAGCTGGGGCCCTCGCGTCCCAAGAATTAGCAAAGCTTTCTGCTTATGGGACTGTTCACACAGGTGACTATTTCCTCATGTACTGGAGTCCCAATGCATCATACAACATCTTCCCTGTGTTCAGCTGGGAGCACAGCAGACAAGCGTTAGAGATGACTTCATGTCGGCTTATGGGGCTGCTTTACAGATTGCTCACAAGGGTGACTGAATCGCTGAGCAACTGTCCAATCAATAGAGACCCATGTGAGCATCAACCAGTCATGTTAGGCTGATGTCCTTGTGTACTGCCCATCACTCACACCTACTTGACTCCACCCATCAACTGCATCACTGAGGTGGAAGCCAGGACCATCAAAGGTGTTTTGTATCAGCAAGTTGCTCAGCGCCACAATATAGTACCACCAGGTCGCCAGCTGGCCTTCCTTAAAGCTTTGATGTCCATCACAGTAACAAGTGAAGCTTGGAGGTGGGACTTCACAAATGCTGTCATTTTGTGTAGGCTTAACAGGAGCCGCCAGCACTGTATGAAGAAAAGGGGGCTTAGCCCTGAAAGAGGGCGGGCAGTCGGAGGAATGGCAGGAAATGGATGGGGGTTACCAGAGAACTCACTATTTAGTTAAGGACCAAAGAAAGAGAGATCCTTAAACACCTGCCCTCTTAGGGGGGACAGGAGAATCGGAGATGAGTTACTACTCTAGAGAACACCATGCGCAATTCTGGAGCAAACCAACTGAACCATACTGGGAAACAAAACATCCCATCGATCTAAATGGAATATTTATTCAGTTGAATGCTAAGCAATGCGTCGGAGACCTCTCTAGAATATAAGATGTTGAAAGGCTCTATTTAAATGTATGGGAATTGTGAGATGAATCATTTGTCCCCTATGGTGCATTTGGTTTGCCCCAGAATCTCTCCTATGCGCAAGGCCCCAAGGATGATCAGATGAACCTCTGATACAAGCGCACACCCCCCTCTTAATGTGCTTGGGGTCTTCCATTCACTTTCTAAAAGGAACCTGTGACCCCACCGCAGTCTGTAGAATAATGCAGATTTCTCATGTAAAGCAATGGGAATGGAGGGGTGTAGGGGGTGACTGCACCCTCCCTCCGATGCACTTAACATTCTTAAGCAGACGATTAAACCACATCTCCCTGAGACATGTTAATAATAGCGCTGGAACCTCACAAACATCATTTAAGCTGTCGGGAAGGACTTGATTTATTTGCGGGGCCGGCTGACGGTGAGACCGCTGGTGGAGAGCAGTGTGGGGA
This sequence comes from Rhinophrynus dorsalis, assembly GCA_037306005.1. Lineage (NCBI taxonomy): Eukaryota > Metazoa > Chordata > Amphibia > Anura > Rhinophrynidae > Rhinophrynus > Rhinophrynus dorsalis. Next base: position 3,066,749 of record CM074726.1, read on the forward strand.
GATATGACAGCGTGTCTCCCTAATGACTTTTTAAAACGCCTTAATTTGCTAAATTGACCAAACCGTTTGGCGACAGGAGCTGTGGAAGTGACAAGTAATAAAGGGAGGAAAAGAGTTGTGAAATAATAGGTAGAAGCTCATTTCTGGACATGGGAAAGTAGAAAGCTGAAAGAATGTATTCGGGGAAGGGACAGCTGGTCAATCACAAGCAATTAGCGTGTAAGGAAATGGCCAAGTTATTCCTGAGCAGTTTAATGTGTCTCCTCTCTCGTGCAGAGAACTCTCCTGCCAGCCCCATAAAACAGTATTAACCTTGGAACAGCCAGAAGGGCCTACAACGCATTGCTCTGAATCCTACAGCACCTGCATTATATGTGCACCCACCTACACCGGCACCAAGGACTTTTACCTTACGGCTTTCTAAATCCGCACCCCCGCGTACCTTTTGATAAATATTAAGTAATTGCTAATATATAAAAGGGGACCCTATCGCCTAAAAACAACTTTAAACAGCTTTCAAAATCCACTATATGTGGTACTGGCCATTTTGTATATAGAAAACTAGTTTTGAATGAATTAGATTTATAGGTGATGCTAATGGAGTTGTGCCGTGCAGGCACTTCCTGTGTTAGCTCTACATGAGCCCTCCCCGCTCACTGACACTCTGACATACATGAAGGGTCTGGATCTGCCCTGAAGATTCCAGTTCTGAGTTAACCCTTTGAGTGCCGGAGGGGTACGCAACGCATTGCAAAGCAATGCGTTGCGTACCCCTCCGGCACTCAAAGGGTTAATTACATGGGCTCCGGGGACAGAAGATTGATTCTCCAATTGGAGAGTTTCCTGATAACCCCTCCCACTTCCTCCACATTCCACCCATTTTTAGGGCAAACTTCAGTTTTCCTCCGTCCAATCTTGCCCACTCCTGTTAAGCCTCGCCCTCAATTTGCAGCCAGTCATGTCGTTTGGCCACCTCTACCACCAGCCCTAATTTTTTAATTTCTCCAGGGGCTAAAGACCCCAAAGTTCCCAGGTACGCACAGTTTTTTTACGGTAACCTTTGGAGTTAAAATTGGCATTAATAACACCATGGACTGAGAGATAGCTAATATTTATATGTATAAAATTCTGTTTCTGGTTCACTGTCCGCCCAATCCTGGGACAGTGAAGATCGGTGGCACGCAGCAAATCAATTATAAAGATGTAAGGGTGGATTTTATTCCAAATGTTATTTTATTCCAAAAGTAACATCAATACCTAAAAATGATTCCTTTAACTGCATGGATTTCACAGCAGCAACCATAAAAATAACTTTCTTTATGTTAGATTCCTAATATGTAAATCTATGCCTGCTTTTTTCATTCTTGTGTGGGCTGCCCTATTCAGACACCATTTGGTTAATTGTTTGTTTTTTATATTGAGAGATGAGCTAATACAGTTAACCCTTTAAGTGCCAATGGGGTATGCAACACATTTCTCTGCCATATATTGCATACCCCTCTGTCACTCAAAGGGTTAATGTACTGATATTCTAACCCTCTTCTATTTATTTAGACAGACTGTTACCTTATAGGGCATTTACAGGCGATACAGCGCTATCACCTCTGACACACACCTACCATGACGGCTATGGTAATGAGAGTCGGGGAGGCCTAGAAATGGCCGCCCCCATAAACTATATGAAAGACTGGATTTTAGGCCTCAGAAACCAAACAGAGAAGTTTTACAGAGTCTTCATGAAGTACAGGGGATTTAACTGTATAGATGTCCTGGTCATTCCTAGGTGTTACTGTTACCTTAAGTCAGATTTCTTTAAGTGGTTAATAAATAGTTAAAAGGGGTGTTGGGGTTAACAAATGTATTATAACTCTTATAAAAAAAAATCTACTTAAAACATTTTGAATAAACAGTTACCCTGAATGGCTCACACACATTGCACCAGATCCAGTCCTTTATCCTAAATTAGGTTCCTCGTTTACAGGGAATTATATAAAATGGCGTCTGACACAGAGGGTCATATTCACAAAACAAAATGATACAATTCTGGGACAAACCAGCTTCATCATAAAAGTTCAGGTTGATGTAACCCTTTGAGTGCCAGAAAGCCAAGACATTGCAATGCAGTACGTTGCACACCTCTCTGTCATTCACAGGGTTAAATGCGGCTTTTAACAACTTAAATAGTAGAGATGTGACCTGTGCATTTGACACGCAAAATAGTCTGTTTTTAAATGGGGTTTGTTACACATGAAGTGCTGGAGAAATCTTCCAACACATTGCAAAGCGGTATATTAGAAAACAGTCTTGTACTCAAGGGGTTAAACCCCTTTTATGTCAATGGAAATTTTGTGAACTTGTCTTTGTTCCCTATAGTGCAGTTGGATAACCCCTGAAAATTCCCCATTTGTAGTTTTCTACATAATGCCTAGCCTCTTCTAGAAGCAGGTTTAGTGCAGTCCCAGTGAAGCAGAGAGCCTGGTCTTACAAGGTCATACTCCGTCTTGACCTCTCCCCAGTTACTTACTGATTTTTACATGGTTAACGACATAGACGTGATTTGCAGGTAATTCTGCTGATTTATATCAATCTGCAGCAACACAAAAAAAGTCCCATCTCGCTCCCTCCCACCGAGCCTGTAATTGCAGCCCGGACTGCCAGATGTCTGCCGGTAATTGCGCAAGGGACCAGCTGTTGCATATAAGAGAAGGGGGTGGGGGACAGTGCAGCCCAAAACCATGACTTGGAGCTGGACTGTCCCCCTGTATGACAGGGTGCTGGGACTGTCTGTCAATCCATATATAGATCCGGCCTAGAGGTCAAAATATTACAGCTTGGGCTGCATAATTATTACTAAAATTTCCTCAATTAAAATGGTGCTTTCATTACATGTTAACGATCACAAACGTTTCTATTATGGAAAAAAACACATATTATAGGGGTTTTCCTTCCGAGTATAATAAGGGTGCACATACTACTGTAAGATGCTGTATTCCATAGATATTACAGCTCAAACTGTCACAGAGTGATGAGGCAGTTACTGTCACATGGAGAAATGCAGCCGGTGACTCACCTCTCCCATAGAATACAATAGGATAACTGCGTGAACACCAGGTGGCATTGGTAATATAAAGAAAGAGAAAAAGAAAAGTTTAAACTGTAATTACTTTAAACCAAAGCATCTCTCCTTGCTTCGCTCAGCAGGAAAAATCCTACAATACATTATGTTGCCACATATTTAAGGCTTACTATACCTTTTATATGGTGTTAGTACATGGCTGTGGAGCCTGCCAAATTGTGTTATTGTAAACTATGGGCTGTATTGAGAAGGTAAAAATGGAGTAATTTCAGGCTAAACCAATTTCACTGCAGGGGAAAAAAAAACCTCCCACATTTCCAATTGAATGTAAGGGAGGTCTCACATTGAAGGGGGCTAACTCTTTGTGTGCCATGGAGGTGAGATAGCTCAGTGGTAAATGCCATGACTTCAGAGCCTGCTTTAAACCTCAAGGCTGCAGGTTTGATTCCCGGCGCTTGTCAGCCCTTCATCTTTGAATAAATGAGCACCATTGATTGGGTAATAATAGCCTCTATAATTCAGCTGCTGATTGGTTAATTCTGAGAGCGTGCGCTAAGCTTTGAGTCGAACTGGGAGAAACACTCTGTATAAATACTAGTTATTATTATTGTTATTATCGTCACATTGCAATGCAAAGTGTTGGATACATTTCTGGCACTCAGAGGGTTAAAGGCCCCTTTTAAATGAATGGTGTTTTGGGGAATATTTATGTTCCTCTTATGGTGCATTAGGCTTACTCCAAAATTGTTCCACTTATCTGTACGTGTATGGCATTAAGTGTCATTGTGATTGAAAGGACACGTCTATTTACATCATGAAGGGCCCCTCTTTCCCCATGACAGATGTCTCTCCTCTCCCACCCCTGCATTTACATACAATAAATAAATCCTAAGTTTATTTTGACAAGTTACATCATTTTGTCCTAACATTCCCACGAAATCTCCTTATGTTTCCTATACTTGACGTTGGCCATATTGGGAAGCCCCACGTTCCTGTTTCCTCTACTGATTCCTCCTGATCTATTTGGGATACATCACCGGGGACTGTACTGAGGACAGAAATGGAGAAATTGTAGGTCAAAGCAACCTATCAATAGCGACATTTGGGGCGACTTATAAAAAGTATTCTTTTCTGCGTGTTTGTCATTAACACTTTGAGTGCCAGAGGGGTAGCAACACATTGCTTTGGCACTCAAAGAGTTAAAATATGACTAATGCATGTAAAGTCAGGTATTATTTATAAATAAGCAACTGCAGCTTTTTAAATAAGGTGTATATCGCTACTCTGTCAATAGATTTCCACTACTTAAAGGGATAGTAATAGACATTTGTAAAATAATGTAATAGCCCCCAGGTTCATCTCTCAAACATTTATGGTTTGAGAGATAACCTAAGGCAAAGTTCCCCCTCCCTCCCCCTTCCCTGAAGTCAGCGTTGTATTGACTGCAGGGATATCCAATCTTATTTTCATCAGGTGGCTCTGCAGCAGAGCCGTGATCGCGTTAGTGAAAAATAATTATTTCACTGAAACGGTCTTCTACGTGTGTTTGGTTTGTGCTTGGTTTGCAATCACATGTAGAAGACCGTTTCAGTAAAATAATTCTTTGTCACTAACGCGATCTCCGCTCTGCTGCAGAGCCGCATGATGAAAATAAGACCGGATATCCCTGCAGTCAGTACAACGCTGACTTTAGGGAAGGGGGAGGGAGGGAGGAACTTTGCCTTCGGTTATCTCTCAAACCATAAAAGTTTGAAAGATGAACCTGGGGACTATTAAATTATTTTACAAATGTCTACAATATGGGGGATAATAATAAAGTATTACTATCCCTTTAATTTTTAAAAACATGTTAAACCCAGTGTTAAAATTCTGGTGAATATTGTCACAAAATTGTCTTAATTTGCAGCTTTATTTTATAAGTTTGCTGCACCAGAATACACAGTCAGACTAACTCCATGTGAAGTGTACTAGGTCACATTAGGACCTCAACAACTGTCCTAACATATTTTGTAATTACCAATATTAATTTATTCGTTTATTGAGACCTTTTACATCACATTTCGCTTGACACCACTTTTATAAATCTCCCCCAATATTCCCCAAATTATCAATGATTTAAAAGAAGTTTTTAACCCCTCTAATGCTTTATTGTGAACCGGAAACATCACTAACATTGAAGGTGTTAATATGAGGAATGTTTATTTGATCCGTACATCACAGTTGGATCGTCCAATAATTATTTCACTTTTCTATTGTAAATACGGCTCCTGTGTCTATCAAGTCTCGGACGAAACAAAAACAAATATTAATCTATACAATCGATTTGTCGGAAGTTTATTTTCTATTCCTTAAGTAAGATTTGCTGTAGCTCCTTTGAAAAACATTTGATATATCCAAATATATAACATGGGGAATGATTTTCCTGGTCCAACTATCAATGTGGAATTCCAAGGTTTCAGCCATGTTCCTCATTTTCTTCAAAATTTCGGAGCATTTGAATAACTGCGTTCAATGGAGAAGAGCCGTTCTGTCACAATAAGAGCATGATTTACTGCCCTTTGTAAACTTGGGGTGTCAGACGGCATTCTGAAAGGTAGATTTTTGAAATTAATTTGTTATTACAGTTGAAAGTGTTCTGTTGGGGTGTTTTGTTCTTTACGTTAACAGTGCTCTCTAGTGGCCAGATTTCAGGTAGTTATGCATTCTATGGGAGAGGTGAGTCACTGATAGTCTTTTAGAATGTGATAGTAACAGCTGAGTTACTTCCTGTTAGTGTGAACCTTCAGGAAGTAAGCACTCTGGATCTGAACAGATAACTTTTAAGGTAAACAACTGCCAGCACTGAAAGTTCCTTTGTTTTACTTTGCAGGAAAAGCCCTATAGCATTATAGGTTTTCATAAAAAAAAGATTATTACTCCCGTATGGGTGTAGAATCTCCATTTAAATCAGTGATTGTGTGCGTGGGGATTTATTCGCCCCCTGTGGTGCTGTTGGTTTCCTCCGTCATTGCAGCGGTTCTTAGTCAATCAGCTTCACAATCTCTGTCAGAGGCTTTGTAAATGAAAATATACAAATAACAGTGTATTTCTTCTGCCTTTCCCCTAATAAGTCCTCCAGCTCCTCACACCCCAGCTGATGGCTCACAGCCTCCATAAGAAGAGGCCTCTTTGATTTGGTGACACAACACCCCTTTTAAAGTTGCATTTGCCTGAGTGTTTATGCCTGGAATGTAAACGGTATTAGTGAGAGTTTATTTTATTGTGAATTAAGTGTCAATAAGGATTTGACCCCATCAGGGCTGATATTAGGGGGATTTGTCCGTGGGACAGAATCCAGGTTGGAGCCGGCAGGAGTCGCCTTATGTGGACCTCTTTGTGTAATGACGTCGGACCACATGGTTTGACGATGACAAGGCTCGGGCCTACGTCTGACCGGAGTGTGCATTAGGGTACATTGTAGGTCCTGGGATAAATGGACTTCAACAAATGTGATTCTATGGATCCTGTGTTCAAATGATAAGCTGATTAATTGTGGTGTAAACCAGCTGCTTCATAGGGAACACATACAATTTGTTTAAATAGCACGTTCAACCCCTTAAATGTAAGAGATTCTACTACTCATTTCAGAGGGGCTTTTAACTTCCTGAATTCAAAAGGTCAAAAGTCACATCAATATCAGTTGGAATTTTTATTTGTCCCCTATGGTTAAATTGGTTTGCCCCACAATTTCTCTTTTTTTCTTTTGAACATAGGTCCCTATGGCAGGAACTAAATAGTCTGATACCATTCCTGGATTTAGGAAGTGCACTAAGGTGTGATAAAGAGGAGATAACTTCTCCTGTGTGATAAACTCTCCAGTTCCTATGTTATTCTATGGGAGAGATTTAGTTATAGACTACAGGAGAGATGTACTAAGGTGTGATAAAGAGGAGATAACTTCTCCAGTGAGATAAACTCTCCAGTTCCTATGTTATTCTATGGGAGAGATTTAGTTATAGACTACAGGGGAGATGTACTAAGGTGTGATAAAGAGGAGATAACTTCTCCAGTGAGATAAACTCTCCAGTTCCTATGTTATTCTATGGGAGAGATTTAGTTATAGACTACATGGGAGATGTATTAAGGTGTGATAAAGAGGAGATAACTTCTCCAGTGAGATAAACTCTCCAGTTCCTATGTTATTCTATGGGAGAGATTTAGTTATAGACTACATGGGAGATGTATTAAGGTGTGATAAAGAGGAGATAACTTCTCCAGTGAGATAAACTCTCCAGTCCCTATGTTATTCTATGGGAGAGATTTAGTTATAGACTACATGGGAGATGTATTAAGGTGTGATAAAGAGGAGATAACTTCTCCAGTGAGAGAAACTCTCCAGTCCCTATGTTATTCTATGGGAGAGATTTAGTTATAGACTACATGGGAGATGTATTAAGGTGTGATAAAGAGGAGATAACTTCTCCAGTGAGAGAAACTCTCCAGTCCCTATGTTATTCTATGGGAGAGATTTAGTTATAGACTACAGGGGAGATGTACTAAGGTGTGATAAAGAGGCGATAACTTCTCCAGTGAGATAAACTCTCCAGTTCCTATGTTATTCTATGGGAGAGATTTAGTTATAGACTACAGGGGAGATGTACTAAGGTGTGATAAAGAGGAGATAACTTCTCCAGTGAGATAAACTCTCCAGTCCCTATGTTATTCTATGGGAGAGATTTAGTTATAGACTACAGGGGAGATGTACTAAGGTGTGATAAAGAGGAGATAACTTCTCCAGTGAGATAAACTCTCCAGTTCCTATGTTATTCTATGGGAGAGATTTAGTTATAGACTACAGGGGAGATGTACTAAGGTGTGATAAAGAGGAGATAACTTCTCCAGTGAGATAAACTCTCCAGTTCCTATGTTATTCTATGGGAGAGATTTAGTTATAGACTACAGGGGAGATGTACTAAGGTGTGATAAAGAGGAGATAACTTCTCCAGTGAGATAAACTCTCCAGTCCCTATGTTATTCTATGGGAGAAATTTAGTTATAGACTACAGGGGAGATGTACTAAGGTGTGATAAAGAGGAGATAACTTCTCCAGTGAGATAAACTCTCTAGTTCCTATGTTATTCTATGGGAGAGATTTAGTTATAGACTACAGGGCAGATGTACTAAGGTGTGATAAAGAGGAGATAACTTCTCCAGTGAGATAAACTCTCTAGTTCCTATGTTATTCTATGGGAGAGATTTAGTTATAGACTACAGGGCAGATGTACTAAGGTGTGATAAAGAGGAGATAACTTCTCCAGTGAGATAAACTCTCCAGTCCCTATGTTATTCTATGGGAGAGATTTAGTTATAGACTACAGGGGAGATGTACTAAGGTGTGATAAAGAGAGAGAGACCTGAGTGTATTGGCACTATACAATAACAAATGAATTGGATGGTTTATCACACAGGATCTCCCTTTTATCACACATAGACCTGTGGGTACACGGATATTATACCACAGATAGTTACAATGAGAATTATTGTTTTTAAAGATAATATATTTTCTTCCACTTGGTGATACCCTTTTAGCAGCACAGATGGGCCAGTCAGCATCAGTGAACTAGTGATTAACCCCTCAGGTGTGAATTGGGTTTACATACACTTAAATCCATGTTCTCTATATGGGTCCCAAGGACTAAAACCAATTCTGTGATCTGCCCTTTGGAGGTGTCAATTCATGCTTTGTCAGGACTCCCTTCCCATGTTGGCATTAAGTGATGGTACAGTTTTGTCTGGATGCTCTCAGAGTTAACAAACCTGTCTTGTGTTTAGAATGGCTGGGTACTCGTTTCCATAAATAGCTTTAGATTGTCACTCATTACAAGCTGCCAAATGTTCCTGGCCGTTAGTATTTTCTGTGTCTTTTGGAGAAGCTGTCTGGTTCTTTCAGCCTCAGGAGGAGCATGTCAGGACAGGTGTGTAAGTGAATCTGCAGGCCTTCCCACACAGGTCAGTGAGCTCGGCTATGCTGGAGATAAATGTGAATTTGTTAAACAGAAGTACTTGTTTAGGTAGGTGTCCTTCAAACATCAGTCTGGTATATCTATATACACGTTTATTTTTCTCTTGTATTGTAATGCTAATCGTTTGTGTAAAATCTTGTAATTTGTTTGTTGTAAGGAGGTGTGACCTAGTTGCAGGCGTTGATACAGATCACCCTATAGATCAGTAATTCTCAACCCCTGTCCTCAGGACCCACTAACAGGACAGGACTTACGGATTTCTCTGCTAGAGCACAGGTGTGGTGATCAGAGGCTCATTCACATTGATTAACTCACCTGTGTTCTAACAAGGAAATCATGTGATCAGAGGCTCATTCACATTGATTAACTCACCTGTGCTCTAACAAGGAAATCATGTGATCAGAGGCTCATTCACATTGATTAACTCACCTGTGCTCTAACAAGGAAATCCTCAAATCCTGGCCTGTTAGTGGGTCCTGAGGACAGGAGTTGAGAAACACTGCAATAGAGGAAACTGCAGCTCTAATGTAATAGATAATGGAGACACACAGCTGACTGCTGTATGAAGGACACCTACCCAGGTATGTCAATATTTTAAATTAAGAGCCATTTTCCCTTTACAATGCTCCATAAATATGAAAACTAAAAACATCTAAAACATGACACTGATTGTATAGGTATTTTAAAAAGATAGTTTTGAAACTAAAAGCTGTGTAGTGACCAATCCACTTACCCCAGAGGTGTGCGCAATATATTGCACTGTATTGCATACCCCTCTGTTCCGCAAGAAGTTAAGCAGGGATATCCTTGAATCCTGGATGGTCATTTGTCCTTGAAGATCAGAGTTGATCATTTTTGTCCTAGAGTTAATCTTTGTGATTATGTGTTTCCTACTACTCCCACTAGATGGCGATGAACACAAGCATTGAGCAGTACTGTTCCTTTCCAGCCACCACACAAGCGTTACATTTCCTTCCAGGCTGTGAGAACGCATTCGCCTTCAATGGCCTCCATTTACATTCTGTTTTCTTTAATTCTTAATTAAGTCCCCCTGAATCCAATTACAGCACGCCGGTTTTCCTGAGTCAGGCCCACACTGACATAACACTGTTTATATACAGCGCAGGGATGAAAAGGGCACAAAACCTGAATTTATAAAGAGCTCAGTGTCGCTGGAAGTTTCAGGCAGCGAGTGGATTTAACCCCGCGCCTGCCACCCTGTAACCCACGTACAAGAAAAAGACCTTGTCTGGGAAGAATAGGATCACAAGGGAGGATGAAGTGTGTTAACCACTTAACCCTCTGGCACTCAAAGGGTTAAGGACTCAGTGAGTGCGCAGTGCTTTGCTTTGCAATGGGTTTCACACTCCTTGGGTCCTTAACCCCTTAACGACCCTTGATGGTCATAGTACGTGAAGGGTCGATCTGACTGAACGACTCATGATGTACTTATGACTGTCATGGAATTCCAGGCTCCCCCCGCGGCTGCACGTCGTTTGGGGAGTCCAGGAGCGGATGGAGAAAAAAAACAACAACTCTGTGGTCCTTAACTGACCGCACTGCGCCGATCGGCTGGTCATTAAGGGGTAAAAGGGTTAATTACAGTGAAAGGAGTGAAACTGGCCCAAAACAAAGAGTGAAACAATTCTGGTGCAAACCATCCTATTGATTACAGATGGGGCCTTTAACTGCTTGAATGCCAGAGAGGTTTCCCACACAGTGCAAAGCAATCCACTCTACGCGTCTCTTGCATTCACGGTGTTAAATGTCCCATTTGAAATCAGTGGGAGTTTGTATGTGTGTCGTGTGGTTTAGTTGGATGTAACACAACTGTTCCACTCTTTCTTTGTGTGTATGGTCTCTCATTTCCGTTAGGAAGGAGATGAAATCCGCCCCCGATATTGACCCACATAGCTTATCAATGCGCTGGAACTAATCTCTGGATGTTGAAGGGTTAAGTATCTCCACCATTACCAATGTTAACGGCGCATTGATTTTTGGCACCAGGCTGCTCAAATTTCAGTACAGTGTTCACTGATCAAAAGACAGCAGTTTTCACTTAAATTGCCATTTTCTAGAAATTACACCTCCCTACTGTTCAGTTACCTGTTTTTCTTTGTTTTATTTGTGACAATATCATACAGTTTAAAACTCACATCTGAAGCGTGCCATGATACAACGTGAGGCACGTATTTTCTCATACCTCAGTTAACACATTTTTGTAAACTTACCTAATAATGAAAAATGAAAACTAAAACCGTAACAAAACCAGCATTGAGATAGGTCTTCCTTCCCTTTCTGTAGGGAGGATGTTTACGCGAGAAAAGGGGACACCTTGATTAACCCTTTAAAGACCAGAGATGTTAGCAACACATTACTCGATATGCCGCACAACTTTCCGGGCCTTAGAGGCGTTGCGTACCACTCTGGCACTCAAAGGGTTAATAGTTTCAGGTATAATTGTGATTGATGAAGCACCAGGGGTTAAAAGACCACTTAACTCTTCTATTAACACTTTGAGTGCCGGAGGGGTACGCAACACATTGCAAAGCACTCAAAGGGTCAGCCCCACTTACCTCAATGTAGGCAGGAATCCATAAGGATCACCGTGACAAAACCAGCATTGAGATAGGTCTTCCTTCCCTTTCTGTAGGGAGGATCTTTACGCGAGAAAAGGGGACACCTTGATTAACCCTTTAAAGACCAGAGATGTTAGCAACACATTACTCGATATGCCGCACAACTTTCCGGGCCTTAGAGGCGTTGCTTACCACTCTGGCACTCAAAGGGTTAATAGTTTCAGGTATAATTGTGATTGATGAAGCACCAGGGGTTAAAAGACCACTTAACTCTTCTATTAACACTTTGAGTGCCGGAGGGGTACGCAACACATTGCAAAGCACTCAAAGGGTCAGCCCCACTTACCTCAATGTAGGCAGGAATCCATAAGGATCATCGTGAATCCTTTCTGCATGGACTGGCCAACCAAAATTCATCTTTATATTCTACTGAGGATCATGTCCCCTGTGGCTAGAATCCAGGATCACAAACTCCGCCCACCGAAGGGTTTTTAGGAAACTTTCAGTAGGAGGGGTTTAGGGTCCTCAATTCAGGCAACAGAATCACGTCTGCCTCTGTAGACCCAATATCCAGGACTCGTTACAGATTAATTTTGAGAAACCGATCTAAACACAATTGATTCATAGCTGACATTAGGATTTTCTGCTGGTATTAAAAGTGGGTGTTATTACTAGGAAGGGTTGTGGTCCCTTAACCCTGTAAGGAGGAGAGGGGTGCTCAACGCATTGCAAACCGCTCTTAAAGTAATACGCACAAGAAATATAGTTTATTTATGTCAGTATTCCCATCCTATATAATAATTCGCTAGGATGTTTGTCACGATGCAGTCATGAGCAGTAGAGACTGTCTGTGTTAAAGCAGTCTCTACTGTGCGTGATTGAATCGCCGTGAGGCAACGCAAGGCTGCATCGCGTGGAGCAGTGAGGTAGTGGCCTCTTCACCCTTTGAGTGCCAGAGGGGTACGCAACGCATTGCAAAGCAATGCTTTGCGTACCCCTCTGGCACTCAAAGGGTTAACATTACCCAGACCTTGGCCCGTGTACACGGGCTTTTACACTAGTATCTTGATAAAACGTACAATGCTTGAAGCTGCATGTCCTGTTTTTTTAGCCGACTGGGGGAAGCAATTTTCCTTTACACTCCTCGCTTCCGTTTCAGTTTATTTAACCCTTTGGATGCTAAATTGCCCCACATTCAAAGGGTCTCTTATGGGACCAAAATCCATGGTGTTCAATGGGTTAAAGCTCTGAGTGCCAGAGATGTATCCAATGCATTGCATTTCTTTGCATCAGATATCTCGCTGGCACTCAGAGGGTTAAGACATTTACATTGTTTCCCCATGCCAGATAGGTGAACAGGACGTGCAGTGTCGGATTTAGTGAAGATGTAAGAATTGTGACATGATTAAAGATGCACTTTCCTTGTATCTATGTATGTATATAGTGTCTGAGCGTCGTCACATGCTCTGACATACGCCTATTTTTGTGCCAGCAGTGAAGTGGTTACATGTATTTAGGTCTTTGTTGCCCACCATCACTCCCCCCCCCCCCACCCCCTTCTCCACCTGAATCTAGCGGCGGTACAAGTTTGTAGATTCAGGCTCCCATTACATTCCCAGCATGGGGCAGTTTCAGAAAAAAGGCCAAATTGCAGTAAATTTGCTGGTAATTGAAAATGCCATCCAGTATTCGCACCCCTCCTACCCTCTTCCATGGTCCCTGGGAATGAGTTCTTTTTGTGTTGTCTGAATCCCCCGCCTGGCAGTGCCTATTTGGCTTTAATTGAGTTGAACAATTGAGAGGCAATTAGGAACCTTTGTGAGACGAAGGGCAGGAGGGAAGGCTGGAGCAACAGCAGTAGGCTCTGCCCGGCCTAGCAGCGCAGCAAAGTGTCTGCCTTTCACAGGCCAACTCTTCCCCCTCCAGCACAGCGGGGTCGGTGCAAAATAGGGAGATAGATTTCATTGATTTTCCTCCTCCAGTTATTTTCTTCTTGTGTTATGATTGCACACTGGCAGCTTCTCATGGTGGGAGGGAGAGAATAAGGGGGGAGCGAGATCGGGGACGGATTTTATTTATCTGTTTAGCCACATTCAGACCAATGAGCGTATTAATAATAAAGATATTACACAAACACCACCTAGTAATAATCCTACACTTACTTTACTATAGACACAAAATCCTAATGTCTGCTGTGCATGTTCCCCTTGTGACTTTGTGCCTGTGATAACCTCTTCAGTCAGTGGTGGATATCGGTGCATGGAGGTAGAAATGACACTTGCTCTCAGGACCACAAGACTTCAAACTGCTCACTGCACCTGTCCGTCTTACCCCTTAATTACCAGAGAGATATGTAATGTATTGCTTCACAAGGCATTACACGTTATGTGCTGCAATTTGAAAAAATTGCCTGTAACTATGATGTTTGCCTCCGCGGACCTGACAACCTGCCAGTAACAGTCATGTCTGCCTCCATGGACCTTACAACTTGCCAGTAACCGTCATGTCCGCCTCCCTGGACCTTACAACCTGCTAGTAACCGTCATGTCTGCCTCCCTGGACCTTACAACCTGCCAGTAACCGTCATGTCCACCACCACAGACCTTACAACCTGCCAGTAACTGTCATGTCCGCCTCCACAGACCTTACAACCTGCCAGTAACTGTCATGTCTGCCACCACAGACCTTACAACCTGCCAGTAACCGTCATGTCCGCCTACACGGACCTTACAGCCTGTCAGTAACCGTCATGTCCGCCTCCACAGACCTTACAACCTGTCAGTAACCATCATGTCCACCTCCACAGACTTTACAACCTGCCAGTAACCATCATGTCCGCCTCCACGGACCTTACAACCTGCCAGTAACTGTCATGTCTGCCTCCACGGACCTTACAACCTGTCAGTAACCATCATGTCCGCCTCCATGGACCTTACAACCCGCCAGTAACAGTAATGTCCGCCTCCACAGACCTTACAACCTGTCAGTAACCATCATGTCCGCCTCCATGGACCTTACAACCTGCCAGTAACCGTAATGTCTGCCTCCACGGACCTTACAACCTGTCAGTAACCATCATGTCTGCCTCCACAGTCCTTACAACCTGCCAGTAACCGTCATGTCTGCCTCCCTGGACCTTACAACCTGCCAGTAACCATCATTTCCTCCTCCACGGACCTTACAACCTGCCAGTAACCGTCAGGTTAGCCTCAATGGACCATACAACCTGCCAGTAACTGTCATGTCTGCCTCCCTGGACCTTACAACCTGCTAGTAACAATCATGTCTGCCTCCCTGGATCTTACAACCTGGCAGAAACCATCATGCCTGCCTTCACAGGCCTTAGAAACTGCCAGTAACCATGATGTCCGTGTCCATGGACCTTACAACCTGCCAGCAACCGACATGTCTGCCTCCACAGACCTTACAACCTGCCAGTAACTGTCATGTCTGCCACCACAGACCTTACAACCTGCCAGTAACCGTCATGTCCGCCTACACGGACCTTACAGCCTGTCAGTAACCGTCATGTCCGCCTCCACAGACCTTACAACCTGTCAGTAACCATCATGTCCACCTCCACAGACTTTACAACCTGCCAGTAACCATCATGTCCGCCTCCACGGACCTTACAACCTGCCAGTAACTGTCATGTCCGCCTCCACGGACCTTACAACCTGTCAGTAACCATCATGTCCGCCTCCATGGACCTTACAACCCGCCAGTAACAGTAATGTCCGCCTCCACAGACCTTACAACCTGTCAGTAACCATCATGTCCGCCTCCATGGACCTTACAACCTGCCAGTAACCGTAATGTCTGCCTCCACGGACCTTACAACCTGTCAGTAACCATCATGTCTGCCTCCACAGTCCTTACAACCTGCCAGTAACCGTCATGTCTGCCTCCCTGGACCTTACAACCTGCCAGTAACCGTCATGTCCTCCTCCACGGACCTTACAACCTGCCAGTAACCGTCAGGTTAGCCTCCATGGACCATACAACCTGCCAGTAACTGTCATGTCTGCCTCCATGGACCATACAACCTGCCAGTAACTGTCATGTCTGCCTCCCTGGACCTTACAACCTGCTAGTAACAATCATGTCTGCCTCCCTGGATCTTACAACCTGGCAGAAACCATCATGCCCACCTTCACAGGCCTTAGAAACTGCCAGTAACCATGATGTCCGTGTCCATGGACCTTACAACCTGCCAGCAACCGACATGTCTGCCTCCACAGACCTTACAACCTGGCACAAACCACCATGTCCGCCTCCACAGACCTTACAACCTCCCAGTAACCATCATGCCCGCCTCCACGGACCTTACAACCTGCCAGTAACAACCATGTCTGCCTGCACGGGCCTTACAAACTGCCAGTAACCGTCATGTCCGTGTCCACGGAGCTTACAACCTGCCAGTAACCATCATGTCAGCCTCCATGGACCTTACAACCTGTCAGTAACCATCATGTCCGCCACCACAGACCTTACAACCTGTCCGTAACCATCATGTCCGCCTCCATGGACCTGACATCCTGCCAGTAACTGTCATGTCTGCCTCCACGGACCTTACAACCTGCCAGTAACCGTCATGTCTGCCTGCACGGGCCTTACAACCTGCCAGTAACCATCATGTCCGCCTCCACGGACCTTACAACCTGCCAGTAACCATCATGTCCGCCTCCACGGACCTTACAACCTGCCAGTAACCATCATGTCCGCCTCCACGGACCTTACAACCTGCCAGTAACCATCATGTCCGCCTCCACGGACCTTACAACCTGCCAGTAACCATCATGTCCGCCTCCACGGACCTTACAACCTATCAGTAACTGTCATGTCCACCTCCATGGACCTGAAATCCTGCCAGTAACTGTCATGTCTGCCTCCACGGACCTTACAACCTGTCAGTAACTGTCATGTCTGCCTCCGCGGACCTTACACGCAGGACTAATTAAACATGTTATCTTCTAAACAAAAGTGCAAGGGAAAGTCCATAGGGGCCATTAGGATTTTCAGGACATAGTAAGGTAAGTGTGGGGTTATTATTAGTTTATATGTAATTTAGTCAGCACTACATGCAAAATTCTTCAGGCCTGGCGTGTTCCTGGTGCCCAGAGCTTGCAATCTAAACACTGGTGTGTGAGGTCACATCAGGAGGCCGTATACATAAAGACAGAGCAATTCTAGGGGATCAGTAAAACAACAAACCAACAATTCCAGTGGGGTAAATGGAGATTATAACCCTCTGAGTGCCAGAGAGGTATGTGGTGCGTTGTATACCTCTCTGGCACTCAGAGGGTTAACCCTGCACTAAAGTTGCACCTTCTTATGGCTTTTTAAATGAGGCAGTACCGATGACGTGACAATTTGCGTCTTTCCCCTACGTGGTTGGAACGTAAGAACGTTTTTAGGTCAGGATTTTGGAAAGTAAAATAACCATTTTATAAAACAAATGAAGCTTTAATAACAAGAGGAATTGACCTCTACGGGTATCTCCATTCATCACAGGGGTGAAAGTCCCTGATTTGTAAAGTGAAACATATTATTTTGCTGGAAACATATGTCGGCTTTGTCGCCTGCTGATGTCTTTGTAATAAAGTGACCCAGCCAAGTGTGAAATGGCACAAACAGCAGCGTTTTACCTCTTCCCGTTGCCTTGTGGGGACACGAAAGCTTCCAAAACAAGCCACTGTTTATTAACGAGATCACGTTACAGGAGCACCAACCACCTAATAATGACCCCAATTTACCATGTCTATGGCCAGAAATCACAATGGCCCTATGAAGTCTGCGCTTGTGGCTGTGATCAGTAGATAACTTATCCATTCCGTTGTTGATGTCAGGTCTATGGAGGCGGACATGACAGTTGCTGACTGAAACAGTCAGCCTGCTTAACCCTCTAGGCACCAGGTAATTGTGCAGCGCAATCCATTACACACCTCTCTGATCCTTAGAGTTATAAAGTTGTGGTCCTCCATGGAAGGACTGAAGATGTTATCTGCAGAGCCACATAGCAAGAGAAATCTCATAGGGACATTAGGGTTTTCTGGTCATAGTAAAGTATATGGAAGGTTATTATTTGGAAGTGTTCTCTTTAATAATACTGGATTTGTGTAAAATCTTATATTTTAATTCTCTATTTCTTGTCACTGTAACGTCACTAATCTCTGGTGCACGACCCCACACGTGCCTCTTGCAAGCACCAATCCGAGTGCAGAAACATTCACTGGGGGTGAAGATTCACTAAGGTGTGATAAAGTGGAGATAACTTCTCCAATGATATCACTTCTCCAGTTCCTATGTTATTATATAGATCCCATACATTAAGGTGTGATAAAGAGGTGATAAAGAGGAGATAACTTCTCCAGTGATATCACTTCTCCAGTTCCTATGTTATTATATAGATCCCATACATTAAGGTGTGATAAAGAGGTGATAAAGAGGCGATAACTTCTCCAGTGATATCACTTCTCCAGTTCCTATGTTATTCTATGGATCCCATACACTAAGGTGTGATAAAGAGGAGATAATGTCTCCAGTGATATCACTTCTCCAGTTCCTATGTTATTCTACGGATCCCATACACTAAGGTATGATAAAGAGGAGATAAAGAGGAGATAACTTCTGCAGTGATATCACTTCTCCAGTTCCTATGTTATTATATGGATCCCATGCACTAAGGTGTGATAAAGAGGAGATAATGTCTCCAGTGATATCACTTCTCCAGTTCCTATGTTATTCTATGGATCCCATGCACTAAGGTGTGATAAAGAGGAGATGACTTCTCCAGTGATATCACTTCTCCATTCCCTATGTTATTATATAGATCCCATGCACTAAGGTGTGATAAAGAGGTGATAAAGAGGAGATAACTTCTCCAGTGATATCACTTCTCCAGTTCCTATGTTATTATATGGATCCCATGCACTAAGGTGTGATAAAGAGGAGATAACTTCTCCAGTGATATCACTTCTCCAGTTCCTGTGTTATTATATGGATCCCATGCACTAAGGGGTGATAAAGAGGTGATAAAGAGGAGATAACTTCTCCAGTGATATCACTTCTCCAGTTCCTGTGTTATTATATGGATCCCATGCACTAAGGGGTGATAAAGAGGAGATAACTTCTCCAGTGATATCACTTCTCCAGTTCCTATGTTATTCTATGGATCCCATGCACTAAGGTGTGATAAAGAGGTGATAAAGAGGAGATAACTTCTCCAGTGATATCACTTCTCCAGTTCCTATGTTATTATATGGATCCCATGCACTAAGGGGTGATAAAGAGGTGATAAAGAGGAGATAACTTCTCCAGTGATATCACTTCTCCAGTTCCTATGTTATTCTATGGATCCCATGCACTAAGGTGTGATAAAGAGGTGATAAAGAGGAGATAATGTCTCCAGTGATATCACTTCTCCAGTTCCTATGTTATTCTATGGATCCCATGCACTAAGGTGTGATAAAGAGGTGATAAAGAGGAGATAACTTCTCCAGTGATATCACTTCTCCAGTTCCTATGTTATTATATAGATCCCATACATTAAGGTGTGATAAAGAGGTGATAAAGAGGCGATAACTTCTCCAGTGATATCACTTCTCCAGTTCCTATGTTATTCTATGGATCCCATACACTAAGGTGTGATAAAGAGGAGATAACTTCTCCAGTGATATCACTTCTCCAGTTCCTATGTTATTCTATGGATCCCATGCACTAAGGTGTGATAAAGAGGAGATAATGTCTCCAGTGATATCACTTCTCCAGTTCCTATGTTATTCTACGGATCCCATACACTAAGGTATGATAAAGAGGAGATAAAGAGGAGATAACTTCTGCAGTGATATCACTTCTCCAGTTCCTATGTTATTATATGGATCCCATGCACTAAGGTGTGATAAAGAGGAGATAATGTCTCCAGTGATATCACTTCTCCAGTTCCTATGTTATTCTATGGATCCCATGCACTAAGGTGTGATAAAGAGGAGATGACTTCTCCAGTGATATCACTTCTCCAGTCCCTATGTTATTATATAGATCCCATGCACTAAGGTGTGATAAAGAGGTGATAAAGAGGAGATAACTTCTCCAGTGATATCACTTCTCCAGTTCCTATGTTATTATATGGATCCCATGCACTAAGGTGTGATAAAGAGGAGATAACTTCTCCAGTGATATCACTTCTCCAGTTCCTGTGTTATTATATGGATCCCATGCACTAAGGGGTGATAAAGAGGTGATAAAGAGGAGATAACTTCTCCAGTGATATCACTTCTCCAGTTCCTGTGTTATTATATGGATCCCATGCACTAAGGGGTGATAAAGAGGAGATAACTTCTCCAGTGATATCACTTCTCCAGTTCCTATGTTATTCTATGGATCCCATGCACTAAGGTGTGATAAAGAGGTGATAAAGAGGAGATAACTTCTCCAGTGATATCACTTCTCCAGTTCCTATGTTATTATATGGATCCCATGCACTAAGGGGTGATAAAGAGGTGATAAAGAGGAGATAACTTCTCCAGTGATATCACTTCTCCAGTTCCTATGTTATTCTATGGATCCCATGCACTAAGGTGTGATAAAGAGGTGATAAAGAGGAGATAATGTCTCCAGTGATATCACTTCTCCAGTTCCTATGTTATTCTATGGATCCCATGCACTAAGGTGTGATAAAGAGGTGATAAAGAGGAGATAACTTCTCCAGTGATATCACTTCTCCAGTTCCTGTGTTATTATATGGATCCCATGCACTAAGGTGTGATAAAGAGGTGATAAAGAGGAGATAACTTCTCCAGTGATATCACTTCTCCAGTTCCTATGTTATTATATGGATCCCATGCACTAAGGGGTGATAAAGAGGTGATAAAGAGGAGATAACTTCTCCAGTGATATCACTTCTCCAGTTCCTATGTTATTCTATGGATCCCATGCACTAAGGTGTGATAAAGAGGTGATAAAGAGGAGATAATGTCTCCAGTGATATCACTTCTCCAGTTCCTATGTTATTCTATGGATCCCATGCACTAAGGTGTGATAAAGAGGTGATAAAGAGGAGATAACTTCTCCAGTGATATCACTTCTCCAGTTCGTATGTTATTCTATGGATCCCATACACTAAGGTGTGATAAAGAGGTGATAAAGAGGAGATAACTTCTCCAGTGATATCACTTCTCCAATTCCTATGTTATTCTATGGATCCCATACACTAAGGTGTGATAAAGAGGTGATAAAGAGGAGATAATGTCTCCAGTGATATCACTTCTCCAGTTCCTATGTTATTCTATAGATCCCATACACTAAGGAGTGATAAAGAGATGATAAAGAGGAGATAAGTTCTCCAGTGATAACACTTCTCCAGTTCCTATGTTATTCTATAGATCCCATACACTAAGGAGTGATAAAGAGATGATAAAGAGGAGATAAGTTCTCCAGTGATAACACTTCTCCAGTTCCTATGTTATTATATAGATCCCATACATTAAGGTGTGATAAAGAGGTGATAAAGAGGCGATAACTTCTCCAGTGATATCACTTCTCCAGTTCCTATGTTATTCTATGGATCCCATACACTAAGGTGTGATAAAGAGGAGATAACTTCTCCAGTGATATCACTTCTCCAGTTCCTATGTTATTCTATGGATCCCATGCACTAAGGTGTGATAAAGAGGAGATAATGTCTCCAGTGATATCACTTCTCCAGTTCCTATGTTATTCTACGGATCCCATACACTAAGGTATGATAAAGAGGAGATAAAGAGGAGATAACTTCTGCAGTGATATCACTTCTCCAGTTCCTATGTTATTATATGGATCCCATGCACTAAGGTGTGATAAAGAGGAGATAATGTCTCCAGTGATATCACTTCTCCAGTTCCTATGTTATTCTATGGATCCCATGCACTAAGGTGTGATAAAGAGGAGATGACTTCTCCAGTGATATCACTTCTCCAGTCCCTATGTTATTATATAGATCCCATGCACTAAGGTGTGATAAAGAGGTGATAAAGAGGAGATAACTTCTCCAGTGATATCACTTCTCCAGTTCCTATGTTATTATATGGATCCCATGCACTAAGGTGTGATAAAGAGGAGATAACTTCTCCAGTGATATCACTTCTCCAGTTCCTGTGTTATTATATGGATCCCATGCACTAAGGGGTGATAAAGAGGTGATAAAGAGGAGATAACTTCTCCAGTGATATCACTTCTCCAGTTCCTGTGTTATTATATGGATCCCATGCACTAAGGGGTGATAAAGAGGAGATAACTTCTCCAGTGATATCACTTCTCCAGTTCCTATGTTATTCTATGGATCCCATGCACTAAGGTGTGATAAAGAGGTGATAAAGAGGAGATAACTTCTCCAGTGATATCACTTCTCCAGTTCCTATGTTATTATATGGATCCCATGCACTAAGGGGTGATAAAGAGGTGATAAAGAGGAGATAACTTCTCCAGTGATATCACTTCTCCAGTTCCTATGTTATTCTATGGATCCCATGCACTAAGGTGTGATAAAGAGGTGATAAAGAGGAGATAATGTCTCCAGTGATATCACTTCTCCAGTTCCTATGTTATTCTATGGATCCCATGCACTAAGGTGTGATAAAGAGGTGATAAAGAGGAGATAACTTCTCCAGTGATATCACTTCTCCAGTTCCTGTGTTATTATATGGATCCCATGCACTAAGGTGTGATAAAGAGGTGATAAAGAGGAGATAACTTCTCCAGTGATATCACTTCTCCAGTTCCTATGTTATTATATGGATCCCATGCACTAAGGGGTGATAAAGAGGTGATAAAGAGGAGATAACTTCTCCAGTGATATCACTTCTCCAGTTCCTATGTTATTCTATGGATCCCATGCACTAAGGTGTGATAAAGAGGTGATAAAGAGGAGATAATGTCTCCAGTGATATCACTTCTCCAGTTCCTATGTTATTCTATGGATCCCATGCACTAAGGTGTGATAAAGAGGTGATAAAGAGGAGATAACTTCTCCAGTGATATCACTTCTCCAGTTCGTATGTTATTCTATGGATCCCATACACTAAGGTGTGATAAAGAGGTGATAAAGAGGAGATAACTTCTCCAGTGATATCACTTCTCCAATTCCTATGTTATTCTATGGATCCCATACACTAAGGTGTGATAAAGAGGTGATAAAGAGGAGATAATGTCTCCAGTGATATCACTTCTCCAGTTCCTATGTTATTCTATAGATCCCATACACTAAGGAGTGATAAAGAGATGATAAAGAGGAGATAAGTTCTCCAGTGATAACACTTCTCCAGTTCCTATGTTATTCTATAGATCCCATACACTAAGGTGTGATAAAGAGGTGATAAAGAGCAGATAACTTCTCCAGTGATATCACTTCTCCAGTTCCTATGTTATTCTATGGATCCCATGCACTAAGGTGTGATAAAGAGGAGATAAAGAGGAGATAATGTCTCCAGTGATAACACTTCTCCAGTTCCTATGTTATTCTATAGATCCCATACACTAAGGTGTGATAAAGAGGAGATAACTTCTCCAGTGATATCACTTCTCCAGTTCCTGTGTTATTATATGGATCCCATGCACTAAGGGGTGATAAAGAGGTGATAAAGAGGAGATAACTTCTCCAGTGATATCACTTCTCCAGTTCCTATGTTATTCTACGGATCCCATACACTAAGGTGTGATAAAGAGGTGATAACTTCTCCAGTGATATCACTTCTCCAGTTCCTGTGTTATTATATGGATCCCATGCACTAAGGGGTGATAAAGAGGTGATAAAGAGGAGATAACTTCTCCAGTGATAACACTTCTCCAGTTCCTATGTTATTCTATAGATCCCATACACTAAGGTGTGATAAAGAGGAGATAACTTCTCCAGTGATATCACTTCTCCAGTTCCTGTGTTATTATATGGATCCCATGCACTAAGGGGTGATAAAGAGGTGATAAAGAGGAGATAACTTCTCCAGTGATATCACTTCTCCAGTTCCTATGTTATTCTACGGATCCCATACACTAAGGTGTGATAAAGAGGTGATAACTTCTCCAGTGATATCACTTCTCCAGTTCCTGTGTTATTATATGGATCCCATGCACTAAGGGGTGATAAAGAGGTGATAAAGAGGAGATAACTTCTCCAGTGATATCACTTCTCCAGTTCCTGTGTTATTCTATGGATCCCATACACTAAGGTGTGATAAAGAGGTGATAACTTCTCCAGTGATATCACTTCTCCAGTTCCTGTTATTATATGGATCCCATGCACTAAGGGGTGATAAAGAGGTGATAAAGAGGAGATAACTTCTCCAGTGATATCACTTCTCCAGTTCCTATGTTATTCTACGGATCCCATACACTAAGGTGTGATAAAGAGGAGATAAAGAGGAGATAACTTCTCCAGTGATATCACTTCTCCAGTTCCTATGTTATTCTATGGATCCCATGCACTAAGGTGTGATAAAGAGATGATAAAGAGGAGATAAGTTCTCCAGTGATAACACTTCTCCAGTTCCTATGTTATTCTATAGATCCCATACACTAAGGTGTGATAAAGAGGTGATAAAGAGCAGATAACTTCTCCAGTGATATCACTTCTCCAGTTCCTATGTTATTCTATGGATCCCATGCACTAAGGTGTGATAAAGAGGAGATAAAGAGGAGATAATGTCTCCAGTGATAACACTTCTCCAGTTCCTATGTTATTCTATAGATCCCATACACTAAGGTGTGATAAAGAGGAGATAACTTCTCCAGTGATATCACTTCTCCAGTTCCTGTGTTATTATATGGATCCCATGCACTAAGGGGTGATAAAGAGGTGATAAAGAGGAGATAACTTCTCCAGTGATATCACTTCTCCAGTTCCTATGTTATTCTACGGATCCCATACACTAAGGTGTGATAAAGAGGTGATAACTTCTCCAGTGATATCACTTCTCCAGTTCCTGTGTTATTATATGGATCCCATGCACTAAGGGGTGATAAAGAGGTGATAAAGAGGAGATAACTTCTCCAGTGATAACACTTCTCCAGTTCCTATGTTATTCTATAGATCCCATACACTAAGGTGTGATAAAGAGGAGATAACTTCTCCAGTGATATCACTTCTCCAGTTCCTGTGTTATTATATGGATCCCATGCACTAAGGGGTGATAAAGAGGTGATAAAGAGGAGATAACTTCTCCAGTGATATCACTTCTCCAGTTCCTATGTTATTCTACGGATCCCATACACTAAGGTGTGATAAAGAGGTGATAACTTCTCCAGTGATATCACTTCTCCAGTTCCTGTGTTATTATATGGATCCCATGCACTAAGGGGTGATAAAGAGGTGATAAAGAGGAGATAACTTCTCCAGTGATATCACTTCTCCAGTTCCTGTGTTATTCTATGGATCCCATACACTAAGGTGTGATAAAGAGGTGATAACTTCTCCAGTGATATCACTTCTCCAGTTCCTGTTATTATATGGATCCCATGCACTAAGGGGTGATAAAGAGGTGATAAAGAGGAGATAACTTCTCCAGTGATATCACTTCTCCAGTTCCTATGTTATTCTACGGATCCCATACACTAAGGTGTGATAAAGAGGAGATAAAGAGGAGATAACTTCTCCAGTGATATCACTTCTCCAGTTCCTATGTTATTCTATGGATCCCATGCACTAAGGTGTGATAAAGAGGTGATAAAGAGGAGATAACTTCTCCAGTGATATCACTTCTCCAGTTCCTGTGTTATTATATGGATCCCATGCACTAAGGTGTGATAAAGAGGAGATAAAGAGGAGATAACTTCTCCAGCGATATCACTTCTCCAGTTCCTATGTTATTCTATGGAGCCCATACATTAAGGTGTGATAAAGAGGTGATAAAGAGGTGATAACTTCTCCAGTGATATCACTTCTCCAGTTCCTGTTATTATATGGATCCCATGCACTAAGGGGTGATAAAGAGGTGATAAAGAGGAGATAACTTCTCCAGTGATATCACTTCTCCAGTTCCTATGTTATTCTATGGATCCCATGCACTAAGGTGTGATAAAGAGGAGATAACTTCTCCAGTGATATCACTTTTCCAGTTCCTATGTTATTCTATGGATCCCATGCACTAAGGTGTGATAAAGAGGAGATAAAGAGGAGATAACTTCTCCAGTGATATCACTTCTCCAGTTCCTATGTTATTATATGGATCCCATACACTAAGGTGTGATAAAGAGGTGATAAAGAGGAGATAACTTCTCCAGTGATATCACTTCTCCAGTTCCTGTGTTATT
Source organism: Rhinophrynus dorsalis (assembly GCA_037306005.1). Lineage (NCBI taxonomy): Eukaryota > Metazoa > Chordata > Amphibia > Anura > Rhinophrynidae > Rhinophrynus > Rhinophrynus dorsalis. The sequence continues at coordinate 3,092,686 of CM074726.1, forward strand.
ATATGGATCCCATACACTAAGGTGTGATAAAGAGGTGATAAAGAGGAGATAATGTCTCCAGTGATATCACTTCTCCAGTTCCTATGCTATTCTATGTGCTAAGATTTCCAAGGTTGTAGACATCTTAGTGCATTGGCTCGACAGAATAGCATAGGGCTTGGAGCAGTGATATCACATCTGTATTACGTTTGTGTGTCTCCCCCACTGTGTTGTTGAACCTGTGCAGAGTGAAACAACAAGCTGTTTGGCTGCAGGAGAGGCCACTATTCAGGCCTGTTGGTCGGATGTGCAGGGAGAACATCTGCCTGCCTCTTTATATGTAAATCTCCAGTTAGTGTAATTATAGGTAGAGGTTATGAGCTCTGGCGCTAATGTCATCTCTAACCTGCACTGTGGGTCGTAGCAATGGCTTGTTATACAGATCTGTAGGGAGTTTTCCCTTGTCCTTTCACTCAGAAGTAAACGTGTTCTGATGTTCTTTATGGTGGACCAAATCTGGAGCAAGCCAACTACACCTTGGGGGGCATCTAGAACTTCCCCCAAATTCCCACTGATTTCAGTTGTGGGTTCTAAGCTCCTCAGTGCTACCGAAGTCTCAAACACACTGCTTCACAATGCTTTGGATATCTCTATGGCATTCAAGGGGTTAAAAGCCCCATTTAAATCAGCAGGGTGTTTACTTGTGTCCTCTGGTGGAGTCGTTTGCCCCAGAGTTACTCCACTCGTTCTTAGTGTATAAACCTCACTGGGGATAATTTATAAATATGATTGTGAGCAGATACAGGCCCAGGAATCACGTTCTGTCTCTCTGGCTGCCTGACACCAATATACCGAGCTACCTGAGCTGACAGCTCTCCATGGATCGAGGGAAGTGGGGCGATCTGTTGGGGTACCTGATTGTCCTCTCCTCTGCCTTGTTTAATTGCCTGAATTTAAGGGATAGTAACACTAACTGTGTAAACAATATATATTGTAGGGTTTATCCTACTGAGTAAAGCCAGGGTACTATTACTGCTGAATGGTGTTTTTATTCAAAAATTATTGCAACTCACACTTAAATATTTTAGGTGCGATATCTCAATGGCCTAAAGTGTTAAAGTGGCGCTGCTGCTACACCATCCTATGGTATCTTATTGTCATCTGACCAGTGCTGTCCATACGATGGTGTAGCAACAGCGCCATCATAACATTTCAGGCCATTAAGATATTGCACCTAAAAAATAATTGACGTTTGAGCTGGAATAACTTGTGAATAAAAACATCTCTTAGCAGTGGGAGTTCCCTTGTTTTGCTCAGAGGGTTAAACCCCACAATAAATATATATATATTTTACATATTAAGTGTTACTGTCCCTCATACCATGGGGCAGGGGTCAGGGACCTTCTGGGTGATGAAGGCAGAGTGTGTGTGCTGGTAGGTGGCACATCAGTCATACTGTGTAGTGCAGCTGATGGCATTAGAGACCAACCCCATTGGAGACGTGCTGGGGGATCAGTACATTCACCCACTGTCTCTTATCCTTGTCTCCTCTAACTTCTCTCGGCCCATCTCTTTTTCTAGGCCCTAATTAATCATAAAGTTGCGTCTGCGCAGAGTATTGCAGGTGAATGGATGACCCCCGTCAGCCCCCTCGATGCCATATACAAGTCCCAGCCTTCACATAACTCTTCTTGTGACTAGTCTCTCATTAAGTATCTTTTCTTCCCTATAATCACTCTCTCATTAGCTGCCGGCAGCCGTTAATTATGCAAATGAGCGTGTTGCACGGGGGCGTCATTTCATTTTAACTCTGATTACAGCACCTGGGGTCTGAAGGAGTGGGACGCTTCGTGTCTATTAACATGGAATTAATTTGCTAATTTATATTAAAAGCACAACGATCGCCCATCTCCCAGCATTTGCCATTTTCTGACATTAAAAATAACTGAAAGCAGCAAAAACATGAAACTAGGGAACTGCAGGGATGATCTGACGAGCATTAATTGATCTTTCTTTTAACCTCTTAGATTCTGGAGTTGTCTGTGTTGTGTTGGTTCACAGTATCTGGAGAAGACACTGGTGCCCAGTAATAATAATCCTGACCGCGCCAGGAATCTGATCATCAGCTGACTCTAGGGAACAAATGCAAATTCCCCAAACCCCAGTGGATTTAAATGGGGCTTTTAACCCTGTGAATGCTAGAGAGGTCTCCAACGCATTTTAACTCAATGGAAATTCTAAGGGTTTATATGAATTTTAATGATATTTTACTCCAAGCTGCCATTTTGTCACAATCCACCTTTGCTCTGGATTGGCCAGGATTGCCAAGCCATTGTTCCTTCCCATAATCGATCATTGGAGGGCTCCACCAGAGCAATACGTGGCACTCCCCTCTGGGCACTCAAAGGGATAAACCTGCTTTTTCCCCAGGAACTTTGCCTGTTGTACGATCTAGCTCTGTACACTGAGTTTGATCTAAAATCCTGAACTTCCAGACCTCTAGCCTGCTATTTTACCTTCTCTTTGTCTCTCAAATTTGACATCAGGTTTTTGCTGTTCCCCTAGTTTTGACTCTGCTCCCTTTTGACTACGTATCTCGATATCTGATTTGGCACCTCGCTTGTTGTTCGATCTCTGATCTGTCTCAGTATTCTGCACTTGTGTTCTCTCAGTCTCCTATTCTCTGTGCTACATCTTTCCTCCTGGTTAGCGCTTCCCTCTCAGGTCCACTTACCCTCACCTTCACTCAGTCTCCTCTTCTCTTTGCTACATCTTTCCTCCTACTTGGTTCTTCACCCTCTGCTCCAACCTAAAGTATTATCAGTGCACTGTGCACCCAATGGCACCACTACTAGTAGGGAGATTAGCACCATTACATGTCCCAAACTGGTAACAAGACCCAGGGATTGTACCAACCTAATGTATTATCAGTGCACTGTGCACCCAATGGTACCACTACTAGTAGGAGATTATCACCATTACATGTCCCAAACTGGTAACAAGACCAGGGATTGTACCAACCTAATGTATTATCAGTGCACTGTGCACCCAATGGCATCACTACTAGTAGGAGATTAGCACCATTACATGTCCCAAACTGGTAACAAGACCAGGGATTGTACCAACCTAATGTATTATCAGTGCACTGTGCACCCAATGGTACCACTACTAGTAGGAGATTAGCACCATTACATGTCCCAAACTGGTAACAAGACCCGGGGATTGTACCAACCTAATGTATTATCAGTTCACTGTGCACCCAATGGCACCACTACTAGTAGGAGATTAGCACCATTACATGTCCCAAATTGGTAACAAGACCCAGGGATTGTACTAACCTAATGTAGTATCAGTGCACTGTGCACCCAATGGCACCACTACTAGTAGGAGATTATCACCATTACATGTCCCAAACTGGTAACAAGACCCGGGGATTGTACCAACCTAATGTATTATCAGTGCACTGTGCACCCAATGGCACCACTACTAGTAGGAGATTAGCACCATTACATGTCCCAAACTGGTAACAAGACCAGGGGATTGTACCAACCTAATGTATTATCAGTGCACTGTGCACCCAATGGCATCACTACTAGTAGGGAGATTAGCACCATTACATGCCCCAAACCGGTAACAAGACCAGGGATTGTACCATCCTAATGTATTATCAGTGCACTGTGCACCCAATGGCACCACTACTAGTAGGAGATTAGCACCATTACATGTCCCAAACTGGTAAGAAGACCCAGGGATTGTACCAACCTAATGTATTATCAGTGCACTGTGTACCCAATGGCACCACTACTAGTAGGGAGATTATCACCATTACATGTCCCAAACTGGTAACAAGACCCAGGGATTGTACCAACCTAATGTATTATCAGTGCACTGTGCACCCAATGGTACCACTAGCAGTAGGAGATTATCACCATTACATTTCCCTAACTGGTAACAAGACCGGGGATTGTACCAACCTAATGTATTATCAGTGCACTGTGCACCCAATGGTACCATTACTAGTAGGAGATTATCACCATTATATGTCCCAAACTGGTAACAAGACCAGGGATTGTACCAACCTAATGTATTATCAGTGCACTGTGCACCCAATGGCACCACTACTAGTAGGAGATTAGCACCATTACATGTCCCAAACTGGTAACAAGACCTGGGGATTGTACCAACCTAATGTATTATCAGTGCACTGTGCACCCAATGGCACCACTACTAGTAGGAGATTAGCACCATTACATGTCCCAAACTGGTAACAAGACCTGGGGATTGTACCAACCTAATGTATTATCAGTGCACTGTGCACCCAATGGCACCACTACTAGTAGGAGATTATCACCATTACATGTCCCCAAACTGGTAACAAGACCCGGGGATTATACCAACCTAATGTATTATCAGTGCACTGTGCACCCAATGGCACCACTACTAGTAGGAGATTATCACCATTACATGTCCTAAACTGGTAACAAGACCCAGGGATTGTACAGACCTAATGTATTATCAGTGCACTGTGTACCCAATGGCACCATTACTAGTAGGAGATTATCACCATTACATGTCCCAAACTGGTAACAAGACCAGGGATTGTACAGACCTAATGTATTATCAGTGCACTGTGCACCCAATGGCACCACTACTAGTAGGGAGATTATCACCATTACATGTCCCAAACTGGTAACAAGACACGGGGATTATACCAACCTAATGTATTATCAGTGCACTGTGTACCCAATGGCACCACTACTAGTAGGGAGATTATCACCATTACATGTCCCAAACTGGTAACAAGACCCAGGGATTGTACCAACCTAATGTATTATCAGTGCACAGTGCACCCAATGGCACCACTACTAGTAGGGAGATTATCACCATTACATGTCCCTAACTGGTAACAAGACCGGGGATTGTACCAACCTAATGTATTATCAGTGCACTGTGCACCCAATGGCACCACTACTAGTAGGAGATTAGCACCATTACATGTCCCAAACTGGTAACAAGACCTGGGGATTGTACCAACCTAATGTATTATCAGTGCACTGTGCACCCAATGGCACCACTACTAGTAGGAGATTATCACCATTACATGTCCCCAAACTGGTAACAAGACCCGGGGATTATACCAACCTAATGTATTATCAGTGCACTGTGCACCCAATGGCACCACTACTAGTAGGAGATTATCACCATTACATGTCCTAAACTGGTAACAAGACCCAGGGATTGTACAGACCTAATGTATTATCAGTGCACTGTGTACCCAATGGCACCATTACTAGTAGGAGATTATCACCATTACATGTCCCAAACTGGTAACAAGACCAGGGATTGTACAGACCTAATGTATTATCAGTGCACTGTGCACCCAATGGCACCACTACTAGTAGGGAGATTATCACCATTACATGTCCCAAACTGGTAACAAGACACGGGGATTATACCAACCTAATGTATTATCAGTGCACTGTGTACCCAATGGCACCACTACTAGTAGGGAGATTATCACCATTACATGTCCCAAACTGGTAACAAGACCCAGGGATTGTACCAACCTAATGTATTATCAGTGCACAGTGCACCCAATGGCACCACTACTAGTAGGGAGATTATCACCATTACATGTCCCTAACTGGTAACAAGACCGGGGATTGTACCAACCTAATGTATTATCAGTGCACTGTGCACCCAATGGCACCACTACTAGTAGGAGATTATCACCATTACATGTCCCAAACTGGTAACAAGACCCAGGGATTGTACCAACCTAATGTATTATCAGTGCACTGTGCACCCAATGGCACCACTACTAGTAGGAGATAAGCACCATCACATGTCCCAGTGGAATAGTAAGAAGGATCACAGCTTTACCCTGAATACACTTCAAACCAACTCAATTCAGAGCCTTTCAATGTCTTGTAGAAACTTCCCTTTTCACCCTCTTGTGCCCATTTATCTTGATGATGCAGATGCTCTTGTTATCTGAGAGATACTGGTCTGGTGGTATCTTCTTTGACACTAAGCCCAGAGGTGTTGCAACTGATAGCTGTGGGTCTTCCCTTTCTGACATGAACACAAACACTCAAACCATGAAGAATATTAAGAATATGATTTGGGTTCCCATAATCTGCTCTTCAGGTCTCTTTTTTGATTCCTTGTTATCTTGTGGCTGCAACGTCTTGTGTTATCAGAGAGCAGTGTGGTGGTGTCTATGTGACCGTAGCCACAGAGGTAGAGGTGATGGCCAATGTGGAGGTGTGAGATAGGGAGCAAGAATGTGTCTGCACAGTGAGGATGAGCCGCGGACTTGTCAGTAAGGTTGTTTGTGGTTTTGAGCCTTATTGGAGATTCTGTTACCTTTCAGGAGATAAACATTTCATTTTTCAGAAATGAAACTATCATCTTCAAGATGACTGTGAATTTAGCACAATGGGCTGTATACACAGAGGAAAAAGGAGAGGAATTGTGGGGGCATAAGTGCATCATGGGAAAAATAACAAGTCCCAGTGATTCTGTTCAGTGTTATTAAAGTTTATTGTTTGCTGTGAGGAGGTGTAATTTGGGGTGCAGTGTTCAGAGGAGGTGTAATCTGGGGTGCAGTGTTCAGAGGAGGTGTAATCTGGGGTGCAATGTTCAGAGGAGGTGTAATCTGGGGTGCAATGTTCAGAGGAGGTGTAATTTGGGGTGCAGTGTTCAGAGGAGGTGTAATCTGGGGTGCGACGTTCAGAGGAGATGTAATCTGGGGTGCAGTGTTCGGAGGAGGTGTAATCTGGGGTTCAGTGTTCACAAGAGCGGTATTCTGGGGTGCAGTGTTCAAAAGTTTTCAGAAATTATCACCAAGTAGTCTGGAAACAGTGTTTCTCTGTGGTCTGTCAGTTGTGTTTTACTATCACTTTTTACATTCAATTACATAATCTCCATTATAGGGAAAAAGCGGTTTAAAAAGTGGACGTGGTTTAATCTGCCTCCATATTGTAGGTATTTAACCCTTTGTGGAAGAATAAGTTTCTCTGGCACTTGAAAGGTTAAAAAAAGTTTCTTCTATCCATCAAATTTTTCCCCAGACAAAATAAAAATGGACTAAACCTGGAGAAGATCTTTTAAAAGGACAGTAGCACAAAAAAAAAGAGTTGTAATATCGCCACTTCTCACCTTTCCACCGCTTTCAATGCTTTACAACACATTTTCAAAAGTGACACCTTTACTTCTGAAAATACCTGTCCCCCATAGTTTTCACTGTTAATCTGTGATGGCATTTATCACCGGCAGTGGAATCCAGCCCTAGGTAAGGCAGTGGGTTAAACAGACGCACTTCTTATGGTACAGTTCCCTTTTAACCACCTTGGTGCTAAAGATGTCTCCAAGGCATTGTGAAGTGATGTGTCGGTGACATCTTTATCGTCCATGGTGTTAAAATCATTATTTTTCTGTAGGTATAGTTCCCTTTCAGTCATGTGTGTGCTAGGGAATCGTTGATAAGTTTACAGAAGATTAAATTAATCTTTCATTGTAAAACCTCCCCGTTCCATTTGGGGACCTTATAGATTAGCAGTAGCCGTCCATAGGGCCCAGCCTACCTCATGATGAGTTGGTGAGTGTTGGTGAGAAGGAGGCATCTCCCTCTGAACCTTCTGTATTATTGCACAGCAGGTGGAGGGGGACCTGTTATTACTGTAGTGGAGACCGTGTTCTGGAAGATCAAATCCGTGATGGACAGGTCCCCCATCACATGTCACCGGGAGCAGCAGGAGGTCCTTTTATCCTCTCTTCTCTCGACAGCCAAATAATTACTCATTAATTACTGCCGGAGGAGTTAGATCAGGCAAAGAAAGAGTTTTAGACAACGAAGGTTGAGATGAGTCTTGATAGTGCCCAACTTTAGGACAAGTTCTGTAGTGGGAGGGAGGAAAGAACAAGCCACTATAAAGGAATTGGGACCATATGTTCATAGAAAAGTATAGTGATTCTGGGGCAGTCCAGCTGCACCATAGCAAAGAATAAAAATCCAGGGTTTTTTTGGTTGCAGTGCATGGAGAATAGGGTTGCCACCTTTTCTTCAAAAAAAATACCGGCCAAAGCATTCCCTCCATAGACTTAACATTGGAAAGAAGCCAATTTTTTACCGGCCTGCCGGTAAAATACCGGCTCGGTGGCAACCCTAACGGAGAATTATGTGGGGCCCAAGGAGTTAATGATCACTTCTGTGCTGGGATGTCAGTATGTCATGGTATGTTCACAGATTAGCTGTTAAATTAAATACATGATAAATCGAAGGCCTTATTTGGTGGCGAGTGCAGGGGCAGACTGAGCGGCCGGTCACTTGGTAATGGACCAGACGCCTGCTGCTGAGGAGGGTGCCACAACTGAGGACAGGCCCAAACACCCTCAGAGCCTTTCCTTAGTCTCTGAGGACTTAATGATGTGAAGAGTGCCCCCCACAAACATGTTTACATATGACCTACATGGTCTGTGTGTAATGCATGTGGCAGAGGAGGGCTGGCCTGGGAGGGCAGGGTGGCAATTACCGATCTGGGCTGGTGGGCCACTGCCTCCCTCAGTCTCCCGCTTGCTGCTGTAAATGGACGTACAATAATGATACCACAGAGCTTACAGCTGAAATGGAGTTACACACACAACTCTACAGAACTACAGTCCAAATGGAGCTACACTAGTAGCGTAACTCATTTCCCTTGTAAGCTCTGTAGTAACACCAGTGTAGCTTTATATAATTGTAAGCTCTGCAGTATCACCAGTGTAGCTTTATTTAAATTGTAAGCTCTGCAGTATCACCAGTGTAGCTTTATTTAAATTGTAAGTTCTGCAGTATCACCAGTGTAGCTTTATTTAAATTGTAAGTTCTGTAGTATCACCAGTGTAGCTTTATATAATTGTAAGTTCTGTAGTATCACCAGTGTAGCTTTATATAATTGTAAGTTCTGTAGTATCACCAGTGTAGCTTTATATAATTGTAAGTTCTGTAGTATCACCAGTGTAGCTTTATATAATTGTAAGTTCTGTAGTATCACCAGTGTAGCTTTATTTAAATTGTAAGTTCTGTAGTATCACCAGTGTAGCTTTATATAATTGTAAGTTCTGTAGTATCACCAGTGTAGCTTTATTTAAATTGTAAGCTCTGTAGTATCACCAGTGTAGCTTTATTTAAATTGTAAGCTCTGTAGTATCACCAGTTTAGCTTTATTCAAACTGTAAGCTCTGTAGTATCACCAGTGTAGCTTTATTTAAATTGTAAGCTCTGTAGTAACACCAGTGTACCTTTATTTAAATTGTAAGCTCTGTAGTATCACCAGTGTAGCTTTATATAATTGTAAGTTCTGTAGTATCATCAGTGTAGCTTTATATAATTGTAAGTTCTGTAGTATCACCAGTGTAGCTTTATTTAAATTGTAAGCTCTGTGGAATCACCAATGTAGCTTTATTTAAATTGTAAGTGCTGCAGTGCCAGTAGTGTAGCGCTATTTCCGTTGTAAGCTATATGGTGTCATTTGACTTAATTTTAAAATTAAAATGTTGCAAATTAATAAAGGGAGGTGGGCTGGGACAGTGGCTCGAACAATAGTAGAAATGGGACACTGTGTTTACTTCCTGATAGTTCTAACTAACAGGAAGTGAATTTACTGTGTCTGCTTCCTGATAGTTCTGACAGGAAGTTTTACTGTGTTTACTTCCTGATAGTTCTGACAGGAAGTGAATTTACTGTGTTTACTTCCTGATAGTTCTGACAAGAAGTGAATTTACTGTGTTTACTTCCTGATAGTTCTAACTGACTGACTTCTTTCACATTCTATGGAGAACTGGATGTCTCTGACTTTTCTGACTTTCCTCTCCATTAGAATCTACCAGGAAATCTAATTAGAATTTGACCACTAGAGGGCACTGCTAATATTAAAAAAATGGGTTTAAACTGTAATAACTCTGTAAATATAAAGCTCTGCGAGTACCCTTATTTTACTCAATAGGAAAATCCCTACAATATATATTTTTTCATAAAAAAGTTTACTGCTCCTTTAATGTAGTGACTAGTAAATAACCTTTTTAAGGCAAGTACTTTATCTGTAAATCTCTCAATCCCTTGGTGTGTTGCTATAAGGTGCTAGGTGAGTCTGTGTATTCAGCCTGTGATCCTTGATGTGATTTTACTGGATCTGAACAGGGACAAACTTCCTCTGTACACAAACCATACTCTTCAACTGAGCATGTGCAAACCGCACAAACTGCCTTTCAGCATGTTAGGTTTAAGCAACAGGGAAGGTCGTCCCTGTCCAGATTCCTTAGAACAGTAGTATACCATCAGGGTGTCGTGGCACTTTGGTTCGTGTGGACTCCCGTTTAAGCTACCACATTTTCACTTTGAAGATTTTGACAAAAATGTTAGTGTTCCAGATAGGGTTGCCACCCAGCTGGTATTTTACCGGCAGGCCAGTAAAAAAGTGGCTTCTGTCCAACGTTAAGTCTATGGAGAGAATGCCATGGCCGGTATTTTTTTTAAGAAAAGGTGGTAACCCTAGTTCCAGATGTGAATTGAGACACATTCTGTTTTACTCTTAAGTTTGCAAGCATTAAATGGGTTAACACACAAACCCATATTTAGACACATCGCTCTAATACTGTGTTTTGTGCCTGTAGTAGAATGACCGCTAATCCTTGTGCACTCTCATATCCAAGCAGAGACTGCTCTGCCCCCCGATTGTTCAAATCGTTCATCAGAGGAGGGGGTGGGGGCTCTTCAAAGTGATTTTCTATCATAATTAGGATCCTGGAAGCAGGCCAAGCCCCCGAATGTAACAGAAACACCACTCTCACTTATCTGCCACTCTTTAAAACATCCTCATTAAAATGTCACAGTTCAAAAAAAAAAGAGAGAGAGAGCGAGCCATTAACATGCACTTTCTTCCTGGATCTTAATTAGGAAAACTTGTCTGGGTCATTATTTTTATTTGTATTTTCTGAGTTTATTATTTCTTACAATATGAGAGCAAAACTCAATTATAAGGAAGACGTAAAATAAAGTGGCGCAAGAGATGACTGCAGTTAATGGGATCGGCCCAGGTAGGAAGGTGAAGGGTTAACAGCGTTTTTCATTTAATTGGAAAATGTGGAGTTAAATAAAATGATCCTAGAGAGAAAACATTAGGTAGTCAGTGAGAGGAAAAGGGGAGAGGTTTGTGTGCCTGCACCCTTTTAGTGCCAGAGGAGTTTGCAACGCATTGTGATTCATACCCCCTGGCTCTCAAACTGTTACCCCTTTGAGTGCCACAGAGGTACGGAACGCATTGCAAAGCACTCAAAGGGTTAAATGGATAGTAATGGTTAATTTTAAGTTGAATTAATATTGTAGACATTAAAAAAAGGTTAACATCAATGTAAGTTTTATCTCTCAAAACTTTATGGTTTGAGAGATATAACTTGCTAAAGTTACCTTTTCCTGGCTGTTTCACTCAAGTCTGCCATCTAGCCGACAGCTGCAGATTTCAGTCATTTGACCAGACAGAGGCTCTTCAGCAGAGCTGAAATCACGCTATTTAGTAATAAATACTTCACTGGAACGGTCTACAAAGTGTGCTTGCAGGCCAGGCACACTTTGTAGACCATTCTAAATGAAGTATTTGTCTTTAGATATCGTTATATCTAAAGAATCTGCTTCTGACAACTTTACAACTCGTCAAGCAGAAAGGGGAGGGACCATAGAACTTTATTTTCCTATATCTCTCAAACCATAATGGTCTGAGAGATACGAATAAGTGCAAGTACTCTCTTTTAATTGTATATACCATATAGTTAATACTTTTTTTCTGACATTACTATCCCTTTAAGGGACAAATAAAACCACACAAAGTTCCTACTGATATAAATGAGAATTTAACCCCTTGAATGTTCAAGGCCTACAACCCGTTGCATTGCAGGTGCATTGGAGACCTCTCCAGCATTGCAGGGGTTAAAAGCCCCATTTAAATTGGCGGGTATTTTTACTCTAGAACTGTACCTATTTTTTCTCAGTTTATCCACCTCCCTGGTTTCTCAGGATTAGCGTTTCTGGTGTCCAGGAGCGTAAGAACGCTTTCATGGTCACAGACTGGATATCCAAGTGGGTCCAGGTTCCCTAAAACACTTTCCCAACCGCATTCCTCAAATCCCCATAACAGGACAGGTTTTCTGTATTTCCCTACATGAGCGCAGCAGAGTAACCTTCTGGATCTTTCTGTTTAGTTCACCTGTACTCAGACAGTAATATCCAAAAAACCTGTCCCGTTAGGCCGAGTTCTCACTGGTGTCTGGTTTGCAACTATTGAAAACCATAAAAAATTGGTATTGGCCAAATGGGAGCGTTCACAGTATTGAAAAATGTGTCACGTGTCACAGGGTAATGCGCCTTGCTGCAACTTTTGGTCCAACACCGCTTCATCCCAAGTGCATGCGAATTGTCTTGATTTCAGTTGTATTGCGCCACATATTGCCCCTTAACGAGATTACTGTGCGACGCTGAAGCTGCAGTTTTGGATATGAAGAAAAGAATAATGGGTGGAAAAGTAGACATTCAAGCAGTTCAAATCTCATTGAGAAACCGTGATGACCCCATGTATATTGCTTATTATTTTTTAATGCAATTTCATTTCTGATATCAGAACATTAAACAAATCACCAGTGTGAATTTAGCTTTAGGGAACTTAAGGACCATAGTTAACCTTTTGAGTGTCCAATGCATTTCACCTCTCTGGCAATGAAAGTGTTAAGAAACTCTGTTTTAGAACCTGGGTTCTCAGCTGCAGTTTTAAGTTGACACAGGCTGGATAACATTCAGGGCTATCCATGATTGAGTCCAAGTGGTCCGTTCACAGAGATGGAGATTTCTACCAGTCTGTAACAAGTAAAAATAAGAAAAAATCCAGAAGACTCCTATAAAGTGATGATGCTTGGTGTTTTCTGTGTATAACATCGGGTGGATCACTAACTTTACATTTCCAGACTGGTAACTTTACTCTCTGACTGTTGAGTCTCGGTGGTATTTTCGCAGCCTAGTGCATTTATTAAGAAATCTCACCTGGTCCTGTAACTAACCTTTTGGTTAGAAATTTGTAGCATCTAATGAGTGGTGCTCGTAATGGGGTACTCCTAAAATGTAACCTTACTTAAACTGTAGTTAAGACCCCATAAGTATTTGGTCCTGTGGGTAATCCACATTCACAATCTTCTCCCTAAACATAAAACAAAGGCATTGATAGGTACTGTGTGATTAGCTTAAAGTCCCAGGTCTCATGCTTAAAAAACAATGAACATTTATTTTTATGAAAACCTGCCTTTTCTGTTAAGTAAAACAAAGGTAAACACACCTCTGTAATTTCTTTTATTCAAATGTTATAACAGTTGAAATAATCAGGAAAGGAATTACAGCATGGTTACTTCCTGAATGTTCTGATACCATAACTCAGCAGTTTGTTTAGGACATTCTGTGGAGCACTGTTTGTCAGTAACTCACCTCTTCAAGAGAAAGCAACAGTAGTAGTAGTGGTGCCATTGGGTGCACTGGTAATGCATAAAGTTGGCTCATACCCAGTGTATTTTGGGAATCTAGTAACTCACCAGAGTATCAACACTACAATATGGTGAAATATTACTAATTAAATAAACTTTTAATTGGGATTTCCCCTTAAAAGAGAAGCAACAGTCACTAATAATAACTCCCCAGTTACCTTACCATAATCATAAAATCTTAATGGCCAATATGAATGTTACCCTGGAGCTTTTTCTAGAGATAACCTATTCAGTCTGTCCTGCATGTTAGATACATGGGGCAGACATGACCATTACTGGCAGGATGTCAGGTCTATGGGAGCAGCCATGACGGTTCCTGGCAGGATGTCAGGTCTATGGGAGCAGCCATGACGGTTACTGGCAGGATGTCAGGTCCATGGGAGCGGACATGGCGGTTACTGGCAGGATGTCAGGTCCATGGGAGCGGACATGACTGTTACTGGCAGGATGTCAGGTCCATGGGAGCGGACATGGCGGTTACTGGCAGGATGTCAGGTCCATGAGAGCGGACATGACAGTTACTGGCAGGATGTCAGGTCCATGGGAGCGGACATGACTGTTACTGGCAGGATGTCAGGTCCATGGGAGCGGACATGACGGTTACTGGCAGGATGTCAGGTCCATGGGAGCGGACATGATAGTTACTGGCAGGATGTCAGGTCCATGGGAGCGGACATGGCGGTTACTGGCAGGATGTCAGGTCCATGGGAGCGGACATGACTGTTACTGGCAGGATGTCAGGTCCATGGGAGCGGACATGACTGTTACTGGCAGGATGTCAGGTCCATGGGAGCGGACATGGCGGTTACTGGCAGGATGTCAGGTCCATGGGAGCGGACATGACTGTTACTGGCAGGATGTCAGGTCCATGGGAGCGGACATGACTGTTACTGGCAGGATGTCAGGTCCATGGGAGCGGACATGGCGGTTACTGGCAGGATGTCAGGTCCATGGTTTTCTTCTTTTTCTGTTTGAAGCAGGCAGAGTGCATGAGCTAACAGCCCTCTGGGCCTTAAAGGGTTAAGATTACCATGCACAGTTCGTGTCCAGCAGCTATCATGTCCGCTTCCATGGACACAAAATCCAGAACTGATTGAAGACTATCTTTTGTTTTAAATAAAGAAAAAAGGCCAAAATTCATGGGGGCCAGAAGGGTTTTGTGGCCTTAGAAAGGTGAGGGTTTATTATGTGGTGGTGGTACTTCTCCTTTAATCCTCCTACCGGTAATGATGCCATCAGGCTGCGTGGTGACCCAGGTCTTTTGAAACGTACCAACTTGCCGGTGTACAAACTTATACAATATGGTGAATAAATCATGAACGTTTAAAAAAAAAAAAAAAAAAAAAAATGCTTTTAATGGGGATTGCCCCGTAATTTGGACACATCCATCTGTTGATGTGCTCTGAGGTTTGACTGCTATGACCCGACTGTGTGTAACAACACTGGGTGTGTGTTCAGCTGGGGCAGTGCGCCGAGTCCCTGGGAGGTTAACAGTAGCCATCACTCGACAAGAGCTCCTTAACTGGGCCTGACAAATGACTCTCAGCTGTAAAAAGACAGGAAAATGGATATAGTGTAAAATAAAGGGGGAAGGGGTCAAAGGTTAGGTGTTTAAAACTGGATACAAATTAAAGAAAAACACTGTGAGAAAATCCTTTTCCATGAACCCAACATTATTTGTTCTGATTGATGATTGAGACCTCCATTGGATGGTCTATGGACTCATTCATTGTGTGTGATGTGATCCCAAATGCTCTAACGTCTGCTGGGGGCTTATCAAGTTTATGGAAAATTCACCCTGACAAGATGTTGTTTTCTCTTTTTTTTCTACTGTTGCTGTTAAACTGGTGATCAAAGCTTGTCATTACGAGGGATTAAGAACCAAGTTCTTATTTAATAAAATGGGGCCCTCCCAGTCCCTAACCTTTTGTGCCATAATAATAATCTCTGATTTCAAGAATTGTTTTTAAATTCAACAAAGCTGACTTGAGTATTGGCTGGAGACATTAATGTGAGGCGTGAAGGGCCGTATTCAAAAAGACAAACTGAGAAGTTGTCAGCAGATAAGACCTAATCTTATCAAATCGTCTGCTTCTATGGACCCTGAAAGGGATAGTAATGTTTCATAATAAAAGCAGCTCTAATTAATCATCATAGTATTTGGACTTTGGAGAGTGTTATATCAATTCTGTCAGAGTTGTAGTTCAAGAGTAATTCAATGACAAAGTATCCCCCTCCCGCCCCTTTTACTGATGTAACACTGCTCAGCCAGATCAGAAGGGAGGTGCCCAGGTAGACTGCAGAGAGGGACAATCTTCAATTAAGATAAGGGAAAAACCTGTCAAGGGGGGCAGGGCTTTCATTGTTCTCATAGGAAGAAATTGTCCCCTTCTGTTATCTGTCTGGTCTATGGACTGGATTCCACATCTGAGAAGAGATGGCTTACACTAGGTAAAAGGGGCAGGGCTTTCATTGTTCTCATAGGAAGAAGATTGTCCCCTGCTGTTATCTGTCTGGTCTATGGACTGGATTCCACATCTGAGAAGAGATGGCTTACACTAGGTAAAAGGGGCGGGAGGGGAAACTTTGCTTGTGAATATCTCTCAAACCATAAAGGTTTGAGAGATAAGACTTATATCGTTCCTCATGTTTTTTTTAATGCCTACAAAATAAAAGATAAAACGAAGTATTACTATCCCTTTAACTACTCCGTTGTTTTGTGACTGGACTATTTTGTCTAAACCAGTTGCATCTATTAAATGTCCCTTGTAAATATGAGCTTTTCAGCCAACTCTCCAACAGCAGGATAAATTTATGCTTGCGATAGATTCCCCTGGATCTTGTTATCGCCCTGGGGAGACTTTTGATGGGAAGATAATTCTGCAGTATTTAAGCCCTCCCCTCATGTCTGTCGCCATGTGGCACCGATTGTTAGAAGACGCTATTCCCAGTGCAAGGAACCAGGAGCGGAGACCTCGGGTGCTAGAGAAATATAATTAACTGGAGGCATTAATCACGTTGGCAAAGATTGAGGTGCAATTACAAAAAGGGGTAGTTAGTCATATGGTCTCTGCGTTTTGGGAGTGGGAAAAGGATTTGGAGGTAATTATACATCTCTGATTCCCTCTGCGTGAAATGTTCTCTCTCCCCTGATAACAACATTACTAAATTACGGACCATCTACAGAAAGAAAAAGAGGAGGAAACTGCATAGTCGGGCACAGATAAATACTGCCATCCATTTCATTGGGGATTTTAACCCTTTGAATGCTAGAGAGGCCACCAACGTATTGTGAAGGAACTTTTGGCATGCGAGGTGAACTGTGCCTCAAGGAATAAGGGTCAAAGGCAATACTGGAGCTAACCAACTGCACCACAGGGGGAAATCAACATTCCCATTGACTTATATGGAGATTTTAAACTAGGGTGTTCTCCAAACGCATTCTAGCATTCAAGGGGTTAAAAGCCCCATTTAAATCCATGTGGAAGTTTATTCATTTGCCTTTGTCTCCTGTGGAGCAGTAAATTTGCCCCAGAATTGCTCCTCTTAGGGGGAGGTCACTTTGGAGTTGCTTGGAGAACTCTCTCTAGCAAAGGACCAAATTAGTTAATAATAATAATAATAATAGTTTATTAGTTATAATAAATATATAATGATAGCAATACTTTGCATACCCCTCTGGCACTCAAAGGGTTAAAAGGTTCATTGCGTGAAAAATCTGCACAGATTTAATATTTTCCTTCAGTGTCCGAATCCCTGGGAACCACAATCTGGTGTTAAAGGAACACGAACACCCCCCGGTTACCTTACTCTGGCCGGGATATTAATAATGACCCCTATGAATTTTGCACTTGCTCCTTGGTTCAAGCGATCGCTTTTTCAGTCTGTCCCGGATATGGTGTCCATGGAGGCAGCCATGACAGGTGTTGTCAAGACTAGTAGGCCCTGAAGTCTGCCCCACATGAATGTTCTTATCTTTATTTACTGTACAGGCAGAGCGCATGAGTCGCGTAAGATTACCGTGTGTCCTGGGTGGAGTTTGGGGCCCAGAAGTCCAGCTTGGAAACAATGCTTTGGAGACCTCTCTAGCACTGAAGGGGTTAAAGGCCACATTTAAATCAATGGCAGGTTTGGGAATAGTTGTATCCTCTTTATATGATTCGGTTGGTTTGGCCATTAGGATTTCTGACCATAGTAAGGCTAGGTCTCCTGTATTGTGCGCAGATCCTTGGTTTTCTCCTCCATATGTTCCCTGTGCTAAAGTACCATCCGCTAATTGTTTACACTTAATCCACTGCTCTTTACAGAAGCAATGTTAAGAACCCGGGAGATTAAAATGGTCTCCCAGTGCACTGAGAGGTTACTATGGTGACCTCAGAACCAAATCAGGAGAAAAGAGCAATTAACCTTTTAATTTTTAAATGCCGGAGATGCTTAGGGGCAACAACGTACGAGGTAAACCACACCTAAGCCCCTGGGGGCATTGCTTTCAGTAATGAGGTGTCTTGTGTTGGACAGATCCTTAGAGGTAGGCAAAAGCCCCAATTAATTAGGGTTTAATTGCACTTCAGAGGAGATTGATATGTAGGCTGCAGAGCATGTGGTCTGTGTCGTTACGTGCCAATTAGGACTGATGTCTGTTACTGACAGAGACATGTGACAAGTGGGCACTTCTGGGTAATTTAGTCCCTCCACACAGATTTCATACAAAGCAGTACTTCAAAAGCAATGTATCCCTTATACAAATTACAGATCCTGTAGGTGTAAATGAGAATAACATGGGTCTGTCTCTCTCTGCTGGGAAGTGCTTAATTTAAAAGTTGTTACAGATCAAAACGGTCGTATTGGCACAGTACTTCCATGGCCTAAATATTATCTGTGATAAAAGCAGTCCTTTAGACAGCAATAACACTCTTATAAAATAGACAGACCATGGACGTATTACCCCCAAGAAAACAAATAAATCGATCACAAATGTAATGAGACTTTCTATTTAAAGGAGCAGTAAACTTTTTTTTTATGAAAACACATATCTTACAGAGCATTTCCTGCTGAATGAAACAAGGTCAATCCCATCGCTGTCAGATGTTTTATTCAAAACTAGTTGAACAGCCCGTTACACGGGCCACAGTGCCTCTGGCAGCCGGTCGCGAGGCAGTCACGCGCAGTAGAGACTGCCCGCGCCACTGCTGATACAGAGCTGGACGCACCTTCGGAGCGCCCAGCTCTGTATCAGCCGCGGCGCGAGCAGTCTGTACTGCGCATGACTGGCGCACGCGCAGCAGTGTCTACTGCGGATGTTGGGCGTTACACACAACTTAGAGAATTATTATATAGGATGTATAGCCGTTTAAATAACTAGGAAGTGAATTTACTGTGTTTACTTCCTGATAGTTCTAACAGACAGGAAGTGAATTTACTGTGTTTACTTCCTGATAGTTCTGACAGGAAGTAAATTTACTGTGTTTACTTCCTGATTGTTCTAACTGACAGGAAGTGAATTTACTGTGTTTACTTCCTGATCATTCTGACAGGAAGTGAATTTACTTTGTTTACTTCCTGATAGTTCTAACTGACAGGAAATGAATTTACTGTGTTTACTTCCTGATAGTTGTAACTGACAGGAAGTGAATTTACTGTGTTTACTTCCTGATAGTTGTAACTGACAGGAAGTGAATTTACAGTGTTTACTTCCTGATAGTTGTAACTGACAGGAAGTGAATTTACTGTGTTTACTTCCTGATAGTTGTAACTGACAGAAAGTGACTCAGCAGTTTCTATCATATTCTGTGGAGAACTGTATGTCTCTGACTTTCCTCTCCTTTAGAATCTAACAGGAAATCTAATTAGAATTTGACCACTAGAGGGCACTGCTAATGTAAAAAAACCTGGGTTTAAACTGTAATAACTCTGGAAATATAACTCTCTCAGCAGTGGAAGTACCCTTATTTTACTCAATAGGAAAATCCCTACAATATATATTTTTTCATAAAAAAAAGTTTACTGCTCCTTTAAGCCTGTAAATGACAGAAGAGGTAAAGCTCATTGGACACCCCACAGTGTCAGCCGGACGCTCTGCTCGTGGTGTAACCGTATGTGAACTGTTGCTGTCCTTTTATTGATGGGACTTTTAATTTAATACTTCTAATTTAATGTTTAACTACATTCTAATCCGTGTGGTTGTTGGAATAAATAAAGTATTGATTTGATGTAATTGTCCTGCAGAAACGCAAGTTGGTTATGTTGTTTACAAACGTAATAGGTCTATATGCACAACGACAAGTGGAGACGTTCTAGATATTCGCAATGTGTTGCACGCTGGTCTGATCCTTAAAGGGATAGTAATACTTTGTTTTAACTTTATTTTATTTTGTAGGCATTAAAAAAACATGAAGAATGATATAAGTCTTATCTCTCAGACCTTTATGGTTTGAGAGATATTCACAAGCAAAGTTTCCTCCTCCCGCCCCTTTTACCTAGTGTAAGCCATCTCTTCTCAGATGTGGAATCCAGTCCATAGACCAGATAACAGCAGGGGACAATCTTCTTCCTATGAGAACAATGAAAGCCCTGCCCCCCTTGACAAGTTTTTCAGGTTTTTCCCTTATCTTAATTGAAGATTGTCCCTCTCTGCAATCTACCTGGGCACCTCCCTTCTGATCTGGCTGAGCAGTGTTACATCAGTAAAAGGGACGGGAGGGGGATATTGTATCATTGAATTACTCTTGTACTACAACTCTGACAGAATTGAAATAACACTCTCCAAAGTCCAAATACTATGAAGATTAATTTGAGCTGCTTTTATTATGAAACATTACTATCCCTTTAAAGAGTCAAACTATTGATTATGTTCATTTCTGCCCTTAAAGTGCAGTTGGTTATCTCCAGAATGACTCCACTTTAGCCTTTGTGCAAATGTCCCATTGTACTAAACACAGTGCAGATCTATCCAGTTCCCAGAAGATTCTGCTGGTTTTTCACCTGTTTTCCTGGTGTACGTATTCTGCTTATTAGCGGTGCGTTTGGCAGATGGTTATTTCAAGGTCTCGTACTCACCTCAGCAATAAGGAGCCGAACACTGAATACGTTATCCTTTATAATGTGTTTAAACACCTGACGGCCCAATTAATTGAAATATCTGAATTGTTAAACAGGCCCGGTATTAATGACACAGCCAGTAACCCGTGTGCTGCAGTGAAGCCTTTCCAGAGATTAACAGGTCAGACCCACAGAAAGAGCAAATGTTATTATTGTACCTTTTCCACGGTTCCTCACAACCCGCATAATGCAGGGAAGGGAGCGCGTTGTGTTATGGAACCTGTCCGGGAGCAGTCTGTGTACCTAATCGGGTGTTCGTTGTGCTTTGTGCGCTAATCTGCACTGTGCAGCTTAGTGGGGAACAATGAACACCTGATTAGCTGCACAGTGTTTTCCTAATCAGACGTCCCTTATACTCTTTGATCCTACTTAAGTGCCTATTATCTAATTTGGTCCTTTCTATGTGCACAGGGTGCTCCCATTGCATCATGAGAGAGGGCCAGTGTCATAGGGTATTGTAATGTGAATTTGCACGTGTTTTGGCTTGAAAAGAAGTAAACAGTCTCAATCATCTGTATCTGTTTAAATGCTACTACTGATGAACAGCCCATTTTCATGGTCATAACTGCAGAGAGTACGGTTATGAGGGGCCCTTTGGCTCTGCACTATCTTGCTTGCCCTTACAGTTAGACTAGTGTCCTGCATATGCTGCAGACCAGGGACATAATTACATATGGCCGCTGCCAACCAGTAAGAAAAGAGCAATGAATTGCAAACTGTGTCTCAAACCTGTTGGGACCTTTAGGTGTGAGTTGGCGCAAGTTAATTAGACTTGCTCCGGTCCGTGTAGGTGCAGATGTCCAGCCTCAGGCATCACCCCAGAGCCCAGAAAGTTTTAGTTAACAACCTGCTTTCTTTCTATCACTCTCATTCTCTCTTGGTATCTCATCATCCCCGTAAAACCATTTGTACATTGTTAGACGACGTGTATAGAAACAGATTATTGCCTATGGTTATTCTGCAGGAGTAGTGATGTATCCTGCAGGATTATGGTGTAAAACTGTTGTTTTTATTGATCCCAGAAGTGGATGCGTTCAGTGATATTCTATCATTATGGATAAAGCATTACATCCCTCTGAGTGAGGCTCCAGATCAGTAAAACACAAGCGAGAATTGGTAGAATGAATTTCCTCCTGGTATCTTCAGTACAATGATCTGATCTTGTGTCCTCTGCGCTTCTCAGACAATGCCACATCGTCCTGTTTCCAGTGGGCCTTTCTTTCTTATGTATAGACTGTGACGTGGACTAGTAGCATGTCTCCCTAAATTGTCTTGATTTATTAACACTACTCATACTGTGTGGCTTTAAAGTACATTTATGTTGAGTAATTAAAATAGGCTGCATGGCAATCATGTCATGTACATAGATATGTCAGTTGTGCCAGTGCTCCTTTGTGTTTCACTTGTTCCCTGCAGTGGGTCGTGGGTTGCCACTGTGGCCCAGTAGCTGCTGTTGGACTCCCATCGTCCTCTGCATTCTGTTGGCTGGATGAGGATGATGGGACTTATAGTCCAACAGCTGCTGGGACACTGATGCCAACCCCTTTTGTGAGTTTTAACCCCTTAACGACCCTTGACGGTCATAGTACATCATGGGTAGATCTGACTGAACGACCCATTACGTATTATGACCGTCATGGAGTTCCGGGCTTCCCCCGCGGCTTCACGCCGTTCGGGGAGTCTGGAACCGGAAGAACAAAAAAATAAAAATGCTCCGTGGTCCTTAACTCGCAGCGCCGATCAGCCGGTCGTTAAGGAGTTAAAGAGCAGGGCCTACAACTTGTATTCATATATCAATCAGAGCTGGATCTCAGCCAGGTTAGGTCAGGTCGATGACTGGTACCCATATTTCTTGTACCTGGCATTACATGGGACCACAAGAGTAATACAACATTTAGTGAGACCAGATCAGCATTAAACTATTATATGTCACCCGAAAAGTAACACTCCAGTATACCATGAAGTGACCGCGTTCCTTTAGTGTTTACTAAATGAACCTGATCACGGTATTCTTCCCCAGTTGAACAGCGCTGCGGAAGGTTCATTTGTTTTTTATTAATAAATCTTTTTGTGATGCTGTGTAGTCTGTGGCTCCTTCATATCTTCTCTGTATAATATAAAGCGCTAGCCTATGAAGCTCACTGTGTCTGTAACCGCACATGCGCAGTAGAGACTGTCGGAATGATACAGTCACGTGCAGTAGAGACTGGCCGGAACGATGCAGTCATGCGCAGTAGAGACTGTCGGAATGATACAGTCACGTGCAGTAGAGACTGGCCGGAACGATGCAGTCATGCACAGTAGAGACTTCCGGAATGATGCGGTCATGCGCAGTAGAGACTGCCAGAACGATGTGGTCATGCGCAGTAGAGACTTCCGGAACGATGCGGTCATGCGCAGTAGAGACTTCCGGAACGATGCGGTCATGCGCAGTAGAGACTTCCGGAACGATGCGGTCATGCGCAGTAGAGACTGCCAGAACGATGTGGTCATGCGCAGTAGAGACTGCCAGAACGATGTGGTCATGCGCAGTAGAGACTGGCCGGAACGATGCGGTCATGCGCAGTAGAGACTGTCGGAATGATACAGTCACGTGCAGTAGAGACTGGCCGGAACGATGCAGTCATGCACAGTAGAGACTTCCGGAATGATGCGGTCATGCGCAGTAGAGACTGCCAGAACGATGTGGTCATGCGCAGTAGAGACTTCCGGAACGATGCGGTCATGCGCAGTAGAGACTTCCGGAACGATGCGGTCATGCGCAGTAGAGACTTCCGGAACGATGTGGTCATGCGCAGTAGAGACTTCCGGAACGATGCGGTCATGCGCAGTAGAGACTTCCGGAACGATGCGGTCATGCGCAGTAGAGACTTCCGGAACGATGCGGTCATGCACAGTAGAGACTGCCAGAACGATGTGGTCATGCGCAGTAGAGACTGCCAGAACGATGCGGTCATGCGCAGTAGAGACTGGCCGGAACGATGCGGTCATGCACAGTAGAGACTGGCCGGAACGATGCGGTCATGCACAGTAGAGACTGGTCGGAACGATGTGGTCATGCGCAGTAGAGACTGCCGGGACGATGCGGTCATGCACAGTAGAGACTGCCAGAACGATGTGGTCATGCACAGTAGAGACTGGCCGGAACGATGCGGTCATGCACAGTAGAGACTGGCCGGAACGATGCGGTCATGCACAGTAGAGACTGGTCGGAACGATGTGGTCATGCGCAGTAGAGACTGCCGGAACGATGCGGTCATGCACAGTAGAGACTGCCAGAACGATGCGGTCATGCGCAGTAGAGACTGGCCGGAACGATGCGGTCATGCACAGTAGAGACTGGCCGGAACGATGCGGTCATGCACAGTAGAGACTGGTCGGAACGATGCGGTCATGCACAGTAGAGACTGCCGGAACGATGCGGTCATGCTAGTATTTTAATATTTTTTAAGTATCCCCTTGGTTTTCTGTGTGATTTTTTTGGCTTGTTGAGATATAATTTTTCCTTTGTAATGAAACGCAATACTATATGAAAGGCCTCCCTGACCTGAGCAGTGATGTGTCCGATAGTCCATGTGCCTCCTTGCCCATCGTCCCCACGTTACAATAAAGGAAAATATCTTCCTGCTGTATGGTCAGGAAGGTTATCATTTTCTTCTTGATCAAGCACCAGTCTAATGTGTCTTCGTAAACACCATAGTTATAAATTCCTCCTCCTAACCACTGTGGTTTGGCAAAACGTATAATTTACTGGAAGGAAAAAAAAAATCACACTCCAAAATAGCAAGATGTGCCTCTGAATCCTGGATTCCAAACTGTCCTCTTAGAAGCACTTGGACATTATCTGTGAGGATAACAGGAAATCTAGGGGCCGGATTCAGTAATCTAAAGAGGAGCAATTCTGGTGCAATCCAGCTGAGTTGTAGAGGGGCACAAATCGGCAAATTCCCACGGATTTAAATTGGGATCTTAACCTTTAGAATGCTAGATGGAATCCTAATGGCCACTATGAATTTTACTCTTGTTCCTTGGTTCAAGAGGGAGCAACTTCACTCAGTCCTGGATGTCTTTTATACAGACGTGGACTGAGTCTTGTTGGCAAGATTGGTGGACCCCAAGCTCTGTACTGTAGTGGGAGGAGATGCACTAAGGTGTGATAAAGAGGTGATAAAGTAGAGATAACTTCTCCAGTGATATCACTTCTCCAGTTCCTATGTTATTCTATGGATCCCATACACTAAGGTGTGATAAAGAGATGATAAAGTGGAGATAACTTCTCCAGTGATATCACTTCTCCAGTTCCTATGTTATTCTATGGATCCCATACACTAAGGTGTGATAAAGAGATGATAAAGTGGAGATAACTTCTCCAGTGATATCACTTCTCAAGTTCCTATGTTATTCTATGGATCCCATGCACTAAGGAGTGATAAAGAGGTGATAACTTCTCCAGTGATATCACTTCTCCAGTTCCTATGATATTCTATGGATCCCATGCACTAAGGTGTGATAAAGAGGGGATAAAGAGGAGATAACTTCTCCAGTGATATCACTTCTCCAGTTCCTATGTTATTCTATGGATCCCATGCACTAAGGTGTGATAAAGAGGGGATAAAGAGGAGATAACTTCTCCAGTGATATCACTTCTCCAGTTCCTATGTTATTCTATGGATCCCATATACTAAGGTGTGATAAAGAGGCGATAAAGAGGAGATAACTTCTCCAGTGATATCACTTCTCCAGTTCCTGTGTTATTCTATGGATCCCATGCACTAAGGTGTGATAAAGAGGAGATAAAGTAGAGATAACTTCTCCAGTGATATCACTTCTCAAGTTCCTATGTTATTCTATGGAGCCAATGCAGTGACATCTCCAAATTTCTAGAAATCTAAGTGCATGGGCTCTACAGAATAACACAGAAGCTGAGAAGTGATATCACTAATTTATCACCTCTTTATCACCACTTATTGCATCTCTCCCCAGGAGTCCACCCTGATCAGTCATGTTGACCTCTGTGGACATAACATTCAGGGCTAATCAGATATTTTACCTCTTGATCCAAGACGCAAAGACAAAATTGTGAGTGGATTTCAGGATTTTCTGGCCATAAGTAATGGGGGGCTGTTAATTTAAGATATTGGTGCTCGTGTTCTGAATGAGAGAGGTGAGACCCGTTTAGGGTGACCTTTATGAAAGGATAAACAGTGAACTGAAAGTGAGACAGTGGATATGTTTAGTAATGGAGAACTCCATAGGAAGTCTGCTCAGAGAATTTAGCAGAAGGGAAACTGGGACCTATTTTTGGTGAGAAGGAAGTGATTTTATTATTGAAGAGAAAACTTGCCCCAGTGCTGTCATTGTCTTCATTTGGAAGAGAAGACCAATATGTGATGGAACCCACAAAGGATTCTGGGAAGGGAATTGATCTCCAGGCGTCTTATCCAGTGCTCCAGAGACCTCTCCAGAATTCAACAACTTAAAGCGGAACTACCACCCAATAATAGGATAGCATCACATCATTGCCCTTCTGGTGATTAGCTGCTTAGTAGCGCTAGTCGCCGGAATTCTTACTGGATTATAGAGAAATCTCTATTCTTCATGGACTGACAGCAGGACGGAGCGCGACATCTTGCCCTAGTGACGTCCACGCACCTGCGCTGTCAGTCCCTTTTGGAGCTGGCCGGCTCCTAGCAACACCTCCTAGACCCGGCTGGGACTGACAGCGCAGGCGCGTGGACGTCACTAGGGCAAGATGTCGCGCTCCGTCTTGCGGTCAGTCCATAAAGAATAGAGATTTCTCTTTAATCCGGTAAGAATTCTGGTGACTAGCGCTACTGAGCAGCTAGTCGTCAGATGGGCAATGATGTGATGCTGTCTTATTATTGGGTGGTAGTTCCGCTTTAAAAACCACATTTGGGAAATGTGGGAATATTTATTTGTTGCATATGGCACAGTCAGTTTGCTCCAGAATTGCTCCTGTTGGACATTAGATTTAGATGTACTTGCACCAGGATACCGTTGTGTATGAAGTCTATAAGAGATGAGCAATTTAACCTCATGGATGATAGAGACATGCAATATCTAGTGTTGAGCGAGCACCACGATGCTCGGGTGCTCTGACCGAGCACCCCCTGAGGCTCGAGTGCTCGGCCGAGCACCCGAGCCCCATTGGAATGAATGGGGCAACACCAGGCACCCCCTGCTCTGATGAGGGGAGGGTGCCTGGTCAATGCCCCCTTCATCTCCGCTATGCCCCCTTCATCTCAGAATGCCCCCTTCAGCTCCGCAATGTCCCCCTTCAGCTCCACTATGCCCCTCTTCCACAATGTGCCCCTTCATCTCCGCTATGCCCCTCTTCCACAATGTGCCCCTTCATCTCCGCTATGCCCCTCTTCCGCAATGTCCCCCTTCATCTCCTCTATGCCATAGAGGAGATGAAGGGGGACATTGTGGAAGAGGGGCATAGCGGAGATGAAGGGGCACATTGTGGAAGAGGGGCATAGCGGAGATGAAGGGGCACATTGTGGAAGACGGGCATAGCGGAGATGAAGGGGGACATTGTGGAAGAGGGGCATAGAGTCTATGCCCCTCTTCCACAATGTCCCCCTTCATCTCCGCAATGCCCCCTTCATCTCCGCAATGCCCCCGTACCTCCAGTCCCTGGTGGTCCAGCGGAGCTTCTTCGGATCTGTGCCTCTTCCGGCACAGATCCCCGCTACCCGAACATGTCGGGCGAGCACATGGCGGTACTCGACGAGTACCGCCATGTGCCGAGCAGAGCGATGCTCGAGCCGATCCGAGCATCGGCCGAGCACGCTCGCTCATCACTAGCAATATCCCATGTATTGTTTTGCAGTGTTTTGAAGAAGTCTCTAGCATCCCATGGGTTAAATTTATGCATTTCTATACTTTTAGAGGTTAAAAAAACTCAAATTAAAATATTAAAGGGAGGAATAATTTGAATGATAAGATCAGAGTTTTTAGCGTTTTCGCAGAACAGATGAGTTTGTGAAGTAAGGAGTGGCTGCACCCCAGTTCAACTGCGCAATGATATAACCAGATGTCCGGGACGCAGAGCATCGCAGGGACCTGGGATCAAAGGGCAAATACCAAATTTCCTGCTTTCCCAGAACCTCTCTCTCCTTGGAGAGGTTCCCCCCCCCCCCACAGGTCTCCGAAGCTTCACTTTCTCCAGTTATGAGTTTTTTTTGATGTCTCATCAAAATTATTAACTTATTCTTTTGGCCGACTGTCCTTCCTTTTAGTTCCCAATAGCTTTCACAGTTAACCCTTTTAATGCACCACTGATACTTTAAAACAATATAAAAGGATACATTGTAACATTAATAGACAAATTAGTTAAAATATCTTCTAGGAACTTAAAATGTACGATATTGCAAATGTTTTTCAGCGAGCTGGGGGAACTCATTTTACTGTGCACCCGTCACTTCCTGTCTGACACAGCAGAGTAAGGCTGCTTCAGCAGGAAGTGAACAGTGCAAAGGTCAATTGTTTCCCCAGCTTCTTACAAATTTAAATATCTTTTTTTTTTTGAGTTACTGAAACTTTTGCACATATCTTTGAATTTCACATTATGGTGTGATTCTTGTTGGCTTTAAATATTCTGCAAGTTAATACTATGTAAAGTCAGATTAACTATACTTTATTTGTTTTTTATCTTTATATGTTTTTCTTTTCATTTTTATGTCCTGGACATTGAGCCCCCTGGATTTATTCACAGAGGGGTGTCAGGGATAACATGTAAAAAGTTGGCATACAGAGCACTTGGTTCTGCAGGGATAGTGTTACTACTTTCACTGTCACAGAAATTCAGAGAACGTCCTATTACTGACATAAGTGTAAAAAAAATGTATACAAAGTTTAGGCAAGTTTACTTTAAATACTGTGCACTTACAGACTACCTACCGTATGTAAATTCACAATAAAGAGTTCCTTTAACCTCTGGGATTAGACATGCCTCCAGTACAGTGGAAATCAATATGTTTGAGGCATCTTCAGCATAAAAAGGGTTAAAAAGACCAAACTTCAGCTAGGATCCAAGGTTAGAGAGCAGGTCCAGAAAGGGCAGGCGAGGTGGGACAGATAGTGTTTACAATCAGAAAACCCATTTAACTGTCTCCAGGGACCACGTCCTGGGAACCAAAGGGTCTCGACAGAAGAATATATTATGGTTTTCTTCAAGATTTCCCATTCTAATGCTGAAAAAACAACCTGTGAAATAAGAAGTATTACTGCCCTAAAGTCAAATTAGACCCTTAACCCCTTCAATGGCAGAGCAACACATGAGGGGTTAAAAGGGCAGAGACCCCATTAACCTTTACAGTGCCCTGGAGATGTTGAGGGTGTGGAATACTATGATGGCCTTAATGAGCTTTCCTGATCACTGAAGGACCAGGCTACATTCTTTGGGACAGATGTATCAACAGAAAAGTGTAATAATTTAGGGGTAAACGAGCTACACCATAGGGAATCAATATTCCTCCTCATTGATTTAAATTATTATTTTAATCCCTTAAATGGGTTTTAACCCCATTGAATGCTATAATTTTTTTTTTATCACAGACATCAAAAATATGAAACACATACACAAGTCCAGTGTGCTGTGTTAATGAGTGCGGCCTTGTCTGTGTCCTACCGTAGGCAAGGTAAGTCTTTCTGAACAGAAGAGCATTGGGTACTAACCTCAGTAATTGCCTTAGACCAGGTCACTCATTACAAGCTTCTCATAACCAAATAGTGACTAGATAGATCAGTGGAACAGCTTTCTCCACCTGCGTTATTAAAGCACTTTTAGGAATCTAGAATTAAATAATTTTTTGTGCAGATTCTAGATTGTAGTGAATGGTATTTAAATTTATATATCTAAATTTAGTTTTTGGTGTAAGTAGTCCTTCAATTCGTTTCACCCCTCTGTCGCTCAAAGTGTTAAATCAGTGTGTCAAACCGCTCCCTTTTTCATTGCATAGTGGTAAAAAGGAGCAATTGAATATCAGACCAACCTTAAAGGGATAGTAATACTTAGTTTTAACTTTATTTTATTTTGTAGGCATTAAAAAAACATGAAGAATGATATAAGTCTTATCTCTCAAACCTTTATGGTTTAAGAGATATTCACAAGCAAAGTTTCCCCTCCCGCCCCTTTTACCTAGTGTAAGCCATCTCTTCTCAGATGTGGAATCCAGTCCATAGACCAGACAGATAACAGAAGGGGACAATCTTCTTCCTATGAGAACAATGAAATCCCTACCCCCTTGACAAGTTTTCAGGTTTTTCCCTTATCTTAATTGAAGATTGTCCCTCTCTGCAGTCTACCTGGGCACCTCCCTTCTGCTCTGCCTGAACGGGGGGGGGGGATACTTTGCTTGTGAATATCTCTTAAACCGTAAAGGTTTGAGAGATAAGACTTATATTGTTCTTCATGTTTTTTAAATGCCTACAAAATAAAATAAAGATAAAACAAAGTATTACTATCCCTTTAAGGAATAAATCAGCATTCCCATTAATTTAAACTGTGCTTTTAAACTAGGGTGACCATACCTCACCTTTAACCAGGGAAGCATATGAAAAATGCGTACTGCAGGGCTGCTTTGATTTTGGTGCACTCCTGAAATATGCCTATTTCCTATGTGTCCCCGGTTAAAGGTGAGGGCTGGTCAGCCTATTTTAAACGGTAGAATGTTTTGCAGGGTGTTGGAGACATCTCTGGCATTCAAGGGGTTAAAACTTTCTTACTCCCTATGGTGCAGTTGGTATGCTCAAGCATTGTTCCGCTCGTGATTCATACATATAACCTATTGTGTGTGTGATACTGGTAGTGTGAGTCAGCCCCACAGTGCAGGAATCTCCCTCTCGCTGAGGAAGACTTGATTGCTGCGGGTTAAACTCTTGTATATTTGTGTATGTTAAGACCGGAAGAGGGGGGGTGCCCAATGGGTGTTATAAAGTGAGCCCCGATAAAGCAGGGGAAGATTGCCTGTCACAAAGAGAGTCGTTTGTTTTGGCACCAAGGCAAAGACTGAGCAGCTGGGTTTGATTATGTCAAAGGAAATTAGTTTTTAAGAACAAATTTCGAAGTTGGCCATAAATCAGCCTTCAGTGAACAGATTCCGGAAAAATATTGACACAAGAACAATGATATCTAGACTTTCATATGCATAATTATATTTATGTAAATGTGTGTATATAAATATATTTTAAACATCTACAATATTTCAGTAATAATATTTCATTCATCCCGGTCCCTTGATACACATAAACACGCATGCGCATATATTCATAAAAACACAGAGCAATGTTATATTTTCTATAGAAATACAAACTGCCAGTGTAATTCTATTCGTGTTAATAGATCCTTTTCAATAGCCATAGAAGAGGAACTACAGCCAGACAGAATTCCTTTCACAAGCAATAGTTCTGTCTTATTGCCGAGACAGATGTGCAGTAAATTCATTTTGTCAAACATATATTCTTTGACATTGACAAATTCAGGGTTCAGTCTGTCCTAGGACTAATGGGCCAAAGTGCCATGTTTATGGGTCAGTCCTACCTGGGACCAACGTGAACTAATGACAGTGAAATGTTTATGGTCAGTCCTTCCTAGGACCAAAGTGAACTAATGACAGTGACATGTTTATGGGTCAGTCTTTCCTAGGACCATAGTGTACTAATGACAGTGACATGTTTATGGGTCAGTCCTTCCTAGGACCATAGTGTACTAATGACAGTGCCGTGTTTATGGGTCAGTCCTTCCTAGGACCACAGTGTACTAATGACAATGACATATTTATGGGTCAGTCCTTCCTAGGACCACAGTGTACTAATGACAGTGACATGTTTATGGGTCAGTCCTTCCTAGGACCACAGTGTACTAATGACAGTGACATATTTATGGGTCAGTCCTTCCTAGGACCATAGTGTACTAATGACAGTGCCGTGTTTATGGGTCAGTACTTCCTAGGACCAAAGTAAACTAATGACAGTGACATGTTTATGGGTCAGTCCTTCCTAGGACCACAGTGTACTAATGACAGTGCCGTGTTTATGGGTCAGTCCTTCCTAGGACCAAAGTGAACTAATGACAGTGACATGTTTATGGGTCAGTCCTTCGTAGGACCACAGAGTACTAATGACAGTGACATGTTTATGGGTCAGTCCTTCCTAGGACCACAGTGTACTAATGACAGTGACATGTTTATGGGCCAGTCCTTCCTAGGACCACAGTGTACTAATGACAGTGACATGTTTATGGGTCAGTCCTTCCTAGGACCACAGTGTACTAATGATAGTGACATGTTTATGGGTCAGTCCTTCCTAGGATCATAGTGTACTAATGATAGTGACATATTTATGGGTCAGTCCTTCCTAGGACCACAGTGTACTAATGATAGTGACATGTTTATGGGTCAGTCCTTCCTAGGACCACAGTGTACTAATGACAGTGATGTGTTTATGGGTCAGTCCTTCCTAGGACCATAGTGTACTAATGATAGTGACATATTTATGGGTCAGTCCTTCCTAGGACCATAGTGTACTAATGACAGTGCCGTGTTTATGGGTCAGTCCTTCCTAGGACCACAGTGCACTAATGACAGTGACATGTTTATGGGTCAGTCCTTCCTAGGACCATAGTGTACTAATGACAGAGACATGTTTATGGGTCAGTCCTTCCTAGGACCACAGTGTACTAATGACAGTGACATGTTTATGGGTCAGTCCTTCCTAGGACCACAGTGCACTAATGACAGTGACATGTTTATGGGTCAGTCCTTCCTAGGACCACAGTGTACTAATGACAGTGACATGTTTATGGGTCAGTCCTTCCTAGGACCACAGTTTACTAATGACAGCGACATGTTTATGGGTCAGTCCTTCCTAGGACCAAAGTGTATGAATGACAGTGACATATTTATGGGTCAGTCCTTCCTAGGACCAAAGTGTATGAATGACAGTGACATATTTATGGGGTTCTGTAATGCTCAGGAGACCTTACATAACAAAGTGTAATCTGTGTAATGTTTTCAGCTTGTTTGTTTCAGGCCTCTCCACAGTGCAGAACAGGGGTAGATAATGGTTAGGTCTCTAGTTGTTGGTGACTACAATTCCTACCATCCCAACCAGCCAGCGACTAGCGGTCCACCAGCTGACTACCCAGATTTAGAGGTTAATTCTTGTGAGTTTCAGGAATAGAAAATCATTTATTTTTAGTGTTCTGGGAACAGGAGACAGGTTTTGTAATGAGCACCTGGGACTGATTTAAGCAGAGAAAGGGAGTGTTGTCATCGTAACATTTGAGTGTAGTCGTGTGGGCGAGATAATGGGCGCATTTCCTTCTCGTCCCAGGCTGTCTTTCTGTAGGAGTAGAAGTGCAGACAAATGATCAGATACAGTCTTCCCTGTGGGTACAGATACCCAGTTCACGTTCCTCTTTTGTTGCTGGTGAAATAACCAATGGACTTATTCATCCTAAACGTTCTGTGTATCAGAAATAGTCACTAATTTAGAAATAGTCACTCATTTTTTTTCCCCTCAAGAGAAAAGCTCATTGAATTGAGAGCCACACGTCATTTAACAATTTAGGTGCCAGACAACTATCTAATGCCTTGCAGGCATAATGCGTTGGATACCTCTCTGAATTCAATGGGTTAATAATGTAATGACATTAAAGCATAAGGGGCACCTCCTAATAAAAAGCCCCCCACTTACCGATCATTCCTGGACATCGTCCCCATGGAGGTGCAGCCAGAGTGCATGACCTTACATAAGGACCCGAGTGTTGTGCAGTGCACCCCATAAAGGGTTAAGATTACAAAGCGCAGTGAGCAAAGAATAACCCTTTCAGTGCCAGAAGGGTACACAACGCATTGCTGCTACTCAAAAGGTTATGGTCTTGTGCTTCTGCCGGCAACAGTCTTGTCCCCCCCTCCTTGGACATGACCTCTGTCACCTCTTGAACCACGGAGCCAGGGTAAGTTTCACAAGGGCCATTTTCTGACCATAGTAAACTAAGTATTATTAAGAGCTGTTAGTTTTCCTTTAAGCCCCAGAAAAGAGGACATGTCGTGGTAAATCTTGATATATGGTAACCCTAGATATATATACGTTTCCTTGCTCTCCACTACACTCCTTTACTAATAAAGTTATTTTATTTAAGGAGGCTAAGCCTTCCCTGGCCTCCATTACTGTCCTCCTATGGCAATCACATTGATGTTAATTCCTTATTATTTTCTGTGGCTGACAGAGATAAACAGGGGGAGTTGTCCAGCATGTAGAAACCCTTGGGGAATGTGGCGCACACAGTA
The DNA here is from genome assembly GCA_037306005.1 of Rhinophrynus dorsalis. Taxonomy (NCBI): domain Eukaryota; kingdom Metazoa; phylum Chordata; class Amphibia; order Anura; family Rhinophrynidae; genus Rhinophrynus; species Rhinophrynus dorsalis. Next base: position 3,126,642 of record CM074726.1, read on the forward strand.
CAATTGTAGGCAGATACCACTGGCCCCTTATCTGCTGTTATTTTCTAGGCTGTGTGTTTGATTTGAATAGTGCGATCTTCCCCTCATTATCTCACAGTATGTTTCCTCGTCCTGAGTGCCGGTGCAGGCTTCCCCCTGTACACACGCTGCCCTTGGTTTCCTTCCTCAGGCGCAGGCCGGGATATGGGACTGATTGTGTTCATATCAGTATTTTCAAATGTCCTTCCGCTCCTAAAAAAACCACACCGACCAGCTCCGGTCCCACGGCATCCCACAAATAGTCCTCAGCGCCTGGCAGTGACCTGCAGGCATGTAGAAGGGACACCGGCTAAGAGGATGGAGGGTGGACACATCCAGAGGGTGGTATTCTGGGGTCTCTTTCAAAATATACATTTGTTAAAGGCACAGTAAACTCATTAAGAAAATAACTAAAACTGCAGGTCAGATTTTCAAATGGGTGGATGACCCGACACCTTTCTCATCTGGTATTACGTGAGATCAGCAGAGCAGTACGCCATTCCACACAACAGACAGGGCAGTACACCATTCCACACAACAGGCAGGGCAGTACACCATTCCACACAACAGACAGGGCAGTACACCATTCCACACAACAGGCAGGGCAGTACACCATTCCACACAACAGACAGGGCAGTACACCATTCCACACAACAGGCAGGGCAGTACACCATTCCACACAACAGGCAGGGCAGTACACCATTCCACCACAACAGGCAGGGCAGTACACCAGTCCACACAACAGGCAGGGCAGTACACCAGTCCACACAACAGGCAGGGCAGTACACCAGTCCACACAACAGGCAGGGTAGTACACCATTCCACACAACAGGCAGGGCAGTACACCAGTCCACACAACAGGCAGGGCAGTACACCAGTCCACACAACAGGCAGAGCAGTACACCATTCCACACAACAGGCAGGGCAGTACACCATTCCACACAACAGGCAGGGCAGTACACCAGTCCACACAACAGGCAGGGCAGTACACCATTCCACACAACAGGCAGAGCAGTACACCATTCCACACAACAGGCAGGGCAATACACCATTCCACACAACAGACAGGGCAGTACACCATTCCACACAACAGGCAGTGCAGTACACCATTCCACACAACAGGCAGGGCAGTACACCATTCCACCACAACAGGCAGGGCAGTACACCAGTCCACACAACAGGCAGGGCAGTACACCAGTCCACACAACAGGCAGGGTAGTACACCATTTCACCACAACAGGCAGGGCAGTACACCAGTCCACACAACAGGCAGGGCAGTACACCAGTCCACACAACAGGCAGAGCAGTACACCATTCCACACAACAGGCAGGGCAGTACACCATTCCACACAACAGGCAGGGCAGTACACCAGTCCACACAACAGGCAGGGCAGTACACCATTCCACACAACAGGCAGAGCAGTACACCATTCCACACAACAGGCAGGGCAATACACCATTCCACACAACAGACAGGGCAGTACACCATTCCACACAACAGGCAGTGCAGTACACCATTCCACACAACAGGCAGAGCAGTACATCATTCCACACAACGGACAGGGTAGTACACCATTCCACACAACAGGCAGGGCAGTACACCAGTCCACACAACAGGCAGGGTAGTACACCATTCCACACAACAGGCAGGACAGTACACCAGTCCACACAACAGGCAGGGCAGTACACCATTCCACACAACAGGCAGTGCAGTACACCATTCCACACAACAGACAGGGCAGTACACCATTCCACACAACAGGCAGGGCAGTACACCATTCTACACAACAGGCAGGGCAGTACACCATTCTACACAACAGGCAGGGCAGTACACCATTCCACACAACAGGCAGGGCAGTACACCATTCCACACAACAGGCAGGGCAGTACACCATTCCACACAACAAACAGGGCAGTACACCAGTCCACACAACAGGCAGAGCAGTACACCATTCCACACAACAGGCAGGGCAGTACACCATTCCACACAACAGACAGGGCAGTACACCAGTCCACACAACAAACAGGGCAGTACACCATTCCACACAACAGACAGGGCAGTACACCATTCCACCACAACAGGCAGGGCAATACACCATTCCACACAACAGACAGGGCAGTACACCATTCCACACAACAGGCAGGGCAGTACACCATTCCACACAACAGACAGGGTAGTACACCATTCCACACAACAGGCAGAGCAGTACACCATTCCACACAACAGGCAGTGCAGTACACCATTCCACACAACAGGCAGAGCAGTACACCATTCCACACAACAGGCAGGGTAGTACACCATTCCACACAACAGGCAGGACAGTACACCAGTCCACACAACAGGCAGGGCAGTACACCATTCCACACAACAGGCAGTGCAGTACACCAGTCCACACAACAGGCAGGGCAGTACAGCATTCCACACAACAGGCAGGGCAGTACACCATTCCACACAACAGGCAGGGCTGTACACCAGTCCACACAACAGGCAGGGCAGTACACCATTCCACACAACAGGCAGGGTAGTACACCAGTCCAGCACAACAGACAGGGCAGTACACCATTCCACACAACAGGCAGAGCAGTACACCATTCCACACAACAGGCAGGGTAGTACACCATTCCACACAACAGGCAGAGCAGTACACTAGTCCACACAACAGGCAGGACAGTACACCAGTCCACACAACAGGCAGAGCAGTACACTAGTCCACACAACAAACAGGGCTGTACACCATTCCACACAACAGGCAGAGGAGTACACCAGTCCACACAACAGGCAGAGCAGTACACCATTCCACACAACAGACAGAGCAGTACACCAGTCCACACAACCAACAGAAACACACACATATACATACATACACAAATGCACACATATATATACACACACAGACATACAGACACACGTACACACACGCAAATATAAACACACACATATACATATGTACATACACCTTCAAGTACACTCACATTTAAAGGACACACATTCTCGGACAATCACATACATGCCATACACGTGCAGACACCTCTTAACCATTTGTATGCCAGAGAGGTATCCAATGCATTGCAACACAATTCAGTGGGTTAAGCATTGAAGGGTGAAAAGTTCCATTGAAATCAATGGGGATGTTTATTTCTTGGCTGTACTGGAGCTGTTTTTCTCCGGAATTGCTCCTCTTTCCTTTCCGTGTACAGAACCTGGCGTGCAGAACCACGACACCAGCCAGGTGTGTTGGCGTCTTAGTAAATCCCAGGAATAATGTCCCCTTTGGAGGAACCTTGAAATGTTCTTTGTGTAACGTATCCACATAAATAAAATAAACCGCATGAAAATAAGGTGCATGAAAAGACCTTTCAATCAAACGCAAGATAATTTGCCTTTCATTTCCGCTATGCTTATATTTTAATTGTCACAAGAGCAGATGGGCTCATTTTCATTTAATTAACATGTTGGTATAGGTGCAAAGAGAGGTATTCACCTGCCTTTAATGTCACCCCTCCTGTTCCATACGCTTCTATACAGCCAGCAGCAGGCTACTGGAAGACTTGGCAAACGCAAACGATACAGGACAAGCTGCTCTGATATTAGCACCGACTGATCTACAGTATATGTAAATTGCTATTACATGTTATAAATACTAATATGTGATATTGCATTTGCCATTGTTCAGAGGGCTGTGCAAAGCAGTTTCTTTTCTGCTCCTGGGCAGTGCCTGCACTGACTTTTCTTGGACATGGGAAGTGAGGCGTGCACACAAAAATGTATTCCCCCAGCCTGCTGGAAACTGGAGCTTATAAAGTAATTCCTCTTGGCTAACATCTAGAGTCCACACTATGATATGAATGGATCTAGACAGAGTCCACACACTGTGATATGAATGGATCTAGACAGAGTCCACACACTGTGATATGAATGGATCTAGACAGAGTCCACACACTGTGATATGAATGGATCTAGTCCACACACACTGTGATATGAATGGATCTAGTCCACACACACTGTGATATGAATGGATCTAGTCCACACACACTGTGATATGAATGGATCTAGTCCACACACACTGTGATATGAATGGATCTAGTCCACACACTGTGATATGAATGGATCTAGTCCACACACTGTGATATGAATGGATCTAGGCAGAGTCCACAAACACTGTGATATGAATGGATCTAGTCCACACACTGCGATATAAATGGATCTAGGCAGAGTCCTCACACTGTGATATGAATGGATCTAGGTACAGTCCTCACACTGTGATATGAATGGATCTAGTCCACACACTGTGATATGAATGGATCTAGGCAGAGTCCACACACTGTGATATGAATGGATCTAGTCCACACACTGTGATATGAATGGATCTAGTCCACACACTGTGATATGAATGGATCTAGTCCACACACTGTGATATGAATGGATCTAGTCCACACACTGTGATAGGAATGGATCTAGGGCAAATCCACACACTGTGATATGAATGGATCTAGGCAGAGTCCACACACTGTGATATGAATGGATCTAGTCCACACACTGTGATTTGAATGGATCTAGTCCACACACTGTGATATGAATGGGTCTAGTCCACACACTGTGATATGAATGGATCTAGTCCATACACTGTAATATGAATGGATCTAGTCCACACACACTGTGATATGAATGGATCTAGGCAGAGTCCACACACTGTGATAGGAATGGATCTAGGGCAAATCCACACACTGTGATATGAATGGATCTAGGCAGAGTCCACACACTGTGATATGAATGGATCGAGTCCCCACACTGTGATATGAATGGATCTAGGCAGAGTCCACACACTCTGATATGAATGGATCTAGTCCACACACTGTGATATGAATGGATGTAGTCCACACACTCTGATATGAATGGATCTAGTCCACACACTGTGATATGAATGGATCTAAGCAGTGTCCACACACTGTGATATGAATGAATGTAGTTCACACACTGTGATATGAATGGATCTAGGCAGAGTCCACACACTGTGATATGAATGGATCTAGGCAGAGTCCACACTGTGATATGAATGGATCTTTGCAGAGTCCACACACTGTGACATGAATGGATCTAGGCAGAGTCCACACACTGTGATATGAATGGATCTAGTCCACGCACTGTGATATGAATGGATCTAGTCCACACACTGTGATATGAATGGATCTAGTCCACACACTGTGATATGAATGGATCTAGTCCAAACACTGTGATATAAATGGATCTAGGCAGAGTCCACACACTCTGATATGAATGGATCTAGTCCACACACTGTGATATGAATGGATCTAGTCCACACACTGTGATATGAATGGATCTAGTCCACACACTGTGATATGAATGGATCTAGACCACACACTGTGATATGAATGGATCTAGGCAGAGTCCACACACTGTGATATGAATGGATCTAGTCCACACACTGTGATATGAATGGATCCAGTCCACACACTGTGATATGAATGGATCTAGGCAGAGTCCACACACTGTGATATGAATGGATCTAGCCCTCACTCTGTGATATGAATGGATCTAGTCCAGACACTGTGATATGAATGGATCTAGTCCACACACAGGGATATGAATGGATCTAGTCCACACACTGTGATATGAATGGATCTAGTCCACACACAGGGATATGAATGGATCTAGTCCACACACTGTGATATGAATGGATCTAGTCCAGACACTGTGATATGAATGGATCTAGTCCACACACAGGGATATGAATGGATCTAGTCCACACACTGTGATATGAATGGATCTAGGCAAAGGCCATACATTGGGGTATGTCTAATAGCACAGTGAGGGGGAAGTTTGGTCTGCAACATAACTAATTAGCCTAAAGTGCCAGACTTTGCCACCAACACACAAAGATGAATTTCTCAAAATGATTTTTGTACAGAAGAATGAGCAGTATAGCTTGCAGGCAGATATTTCTTTCCTGTAAAACAAAACAAACAAATCTTGTCTTGGGGTGGCAGGCCCAGCACATAACGGTAATACAATGCTGTGCTGACCTTTCCTACAGTGACGGGAAGTAAGGGCACGTCTTCTAAACACGCCGACCCCAGCACAGAGCGAGCACTTTACATCACTGCTTTAATCCTCTTCATTACAGAGATTCAATCACACTACAATCACTTCTAATTATTAATTATTCCCATCTGGAAAAACATACTGTTGAATTGAATCAAATAGGAATTCACAATCCATTTCTGTCTTTCTTGTCCTTTTATAAATCCAAGCTTGTGCTGAAGCAATGCGTTGGTGACAAGACACTTGAAGGGTTAATGCGCAGTGGTGATTAGCGTGTAAGTGATAAGTCACTAGGCAGCCGGTGCAGACTTGTGCACTTCACTAGTCCGCATGACTATCGACTGGGGTACTTGTATGACTAAACCTCAGAGAGCCACAGGGGTGTCCAATGGATTGCTTTACACTCTATTGGACACCACTCTAGCTCTCAAAGGGTTAAAAGCAGATCAAAAGATCAGAGAGAGAGAGACCATTTCCTATAATTAGCCCCCATTATAATCCTAGATCAGGCGAACAAGGGAGACACAATTCGTTCTGGAGTGACAGATTAATGGAATGTGTCCCTGTAATTCTCTTCCGTGGAATCTCTCTCCAGATTAACCCTTTTAGTGCCAGAGAGGTACGCAATGCCTCTGGCACTCATATGGTTAAAACCAAAGTACAACCATTCTCATAGCAAGTAAAGACATGATCTAAAGGAGCATTAAACTTTTCTTTTTTTGGGGGGGGGAATAAACATGTATTCCTGTTGGCTAACACAAGGATGTGTCCACTGCTGAGTGATGCGCTGTTCCAAAGATAATACAGTTTAAACTTTACATGGAGTTGCCAGTGCCGCCTGGGGTTGCTACTCCAATGATTAATAAAGATAACTTCTCTAGTGATCTCACTTCTTTTTTCCTATGTTATGCTATGGAGCCCCAGCACTAATACTGGGGTGCCCACATTTGTTTAATCGGCCACGTGATCAGAAATCCATAAGTGCGAGGGCCGCATTTTATTTTTTTTTATATTGTTAATAGAGGTGAATTATGGCCTGTTAGCGATTCAAAAAATATTGATTTATTTATTGAACAAGTCAATAACAATACTGATATTTAACAGACATGTTTTCTTAAAGGGATAGAAATACTTTATTATTACTATCCCCCATATTGTACAAATTTGTAAAATATGTTAATAGCCCCCAGGTTCATCTCTCAGACATTTATGGTTTGAGAGATAACCGAAGGCAAAGTTCCCCCCTCCCTCCCCCTTCCCTGAAGTCAGCGTTGTACTGACCGCAGGGGAAGTCTGTCGTACGATAGGCTTGCGGCTCTGCAGCAGAGCCGTGATCGCGTTAGTGACAAATAATTATTTCACTTGAAACGGTCTTCTACGTGTGATTGGTTTGTGCTTGGTTTGCAATCACATGTAGAAGACCGTTTCAAGTGAAATAATTATTTGTCACTAATGCGATCACGGCTCTGCTGCAGAGCCGCAAGCCTATCGTACGACAGACTTCCCCTGCGGTCAGTACAACTCTGACTTCAGGGAAGGGGGAGGGGGGAACTTTGCCTTTGGTTATCTCTCGGACCATAAAGGTTTGGGAGATGAACCTGGGGGCTATTACATTATTTTACAAATATCTACACTAAGGGGGATAATAATAAAGTATTGCTATCCCTTTAAACTGTACGGTACTGGAAAAGCACTGAATAATTGCTTATTGACCTACTAGCCCATGTGTCCTAATTATTTAAGGATAACATTTTTTTTTAAACTCAGATAGCCTCACCCTGGAGTCAAGCGGACCACGTGTGGCCCATGGGCTGCCCGTTGGACACCTCTGCACTAAGACTTCTCAGGTGAGAGAGCTGTTAGTGCATTGACTCCATAGACTAACATAGGAATAGAGAAGTGATATCACTGGAGACATTACCTCCTCTTTATCATGTCTTAGTGAATAACCCCACCTGGTGCTCCGTTAGCTATTCTGTTGCATTCTATGGGAGAGGTGAGTCACTGGACACTGTTCCCTATAGTCTGTTATAGACAGAAGTGTAACTAGAAGCCTCCGGGCCCTGGTACAAGAAGTGCCATGGCACCCCCCCCCCTTTGGCCCCCCTGACCACATTGACCCCCTCCAAAATGCCCCCATCTCCTTCCTGGAGCTCCCGGTGGTCCTCTTAGTATGCAAAGCGCTGGGAGATGATGTCATCTCCCAGCGCTCTGCATTACTAGAGCGCCGGCGGGAGATTGCGGGCGCCAGGTGGAGAGGTCGCAGGGGGAGGCCGGGCCTCTGGAGTGCACGGGCCCGGTCGCAGGTGCGACCCCTGTAGTTACGCCACTGGTTATAGGAACAGCTTCATCGTTTGGGACATTTTAACCTATAATGGTTTTATTGATTCAGTTTCTAGTGTTTTACTACAGTGCGACAGCAGTCCAGCATTCCTGTTGATTTCAAAGGCACTTTTAACCCCATGAATGCTAGAGAGGTCTCCGCGCATTGCCTCATAATGCATTGGAGACCTTTCTAGCATTCGAAGGGTTAAACTGATTTAAATGAATGGGAGTGTTTATTTGCCCTTGGTCTTCTCTAGAATTGCACCGCACAGTGCAGAGCGCCCCGTCGTTCAGTCTTGCCCCACTTGCTGGCGTGAGGCTGGTGTCACTGACCAGGCTGGGAACTCACAGTACACACACGGGCGAAAGAGGAAGGTAAGGGCAGGAAGTGAGAGAGTCTGCAGATACTGATAGGGGTCCTGTGTGCATTCGTTTCCTGCCCAGCAGATGGGCAGACAGTGCTTAGTGCGATGTTATCACTGGGATGAGTCCTCTCTCTTACTCTCACTTCCCTCCAGGCCTCCCACCGGCCATTTCCCCCGCTGCTCCTGTCCACAAGACAAACCTGGTGGCCAAGTGTGCATGGTTGCAAATGAACCCTCCTGTGCTTGGTAACTGCGCCACAGACCCTCAGACAAATCAGTCTTATCACTTCTTGGTCACTGGGACTAAACTAACTGGTCCCAGTCACGGGTCTGGTGTGTTTATCTCCGATAAAGCTGTGCAGTTTAGGAGACTGGCTTCCGTTAACCCATTGGATGCTAGAGAGCTCTTCAAAGCATTGCATCTCATCCAACGGATTAACTGTTAGAGCAGTGGTTCCCAAACTTGTAACCTGTAACTCCTTGTATAAGTAAATAGAAAATGTGTATGTGTGTGTGTGTACGTGTGTGTGTGTACGTGTGTGTGTGTACGTGTGTGTGTACGTGTGTGTGTGTACGTGTGTGTGTACGTGTGTGTGTGCGTGTGTGTGTGTGTGTGTACGTGTGTGTGTACGTGTGTGTGTGTGTGTGTACGTGTGTGTGTGTACGTGTGTGTGTGTACGTGTGTGTGTGTGTGTGTGTACGTGTGTGTGTGTGTGTGTGCGTGTACGTGTGTGTGTGTGTGTGTGTGTGTGTGTTCGTGTACGTGTGTGTGTGTGTGTGTATGTGTACGTGTGTGTGTGTGTGTGTACGTGTGTGCAGCCTTGATAAAGGGAGCTTGTTGCTCTTGAAAGCTCATTCTGAAAACTGAATATTAGTCCAATAAAAGAAAGGTTTTATCACGTACTGTGATACCCATTGATTTTGCATTTACATCACTGAACTAACACGGCTATCCTACTATGTATTTACTAGTTGAAGAGCCCGTATACACGGGCCACAGCAACGGCCGCGGTGCAGTCACACATAGTAGAGATTGCCCGCGCTGCGGCTGATATGGGGTGCTCCGAATTTAGACGTGCGCAGAGAGGACTACATTCTGAATTTGGATCCCCTCTCCGTTATCAGCCGCAAGGCGGCCAGTCTGTAGTGCTCATGACTGCAGCGCGCTCAGCCATCTCTACTGCGCATGACAGCTTCTGACAGACACACATTTAGTGAATTATTATATAGGATGTATGTGTTTGGGTGTGTATGTGTATGTGTATAAATAATATAAAAAATAATCCATTATTTATTGGCTTGGTTTTTCTACAAATTGTTATACGCAACAGAGGTGAATACTCTCGTGAATTTAAATGAAAGGTGTTTATTAGGACCCTGGGAGCTATGGGCCTACTTGGATGCCACGTGTGAAACGCGTCTGGCAACCAGGAAATGCTGCTGTATGCCATTTGATACTATTTTTGTTTTTATCTTCAAGCTCAATAAAGTTGGGATTTTATCTAATATCTTTCTACTGAGTGTAGATTCTTTGCATTGTGATTCCCCTGAACATAGTCTAAAGGACAGATGAAATTATCTGGGGGTATTAGTCAGTGAATTGCTTCTCTTTCCCTATATTCACTCTCTGCGTGCAAAAATAATTGTGAAGGGAAAAATTGTGTAAAATGTATGAAAATGTTAAAGAAACTTCAAGTCTCTCTCTGAGGGGCACAGCTCGGCACCGTTGCTGATGGAAACACAACTACCGATTCATTTTACTTATATTATTATTTACTACCACCACCTGATAATATCTCCCCCTTGCCTTATTCTGACCAGAAAATCCTAAAGGCCCCTATGAAGTTTTCACTTGCTCCTTTGTCCGGGAGCTAACATCTTCAGTCTGTCCTAGATATAATTTCCACGCATTTCGCTGCTTCAGACCTGCAGCTTCGTCAGTGGCGTCAGTCAGCAATTCAAAAAGCCGCACGTTTTAACCCTTTGAGTGCCAGAGGGGTACGGAACGCATTGCTTTGCAATGCGTTCCGTACCCTTCTGGCACTCAAAGTTTTAATCAGAGAAACTTGCTTAGCATTTTTCCTAGAACAATATCGCTATAATGATTATGTTCACTGTATGGTTTCAGTGGCAGCGCTGTACCCAAAGGCAATTCTGCTTTTAATACCTCAGATTGTAGGGGTTGGCACTCTAGGCATTGATTTTCAGTTTCAAATTATTAAAATTAAATATACAATTACCGTCTTAAGTGGAACTAACATCTTATGACCACTTTGGTTCATTTGAAAGAGCTTTCAAAATGGGCCTGTAAAACAGCGGATGAAACAACTCGCTGGTAGCAGTTTTTTTTTTGCTGAACATGTAACTAATTTCATGGAGCCATTGTGCAGTACAAATTGAGATTCTTCTCAACTTTTATCAGAAGGGTTAATCCGATTCGAGGCTACTGGAATATATCAGTAGGACCAGGGCTGATTCGCTCCATCACTCCCTGTGATGGTCTGTTAGCCACCAAATGAAAAAAAACTTCTGAGACGGGATGGAGGACCAGAGTGAGGTACCATTGGCTGATAACACCAGTCAACCATTAACTCCAACTAGTGTTTTTATGGCTAGCGGATCAGTTGAAGGACTGAGGCTTCCACCACTGAGCAGTGTGCTCTCTACCGAGAGGCAGTGGTGCACCGGAAGGAGATTCACAGTCATCCAGGATCGAGGGTTTCAAAAATGTTTACTGCTATGGAAGCCCTTTTGTTTTAAATGTTCTCCTCAAAGATCTTCGGCAATCAAACACTTTGATGCTGGAATGGCTTTCATCGCATTGTCTCATTGCACCCCTATCACTGAGAATGATTCAGAACATGGGTGGACAACCTGAGATCCTCTAGCTGTTATGGGCAACAACACTTATTAGCCCCCACCAGCTGTTGGCTGTAAGCTGTCTCCACCAGGGGGCCCTGTAATCCATTTGTTTTCTATTTTCCATTTGTACTGTTTTATGTCTCTATATTTCTATTCCCTATTGTACAACACTACGGAATATGTGGGTGCTATATATAAATAAAGGGTAATAATTGTAACTCCTTAACCCCTTAAGGTCCATTGCCGTGCCAGGACCGTCACGGTGGTCCGGCACTTAAGGACCAATGACGGTCCTGGCACGGCATGGAGTTCAGGGCTCCCGTCGCGGCTGCACGCCGCTCCGGAAGTCCTGAACCGGAAGCACTAATAAAAAAAAAATGCCCCGTGGTCCGCAAGTGCCGGCCGCGCATGCGCGCGCCGGTCCTTAAGGGGTTAAGGACCTGAAAGGTGTTCAATAGGAATTGTAGTTCTGAACAGTTGGAGGGCATCAGGTTGCCCAGTGGGATGTAGAGGACTCTACATACTAGGGAAAGACTGCCACCAGTAACTGTCTCCCTAGTGCCCTTCTGCACCCAGCTGAGCCTGCCCCCAGTGGGGAAGCAATCCCGGCTTTTAGTGATGTCTTCCATGCTATTTCCAGTGATGCATTGTGGGATGTGATGTGGGCCGTAGTCCAACAACAGTTGGAGGGTTAATGCGTAGCTTTCTCTTGACGTAATGTGAGCCGTATGCAGAAAGAAAAACCTCTGTTATGGAGAAAACTCACTGCAAACAGAGGGGACATATACACCTTCGCTGATTTAAAGGATTGGTAATATTTTATTATGAGAAAAAAACATATTGTGGGGTTTTTCTGTGTAGTAAAACAAAGCTTGCAGGTGCTTCATCCAAGTTCTAATTGTTTAAAATGTCACACAGTAAAAAACTGTAGTCACTGACTCACATCCCCCATAGAAAGCAATAGAATAACGGACTGGTCACCAGAGGTGCAATTCAATATGCACCACTAGGGACAGTGACAACTCCCGTTGATTTAAACTGATCTTCTAGGACTCTATTCAATTCACATCGATAAAACTGTCGGTCAGGCAAAAAGCATTGCCGTATCAGTACACACAGACACACACACACACTCACACACACACACACACTGTTACTGTAGGAATGCAATTGTCCTACCAATAGGAACCACGATGAGCATTGGGACACAGAACCCAGCACACAGCTGTGCAATGCACTGGAGACCTCTCTAGAATTCAGTGGCTTAGGAATTTTTATGCACCATTAACATGAAACTGAGTTGACACATAATTGCTCCTCTTTTTCTTTTGTGTATGGCCTCATGTCTGCGTTTCTATATGATGATGATGATTAATTGTATAAGACAGGGATGTCACACAGTCTACAGAGCAGCTTCCAGCCAGGCGTGTGGCCACCGGTGCACATGCTTATCAAGTTGTCTAAACACAGATGATTGTAATAAAGTACCACGTGTTTAATGTTCTATATACACAATATCCTGAGTTATAGGAAGATTTAGATATGATGGATGGAGCCATGAATGGGAGATCTGGATAGTATGAAGCGGGAGCTGTTTGGACTCTCATCATAACAGTACATCATTTTATAGTGTTTACGGATGTGTAAGTGACATTGAAATGCTTTTATGTACCTTATTCTATTAATTTGAGTCTGCTTCAGTGGCAGGTGACCGGATTTGCCCCCAAGGGCCGCAAATATGGCCCTCATGTCTGCCAGAAAGGGTGCAAGCTATGGTTAAAACCTCTGCATAGTGATTTGAAAGTGTTGACTAACTCTTGGATGCTAGAGAGGTGTCCAAGTCATTGCAACTCCTCTCTGTCACTGAGCAGTTAAGGGAGAAAAGGGTAAGGGGAAAGGAACATGTATTCTGAGGGAGAAGCATGAAGGTCCACTATGGTAGGTTCTAGGCTCCCAAAAGACCTGAGACTTGGACCATCCTATTGCATTATTAGTGCACTGTGCAGCCTAATGGTACCATTACAAGACAAGACCCGGGTATTAAAGATTAATACAAGAGCATGTGAGGGGCCGTATTGGGTCCCTGGGTCACCTCTTGTCCACCTCTGATCTACAGGAATAAAGATTAATACAAGAGCATGTGAGGGGCCATATTGGGTCTCTGGGTCACCTCTTGTCCACCTCTGATCTATTGGAATAAAGATCAATATAAGAGCGTGTGAGAGCCGTATTGGGTCCCTGGGTCACCACTTGTCCACCTCTGATCTACTGGAATAAAGATCAATATAAGAGTGTGTGAGGGCTGTATTGGGTCCCTGGGTCACCTCTTGTCCACCTCTGATCTACAGGAAGAAAGATCAATATAAGAGTGTGTGAGGGTCGTATTGGGTCCCTGGGTCACCTCTTGTCCACCTCTGATCTACAGGAATAAAGATCAATATAAGAGCATGTGAGGGCCGTATTGGGTCCCTGGGTCACCTCTTGTCCACCTCCGATCTACAGGAATAAAGATCAATATAAGAGCATGTGAGGGCCGTATTGGGTCCCTGGGCCACCTCTTGTCCACCTCCGATCTACAGGAATAAAAATCAATATAAGAGCATGTAAGGGCCGTATTGGGTCCCTGGGCCACCTCTTGTCCACCTCCGATCTACAGGAATAAAAATCAATATAAGAGCATGTGAGGGGCCATATTGGGTCCCTGGGCCACCTCTTGTCCACCTCTGATCTACAGGAATAAAAATCAATATAAGAACATGTGAGGGCCGTATTGGGTCCCTGGGCCACCTCTTGTCCACCTCTGATCTACAGGAATAAAGATCAATATAAGAACATGTGAGGGCCGTATTGGGTCCCTGGACCACCTCTTGTCCACCTCTGATCTACAGGAATAACTATCAATATAAGAGCATGTGAGGGGCCATATTGGGTCCCTGGGTCACCTCTTGTCCACCTCCGATCTACAGGAATAAAGAACAATCTAAGAGCATGTGAGGGGCCTATTGGGTCCCTGGGTCACCTCTTGTCCACCTCCGATCTGCAGGAATAAAGATTAATACAAGAGCATGTGAGGGCCGTATTGGGTCCCTGGGCCACCTCTTGTCCACCTCCGATCTGCAGGAATAAAGATTAATATAAGAGCATGTGAGGGGCCATATTGGGTCCCTGGGTCACCTCTTGTTCACCTCTGATCTACAGGAATAAAGATCAATATAAGAGTGTGTGAGGGTCGTATTGGGTCCCTGGGTCACCTCTTGTCCACCTCCGATCTACAGGAATAAAGATCAATATAAGAGCATGTGAGGGGCCTATTGGGTCCCTGGGTCACCTCTTGTCCACCTCCGATCTACAGGAATAAAGATCAATATAAGAGCATGTGAGGGGCCATATTGGGTCCCTGGGTCACCTCTTGTTCACCTCTGATCTACAGGAAGAAAGATCAATATAAGAGTGTGTGAGGGTCGTATTGGGTCCCTGGGTCACCTCTTGTCCACCTCCGATCTACAGGAATAAAGATCAATATAAGAGCATGTGAGGGGCCTATTGGGTCCCTGGGTCACCTCTTGTCCACCTCCGATCTGCAGGAATAAAGATCAATATAAGAGCATTTGAGGGCCGTATTGGGTCCCTGGGCCAGCTCTTGTCCACCTCCGATCTATTGGAATAAAGATCAATATAAGAGCATTTGAGGGCCGTATTGGGTCCCTGGGTCACCTCTTGTCCACCTCTGATCTACAGGAATAAAGATCAATATAAGAGCATGTTAGGGCCGTATTGGGTCCCTGGGTCACCTCTTGTCCACCTCTGATCTGCAGGAATAAAGATCAATATAAGAGCATGCGAGGGGCCATATTGGGTCCCTGGGTCACCTCTTGTCCACCTCTGATTTGTGACAATTCTGTGGCATAATAATTGCACCATAGGGACAAATAATTATCTTGTTGGATTAATGAATATAGTAAGACAGCTCATATCCAAAGGGTTAAAAGCTCATTTAAATCAATGGGAATGTGTATTTGCCCCTATGGTGCAGTTATTTTGCCCCAGAATGACCCCAGTTCCTCTTAGTACATCAGCCTCTCTTGTACTATACAATGATGTTGGTGAACATGACTGACTCTCTGTGTCACTGCCTCTCTGGTACTTTGCACCCACAGAATTGGCTGCTCACTGCCTCTCTGGTACTTTGCACCCACAGGATTGGCTGCTCACTGCCTCTTTGGTTCTTTGCACTCACGTGATTGGCTGCTCACTGCCTCTCTGGTACTTTGCGCTCACGAGATTGGCTGCTCACTGGCTCTCTTTTACTTTGCACTCACAGAATTAGCTGCTCACTGCCTCTCTGGTGCTTTGCACTCACTGGATTGGCTGCTCACTGCCTCTCTGGTGCTTTGCACTCACTGGATTGGCTGCTTACTGTCTCTCTGGTACTTTGTACTCATGGGATTGGCTGCTGACTTCCTCTCTGGTGCTTTGCACTCACTGGATTGGCTGCTGACTGCCTTTTTACTTTACTTTAAGGAACATCAGGAAAGAAGGTTATTTTAGACTTCTTTCAGCTGAAAACAGAGGAACGGAGGAAGATTTTTCGATTTTCTGGTTGGTTTCCCTTACAAGGTTCAGCTCAGATATTGCTGCCGATTAATAATTATGCTTGTGAGTTTTTCTCCTCTCTGTCTCCTCTCTCCATTCTGCTAATTGTCGTCAAGGCCAATCAGGGAGTGTAATTACAACCCGAGTGGAAAAACAGAGCTAATTTTCATGTTGGAAGCGCAAGCGGAAAATGAAAAGGAAATTAAAAAGGAAAAGAGAATTAGAGGGGTGTAGAGAGTGTGGGGGGACACGCACAATTCAGTGCCAGGCACTGTATGTACAGCCTAGCTTTGGCATCCCGACAGAGGGGCAAATCTAACATAGTTACATAGCCAATGAGGTTGAAATAAAGAGCGGTATCCATCAAGTTCAACCCCTGCCATACCTCCCTTGTTGATCCAGAGGAAGACAAATATTTAATCCAAAAGTAAGTAAAAAAAGGTCTTTCCTGATTCCAAATGCCAGTCTGCTTTCTGCCCTATCTGCGATGAAACCATCACATTCCTCTGTTGTTCAGAGCTAGAAAGGCGAGCAACACCATTTGTTTTTGTACCTACATACACAGCCTCCTGAGGCAAAGAGCTATGCTGCCCTTACCATAAAAAATCCCTGCCTTGTTTGAGTCAAAAGTACTTTTCTTGTTGCCTTAATGGGTACATCTGTTATGTTTTTGAGTAAAGACTTCCCATAGAGCTCTTTGTGTTGGCCTTGAATATATGTATATAGTGACCCTCATTCTCCCCTTAGATGTCCCTTCTCTAATGTAGACAAATACAGTCTTTTTACAGCTAAAATCTTCCAATCCCACTGTCTGTTTGTTCCATGTATTTTACTGATCATAGTATCAAGCTATCTTTTCCTTTTAACAGGAGATGTATTGCACAGCCCTCTGGTCGTTAACGGGTTAACGGGTCATCCTTTATTTGGGCCATTTTTGACGTGGGCAAAAGTTGAGCAGTTCTGGGGCAAAACCAAATACAGATGAGTCTTCCCTGTTTCACTGTGTTAGAGACCTCTTTCGCATTTAAGGAGTTAAATGTATCAGGATACAATATTGTAAAATGTATTGTTCCTTGTGATAATTCACCCTTTCCGTGCCAGAGGTGTACGCAACACATTGCAAGCAAGGGTTAAATCATGTTTTGAACTATCCTGAGCCTTAATAAAAAAACAAAACACTGGATAACAAAGGCCCAATTTTAATAAACGGGAGGTTTTTATTGCTCCATATGAAGATGTTGGTTCACGCCAGTATTTCACTATTGTTTTCTTTGTGCCTGTGTCCCACTGGGGTCGTCTCTACAGATCTTACCGCACTACTCTTTAAGGCCTATGTTTAAAAGAAAAATATACAAATTCGGAAGTGAATCGACTGTGCCATTATGGAAAAGTAAAACTTCCTATTGATTTAAAGGAATGCTATTCTCAAAAAAAATTGCAGGGTTTATCCTGCTGTGTAAAATATGTGCGTCAACGATTGGGACACATCTTACCCAAAAGTTATTGAAGCGCAAACTTGCATTGTGTGCCCCTAAATGTTATGATGTTTCTGTTGCTACATCAGACTGTGGACATCTCTAGTCAGTTGACCATAGACTGCTGTAGCAAGAGACCCATGGTAAAATCTCAGGCCATGGATGTCCTGAAACCAAGCAATGCATGTTTGAGTTGTAATAACATTTTAATAAAACATCTCTCAGCAGGGAGCGTGCCCTTGCTGTCCTTGTTTTATTCAGCAGGATAAAGCCTGCAAGATATTTAAAAAAAATATTCTATATATCTAGATCTATATTCCATTATTAGTGTTACTATCCCGTTAAAAGGTAAATCCTCATAAATAAATGAGTGTTCTGATTTTTGGTTTGTCCCCTGTAATACAGTTAGTTTGATGCAGAATTCCTCCACTCTTCATTTGGACACAAGGCCCTCTAAGATCAGACAGATGCCTGTTTTACAATGCACCCCCTTGTCACCCACCGCAAGACTGAATAGTCCTCTCTATCCTTGTACATTAATTAGTACTTTACCAGCCTGCGTAATTACAGCATTTACATTATCATTTATTCTGTAATTTAAACCATGTTCGGGTGTTTACAAAAGTCTGTTGGTTATAGGAATAGAGAAGTTTCCCATTCAGATTAACCTATCTGGTTCCAAGGTTCTCCATTACACTGCCAGCAATGCGCTGAGGGAGATGTCTGAAGCCAAACTGGAACAACGCTTGATTGTCTTTAGGACTGAGGTTTTCAGTCTTTCATTTTAACTCCATGCACCCTTAACAGGCAGTCTGGAATTTTAGGGGAACCCTTAACATTTTATATAATTTGTCTAGGGCTTAGTGAAGATAACAAATCCATAAATATCTAATATAACCTTGGGGTGGTATGGATGTTGGTTCTGTATCACATGACTTTGAGGTGATATGGATGTTGGTTCCATACCATATCACTTTGAGATGAACTTGAGGCGATATGAATGTTGGTTCTGTATCATCACAATACATTGGAATATGATGACCTTGAGGTGATATGGATGTTGGGGTGATATGGATGTTGGTTCTGTATCACATTACTTTGAGATGATATGACCTTGAGGTGATATGAATGCTGGTTCTGTAGCATGACTTTGAAATGACCTTGAAGCGATATGGATGTTGGTTCTGTATCATGACTTGAGATGACCTTAAGGCAATATGGATTTTGGTTGTGTATCATCACATTACTTTGGGATGAGATGACCTTGAGGCTCTATGAATGTTGGCTCTCTATCGTGGCTTTGAGGTAATATGAATGTTGGTTCTCTATCACATGACTTTGAGATGAGATAACCTTGAGGCTCTTTGGATGTTGGATCTGTATCATGACTTTGAGGTGATATGAATGTTGGTTCTCTATCACATGACTTTGAGATGAGATGACCTTGAGGTGATATGGATGCTGGTCCTGTATCATGACTTTGAGATGACCTTGAGGCACTATGGATGTTGTCTCTGTATTATGACTTTGAGGTGATATGAATGTTGGTTCTGTATCACATGGCTTTGAGGTGAGATGACCTTGAGGCAATATGGATGATGTTTCTGTATCACATAACCTTGAGATGATATGACCTTGAGATGACATGGATGTTGGTTCCATATCATATGACTTTGAGGTGAGATGACCTAGTGGTGATATGAATGTTGGTTCTGTATCACATGACTTTGAGAGTCTATGACCTTGAGACAATATGTATGTTGATTAGTATAGACTACAGATCTGTACCACTTCTGATACATGGACTTCCATTGCTACTTATCTAATCTTGAGGCAGAGCCCAGAGGGACACACTGCAATTTCCTGGAGGGGTGTCATTCACCCAATGGGTTAAAAAATTTAAATCAATGTGAAGGTTCTTCCACAAAATAAAAGAGGAACAACTCTGGAATAAACCAAAAGCACCGTAGAGAAAAAAATAAAAAGTCCCTTCCGTTTAGTTGGGTCATTTAAGCCCTTGAATATTAGAGAGGTTTCTGAGATATTGCTTTTCGTTGGACTTGCTAAGTACAGCGGGAGGGGACTCCCGCTGCTGTTACAGTTCAACCTGTATCAAACAGGTGGAGCTGTCATTATCACAGCCTATGGAGAAATGTACCCAGTGACTCAACACTACCAGTGAATGCAGTTGAGTAACAGTGAACTGTATGGATAATATATTAAATAATAAAAAAAAAAAAAACAGATTAGACTATAATAACTTTAGAAGCAAGTGGCTCGCAGCAGGATAAATACTGGATAAAAGCCTGGCTTCTTTCAGACTTGTACGAGGAGGCCTCAGCAGTTGGTTCCCATTATTCCGGCACTCAACGGGTCAAAGAAATGGAAATAAAAGTGTAGCTAAGTGACTCACGGCATATTGATGACGGTCTTAAGGGCCAGAAACTTGGAAGGAACAGCTGAGGCAATGCATCAGTCCCTCCTATACATAAATAAACAATTTCACACCTTAACTGAATGCTCTCAGTTATTAATTGCTACCCACATGTATTAACATTCTAATAAACACTATGAAATTGTTACCATCTGTCTGTTCTCATTGCAGTGTGGTAGGACGAGGCGATATTATAGGCTATCAATAATTTTCACTTTACTGGGTATTCTGTTTCTTCACTAAGCTGATACCTCAATACTAAGGGCCTTAACTGTTTCAGTGCCAGAGGGGTACATAAAACTTTAGGAGACATTGGGGCTCCATACCTTCCAAGTGTCCCTCTTTAGGGCATATTAGGATTCCATACCTACCAAATTTCCCTTTCTAGGCTATATTAGGGCTCTATAACTCGCTGTTGCCCCTCTTTAGGACATTTTAGGGCTCTAAACCTCTTTATTGTCCCTCTTTAGGAGATATTGATTCTCCGTACCTCTCTAACGTCATTTTTTAGGAGATTTTAGGGGTCCATGCATCCCAAGCATCCTTATTTAGGAGATATTAGGGATCCATACCTCCCAAGTGTCCCTCTTTAGGAGATATTAGGGTTCTGTACCTCCCAAGTGTCCCTCTTTAAGAGATATTAGGGCTCCATACCTCCCAAGTGTTCCTCTTTAGGATATATTAGGGGTCTGTACCTCCCAAGTGTCCCTCTTTAGGAGATATTAGGGGTCTGTAACTCCCAAATGTCCCTCTTTAGGAGATATTAGGGCTCCATACCTCCCAAGTGTCTCTCTTTAGGATATATTAGGGGTCTGTACCTCCCACGTGTCCCTCTTTAGGAGATATTAGGGCTCCATACCTCCCAAGTGTGCCTCTTTAGGATATATAAGGGGTCCGTACCTCCCAAGTGTCCCTCTTTATAGGAGATATTAGGGGTCTGTACCTCCCAAGTGTCCCTCTTTATAGGAGATATTAGGGGTCTGTACCTCCCAAGTGTCCCTCTTTATAGGAGATATTAGGGATCTGTACCTCCTAAGTGTCCCTCTTTATAGGAGATATTAGGGGTCTGTACCTCCCAAGTCTCCCTCTTTAGGAGATATTAGGGCTCCATACCTCCCAAGTCTCCCTCTTTAGGAGATATTAGGGATCTGTACCTCCCAAGTGTCCCTCTTTAGGAGATATTAGGGCTCCATACCTCCCAAGTGTGCCTCTTTAGGATATATAAGGGGTCCGTACCTCCCAAGTGTCCCTCTTTATAGGAGATATTAGGGGTCTGTACCTCCCAAGTGTCCCTCTTTATAGGAGATATTAGGGGTCTGTACCTCCCAAGTCTCCCTCTTTAGGAGATATTAGGGCTCCATACCTCCCAAGTCTCCCTCTTTAGGAGATATTAGGGATCTGTACCTCCCAAGTGTCCCTCTTTAGGAGATATTAGGGATCCATACCTCCCAAGCATTCCTCTTTAGAAGGTATTAAGGCTCCTACCTCTCAGTTGTCCCTATTTTGGAGATATTTGTACTCCGTACCTCCCTAATGTCCCTTATTATGAGGTATTGGGGCCCTATACCTCCCAAGTGTCCCTCTTTAGGAGATATTGATGATGATACATCCCCAGTATCCCTCTTTAGAAGGCACAGTCCCTCTGTGAGATCCGAATCCTTCTGTACCTCTATCCCACCCTGATGTCCCTCTTTTTGGGAGATCAGACTGTGTGGTGTGTATATAATTGTATCACATTGCTCCACAGTAAAACTAACATCCATTTTTGATTAAACTTCAGTATATCTGTTTATACATTATTCTATACGTAATACCTTGACCTTGCTCTAGATCATTTATCCCAGGGGTGTCCATGTCCAGTCCTCAAGGGCCACCAACAGGCCAGGATTTAAGGATTTCCTTGATTAAGGATGTGAGTTAATCAGCGGCTCTTTCATTTTGATTTTCCCCCCAGTGCTCAAACAGAAAAATCCTTAAATCGTGAACTGGTGGTAGGTCTTGAGAACTGAACTTGGACGCCACTCATTTATTCAGTGATACATAAAGAGTTGTCAGTAGGTTGTCAAGTAACATAAAGAAATCTAAGTAATGCCCTGCTTACCAGTCTCACTCCCAGCAACACCACCGAAAACAAATGTGTCCCCGTTTGGCCATTTGAACTCTTTGGAGCTATGCAGCTTGTTGTACTTTTTTGCCCTAAAATGTTAATCTGGAACCAGGAGTGAGTATTTGGATTCAGCTAGTCGAATTGTAATCCTACCACTAACATCCATCGGGTCGCATTGCAGACTTCACAACTCTCCAGAAGTGAAGTAGTTAACAACCTAAGACAAGAAATGGAATGTAATTTGCATTTTGATGATACATTTAATCAGGCAATCATTAAGCACTTAATTTAAAAGTGTTATACACACTTATTAAATAGAAATTATTACGACACTAGCATAATTGGTATCAAGTCTTAGATTTCTTAAATAATTCAGATTTCATAACCATCCATTTTTTTTTAGACAAACCCGTTTAATTTTTGATCAATTAAATCATTTTTAATTAAGATAACTCACCAGGAAAAGGTGCTAGTAGATAAATCTGTAATTTTCTATAGTAAGAATTCACTTGTCAGCATTGTTTAGAGGTTGCCGTGGTGCGTCTGTTCCAGACCTTTGGGTCTGTACTGGGTGAAACCTTGCTTCGCAGTGGAGGGGTAGATCTGAATTTCAAGGGTCAATGACATTTTATTATGGGGAAAAAAAGTATACATTGTAGGTCTGTTCTTCTGAGTAAATCAAGGTATTCTCACTCTTGGAGATGCTTCATTCAAAAGTTAGAACAGACCAAACAGTTGCTTTTCTTATATTAAACTACTAGCAATAGCACTACTTGAGGGAGATGCTCTATAGCAGTGGTTCTCAACTCCTGTCCTCAGGACCCACTAACAGGCCAGGATGTGATGATTTCCTTGTTACATCACAGGTGAGTTAATCAATGTGAATGAGCCTCTGATCACCACACCTGTGCTCTAGCAGGGAAATCCCTAAGTCCTGGCCTGTTAGTGGGTCCTGAGGACAGGAGCTGAGAACCACTGCTCTATAGGGCAATAAGGAGCCAGGTTGGCAATATGATGGCAAATTTGTGTCAGTTGCCTATTGACATAATTAATGTCTTCACCATCATATCCCTGTGAATCCACCACAATCCGCTGACATTCAATAGGTTTACGATTCTGCTCTAATTTGGCTCATTTGCATATGGAAATACAGATTAATGAGCCATTGATGCATTCATGTGGGTGTGTTTATATGTCAATGTGGCAGCGCACCACATGCAGTAAACTCCGATAGCTGCATCTACTTTTAGAGTTCACAGGCCCAAAATTGCCAACCTGAGGTTGGCAATGTTGGGATCTCCCTGTAACAATCTGTAGAGCCAGAGGACAGTTTGCTGCCTGTAGCCTGGGGAGCAGAAACAGTCGATGCCCTCTCATAACCCTTTCAGTGCCATAATAATGTGGATTGAACACCCCTGCAGCACTGAAAATGTTCCAAAATGAGGGAATGACAGAGAAGCTATATGTCACAGCTTCTCTGCCCTTCCGTTATGACTAAACCAGGTGAGCCAGCCATCAGATGATTCAGGTAAACACAGGACTTGCTAGATACTCTGCAGCTGAGTGACTTGTGAGTCCTGTGTTTAACTTAATCAGGAGGAGACTTCATAAAAGCACCAAAATAAATCCTATCGACCATTGGTTAGACCCTTGCCCCAGCTGGAACACATTGCTTTTGGTCATAGACTTGTGGGCTGCTCATGCGGTCTCCAAAAGCCAGAGGGTTTATTGGGACTACATTGAGAGAAACAGAATAAGCCTTTTTTGATGAGCATGTTGTGCATGAATTTTTTTTTTTGTAATTTTATAAATTTTATTACTTACATTTATTTGGTGTATGGTGCTATATATAAGATTTTTTTGAGAATGTTTTTAAGAATGGTATGCTGACCCCTATTAATAAACAGAATATATTCTTTACACGATATATCACTCCCGTTTTTTATCTGCCTCTGCGGTAATTTCAAGCCGCCTAGTTTTAGTGGCTCTTTAGCTTTGGCCTTTACCCTCAATAACGTTCCTTGTGGTCACTTGAAAGTGGTCAACTTCAGCCTGCATTTGTTATATGTAAGTTGTGATATTCTAAGAGGAACAACATTATTTAAAGAAGAAAGAAGGTGACCTAACAGGAGCCTTGGGGTGAGAACCGACCCTGAGAGATCTCCAAATAGGTGAAAGTGACATATACTGGGAGGCAGTTATAACCCAAATATAAGTAACTGTATATAGGAAGGGAGAGTAAAAGAGGGGCTGTTGCATGCATATTTACTACTACGATTAGAGGGTCTGCGCTGTCTCTGTTGTTTTCCTATCTGGATAGAAAAGTAGGCAGGATGGGGCTTGTGACGCTATCCGAGTATTCACTCAGCTGGAGAATTGTCTTCTGTCTGATCCAAGAGCTCCCAGATGTGAGCATTAGGTGTCTCTCTTCAGAACCCTGTTGGTCCGGTGGCTTCGTCATCAGGTCTGCTGTCGGGGAAGAGATCTGCCAATGGGGTAATAGCAGTAATAGTTGCTTCACAAATTGCCTCACAATACATTGTGTACCCCTCTAGTCTACCAAGGGTGAAAGGGATAGTAACATCAATATTTTTTAAAAATATATTTTGTAGGGTTAATCCTCCTGAGTAAAACAAGAGAACTCCCATTACTGAGAGGTTATTCAAATGTCATTGCAGCCCAGACGTGGATTTTGTTTTTTATGTGCACAATTTCACTGGTTTGAAATTTTACAGTGGAGGCTCATGGTCAACTGACCAGACCTGTCAATAGGACGGTGTAGCAACAGCGCCACTGTATCATTTCAGGCCATTGAGACACTGCACCTATAAAAAAAAAAAAGGCCAAATTTGAGCTTCAATAACTTTTGACCAAAACACCTCTCAGCAGTGGGAGTACCCTTGTTTTACTCAGAAGAATAACCCTTACAATATATATATTTTTAATATTAAGTGTTACTATCCTTTTAACCCTTTGAATGCCAGAGGGGTACGGAACGCATTGCTTCGCAATGCGTTCCGTACCCCTCTGGCACTCAAAGGGTTAAGGAATACACTGATTAAATGTAAAACCTCTGTTTTATGAGGTCCCAGGAATTTGTAGAGTGGGGGGGGGGTTGCATCATGACTAAATATGTCTCAAGACATTAAAAGGAAATTGTGATACAGGAATGTCTCTGCAGACAGTTATCAAAATAACAAGGTCTTTTTTTCTGCTAAACATCTAAAGAGTTTAAATGAATAAATGGGCTGATTTGTTCAGCCTGCCCTTATCCATTCATACTATCGCACTCTGGCACCAGTCCTGCATGTGAACGAGGAGAGTCTCTGAGCGCCAGACCCGCTGTGCATCTGCCAAGACCATCTCCCTATCCCTGTTTAGTCTTGTGACCGTGCACTTTCCTTATCTTCCTCTTCTGTAAAACAAGGGAATGTTTAATGATGGTTCCCTGTTAATGTTTATGGAGGTAAAGTGCAAACGCAGAGGTTTTTATAAGACATCTGAGCAACGGTGGAATGTGGTGTTTCATTTCAGTGGGGGTTTAACTGCTTCATCACCTGAGTGGTCTGGGTGCATGGCCAGGCTGTCGGTCACCTGAGAAGTTACTGTCTATCTGGCCTGAAACAAAGGCCACAAGGTTATTAACTCCTTGGGTGCTGGAGATGTCAGTGCTGATACGACTTTAGCATCCAAGTCATTAATCGCTCACAATTAAAAATAAAGTTTCTGCAGATCTCCTGTGATCTGTGGAGATCCCTGCTGTGGGTCAAAGGGCAAACAAAACGTTATTCTGAACATCCCCACAAGTCAACTAAAGGATAAACTCAGTAACAAACTTACTGTATCCACATGGCTACTATGTAACCAAGTTAATGGTCAGTATGTTTCACATGGACTGGAAAAGACGAAAGGGAATGGCAAAACAAGGGGCGCCCCCTGTGTATATCACACCACCATCACACCCTATAGTGCGCACTCACAATGGGCCTGTGTCAGTGACGGCTTATGCTGGAACCAACAAACACAGGCTGCTTGGAGGTATTTTGACAGCATCCAGACGCAGTATACACTCCTCAATGAAAATTAATATTCACAGCTGCTCCCTTTAATTACATGCTTCCCTCACCGGCAGGATATAGAAGAACAAAAAAACACGGAGGGGCACCAATAGTGACGTACATTCATTCAAAAGGAGCAATAGTATCAATAATCAATTGAACTCACATTTGCAGATGGTCAGGACTCTGATACCAGGGTCAACTGACAAACGGATATGCGGAGTGTCACAGGAACCACTGGGCCCCTGGCTCCTGGAGGGGCCTGAGGGCCAGCCTCAGGCCCCTCCAGGAGCCAGGGGCCCAGTGGTTCATGTGACACCGAGATATTACTCCAAAAAACATACTGATAGGTGAATTTAGATTGTGAGCCCCAATGGGGACAGGAACCAATATGAGCGTAAAGCGCTGCGTAATCTGTGTGCGCTATAAAAAAATAAAGAATGAATGAATGAATTACCCTGTCTCCGTTCAGGTCTCTCAATTCTTTCTGAGGAGTATTCAAAGTCTTGAAATTGATGTATCAGGCTGAAGCTTATACTGGTTTAAAAGGTTTATTTAAAAGAACAGTATAAAAAAAATTATAATAATAAAATAAAAAAGTCATAATGGCTAACGCGTTTCATGACTGGAAAGCCTCTTTTTCAAAGCAAGACAAGCCTATTTCAAATGACAACATGTATGTTGTCATATTTGAAAAAGGCTTGTCTTGCTTTGAAAAAGTGCCTTTCCAGACTTGAAACGCGTTAGAGTTTATGACCTTTTTATTTTAATATCATTTTTTATACTGTTCTTTTAAATAAAGTATAAGCTTCCGCCTGATACATCAATTTCAAAACTTTGAATACTCCCAGGAAAGAATTGAGAGACCTGAACGGAGACAGGGTAATCTCTCCGTGTCACAGGAACCACTGGGCCCCTGGCTCCTGGAGGGGCCTGAGTCTGTGGTTCCTGTGACACTCCGCATGTCTGTTTGTCAGTTGACCCTGGTATCAGTCCTGACCAGCTGCAAATGTGAGTTCAATTGATTATTGATACTATTGCACATTTTGAATTAATGTACGTCACTACCGGCGCCCCTCCGTGTTTTTTTGTTCGTTCTTCAGTATGTTTCACATGTTTGTTTTTAATGTAACACAAATTCAGAGGTGCCAGATAACTTTTGTACACTGGCATTTGTCTATAGGGCCTTAACTGTTGCCAGAAGTTAGACAACCGTGCGGCACGGTCTTTAATAATTCCCTATCTGGTGACTAGCTGCTTAGTAGCGCTAGTCGCCAGAATTATTACCTCTTCATGAAGAAATTTGAAGTGATCCACGGCTGGCAGGCAGGACGGAGCGCAGACATCTTGCCCTAGTGACGTCCGTGCGCCTGCGCTGTCAGTCCCTTCTGAAGCCGAATGGCTCCTAGCAACGCCTCCTACAGCCTTCTGGGACTGACAGCGCAGGCGCGTGGATGTCACTAGGGCAAGATGTCCGCGCTCCGTCCTGCCTGTCAGCCGAGGATCACTTCAAATTTCTCCATGAAGAGGTAATAATTCTGGCGACTAGCGTTACTAAGCAGCTAGTCACCAGATAGGGAATTATTACAGACAACGTTTGTTAACGGTGTTAGTTCCGCTTTAATGGGAAAATATATTCTACCATAAATAGATGTAATTATTAAACTACCAATATTATGTAGATTGTTAAAAAGGTCCACACCACCAGAAACAAATATACTTTTTATCGCTTGAATTGGCAAAAACCAGCAGGTTGGGGGCATCCATGTTTCCTTGTCGTACTAGCCAGTATTTCAAAAGCTTTATTCTTTGGGCTGTCACATGATAGTAGGGAGTTGAAAGGTTTCCAGACAGATTATTAGTGCAGCCCAGTTACACCATTACTAGTACGGATATTACCCCATCACATACCCCAGGCTGGCAAAAAGGGGCTTTAACCAGGAGACCTTGGATTTTACCCCCGCACCAGTAACTAGCAAAATTCCTGCAAAAAAGAGTCACTCCTGCCATTTATCATAACCACAACAGAAACCCACATACAAAAGCCTTAGAGGCTGCACTTTTACAGCAGAACAGACGTTACCCAATCCTAAATACGTCATGAAACCCTATAAATAGACAATATGAATGCACTGGGACTCTTAATATTCTTTTATTGACAAAAAAACACATTTAGTGTCATTCACATTGCATTTTAAAACCAGGACACAAGACAGGGACAGCGAGATCCAGGAACAGGGAGCCAAAACCTGACATTTGGGGAAGGCAACAGGTATATCTTTAATGAGAAGGTTCTGCTTTCCTTTCCCGTGTGTCGGATTAGATTCAGTCACAAGGGCTCTTTGGTGTGGTTTACGTTTCGTTTTTTTAGAGCTATTTTAGTTTTTCATTTTGTGCTCAAATCCTTTACAAATCTGCCTAGTGTCTCTGCCCATTTTCACACACACATGAGCTTTACTCTGGAACAGATCCACCATCTCTCCTCGATTCTGGAATACGAGTCTGCCATCTCTCCATGTCCTTACCCAGAATCCCCTGCTTCCCTCTCTCCCCACTGGTTCACTACTTTACCTGCCAAGGAAAATCCATAATCACTTGGAACCAAAGTTTCATCTGATTGTTGTACTTGAACATGTATCAGGAGTGATATAGGTATGTTTTCCAGTTAGGAAAAATCCAAAATTAACTGCTTTGTGTATTAACCCCTTAAGGACCACCCAATTGCGCACACGGCCGGCACTTAAGGACCACGGTCCCCCTTTTTTTTCTTTTTCTTCTTCTTTTTTGCAATTCTGTTTCAGGGCTCCCCAAACAGCGTGCAGCCACGCGGGGAGCCTTGAATTCCGGTCGTGGCACATCATGGGTATTTACAGCTCACCAACCCATGACTTGCCAGGACCGTCAAGGGTCCTTAAGGGGTTAACTGTTATGTCTTCAAGCTTGTCTATACAATGGTCCGTTTATGGTTCTTATAGCATATGATTAAATAATCCTGCCTTTCCTGTGTTACTAATAAACAGAACCTTTTGGGCAGTCAACCTGGTCCTGAAGACTTACCCAACAGCGCTGGCGCAGGTATTGGGGTAGGTCGCTTTAATTGATCCACCTGTACTCAATCATCGATATCCTGAAAACATGCACTAAGTAGTCCACTCTGTATGGACGTCATATTAATCTGCTGGATTCTAGTACCTTCTCCAACAGTGAAGCGGTTAAGCTTGTACGGAGCGATGTATACCGGCACAGACCTATAAATTGAAGCAAATGAAGATGATGGGTTCAGCAGCCCCAGTTATACCCAGAAGCCAAGTTTTCGGAAACCTGATGTGCCAACAAGAGCCTAATTTGCTATTTCATGCTGAATAAGCCTTGTGAATGCTCATTGTGGGATTGCATGCCTGTGTTTGGGTTAGTTAAATGGCTTGTAGCTGGTCAGATTCAGACCTGGGCCAATTTGGAACCTGATCTGGCCCCCCCCCCCCTCCCCATTCCCAGTGTGGTGAGATCCTCTTTGTGATTGGGTTAGAAAGGTTCTCTTTAATCAGACCAAATCACATCGGTTTACATTACAACTAGTCTTCATAAACAGAGGAGCTGACACACAGAGAGAGGTGGTCTGCAGGGACGCCCACGGTAAATGCAGTATGGCTGAGCTAGCGTTAGCAGAGTCAGCGTGACATCCTTATTAGTTTACTTAGTACATTTAGAGTGCAAGCTTTTAAGACCACTTGGGCAATCAACCGCACTACCTGGGTACTTGGGTCGCTCTTCATACCCGCTCCACTGCCGGCAACTCGGTGGCTTTCCAAACTAGAAGAAAGGAGCGGGTCGGTTTGCCTTCCAGGGCCGGATTTCCCAATAAGCAGAGTAGGCAACTGACTAGAGGGGCACCTCCATTATAATGGTCACGCCCACATCCTGAGTTATGGGAGTGGCCAGTGCAAGCTCATTGGCCCTGCACCAGTTTATATAACCTTTTACTGTCTATTATTAACCTCTTGGATTGCTTTGCAATCTAGCCAGCAATGGTTAAATATTTTCTGTGCCAGCAAGTTATGGGTTAAAGGGATAGTAATGTTTCATAATAAAAGCAGCTCTAATTAATCATCACAGTATTTGGACTTTGGAGAGTGTTATATCAGTTCTGTCAGAGTTGTAGTACAAGAGTAATTGAATGACAAAATATCCCCCTCCCGCCCCTTTTACTGATGTAACACTGCTCAGCCAGATCAGAAGGGAGGTGCCCAGGTAGACTGCAGAGAGGGACAATCTTCAATTAAGATAAGGGAAAACCCTAAAAAAACTTGTCAAGGGGGGCAGGGCTTTCATTGTTCTCATAGGAAGAAGACTGTCCCCTTCTGTTATCTGTCTGGTCTATGGACTGCATTCCACATCTGAGAAGAGATGGCTTACACTAGGTAAAAGGGGCGGGAGGGGAAACTTTGCTTGTGAATATCTCTCAAACCATAAAGGTTTGAGAGATAAGACTTATATCGTTCTTCATGTTTTTTAATGCCTACAAAATAAAATGAAGATAAAATGAAGTATTACTATCCCTTTAAGGGTATTTCCTGCATCATGGAACAGCGGAAAGGCATGTGGGTGGAGTCCTTTCCTAGTGCCACCTCCGATGTAAATCCGGCCCTTTTGCCTTCTACAGTGCCCTACAAGCCTGGAATGACCTTCCCAAAAAATCAGATAATCTAACAGTCTTCCCTAAAAGTGACTGCTTCTTTGTATTTAAAAGCAATATGCAACTGTACTCAAATGCTAAGGTGTAATGCTTATTATGTGTATAAATGATACGTTCTGTATTGTCCGTGCGCTCCAAGACATAACTTTTTGAGAGATGTAGAAAACTGAGGCAAACCTAGATATGTCCCTGTTTTGGCTGCACGTATGTATAAAGGGGTTTGTGCATTAAAACAATTTTATGAGATCATCTGCGTGCCTGGCTAGAGTAAGAATTTTGTTGCAGTCAATGTATGAATATTGTCGCATTTTGCGATCGTTTTAAGATCACTTATTGTCCTTATTTGTTACTACCATCTCCTTGGTGTAATCACAATACTGTCAGTCTACGTAAAAGATATGTAAGAAAGGTTCCAATTCTGGAAAAAAGTCAGCCAAAAAATACAATTTAGACTTTTTTTTTTTTTAGTGAGCATAGTAGTTCTGTATAAAACTCATACAACATATTTATACTTATCATCTAGTGCAGTGATTCTTAATATCCTGCTTAACCCCTTAACGACCGGCCGCGCAGGCACGCAGCAGTCGCTAAAGGACCACGGAGCTTCCTGAACGGTGGGCAGCCATGGGGGGGAGCCCGGAATTCCATGACGATCATAGTACGTCATGGGTCGTTAACTCAAATCAACCCATGACACACTATGACCGTCAAGGGTCGTAAAAGGGTTAGTAATACTTCGTTTTATCTTTATTTTATTTTGTAGGCATTAAAAAAACACGAAGAATGATATAAGTCTTATCTCTCAGACCTTTATGGTTTGAGAGATATTCACAAGCAAAGTTTCCCCTCCCGCCCCTTTTACCTAGTGTAAGCCATCTCTTCTCAGATGTGGAATCCAGTCCATAGACCAGACAGATAACAGAAGAGGACAATCTTCTTCCTATGAGAACAATGAAAGCCCTGCCCCCCTTGACAAGTTTTTCAGGTTTTTCCCTTATCTTAATTGAAGATTGTCCCTCTCTGCAATCTACCTGGGCACCTCCCTTCTGATCTGGCTGAGCAGTGTTACATCAGTAAAAGGGGCGGGAGGGGGATACTTTGTCATTGAATTACTCTTGAACTACAACTCTGGCAGTATTGATATAACACTCTCTAAGTTCCAAATACTATGATGATTAATTAGAGCTGCTTTTATTATGAAACATTACTATCCCTTTAAGGGGTTAATCACGGGTGTGAAATCAGAGGTGCAGTCATTGTGACTGAGCTGCCTGTGCTTAATTAGGGATCGCCTGAAAACGTGACGTTTTGTTACTTCAAGAACTGGAGAGGAGAATCTCTCCGCTGTGGCTCAAACAGAACACTAAACCAATTATTGCTTTTGTCCTAGATCATTCTTATACATCTCCCCCCTATGTACCTAAAGCATATTCTACATCCTAATTAAACCGGGCAGCTTTCTCCCAGAATCCTCTGTGCCTCAGAACAGCTTTTCTTTCTTCCCGTCACTTTTCTTCTGTTCTTTTGATTTCCAGCCGCGCTCTGCATTTTGTAGGGAAAGTGATGTTGCTTTAACAGCCTGTAAGGTCACTAATTGCACTGAACTGTTCCACTTGTGACTGAAGTGTATGAAGCATAAAGGAGAGAGCGAGATTAAAGGGAACATTTTATAGCGTAAGCTTGTGTTACATTGTATGCCTTTTATGATGGAGTGAAGATGGGAATTAAGCTAACAGAGTACAGGACTCTAGAACCGGCTGATGAATTAGCTGGGAGGGAAACATCGCAGCGTTTCCTCTCTGATCCCATGACTTGTATACATTTGTCACTCGCGCTCTTGGTATTCAGATTTAGAAGGACGAAGTGGATGGCGCGCAGAGAAAATGTGGAACAATTCTGTGGCAAACCAACTGAACAAATAACTATTCCTATTGATTTAAATGGGGCTTTTAACCCCTGGAATGCTAGGCAGATGTCTCTGGTATTCAGAGGGTTAAAAGCCCCATTTTAATCAATTGAATTAGGATTATTTTCTCAGTGTCTTCTTGTTGTTGTACTAAAGGGAAGAAACTTCACTTCATTTGTTAGAAATGATCTGGAACGCTTTGATTTTTATGTAAATTAGTGTGTGTGTGTGTGGGGGGGTGCAACAGGCAACCCTGGGGCTTCATGTGGCTCCCAGAGGCTTCTCTTGCGGCCCTCAGAGGCTTCATGTGTCCCCCAGAGGCTTCCCTTGCGGCCCTCAGTGTGTTCTGTGGTACAGTGGGAAAGGACAAGAATTCCTCTTTACTGCATCACATACCAGACATATTTTCACTCCAAAAAGCACACAAAGAAAAGTGGAGGAATTCTGGGTAAAAACAACGTAATTCCAGGCACAAATAAACCTTTCCATTGATTTCAAGCATTTGAGTGCAGAGATGTGTTCATCTTGTTGCTTCGCAATGCTTTCACTACCTCACTGTCACTCAAAGGCTTATAGGGGAAGAAACGTCAAATGCTTGGAAATGTGTATGTGTTGTGTAATATATTATATTTATGTGCATTAATTGCTGGGATGCAAGAGACTTATCCAACACATGGCTGTAACTCAGCCTTCCTCAGTCTTAGGGACATAGAAAGGGTCAGGGTTACAGGATCCCTCTGCTTGGTCACAGGTAGGGTAGACAGTGCCTCACTCATTGTGATTGATCTACCTGTGCTTCATCAGCGAGATCCTTAAAACCAGACCTGTTGGTGTGTCCCGTGGACTAGAGCTGACAATTTCTGGTTTAGCAGAACTAGAATTTTTTTTTTTTGTCTTAGAGGGACCAGCAATGTTCCATCAGACTAATAAATGAGAGTATCGCCGGATTAATTTGAGTTTGTTGCCATTTGGAATCAAGAAGGAATTTTTCCCCCCCAAATTGCTGGATTGAGGGGTTTTTTTTTGCCTTCTTTTGGATCAACAATGGTAAACAGGAATAGGAAAAGGGTTGAACTAGATGGACGCAAGTCTTTTTTCAACCTAAAATACTATGTTACTGTGTTACCTACTCAGCCTTTCATCTCATTTAATGTGTCTATTTAAACTCCCTATACCTTGTGATTTTTTTGTCTTGCAAACAGATTAATAGATTATAGATTTTTCATGTAGTTGTTGGGAAATCTAATGTGAACAGAGCTTTGTTCTCTTACTGGTCTGATCAAGCTGCATAATGACTTACTGACACGTCCACATTCTTATCTGTTTCCACCAGTGGGGTGGAGTAAATTCATAAGGAGGAATAATCATAAAAATCCTTTCAAGACTGGATCTGGAAAGGTGATGGGTCATCTTTAAGAAAAAAAAATAAATTAAAGCAAATGGTGCACTTTCGAAGAACTATATAAGCATAATGTAAAGTAACCTTCATGTTTAATTAACAGGCACACTGTTTTGGTTTTTTAAAGTGACAGGTCCACTTTATACAATAGAGATCACTAGGCAGTGAGGCTAATGTGCTTTTGGAAAAGTGCAGCAAATAAAATCCCCAGTTTATTTAAATTGGGCTTTTTAACCACAGTTAAAAAGCCCCATTTAACTCTGATTGTGGTAGTTTTGTGTTTGTTCCCTTTAGAATTTCTCCACTTTTGGCTTTATAAATATGTCCCATACGATTTATTATTACACATAGACCGTGAGGGCAGGTAAGAACCCATTGGCCCATCCAGTCTGCCCATTCCAGCCTCAGCAATCTGATCTCTACCATTATCTGAATGATTAGCCAGAACTCTTCTATTAGATTCAATCACGTCTAGCTCACAAACCTCAGATCATTTCCCGGGGGTCTCTTCATCCCCCCCATTCAGCTTCCTTGGCTAGATAGAGCCAGCCTGTGCAGGGGCTCATGCTAAATTCACTTCCCACTCTTGACAGGCCTTAAATCCCCCTCTGTCAAGTCCCTGTCATTAGCGCCAAGGCAAAACGAGCAGAAAATTACCACAAATTATATCCATGTCAATTCAACGGCCTATTGTCAAACCGTATTATTTGCTCAGCCAGCAAAAGTGTCCGCTGGTTACTAAGGACTCATTATCGGTACATCGCTCTCTCCATTAAAGGAACATTTTAAATCTGATCAAATAAAAGGCACTTGTGAGTTATGTCAGAGTGTGTGTGAATGTGTGTGTGTGTGTGTGTGTGTGAATGTGTGTGTGCGCGCACAGGTCTTTATACTGATGGCTTACAAGCTTTCTACAAAATCACATCTCTTTATTACGTTGGAGGGTGCAGGGTTAGTAAATGCAGCTGGTAGTAATGAGTTTAAATTGAAATTACATGGAGATTTCACTCTTAAATGGTTAAGATAATAAGAGGGATTTAAACACAGGAGTTTAAGTGCCTCATTTCGCTTCTTTAGATTCTGTTAAAGAGAAGGCAAAGTGAGAAGTGGCGGAAGGGAGGGGGTGAGAGAGAGAAAGAGACGGCTGACAATAAAGAACGAGAGAAGGAACAGAGGGGAATGAAGAGGGGAAGGTAATGGAATAAGAGAGATCGATCACCAGAGACTTAGGTGGTCAGTCAAATTCCCTTTAATAGTATTGGTCAAGGAGAGATGAAATGGAAATTACTATTGAAATCAATGGCCCCAATCAGCACTATTTGAGCTGAAGGCGTAAGAACTACAGGGGACAGTAGGGACGGGGACAGACACACAGAGTAGAGATTTACTTCTAATCTCACATAAATTGTAGAGAATTTACTGTGTTTGTTTCTTATATCAGCATGGGATAGATCCATAAACGTAATCCCTCCAAAATACACACCGCCCCCCTCCACACACATTCACATCCCCCCTCCAGATACACACCTAACCTCCCGATACACACGCATACATATGTACCCCTGTCCACACACTCACACACATATATACCCTGTACACACACACACACACACACATATATATACCCTGTACACACACACACACACACACATTCACATCCCCCCTCCAGATACACACCTAACCTTCCAATACACACACATACATATGTACCCCTGTCCACACACACAAACACATATATACCCTGTACACACATTCAAACGCATATATACCCTGTACACACACACACACACACACACACACACACACACACACCCTGTACACACACACACACCCTGTACACACACACACACACATATATACCCCGTACACACACACACACACACACACATATATATATACCCTGTCCATACACACACACACACATATATACCCTGTGTATACACACACACACACTCATATATATACCCTGTACACACACACACACACATATATACCCTGTCCATACACACACACACACTCATATAAACCCTGTACACACACTCAAACACATATATACTCTGTCCACATACATACATACATACATACACACACACACACACACACATACTCTGTCCACACACACACATATATATACCCTGTCCACACACACACACACAAACACATATATACCCTGTCCACACACACACACACACACACATATATACCCCTCTCCACAGACATGTATACATACACTCACACATACATCCCCCTCCACACACACACAAATTCTTAGCGAGATCTTAATGTACAGCCTGTATAGAATAATATGGGGACTGGACACGTTATTTCGGTTGGGTGCTTATCTCACCTCAGTGCAGACCCCAGACTTCTGCCACTGAAGACTTCCTAACACTACATCAACGTCACCAGTTTGGATTCCCATAAACGTAATCATGTCTGCCGCCAGGGACAAGATAGCCACTACTAATTAAAGATTCATCTTGTGGAAACCAATCAACAGGACAGTGGTTCATAGTAGATATTAGAATTTTCTTCTCAGATTAGATACGTGGGGGTTTATTATTAGGAAGTATTTGTGTTCCTTTAAAGCTGAACTATCACCCCAAATAAAGTCCCCCCCCAATAATTAATCATATAGTGATAAACTTAGATATAGTATTATTTTCCAGCATAAGTACCGCATTATTCAGAAATCCTACTTATTCTGAGACTGATGGCCAGACATCAGCACAGACATCTTGGCTGCGCTCTCTGTCCCAGTCTCCTCTAGGAGGCGCTGCATTGTACCTTGTAGTAACAGAAGAGACTGACAGCTCAGGCGTGCAGATGCCTCTAAAGCAACAAGTCTGGCCGTCAGGCGTGCAGATGCCTTTAAAGCAACAAGTCTGGCCGTCAGTCTCAGAAGAAGCAGGATTTCTAAATAATGCGGTACTTATATTGGATAATACTGGTATTTCTAAGCTTATTACAATATGACTGATTATTGGGGGGGATTTAATTTGGGGGTGATCCCCTTTAAAGGGATAGTAACACTTCGTTTTAACTTTATTTTATTTTGTAGGCATTAAAAAAACATGAAGAATGATATAAGTCTTATCTCTCAAACCTTTATGGTTTATGAGATATTCACAAGCAAAGTTCCCCTCCCCGCCCCTTTTTCCTAGTGTAAGCAATCTCTTCTCAGATGTGGATCAGGTTGTATGACAGTACAGATAACAGCAGGGGACAATTTTCTTTGTATGAAAACAATGAAAGCCCTTCCCCCCTTTACAAGTTTTTCAGCTTTTTCCATTATCTTAATTGAAGATTGTCCCTCTCTGCAGTCTACCTGGGCACCTCCCTTCTGATCTGGTTGAACAGGGGGGGGATACTTTGTTTGTGAATATCTCTTAAACCATAAAGGTTTCAGAGATAAGACTTGTATCATTCTTCATGTTTTTTTAATGCCTACAAAATAAAATAAAGTTAAAATGAAGTATTACTATCCCTTTAAAGGACAAATTACCTTTTAGTAAGTGATGGCCATAGCGGGGAGATACAAGAGTGTTTTTCTCGTGGGACCAGTGTAGTTGTGCAGTGAAAATCACACAGTCAGACGTACTGTGCAGTTATCAGGTTTGTATAAAATTCAACCAAACGGTGTCAAGTCATTCCATAGGATCTGAGTTACCTCCTTGTGTTAATTGCATTGGGAAGGAGAGCACGAAATGGCGATCAGGCCTCTATATCCCTTATGACTCACCGCTTACTTACAGCTAAACACAGCCACGTGCTCACACAATACTCCTCACGTGACATTCCTGCATCATGTCGGCAAATGTCAGGCATTTCACTGTAGTAAAGCAGACTGTGCCCGTGGGAACGCCATGGAGGCCACAACGCAGGTGCTTCAGAGAGGTGCTAAGCGTCCTTTATCTCTTATTGTCTCAGATTTGTCTACAGTATTCGAAAAGTCAGGACATTGGGCCATAATCATGAAGATAAAGAGGAGAAATTCTGGAGAAAGCGATCTACATGGTTGGGAGCAAAGGAATAAACGCAGTGGGTTTTAAATGGGGATTTAAACCTATTGAATTCTGGAGATGTCTCTTACACATTGCTTCACAGTGCGTTGGGGACCTCTCTAGGGTTCAAAGGGTTAAGTGCCCAATTTAAAATGTTTAATTTATCACATATGGGGCCTCTGGTTTCACACTGAATACTGCCCACCAAAGGCTGGATTTGTTGCAGTCAGGGATGAATTTCCTATAGGCAGAGTAGGCAACTGCATAAAGCTCAGCTCTGCTGGCCACACCCACATTCTAAATTGTGGGTGTGGCCACGGCAATCTCAATGTCCTGTTATATACCCTTTTACTAGCTTTTATTAATCCCTCGGATGTTAGAGAGTTCTCCAACGCATTGCTCCCCAATTCATTGGAAACAGTGAATGAGACTGGGGGTGGAGTCATGTGAGGAGAGGGGATTGGGCATGGGTGGAGCTAAGGACACCTTGGGGGAAATTCACTAAGCGGTGATAAAGTGTAGAAGACTTCTCCAGTTGTCATTTTTTCATTTCCTATGTTATTCTATGGAGCCTATGCACTAAGATCTCTTCAACTATGGAGATCTCAGTGATGAGGCTCTATAGAATAGGATAGGAACTGGAGAAGTGATATCACTGGAGAAGTTATCTTCACTTTATCACCGCTTAGTGAATCTCCCCCTAGAGTACCTTGCTTATGGGGATCCTGACATGTAATTCCACCCCTGGTTACAGTAATTTTCTACTCGATAATTTACATTCTTTTAATTACAGAGTTAATTTCAATGTAACTGAAACATTTTCTTTGTGACACAAAATGTCTATTACAAATCCTAATTTATATTCTGTACCTTACAAAATAACCGTTATTCATATCTCCTGTTGTAGGCCGCTCCAGAGTGAAATGTCTGCTCCGGATTAAGGGCGGTAAAGTACATCGAAGAACAGCAGAAAAGAATGGGATCTGTGCCCTTAAGGTATGCAAATATTTGGGTTCTGAAATGTGACGCCACAAAATATTACATTAATCTACAGAGCGCCAGCATATTCCATATCCCTGTGTAATGGAGTCACAAACAAGAATACAGTAATACTAGTAAAAATTGTGAAACAAAATTTAGTGAAGTCCCACAAAACCCAAGAGGCAGAATGTTGGTTTAATGGGTCTTAACTGATGTGAAGATTAGCAGATAAGCATTCTGGAGTAAGTAAAGGTAGGCAAGCAATGCAGTAAAGTGGGGAAAAAACAACAGGATACTAGGTTGTTAAAGGGATAGTAATACTTCGTTTTAACTTTATTTTATTTTGTAGGCATTAAAAAAACATGAAGAATGATATAAGTCTTATCTCTCAAACCTTTATGGTTTATGAGATATTCACAAGCAAAGTTCCCCTCCCCGCCCCTTTTACCTAGTGTAAGCCATCTCTTCTCAGATGTGAGTCTGGTTGTATGACAGGACAGATAACAGAAGGGGACAATTTTCTTTGTATGAAAACAATGAAAGCCCTTCCCCCCTTGACAAGTTTTTCAGCTTTTTCCATTATCTTAATTGAAGATTGTCCCTCTCTGCAGTCTACCTGGGCATCTCCCTTCTGATCTGGTTGAACAGGGAAGGGATACTTTGTTTGTGAATATCTCTTAAACCATAAAGGTTTCAGAGATAAGACTTATATCATTCTTCATTTTTTTTAATGCCTACAAAATAAAATAAAGTTAAAACGAAGTATTACTATCCCTTTAAAGAAAAGGCTTTGGCCGCAGTAAAATAGAGTGGTCCTTATAGATCACTAGTAAGCCTTCACATATGGTGTTAACTGTATGTGATTCTTGAAAATGTTAATTAAATCTACATAAGCATTAGTTCAGTGTATAGTGAAGTCATCGATTGCACAGAAATGGCAGATACAGAAGATATGGTCAAGAAATGATAAAGCTTTGTTGTTTTATTTAAGGTGAGCCATATCCTTTAAAGACAAAAAACTGAGCAATTTTAGAGTAAATGAATTGCACAATAAGGATCAAATGTCCCAAATTCTTGATGATTTAATGACAGAAAGGTATCTAATACATTGCATTGCAATGCGTGGAGACCTTTAAAGAATTCAACGGGTTAATAGCCCCATTTAACTCCGTGCTAATTTCTAATTGTTCTCTGGGATTGACTTGGGCTGCCCCAGAATTTCTCCATTCTGTCCTCTGTGCATATGAACCTAAATATAAATGTATGTGAAATAGATTACACACAGGATGCTGTTTGCCTCTCAGAAGTCTTTTAGCTTTTTATGTTTTCAGACTTCATTATTTCCTAATGAGACATTATAGGCAAATATTTCCCAGTTCTTATTTAGTGATCTTTGGATTTATAAAATTATAAAGATAATAAAGATAGCTTAATATAAATTAAAACTGACAGATGATGCAGGTGCCTTTCTCAACCGGATGTGCACTATAACTAATAGAACTTAATTCAGAGTAAGATGCTTTATAGATAAATAAATGATTTCTACATTTAGGCCCCTTTCAGATGGGTGACCCCCGATGCAGAGATACTGCTCTGGTGATGTCACCTTTGGTGAAACGTACAATGCTTTTACATGGGCAACGTTCGGCTCACATGAACGCACCAAAGTCCAATACCTGGCATACCTCCCAAGTGTCCCTCTTTGAGACCCAAATCCCTCTGTCCCTCTTCCCCACCCTGGTGCCCCTGTGTTTAGGATGTGTGATGTGTATATAACTGTATCACACTGCTCCGCAGCAATAAAACTCACATTAATGTGTATATAAACTTCAGTTTGTATATTTATAAATTAGTCCGTGTAAATAAAATACTTTGGTTTTGCTCTAAATCATTTATTCAGTTATACAAAGAGGTATCAATGGTAATTAAATGACCTAAAAAATGTCGGTAATGCCCCGCCCACCAGCCACACCCTGAGCAGTCCCACCTGAAATACAGGTGTCCCTCTTTGGCCAGTCGAAATGTTGGGAGGTATGAAGTGTCATTATTACTGTATCACGCAGGGATGCAGCAGAGACGTATGGGGCCGCTGGCAGACATGTCGCATGAGACTTATCGGAGATTGCGATACTCTTCGTCATCTCCAAAGAATGAGTCAGCCAACTTGAGAGCCACACAGAGAAAAGTGAGTTCACAACACGATCAACAGAAATATAGCAGGAGGGTTACTTGTGTGAACAAGCAATTACTGGGGTAAATCAGTTGTTTGGATGAACTAAGAGATCAAAACGATATTGTGTCAGAAAAAATGGCAACAAGTAACAGCAGAAATTCTGTCAACAAAATAGCTAACTACAGATCATACATTCCACTTGGTGACTGTGTTGCAGTTAGTGATGCCTTTCACTGGACCAACTTAAAGGGATAGTAATGTTTCATAATAAAAGCAGCTGTAATTAATCATCATAGTATTTGGACTTTGGAGAGTGTTATTTCAATTCTGTCAGAGTTGTAGTTCAAGAGTAATTCAATGACAAAGTATCCCCCTCCCGCCCCTTTTACTGATGTAACACTGCTCAGCCAGATCAGAAGGGAGGTGCCCAGGTAGACTGCAGAGAGGGATAATCTTCAATTAACATAAGGGAAAAAGCTGAAAAACTTGTCAAGGGGGGCAGGGCTTTCATTGTTCTCATAGGAAGAAGATTGTCCCCTGCTGTTATCTGTCTGGTCTATGGACTGGATTCCACATCTGAGAAGAGATGGCTTACACTAGGTAAAAGGGGCGGGAGGGGAAACTTTGCTTGTGAATATCTCATAAACCATAAAGGTTTGAGAGATAAGACTTATATCGTTCTTCATGTTTTTTTAATGCCTACAAAATAAAATAAAGATAAAACAAGTATTACTATCCCTTTAATAGGCCCTTATAATGTACAGAGATTTCCAAGCCGCAGAGGTTTCTTGATCAGAACCCATACGGCTGTCAGCAGTCCGATTTACTTGGTGAACTTCAAAAGCAAGTTCTTGTGTAACAAAATCAAACTTTTATTTATTTTTTCTGTTTTTGGCCAGGCATAAATGTGTGTTAAGTCTCTTGTAATCCCACTTTATAAATGGACTGGAAAAATGTCCGAACATTTAGACATAAAAATAGATACTTGGAAAATCTTGGGCCTTAGGAATAAAGGCAAAGTACATCAAATCTGGAGCAAACCAACTTCTCTATAAGGGACAAATGGATGTTCCCAGTGATTCTCAATGGTGCTTTTAACCCCTTGAATGCTAGAGAGGATGAATTTGTTGGAACAATTGTTATCGCAGATGAGAGATGGTTTTCTGTGGACTACAATCCTTGTCAGTGCTGAAAGATGTTGCAGCAACACAATATTGCCAAAGTTGCTGCTACACAGTTGCCTGAGTGAACTGGGCCTTAATGATGGGA
Organism: Rhinophrynus dorsalis; assembly: GCA_037306005.1. Lineage (NCBI taxonomy): Eukaryota > Metazoa > Chordata > Amphibia > Anura > Rhinophrynidae > Rhinophrynus > Rhinophrynus dorsalis. The sequence continues at coordinate 3,169,365 of CM074726.1, forward strand.
GAGCAGTGGCAGCCCGGACCATCTCTTTGTTGGTTCCAGTGAGGAAAGGGTTAATCCATGATACTGTAGATGTTTTATCTTTGATTCAAACCAGATTGTTCTGACTATAAACAAACCACGGACAGGCAGCGTGCCGCGTTTAATCCTTTCTTCTCTGTTTAGTGAGAATTGTAGCCTGGGGATGTGAGATTTAAAGCAGGCCCACGTCATTAGTCACAAAGGACAGGCAGCCGCTGTCCGGCACGTATAGCGTCCAGGAGACATCGAGAACACGCCGGTTTGTGGTGAGAAGCATGAATCCGATCTAATGGTGGGATCACTGCTAACTACGTAGGGACTTACTGGTGCAAAATACTGCAGGGGTGAAATGAGTATTCCCCAAATTGGTATTCATTTAAGTGAGGTATTTCAAGGGATAGTAATGTTTCATAATAAAAACAGCTCTAATTAATCATCATAGTATTTGGACTTTGGAACTACCACTCTGACAGAATTGAAATAACACTCTCCAGAGTAATTCAATGACAAAGTGTCCCCCTCCCACCCCTTTTACTGATGTCACAGTGTTCAGCCAGATCAGAAGGGAGGTGCCCAGGTAGACTGCAGAGAGGGACAATCTTCAATTAAGATAAGGGAAAAACCTGAAAAACTTGTCAAGGGGGGCAGGGCTTTCATTGTTCTCATAGGAAGAAGATTGTCCCCTTCTGTTATCTGTCTGGTCTATGGACTGGATTCCACATCTGAGAAGAGATGGCTTACACTAGGTAAAAGGGGCGGGAGGGGGAAACTTTGCTTGTGAATATCTCTTAAACCATAAAGGTTTGAGAGATAAGACTTATATCGTTCTTCATGTTTTTTTAATGCCTACAAAATAAAATAAAGTTAAAACGAAGTATTACTATCCCTTTAACCCCTTGAATGCTAGAGATATCTCCAAGGCATTCTTTCTCGGTGCCTCAGACACCTTTCTGACATTCAAAGGGTTAAAAGCCACATTTAGATCGACGGTAATGTGTGGAATGTGGGTTTGCTCAACAACGACCCCCATTTTAATGTAGAGCCCTTAGGCGCAAAAATCCGTGGCACCTTCCTAAGCGGAAGGTTCATCTGTGGGGAAAAGGAAAGGACATACTGGGCCGTATTCAGTAAGCTGAAGCAAACCAACTGTACCATAAGGGGAGAAATGAAAGGTACCGGTGATTTAAATGGGGATTTTTAATCTCAATGCATTGGAGACCTCTCCAGCATTCAAGGGGTTAACCCCTTAAGGACCAGCGGTCCTGGGGCGTGCCGTCCCTTAAGGACCACATAGGAAACTTTGACGTGCCGTCCCACGTGACTGATCACGTGGGGCGGCACGTCAAACGGGGCACTGGAAGAGACAGCTCCGGTCTTGGAGCGATCAACTTCAGTGCCCGGTATTACTCACCGCGCTCCTAAAGTACGTGACGTGCCAGGACCGTCACTGGTCCTTAAGTGCCGGACCAGCGTGACGGTCCTGCCACGTCAATAGTCCTTAAGGGGTTAAAAGCATTATTTAATTAAATGGAAACGTTGGGATTATGGGAATCTGTGACATACCAGGACCGTAACCGGTCCTTAAGGGGTTAATGCTTATGAACCATTGCCCAGAGGAATGACCTTGACCAAGGTGATTCTGGAAGAGAGTCCACTGGAAAGCAAACAGCTAAGATGTACATCAAAAGTAAGACTGATGGACGATATTAGAAAAGTACTGAAGAGGCATGGGGGAACATATGAAGTCGATCAGCAGCGCTGGAGGACGAGAAGATAAATTACCATCAATTTATTTATTTACTGAACTTTGCTTTACATCTCCGTCATGATGTTTCTATGAGGATTTTGTCTTGAATGAGGCAGATTTGCTCTCAGCCTAAAATTCTGCAACAATCACAAGTAAGCAAAGCCTCATTATACAGAGATCTTCTCAGCGCGTTCCCATCTGTCTCCAGAATCCCAAATCGCGGATATTTGTTATTAAGTCTCAGAGCTGCAGCTTCTCAAAGGAAATGACTTTTTGAATGTGTTTTCTTTTAACGTTTTCCTTTTCCGAAATCCTAATAAATGCTGATCTGGCCAGGCTGTACGAATTACAGCTAGGCTGGGGAAGACGTGTGAGATTTTTCGCTGTGTCTGTGGAAGAAATCGTGCCTAAGAGACGCGGAGGAGATGCACTAAACGGTGACAATACTGTAAAGTGAGAGAAAGTAAGAAAAGAGAAATAATCTGCGCCTTTGGGATGAAGGCGCATTTCTTGGGCAAATCATCTGCACTACAGGGGACAGACATTTTTTTTTAAGTTCTCATTAATATGAATGGAACATTTCATCTCTTGAATTGTAGAGATGTCTCCAACGCGTCTCCACACAAATAATGCATTGGGTTCTCCCAAGTCCCGTGTGTTTAGAGAACCTGGAAACCCCTCTGGTCTCAGATGGGAATCAGGGTCAGAACAACCAATTAAGATATGTTAGATATGTATGACTTATTCTGATAAATAAGTGGTTCTCGATATCTTGCGGTTGTGGGATCAATTGGTGTCACACTGAATCTCGGTGGAACCCTACTTACCAAACCATATGAACCCCTTGGATACTAAAGAGTTCTCCAACGCCTTGCAAAGCAAGCCATGTCATGGGAGACCTAACTAGCATCCAAGGGGTTAATCTGGTATAAATATTAAATATATTAGGTGGTTAATCTGTACTAAAGCTAACTTAAAGGGGATCTTTCACCTTATAAAATCTTTGTCCTCATGTGTTGCTTTGATTGGGATGATCAATAATCTTGCCTTTTTTTTTCTCAAAAATCTGTATAAATGTAGTTATTCGCGGTCTGTTGTAGCCTGTGACGTCTCCTCTTCACAGCCACCGGCAATACGCTTGCTGATCAGACTAGTGCAGCCGTCCTCCTCAGCGCTTTAAGACAAGTTACAGTGGATATAAAAAGTCTACACACCCCTGTTACAATGCCAGGTTCTGGTGATGTTAAAGAATGAGACAAAGATAAATCATATCAGAACTTTTTCCACCTTTAATGTGACCTATAACGTGAACAAATCAATTGCAAATCAAACTGAAATCATTGAGGGGGGAAAATAAAAAAACTCACAATAACCTGGTTGAATAGGTGTGCACAACCTTAAATAATACTTTGCTGTAATAAAATCAAAAGGTGTTTCAACAATCAGTCTTTTTGGGTAGGAGTTTATTATCATGGCACATCTCAACGTGTCAATATTTGCCCACTCTTCTTTGCAAAAGCGCCCCAAATCTGTCAGATTGCGAGGACATCTCCTGTGCACAGCCCTCTTCAGATCACCCCACAGATGTTCAATTGGATTCAGGTCTGGGCTCTGGCTGGGCCATTCCAAACCGCTAATCTTCTTCTGGTAAAGCCATGCTTTTGTGGATATGGATGTGTGCTTTGGGTCGTTGTAGTGCTGAAAGGTGAACTTCCTCGTCATCTTTCTAATGGACGCCTGAAGGTTTTGTGCCAAAATTGCCTGGTATTTGGTGATGCTGCCACCACGATGCTTCACTGTGGGTATGGTGTTCTTTGGGTGATGTGCATTGTTGTTTTTGTGCCAAACATACCTTTTGGAATTATGGCCAAAAAGTTCAACCTTGGTTTCATCAGACCATAACACATTTCCCCACGTGCTTTTGAGGGACTTGATGTTTGTTACTGCAAACTTCAGCCAGGCTTGGATGTTTCTTTGTAAGAAAAGGCTCCCGTCTTGCCACCCTACCCCATAGCCCATTCATATGAAGAATACGCCAGATTGTTGTCACATGTAGCACACAGCCAGTACTTGCCAGAAATTCCTCCAGTTCCTTTAATGTTGCAGTAGGCCTCTTGGAAGCCTCCATGACCAGTTTTCTTCTAATCTTATTATCAATTTTGGAGGGACGTCCAGTTCTTGGTAATGTCTCTGTTGTGCCATATTTTCTCCACTTGATGATGACTGTCTTCACTGTGTTCAATGGTATATCTAATGCTTTGGAAATTCTTTTGTACCCTTCTCCTGACTGATATCTTTCAACAATGAGATCCCTCTGATGCTTTGGAAGCTCTCTGCGGACCATGGCTTTTGCTCTGAGATGCAACTAAGCAAATGTCAGGAAAGTCCTACTAGAACGGCTGAACTTTATTTGTGATTAATCGGAGTCACTTTAAATGATGGCAGGTGTGTATTGACTTCTATTTAACATGAGACTGAATGTGATTGGTTAATTCTGAACACAGCCACATCCCCAGGTATAAGAGGGTGTGCACACCCATGTAACCAGGTTATTGTGAGTTTTTTATTTTTTCCCCCTCAACGATTTCATTTTGTTTTGCAATTGAATTGTTCACATTATAGGTCACATTAAAGGTGGAAAAAGTTCTGACATGATTTATCTTTGTCTCATTCCTTATCATCACAAGAACCTGCATTTTAATAGGGGTGTGTAGACTTTTTATATCCACTGTATAAGGAGACTGTTCCCTTGATCTTCCTCTTGTCCCCTGGTAGTCACAGACTCACACATACACTGTGGCTGATGTGGAGCAATTCTGGGACAAACCAACTGCACCCATAGGGGACAAATAAACATTCCCCAACTTCCAAATAATATAAATGAGGCTGTTAACCCCTCAAATGCTGCTGAGGTCTCCAACATATCAGTGGTAATTTTTGTTTGTTCCTCAGGGTACAGTTGACTTTCCACGGAATTCCTTCATTATCTGTCACTACGTTTTTATTATCAGTCTTTTTTTTATGAAACAACAACATATTCCTTAGCGTTGTACAAACAAAACAATGCAACAAAAGTGCAAACCAAAACAAGTGGAGCGAGGGCCCTGCTTACGATCGCTTCCAATCTAGACTTCGCCGTTACAATCACGTGTTCCGTGGAGCCTCTGGTTCTATTGCTGGGAACATTTTGGTTCAGGGAACAGTTTGGGAACCGCTGTGATCAGTGATTAATTTTTTACTTTTAGCAACTGAATTCACATATAGACAAACACAGAAAAATCCTCATCTGCACTTGTCCAAAAAAGGAAGAATTTGAATCACTCAGCGGCCCACTCCCAGGGTAGCTCCAGCCTGTTAAAATGAGTATTCTCTGCCAAACGGGCTTCTATTGTTCTTGGCCAGGATTTCTGATGATCGCTCCCTAGGCCAAAATGGACAGAAATCTCTTCAAAGGAACTGAAACAGCTAATGACCTACCAGATGCACTAAATCCTTGAGAGTACGAGTGTGTGGGGGTCTATTTTATACGTGTGTTTGTGTGTAAGGAAGGAAAGGTATGTGTCTCCTAATGTTTCTGTGGGGAGAGAAAGATGTCTGTAGAAGATTAAAAAAAAAAAAAAAAAAGGACCATTAGCATGCCATTAATGTACGTGCGTGGGAGGAGGGGAGACAGTGAATTCACACAAATCTATCAATATCCTGAAACTAAAATAGAATATCTTGATGTCCACATATTTTAGATGGTGAGAGGTCTTGGTACCTGAGGTTTCTAATAGGAATGTGAAAGGTCTGATATGTACAAGAGGAAGATGAGGTCTCTGTATCTGATGGATATAAGAGGAAGATGAGAGGTCTCTGTACCTGATGGATATAAGAGGAAGGTGAGAGGTCTGTGTATCTGATGGATATAAGAGGAAGGTGAGAGGTCTGTGTACCTGATGGATATAAGAGGAAGGTGAGAGGTCTGTGTATCTGATGGATATAAGAGGAAGGTGAGAGGTCTGTGTATCTGATGGATATAAGAGGAAGGTGAGAGGTCTCTGTACCTGATGGATATAAGAGGAAGGTGAGAGGTCTCTGTATCTGATGGATATAAGAGGAAGGTGAGAGGTCTGTGTATCTGATGGATATAAGAGGAAGGTGAGAGGTCTCTGTATCTGATGGATATAAGAGGAAGGTGAGAGGTCTCTGTATCTGATGGATATAAGAGGAAGGTGAGAGGTCTGTGTATCTGATGGATATAAGAGGAAGGTGAGAGGTCTCTGTACCTGATGGATATAAGAGGAAGGTGAGAGGTCTGTGTATCTGATGGATATAAGAGGAAGGTGAGAGGTCTCTGTATCTGATGGATATAAGAGGAAGGTGAGAGGTCTCTGTATCTGATGGATATAAGAGGAAGATGAGAGGTCTCTGTATCTGATGGATATAAGAGGAAGGTGAGAGGTCTCTGTATCTGATGGATATAAGAGGAAGGTGAGAGGTCTCTGTATCTGATGGATATAAGAGGAAGGTGAGAGGTCTCTGTATCTGATGGATATAAGAGGAAGGTGAGAGGTCTGTGTACCTGATGGATATAAGAGGAAGGTGAGAGGTCTGTGTATCTGATGGATATAAGAGGAAGGTGAGAGGTCTCTGTATCTGATGGATATAAGAGGAAGGTGAGAGGTCTGTGTATCTGATGGATATAAGAGGAAGGTGAGAGGTCTCTGTATCTGATGGATATAAGAGGAAGGTGAGAGGTCTCTGTATCTGATGGATATAAGAGGAAGATGAGAGGTCTCTGTATCTGATGGATATAAGAGGAAGGTGAGAGGTCTGTGTACCTGATGGATATAATAGGAAGGTGAGAGGTCTCTGTATCTGATGGATATAAGAGGAAGGTGAGAGGTCTGTGTATCTGATGGATATAAGAGGAAGATGAGAGGTCTCTGTATCTGATGGATATAAGAGGAAGGTGAGAGGTCTGTGTACCTGATGGATATAATAGGAAGGTGAGAGGTCTGTGTATCTGATGGATATAAGAGGAAGGTGAGAGGTCTGTGTATCTGATGGATATAAGAGGAAGGTGAGGTCTCTGTATCTGATGGATATAAGAGGAAGGTGAGAGGTCTCTGTATCTGATGGATATAAGAGGAAGGTGAGAGGTCTGTGTATCTGATGGATATAAGAGGAAGGTGAGAGGTCTCTGTATCTGATGGATATAAGAGGAAGGTGAGAGGTCTGTGTACCTGATGGATATAAGAGGAAGGTGAGAGGTCTGTGTACCTGATGGATATAATAGGAAGGTGAGAGGTCTGTGTATCTGATGGATATAAGAGGAAGGTGAGAGGTCTCTGTATCTGATGGATATAAGAGGAAGGTGAGAGGTCTGTGTACCTGGTGGATATAAGAGGAAGGTGAGAGGTCTGTGTATCTGATGGATATAAGAGGAAGATGAGAGGTCTCTGTATCTGATGGATATAAGAGGAAGGTGAGAGGTCTCGGTACCTGATGGATATAAGAGGAAGGTGAGAGGTCTCTGTATCTGATGGATATAAGAGGAAGGTGAGAGGTCTCTGTATCTGATGGATATAAGAGGAAGGTGAGAGGTCTGTGTATCTGATGGATATAAGAGGAAGATGAGAGGTCTCTGTATCTGATGGATATAAGAGGAAGATGAGAGGTCTGTGTATCTGATGGATATAAGAGGAAGGTGAGAGGTCTGTGTATCTGATGGATATAAGAGGAAGGTGAGAGGTCTCTGTATCTGATGGATATAAGAGGAAGGTGAGAGGTCTGTGTACCTGATGGATATAATAGGAAGGTGAGAGGTCTGTGTATCTGATGGATATAAGAGGAAGGTGAGAGGTCTCTGTATCTGATGGATATAAGAGGAAGATGAGAGGTCTCTGTATCTGATGGATATAAGAGGAAGGTGAGAGGTCTCTGTACTTGATGGATATAAGAGGAAGGTAAGAGGTCTGTGTATCTAATGGATATAAGAGGAAGGTGAGAGGTCTGTGTGTCTGATGGATATAAGAGGAAGGTGAGAGGTCTCTGTATCTGATGGATATAAGAGGAAGATGAGAGGTCTCTGTATCTGATGGATATAAGAGGAAGGTGAGAGGTCTCTGTACTTGATGGATATAAGAGGAAGGTGAGAGGTCTCTGTATCTGATGGATAGAAGAGGAAGGTGAGAGGTCTGTGTATCTGATGGATATAAGAGGAAGGTGAGAGGTCTCTGTATCTGATGGATAGAAGAGGAAGGTGAGAGGTCTGTGTATCTGATGGATATAAGAGGAAGGTGAGAGGTCTCTGTATCTGATGGATATAAGAGGAAGATGAGAGGTCTCTGTATCTGATGGATAGAAGAGGAAGGTGAGAGGTCTCTGTATCTGATGGATATAAGAGGAAGGTGAGAGGTCTGTGTATCTGATGGATATAAGAGGAAGGTGAGAGGTCTCTGTATCTGATGGATATTAGAGGAAGGTGAGAGGTCTGTGTATCTGATGGATATAAGAGGAAGGTGAGAGGTCTGTGTATCTGATGGATATAAGAGGAAGGTGACCGGTCTTTGTACCTGATGGATATAAGAGGAAGGTGAGAGGTCTGTGTATCTGATGGATATAAGAGGAAGGTGAGAGGTCTGTGTACCTGATGGATATAAGAGGAAGGTGAGAGGTCTGTGTATCTGATGGATATAATAGGAAGGTGAGAGGTCTGTGTATCTGATGGATATAAGAGGAAGATGAGAGGTCTGTGTATCTGATGGATATAAGAGGAAGATGAGAGGTCTGTGTATCTGATGGATATAAGAGGAAGGTGAGAGGTCTCTGTATCTGATGGATATAAGAGGAAGGTGAGAGGTCTGTGTATCTGATGGATATAAGAGGAAGGTGAGAGGTCTGTGTATCTGATGGATATAAGAGGAAGGTGAGAGGTCTGTGTACCTGATGGATATAAGAGGAAGGTGAGAGGTCTGTGTATCTGATGGATATAATAGGAAGGTGAGAGGTCTGTGTATCTGATGGATATAAGAGGAAGATGAGAGGTCTGTGTATCTGATGGATATAAGAGGAAGGTGAGAGGTCTGTGTATCTGATGGATATAAGAGGAAGGTGAGAGGTCTCTGTATCTGATGGATATAAGAGGAAGGTGAGAGGTCTGTGTATCTTATGGATATAAGAGGAAGGTGAGAGGTCTGTGTATCTGATGTATATAAGAGGAAGGTGAGAGGTCTGTGTATCTGATGGATATAAGAGAAAGGTGAGAGGTCTGTGTATCTGATGGATATAAGAGGAAGGTGAGAGGTCTCTGTACCTGATGGATATAAGAGGAAGGTGAGAGGTCTGTGTATCTGATGGATATAAGAGGAAGGTGAGAGGTCTCTGTATCTGATGGATATAAGAGGAAGGTGAGAGGTCTGTGTATCTTATGGATATAAGAGGAAGGTGAGAGGTCTGTGTATCTGATGGATATAAGAGGAAGGTGAGAGGTCTGTGTATCTAATGGATATAAGAGGAAGGTGAGAGGTCTCTGTATCTGATGGATATAAGAGGAAGGCGAGAGGTCTGTGTATCTGATGGATATAAGAGGAAGGTGAGAGGTCTGTGTATCTGATGGATATAATAGGAAGGTGAGAGGTCTGTGTATCTTATGGATATAAGAGGAAGGTGAGAGGTCTCTGTATCTGATGGATATAAATCAGTGGATCCATAGGAAACAAACATAAATATAAATGGGGTTTATAACCACTAGAATCCTAGACAGGTCTCCAATGTATTGTAATGCATTGCACTGGAAATCTGTCTTGCATTCAAAGTGTTAAAAGCCCCATTTAAGCCAACAGACATTTTTGGGATTGCCTGTGGTGCAGTTGGTTTGCTCCGAATTGTGCAACTTGTGCATTTACCACACTAAGCACTTGTTAAAAACTAGAAATCGCTTCGGTTCACTGCCAAGGGCCTAAGAACAGTGATTGTGAAGCCTCTTCCCCTTCCTTCAGGGATTATGCGCCCCCTGGAGGCTGCAGAGCTTTGTACCTGCCGTAGGTGGGGGAGTTGCAGACGGACGAGGCGAGCCAATCTTCCTCTGTAACCTTTACTAGACAATGAGGATACACCAAGAGTGAAGATACACCAAGAGAAAAGGCCCTAACAGTGCCCCCAGATCTGCCCCTCCTACATATCAGTGCTGGGTCACCTGGCCGGACGCACAATAGGTGCAGTGCTCTGTCTGTGTACATATAAAGGCCCACTGCCCACCCACCCTCCCTCTCTCACCAGTCAATTAAAAAGGCTATGTCTGTCTGTCAATGGCAGATCTTGTCTGGATGAACAGGGGAGAGGCAGAGGAGTCAGATTAACCCTTCACAGACACACAGACCCTAAATTCTCCCTGCTTGAAGTGTTAAGGCAATGGGGGGGTTCCCTTCATGAATGGGAATTACAATAACATAGTGTCGGTGGCACAGATCGATACAATTCATTGGACTATTCACAGCCCTTGAACATTGTCTGTATGGCCCTCATGAACATTATTTAACCCTTTGAGTGCCGGAGGGGTACGGTACCCCTCTGGCACACAAAGGGTTAAACGTTGCCAGTTGTGAAACAAAGCAGTGATCCTTCACACTGAAATGAACATTTAATAGTGACTATGTAACCCATCTGTAGGTAACGTGTCATTCTTCCCTTGTCTTGGGCTTGCTGTAGGAATGATATTGTGGTTTGTTCAGTGTAAAGCTGTGTGCGCGCCAATAGGCACTAAAGTCTTCTGGACTAAGGAGAGGTACAGGTAAGGGCCCTCCATTAGGGAACCTGTCCTCTATAAGTGCAGCACATTCCCCTCCGTCTCTTTCATATAAAGACCTACGTGGAGCTACACTGGGAATATTTGTTTTTGAACGGTTTGAGGACAAGAAGGGTGTTTAATGCAGTCCACGTGTCTTTGATCCTCAAGGGGTTAACATATCTGATGTTTATGAAGAAAGTTTTCAGTGTATATGAAATAGTCCATGACGGCTGAGTGATGGTGTGTGGACCTCCAGGAGTGAAGGTGTTAATGGGATGCTGCGCCGTGTCCTATTCACTCGTTCCTTTAGCAATAGATTCCTTTATCCTTCCAGCACTGGAGCTCCACGCTCCATTGTACTGGGGAAAGGGCAGCCAGTTCCCAAGGAGGAGTGTCACATGACTGAGGGGTCAGAGGTCACCATTTGTCCCTAGCTGATAAGGGTTAGTTTCTGTAAAGACCACATTTGTTACGAGGAGCCAATAGAGTAATTACTAACTGCTGAATAAAGAGACTTTCATGAGACAGCGGGGCTCAGTTTGACAGGGATGGAAGCCATTTTGAATAGAACCGATTCAGCTCAGGCCATTGTATTAAAGGGATAGTAATGTTTCATAATAAAAGCTCTAATTAATCTTCATAGTATTTGGACTTTGGAGAGTGTTATTTCAATTCTGTCAGAGTTGTAGTTCAAGAGTAATTCAATGATAAAGTATCCCCCTCCCGCCCCTTTTACTGATGTAACACTGCTCAGCCAGATCAGAAAGTAGGTGCCCAGGTAGACTGCAGAGAGGGACAATCTTCAATTAAGATAAGGGAAAAACCTGAAAAGTTTGTCAAGGGGGGCAGGGCTTTCATTGTTCTCATAGGAAGAAGATTGTCCCCTGCTGTTATCTGTCTGGTCTATGGACTGGATTCCACATCTGAGAAGAGATGGCTTACACTAGGAAAAAGGGCCGGGAGGGGAAAATTTGCTTGTGAATATCTCTTAAACCATAAAGGTCTGAGAGATAAGACTTATATCATTCTTCATGTTTTTTTAATGCCTACAAAATAAAATAAAGATAAAGGGATAGTAATACTTTGTTTTAAGGCGGTATGCACAAAAGCAAAACAGAGGAAACCAAACGCACCACAGTGGACAGACATTTCCCAAATGCCCAGAGATTTAACCTCTCGAATAGTAGAGAGCAGAGCTTAAAAGTTTGAGTGCCAGAGAGGTATACAACACATTGCGTTGCATTACCTTGGATATGTCTGTGGCACTGAAAAGTTTAAAGGGATAGGAAACCCCCCAAAAAACTGTTGGCGAATTGATAGGACTAATAAAAAAAACACGTAATACCCTTATTCCCATCTCTCACACCGTTATGGTTTGAGAGAAGTAAGAAAATAAAGACCTCCGCTCCTTCCCCCTTCTCACACGTCCGCTGTATGGTGGATGTCATGAGATCCTGCTTCTGGAACCAGACGGCGGCTCTTCTGTAGCGCTGTAATCGGGATATCTAACTATAATTACTTTATATGTATGGTCTACAATGTGTGCCTGGCTTGCAAGCACACGTAGATCATTCTGATGAAGTAATTATACTTCGATATCTCGATGACAGCGCTCCTGACGAGCCGCCGTCTGGTCCTGGAAGCAGGATCTCATGACATCCGCTATACAGCGGACGCGTGAGAAGGGGGAGGGAGCGGAGGTCTTTATTTTCTTACGTCTCTCAAACCATAACGGTGTGAGAGATGGGAATAAGGGTATTACGTGTTTTTTTATTATTCCTATCAATTCTCCAACAGTTTTTGGGGGGGTTTACTATCCCTTTAATCCATGCGAGAGCAGTGACCCACTACCTTTTATCTGAGATTTTGATCATTTTTAGCAGTTTGTCCACCAAAAATAAGGAGACCTGGTACATTTCTTTTTAGAAAATTTCCTTTGCTAAAGAGATCTCCATCACATTGCAGAGCAAAGCGTCACGTCTCTCTAGAATTCAAAGTCGACAGAGGGAGATCCGAGTCGGCCAACTCTAGGAGGCTCTTCAGCAGAGCTGAAATGGCGCAAATGGAAAAGAAATACTTCTTTGGAACGGTCTAAACAGTGTGTTGCAAACCAAGCTATTTTGGCTCTGCTGACGTCAGGAGAAGTGAAGGGGGGACTTTAGAACGTTCTATCTCTCAAACCATAAAGGTTTATAGCACCGATGAGTTTCTTACTTTCTGCTGTACAATATGACTTTTTATATCATTACTAACCCTTTAAATCAGTGGCAATTTGTAATTGTCCCCTATTTGCCCCAGACTTGCTCCGTTTTTACGTTATACACGTGGCTCTAAAGGCAGCAAGAAAGTGGTGATAATGGTTATCCACAAACTATTATTTTTTTATTGGGGGGGGGTGGCAGAACCAAAATATGGCCTCTGGACCAACCTGCCCAGGGCCTGTGGTAATTCAGCCCTGGATGCCCACGATGGAGATTGTCTATTTACAATGAACTTTAGATGGAAGTGTTTTTATGTATTGTCAAATTCCGGATCTTTTCTGAGAATGTTTCAGAAAGTGGGCGTGGATAAAAGTCCGCCATTTAGGAACAGGATTACAGATCGCGCCGAATTCAGCAGGACACTTAGCACTCATGCGTCTGGCTAACCTGTAGTATCCAGAAATGCGTCAGAAGGTCTTTTTCACTTTTGTTTTTTTGTATCACACTTATGATTTTAAGTATTTGTATGTATGTTTTTATTAAAGTTTTTTGCACCCAAAACTAAGTTCAACTGATCTTGTGGATAGAGGAATTCCCTGCTCACCACTGGTTGCAGATTTGTTGGGAGATCCCCTGTACTTTCAACTGGTGGATTAATTTAATATTATTATAATGAATATTATTTATTCCAAGAACACCTTTTCTAATGAGTTTTCTTATATGAGCGCCCGCACTTTCTTTCTGTTGTTTACTGCCAAGAAGATGTGCATTCGGTGGAAGGGCTGTGTGAGTCTGCACTGCGCGCTGTGTTAAGGTCTTATTTTAGGGGAAAAAGAACCTTTGTCAGGTCCGTTTTAATGTCATTTTTAACATGTGGAGTGCTTTATTGGTGTATGCCAAAGACGTCCTTTGCAGGTATTTAAAGAGTTATAATATAGCTAACTGGGGAAAATGTAAACCTTTATCTATGAACCCCTTTGTCAGGAATGTGTTGCTATATCCTAGGAAAGTTTGGCAAGCAGTGGGTTAACGCGTCTCCCCCCATCCCCTGGTGTGGTGCAAAAACTGTTTCATTTATGAAGCAATGAATGAGAACCTCTGTGTTCCTACAGAGCCCAAAAAAGTAACCAATTTCCAAAGCCACTAATTGGTGCCAATCTGTTTAATTAAGAATATCTAGGATTGCTAGGAAGTGTCTCTGACGCCAAATGTTGTGTTATCTGCTTGTTACAGACCCTCTGCTGGAAACAGATTGGGGGCCTTCAGTACAATCACATTCAGACAGAGAATTAACTCTTCCCCTGCTTCCCACACCACCTGCCAGAACCAGCGCCACGGGGCGTCCATGTTGGTAAAACAAGAAGATGCGTTTTCTAGTTTACATTTGTAGAGGCCGATTTAATAAGAAAACTGCAGTGAATCTGGAGAAAACCAAACTGTACCATATTATTATTTTTTTTTTATATAGCGCCAACGTGTTCAGCAGCGCTGTACAATAGGGAATAGACATACAGGGGTAGTAAGTAGCACAAGGGGAACGTGGAAAACACACAAGGATCGGAGGGCCCTGACCGTGAAAGCTTACAGTCTAGAAGGGACACAAACTAAATTCTATTGGGAGATGTTCCACTGAAAAATATTTACAACTCAGACTTGCATTTCTGTGCGTGTAGTACCTCCATAACCTGCCATTTTGGGGTGGTGGTGTTGCCACAGAGGTCTGTGGATAACTTTTGTTACTGATAATAACCTTACTCCATTACAGGTTGCTGTAGCAACAGCATCAAGTTAAAATGGCTGTTCCCAGAGAACTGCAATAAATTTGTATTCAGCTCCTGTGGTGCAGTTGGTTTGCCCCATTGACTGGGCAGGGTGCTTTCTCTTCCCAACTGTCATTTCAGGTCTTTTCTCTCACATCCGTAATGGCTTCACTTGTGTACCTTTTACTGTAACCGCGAGATGGTCCTGCAGCACATTGCTCTGTATTCTGTAACATTGTCGTGCAGTGGCTATACGGCTCCTGCAGCACAGTGCTCTGCGTTCTGTAACATTGCTGTGCAGTGACTATCCGGCTCCTGCAGCACATTGCTCTACCTTCCTGTAACATTGCAGTGCAGCGACTATCCGGCTCCTGCAGCACATTGCTCTGCGTTCTATAACATTGCTGTGCAGTGACTATCCGGCTCCTGCAGCACATTGCCCTCCGCTCTGTAACATTGCTGTGCAGTGACTGTCCGGCTCCTGCAGCACATTGCTCTGCCTTCTGTAACATTGCTGTGCAGTGACTATCCAGCTCCTGCAGCACATTGCTCTGCATTCTGTGACATTGCTGTGCAGTGACTATCCGGCTCATGCAGCACATTGCTCTGCGTTCTGTAACATTGCTGTGCAGTGACTATCCGGCTCCTGCAGCACATTGCTCTGCATTCTGTGACATTGCTGTGCAGTGACTACCCGGCTCCTGCAGCACATTGCTCTGCGTTCTATAACATTGCTGTGCAGTGACTATCCGGCTCCTGCAGCACATTGCTCTGCATTCTGTGACATTGCTGTGCAGTGACTATCCGGCTCCTGCAGCACATTGCTCTGCCTTCTGTAACATTGCTGTGCAGTGACTATCCAGCTTCTGCAGCACATTGCTCTGCCTTCTGTAACATTGCTGTGCAGTGACTATCCAGCTCCTGCAGCACATTGCTCTGCATTCTGTGACATTGCTGTGCAGTGACTATCCGGCTCATGCAGCACATTGCTCTGCGTTCTGTAACATTGCTGTGCAGTGACTATCCGGCTCCTGCAGCACATTGCTCTGTGTTCTGTAACATTGCTGTGCAGTGACTATCCGACTCCTGCAGCACATTGCTCTGCGTTCTGTAACATTGCTGTGCAGTGACTATCCGGCTCCTGCAGCACATTGCTCTGCGTTCTGTACCATTGCTGTGCAGTGACTGTCCGGCTCCTGCAGCACATTGCTCTGCGTTCTGTAACATTGCTGTGCAGTGACTATCCGACTCCTGCAGCACATTGCTCTGCATTCTGTAACATTGCTGTGCAGTGACTATCCGGCTCCTGCAGCACATTGCTCTGTGTTCTGTAACATTGCTGTGCAGTGACTATCCGGCTCCTGCAGCACATTGCTCTGCGTTCTGTAACATTGCTGTGCAGTGACTATCCAGCTCCTGCAGCACATTGCTCTGTGTTCTGTAACATTGCTGTGCAGTGACTATCCAGCTTCTGCAGCACATTGCTCTGCATTCTGTAACATTGCTGTGCAGTGACTATCCGGCTCCTGCAGCACATTGCTCTGCATTCTGTAACATTGCTGTGCAGTGACTATCCGGCTCCTGCAGCACATTGCTCTGCGTTCTGTAACATTGCTGTGCAGTGACTATCCGGCTCCTGCAGCACATTGCTCTGCATTCTGTAACATTGCTGTGCAGTGACTATCCGGCTCCTGCAGCACATTGCTCTGCATTCTGTAACATTGCTGTGCAGTGACTATCCGGCTCCTGCAGCACATTGCCCTCCGCCCTGTAACATTGCTGTGCAGTGACTATCCGGCTCCTGCAGCACATTGCTCTGCGTTCTGTAACATTGCTGTGCAGTGACTATCCAGCTTCTGCAGCACATTGCTCTGCGTTCTGTAACATTGCTGTGCAGTGACTATCCGGCTCCTGCAGCACATTGCTCTGCATTCTGTGACATTGCTGTGCAGTGACTATCCAGCTTCTGCAGCACATTGCTCTGCGTTCTGTAACATTGCTGTGCAGTGACTATCCAGCTCCTGCAGCACATTGCTCTACGTTCTGTAACATTGCTGTGCAGTGACTATCCGACTCCTGCAGCACATTGCTCTGCGTTCTGTAACATTGCTGTGCAGTGACTATCCGGCTCCTGCAGCACATTGCTCTGCGTTCTGTAACATTGCTGTGCAGTGACTATCCGGCTCCTGCAGCACATTGCTCTGCGTTCTGTAACATTGCTGTGCAGTGACTATCCGGCTCCTGCAGCACATTGCTCTGAGTTCTGTAACATTGCTGTGCAGTGACTATCCGGCTCCTGCAGCACATTGCTCTGCGTTCTGTAACATTGCTGTGCAGTGACTATCCGGCTCCTGCAGCACATTGCTCTGAGTTCTGTAACATTGCTGTGCAGTGACTATCCGGCTCCTGCAGCACATTGCTCTGCCTTCTGTAACATTGCTGTGCAGTGACTGTCCGGCTGCAGCACATTGCTCTGCGTTCTGTAACATTGCTGTGCAGTGACTATCCGGCTCCTGCAGCACATTGCTCTGCGTTCTGTAACATTGCTGTGCAGTGACTATCCGGCTCCTGCAGCACATTGCTCTGCATTCTGTGACATTGCTGTGCAGTGACTATCCGGCTCCTGCAGCACATTGCTCTGCGTTCTGTAACATTGCTGTGCAGTGACTATCCAGCTCCTGCAGCACATTGCTCTGTGTTCTGTAACATTGCTGTGCAGTGACTATCCAGCTCCTGCAGCACATTGCTCTGAGTTCTGTAACATTGCTGTGCAGTGACTATCCGGCTCCTGCAGCACATTGCTCTGCCTTCTGTAACATTGCTGTGCAGTGACTGTCCGGCTGCAGCACATTGCTCTGCGTTCTGTAACATTGCTGTGCAGTGACTATCCAGCTTCTGCAGCACATTGCTCTGCATTCTGTGACATTGCTGTGCAGTGACTATCCAGCTTCTGCAGCACATTGCTCTGCGTTCTGTAACATTGCTGTGCAGTGACTATCCGGCTCCTGCAGCACATTGCTCTGCGTTCTGTAACATTGCTGTGCAGTGACTATCCGGCTCCTGCAGCACATTGCTCTGCGTTCTGTAACATTGCTGTGCAGTGACTATCCGGCTCCTGCAGCACATTGCTCTGCGTTCTGTAACATTGCTGTGCAGTGACTATCCGGCTCCTGCAGCACATTGCTCTGAGTTCTGTAACATTGCTGTGCAGTGACTATCCGGCTCCTGCAGCACATTGCTCTGCGTTCTGTAACATTGCTGTGCAGTGACTATCCGGCTCCTGCAGCACATTGCTCTGAGTTCTGTAACATTGCTGTGCAGTGACTATCCGGCTCCTGCAGCACATTGCTCTGCCTTCTGTAACATTGCTGTGCAGTGACTGTCCGGCTGCAGCACATTGCTCTGCGTTCTGTAACATTGCTGTGCAGTGACTATCCGGCTCCTGCAGCACATTGCTCTGTGTTCTGTGACATTGCTGTGCAGTGACTATCCGGCTCCTGCAGCACATTGCTCTGCATTCTGTGACATTGCTGTGCAGTGACTGTCCGGCTGCAGCACATCGCTCTGCGTTCTGTAACATTGCTGTGCAGTGACTATCCGGCTCCTGCAGCACATTGCTCTGCGTTCTGTACCATTGCTGTGCAGTGACTATCCGGCTCCTGCAGCACATTGCTCTGCGTTCTGTACCATTGCTGTGCAGTGACTATCCGGCTCCTGCAGCACATTGCTCTGCATTCTGTGACATTGCTGTGCAGTGACTGTCCGGCTGCAGCACATCGCTCTGCGTTCTGTAACATTGCTGTGCAGTGACTATCCGGCTCCTGCAGCACATTGCTCTGCGTTCTGTAACATTGCTGTGCAGTGACTATCCGGCTCCTGCAGCACATTGCTCTGCGTTCTGTAACATTGCTGTGCAGTGACTATCCGGCTCCTGCAGCACATTGCTCTGCGTTCTGTAACATTGCTGTGCAGTGACTATCCAGCTCCTGCAGCACATTGCTCTGTGTTCTGTGACATTGCTGTGCAGTGACTATCCGGCTCCTGCAGCACATTGCTCTGCATTCTGTGACATTGCTGTGCAGTGACTGTCCGGCTGCAGCACATCGCTCTGCGTTCTGTAACATTGCTGTGCAGTGACTATCCGGCTCCTGCAGCACATTGCTCTGCGTTCTGTACCATTGCTGTGCAGTGACTATCCGGCTCCTGCAGCACATTGCTCTGTGTTCTGTAACATTGCTGTGCAGTGACTATCCGGCTCCTGCAGCTGGAAATGAGTTAAATGAGATCCAGGCAGAAGGAATAACAGAGCCCTGCTAATGAAGGAGCCTGAGACTGACCATGTCCCTTTACAAGCTCATTAGAGCGGCAGCGATTACTCTGGGTACATTAGGTAGCGCACATGCCAGCCCAGGCAGAAAAAATACATAGATATATCCACTGGGGGATCGTTTTATGCATACACTTAATGGATTAATTAAAAGAACTTTGGCCAGACCAGCATCTGAAAGCAAACGCTATGAGCCAATTAGTCATATTGTGTCTGGAAAAATGAGTCCCACTCCGAGGCTGGCCTGAGAATACACAATCTTGTTTAGACTTAGTCTGGGAGACACTGTGGATGAGCCAGCCAGAGCGAGAGCTGGAACTGGCCTGCTGCTCTCCAAACAGAGCCGGTTCACCAGGTCCTGTCTTCTATATGGACACATACAATGCTCTGTGCTTTGGAATGAGCTGACACATTAACCCATGCACACAAACATATATACATACACAGACATACATACTCACACAGACTATCTATCTATACACACACACACACACATATACATGTGCAGACACACATACATACTCACACAGACTATCTATACACACACTAACACGTACATACTCACACAAATTATATATATATATATATGCATACACACTCACACAGACTAGCTATCTATACACACACACACACATATACATGTGCATACAAACATATATACATACATACTCGCACAAACATTACATATATATATATATATATACACACACACACACACACACACATAAGCATATATACATACACACTCACACGGCATACAAATAAACACACGCTGACACTGGCTCACACATACAACTAAACTCAAACCTACACACACACACATAAGCATATATACATCTGCACACACACAGTATACACCTAAACACACACTAACACTTACACACATGCATACACCTAAACTCATACATACAAAAACATATATACCTGTACATACACACATGTATACACCTAAACACACACTAACACACACATGTATACACCTAAACCCACACGCCCACTGACATACATAAACACTCATGCACATGCATTCAGAACACCTGAATGCGTCAGCCTGACATTACATGCAGGACTGACGGAAAGAACAAGGGAACCAAAGAACAGGGGGACAAATCACAGTGGCCATCAGGATTTTCTAGCCATAGTAGTATAACTGGGGTGTTAGTTTTACTTTAAAGGGGTAGTAATCCTCAATTAAAAAAATACATATTACATGGTTATTTCAACTTCTGGAAGATGTTTTATTCAAAAGTTATCTCAGTACAAACTTGCTCTTTGTGGCACAGTACTTCCATGGCCAGAAATGTTATGGTGGCGATGTTGTTACAGCAGTCTTTAGGGAGTTCTGGTCAGTTGACTGTACCCCTCCATAGGATGCTGTGGCAACAGCTCCACTGTAAAAGGTCAGGCCATATAGGTGTACCGCACCCAAAAAAAGTGAGCTGGAATAACTTTTGATTAAAAAAACGTCTCGGCAGTAGGTGTGCCCTTGTTTTACACAGAATAAACCCTGCAATGTGTCAGTATTAAGCAATACTGTCCTTTAACCCCTTAAGGACCAGCGGTCCAGGGAAGTTACCTTCCCTTAAGGACCGCTTTGATCCTTGCCGACGTACACGTGACCTGTAGCGCATTCCGGCGTGCCGCATTGTGGCCTAAGAGAGATCGCTCCAAACTGGGAGTGGTCAATTTTAGGCCCCATGTTTACTTACAGAGCTCCCAGTAGAGTGTTGTAAGTGAAAAGTACATTACGTGCTATGACCGTCTCCGGTCCTTAACCCCTTAAGGACCAGTGTCCCAGGATGTCTGGTCTTTTAAGGACCAGATAGGCGAGTTCGACGTGCCTCCCCACGTGACTGATCACGTGTGCAGGCACTTCGAACGAGGGACTGAAAGAGATCGCTCTGGTCTTGGAACGATCAATTTCAGTCCCCGGTATTACTCACCGTGCTGAGTAAAAGTATGTGATGTACCAGGACCGTCACTGGTCCTTAACTGCCGGACCAGCGTGACGGTCCGGGTACGTCACCGGACGCAAAGGGGTTAAGGGTATAAGGACCGTGACGGTCATAGCACGTCATCTGGTCCTTAAGGGGTTACGCAATGATTGTTTCAGGGTCGTGCTCAGCGCAAAGTTCGTGGAAAAACGTCAGGCAGCTTTGCCACATTGTACTCAGTCAGGAGATTCCTGGATCCCTCTGGGGGAGGAAGGGTTAACCGTGATCATCCCTTTGAGCTGTATAAACAGACGGAGTGATTTAGCGTTTGGTTAATGGCTGTTTCGGCTCTTGTTTCTTTTGGATGAGATTGGGGCCCTGGCTTTGCTTGTTAAGATAAAGCTCTGCTGTTTACCTTCCAAAAACTGGGGTCACTGCATGATTCAAATACAGCTGTTTGTCTGAGCTCACTTCATACAGCAAAGCCTCCAGAACATCACACAGAGATTAACCCCTCACATACACCGGGCTTCAGATGGGATGCCCTTCAACCCCGTTAGTGACAGAGGGTTGCTCAATACATTGCTGAACAGTTCGTTACACACATCAGAGGATTAAAGGAAACCAACATCTCTTATTAATAACCCAACCTTAACCTTATTTTAGGTGTAAAATCTTAATGGACCCCATTAATCAATTCTGTGCAGATTGCTTACCCAAGGTGAATCTTTCATTTACACCGGATATCGTGTTAACTGAGGCAGGCGTTCCTTTTGTAGGAATCCACAGTCCCAAAACATCCCAGTAAAGTCTTGGGAACCATCAGTGGGAGGAGTTTAGAGTTCCAGAGTTCTGCAACACAAATATAATGTCTCTGTCCGTAGACATTTCATCCAATAGTAATTAACCCTTTGCGTGTCAGAGGGGTGCCCAAAGCATTGCCTAGCAATTCACTGGCCACCTCTGTACTTCTTCCATGGTCTACCAAACCCTCTTGCCCCTTTTCCTTAACTGAAAGAAATGTAACCCTTTGCATGCCTACTTCCATTATTATTTATTTGCTGTTCACAACAGTTCTTCGACCCAGCTGCTACTAAACGTCTCACTGTAATCATACTGACAATATGGATGCTGATTTGTTGAAAAGCAATGCACACGTTTGTCATTGTAATGAAGCCTTGTGTCCCCTTTTGAAAGCCCCTCACCCCCTGGACACAGTGTGGGATATCCCCCAACAAAATGTGGGGTATCCCCCCCCCGATTAAATAAGTGGTTTTCAGAGTGGACCTTTCACCTTGATTCCAGTTTACATATTTGAAAACTGTCTTAAAAAACTGCCTGTGTGTCTTTTTAGCCCTTTGAGTGCCAGAGGGGTACGGAATGCATTGCAAAGCAATGCATTTTGCACCCCTCTGGCACTCAAAGGTTTATACAAAAGATCTGCAAATGTACAGTTATGGAGATAGCATACATAGCAGTTATGAATAACTGAGGTACCTGTGCGGTACCAGTGATGCTTCATATACTAATTAAGCTTTTTGGTGATATTTCACATGTTATTGAAGCGATGTGCAGTACTAGGAGATTTTTACTTTCACTTTTCCAGAAATATAAGAGTGACTGTCTCCTAATATATACATCTGCAGGCATTTTGATTAACATGACACACGGGCAGTTTTGAAGGAAGTTTTCAAATATGACTAAAAAATTGAAGGTGATGGGTCTGCTTTAAAGAAACACTAATTCTGAAGTTGCTCTGATATGAAATAACATTCACAGATGTACACATACATTTTTACATACCTCGATGGTACGTAATATAAATGATTAAATGTGCCGTTTTGAACAGACTCGGGGAAACCATTATCCGTTGCACTCCTCACTTCCTATTACAGATACTCTACTGTGTAACACACAACAGGAAGTGAGAAATGCAATGGAACATTCCTTCCCCCAGCGTAAAGGGAAAAAATCACATGTAATATCATATATCTTCAAACATCTACGTCTATTACCGCGTGATTTTCATAAAAGAATAGCCTGTGTTTTAGTAAAGGTATCCAACAAATTGCAATACAGTGTGTTGGATACCTCTGTGACACTCAAAGGGTTGCGTCATTAACCCTTTGAGTGCAGAGCAATGCGTTGCATACCTCTGGCACTCCAAGGGTTAACAAGTGGTTATGTATTGTTTTTTAAGTACTAATCAGAATGCTTTAATAATTGAAATGTCTCTGCTCAGCATTTTGGTGTAAAAGTCCAGTTTAAATCCGAGGAGGGGATTATGGAATTTGGGATATATTGTCTGTCATGCAGCTGGCTTGCTCCTCCTTCCTTCCTGACTATGGCCTGTGGTTCAGACTCTCTGTTGCCCCTCCACGTGAAGAACCTCTTATCTGTTTGATGTTAGACTTGAGACAAATAAACCCACAAGGTCACGGACACAATTCTGTAACATTGTTTTTCTTCAATATTTCGAGAAAACTCCCTTGGCTCCCAGACACGAAATTAAAGACAATTGGGCCATTGAATGTTATCCCAGCTCCGTTCTGAAGCCAGTACAAGGAGAGCGTGGTGAAGCAGTGTACTGGAGACCTCTCTGGAATTCCAGAGGTTAAAGACCATATTTAAATAAATGGATGTTTGTGGAAATAGTATTTGATGAACTTAAATCATTTAGGAATGTTGGTTTGCCCCAGAATTGCACATCCTTAGCTTTGTGAATACAACCCTATAAGTCTTGACTCCAAGTGAGCGGAGTCTTATCTAGTGTTCCCGTGCAGACACAAGAACTGGTCAGATAAGCACTGCAGGCTTTTATGCTTTCCCAGAACGTGCTAATATCCTCTTAGGGGACATGGACGGTCAGTCCAGAAGGATCACCAATTACTGCTTTTAACACCAAGTGTTTAGGCAACGAGTCTCAACCAGCACTCCTTACATCTCTGATGGTTCTTGGTACTGTCAGCAGGGATATAACTGCAAAGGGTGCAGTCTCACCACGGCCCAGCATCCATGGTCAGATAGGATCTAGTTATGCTTCTGGGAAAATATATTTGTTAGGGGCACAAAAAACTGTTGCCATCCAGTGTTACACTGCTGATTGTTAGTGTGGTCATTGGAGGGATTTAGACATCCCTGTGCACCAGCAGACACACTGGACCCTGATACCTGTACATGTCCGTTTAGAAAGGGAACCTGCTGGTCACTGCCTTCACACCATCTGAAAAACACAGTGAGGGCATTAGGATTTAGACATCCCTGTGCACCAGCAGACACACTGGACCCTGATACCTGTACATGTCCGTTTACAAAGGGAGCCAGCTGGTCGCTGCCTTCACGCTATCTGAAAAACACAGTGAGGGCATTAGGATTTAGACATCCCTGTGCACCAGCAGACTCACTGGATCTTGATACCTGTACATGTCCGTTTACAAAGGGAGCCAGCTGGTCGCTGCCTTCACGCTATCTGAAAAACCCTGTGAGGGCATTAGGATTTAGACATCCCTGTGCACCAGCAGACACACTGGACCCCGATACCTGTACATGTCCGTTTAGAAAGGGAACCAGCTGGTCGCTGCCTTCACACCATCTGAAAAACACTGTGAGGGCATTAGGATTTAGACATCCCTGTGCACCAGCAGACACACTGGACCCTGATACCTGTACGTGTCCGTTTAGAAAGGGAACCAGCTGGTCGCTGCCTTCAAACTATCTGAAAAACACTGTGAGGGCATTAGGATTTAGAGCATTCCAAAAGATTTCCCCTCCAATCAGCTGTAACGTTACGTATTGTTTACTTCCATTTCTACTTTTTATTAAAAAGAAAATATGTACGTTTTATCCTAATTTTCTACACACATTCCAGACTCTTGACTCCCAACAAGATTATATGTTAAACAAATTGGGAAATCTTCAATCTGATTTTTGTTTTTGTTACCTGATTATATTTATACCAAATAAATCTGATGTATTGAGGAGAAGTGGAGCAATTTTAGGACAAACCAACAAGCAGACGTTCCCACAATTCCTATCAACCCTTTCAGTGCCACCTATCCCTCTGGTACTGAAAGGGTTAAATGGAACGTTTAACTACTTGGATGCTAGAAAGGTCTCCAACATACTGGTTAGCAATGTGTTTGCGAACTCTGTAGAACTCAAGGGGTTGCAGGCCCCATTTCAGTTAAGATTTTTATTTATCTCCTGTGGTGCAGTCGGACTGCCTAAGAATTACTCCAATGTTTTTCCATACATATGTCCCATACCCCCAAAAAATCTGCTTTCTTTCACAGTCTTTATCAAATTCGGTTGCGCAAATACTGAAATTTTGAATTACATTTTTTGTTCAATTGTTATATTTAAGCAAAATGTGTACTAAAGTGACTGTAAAACAAAACAAAAAAAACAGACGTATCTATGAAACACGTACACACAATGAAAACACATTTGTTAGGGAAGGGGTTACTTGGTCCTCGGGCTTTACTATCTGGGATGTGTCACTGACATGAGATTCGCGCAACAGCTGGCGAACAAGACGCCAGACCCAAGCAGCTGGGACAGCAGCTGCACTGTCCCTCAGAATGCAGGAACTAACGAAGACGATTGTCCAATGCGCTAATTATACCCTGTATATCTGTTACACTTAGAAAGGGCTCCTGTATCTCTCTTCTCTAATTAGCAATGTTTTGCTGTTTCAGTATGATATATGCAAGACCAATTACCAGCTCCTTCCCTCCTCCACCCTCTCTGCTGCACTGCGATGGCACCACACAAATCCCGTTATATTACGCACCTGTATTTGTCCTAATGGGATGCATTTTGCTTACAGCTGTCATGTGCCCTTTCTTAGTCTGTAAAGCTGCTTTTTTATGTTTTCTGATTCTCGTCTTAGGAGAAAATAGTTTTATAAAAAATTAATTACGAGGAAGAAAAGTATGTAGAAGTGTTAACGGGCAGGAGAGACTGGTGGCGGTGATATAGGAAAGTTCTGTGGGCCATATGTATGAAGGCAAAGAAGAAGAATTCTGGAGAAAAACAATTGCGCTATAGAGCACCTTGCAACAATTAGAAGTAAACGCTCAGGATCTATAATAGACCGGCACTCAGAGCTTCTCCATCAAGTGGATTGCCCCAATCCGCCATCTCTGACTGTTGGCGTACCGCTGCCTTCTTGGAGCTGAAATCGCATCTTACCCAGACTCTCCACTAAAGCCATAAAACCAGGGAGTTGCATGGAAAGTAGTCCCTACCCTTCAGGAGTCTTCTCTTTTTATGTTCTCCTTTGTTATCTTATTCAAGTTCTTCCAATTTTGTTAATTGATATTTAATTGTAGATTGTTCCAGACATATATGGTTAGCGCAACATAATGAAGTCAGTAAAATATTACTATAATGTAAACAGGGCTTACAATTTTAAGTCCTTTGCTGCTAGCCAGGACTGAAAAGTTACTCGCCACTGCAAGTCATAACATACCCACCAGGGCTGAATTTCTACTCGCCAGGGCTAAATTTTCACTCGCCATTGGCTAGTGGCAAGTGGAAATTTTGAGCCCTTATGTAAACACAGTGTCTCTCCTGTAATGTACGGTGTTCATTTATCCAGATGTGCCAATTGACAATGTATTTTTCTATTTTGAAAACTCAATAGAAATGTATTATTTAAAAAAAAAAAAAAATTATTAAAAATAAAAAAAAGAAACAGCGTTCAGTTTGAAGACTTGACCACATACATCTAAACCCCAAATATAATTATTTGAAACAGCTTCTTAAAATCATAACTTGTATTTCGTCTATATCAATTCATTGGGACACAATACAGGTAACACCTGACACGTTTTGTGCACTATAGAGGACAGTTACCTGAATCAGGAGAGTACCAGTTTCTCAGAAGACCTGAAGTTTAGGCCGACCTAATGTATTATTAGTGCACCCCAATTGCACCATTACTAATAGGGAAATTAGATGATTACATGCCCAAACTGGCAACAAGATCACAGGCTTAAAGAGTGAGACCAGGCGTTTTAGCCCCCCACTCAGCCAGCGCCTAACACCCCTGGCCTTTGAGTTAAAAGGGGGTTCAACTATTGAATGCAAGAGAGCTCTCCAGCAGTAACACTGAAGGGGTTTAAAACCCCCTTTTATTCAGTTAGGAATATTTATTTGTCCTGTAAGGTACAATTTATTTGCTCTAGAATTGCACACTTTAGCTTATTGAATACAGTCCAACATCCCGTATAGTGGTTGTAACCCTTTAAGAACCTTAGAGGTGTACAACGCTTTGCTTCTCAATGTGTAACACAACCATAACCCCATTGAGTGCCAGAGCAATGCGTTGTGTACCTCTCTGGCACTCAAGAGGTTAAAAGGATAACCTAGGCAAGAAGCACTGTGAAAGTATGTTCTCAGTCAGACAGGACAGCGTAAGACAGAACTGTAGGTTAGTTAGACAAAGCGCAATGTTAAACGGCTTCAAGAGTATCCGACTCCAGGACCTCCTCTATATAGGAGTGCAACAGCCGTGGCATGCATATCAGTAAATGTGCAAAGCCAGGGTGCCCTCGAACCCTCTGTATAACTGTGACCAATACATACGAGTTGTGATTATTATTAGCGTGGAGAACTGGTTTTACCAATCCTGGGCTCCGTGAGTCACAATGACTTCAGTCCCACTCATGTTACTATTCTTAAGAATCTTTAGTGAAAGCTATTGGTTTCATTTATATCGTGGAGTGGCATAACTAGTAGTTCAACTCGTATGTCTGGTTCTAGGTTAGAGAACCAGTCATAACACAGCCATAGCCAAGTGGCATCGTAACTCCCGGTCATGGTGACTTAACCCGGAGGATGTCCTTATGGCTTTCACTGAACATAACAAGGATCTTTTTATTCCGGGGACTTCCTGGCAGAACAGACACATTAGTGACATACCACAGGGTCATTGGAGAAACACTTGTTTGCTAAGGGGATCAGGCTGATAGCTACATGTGCTAAATTACCCAGGAGGTGATTCATTATAGCATAAGTGGGCAACATGTGGCTCTCTCTAGTGTACGCTATTCTGGCCAGTGTATTTACCTGTTTAAATATTGATGTAGTGTTTAAACTGGATATTACAGCAATATATAAACTGGTAAATACACTGGCTAAATTAGTTTATAATCTGTACATCACAGCAGTATATGAACTCGTAAATAAACTGGCCTAAATAGTATATAATCTGGACATTACAGTAATATATAAACTCAGAAATAAACTGGCCTAATTAGTATATAATCTGGACACTACAGCAATATATGAACTCGTAAATAAACTGGCCTAAATAGTATATAATCTGGACATTACAGTAATATATAAACTCATAAATAAACTGGCCTAATTAGTATATAATCTGGACATTACAGCAGTATATAAACTTATAAATAAACTGGCCTAATTAGTATATAATCTGGACACTATGGCAATATATAAACTGGTAACGAAACTGGCCTAATTAGTATATAATTTGTACACTACGGCAATATATAAACTCGTAAATAAACTGGCCTAATTAGTATATAATCTGGACACTACAGCAATATATGAACTCGTAAATAAACTGGCCTAAATAGTATATAATCTGGACATTACAGTAATATATAAACTCATAAATAAACTGGCCTAATTAGTATATAATCTGGACACTACAGCAATATATGAACTCGTAAATAAACTGGCCTAAATAGTATATAATCTGGACATTACAGTAATATATAAACTCATAAATAAACTGGCCTAATTAGTATATAATCTGGACACTACAGCAATATATGAACTCGTAAATAAACTGGCCTAAATAGTATATAATCTGGACATTACAGTAATATATAAACTCATAAATAAACTGGCCTAATTAGTATATAATCTGGACATTACAGCAATATATAAACTTATAAATAAACTGGCCTAATTAGTATATAATCTGGACACTATGGCAATATATAAACTGGTAACGAAACTGGCCTAATTAGTATATAATTTGTACACTACGGCAATATATAAACTCGTAAATAAACTGGCCTAATTAGTATATAATCTGGACACTACGGCAATATATGAACTCGTAAATAAACTGGCCTAATTAGTATATAATCTGGACACTACAGCAATATATGAACTCGTAAATAAACTGGCCTAATTAGTATATAATCTGGACATTACAGTAATATATAAACTCATAAATAAACTGGCCTAATTAGTATATAATCTGGACATTACAGCAATATATAAACTTATAAATAAACTGGCCTAATTAGTATATAATCTGGACACTATGGCAATATATAAACTGGTAACGAAACTGGCCTAATTAGTATATAATTTGTACACTACGGCAATATATAAACTCGTAAATAAACTGGCCTAATTAGTATATAATCTGGACACTACGGCAATATAGGAACTCATAAATAAACTGGTCTAAATAGTATATAACCTGGACATCCAAGCAATAATTGAACTCGTAAATAATCTGGCCTAAATAGTATATAATCTGGACATTACAGCAATATATAAACTGGTAATGAAACTGGCCACATTTGTATATACAGTGGGCAATTAACCGGTCACCAAACCCAGTAGCGGGTATCTGGTGTGAAGGTGGAGTGGGATTGTGCTCGTCATTCCCACAATGCAACTTGGTGAGAGCGGCCAGCACAGAGGAGTTGTCTGACAGTTAGGTGGTTGTGCTCTCAGATCTTTTCACCAATGCAAACTAAAGTGTTTTTATGTCTGTTTTTGTTTTTTTTACAGGAGAGTATATCTTCTCCCAGGCACTCAGGACGTTTTGCTTCCAAGGCTAATCAGGGCGATATCAACATGTTTTGGGAATTGTGGTAAGTCTTATTTTCATACTCTGATGTTACCCAGAAGACACATAAATATGCTGCGTTATTTGAAACCAAAACATTCTCCTTTTCCTGGCCATTACTAGAACCTGCTTTCAATTGATTGCAATTAGTACAATGATCATGGTACATTAAGTTTTAGATAAACAGGAAGGGAGATGCACTGAACTAGGCCGTAGTGAAACAATCTCAGGACCTAATGCAGTTTTTGCCTTGTTGGTGTAGAAAAGTCATCAGCCTGAAATCCACTAAAATGTATGCACCAGTGAGGCTAGAAACGCGTTGGGTGGATTTTCATGTCTCCCTGTTATTGTACCCACTTATCTCTGTCTTCAGTAGATCGATGGACTTCGTTCAGACGAACCCTATGCTGCATATCTTGCGTTTGTAATAGAAAATAGTCATATTATTATTACTATAACAATAAATATATATATTTGAAAATGCTTGACAAACATAATTACATGGCAAGATCTTTTGAAATGTAACTATGGTAAAAAAAAAAAACATATAATATATACTACACAAAGGTCATGACGATGAACCACACTCTCAGGAGCTTTTTAGATATTGGTGCAAAGCTGCACTCATCGTTTTATTTAATCAGCGTTTCGGCCAGTCCTGTAATGGAAGGAGAAGACAAGGTAGGAAGACTCGAATAATATATATTAATGTTTTAACTGCCCGGTGAGAGATTGCTTGTAACCCTTTGAGTACCAGAATAGTGGGCAATGCATGGTGGTGTAGTGCATTGAACACCTCTCTGGTGCTCCAGGAGTTAACTGGTTTTCCTTGGGAAATTGAAGCCAGGGGGAATTTGATTTTCACAGTTAGCGGTTCCACGGAAGCTGATTGATCCGTTATTGCTTTTTTTTTTTTTTAATCTCCTTGTATAACTGATGATACCGGTATTTTCCCGGTGGTTATAAGGCTGGTGATTATTAATTTTATCAGACCTGCTTTGTGAATAGCACTAATAGTAGTGACCTGTGTGTGTAGGGGGGGTACATGTGAGAATGAGTCATTTACTTAGCTCTGACATTAATAAGCGTGTTTGTAACGTCTCAAGTTAATTTGTTTTAACACCACAAGCTCTGACCTAGGAGAGGGCTCATATCTCCCCCTGCTGTGTTTTGGTTGATGTCTAGGTGTGTTCATCAGTAATTTGCACCAGCACAACCGTCTCCTTCCCAAGCTCACAGAAACCTAGATTGTGAATGTATCCGTCTCTAGGTCAGCGTCTTATGTTACCCTCCTGTGTCATAAGGTTTTTCCCTGTTTTCCTTGTTAAACCCACTTATTGTAACTGTTTGTGTTCCAGAAGAGTTTCCTATGCAGTGTGTTGGACTCCCCTCTGGAATGAAAAGAGTTTACTGCTGTATCAGATGTCCCCTCTAGTCTCTCGTTGATAATTTATGACTCTGCCGATGCAATATCGACAGCTGCTGGGACTCCTGCTTCAGTCTGGGAGAACGTTCCAGGGGGTGGTAGTTCGGGTCCAGGAGTCCTTCCTGCAGCCATCATGGACTGACTGGAGACAATCTCTTATACTAAGGCCCAAGGACAAGGTTCACTGAGGCCTTTAGGAGTTTCTGGACAAAGGTGACAGGGAAGTTATTATTAGAAAGTGTTAGTTATGAAATATACAGACTACAGGGCTGGATAGGGACCATCGCATCTTTAGAAAATGCGGAGGGCAACCTTTGCATCTACATTTGTTGTTGGACTACAATTCCCATCTTTCTCATGTAGCCTTCTAGTTGTTGGACTACAAATCACATCATGCCTGCTGATGTTCGACTGTGTTTCTCATCATGAGTTGTAGTCCAACAACAGCTGAGAACCAGGTTTACCCTCTGGTGCTGTAAGACACCTATGGTTCCCCTGTAGTCAGTATCCGTTATAAACAGCCGGTATTCATGGGACCGTGTGGGCTGCCAGGGCGGCATTTCTGTCTTAGTAGCTCTATCTGGGTAAAGTCACTTTAAAATATGGTGTCTAAAGCCATGTGTGTCCTTGTATCGCCTGCAGCGCTGATCCCGCCATCTCTCTGCTTTCACAGCTAAGACTTTGCGGTTGTTTTCTGAGAGGTTCTTTGAGGGGCTGATCGGTACAGTGAGTTCATTAGCAGTCAGGCCTGGCACACACAAATTCCTGAGCCCCTCCACTGCGGCTCATTAGCAGCGGTGCTGAAACCTACATATGTTCTTAATTAATAAGTGCTAATGAAGCCACGTGTTTCTGTGCAACATAAATAGTGAGTGAGTGTGGGTGCGATATGAAGAGAGGAGGGATGGGAAGGGGGTAGGAGAGGGAGGAAACACAACCAGACTTCGAAAGAGACAATGTGTGTGTGTGTCTCACAGTGTATATATGTGTATGTGTGTGTCACAGTGATGTGTGTGTGTGTCACAGTGATGTGTGTGTATCTCACGGGGATATATGTGTGTGTCACAGTTTATATATGTATGTGTGTGTGTGTCACAGTTGTATATGTGTGTGTCACAGTGTGTCTGTGTCACTGCGTATGTATATGTGACTCTGTGTCAGTGTGTGTGTATATGACTGTGTTTGTTGCAGTGTGAGTGTGTCTATGATGTGTATGTTTTAGACACTGCATCTGTGTGTGAGAAACTGTCTCCATGTGTGCTAGTGCGTGTATGTGTGTGTGAGAGAAACTGTCTCCATGTGTGTTACAGTGTGTGTGTGTGTGTGTGTGTGTGTGAAACTCTCTCTCATACACACACACACGGAGACAAACTGTCTCCATGTGTGTTACAGTGTTTGTGTGTGTGAGATAAAATGTCTCCATGTGTGTTACAGTGTTTGTGTGTGTGTGTGAAACTGTCTCCATGTGTGTTACAGTGTTCGTGTGTGTGTGAAACTGTCTCCATGTGTGTTACAGTGTTCGTGTGTGTGAAACTGTCTCCATGTGTGTTACAGTGTTCGTGTGTGTGAAACTGTCTCCATGTGTGTTAGTGTTTGTGTGTGTGAGATAAAATGTCTCCATGTGTGTTACAGTGTTTGTGTGTGTGAAACTGTCTCCATGTGTGTTACAGTGTTTGTGTGTGTGAGAGAAAATGTCTCCATGTGTGTTACAGTGTTTGTGTGTGTGAAACTTTCTCCATGTGTGTTACAGTGTTTGTGTGTGTGAGAGAAAATGTCTCCATGTGTGTTACAGTGTTTGTGTGTGTGAAACTGTCTCCATGTGTGTTAGTGTTTGTGTGTGTGAGATAAAATGTCTCCATGTGTGTTACAGTGTTTGTGTGTGTGAAACTGTCTCCATGTGTGTTACAGTGTTCGTGTGTGTGAAACTGTCTCCATGTGTGTTACAGTGTTTGTGTGTGTGAGAGAAAATGTCTCCATGTGTGTTAGTGTTTGTGTGTGTGAAACTGTCTCCATGTGTGTTACAGTGTGTGTGTGTGTGATACAGTCTGTGTCTGTTGCATGTCGCATTATGTGTGTGTGTGTGTGTGTGTGTGTGTGTGTGTGTGTGTGTGTGTGTGTGTGAGAGACACAGACTGTGTCTGTGTGCATGTGACAGCATGTATGTGTGTATGTGTAAAACTGTGAAACAGTGTTGGGCATGTGTGTGTGTGTGTGTGTGTGTGTGTGTGTGTGTGTGTGTGTGTGTGAATGTGAATGTGTGTGTCCACTCTAGGTCCATGTTGTTTCCTATGAAGCTGTGACTTACACACACTTCCATAGCTGGGAACTCTCTGGATTTTTTCTGTCTGTGCAGTTACCGCGTCTCCAGGACAGAGTGTGATTCTCCGGACGTGGGGTGTTCCTACTGAAACTCTCCCACCAGTTCCTCCCGCTGCCCGCCCTCTTCTCCTCCTTACCTAGCCTATTCATTGTACTTTTTCTTAATTTTATAAGCTACGCCCCCCCACTTGCGACTAATCCCCACCCCTTTTTGCCACAAATCGCATAATTTTCCTCCCCCAGCAGCAACATAGGACTTCCCTCTCTGGGGAGTCCATAACAAAAAGTTCCCAGGTATCCATACTGCAACAGCCTGATGTTAAAGGGACAAAGTGGCAGCTGTAGCGAGGAGGGTAATAGGGGACTGCAGCACCTTGGTGACAGCCTGGCTTTCTGTTGGATTACCATGACAGCCATATCTGAAAGCACATGAACTATCACGGGAAATGAAAACTGTCCCTCTATCACAGAGAGGTAGTTCATTTACCGAGTAGTCAGTGTTATTCATCCTCCATGTGATCACAATATGGATAACGGATGAGACCCACTGAATTCACCTCGTTGTGTATCTCACATCCCCGTAGTGACTGAATGTCTCCTGTAATAAGCCTCTCAGACCCATAGAGGGAAATGGCTTCACTCTCCTAGCCCTTTGTTAATTAGAGTAAAGCAATTATACTGCAATCAGCTAACGGAGATACACAGGCACAATCATAATTATATCTACAGATTAGAATGAAAGAAGAAAAATGTTTATAGAGAAATAGGGACTTCTGCCTTTATACATAAGTACTGCACACAACTGTATAAAGGTAGAAGTACTGCACACAACTGTATAAAGGTAGAAGTACTGCACACAACTGTATAAAGGTAGAAGTACTGCACTTCCACACAACTGTATAAAGGTAGAAGTACTGCACACAACTGTATAAAGGTAGAAGTACTGCACACAACTGTATAAAGGTAGAAGTACTGCACACAACTGTATAAAGGTAGAAGTACTGCACTTCCACACAACTGTATAAAGGTAGAAGTACTGCACTTCCACACAACTGTATAAAGGTAGAATTACTGCACTTCCGCACAACTGTATAAAGGTAGAAGTACTGCACTTCCACACAACTGTATAAAGGTAGAAGTACCGCACTTCCACACAACTGTATAAAGGCAGAATTACTGCACTTCCACACAACTGTATAAAGGTAGAAGTACTGCACTTCCACACAACTGTATAAAGGTAGAAGTACTGCACTTCCACACAACTGTATAAAGGTAGAAGTACTGCACTTCCACACAACTGTATAAAGGTAGAAGTACCGCACTTCCACACAACTGTATAAAGGTAGAAGTACTGCACTTCCACACAACTGTATAAAGGTAGAAGTACTGCACTTCCACACAACTGTATAAAGGTAGAAGTACTGCACTTCCACACAACTGTATAAAGGTAGAAGTACCGCACTTCCACACAACTGTATAAAGGTAGAAGTACTGCACTTCCACACAACTGTATAAAGGTAGAATTACTGCACTTCCGCACAACTGTATAAAGGTAGAAGTACTGCACTTCCACACAACTGTATAAAGGTAGAAGTACCGCACTTCCACACAACTGTATAAAGGTAGAAGTACTGCACTTCCACACAACTGTATAAAGGTAGAATTACCGCACTTCCACACAACTGTATAAAGGTAGAAGTACTGCACTTCCACACAACTGTATAAAGGTAGAAGTACCGCACTTCCACACAACTGTATAAAGGTAGAAGTACTGCACTTCCACACAACTGTATAAAGGTAGAAGTACTGCACTTCCACACAACTGTATAAAGGCAGAAGTACCGCACTTCCACACAACTGTATAAAGGTAGAAGTACTGCACTTCCACACAGCTGTATAAAGGTAGAAGTACCGCACTTCCACACAACTGTATAAAGGCAGAAGTACTGCACTTCCACACAACTGTATAAAGGCAGAAGTACCGCACTTCCACACAACTGTATAAAGGTAGAAGTACTGCACTTCCACACAACTGTATAAAGGGAGAAGTACTGCACTTCCACACAACTGTATAAAGGTAGAAGTACTGCACTTCCACACAACTGTATAAAGGTAGAAGTACTGCACTTCCACACAACTGTATAAAGGTAGAAGTACTGCACTTCCACACAACTGTATAAAGGTAGAAGTACTGCACTTCCACACAACTGTATAAAGGCAGAAGTACTGCACTTCCACACAACTGTATAAAGGTAGAAGTACTGCACTTCCACACAACTGTATAAAGGTAGAAGTACTGCACTTCCACACAACTGTATAAAGGTAGAATTACTGCACTTCCACACAACTGTATAAAGGCAGAAGTACTGCACTTCCACACAACTGTATAAAGGTAGAAGTACGGCACTTCCACACAACTGTATAAAGGCAGAAGTACCGCACTTCCACACAACTGTATAAAGGTAGAAGTACTGCACTTCCACACAACTGTATAAAGGTAGAATTACTGCACTTCCACACAACTGTATAAAGGTAGAAGTACTGCACTTCCACACAACTGTATAAAGGTAGAAGTACTGCACTTCCACACAACTGTATAAAGGCAGAAGTACTGCACTTCCACACAACTGTATAAAGGTAGAAGTACCGCACTTCCACACAACTGTATAAAGGCAGAAGTACTGCACTTCCACACAACTGTATAAAGGTAGAAGTACTACACTTCCACACAACTGTATAAAGGTAGAAGTACTGCACTTCCACACAACTGTATAAAGGTAGAAGTACTGCACTTCCACACAACTGTATAAAGGCAGAAGTACTGCACTTCCACACAACTGTATAAAGGTAGAAGTACTGCACTTCCACACAACTGTATAAAGGTAGAATTACTGCACTTCCACACAACTGTATAAAGGTAGAAGTACTGCACTTCCACACAACTGTATAAAGGTAGAAGTACTGCACTTCCACACAACTGTATAAAGGCAGAAGTACTGCACTTCCACACAACTGTATAAAGGTAGAAGTACTGCACTTCCACACAACTGTATAAAGGTAGAATTACTGCACTTCCACACAACTGTATAAAGGTAGAAGTACTGCACTTCCACACAACTGTATAAAGGTAGAAGTACTGCACTTCCGCACAACTGTATAAAGGTAGAAGTACTGCACTTCCACACAACTGTATAAAGGCAGAAGTACTGCACTTCCACACAACTGTATAAAGGCAGAAGTACTGCACTTCCACACAACTGTATAAAGGCAGAAGTACTGCACTTCCACACAACTGTATAAAGGCAGAAGTACCGCACTTCCACACAACTGTATAAAGGTAGAAGTACTGCACTTCCACACAACTGTATAAAGGCAGAAGTACTGCACTTCCACACAACTGTATAAAGGCAGAAGTACTGCACTTCCACACAACTGTATAAAGGTAGAAGTACTACACTTCCACACAACTGTATAAAGGTAGAAGTACTGCACTTCCACACAACTGTATAAAGGTAGAATTACTGCACTTCCGCACAACTGTATAAAGGCAGAAGTACCGCACTTCCACACAACTGTATAAAGGTAGAAGTACTGCACTTCCACACAACTGTATAAAGGCAGAAGTACTGCACTTCCACACAACTGTATAAAGGCAGAAGTACTGCACTTCCACACAACTGTATAAAGGTAGAAGTACTGCACTTCCACACAACTGTATAAAGGTAGAAGTACTGCACTTCCACACAACTGTATAAAGGTAGAATTACTGCACTTCCGCACAACTGTATAAAGGCAGAAGTACCGCACTTCCACACAACTGTATAAAGGTAGAAGTACTGCACTTCCACACAACTGTATAAAGGCAGAAGTACTGCACTTCCACACAACTGTATAAAGGTAGAAGTACTGCACTTCCACACAACTGTATAAAGGCAGAAGTACCGCACTTCCACACAACTGTATAAAGGTAGAAGTACTGCACTTCCACACAACTGTATAAAGGCAGAAGTACCGCACTTCCACACAACTGTATAAAGGTAGAAGTACCGCACTTCCACACAACTGTATAAAGGCAGAAGTACTGCACTTCCACACAACTGTATAAAGGCAGAAGTACTGCACTTCCACACAACTGTATAAAGGTAGAAGTACTGCACTTCCACACAACTGTATAAAGGCAGAAGTACTGCACTTCCGCACAACTGTATAAAGGCAGAAGTACCGCACTTCCACACAACTGTATAAAGGCAGAATTACTGCACTTCCACACAACTGTATAAAGGTAGAAGTACTGCACTTCCACACAACTGTATAAAGGTAGAAGTACCGCACTTCCACACAACTGTATAAAGGCAGAAGTACCGCACTTCCACACAACTGTATAAAGGTAGAATTACTGCACTTCCGCACAACTGTATAAAGGTAGAATTACTGCACTTCCGCACAACTGTATAAAGGCAGAAGTACCGCACTTCCACACAACTGTATAAAGGTAGAAGTACCGCACTTCCACACAACTGTATAAAGGCAGAATTACTGCACTTCCGCACAACTGTATAAAGGTAGAAGTACGGCACTTTCACACATCTGTATAAAGGTAGAAGTACCGCACTTCCACACAACTGTATAAAGGTAGAAGTACTGCACACAACTGTATAAAGGTAGAAGTACTGCACTTCCACACAACTGTATAAAGGTAGAAGTACCGCACTTCCACACAACTGTATAAAGGTAGAAGTACTGCACTTCCACACAACTGTATAAAGGTAGAAGTACCGCACTTCCACACAACTGTATAAAGGTAGAAGTACTGCACACAACTGTATAAAGGTAGAAGTACTGCACACAACTGTATAAAGGTAGAAGTACTGCACTTCCACACAACTGTATAAAGGCAGAAGTACCGCACTTCCACACAACTGTATAAAGGTAGAAGTACTGCACTTCCACACAACTGTATAAAGGCAGAAGTACCGCACTTCCACACAACTGTATAAAGGTAGAAGTACCGCACTTCCACACAACTGTATAAAGGCAGAAGTACTGCACTTCCACACAACTGTATAAAGGCAGAAGTACTGCACTTCCACACAACTGTATAAAGGTAGAAGTACTGCACTTCCACACAACTGTATAAAGGCAGAAGTACTGCACTTCCGCACAACTGTATAAAGGCAGAAGTACCGCACTTCCACACAACTGTATAAAGGCAGAATTACTGCACTTCCACACAACTGTATAAAGGTAGAAGTACTGCACTTCCACACAACTGTATAAAGGTAGAAGTACCGCACTTCCACACAACTGTATAAAGGCAGAAGTACCGCACTTCCACACAACTGTATAAAGGTAGAATTACTGCACTTCCGCACAACTGTATAAAGGTAGAATTACTGCACTTCCGCACAACTGTATAAAGGCAGAAGTACCGCACTTCCACACAACTGTATAAAGGTAGAAGTACCGCACTTCCACACAACTGTATAAAGGCAGAATTACTGCACTTCCGCACAACTGTATAAAGGTAGAAGTACCGCACTTCCACACAACTGTATAAAGGTAGAAGTACTGCACTTCCACACAACTGTATAAAGGTAGAAGTACTGCACTTCCACACAACTGTATAAAGGCAGAAGTACTGCACTTCCGCACAACTGTATAAAGGCAGAAGTACCGCACTTCCACACAACTGTATAAAGGCAGAATTACTGCACTTCCACACAACTGTATAAAGGTAGAAGTACTGCACTTCCACACAACTGTATAAAGGTAGAAGTACCGCACTTCCACACAACTGTATAAAGGCAGAAGTACCGCACTTCCACACAACTGTATAAAGGTAGAAGTACTGCACTTCCACACAACTGTATAAAGGTAGAAGTACTGCACTTCCACACAACTGTATAAAGGTAGAAGTACCGCACTTCCACACAACTGTATAAAGGTAGAAGTACTGCACTTCCACACAACTGTATAAAGGTAGAAGTACTGCACTTCCACACAACTGTATAAAGGTAGAAGTACTGCACTTCCACACAACTGTATAAAGGTAGAAGTACTGCACTTCCACACAACTGTATAAAGGTAGAAGTACTGCACTTCCACACAACTGTATAAAGGTAGAATTACTGCACTTCCACACAACTGTATAAAGGTAGAATTACTGCACTTCCACACAACTGTATAAAGGTAGAAGTACTGCACTTCCACACAACTGTATAAAGGTAGAATTACTGCACTTCCACACAACTGTATAAAGGTAGAAGTACTGCACACAACTGTATAAAGGTAGAATTACTGCACTTCCACACAACTGTATAAAGGCAGAAGTACTGCACTTCCACACAACTGTATAAAGGTAGAAGTACTGCACTTCCACACAACTGTATAAAGGTAGAAGTACTGCACTTCCACACAACTGTATAAAGGTAGAATTACTGCACTTCCACACAACTGTATAAAGGTAGAAGTACTGCACTTCCACACAACTGTATAAAGGTAGAAGTACCGCACTTCCACACAACTGTATAAAGGTAGAAGTACTGCACTTCCACACAACTGTATAAAGGTAGAAGTACTGCACTTCCACACAACTGTATAAAGGTAGAAGTACTGCACTTCCACACAACTGTATAAAGGTAGAAGTACTGCACTTCCACACAACTGTATAAAGGTAGAAGTACTGCACTTCCACACAACTGTATAAAGGTAGAAGTACTGCACTTCCACACAACTGTATAAAGGTAGAAGTACTGCACTTCCACACAACTGTATAAAGGTAGAAGTACTGCACTTCCACACAACTGTATAAAGGTAGAATTACTGCACTTCCACACAACTGTATAAAGGTAGAAGTACTGCACTTCCACACAACTGTATAAAGGCAGAAGTACTGCACTTCCACACAACTGTATAAAGGTAGAAGTACTGCACTTCCACACAACTGTATAAAGGTAGAAGTACTGCACTTCCACACAACTGTATAAAGGTAGAAGTACTGCACTTCCACACAACTGTATAAAGGCAGAATTACTGCACTTCCACACAACTGTATAAAGGTAGAAGTACTGCACACAACTGTATAAAGGCAGAAGTACTGCACACAACTGTATAAAGGCAGAAGTACTGCACACAACTGTATAAAGGCAGAAGTACCGCACTTCCACACAACTGTATAAAGGCAGAAGTACCGCACACAACTGTATAAAGGCAGAAGTACCGCACTTCCACACAACTGTATAAAGGTAGAAGTACTGCACTTCCACACAACTGTATAAAGGTAGAAGTACCGCACTTCCACACAACTGTATAAAGGCAGAAGTACCGCACTTCCACACAACTGTATAAAGGTAGAAGTACTGCACTTCCACACAACTGTATAAAGGTAGAAGTACTGCACTTCCACACAACTGTATAAAGGTAGAAGTACCGCACTTCCACACAACTGTATAAAGGTAGAAGTACTGCACTTCCACACAACTGTATAAAGGCAGAAGTACTGCACTTCCACACAACTGTATAAAGGTAGAAGTACTGCACTTCCACACAACTGTATAAAGGTAGAAGTACTGCACTTCCACACAACTGTATAAAGGTAGAAGTACTGCACTTCCACACAACTGTATAAAGGTAGAAGTACCGCACTTCCACACAACTGTATAAAGGTAGAAGTACTGCACTTCCACACAACTGTATAAAGGCAGAAGTACTGCACTTCCACACAACTGTATAAAGGTAGAAGTACTGCACTTCCACACAACTGTATAAAGGTAGAAGTACTGCACTTCCACACAACTGTATAAAGGTAGAAGTACTGCACTTCCACACAACTGTATAAAGGTAGAAGTACTGCACTTCCACACAACTGTATAAAGGTAGAAGTACTGCACTTCCACACAACTGTATAAAGGCAGAATTACTGCACTTCCACACAACTGTATAAAGGCAGAAGTACTGCACTTCCACACAACTGTATAAAGGTAGAAGTACTGCACTTCCACACAACTGTATAAAGGTAGAAGTACCGCACTTCCACACAACTGTATAAAGGTAGAAGTACTGCACTTCCACACAACTGTATAAAGGTAGAAGTACTGCACTTCCACACAACTGTATAAAGGTAGAAGTACCGCACTTCCACACAACTGTATAAAGGTAGAAGTACGGCACTTCCACACAACTGTATAAAGGTAGAAGTACGGCACTTCCACACAACTGTATAAAGGTAGAAGTACGGCACTTCCACACAACTGTATAAAGGTAGAAGTACTGCACTTCCACACAACTGTATAAAGGTAGAAGTACCGCACTTCCACACAACTGTATAAAGGTAGAAGTACGGCACTTCCACACAACTGTATAAAGGTAGAAGTACTGCACTTCCACACAACTGTATAAAGGTAGAAGTACCGCACTTCCACACAACTGTATAAAGGTAGAAGTACAGCACTTCCACACAACTGTATAAAGGCAGAAGTACTGCACTTCCGCACAACTGTATAAAGGTAGAAGTACTGCACTTCCACACAACTGTATAAAGGTAGAAGTACTGCACTTTCACACAACTGTATAAAGGTAGAAGTACTGCACTTCCGCACAACTGTATAAAGGCAGAAGTACTGCACTTCCACACAACTGTATAAAGGCAGAAGTACTGCACTTCCACACAACTGTATAAAGGCAGAAGTACTGCACTTCCACACAACTGTATAAAGGTAGAAGTACTGCACTTCCACACAACTGTATAAAGGTAGAAGTACTGCACTTCCACACAACTGTATAAAGGCAGAAGTACTGCACTTCCACACAACTGTATAAAGGCAGAAGTACTGCACTTCCACACAACTGTATAAAGGCAGAAGTACTGCACTTCCACACAACTGTATAAAGGCAGAAGTACTGCACTTCCACACAACTGTATAAAGGTAGAAGTACTGCACTTCCACACAACTGTATAAAGGTAGAAGTACTGCACTTCCACACAACTGTATAAAGGTAGAATTACTGCACTTCCGCACAACTGTATAAAGGCAGAAGTACTGCACTTCCACACAACTGTATAAAGGCAGAAGTACTGCACTTCCACACAACTGTATAAAGGTAGAAGTACTGCACTTCCACACAACTGTATAAAGGTAGAAGTACTGCACTTCCACACAACTGTATAAAGGTAGAAGTACTGCACTTCCACACAACTGTATAAAGGCAGAAGTACTGCACTTCCACACAACTGTATAAAGGTAGAAGTACTGCACTTCCACACAACTGTATAAAGGTAGAAGTACAGCACTTCCACACAACTGTATAAAGGTAGAAGTACTGCACTTCCACACAACTGTATAAAGGTAGAAGTACGGCACTTTCACACAACTGTATAAAGGTAGAAATACTGCACTTCCACACAACTGTATAAAGGTAGAATTACTGCACTTCCGCACAACTGTATAAAGGCAGAAGTACTGCACTTCCACACAACTGTATAAAGGCAGAAGTACTGCACTTCCACACAACTGTATAAAGGCAGAAGTACTGCACTTCCACACAACTGTATAAAGGTAGAAGTACCGCACTTCCACACAACTGTATAAAGGTAGAAGTACTGCACTTCCACACAACTGTATAAAGGTAGAAGTACTGCACTTCCACACAACTGTATAAAGGCAGAAGTACCGCACTTCCACACAACTGTATAAAGGTAGAAGTACTGCACTTCCACACAACTGTATAAAGGGAGAAGTACTGCACTTCCACACAACTGTATAAAGGTAGAAGTACTGCACTTCCACACAACTGTATAAAGGGAGAAGTACTGCACTTCCACACAACTGTATAAAGGCAGAAGTACTGCACTTCCACACAACTGTATAAAGGTAGAAGTACTGCACTTCCACACAACTGTATAAAGGTAGAAGTACTGCACTTCCACACAGCTGTATAAAGGTAGAATTACTGCACTTCCGCACAACTGTATAAAGGTAGAAGTACCGCACTTCCACACAACTGTATAAAGGTAGAAGTACCGCATTTCCACACAACTGTATAAAGGTAGAAGTACCGCACTTCCACACAACTGTATAAAGGCAGAATTACTGCACTT
Organism: Rhinophrynus dorsalis; assembly: GCA_037306005.1. Taxonomy (NCBI): domain Eukaryota; kingdom Metazoa; phylum Chordata; class Amphibia; order Anura; family Rhinophrynidae; genus Rhinophrynus; species Rhinophrynus dorsalis. Next base: position 3,212,811 of record CM074726.1, read on the forward strand.
CCACACAACTGTATAAAGGCAGAAGTACCGCACTTCCACACAACTGTATAAAGGCAGAAGTACTGCACTTCCACACAACTGTATAAAGGTAGAAGTACGGCACTTCCACACAACTGTATAAAGGTAGAAGTACGGCACTTCCACACAACTGTATAAAGGTAGAAGTACTGCACTTCCACACAACTGTATAAAGGCAGAAGTACTGCACTTCCACACAACTGTATAAAGGTAGAAGTACTGCACTTCCACACAACTGTATAAAGGCAGAAGTACTGCACTTCCACACAACTGTATAAAGGCAGAAGTACTGCACTTCCACACAATTGTATAAAGGTAGAAGTACCGCACTTCCACACAACTGTATAAAGGTAGAATTACTGCACTTCCACACAACTGTATAAAGGTAGAAGTACGGCACTTCCACACAACTGTATAAAGGTAGAAGTACTTCACTTCCACACAACTGTATAAAGGTAGAAGTACGGCACTTCCACACAACTGTATAAAGGTAGAAGTACTGCACTTCCACACAACTGTATAAAGGTAGAAGTACTGCACTTTCACACAACTGTATAAAGGCAGAAGTACCGCACTTCCACACAACTGTATAAAGGCAGAAGTACTGCACTTCCACACCACTGTATAAAGGTAGAAGTACTGCACTTCCACACAACTGTATAAAGGTAGAAGTACCGCACTTCCACACAACTGTATAAAGGCAGAAGTACTGCACTTCCACACAACTGTATAAAGGTAGATGTACTGCACTTCCACACAACTGTATAAAGGTAGAAGTACCGCACTTCCACACAACTGTATAAAGGTAGAAGTACCGCACTTCCACACAACTGTATAAAGGTAGAAGTACTGCACTTCCACACAACTGTATAAAGGTAGAAGTACTGCACTTCCACACAACTGTATAAAGGTAGAAGTACCGCACTTCCACACAACTGTATAAAGGCAGAAGTACCGCACTTTCACACAACTGTATAAAGGTAGAAGTACTGCACTTCCACACAACTGTATAAAGGTAGAAGTACCGCACTTCCACACAACTGTATAAAGGTAGAAGTACCGCACTTCCACACAACTGTATAAAGGTAGAAGTACCGCACTTCCACACAACTGTATAAAGGTAGAAGTACCGCACTTCCACACAACTGTATAAAGGTAGAAGTACTGCATTTCCACACAACTGTATAAAGGTAGAAGTACTGCACTTCCACACAACTGTATAAAGGTAGAAGTACGGCACTTTCACACAACTGTATAAAGGTAGAAGTACGGCACTTCCACACAACTGTATAAAGGTAGAAGTACGGCACTTTCACACAACTGTATAAAGGTAGAAGTACAGCACTTCCACACAACTGTATAAAGGTAGAAGTACCGCACTTCCACACAACTGTATAAAGGTAGAAGTACCGCACTTCCACACAACTGTATAAAGGCAGAAGTACTGCACTTCCACACAACTGTATAAAGGCAGAAGTACTGCACTTCCACACAACTGTATAAAGGCAGAAGTACTGCACTTCCACACAACTGTATAAAGGTAGAAGTACTGCACTTCCACACAACTGTATAAAGGTAGAAGTACGGCACTTTCACACATCTGTATAAAGGCAGAAGTACTGCACTTCCACACAACTGTATAAAGGTAGAAGTACTGCACTTCCACACAACTGTATAAAGGTAGAAGTACGGCACTTCCACACAACTGTATAAAGGTAGAAGTACCGCACTTCCACACAACTGTATAAAGGCAGAAGTACTGCACTTCCACACAACTGTATAAAGGTAGAAGTACTGCACTTCCACACAACTGTATAAAGGCAGAAGTACTGCACTTCCACACAACTGTATAAAGGCAGAAGTACTGCACTTCCACACAACTGTATAAAGGCAGAAGTACTGCACTTCCACACAACTGTATAAAGGTAGAAGAACGGCACTGTAAATCCCCTTGCATGGTAATGGGGTCTGCAACACATTGTAAAGCAAACTGTTATCCACCTCTATAACATCCAACAGTTTTTTTGCACTAATATTGCACATTTAATGCCCCAGAATTTCTCCGCTATCAAAGCAACCATAGGGTTTGTATAGTCTTGATTAGTAATATATATATACACTTGTACGCCATAACAGGGCTGAACCTTCATTCTGTCCAGGTCACCTGTGCTCAGCTAGGGAGATCCTTAACCATATCTGTGTAACCCTTTGAATGCCAGCTGAAATGTTAGTGGCGCTGTCGCTACACCATCCTATAGCGATTAATGGTCAACTGACCAGAGCTGTGCATCGGACGGTGTAGCAACAGCGCCACTGTACAATTTCAGGCTACTCAGATGATTTTTTTTTTTTCATGCATTAAGTTTGATCTGTAATAACTTTTGAATAAAACACCTCTGAGCGACAGGAGTACTCTTGTTTTACTCAGGGGGATAAACCCTTCAATATATACATTTTTTACATATCAAGTATTACTATCCCTTTAAAGGAGAAGGAGCATCTCTTAAAAATAACCCTCTGGTGACTTTACGCATGCTGCCCGCTGTCATGTCCACCTCCATTGAATTGAACTGAAGATGTTAACTCTTTAACACAACTAAGAATTCAAGGGGGCCATTAGGATAGTGAGGTGATGGGGTATTATTACATAGTAATTTAGGTTGAGAAAAGACTTGCGTCCATCCAGTTCAACCCTTTTCCTATTCCTGTTTACTATCATTGATCCAAAAGAAGGCAAAAAAAAAAAACCCTCAATACAGCAATTTCAAATTCTACCCTGAATGGGGGGAAAAAATTCCTTCTTGATTCCAAATGGCAATCAGATTTCTCCCTGGATCAACAAGCCCTAACTAAATATTAATCCCAATACAAACGTACATAGCCCTCTATGTTATGCTTTTTTAAATAAGTATCCAGGCCCTTTTCAAAGGCATCTAATGTATTCGATAGCACCACCTCCTCAGGCAGTGAACCCATTGTGTGCCAGAGAGGTACGCAAAGCAATGTGTTGTGTACCCCTCTGGCACTCAAAGCGTTAAGAGGTGTTAGTTCCCCCCCATTGTGCTTCGGTCTGTGTAACTGAAGTAAACAAAGCTCTCGGGCTGCGTTGTAGAACGTCTCTGAGAGATTAGATATATAGAAACACGTAGAAAAGAGGAATGAAACGCAGCGATCGGCAGGGAAGAGATAACGCTTGGCAGCGAACACGCTTTATATCTCGTCTGTGTGGCCTCGCTCTTACCCCAACCCGTCCGAACACTGTAAAGAATAGGCCCTTTCTTACTGCTCCGTGCCACTACCCTGGGTTATCGCTGAGCGAGGGAAGCGCGTGCTGGGGCTGGTTCTCTCTCCCAGCCCTACGATACGCAGAGTTTTATTAGTGCAGTTAAAACAGCCTCACAGTCCGTTTGCAAACTCATTTTAACCCTTTAATGCATTGCACTCCCCTCTGGTCTTTAAGGTTTAATATTGCTTATAGCTGGTCCAAATTCTAAATCCTTTAACCCATTAAGGAGCAGCACGTGCGGCCGGCATTTAAAGACCACTTGTGCTGGGCCCCAGGATTCAAATGAACCTGTTAGTTTCAGAGCCCAGGAGGTTTTAGTTATTTACCTGGGGGAATATTTTTGTGTTAGGGGTCCAAAATATTGTGTGCAAGGGGCCCTCCAAAGACTGACATCCACTGATATAAACATTCTTTATAAAATGGCTCCTGCGCCGTTTGATTTGTGCGGCATTGCCTGCCCGGCCCTCTGTGTCTCTTATTTCCACACTCTCCTTTCTCTCTGTTATTTTTATTGCATATTTTATTAGTTTTATACTTTTACAAATTGAATTTATGTTGTAATTCTAGAGTCGTCCGTCTCAGAACACTCAAAATGTTACTGATAGTACGAGGTGTCTCTTAGTTGCCATCAACTTCTGCTTTCCTGTATAATATTACTATCGTGCCGCTGCTTCTAAAATGCTGACATATTCCATAGCACTGTAAAATAGGGAACAGACATACCAATACTTTTATGACAATGAAATTAAACCTCAACCCTTTGGATGCCAGAGCAGTATAAAAATGGGGGATCCTGTCCTATAGAATTTCAGAGAATTATTATTTCTCCCTTTTGAGTGCAAATGGTTTGTTCCACTGTTGCTATTGTTTTGTGGACCCATAGAGCAGGGCTTGGCCGTCCTCTTGCTGTTTAAATACAATTTCCATCAACAGATAGGAAGTAATTTAATCCAGCGGTCAGATGGTGGGGGAGTCTGTTCTTGGTGCACAAGGAAGCGATTTAATCCAGAGGTCAGATGGTGGGGGAGTCTGTTCTTGGTGCACAACACATCAATATGACTGTAAGTTGGGAGGTTAGTAATCCTGCTGTGTATGAGAAGAACCACAGGGTCAGACATTTGGGGCCATATGTTCTAAAGAGAAGTGGATGAGTTCTGTGGAAAACCATTTGCATTTATAGGGAGAACTGAAAACTCCAAACATCCTGCGTTGGAGACCTCTCTAGCATTCAAGGGGTTAAAACGTCCATTTAAAGCACTGTGAATTTGTATCTCTCCTGTACAGTGCAAATGGTTTGTCTCAGACCTCTGCCACTTCTCTTCAGCACCTCCGGCCCTTGGGGTATGTGCTTGGCTGAGGAGCCAATAGGACGAGGCTTCCATCTGTAGGATTATGTCTCCTACATTGCTTTGCAATGCGTTGCGTACCTCTCTGGCACTCAAAGGGTTAAGGTTAGAGATGCACCGATACCAATTTTTTAAGACCGAATACGAATACCGATACTTTTTTCAAGTACTCACCGATACCAATTACCGATACTTTTTTTGCGGTCATTTGCTAGTTTTCCAAGTACCTAAAGCATTATATATATATATATACTTTAGGTACTTGGAAGTATCGGTGAGTACTTGAAATATATATATATATACACACACACATACATACATACACATACCACCTCTTGACTCTTGATTCTCCCCTTTTGCCTCTTTCTCCCCCTCTTGAGCTCCCTCCGTTTGCCTTGGCTTTTTCTCTCCCTTTTGATGCCCCTTTGTCCCCCTTCTTGACTCTTGATCCCACCCTTTTGTCTCTCTCTCCCTCCTGATCCCCCTCCTTTTGTCTCCTGATCCTTCCTCCTTTTGCCTCTTTTTTCTCCCTTAGTCCCTTTTGCCTATTTTTCTCCCTCTTGACCCCCGTCTCTGCCTCTTTCACCACCCGCTCTTCGTGCCCCATCTTCCTCTGTTGAGCCCCCTTTTCCTGCCTTACCCTCCTCTGCCGGGTGCTCGCTGTTCTCTCGCGAGCCCCGGCAGAGGTCAGCTTCGGAGCATTGCCATGGTAACCCGCGGCAATGCTCCGACGCTGCAGGAGGGAGAGAGGTGACCGGGGAGCATTGTGAGCAGCTCCCCGGGCTCTCTCTTTGCAGCACTGACCCTGACACAGGGTATCGGTGCTGGCATCGGCCTCATTTGCACGAGTACAAGTACTCGCGCAAATGCTGGTTTCGATACTGATACCAGTATCGGTATCGGTGCAACCCTAGTTAAGGTAAATGGGAGGGTTATCATTAGTAGGATTAAGTGGTCATTTTGAAGGGGACTCATTATTAGTCTCTGAGTGACAGAGAGAGAGTTAAGAGTTAACTTAAAAATTGTGATTCTCTAGAGGCAAATCCACATCCTATAAACAAGTTCTACTGAAAGTCATTTTCACGATACACGTTTCATGTTGTCAAGGACGTGTAAGTGGACAATTCACCCTGAGATACTTCTGGTTAATATTAAAGAGGAGTAGAAGCTGACTGTATGTGGTGCTGCCAATCATATATAATAGAAGACTGAGAGAAATGAACATTTTAGTGTTGGTGGCACAGTCTGGCACTTTATGATAATGAGTGTCTGTGCTGGGTCAGTGTTACCATACACACACTGTGCTATGAGTGAATTCAGGCAGAGACCACACACTGGGGTGTGTCTAATTGCACAATGAGGGGCAAATTTGGCCTGGAACAGAACTAATTAGCATATTGTGCAGGGAATTAGAATAAAATGCCAGACTGTGCCACCACCACTTATAAACAGTTTTAGAGAAATTATTTTTTATGACAGAAAAACAGGCAGATTTTACCTCTATGTAAAACAATCTAAACGTGCGTTATGGCGACAGAAAACCAACAACACACCAACACCCGGTGGGTGACATAACAGGAGGTGATTTGATGCATTGTGGGGAGTTGAAGCAATTCCGAGACAAATCAGCTGCACCATACGGAGCTTATAACCATTCCCAGAATTCCCTTGATTTAAAGGGGCTTTAAACCCCTTGAATTCTACAGTAGTCACAATGCGTTGCAGACCTCTCTAGCAATCCAGGGGTTTAAAGCCCCATTTAAATCAGTATGAATGTTCACTTGCCCCTGTGGTGCAGCTGGTTCGCCCCAGATTCGCGCCGGTTCTCCGTAATGCAACAGCCTCACAGAATTAACCCTTTCAGTTCCACAGGGTTACGCAACGCGTTGCGTACACCTCTGTCACTCAAAGGGTTAATAGCTGAGCACCAGGCGACTTGATTCCCATTTGTTTTGTTTGTGTCATATTTGGATTCCCAGTTCCTAAAGTATTTATCCTGGACCGAGCAGAATTAAACAGATTATGTGGCCCATTAATTTCCGCGTGTAAGCCCGATAAAAGCTTTCTTGTTGGACTGCTGCCCGCTCCGTCCGTCCGGGTGGGTGGTCTTGCTTTTAATGGGTTCTTTACCTGGCATCGCTCACTATGCTCTTATAGCGAGAGGCTTGGCCGCTGCACTTTATGTCTTTCTTACAGAGCGTGTCCAGGAATGAGAGCGTCTCCTCCAGGAATAACTTCAATGGGGTATAATGAGGATTGGGCTCTCCGGGTGGAATTATGGCCACGTATCCAGGTCTCCGGTCATCTCGCTGTCTCCAGATAAAACAAAACAGTCTGTGGGAATTGACTTTGGCTTGTGGGGAGATGGTTTAGGATTCAGTTTCTTTCCACAACTGAGGGTCTTATATACTCAGAAGAAGAATGGAACAAGTCTAGGGCAAACCAACTTCACTGTACAGCAGAATTACACATTTCCACAATCCCCATTGATTTCATTTGCATATTTTAACCCCCATGAATCACAGAGCTCTACAGCTCCATGCTTCGCAATGTGTTGCATGATTTGGGCAACTATTACACACCAGGATAAACCCTGCAGTGTAAACTTCAGTTTTCTGACTGCTGAGATGTTTTATTCAAAAGTTATTGCAGCTGAAACTTTTTTTGGGTGCAATATCTTTATGGTCTGAAATGTCACATGGCGTTTTTCCACACATCTTACGGAGGGTCATTGTTAAATCATTTGCTTTAATAAACATACTTAAAATCAAGTATTACGATCTCTTTAAGTCCCCTTGCTCAAACTGTGATTGTTTTCGAGAAATAAGGTTCTAAAGTTCCCCTCCCGGATGGCTCCTCTCCAGAGCCGAAATAACATTGTAGACCATTCTAATGAAGAATTTCTTTGATTACAAAGTGTACCTGCCTCAAACCAGGCACATTTTGTAGAACGTTCTAATGAAGAATTTCCTTGATTACAATGTTATTTCAGCCATCCGGAACCGGGACCCAGATCTCAGCCTGTCAGCTAGAGTGTGTGTAACAGAAGCACTTATGTAGGTAGGAGTCCATCATACAGCAGTCAGGTGTATATCTATGTAATTACTGTGTGTAACAGAAGCACTTACCTAGGTAGGAGTCCATCATACAGCAGTCAGGTGTATCTATATAATTACTGTGTGTAACAGAAGCACTTATGTAGGTAGGAGTCCATCATACAGCAGTCAGGTGTATATCTACATAATTACTGTGTGTAACAGAAGCACTTACCTAGGTAGGAGTCCATCATACAGCGGTCAGGTGTATATCTACATAATTACTGTGTGTAACAGAAGCACTTACCTAGGTAGGAGTCCATCACATAGCAGTCAGGTGTATCTATATAATTACTGTGTGTAACAGAAGCACTTACCTAGGTAGGAGTCCATCATACAACAGTCAGGTGTATCTATATAATTACTGTGTGTAACAGAAGTACTTACCTAGGTAGGAGTCCATCACATAGCAGTCAGGTGTATCTGTATAATTACTGTGTGTAACAGAAGCACTTACCTAGGTAGGAGTCCATCATACAACAGTCAGGCATATCTATATAATTACTGTGTGTAACAGAAGCACTTACCTAGGTAGGAGTCCATCATACAACAGTCAGGTGTATATCTATATAATTACTGTGTGTAAGGAAGATGAATATAGAAGTTTCATTATTTGCCTCACTGTGTAGTGATCAAGTCAGTTTATCAGTGAATATGTTGGTTCGTTCTTTCAATCAGTAAACTAACTGCTTCATCTTTCATTAAAGGGGAAGTACAGGTTCAGTGAAAGACCCTTTTAAAACCTCCTCCTTGGCGCTATGGGAGCAGAGGTCCCATAGCTCAAACCTCTCCCGTTGTCTCCTGGTTTGCTGTCCAGATTACATAGATCTGTACGGCTCAGCAACGTCATTTCCTTACTCACCGCTCATAGGAGCTTTCTCCCTTCCCCATAGAACTTCTGTCTGCTTCTATGAGGAGGGGGGAACCTCCCATGAGAACCAAATAAGGTTCTGCCTTCACTCGGCTGTACAGATCTCTGTGATCTGCACAACAGACCAGGAGAAAATCAGTGATCTTGCTGATATCCATGAACGAGGACATGACTGTTGAAAGCAGTTTTCAGACAGAGGGCCTGAGCCTGCTTAAATCTGTAAAGAACAGAGGGGAGCACAATGCATTTAAAAGTGATGTCACACAATTCCCTTGTTCTTAAAGGGTTAAGAGTACCTTGAGCAGAGTCTGAGGTCCTCTGGTCCTTCTAGCAACTGTCATGTCCACCTCCATGGACGTGACATCCAGGACTGATTTTGTCTTTCTTTGCTTCTTGGTTGAAGAGTAAATTGGGCCTTCAGCATTTTCTACATCTAGTAAGTTGTGTGTGTGGAGGTGGGGGCTGTTATTTGAGGTGTAAGTTAAACTTTAAATCCTGACCTGTTTTGAACTCTGGAGCCCCAAACTTCAATCCCTCCACGATATTTCCAGCCCATTGCACTCCTCTGACTCTCGGTGGTTTGGAGTCATTCCCACTGCTAGTTCTCTCTTGTCTTTTTGATGCAAAGAAACCTAATGTCTCTGATTTAGTCTTTGAATGTTTGATCTTAAACCAGAGAACTTGACTTCAATTGAACATCCAGGTTCCTAAATCCCCTCTCCTACTTTGGTACAAAACTCTCTGCTCAGCAACTGATTTCCATCGTCCCGAGCTCTGTCTGGGATCAGTAGACTGTGAGGTGGACTTGGCTGGTGGCTGCTGGCTTTGTCTTGCTTATTAGGTGCCACCAGCACTGATACATTAAAGTACGGGAGGCCTAACTGGACACATTCCCGCTTTCTGATCTGCGGCTCAGACATTGGCCAAGACAACGTGCTCGCTTTTTGTTTTTTTTCCGAAGGTTCTGAAGTTTTCTGCTGAGAGAAGCAAAGACCCTCTTTTATAACCCTCAAACCACCACTTAAATGAACGTGGAAAATCCAGTCTCCTGACCACGTATGTCGGCTTGGAGTCTGCACGGAGATGTTTGCACAGGATTTGTGTGCGATGCTGCTGGGGAGAGCGTTGGACTGGGAATGGATTTCTCCCCGCAGAGAGAAGACCAAGAAATCATTAAAGGAGAACTAGCACCACTTAATAATAACCTTCCACTTAACGTAGTGTAGCTAATAAAATCCTAATGCCCCCTGTGATATATGCCTTTGTCCAAGAGATAACACCTGCACTCTCTCCTGCATATAATGTCCATGGAGGCGGACATGACAGTTGCTACCAGGACAATAGGACATAAAAGGTTAAATTACCATGCACAGCAGGCAAAATTTAAGACCGCAAGGAATTAATTTAAGATTATGAATTGTGCTCTAGCTCAAAATACAACAAGTCCATAGATCAGAAGGGGATATTATTAGGTGGTGTTATTTAACCCAGTCACTCTCAAAACACAGACAGTAATACGCCTAATATTAATGTCATTGGCCTTCAGCGGTCAGTGCCCCGAACCAGAAGTTTTTACACACCTAGTCATTTAGCCAGATGGAGTCATATGTGGATAATGACTGGTGTAGCCAGGCCAGGGCAGGCCCCGCTAAGTGAACATCCTCTCTGTATGAAAATCCCCTTTGTATGATGTTATTCTATAGAAATATTATTCAAGACAATGTCTCTCTTTGGGCCTTGTTTAAAGAACATTGATGCTACCTGTTCAGTTCATAGGTAACTGGGGTGTTGGGAGGGCGTGGGGGTGGTTTGGTATTTCATTCTAGAGACTATTGGTCAGATTGCATGCATAATGTGCCCCAAATCACTTATGGGGGCTGTTTGTGTGTGTTTGTTTGAACCTTATGCAGTGAGAATGCATTATAGCTTCAGATTACGGTATCCGGATTGCGGCATGTGGTCAACTTCTTGTAATGTGGTGGGCTGACCTCTGAGTGGGTGGCTGAAATCCGTTAAATACTGATGATTGTAAGGCAATGATTGCCCAACAATGGCTAATAAGGGCTGAAACAGTGGGATATCTTATATATGAAAAACACAGTAACAATATTTATTACACCATAAGTATGCTCCGTGATTTCTTATTTCTTGTGGCCAACCATTTTAGAGTGGATTCTTCCACGTGCAGAGTGATCTCCATGATGTGTAATGGTTTATCATTCTGTTTGGAATCTGTAAATATGCCAGCACTTTATAAATATCTGATGACTTTAACCATTATGGTGGCAGTCTGTAAAGAATGCCACCCGTCAGGTATCCAAAATGACTAAACTGTTTTGGTGTTCTTTTGCTAAGTGCTTTCACTTTAATTGCTTTCCTGCTGGAGAACCTGTCCGTTCCAAACCCACAGAAGTGTCGCGGGGTCACTTGGCAGCTCTGGTGACCAGTGTATAGAGAAGAAGAGAAATAGTGAGCCAAGGGACTGGGAGAGAAGCCTCAAGTCGTTCCATCCGCCTGTGTGGCCTACGAGATTCCCCACGTGGAAGAACAGGGGCACTGTACCGCGTGGGGCTGGGACCGGCTCAGCCTGTGGCTGCAATTGAGCAACTCAAATAACAGAATAAATATAGGACAGAAAGGCAGCAGAATCACAGGGGAATCGGACATGAGACAGATCTTATACTGGATACATAGGGCCACATGTACAGAACCAAAGGAGAGCAACTGTACCACCAGGAACACACAAAAGCTTCATATTGATATAAATTCTATGTGAAGCTTTTAAATCAAAGTTCTGTGGTAGAGGTTCCCGTTTGTTTTTCGTGCAGCCGGAGGGCCTCTGTTCCCCACTTGTACAGTGGGTGCCATTGTGAGGTGTGGACCCCAATCTTCTAAAGAGGTACACCAGAGAGGGATGTGCTTGACTACTTGAAGTTTCCGCTGGATGTAGAATTATCCTGGATTGGTTATTGTGCAGAGGAAGTTTGGCTCAAGGTAAACAGGTCTGGCACTGCAGAATGGTGGCGAATTTCTCCATTTGTCATCGTGTTCTGATTTTATATAGAGTGTGCGGGTAAAATATATTTTTCGGGGGGCTAGAAGCATTTTTCTTTAAACTTTGTTTTCTCCATTAGTTGAAATTGATTATTTTTCAAATGTAAAGTCTTTTCCAGATCCTTACAAGTATGTTTTATGCTCCCAAATGCAAATTTCTGCGCCTGGCTCAACTGCACGCACTTTTTAAATACTCTACGTAAAAATGTGCACGATATGAACTTTATAATAAACACTGCTCCTTTCATGGTCAGGACCTGCCTTGTTTTTATTTCAGATTTTTGGGTAATGCACACTGTGACTGTTCTCCGTTCAAAAGTCCCAGAATGCTCACTAATAAAGAAAAATAGCAAAGCCAAAACCCACACGAAAATAAATTCACTCTGGTTACTGGCGGCTATTTTATTTTTTTATTTATAGAATGCCGGACTTCACGCCTATTCAGAGGTGGCGGCAGAAACTGGTGTTTGTGAAAAAGTCCCACACGTTTCTTGGAATAATGGGGTCCTTGATGACTCCTGTACAAGGACTGAAAGCAGCAACAGACCCAGAATGCTTTGCAGTGTCAGATCGATTTGATTTTAACACTGTGGGTGGAAGAGCTTGTCCAGAGCAATGAGTTTAACCCTTTGCGTGCCAGAGGGGTACGCAACGCATTGCAAAGCAATGCGTTGCGTACCCCTCTGGCACTCAAAGGGTTAAAGCTAGACACAAACATTAACCCTTTGAGTGCCCGGAAGGTGTGCTGAAATGCAGGCACACCCTTCTGGAGCTTAAAGGTTTAAACCGTTTTTCCATAAAATTAGGAAAACTATTCAGAGGGAGACCTTGGCCAAGGAGCAGGGAGTGCGATCTGCAATTGTACGTACATATTGCTTACAGGAAGGGAGTAAAAGACCCGCACCTCAAACTGCCAGTCTAAGATGTAAACAACATTGGTTATTCTAAACATACAGGTGGGTTCTTTTTTTTAAATTATAAAACCCTCCCCTTTTACCCCAGGGTTCTTCCAATTGAGGAGGTAAACCCCGTTTCCTTTGTTTCAGGGTCTGAGCGCTGCAGCAGTGTGAGGAAGGCAGGAGGGTCCTCTTCTTTATATGGGCAGTAATGGATATTACAGCGACACTACTTCATTTCTCCCTCCCTTCCTGAAATGATGTGGTCATAGACTTTATAGTGACACAGGTACACGCACAGGCACTGTCCGGTGTCTATGACCACTTCATTTCAGGAAGGGAGGGAGATTGGACAGTGACTGTGAGTGTACCTGATATCAGTTGTGTAGGGTTGGAAGGGATTGGTGTATGGTGTGGTGGCTGTGCGTGTACCTGATATCAGTTGTGTAGGGTTGGATGGGATTGGTATTTGGTGTGGTGACTGTGAGTGTACCTGATATCAGTTGTGTAGGGTTGGAAGGGATTGGTGTATGGTGTGGTGGCTGTGCGTGTACCTGATATCAGTTGTGTAGGGTTGGACGGGATTGGTATTTGGTGTGGTGGCTGTGAGTGTACCTGATATAAGTTGTGTAGGGTTGGACGGGATTGGTATTTGGTGTGGTGACTGTGAGTGTACCTGATATCAGTTGTGTAGGGTTGGAAGGGATTGGTATTTGGTGTGGTGACTGTGAGTGTACCTGATATCAGTTGTGTAGGGTTGGAAGGGATTGGTGTATGGTGTGGTGGCTGTGAGTGTACCTGATATCAGTTGTGTAGGGTTGGACGGGATTGGTATCAGGTACACTCACAGCCACCACACCAAATACCAATCCCATCCAACCCTACACAACTGATATCAGGTACACTCACAGCCACCACACCATACACCAATCCCTTCCAACCCTACACAACTGATATCAGGTACACTCACAGCCACCACACCATACACCAATCCCTTCCAACCCTACACAACTGATATCAGGTACACTCACAGCCACCACACCATACACCAATCCCTTCCAACCCTACACAACTGATATCAGGTACACTCACAGCCACCACACCATACACCAATCCCTTCCAACCCTACACAACTGATATCAGGTACACTCACAGCCACCACACCAAACACCAATCCCGTCCAACCCTACACAACTGATATCAGGTACACTCACAGTCACCACACCAAATACCAATCCCGTCCAACCCTACACAACTGATATTTGGTGTGGTGGCTGTGAGTGTACCTGATATCAGTTGTGTAGGAGTGGACAGGATTGGTATTTGGTGTGGTGGCTATGCGTGTACCTCTTCTCATATGTTACATGTTGGTAGGTATGTCCTACACGTGTTGATGGTGGGAGATGTCTCAGTGCAGTGAATGGATTCCACAGTTATTTGATCGCCTTCCAAACCCTCAACTATTTGATTTGTATTACAAATATTTGCATTCAGAGATCAAACTGCGAGAGGCGTTTGGAATGTGTTGTAGTATACAGACGGGGCGAGTTATCCGAATTGGGAGTAGACTTAGAAGTATCTGTATATTTAGTTTACTTTAATAACAGATGTTCCAGGACAGAAATTTCAACCAGTTGCTGACATCAGTGATTGCTTATGGTTCTCATGTGCGGATCTTTGTCTCAGGGCCACGCGCACAGAGGACAAGTGTGGCAGTACTAGGGCAAGCCAACTAGACTACAGATTCTCCTTGATTTAAATGGTGCCTTTAACCCCCTGAATGCTTTGCACACCACTATGGTCCTTAAAGGGTTAAGATGAGCACCGCTTGACATGGCTGGTTTCATGTCTGATACTTTTTGTACCCATTTAAATCAAGGGGAATTGGGGGAGGATTTGTTGTCCCTGCAGTGTGATCGCAAAGCAATTTGGAGACAAACCAATGTGTTGCATACCACTCTGTTCCTAAAAGGGTTAAAAATATGGTCCATTGCAGGTACTACATGTTATTATCTTTCCGATTCCTGTTGAAGACTATGGGGAAACGTGCAGATAAGACCAGTGATGAAGGTATTTTACCTGTAGTGGAATCTAGGCCTGCACTGCCCAAGCCATTCCAGTCTGCACATCAGGTTCTACGTGTGGAACCTGGCGGGTTTGGGACTTAGCACTGATCCGTCATATGTATGTCTGCAGTAATCTGTACAGCCCGTTCTAGTCTTGGATACATTGCCCACGTCGTATTGCGCTTCCTGCCAAAGCAGATTGGAGATAACAGATTAATAGCAGACATTAGTAGTCTGGCCAACGGCAGCATGTGATCTGTCTAGGTAAAGTCCTGCACTGCCTGCTTGTCTTGGGAATACCAGTGTACTCACCTCTACATCAGGGGTAGGCAATCTTTAACTCTTTAGCTTGTACTGCAGATTTCATTATCCCAAACCAGCTGTTACTGGCTGGGAATGATGGGAGTTGCAGTCCCAACAGCAACGTGTACAACGATGGCCTATCCCTACATTACACAGTGCCCACCTCATCTCAAGAAAACCATGCCATTACACAGTGCCCACTGATGCCATACCAGTTCAAAGTGCCCACATCATCCCAGTTATGTCCTGACATTACACAGTGCCCACATCATTCCAGTTATGTCCTGACATTACACAGTGCCCACATCATTCCAGTTATACTCTGACATTACACAGTGCCCACCTCATTCCAGTTATGCCCTGACATTACACAGTGTCCACATCATCCCAGTTATGTCCTGACATTACACAGTGCCCACCTCATTCCAGTTATACCCTGACATTACACAGTGCCCACATCATTCCAGTTATGCCCTGACATTACACAGTGCCCACATCATTCCAGTTATATCCTGACATTACACAGTGCCCACCTCATCCCAGTTATACTCTGACATTACACAGTGCCCACCTCATTCCAGTTATACCCTGACATTACACAGTGCCCACATCATTCCAGTTATGCCCTGACATTACACAGTGCCCACATCATTCCAGTTATACCCTGACATTACACAGTGCCCACCTCATTCCAGTTATACTCTGACATTACACAGTGCCCACATCATTCCAGTTATGCCCTGACATTACACAGTGCCCACATCATTCCAGTTATACCCTGACATTACACAGTGTCCACATCATCCCAGTTATATCCTGACATTACACAGTGCCCACATCATCCCAGTTATACCCTGACATTACACAGTGCCCACCTCATTCCAGTTATACCCTGACATTACACAGTGTCCACATCATCCCAGTTATATCCTGACATTACACAGTGCCCACATCATCCCAGTTATACCCTGACATTACACAGTGCCCACCTCATTCCAGTTATACCCTGACATTACACAGTGTCCACATCATCCCAGTTATACCCTGACATTACACAGTGCCCACATCATCCCAGTTATACCCTGACATTACACAGTGCCCACCTCATTCCAGTTATACCCTGACATTACACAGTGTCCACATCATCCCAGTGAAACTGTACCATTACCCACTTCATCTCACCCAAGCTGTGCTAATCGTTTTCATATGTCTCCAAAAACCATTACATTGTGCCAACTCATCTGCGTTACATTTTTTATTTATCTTCGTAAGTATTTATTAGGGGGTGTTAAAGGGGATCTGCCATTTTGTATTAAAGTTTGCATATTTGGAAGTTCTTTTGAAATCTACCCTTGCATCACGTTAACCATAATTCCATCAGATACATCGTTTAGGAGATCTTGATACTTTTATTTTAGAAAATGTGATCTCGTTTGTGAAGAAGCGTTAGGTAATAAAGCACTCAGTGGAACTGAATCCGTCACTGTCATACGGTGCTGCACCGGGAAAGATAAGTCATCTGTGCATTTGTGTGTGTATGACAATATGTGATAATGGCGGAATAGATAGGTATGCAACTAACACCCAACGCTTTACCCCTCATATTCTTCTGAATGTTTCCGAATCGTTATAGTTGATCTGAGGGGCAGGCAGACGAAGACCTGGATTACACTGCAGTTCATGATGTTATCAAGGATTTATCTCCAACTTTATCCATAGACTTCAATGGGAATCTGTTAGATGAAACCACTGATAGCACGTATCAACTGCAACGTAATCTAGGTCTTGCTCTTATCTGCCATCCCAGTCTGTGGTCCATGTACGCAAATGATGAAATAGAGCAATTCTGGGGTAAACCAGCTGCAGGACTGTAGGCAAATAAACATTCCGATTGGTTTGAATTGAGATTTCAGTCCTTTAAATCTGTAGTAGTAAATCTATGGTTCTCCAGCTGTTGGGGACTACGACTCCCATCATACCCAACCAGGGAGGTCCAGATAGTAACTACTGCTGCCTTAAATGGATCTTTTAACCCCTTGAATGCTAGAGGGGTCTCATTGGAGACCTATTTAAATAGGAGATTTTAACACCTCAAGTGCTAATCAGTGGAGGGTTTTATTTCCTACTGTGCAATTGGTTTGTTCCAGAATTGCACCGCTTTACTTTGTGCACAAGGCCCTTCTGTTGCACACACACAGTATAGTATACGATGGACAGATGGATATTTATGTGAGGAGAACAGATCTGCCCTGTTTTCCTTTACCAGATACAGCTGGGGGAAATAAGACGTCCGCAATATCGCTCCTTCCCATCGCACTGTGACCCTCCCCAGATAGCGCCACAAACAATGGTCCTTTGGTTCCCCAGCACTGCGAGGGAGATAACAGCCGCAGTGATGTCATTCCATGACGCAGGACGGTTCCTTTGGGGGACAATGGACGGACGAGAGATATTGGGAGGACTCTGGCTGCTGCGACAGTTTAATCTGCTGGAAGAGCAGGAGCCCCCAGAGCTCAGACATCCTGCACTTTCCTATTACAGACACAGAGAGGGGTGACTGGGGGAAGTAGATAGCTAAGAGATAGGCTTCTTCTCTCCGCCACACTCAGGCCTGCACTACTGGTGGGACCAACATGAATATATTTACTAATGTCACAACTCAGGCCTGGGGACTTTCAGTTGAGCTGACCCTGAGCTCTTTGACATATTAACCCTTAACGTTTCCCAGAACATTATTTCTAGTCGATATTTTCCTTCTTACACTAACCCTATGGTTGTCCAATTTAGTCCTCAATAAACCTTTCACATTTTGCATCTTAGAGGAATCCTAGTTTCATCGTAGTATTTGTCCCAATGCCTTTATCAGTGCTTGTACATACACACATGCACACACAAGCCTTTCTGTGCTATCTAGAAATATCAGTCTTGTACACACACACATGCACACACAAGCCTTTCTGTGCTACCTAGAAATATCAGTGCTTGTACATACACACATGCACACACACACAAGCCTTTCTGTGCTACCTAGAAATATCAGTGCTTGTACATACACACATGCACACACACACAAGCCTTTCTGTGCTACCTAGAAATATCAATGCTTGTACATACACACATGCACACACAAGCCTTTCTGTGCTATCTAGAAATATCAGTCTTGTACACACACACATGCACACACACAAGCCTTTCTGTGCTACCTAGAAATATCAGTGCTTGTACATACACACATGCACACACACACAAGCCTTTCTGTGCTACCTAGAAATATCAGTGCTTGTACATACACACATGCACACGCACAAGCCTTTCTGTGCTACCTCGAAATATCAGTGCTTGTACATACACACATGCACACACACACAAGCCTTTCTGTGCTACCTAGAAATATCAGTGCTTGTACATACACACATGCACACACACACAAGCCTTTCTGTGTTACCTAGAAATATCAGTGCTTGTACATACACACATGCACACACACAAGCAGGACTTAATCCTCTGCCTTTCTGTGCTACCTAGAAATGTCAGTGCTTGTACATATGCGCACGCACACACATAAGCAGGACTTCTCCCTCTGCCTTTCTGTACAACCTAGAGATATCCGTATGTGTGTACACACACACGCAGGATTTCTCCCTCTTTTTTGTTGGTAGAAATGTCTCCAGTTTAGAGACTAACATAGTAGTTGTAACAGGAACCCTAGATGCCAAGCTCTCTTGGGCTGTCGTGCCAGGGATCACCCTCCTGAAGTCAGCTATAGATGGGTAGCCGGCCCAGTGAGACTGGAACGTGGGATCCGTGAATGGGGGTCAAAGGGAGACCCTTTAGACCATTCAGAAATAGTCACAGGACGCTCTTGTAGTTCAAAACGACTAACACTTATTGAGGGGACATTTTAGAATAAAACTGGTGTTTGTACAATAGAATAACGGCACAGTAAACAAACACAATTTAATCTTGTCGCTCCGATCTCCACCTAGTGAGAATCGGAGCAACAACGAACAGGCGACCAGTCCGGATTTATCATTCAGAGTGAGATAGGATTACCCTGAAGAAGAGAACTAGGCTGAGCTGTTACCAGGCCTGGACTGGCCATCGGGCATACCAGGCATTTGCTTGGTGGGCCGGTCTGGGCGTTGAATGATTTTTTTTTTTTTTTAATGAGTTTGGGCCGTCTTTCACTTTCTGAAAGACAGCCACCTCGTTACAAGTTTCCTGGTGGGCGGGAAATCAACGTGTGGCGCACCGCACGTGAGTATAAACTCCGTACACGATCCGCCCCATGGGCTGCTCAAAAAATAAAAATGGGCTGCTCAGCCTTAAATGCCTGGGCCTATTTTTTATTCCAGTCCGGGCCTGGCTGTTAGATCCCTACATTAGATACACACCTCGCCATTTGCGCTTGTTTGGACGGAATAGGAACAAGATGTTCCTGTATTTTCATTCTCCACATCTTATTCTCAGTGTTAGACCATCTCCCCCCCCAGTTTTTTTTTTTCAATTGCCTTTGAAAATGGGACTTTTAATTAAACTGTATATTTGAGCTGACGTGTTCAATTTGCATATCTGATTAAGAGCGGGCATTGCGTTCCGGATAATTCTCTGAAGCGCGGCTTATTAACCCATACGTGCCCAAGTGATGAGATACAGAGGATAAAAGTATTTTGTGGGTATTGAGGATGATGCATTAAGCAGAATGGGCACAAACTGACTGAAATAAATTAAATTTGCCCCCTACAATGCAAAGTCTTTTACCCCTTGACTAGTAACGAGGTATACGTCAGATCTGCATAGGAACCATTACATCCTTAGCACATGGGTGGGCAACATGTGGCTCTCCATCTGTCACAGTACAACTGCCATTATCCTCAGCTCGCCCCACAGCTGTTATTGTACTGTAGTTCTCATCATCCTCAGCTGTCCAGGATTAGTCTACCACCAGCTGCATAGCCAAACATTGCCCACGTCTCCTGTAAGCTGGTGTTACACATACTGGGTGGTAGCACAGAGTTCTAGAGGGTGAACTGCCCATTGACTGCTCAGCTGGGCTACAAGATAATGGCAGCCAAACAGCATGAAGCACATTAAGCCAACGTATATGTACAGATTGATACAGATAGGAGATTTGTTAGGTTCCCAAAAGAGGCAGGGTTCAGAACAATGCATTATCAACATAACTCTTATTTGAAGGACAATTGATACAATTACATGTCGCAGGCTGGTAACAAAACCCAGGACATTGAGGGGGACTATCACATTTCTATTTTCATGTAAACATAAAGTGCACAATACATTAAGGGATAGTAATACCTAAAATGTTAAATAAAAATATATATGTTGTAGGGTTTATCCCCCTGAGTAAAACAAGTGAGAGGTGTTTTATTCAAAAGCTATTATAGCTCAAACTAAAATAAATTATGTGCATAAGTTTTCAGGACACTGTGATACGTGTACAGAGGTGTTGCTGCTGCACCATCCTGTGGAGGTTTATGACCAAGTGACTGGATCTATACATAGGATGGTGTAGCAACAGCGCCACTGTACAATTTCAGGTCACTGTGATACTGCACCTTAAAAAATCAAGTTTGAACTGTAATAGCTTTTGCATAAAACACCTTTCAGCAGTGGGAGTACCTACAATTTATTACAATGACATTTAAAGGGATAGTAATACTTTATATTTTTTTTACATGTTAAGTCAGTGAGTGTGCAGCATGCTCGCCCGTCAAAACAGTGGCTGTTTTCT
This sequence comes from Rhinophrynus dorsalis, assembly GCA_037306005.1. Lineage (NCBI taxonomy): Eukaryota > Metazoa > Chordata > Amphibia > Anura > Rhinophrynidae > Rhinophrynus > Rhinophrynus dorsalis. The sequence continues at coordinate 3,233,498 of CM074726.1, forward strand.
GGTTGGAGAGTAGAATTCAGTGTTCATTTTAGTGGTTAGCAGTCTGGGTGACAGCCCTGCACTATGTATCTTTGATAAGCAGCTGCTAGTGAAGGGATGTTGGCAGCCCTGCACTGTGTATCTTTGATAATAGGCCGGTATTAAAGGGTAGAGGTGGCAGCCCTGCACTGTGTATCTCGGATAAGCAGCTGCTAGTAAAGGGATGGCGGCAGCCCTGCACTATGTATCTTTGATAAGCAGCTGCAAGTGAAGGGATGGTGGCAGCCCTGCACTATGTATCTTTGATAAGCAGCTGCAAGTGAAGGGATGGTGGCAGCCCTGCACTGTGTATCTTTGATAATAGGCTGGTATTAAAGGGTAGAGGTGGCAGCCCTGCACTGTGTATCTTTGATAAGCAGCTGCTAGTGAAGGGATGGCGGCAGCCCTGCACTGTGTATCTTTGATAAGCAGCTGCTAGTGAAGGGAGGGTGGCAGCCCTGCACTGTGTATCTTTGATAATAGGCTGGTATTAAAGGGTAGAGGTGGCAGCCCTGCACTGTGTATCTTTGATAAGCAGCTGCTAGTGAAGGGATGGCGGCAGCCCTGCACTGTGTATCTTTGATAAGCAGCTGCTAGTAAAGGGATGGCGGCAGCCCTGCACTGTGTATCTTTGATAAGCAGCTGCTAGTAAAGGGATGGCGGCAGCCCTGCACTGTGTATATTTGATAAGCAGCTGCTAGTAAAGGGATGGCGGCAGCCCTGCACTGTGTATCTTTGATAAGCAGCTGCTAGTAAAGGGATGGCGGCAGCCCTGCACTGTGTATATTTGATAAGCAGCTGCTAGTAAAGGGATGGCGGCAGCCCTGCACTGTGTATCTTTGATAAGCAGCTGCTAGTAAAGGGATGGCGGCAGCCCTGCACTGTGTATCTTTGATAAGCTGACCGTATTAAAGGGATGTGGTGGAAGTCGTATTGAGCTAATATGACAGTTGAATGCCTCTCTGCCATTAGACCAGTAGTGTAGCCCCTTACTGTTCAGTGTGTGTGTGTGTTTGTATAATGTATTTGTGTATATCTCTGTGTCAGCGTAATCTGTGTGTATGTATCTCCATGCCACCTTATAGCTGTGTGTATGTAAGTTGGGGGGGGGGGGGGGACGACCTCTGAACGTTTTCTGGTTCCTTTTCCCAATGTTTAGTGCTCGGTCTGCGCCCACTTTCCTTTCCCATCCATCCACAGGCGACTGTAACTATGAGGCCAGTGATTGCTTATAAAACATTCAGATCTTTAAATATAAAGTTTACTATCCCTTTAAGGGGGTTATGTTTCATAATAAAAGCAGCACTAATTAATCATCATAGTATTTGGACTTTGGAGAGTGTTATTTCAATACTGTCAGAGTTGTAGTACAAGAGTAATTCAATGATAAAGTATCCCCCTCCCGCCCCTTTTACTGATGTAACACTGTTCAGCCAGATCAGAAGGGAGGTGCCCAGGTAGACTGCAGAGAGGGACAATCTTCAATTAAGATAAGGGAAAAACCTGAAACTTGTCAAGGGGGGCAGGGCTTTCATTGTTCTCATAGGAAGAAGATTGTCCCCTGCTGTTATCTGTCTGGTCTATGGACTGGATTCCACATCTGAGAAGAGATGGCTTACACTAGGTAAAAGGGGGGCAGGGCTTTCATTGTTCTCATAGGAAGAAGATTGTCCCCTGCTGTTATCTGTCTGGTCTATGGACTGGATTCCACATCTGAGAAGAGATGGCTTACACTGGGTAAAAGGGGCGGGAGGGGAAACTTTGCTTGTGAATATCTCTCAAACCATAAAGGTTTGAGAGATAAGACTCATATCGTTCTTCATGTTTTTTTAATGCCTACAAAATAAAATAAAGTTAAAATGAAGTATTACTATCCCTTTAAGGAGCAGAGGGGTGTACAATGCATTGTGAACCCTTCCCGTCTTCCAGGGGTTAATGTCCAAGATGGAATCGCAGAGAGGGAGAGAAATTGTGAGATAAAGGAGCAAATCTCATCAGAAAGTGTGTTCCAAAAATACAAGGCTGCTAATTCATTTACAGTTTTAATTAGTTCTTGTCTGAGGGTGGGAGGGGGCTCTGTAGCACAGAGGGGTTGAGGAGAGCTGGGAGGGGTGGGGGGACATTGGATGTAAAAATGTTACCGGTGAAACCGCGCTTTTTAATTACTACGCTGGGGCTTGGGCCCGGATCTGCTGATGTCTGGGGATCGAGTTAATTAAAATCCGCATTATTTTACTTTTAATTAGTTTCCCTCTTTTGTTTCCTCCTCGCCATATGGCCGTGTCCCGTAGTCAAATTAACTTAATTAAGCTAATTACGCTGATCAGTTTAATTATTCACGAGTCTCTGATTGGGTGAGAGGGGAATTTTTTTTTCCGTACCCTGAAGCGTTTTGATTTAAGTTCTCTCCTTCAACCCCCCCTCCTCCTCGCAGACACACAGCCGATGTTAACCCCTCTGCTGCCAGAGTCTTTGTGGATAAGGAAGGAGTTAACCCTGTATCTGCTGAAGGGTTGGGAATGGTTTTGTTTGCTGCAGGCACTGCACTCTGGAGGACAAGGCCTCATGCTCATTTTCAGTGCAGGGAGCAGTGATGGTCAACTTGAGACCCTCCAGCTGTTGTTGGACTACAGATCCCATCATCCTCCACCAGGCAGCCTCCAGCAGCAGCCCACCCCGATGCAGAGGGCATTAGGGAACAGTTTGGGACTCCTATGTGAATGAATGGATTGTTATTGCTTTGTGCAATCCTCTGGCACATGGAGAGTTAATTGCTATGTTCACCTCTGCTTCTTTTCTTAACCCTTTGAATGCCAGAGTGGTGTCCAACCCATACCTGTTCATCTGTGCACTGTTTCACAATAGTCATGATGAAAGAGAGGAGGAAATCTGGAGCAAACCAATGCAACCATTTCGGGGGAATAAAACTTACTGATGTGAAAGGGAATTTTCACCCAGCGTTTCCAACACAATGCATAGATCTAGCACTGTGCTGGACTGAACCATCTGCTTCATAGGGGGATAAGTGAAATAAAACCTTCTTTGAAATTAAACACCTAGAATGGTAGAGAGATCTCCAACACACTGGAAAGCAATGCCCTCTAGTATTCAAGGGGTTAAAATTCCTGTGGTGCAGTTGGTTTGCCCCATAATTGTACCAGTTTTCTTTGCGCATCAGCCTCAAAGATGTCAACAATCAAGTTAAAGTATTTCACAGCCCTCTGGCATTTGAAATTTTGAGTGCCAGATTGGTGTGAAACGCATTGAGAAACAAAGGGTAAACAACCCCCCTCCTCCCCATAAAAAACCGCTACGCGCTGCAGATCGCTGTTAGAGGAAGTAAACCCAAAGGAATAAGTTCATCTGCATCTGTTTATCAAACTGATAGGATCCGAGCTGCCAATTAATATTCTTTACGTCTATAAATCACCGACGCATTTCACAGCCCTGTGCATAGAGACACAGTAATTGCACAATATTACCGGGACACGGTAATCACACAGTGATCACATAATATCACAGGGACACAGTAATCACACAATATCACTAATATCACCGGGACACAGTAATCTCTCAATATCATTAATATCAGTCAATATCCCCAGGTCACAGTAATCGCACAACATCACCGGGACACAGTAATTGCACAATATCACTGGGACACAGTAACCGCACAGTATCACTAATATCACCGGGACACAGTAATTGCACAATGTCACCAATATCACCAGGACACAGTAATCGCACAATGTCACCAATATCACAGGGACACAGTAATTGTACAATATTACCAATATCACCGGGACACAATATCACTGGGACACAGTAATCACGTAATATCACAGGGGCACAGTAATCGTACAATGTCTCCGGGACACAGGAATTGCACAGTATCACAGCCATGTGCACAGGATCAGGCCAAAATCTATGTACCCCCCAGGGCCTGAATCCAATGAAAATTTACTCCTGAAATACCGCAGTACATCAGAGGGTTACTAGTAGAGAGATTCCAATGGACCTCATGTATAGAGAGGAAGGAAGATTCAGTCCGGGGCAAACCAACTGGACTTTAAATACATGAAAATGTTATCGTCCCCTAAAGAGCAACTATCACCAGAATTGTCTTACCAGCAGTTCTGTTCCCATGGGAATAGACACCCACCCTGCCCCATGAAGGCCAGCGGAGAGCCTAACATTTAGTGACTCAATGCATTGTACACACCTCTGGTACTCAAGAGGTTAATCTGAACAGAATCCACCATGTGTGGATTGTTCTCCAAACAAATATAAATAAATAATATATATATATTTCCATAAGAATTACTTTCCCTATATTGCAGGGTTAATCCTGCTGAATCACACTCTGAACTGTTATGGTGGTGCTGTTGTTATAACAGTCTCTGGACAGCTCTGGTCAGTGGCCATACATTTCCATAGGAATCTGTACCACCATCAGCACTGTAACATGTCAGGCCATGGAGGTGGACTGCACCCACAACATGTAAGTGTGGGCTGCAATAACTTGTAAATAACCCATCTCTCAGCAGTGGCCCTGCCCTGTTTTACACAGCAGGATAAACTCTGCGATATGTAATATGAAAAAAGTACACATCTCTGTCCCTTTAAATTGTGATTGGTACCGGATGTCGTGTCCGCAGAGGCAGAAAGGATTCGTTTGCAGGCCTCTTTGTGAAGATTTAAGTGGGAGTGGTTTGGGGTCCTGTAGTTCTGCAGGAGCAATCGTGTCTAATTCTGTGGACAGGAGATTTAGTAGTAATTAAAGATTCATTTTGTGAAACTCGCCTACGTAGAACCGATTCATAGGGGCCATTCTGATTTTCTATGCATAACTGATTCATAGGGGCCATTTGGATTTTCTTTCCCGAACAATGCAAGTAAGGGGTTATTATTAGGAGATGTTGGTTATACATTAACTCTTTAAGCACCTGAGGGACATGCAATGTTACAAATGTCTTTGGTTCTTAAAAAGTGAAGGATCTTGAACATATTTGTATCTAGGCAAAAAACTTAGTAAATTGTGCCCCTCATTTAATGTGGGTGAATCCCCCTTCAGATAAATGTTTTTTTTTTCTTGGTTACATTTGGAGAATTTGGGTTGCTTCAGAGTTAATAATCTTTTACCTTGATAAATATGCCTAAGAAGCTTAAAGGGATAGTAATACTTCGTTTTATCTTTATTTTATTTTGTAGGCATTAAAAAAACATGAAGAACGATAGAAGTCTTATCTCTCAAACCTTTATGGTTTGAGAGCTATTCACAAGCAAAGTTTCCCCTCCCGCCCCTTTTACCTAGTGTAAGCCATCTCTTCTCAGATGTGGAATCCAGTCCATAGACCAGACAGATAACAGAAGGGGGCAATCTTCTTCCTATGAGAACAATGAAAGCCATGTCCCCATTGACAAGTTTTCCAGGTTTTTCCCTTATCTTAATTGAAGATTGTCCCTCTCTGCAGTCTACCTGGGCACCTCCCTTCTGATCTGGTTGAACAGGGGTGGGGATACTTTGTTTGTGAATTATCTCTCAGACCTTTATGGTTTAAGAGATAGACATATCATTCTTCATGTTTTTTTAATGCCTTCAAAATAAAGTTAAAATGAAGTATTACTATCCCTTTAAAAGAGAGAGACAATTTGTATAAATGCACTTTCCTCATCTACAGTCATTGATATAACACACAGCCATGTTATGAATGTTTGTGTATTCGTCCCTTTGGATGATAAACACCTTGAAACCCAAGATCAGTTCAGCAGTGAGATTACTGATGGTGAGAGTGCACTGTGACTTTCTACAGATATTTTATCTTTTCTATCACTATTTTTATATAAGCCGCTACCAGTTTCCTGTTCATTTAAACAGAAAATAGGTCTTATTTAGAAACGGTTCCGTGTTAGATGTGTTACAGTAGATGTAAGAGATAAACTTCTAGTGAAAACACTCAGAGAATTGGTGACGGAGATCAAAGACGCAGGTGCAAAAGTTATATTTTATAACAATGGGAGGAGAAATACAGTGTATACATGGAGATACCTAGGTAATTTTTTAGTCTCTGCCAAATGCTTTGTAAGTTCCCTTTACACAGCAGTCAGTTATTTTTATATACTTTTTTAATTTGCAGCTGATCTGCTGTGAGGTTCAGTTTAAAACCTAACACGGACTAGTGACCCTTATGAGCCATTCAGGTCAGTTGAATCCCAATGTTTATGAGGAAGGGGAGCTAGAGGAAGACTTCAGGGGCGATCTGTATATACTGGAAACTGCAGAAATAAAACAACATTTTAGGCCACCTAGGTAAGTTAGGAGCCACTTATTCCTAAGGTACAGTTTCCTTTGAGACCTCTCTTTCAATCAAGGAATTAATCATCTAAGCGGTTAAGAAAGGCCTGTTGCTGTACAAAGCTTGGCTCATCCCAGAATCCTTTGCAGCCGAGGTTAGACAATCGTTCTTACTGCTGAGGGGCTCTACTAATAATTTTCTGTTTATGGAACCGTGTGTATTTACGTGGCCCAGGGCAGCGTTTGGATCAGCCCCTGCAGAGGTCGATGCGAACGCTGGCACTTTGATATGTAACACGGGGATTAGAGCCCCTACAGGTGTCCGCTCGAGTGCAATTGTTAATTCAAGTCTTAAGTTTACATTTTTCTTTTAGTCACCTGATAAAAGGAGCCCCAGCTTGGGTGGTCTGTGACCATATTCCTGGTCTGTGCTGGGTAGAGATTCAGAGGGTGAATTTATAATCCCCTGGGGCATGTAGGGGTAATTGTTCTGTGTATAAAGGGGGGTGGCTAGAACAAAATGTCATTAGAGTGATAGAGATGATGGTGTATTGCACAGAATTGAAGTACATTTGTCTTAAGGTGACAGGACAGCTTTGGTTTACATGTCTTGTGCATGGGGTATTGGTCCAAGAAATGCACATCACACACAGTATGGGTTTAAATTAGGCCGCAGCTTTATTTTATAAAACATATTCCATTTATGTTAAAATTCACTTACAACCTTAAGCCCTTGCCAATAGCCAACTTTTTGCAGGCTAACCCCAGCCTATCCTCCCTTTTTGAGCCGAGACTCAAAAACCCCCAAATTGTTTTACCTTACCGCACCCCATTAGCTGGTCAATGCAGCTCAATGAGGCCGGCATCTAAACCCGCGACAAAGTCCGGGTGTACTTAGACCTAGGCCGCTGGCCTACTATCTTCATGTAACCTCCCCCATCTTACTGACCTTCTATCCATTGGCAAGGGCCCAAAGCGCCAACAAAGCTGCGACAAAGCAACAAAATTAAATACATAAAAACAACATAGCAGAACATCACATCCCCATCAAACTACCAGCCCTAAACAGGGAGGGAACTGCTGCTTCTCCCAGTTCACCCGCTCTGCTACACTTCAGGAAGTGGTCACCCTCAATTTATACCCCTGTGACGTCCCCTACCTACACTTCCTATACCACCCCCACTTAATTTCCTTTACCCTACCCCAGCACAGACATGTCTCCCCTCCTGAGTTCCGTGGAGGTCTGAGAAGTCAAATCCACTTAATCTTGTACTAACCATTTTTCTGTAAAGTAAAGGTTAATTTCTCAAGAACGATTTGTGTTGGTGGCACTTTGGCATTTTATGCTAATTTTTTATGTGCCAGACCAAACTTCCCCCTCGCTGTGCTGGTAGACCCCCTCCAGTGTGTGGGCTCTTCCAAGATCCATTCATGGAACAATATTGGCCCACAACAGACACTAATTAGCATACAGTGTCAGACCATGCCATCGACCAATAAAGGTTACATTCTCTATAATTATTTACAGTACATTACAAACAAATGGCAAACTGAGACCTCTTTGGCATTCAATGGGTTAAGTCTCAATAATATAGATGTTTATTATTATTATTAAGTTGCTGCATATTCCGCACTGCAGTCTAATGAGGCGACAATTCATTAGGGCAGTAACAGCAGTAACAATTATTGTGACACAAAAAATAGAGCCAGTGATATTACTGCCCTGAAGAGCTGACAAACTAGATTTAAATCCAAGCTGATGTTATTTGTGCAGTCGGTTTGCTCCAGAATTGCTCCACATTTTCTTTGTGTCTACGGCTTGTTGTGCAGTGTTACGCTGTGTGTGTAAAGTGAGGCGTTGGTTCTATAAACATGTAAATAAGTGAGTTGGCATCAGCTGCCCCAGAACGTGACGCGTTTTACTGTGAACATGGTGACGTATGAAGTGGAAATATCTGAATGACACATGATAAAATGATCCTTATCTGCACCTCATCTCACTATCAATAAGACTTTGTTCACAGACGACTAATCCACTGCAGCCGGTCCCCTGAATCAATCTGCCGTGTCCCCGATGATGCTGTACACGTGAGGGCAGCAGTCTCGGTGATAGTCATTTGTGGAAGTGGCACGCGGCATCTTTCTGACACCAGGCACTGATGTCTGTGCACCAGTCTGCACGTACTGGTATTAACCCTTATTGGACCAGAAGGGTGTTCAGTGCACTGCTTTGCAATGTGTTGTATAAACCCTTTAAGAACATGGGGGATGTGCACGTGATTGGACAGTATGATTGGCCACATAAAAGGCACAGTCTTTTTGGGCATCAGCCAGTTATGTGTGGATGATGTCCTGTGTGCCCACCTTTTGTGAATGCCGCCCATACCCCTTCAGTAGTTCCTGTGACAGCTCAGAGGGGGAACCGTACCCTGGAACCATGTTGACCCCAGTCCTCGGTGTACTAAGGCTGGGGTGGACATGTCCAAATGATGCAGTTTGTACCACACTGTGGGCGGGATTAGGGAAGGGAGAAGGTTGGTCTGTACCACGCTGCGGGCAGGATTAGGGAAGGGAGAAGGTTGGTCTGTACCACGCTGTGGGCAGGATTAGGGAAGGGAGAAGGTTGGTCTGTACCACGCTGTGGGCGGGATTAGGGAAGGGAGAAGGTTGGTGTGTACCAGGCTGTGGGCGGGATTAGGGAAGGGAGAAGGATGGGCTGTAGCACGCTGTGGGCAGGATTAGGGAAGGGAGAAGGTTGGGCTGTACCAGGCTGTGGGCGGGATTAGGGAAGGGAGAAGTTTGGGCTGTAGCACGCTGTGGGTGGGATTAGGGAAGGGAGCAGGTTGGGCTGTAGCACGCTGTGGGCGGGATTAGGGAAGGGAGAAGGATGGGCTGTAGCACGCTGTGGGCGGGATTAGGGAAGGGAGCAGGTTGGGCTGTAGCACGCTGTGGGCAGGATTAGGGAAGGGAGAAGGTTGGGCTGTACCAGGCTGTGGGCAGGATTAGGGAAGGGAGAAGGTTGGTCTGTACCAGGCTGTGGGCAGGATTAGGGAAGGGAGAAGGTTGGTCTGTACCAGGCTGTGGGCAGGATTAGGGAAGGGAGAAGGTTGGGCTGTACCAGGCTGTGGGCAGGATTAGGGAAGGGAGAAGGTTGGTCTGTACCAGGCTGTGGGCAGGATTAGGGAAGGGAGAAGGTTGGTCTGTACCAGGCTGTGGGCAGGATTAGGGAAGGGAGAAGGTTGGTCTGTACCACGCTGTGGGCAGGATTAGGGAAGGGAGAAGGTTGGGCTGTACCAGGCTGTGGGCAGGATTAGGGAAGGGAGAAGGTTGGTCTGTACCAGGCTGTGGGCAGGATTAGGGAAGGGAGAAGGTTGGTCTGTACCAGGCTGTGGGCAGGATTAGGGAAGGGAGAAGGTTGGTCTGTACCACGCTGTGGGCGGGATTAGGGAAGGGAGAAGGTTGGTGTGTACCAGGCTGTGGGCGGGATTAGGGAAGGGAGAAGGATGGGCTGTAGCACGCTGTGGGCAGGATTAGGGAAGGGAGAAGGTTGGGCTGTACCAGGCTGTGGGCAGGATTAGGGAAGGGAGAAGTTTGGGCTGTAGCACGCTGTGGGCGGGATTAGGGAAGGGAGCAGGTTGGGCTGTAGCACGCTGTGGGCGGGATTAGGGAAGGGAGAAGGATGGGCTGTACCAGGCTGTGGGCAGGATTAGGGAAGGGAGAAGTTTGGGCTGTAGCACGCTGTGGGCGGGATTAGGGAAGGGAGCAGGTTGGGCTGTAGCACGCTGTGGGCAGGATTAGGGAAGGGAGAAGTTTGGTCTGTACCAGGCTGTGGGCAGGATTAGGGAAGGGAGAAGGTTGGTCTGTACCAGGCTGTGGGCAGGATTAGGGAAGGGAGAAGGTTGGTCTGTACCACGCTGTGGGCAGGATTAGGGAAGGGAGAAGGTTGGTCTGTACCAGGCTGTGGGCAGGATTAGGGAAGGGAGAAGGTTGGTCTGTACCAGGCTGTGGGCAGGATTAGGGAAGGGAGAAGGTTGGGCTGTACCAGGCTGTGGGCAGGATTAGGGAAGGGAGAAGGTTGGTCTGTACCAGGCTGTGGGCAGGATTAGGGAAGGGAGAAGGTTGGTCTGTACCAGGCTGTGGGCGGGATTAGGGAAGGGAGAAGGTTGGTCTGTACCAGGCTGTGGGCAGGATTAGGGAAGGGAGAAGGTTGGTCTGTACCAGGCTGTGGGCAGGATTAGGGAAGGGAGAAGGTTGGGCTGTACCAGGCTGTGGGCAGGATTAGGGAAGGGAGAAGGTTGGTCTGTACCAGGCTGTGGGCAGGATTAGGGAAGGGAGAAGGTTGGTCTGTACCAGGCTGTGGGCGGGATTAGGGAAGGGAGAAGGTTGGTCTGTACCAGGCTGTGGGCAGGATTAGGGAAGGGAGAAGTTTGGGCTGTAGCACGCTGTGGGCGGGATTAGGGAAGGGAGCAGGTTGGGCTGTAGCACGCTGTGGGCAGGATTAGGGAAGGGAGAAGTTTGGTCTGTACCAGGCTGTGGGCAGGATTAGGGAAGGGAGAAGGTTGGTCTGTACCAGGCTGTGGGCAGGATTAGGGAAGGGAGAAGGTTGGTCTGTACCACGCTGTGGGCAGGATTAGGGAAGGGAGAAGGTTGGTCTGTACCAGGCTGTGGGCAGGATTAGGGAAGGGAGAAGGTTGGTCTGTACCAGGCTGTGGGCAGGATTAGGGAAGGGAGAAGGTTGGGCTGTACCAGGCTGTGGGCAGGATTAGGGAAGGGAGAAGGTTGGTCTGTACCAGGCTGTGGGCAGGATTAGGGAAGGGAGAAGGTTGGTCTGTACCAGGCTGTGGGCGGGATTAGGGAAGGGAGAAGGTTGGTCTGTACCAGGCTGTGGGCAGGATTAGGGAAGGGAGAAGTTTGGGCTGTAGCACGCTGTGGGCGGGATTAGGGAAGGGAGCAGGTTGGGCTGTACCACGCTGTGGGCGGGATTAGGGAAGGGAGCAGGTTGGGCTGTACCACGCTGTGGGTGGGATTAGGGAAGGGAGAAGCTTGGGCTGTAGCACGCTGTGGGCGGGATTAGGGAAGGGAGCAGGTTGGGCTGTACCACGCTGTGGGTGGGATTAGGGAAGGGAGAAGCTTGGGCTGTACCACGCTGTGGACGGGATTAGGGAAGGGAGAAGCTTGGGCTGTACCACGCTGTGGACGGGATTAGGGAAGGGAGAAGGTTGGGCTGTACAAGGCTGTGGGCGGGATTAGGGAAGGGAGAAGGTTGGGTTTATATCTAACATGAGCAGACGTCTTGTAGAATAATATGGGAATTGAATGGATCGGGGGGGGGGGGGGCAGGAGTCGACAGTGAAAACAGAATCTATGGGGCAGATACAGACAGCGCCCCGGTACAGGGGGGACACAGTTTATTGGGGAGCATCGGGGAGATAATGTCAGTGGTGTCGCCCCTGTGTAGGATATTCAGGACACAGGAAAGGAAGGTTAGATATAGGAATCCCATATGTGTGGCGTTTCCATGTCTGCTCTGAGCCCTCAGTATTGTGTATTTAGTGTCAATTATTTTCTGAAGGTGAAAACGACCAAATGGGCCAATGTCAACAGAGGGGGCAAAGTGTATCTACTCAGTTGTAGTTGCACATTATGCATTGGAGCTAAAAGGGTTAATATGCCCTTGGCAAATAACCTTTTAAAGAGAAGTAACGTCTCCTAATCATAATACCTTCTTCTTTATGTTACTATGGCCATAAAATCCTAGTGTCCCCTCTGGCAGGATGTCAGGTCCATGGAGGCGGACATGACAGTTACTGGCAGAATATCAGGTCCATGTCAGGTACATGGAGGCGGACATGACAGTTACTGGCAGGATGTCAGTTACATGGAGGCGGACATGACAGTTACTGGCAGGATCACAGGGTGCCATACATGGCAGTGAAACCTTTCAGGATCAGAGGGGTTAAGTAGTCCCATGCTCTTTGCCTGTTTCAGTTTTGAAAAAACTGCCCGCAACTGTCCTGTATACACCCACTGACCTGGCAGTGTAAACCTCTCTATGAATGTCCCCCCTTTTACTGGATCCAAGTGTTTTGTTTGGCGTCAATGAATTTTATAGGCTGTTTAACCCCTCAATTACTCACTGCTTAGCTAGGAAACCACTATAGCACGAGAAGTCAACTGTTGGAGCTCCCGGTACTGGGGACTTCACATTCCATCGTCCCCAACCAGTCAATGGTTCCAGCAGCCGAAGCCCCAACAGTTCCCTTGTTCCCCCTCTGTTCAGTGCAATGTAAGAGTCTCGCAGAGGAATTTTCCTGTACTTGGTGAATCTCTCCCTAATACAAGATAAAGGTCCCATGGCAGGGAGAGAAAGTAATGGGGCCCGGGGCAGTGGAAGAGTTAAGACTGGATCTAGGGTCCATCCTCCAACATCTGCGATGCGGGGCCTGTGAGCAGACAAACAGGAGTCTCAGGCTGGGAACCAGCGAGGGTGGGTGAGAGGCTCATTAGTTTCAACAATCTGAGCTGCAAAAAAGATGAATGCCTCATTAATCCCTGCTAATGAACACCTCTCCATTAACGAGCCCAGACACTCAGAGCAGGACAGCCTCCCCCCCTTCCTCCTCACACACCCGGGGGTTCCTATTTATACCTAGTACAGACTTCCACAAGTCACTTACCTCAAAAAAGACACAGAGCAGGACAGCCTTCCCCTTCTCCTCACACACCCGGGGGCTCCTATTTATACCTACCTCTGTACAGACTTCCACAAGTCACTTACCGTACAAAAGACACAGAGCAGGACAGCCTTCCCCTTTCCTCCTCACACACCCGGGGGTTCCTATTTATACCTACCACAGTACAGACTTCCACAAGTCACTTACCGCACAAAAGACACAGAGCAGGACAGCCTTCCCCTTCCTCCTCACACACCCGGGGGCTCCTATTTATACCTACCACAGTACAGACTTCCACAAGTCACTTACCGCACAAAAGACACAGAGCAGGACAGCCTTCCCCTTCCTCCTCACACACCCGGGGGCTCCTATTTATACCTACCACAGTACAGACTTCCACAAGTCACTTACCGCACAAAAGACACAGAGCAGGACAGCCTCCCCATTCCTCCTCACACACCCGGGGGCTCCTATTTATACCTACCACAGTACAGACTTCCACAAGTCACTTACCGCACAAAAGACACAGAGCAGGACAGCCTTCCCCTTCCTCCTCACACACCCGGGGGTTCCTATTTATACCTACCTCTGTACAGACTTCCAGAAGTCACTTACCGCACAAAAGACACAGAGCAGGACAGCCTTCCCCTTCCTCCTCACACACCCGGGGGCTCCTATTTATACCTACCACAGTACAGACTTCCACAAGTCACTTACCGCACAAAAGACACAGAGCAGGACAGCCTCCCCATTCCTCCTCACACACCCGGGGGCTCCTATTTATACCTACCACAGTACAGACTTCCACAAGTCACTTACCTCACAAAAGACACACAGAGCAGGACAGCCTCCCCCTTCCTCCTCACACACCCGGGGGCTCCTATTTATACCTACCACAGTACAGACTTCCACAAGTCACTTACCGCACAAAAGACACAGAGCAGGACAGCCTCCCCATTCCTCCTCACACACCCGGGGGCTCCTATTTATACCTACCACAGTACAGACTTCCACAAGTCACTTACCTCACAAAAGACACACAGAGCAGGACAGCCTCCCCCTTCCTCCTCACACACCCGGGGGCTCCTATTTATACCTACCACAGTACAGACTTCCACAAGTCACTTACCGCACAAAAGACACAGAGCAGGACAGCCTTCCCCTTCCTCCTCACACACCCGGGGGTTCCTATTTATACCTACCACAGTACAGACTTCCACAAGTCACTTACCGCACAAAAGACACAGAGCAGGACAGCCTCCCCATTCCTCCTCACACACCCGGGGGCTCCTATTTATACCTACCACAGTACAGACTTCCACAAGTCACTTACCGCACAAAAGACACAGAGCAGGACAGCCTCCCCCCCCTTCCTCCTCACACACCCGGGGACTCCTATTTATACCTACCACAGTACAGACTTCCACAAGTCACTTACCGCACAAAAGCAATCCAGACTTAGCCCCTGCTCCAGTGAAAGTGTGTCATGTGGGCCGCTAGATGGGGACAGACCACAACTGGACTTGGGTCAGGAAAGCAAACACCTTCAGACTGATGTACTAAGATGGACTGAACCACGGGGGACAAACAAGCCGTCCCCCAAATCCGTGTTTAGTTATATGGGAATTTTAACCCCTTGAATACCAGAGAGGTCTTCAATGCATTGTCTTGCAATGCGGTGGAGACCTCGCTAACATTGAAGGGGTTAAAAGCACCAAGTTAATTAATGCCCTACGGTTTAGTTGGTTCGATCCACAATGGCTCCAGTTCCTCCGAGTGAGTCGGCCCCCATACACCTGAAATTGTAAGTTAATAAAACCAGTGGCACCATAAGGGGCAAATAAGAATGATGATTGATTTAAATGGGGCGTTTAACCCCAGTGTTCAGCAATGTGTTGTTGACTACTGTAACATTGAAAGGGTTAGAGCCCACTTTAGCATCCAAGGGGGGTTAATATTATTATTATTACGCAGATGTTACCTCCTCCACTCAATTCTAAGGCAAATGTCGGGATAAGACAGGAAGTGACTGCACGGCCTTAATTACATCACTGATCCATCTAAATGACTAGACTTTCTAGATTAAAAATCGTAATACGCTATAACTAGGATTTAGAAAGTTCTTTGAAGTTGTTAGATAAAAGGTGATACCGTGTTAGCAGTAGTAATCACAGGGGATTATTGGATGAGACTTGTAAAGGGAAGACTTTTACTCACCGGTCTCCTGCAAAGTCTTTAGGTGATGGAATAAGGGGATCCTTTCTTGTGGAAATGATCATTACAGTGGACACTAATAGAGTAACATATCTTAGGAGGTCTGTTGTGTGTATTACCTCTATGTATAGCTCCCTGCCCTCTGTATATTCAAGGCTGGATTTACATCTCAGGAGCCTATAGGCACAGAAATCTGAAGCGCCCCCCCCCCCCCCCCATTTGCCATCTCCACTGGATACCTCCACAATGCTCCTAATCTCCACATTGCCCCCCATATCTATATAGCCTTCACACTGCCCCCCATCAGCTCCATATTGCCATCAGCTCAAACTTATCCCCCATCAGCTCCATATTGCCCTCACATTGTCCCCATCATCTCCACATTGCCCCATCATCTCCACATTGCCACTATATCATCTCCAACTTGCCCTCACATTGCCATGAGCTCCACATTGCCCACATCATCTTCACATTGCCCCCACTTTGCCTCCCTCATACGTTTCCTACCTCCCTGGTTGTCCAGCGGCAGATGTCTGTGCCTCCTTCTGTAGCTGCTGTTGCTCCCGTGCGGCCTCTTTAGGAATGCAGAGCGCTGGGAGATGATGTCATCTCCCAGCGCTCTGCATTAGAGCTGACGAGGGAGCGACAGAAGCTACAGGTCTGTGCTTTCTGTCTGAGCCGAAAAAGGCACGGACCTTACCATGCGGTGGGCGGGTTGTTACTGTGCACAGAGCACAGCGCTGTGAACAAAAATATATATTTTTTGTTGTATTTCAATGACAGGCGCCCCTCTGGGGGGTGCGCCTGTAGGCAGATGCCTACTCTGCCTTACGGCAAATCCAGCCCTGTGTATATTGCTTCTATAGACCTCCTAAATCACTGTTCTCTAGTGTTAGAGGTAATACATATGTTACTGTGTGTGAGTTAGGAGGTCTATAGAGGTAATACACACAGAGCACAGTGGGATAATGCAGCTGCCTTTCCTGTTAGGCTGCTGTACGAGGGCACAGCTCACTAAATGATAATCCCAATGAGACCCAGTCACAGGTTATTCCTGGCATCACCGCGGCCAACGTCTCAGCCTCTCTAATTTCTCTACCACACTTCTTGGGCCGGCCAGAAATAACGCACTGAAATAGCAGCTGAAACTCTCATTTCCTGCACTGTGGGTTTAGAGAGGAGAAAACAGCTCAAAATATGGGAATTGGAAGAAGAAAAAGATCTTTCAACTTGTGGGCACGAATTATTAGGGAAACTGTAGGCTTGTCATGAGCTAGGGATTTTTTTGTGCAGACCATTAACTCACGCATACCCAGAATGTGCAACGCCATTTTGTGTCTGTAGGATGTTTTTCTGTCAAGGCCAGAGTTAAAAAATCCCATCCCTGTAGGGCCGGATTTCCCATTGGGCAAAGCGGGTAACTGCTTACAGTTCCCATTCCCAGCTGTACAGTTCCTCAGGGGTGGTGATGTCCAGTGAATTATGTACCATCATGTGGACCATTATACTCCTGGTACATAATAAGGTCCTAAGGAAACAGGGGGCCGATTAGTTCTTTATTTGTGCAGTTGGTTTTGTGAATAATGAACTAAACCCCATTTAAATCAGAGAGATCTCCTAACATTGTGTGTTCTGTAGTTCTGATTACAGCTTCATTTAAATCAATAAGGTCGATTTGCTCCAAAATGGCCACTCTTTTTTGCTTTCCTCTTAATGCCCTGAGGGTGGAGTTATGTAATGAGAGGGCTGTGGCCATGGGTGGGATCTAGGGGTTCTTGAGATGTAAGTCCACCCCTTGTCACGGTACAGGGAGACCCAGACAAGGGGTTAATAACTGGTAAAGGACCAGGAATAACGCATTCCATATCCCTCTGATAGGGGAGGTCAGGCAGTTAAAGACATTCATTGGCAACACAAGCCTACCTGCATTTCTATAACCCTTTATTCATTCAATAGTGGTTATTGCCAGAAGCCCCCCCCCCCCAATATCTATCTTAAATTGCTTAATGCCCAATTTGTTGGACAATAATGGGTTAAACACTTAATAAAGGACCAGGCAAAACTACATCCCCTGTGTCCCTTCTAGGAGCATCGGCTGAAGGACCTAATTGTACAGTAAAGTCAATACCTTCCTGCTGTTCAGGGGGAATATAGTGCTGGATATTTTATCCCTAAACTAATCAGACATTGCAAGGTCATTTTCATGGAAACCAAGTTTTTTTTTTTTTTTTTTTCAGTACAAAATAAAAATAGGGTGAATTTGGGTTGAAATGTGCAATTTAAAACGGTTGTTTTTTTTTGTCTCAAGACTGGAAGCCTCACACCAGGGAAACAACACAATAGGATTTCCTACATTAAACTGAACAAAACTGAACTCTTGCTTTTGGGGACATAGACTACAAATCCCATCATCCTCAGCCAGCCAAAGAATTTACAACCCCCTCCATCAGGCCTTGGGGAGGTGGATGGAAGAACCGCTGTGTGGCAACATACACAAAGAATAGTCACATTTACAGGGAGAAATTAGTTTTATGTCTGTACAGAAATATTAGAAATGTCAGTGTTTATCCAGTGCCCTACTTCACACCTCTCTGTCAGAAATTGGGCTTACACGCCATTTACCTGTATTAATGAACTTATTGGGGCTTTACACAAAGCGGAGACAACGTTCTTCCCAACAGTGGCGTAAATTCCCTCTATTCTTATAGACGACCAATGAATGTGCGGTCCGGTGGTGCTGTTGCTATCTATGGAGAGCTTGTGTCTGCCATACAAATATTAAATGCAATTGTTGTATAATTTTAGATTCAATCTGTTGCAAACTATTGCTGTTGCTAGGTTCATCTCAACTAACTTTTGAATGAACCATCTCCTCTGTGTGTGTGTGTGTGTGTGGTGGTGGGGGGGGTAGTAGACTTGTTTTACTCCTGTGAGAAAAATCCTGTGATATGAAATATCTAACAAAGAATTACTGTCTCTTTACTGTCATTCACTACATACAGGGTCAGCACATTAACCTTTTCACTGCCGGATGGGACAGCGCCAGCCATTTGGATTGGTAGCAAGAACCCATAATCCCCAGTTGGATTAAGAAAATCTGGGGGGTTATTCACGAAGGCGTGATCACTGGATAAGTCCTCTCTCTATATCACTTCTCCATACAATAACACAGGAACTGGAGAATCAGTGGAGGAGTTGTCTCCTCTTTAAGACCAGGAAGTTTCACTCCTTCGTGCATAAGGGGTTAATTATTTCCATGCCAGGGGAGTGGACTCTCCCCTACCATAAATAGTTTATTACCTCTTTGAGTGCCAGGTGTGTACTTAATATAGCTTTGCAATGTGATGCATATCCCTTTGACACTCAAAGAGTTAGTTAATATTCATGGTATTACTGTTTCCTATGTTGCATTTTCTTTTGCCTTTGTTTGTGTTCTAGTAGTTTTAGAACCATGTGTAGACTCACTGCTAGTATGTATGGGGTTAAAACCCACAGTGAAATCAAGGTCTCTGACTCACTACACTATAGATCTTTTAAACCCATGAATGCTAAAAAGTCCCTCTTAACAATCGAAATGAGTCCCCTGTGACACACCTGGGGACATGGAGCACTTCTTCTATCACTTTAAACCCTTTGCAATGCGTTGCATACCCCTCTGGCTCTCGTATGGTGCAAAGGAGACGCTGGGGGCAGTAGTGAGCGTTTCGGCAGGGCCCTGGGTAGGTGCAGGCTCCGTACACAAGTTTTCTTGCCTTTATTAGTACTAAATTATCTTGTGACAACTGATAACACAAGCTGACTAATTGATTAAAGGAATTCAATATGACTGCCAGTCGCCAAGCCAATCAGCAAAGGCGTTGTCATGGTAACACACGTTTTACTAAAGCAAATGGCCGTTAATGGATCCGAAAAGCTTTCAGTCCTCTCCATGGTGGGGAATGGATGGAAAACTGAGGACACATTCGTTTTAAGAGAATAAAAAAAAAATGGCTACAGAAGTGAGATTAACCTTTTGAGTCCCAGAGGAGTATCCCAACACCATTATAAAGCGATGTGTTGGCAACACCTCTGGCATGTAAGAGTTAATGACCAGAGAAGTAAGCAATGATTTGCAAGTGGCCCTTAACCCTTTCAGTGCCACAGTGTTATAACTGCCAGAGAAGTATCCAATGCAATGTGTTGGATAAGGTTAAAGAGATAATCTAACCCCAAAAATGTGAAATTACACTCTCCTGCCTCTTAACCATTTAAGGAGAGGAGGGCACATTGTGTTACTAATGAAGCCCTTTAACGATCAGTGGGGGGTGTAATATAACATTATCACTTTAGTAATATAAGGGCATCGATTTGCTTTTTATAATAATGTAGGTAGGGGCAGGATAAGCACAAGCAGCGTTATCTCAAGTGAGTAATAAGTCACTTAGGGGGATGTGCGCTAATATAATGGCTGCGCTGTATAATCGGGGAGATATCAGGTCACGTCTCCATTATGCGCTGATCCCAGAGATACAGTTGGCTGCTGTTTACTCTGAAGTCTCCATAGAATTGCATTGGGGACATTTCTATCACCCAGGGGTTCGTCTCAAACCAGCAGGGAAATAAAATGGCTCTTTTCCATGCTAATTCTGCCTCAGTGAGTTTACTTGAAATCCTGGTAATGATAATAATGTCACAGTTATAATAATATTTATATAGCGCCAACTAATTCCGCAGCGCTGTACAATAGGGAATGGACACACAGAGGTATTAAATAGATCAGAGGGCCCTGCTTGTGACAGCTTACCAAGAAGAGAGGCACCTGAGGAGACTATGGGGTTCCCTATATTCATATAACCTGGCTTTTATTTTAAGGGGGTGGATTCCTTACCTAAAAAATGGGAGATGGATAAAATACGGCCACAGGCTGATTTCAGTCCGTTATCAGTTCGGGATCTGGGTAATTTTACAGCAAATCATTCTTCCAGTGTAATCACAACACTACTTCCCTGGAAGAATGATCCAGTCTACAGCCGTTTGTTTCCTGTGTCTCTGATCACAGTGAGACGTGGTCTCCGTCTTTAATCTTCCTCCTAATTGAGGCGTGGGGGGTAACTCATGGGGCTGGGGGATTATTCAGTGTATTGTGTATGCATGTGTGAGTGTATATATAGAATTTTATAATGCTATGTTTCTATGGAAGGAGTTCAAAATTATTTGACGGCCCATAAGAACCATTTGGCCCATGTAGTTCTGTCCATTTTCCTACTGTAAAACCTCAAACCTTATTTGGTTTTTTGTCTTGTCTTCCGTTCAGGCCAGTTTTATGCCTATTCCATGCATGCTTACGTTCCCTCACTGTATTAACCTCTACCACTTCTGCTGGTAGTCTTATTTCACTGAGAGGGTAGTAGATAATGTAAAAATTTATTCCACTTATGTCTAAACCTGTGTCTCTCTAGTTTTAGACTATGGCCTCTAACATTTTTACTCCTATGAAATATACTTCCCTCCTGCACTTTATAGAACCCCTTCATGTATGTGAATGTGTCTATCACATCCCCTCTCCTCCAAGCTATACATGTTCAGATCCTTTAGTCTATCCTGATATTTCTTTTCCTGTAAACCAGTCACCATTTTAGTAGCCCTTCTCTGAATTCTCTCTAGAGTATCTATATCCTTCTGGAGATGGGGTCTCCAGTACTGTACACAATACTCTAGGTGAGGTCTAACTAGAGATCTGCAGAGTGACATGACCACTTCCCTTTTTCTGCTACTAATGCCCCTAGCTATACAACCCAGTACCCTGCTTGCATTCCTCACTGCTTTATAAAATTGCCTGCCTACTTTTAAGTCATTAGAGAGAATTACTCCTAAATCCCTTTTCTCTGTTGTCTCTGACAGTACGGTACCCTTAATAGTATATTTTTCCTTAGGATTTTTATGTTCCAAGTGCATTATTTTACATTTATCAACATTAAACTGCATCTGCCACACTCTTGGCAAATGATTTAGGTAAATTAGAAGAATGGTCATTTGGCTTATTCCCCCCGGATTGTCTGCCTTATTGCAGATCTTGGTATAATCCGCAAAAAGGCATACCTTACCTTGAAGGCCTTTTGCAATATCACTAAAACATAATAAAAACTAGTGGGGCACCTCAGGGATCTGTACTGGGGCCCATTCTAACACTCCTTTCGTTTGACTATTCTCCATTGACTACCACCCTCTGTCTCCTGTCACTCAGCCATTGCCTTATCTATTGAACTGTTTGGGTCTGGATGTACAAACACTGCAGTTTATTAATGAGTCTTCTATGGGGGACAGTGGCAGATGCCTTACTGAAATCTAGATATGTGGGGGGCAGTAGATAAGCTATGTCTATTATTTTCGTTACCCAGTAAAAAAAAAATCTATGAGGTTAGTTTGCAAGATACCAAACAGCACAGGTTTACAGCAGGGAGATCTTGTCAAAGTAATGTGTTGCATACCCCGCTGGCACTCAAAGGGTTAGCATAAGGGCCTATGTAGTAAAACGGTGTGGGGTACAACTGAAGTCTTTCCCTGTTACATGCACTGAGGGTGCGGCCGGTCAGCCCAGTCATGGATGGTGAGGTTTGCCTGGAACAGTTGTCAGTAATGGGGGGGAAGTGGGGTACAGAGGAGGCTGGAGGGGGAGACCACGGATAATGTTCTAACATAGGCCTGAAGCCCTGACAGGCCTATTCCTCAAGATACACACGTGGAGTGAATCAAGTGCACCTTAGGGGAGGACTGAAAATCCCCCATTAATTTACACTGAGCTTTTAACCCTTTGTGTGATATGAGTGTCTAACTCCTTGCCTGATAAACGTTCCATTTAAATTAATGGGAATGTGCACAATTTGAACACCCCTCCCCCCTTTACGGTGCAGACCATTGTGTTTTGATGAATAGGGGCCGGTAGAGACGTTTTTCAGGCTTTTCCCAGAATATAAATGTAATTAACCTTCGCCCCATCCAGCCATTCTTCAGGGGGGGTTTGGCTGCACTCCTTCCCATGTCACCCCCTGCCCACTCCAGCCTCTCTACTTGGCTTTGTTTACACCAAGGGCTCATCTTGTTGCTGTATTTAGAATGCAGGGGAATTTTCATTAAATACTTTTGTGACCCACGAAAGTAAAAAGGTAAAAGGGCACGGGGATCACTGTAAGGCTTAAAGGGCCATTAATATCAATAATGTGCAGAGAGTGAGGAGTTTATCTGGTGTCAGACTGAACATCCAGGCCACCCCACTCTGCACTTTACCCACATGACAGATCTGACTGTTTATACAGATGTAGGTCAGCCCCAAGTGTTTATTAGTTCCTGGGCCCATTAGCGCAGCCCTACAGACAGGCCCAGGAAAAGGCCTAGAAAGCTTTTTATTTTAACGTAGTCCCTTCCCAGTGCTGGGAAATTAGACGCTTCATTCAAACATTGAAAGAATACATTTATGAAATAATGACTGACTTTTGTGGTCAACCCCTTGATAGCAAGAGCACCAGTTAAAGGACCGGAGAAGTGCGCAGTGCGTTGCAATGTGTTGAACAAGGGTGGGGTTAAGAGACCGCAACAGCGGACATAATGTTTACGGGGCAAACCTGTATTTTTTTCTATTGTAATCATGTTTGAATGAAGCCTTTCCAGCAGGCTGTTCCCTTATTTTGTTCTGTGGAAGAAGCACTCCATCAGCTTCCATAACCTTCTAAAATTGTGTCCTGCTTTTAAAATGTAATGTTCCATACTGTTTACTACAAAGTTAACCCTTTGGGAATCACTCAGAGGTACAGAACACATTGCTTTGTAATGTGTTCTGTACCCCTCTGGCAATCAGTTAAACCCTTTCACCATATTTAACTTGATAAAACGATGGACTGGACCCCAGTCTATGTGGACACCATCAATTTATAATCCCAGGTGAGCTCAGTAAGATTGTGTTTTGTGAATGGAGTAAATGACTGCCGGTAACGTGCAGCTAGTCTTCTGCGCAGTGTAAGAAGCGGGTCGGACACATGAACACACATAAAGGAACCGGCAAGTGAAATTTTAATTCAATTGTACATATTGCCCAACAGTGCAAAAAAAAAGTATTCATTTGGTCTCCCAAGAATTCAGATTCTGACATTGTTAGTAAAGGTCACTGGTGCATTCGGAATTATGTACCAGGGGTGGGCAACCTGCATCTCTGTCAGTTCTTGGGCTACAGTTCCCATCATCCTCAGCCGAACGTGTGTATATACAGACAATTCTGTACCATTAACATCCAGAGCAGGGTACAGAAACGCATATAGCATAGCATTCTGGTCTCTACAGAGCATTGGTCCCCGGTCCTGTCCGCAATGACACCTAACTGGTTAGAATTTAACTCTAAGTGCCTTGTGAGTGTGCTTGTTGGGGGCATATGTCATCTTAACTGCTGGTAACTTGGCGGCTCCGTTATCGACATAACAGCGAACTTCTAGCACTGTAGCCGGAGGCTCTGCACCAAGCTTATTGTGTTTGTGCACTTTGCTTAGCAATTCATAATTCTGCATCACAGTTTCCAATGATAAATGCTCCCACTGAGTGATATTAGTGCAGCTAGGGCCAAGTACAGGAGTGGGGACATGAGGGAGGGTCTGACCTCTGCTACAAAGGTGACAGGGACATCGCCCAGGGTCCATATACACATTTACTTCTGAAAATGTTGGGGATGATAGAAAGTGAAAGGAGAAGTAAACTTTTTACAATGGAAATGCGCACAAGGGCACTGACAGCCACTTCAGGGAGATCCTTTGTTCCAACATCAATATAAACAGTGACACCTGGGTTCTGGGGAGAAGTGAGTCTCAGGCTGCAGTTCTCCATAGAATGTGTCAGTAACAGATTTATCACTTGAACTGTAATAACGTTTAAATGAATATATTTTAGGACAATACAGGCAGTGTAAGAACCAAAAGAATGTTTTCCATAAAAAAAAAAAAACCTTCACTGATCCTTTAGGGACCCGTGAGCGCTATTGTTACTAGTTGGACTTGTGAATGATGGGGCATGTAGTCCAAAAACCGCTGCGTGTCAAAGCAGTGTCATGCACCAAATAGAAAGAGCAACTCTGGGCCAAACCAACTGTGTGAACTTTAGGAGAAAAATGGCAGTTTTAGGAACTTTTGTTTTAAATGGGGCCTTTAACCCCTATGCATTGGAGACATCTCTAACCCCTTGAATGCTAAACATTTTCTTTGATTTAAAATGTGTCTTTTAATTCTTCTTAACGGTGCAGTTGGACTGACCCAGAATTGCTCCCCTTTCTCTCATAGGACCCCAGATATATAGGAAAGTTACCCGTTCCTCCGCTCTGCTAAACATTATGTGATGCAGAGTGACGCCCGCTAAACCCACGTCTGTGCGGGGTCCTTATAAACGGCAGTTACATTCCAGGGTCTAGCGATTCCCCACATAGGCACATTGAGCAGATCTCTGCCAACACAATTGTGATCATGAACATCCTGGAGACTCCAAGGGTTAATCTTCAAGCACAAATGAAATAACTGAGTGTCTTGCATGCAGAATCCATTAAAAAAAAGGCTTCTTCTGATTGGCCAGCCCGGTACTGTGATGTATATCTGACATCATATCTTATATACAGAATAAAGAGTCTTTATCGTCCAGTCCTATTAATCGGCATTCAGTCCTTTTCCAAAATATTGTTTTGCTTTTTACATCTCATTTACAAGTTCTTATCCTCCTTGGGTTTGAAACAGAAAAGAAGTGAAACTGTTGAGGTCCATGGTGAGTGAAGCGGGGTGAGAGCAGAAACCAAGCGAAAATATGGAAAGGAGGAAAATATATATATATAATATTTATATAAATTTAGGTATTTATATACGCCAACAATGTGTCTCCAAGGTAATATTAACAGAAGGCACAGGGGATACACAACGTCTCTCGCTCTTAGCAAACCTGTGGGAGATCAAACAGAGAGGTCAGTGCTGTTCCCCTTTCAGATCGTCCAGAACACAGAAAAACTAAAATGGTGGAAAACTGAGAATCTTGTGCGTTTGTTTTGTGTCCTAGGGTCCCCATTTAACCCTCTGAGTGTCAGAGGGGTATGCAACACAATTGCATGCCCCTATGGCACTCAAAGGGTTCACAGAACAAATCATAGTGAACCAACTTCATAGGAAGAGACTTGCACATTAAGCAATCGCCCCGCTGAAGATGGATCCCATTTTATACACACGGATCCAAGTTTACTAAAGAGTAAATGACATTCTCTGGGATTTGGGAGTACTGCTCTAAAGGACAGCATATATATTTCTGCAGTTACCCCCCACCCCGATGGATTTTGTGGCCTAGTAAATCAGCATACTAATTAAAACAGATGAAATCTACCCATTAAAATGATGGGGTGTAAGTTCCCTCTTAGTTGGGTATTAATTCTTGGAGTGCACCGAAGCACTTGCATCTTTTAATTCAATTACAGGCATTTGGATGAACTAAAAGAGGGGGAGGAAGGTATCGTATGTAATAGACCAAGTTATACATCCAAATGACCAAGAACTGTATGTGATCTTCTGTTCAGTACAGAAGTGTGTACAATGGAAGTGAAATACAGAGTGGTATTTGTACAGATCCCTCTGTAATCCACTAGGAAAGCAGTGGAGCCGAGACATTGGGGGGGGGGGGGGGTTGCTCCATCCTGTCTGATGTCAGTGTTTGCACAGGTAGAACCGTCTCATCTTATCTCTATTGGTTCATGATAACCAAGCACAACACTCAGTATTGGGTTTCCTCTGCTGCTTGTCATTGATTTGCAGAGAGGGGATATAGGTCAGGACTTGTTGCAGGGTAAGATTAGATTAGGAGACTTGGGGTGTTTTGGCTAGAAACATGAGGTGACCTAGTTTATTTATGGACAGATTTACTCCAATAAGAAGCCATGTGCACGTAAGTCTCCTTCTAAATGGGGTTATTAAGATTGATTTTTACTGTTGATCATAAGGTGATTAGCCCCTAAAATTCATACTCAATTAACATGCCATGCAAGGAGTTCTATGATTTCTAAACCCCTTCAGAATCAGGGAGTTTTCAAAAGAAACATCTTCATTTTATTTAATATAAAAATGGAAACATTGTAGCTGTTAAAAAAAAAAACAAAAAAAAAACCCCAAAAACTTTCTCAAAAAATAAATTAAATTCACATTAGAAAATATCAAAAATCTTATTTAGCAATCATTAGATTTGTCTTTTAGTCTCATCCTGAATTAAGGACAGTCAGCGCTGTGATGTCATTTCCAAGGGGGCAGGGTGCGGGGCGTTTCTGGTAATATTGCTATACATTGCACTTAAATTGCTTTAGACAATAGGCTGATGTTCTTGTGGATGCCAGAGCAGTTTACCAAACCTAAAACTGTACCTCAGTCTAATTTTATATACCAAATCCCATGGAAGGACAGTACTAAACTTTCTGGTTTGGTTCTGTGCCCCCCCCTTGTCCCAACAGATACTCACTTTCTGGTCGGGGAGCATAGGACTGCCTTGCAGAGGGTTATTCTGGAGGGGATTTAAGTGTCCGTTTAGGAGACCTGTGGGCCGGTCGTGTTCACAGAAGATGGTGCCGTTGACGTAATGAAATCTGTCGCCTGGTACCAGTCTGTTCCTGCAGGTGGCACATGTGAAACACTGAGGGGGAGAAAGAGATTCCAAATTATGTACACTGCCCAGAGTTCCTAAATACTCCCATTGCTTATTCATCCCACCTCTCCCTACTGCAGGGTAAGTACTGGTTGTGGGACTACCTCTATCATCTTCAGCAGAGTTAAACTGTGGGACTACATAGTTCCCATCATCCTACTTCATAGACATATTCTTGGTTAGTAGCCGGATGGAATAATATGTGAACCTCACTGTAGAACAGGCACTGTAATCCAGGGAATTAACTACTAGGTAAACACACTATGGGACATACTGTCTGGAAATTCTCACCTAAATTTAAAGTCAATTTTACCATCAGAAAAATAAATCTCAATACTCCTGTTGCACCCCTAAATTTCATACAAATGTCGCTATAACACACAGATCCTACACTTGCAAGGGACACTAGCAGATTAAACAATTCTTTTTATTATGTGTGCAGCGCCACTATTATCTATATCCACATAGGTCACAATTCCACGCATTTTATGGATACCATGTGGATTTGTGACCTGTGTGGATATAGACAGATAATCCCAGACATAAAAGCTAAGACCAGATATACGTTTATTAAAACCTGTAAAATTATGTGAAATTTAAATACACAATATTTCATTTATATATAAGGTGGTTGTTGTGTCTAGTCATTGATAATTCTACATACATGATGGTAGTAGTATTCTTTTAGAATTTTGTTTTGTGAGGGAAAAAAAAACCCATCATTCTTCTGCCTTGTTTAATATCAGTTATTTGAATTAGCGAGAGGGCAATTTGTGTCGATATAAACAACATTGCAAGTACCAGGTAATAGGGGGTTAATGTACTGGTGTGATGATAACCCAATGAGGACCACAGGCAGTGTGCTATCCTTTGCACAATCGTCTACTCAAGGGGTAATTTGTCATTGTTTTAATTTGGTTTGCCTTGTTTCTAACCGTCTTGGTCCCCGTTTAAACACAAAGCACTGGGACCTCTAACATTCAAGGGGTTGAAAGCCCGATTTAAATCAATGGGAATGTTTGTTAATCCCTATGTTGCAGTTGGTTTGCTCCGATTCTTCATTGTGCATTAGGCTGTGGATGTAGCAGAGCCAGGCCTTGCCTTACCTTCAAATGGTAAACGCTTCCTTGCGCCCTCATCACCATCTCGCTGGCGGGTATGGACTGTCCGCAGGCGCTGCATGCCCCACTGTTCCCAAACAACCTGCCAAAAAAGGAACAGAACCCAGGATCGTTAATTTACATGATAACTGAGGGGTAAAAGACTTGTGTTGATTAGTGGGGATTATTGTGTGAGATCACAAAACAACTCGCTTGTCTCCAGTGGTCACACATCACCCTCTTTATTCCCATCTCAGGGAATGGCCACTTAACATTTACTAATCGGCTTAGTTAGTGGTTGGATTGTCCCAAAACTTCCTGACAGTGCAATTTCCTATTGATCCCGATGACCTCCATTGCTTAGAACTTCCTAAATTGGGAATGTGCCACAGCCCAGTGCTAGAATGGTTTCCTTGGACATTTACTTGTAAAGGACACTGCTCAGTTCTGGGTTAAACCAGCTGCACTATGGATGTCCAACTGGTGACCCACCTGAGGTTTTTACCTAAATAATTAGCACACATGAACTAGTAAGCCAGTATACCCCTGACCTCCAGTACTGAACAGGCCTGTTAGGCTTAATCTGATAACTATTCCTGAAGTATATCAATCATTCTTTTTAATGGTGAATTTAATTAATCTGATACCTACCAATAAAATCAGAATGTGGCCCTCACACTTATGGCCTTAATGTAATATGATCAGAAAGCCATAATGTGCACATAAAAATCTACATTTAAATATGGCTTTCATCGGAATTTTAATGCAAAGTGAGGCCCCCCCCCTGCACCCTGGGTAGGAGAACCCCATTTCCTTTTACATAAACCCCCACTGGAGTGCTGTGCTGAGTCCTGCAGAATGCAGTTTTTATAATCACCTCTGATTTAAAGGGATATGTGGTCGCCTTAACCCTGGGTAGGATCCTACAGCACGGTACAGTATTTGGTAGTCTCGTCCCCAGATGAGATCCTGTCACCATTATTTTTTCACTTTACAGTTAAAGTGAAGACATTTTAGATCAAGTGCAGGGACCGCAGCCATTGGTTGCTAGGCAACCTGACGCTCACCCTAAGAATGTAGGTGGCAGCGGGACTGAGATCATGTCCCTCCAGTATGTAAAAAAAATTAGAAATAAAATAATGAGCAGTCACAGAGAACAACACACGGTTAGAGTTGCCCCACACCTTGCCAGCTCTGGTATCACATCTAGATGTGATAACTATAGTGGAATGATGCCATGGTATTGCAATCGATTAGGCAGGGTCTCTGCTGAGCTACCATTAGATCCACACAACTATTGATTAGTACAGTCTGACTACACCACAGCCCAGCCCTGACCAACCGCCCTCTAACTAACGAGCTTTTAATCTGGACATCCTCACACCAGCTCCAGTATCATGTGATTACTCATTATCCTGTCTAGTCTGCAGTGTTAACCCTTTGCACTATTCTACTCGTCCCCTGGCACTTAGAGTTAATTACCCATCAGCTTCCATAGAGCTGGTATTATCTCTGTTGTGCATCAGATAACCAGAGGTCTTCTAGGACAAAGGAAAACAATCCTGGGAATCCAGTGAGTGGTATTAGGGTTAATGGTGTCTATTAGGTTGGTTCTAACAACACATGTGTAAGGAATATATAAAAATGATGAGGCCCATTGCCTTGCATTCTTGTAAAATCTTATTTTTCAGATACTTTTGTCACACTATGGGTGCAAGGTTAAAAAAAAACATATCTAATGCCCTGGTCCGCCAATCCTCAGACATGTTATTTTTTGCATCCAATTCCACTAACTGATCTACTTTAAACCACTCTTTTCTCTTTACAGTGTGACGGAAGATACAACTGTCACCTCCAAACGTATAAACAATGATTTTTTTAGATTATCTAGGTGTCATTTGTTAGATTATAGGAAGGGAAGAAGTCAACTGTCCTCAAGTTTAATTTGAAATGATTGACAGTTAAAAAATGTTGTAGTGTGACATTTTCATACCTCCAAAGAGGGACACTTGTGTTTTAGGGGGTGTTGCCAGGGACGTGGCTGGTAGGCGGGGCACTAACAAGAATTTTTAGGCTATTTCATGACCTGTTCACACAAGGAGGTGTCACCTAATAAGAAGTATGTGTAAATAAAGTATGAATTAATAAAAAAAATAATCTATGGTCTTAAACACAAAATAAATTATCGCACCCCATGCACAAAACAATAAACAAAACTCATATACTGATGTTACTCCACTTTAGTTAATTCTGGCCTAAACCAAACGCACCTTTGGAGAGTTCTCTACCACTTTGGCACTCAAAGAGTTAGAGTGGTACGGAATGCATTGCAAAGCAATGCGTTCCGTACCACTCTGGCACTCAAAGAGTTAAATCTCTGTGAATTTTATCCCCCCCCCCCCTCCCATGCCACAGTTGTTTTTGCCTTAGAATTGCACCTCTATAGCTTTAAGAAATTGCCTCTTACATATCAGCGCCACGTGATATTGGACTGGTCAGAGAGTCCAGCCGGTCACCGCTAGCCTTACTTTCTGTTTCTGTTGTGACGTATTTGACAAATGCCCCCACTAAGGGGTTCTGCAGCAGCTACGGCCTAGTGCAAGGGTAGTGAACCTGTGACTCTCCTGCTCCCATCATCCTTAAGCTGACACAGCTGGTTGGGGGGGTGATGGGAGCCTGGGGAGAAGTCAGTGACCATATTACACTCCTTCAGGTTTGGGCATCCTGTGACTCTAAAGCTGCTGTTGAACAGTGAGACTACAGCCCCCATCATGCTCCCCTGGCTAACATCAGCTGGTGTACAAGGAGGAGGGAAAGGTCCACTTGATCAAGTCGTATTATTTAGACAATAACGGTGTGAAACGGGGTAAGACATGGCCGGGGGTTTAGCACACAGATGGGGGGGGGGGGCAAGGAAGCTTCTGTGTAAATTTCATTCTCTCTACACCCCCCCCCTTTTTGCCTTTTTTTTTTCTTTTTAAAGTCTTCTATTAAATGAGCTGCTCTTTTTATTAAATGTTTTCCCTCCGTCTCCTTGAAAATCTCGTCTGAATCGGCCGTGTAATTGATGTGAGTTTGCCTTTAATATCCTGTTCCCTGACACAATCCGACTGCAGCCGCCAAACTGCCGTCCAATCTAATAAAAGGGCCCCGTAATGAATTTTCGATCTTAATTTAAACAGTAATTTAAGCGGGGAGGAGAGGGGGGGCAAGACAAGAAAGCTCCTGTTATTTCTTCCAATTTAAATTTGTCTTTCGGGGGGGGGGGGGGGGGGGGCTGAGGACAAGCAGATCCAGAACTGTCACCCTGGCTGGGAAATACAAGGGAACAGCCCCCCAAAAAGGTCTGCCTTCTCCCATCACAGGTCTGGGGGGAAGGGTTAGTGGGAGCCACAATCAGAAGTGGACTGGTCAGAGCCTCATAAACTGCACTGAAATAACAAACAATTCCCAATCAAAAGGAATGGAATGATGTAACCCTTCACTTTCCAGGCAGCCAGCACATTGCTGAGCATTGCATTGGACACCTCTATGCCAGTCAAGGGGTTACAAGTCTACATTTAAAGGAACACCCACCAAAAGTGTAATGTTCTGTCAACAGATTTAATGACGTACTTAAATTAGAATGCGCAGAAATTATCTTATGGATGTAACATGAAGAGTAAAAGAAAGGTTAACCCTTTCAGTACCAGAAGTATCCAATGCACCATGCAATGCGTTGGATAGCTCTCTGACACTCATATATTAAAGGAACGCTTAACCCTTTAGAGAACATTTAATAAACAGGGCAGCTTACACATAAAGCACTCAACTCACTATAAACTGCTCGGACATTAAGTCACCTACATGACTGATTAATTCCCAGTTTTCTTCTATTCGCAAACCCTGTTTATCTGATCTCAGTCCAATCACAGATCACCCCGGACAATCAAGTATTAACTTTCATTCATTTAATCTATGATGCAAAGTGTTATTTTACCACAAAAAAGACACTGTACAGAGCTGTAAGATGAACACCTCACATGCTAAATAGGTTTCCCATACATTGAAGACCACTCTAGTACTGAAGGGGTTAACAATTGCCAATGAATTAACTGAGGTTTTTTAGACTTTAAGTACAGAACGGTTGTGCTATGCATTGCTTTTCATGGTCCCCACTGGTACTTATAGATAAATTCTTGCAAAAATCAACTGCACCATGAAGAGTTACTCAGATTGCATCTTGCTAAATCATGTTCCTACCTCTGTATTATACACCTCACATTCCTGTATAGTGTGTACTGTATAGTACAATGTCCTACCTCTACACTATACAGGACTGTGAGGTGTGTCTACAGGTAGGACATTGTACAGTACTGAGTGGTTAGACAGGGCGTCTGTACAGGACTGTGAGGTGTGTAATACAGTGTAACCGCTCAGTACTGTACAGTGCTACAGACCAGACTTCTCATTACGGTTTTCCTTTGCACCTCAGCCTTGGTGCCAGTAATAAGTCTGTGAAAAACCAACTGCCCAGAGAAAAAAATTCCCCTAGTGACCACTGATTTACACAGTACTTTTACCTCCTAAACACTAGAGAGGTCTCCATTGCCTTGCAAAGAGCCAGAATTGTACATCAGTATCTGGGAGGAGTTGAGCCTTCAGGGATAGTTATTTAACAAGGCGATGCATTTGTTATGATAACTGCCCCAGTGAAGGGTCACTAGTACCTCTGACGTCTGTGCCCAGATTACTGTCCATCTCACACAAGGCGCCATTACACGGAGCCCCCCATCCCCTCGCCGCTCTACCTTGGCCAAGTCTCCATGTCCATTTCTGACTGTGTCACTACCAGGGACAAATAATAATGCACAGCCGAAGTCTTATGTTATGAACGTCTAGCCCAGCTATGCAGAGAGGGGTTAATAAATGTGTCCGGGGGGGATGCGGGATGGGCTAGTGATTTTGGAGCTCTCTGGGCCCCCTGTTGAGGAACGGAATTGAATTTAATAGAAAATAACAGGGACTTAATTGATGCCATATGTTTCACTAACGCCAACAGGGAGCGTCACCTGCCAATGCAAAGGGGGTGGGGGGGTAGCTGTGTTCATGGCCAAACACTTGGTTGCACTGACACAAAGTCCCTGATGGAGGAGGGGAACGGTTAATAAGTTCACCTCTTTACTCCAGTGGAGCCTTCTGGGTGTCATCCAACAACGATCCATGGAACTAAATCAGGGCTGGGCAGATTAGTCCAATGGCTGGAGAGCCACAGACGTTTCATCATGGTTAGCTTTCCAAAGCCTGGTAATGGCCCTAATCATCCATAACCCCATACACAGCAATAAGCACTGAGGGGGGCTGGTTAGGGCCAATACCATGTACTGTATAAACTCAACCCACACCTAGTGATTAACTTCTAAGATCTGACCATTCTAAGGAGAGATAAAGGTTATCCGGTGCTATGCATATGGGAGTACAGTGGCAATACAGAGCCTCTGATTACATCCTAGCCTGTTCCTGTCTCCATTTCTCACCTGTGAGCTATCGGTGTATCCTGAGGACCGGTGTTCATAATCTGTACTAGATCTTACCCCTCTGTCCAGGAGATCAGTGGGAATACAAGGTTACATTGCACTAGGTATTCTAACAGTTATAAGAATATTTTTTGGGAGGATAAGAGATTGTACTTGGTACTATTGCTGTTCTCTCAGGCCCTCAGCATAAGAGGTAATGTTATATTGTACCCCCCTGTATGAGAGAACAGCTGGAATACGTATTCCAGAGTATTGGGGGTTAATGCCTAGTACAGTGTAATGGTTACCGCTCATACAAGGGAAAGGGAGA
This sequence comes from Rhinophrynus dorsalis, assembly GCA_037306005.1. NCBI lineage: Eukaryota > Metazoa > Chordata > Amphibia > Anura > Rhinophrynidae > Rhinophrynus > Rhinophrynus dorsalis. Next base: position 3,267,295 of record CM074726.1, read on the forward strand.
GATGAGAGAACAGGTGGAATAAGGGCACAACCATTACAGTGGTAATACCTAGTACACTGTTCTCCCATACAGGGTATTACACCCCCCAACAATATAAGAGGTAGCCATTACCTCTCTGTACAGAGAAACCTGTTGCTTGGACCTCTATGTATTACTTCTGTTCCCTCATACAGAGTCTGGATTATTTCTCACCTCCGCAGGATGAGAACAGACTCTGAGCCTCTCTATAAGGAGCAGTAAATAAAATGAGAGTAGTAAGACAATTCAAGGGGGAGCGATGAACCCTTCTCTTTACTTGTTTCTAGGAGGAGACATGACTGGCCATGAAGGGGTTTGGCCCCAGCACCGTATGGAGCTAGAAGACCCATATTAAACATTCACACGAGGTTACTCACCTGATGTAGTCATTTCTGCACAGGATCATGCCACTCTTGGTGTAACAGGAGGTGCCAATCTCACCCAGCTGAGCCTGGCAGCAGGAACACTTGAGGCAGCGGGTGTGCCAGTACCGGTCCATGGAGTAGAGCAGGAACCGGTCAGCGATCTTCCCCCCGCAGCCTGCGCAGGCTTTGGGAGGGGAGCCATTGCTGCTAACGGCCGTGGTGGTGGATTCAGATGTCCGATTATTGACCATTGCCTGATCCTGCACTGGGGACAAACAGAAAAGGACAGTCAGACCCATGTTGTCGTACTATATATATATATGATATTATTCACATATTTGTACTCTATATACAGTATATAGAAGCTTTATTGGTAAGTGAGTGGCTTTGGATGCAAGTTTTCCAGACACTACCCGAAGAAACCTATATTATATTATTGTTATTAGGTATCCTGAAAACTTGCATCCAAAGCCACTCACTTACCTTTATTGGTTATCATTTGTACTCTGCTAGTCTCCTGCATCTTCTATGGCTAGCACGGTACCACACTTTAATATATGTCCGACTGTTGTGAGTAGATGTGGGTAGTTTACTTGTTACTGTTAGCATCGTGCCAGAGGCGGGACTTAGTGTCAGCCTCATTCCTGTATGGATGTGTGCGATGACACAGCAGCCAATAGGAATCATAAGTTGCTTCACTGGAGCTCGAGGCACCAGATCTATGGAACAAATATACACTTACAGACTGACATTGTACACTGAAGGGTATGCTATTCCTCTTTAATAATGATATATCCCAGTCCAAGCTTGGTATAAACTTATTCTTATCCCGTTTGTTGTGTTGTTTTATCTGCAGGTGTGTATAAAGCGATATGGGGGGGGGGGGGAGAAATAAGCAGGTGACAGTGTAAGATGAGTGATGTGCTGGTGGCTACAAAGGTGCAGCTTTCCTCTGCATTTACATTGATAAATGTGCTTGTGACTGGTAAGATCAAGATTTCAGAGACTCTACTAGAGAGAACCACACTGCTGGGGATGCCCAGAGAGGCAACAGGACTCTAAGCTGGAGTCATAGATTAATGGGACTTAGAGAAGTAAGGGTAATTTCTGGTCTGTGGTGCATTTGACCATTAAATTCAGTAGGAAGTTTAGAAATTGTTAACTCCTTGATTGCTTTGCAAAGCATTGGGTACCTCTGGCAGTATGTTGGGGTTAAAAGTCCCATTTGATTTGTTGCAGAATTGCTCCCTTTTTCTCTTATTGTCACGTGCGCCAGTCACCCTGTTCATGTAAAGTAGTTTATTAATCGTTTTTACTAGGGGGTAGGACCTGATTTTAGTTCACTTTACTTGATGGCGTGCCAGATTCATAGCTAAAACCTCTTATCCCACACAACTCTTGCTCAGAGGCCTCTCTGGCACCTAAGAGGTTAATGTGCAGAGCTCTTCGAACCCTGAGTGTAAGGAAACATAATAAGTGATTGAAAGAGCCACTCTGCTCAAGCACCAGAAAATAGCTTATTACAGAGCGAGATCCCCGGAGACCTCCACTAATCAGCCCTCCCGCAGTCGCCTCACAGCAACCTGTACAGCAGCATATCTCTATCCACATCTAGTGATATGATCACCCTGCTCACCGGCGGGATGGCCTGGGACACTACACGTCCACCGCGTTAACCCTTAGGCCTCTCGCACACCAGTAACAAGACTGCTGTGGGCCCTGTCACAGGTCTGTTCACTAGATTTCCCTGCAGGTAAGGGGAGCTCACGCCACTGAAATCAGAACCAAAAAGATAACTGTCATACAGGGAAGGTGTATGGGACTAGAGTCCAAAGAAAATACACCTTCATATATAAAATGTATTTTACTTTTACACAATTCTTACAATGGGGGTAGTCAGTATGTGGTCCTCCAGCTGTTGGAGACTACAATTCCCATCCAGCCAACAGCTGCCTTCCAAATATACCCCCTAACATCTTGCTTAGTTAATATTTCTTCTATTTTAATACCAGATTCCTGCTTATCTGGGACCCACGTTTATCCGTTTTCCAGTAAATGTCTGTTCTATTGTTCACCAAATCAAGAGCGGTGTCTGTTCATCTAAAGGCTTTGAAGACAGACACATGATATCACAATCATTGTGAGGGGTTTTGGTGATAAGACTATCACCTCCCCCCGCCTTTGTGCCCCTAGAGACGTAAACATTCACCCTATACAGTGGATCTCACACCCATATCATCCCAGAACATCACCGCATCTTAACCCAACTCCCCTCATGTGGTACTGTAGGGCTGAGCAGGCAGTGCCTCTTATGTTGTTGGACTACAATTCCCAGTCAAACAACAGCTGGAGGGACACATCTTACCCATACCGTTATAAATACATGATCACCAGAATACAAGTTGTTTTATGATGCATTTTTTGGCCATTAAAACACTCATAAGGTAAAGACATACAAGCTTGTACATCTGTAAGAACTTAACCCTTTAGGTGCCAGAGGGGTATCCAACACATTGCAGTGCTTTGGCTACGTTTCCAGGGCTGAAAGTTTTCACCCTGTGAGTGCCAAGGAGGTGACAAATGCATTTATTTCTTCCCTCTCTGGTACGTAAAGGGCTATAGGAGTTCAGATTGATTGTGAGAAGAGAAAGTGACTTCCCGGCTTATTGACACAGTAAAGTGACGCTTCCTGACTAGGACATGAGGAGTGAAGAGTAATGGCTTCCCCTGGTCTGCTGATTGTTATACATTTTTTTTAATGAACTTAGTCCTCTCCAATGAAGAAGATTTCTCTAGGTTTTGTAAGATGTACCAGATCCCTTATAGTTTCTAATAAAAACATGCAATACTGGACATGTAGTTGGTACGTAACATACATCACTATGTTGGGCCCCAGGGAATGTTAGATTTGGGTGAGCGATACAGAACTGAAGTCGGATCCTTATAGATCACCGCAGTAAGAAGTCCAGTCCTTGGTGACACCTACATTACAATGTGAACCTCGTAACCTCAAACAGCAGGCTGGGGTGCAACGTATTGTGAATAAATACAATGTGACCCCTAATACACAACACGAGGGGCTCGTTTATGACTGAAGTTTGACTTTTCTTGAGATGACGGATTACTCATTTCTAGGGACAATTTCATGAAACACTAGTGCAGTGTCTCATTAACCCTTACAGTGCCAGAGGGGTTTCACAACCCTCAGGCACTGTAAGGGTTAGTGTCTTTCCACCCCTTGTGTCACTGACGCAGAGCGAGTACGGAGCATCCTCCTTTACTTTAGTCAGTGAGGAGAGGATGTCTGAGCTAATTTGATTGACACAAGCAGAGCCCTACTGTGATGTGGAGGAGGTCTGAGATCAAGGTAAAATGCCTTTCAGTGTGAAGCTATACACAGCCATTAACCTTTTACATAAAGTACAGCGCTATTTACAGTAGGTGACAATCCGGCTCATAATGACATGCTGACACCAGGAAGTGTGAAATTGTTGTCATTCCTTAGAGAACAATTCACACCTGCAATTACCAGGGCAGCCACAGGGTGTCACCAGAGTTTATTGCATGTTAAAAAGAGACTGGGCAGCCAGCAGCCCTCCGACTGTTGTTGGACTACAAATACCCCCCCCCATCTGGCAGCACACTTCTGATTTACCGTATGGCAGGTCATTGTCTGACTACAGTCGGCATAAACAGCTGAAGGGCCACAGGTTGCCTTACTGTTTCATTGTAAGTGTTGAATGCAACACCTAGACTTTGTTTCAACCATTTTTATAATATGTTAACCCTTAATGGTGAAAAAACCTATATCAGTAAGTGCCATAGGGGTATGTAACAAGAATGCACTACACACCCGTCTGGTCCTTAAGTAATGAGTTACACCCCCCATCTTTAACCCTTTGTCTACTACACACAACTGGACTGAAGTGGGATACTAACCCCTTCAATGCTTCACAAAGCATTGGCCACCCCTTTAGCCCTCAGTGAGTTGGTGCCCGCTATTGAGAGAATGGCCAGTGCTAAGGATTTTCTCCTTCATGCCAATTAGTCAGAGATTTGCACATTATCCTGTTCAGGAATCTGCCTGAGCCGTGATACCGTGCGAATATCACCTTGTTCGCTGCCAGTAATGAAATGTGCCCCCTTCTACACTGCTCCCAGGGGCCACGCCGGAAATCTTCCTTTTTATGAGTGCAATTAAGGCACTAAACCCCTTCACTGCCAAAGTAAACACACAAGAATAATACTAGTAAAGCCTAAGGCCCTCTAACCCAGTTGTTGTCAAACACGTTTGTAGGATTTCTTGCAAAACCTTTTAGCCTTTTGGCTGCAAACTCCCAAGATCGGTTACAGCTGGAGAAGGACTTTATAGGGTTCGTGCATAGAAGCGTTTAACCCCTCAAGGCAGAAATTACTGCAACTGGGAGCCCGTCAGAGTTCAATCTGATAGTTGTATGGGTAGTAATAACCTGAACACAGGGTGGGCCAGATTTACTAAACGGTGTCAGGCTTTAGATAACTACCTCTGTACTAAGCAGTGCCAGGCCTTTCTAAGCTTTTCACTTGTGCACCTTATCATCAGAAATCAGTGTGTGTGAGAGACATTGTCATAAAAATAATTATTTCTATAGATGAGTTAGTCATAAAAATAAACTCATCTATAGAAATTATTTTGTTTATTTTTTCCTCAATGGTGAACTAAATTTTTTTGACAATGTAGTTCAAGTTTATTTTTATTTTTTCCTCAATGGTGAAGAAGAAACCTACTTCATCCATACATTAGTGCAGTAGTAGGCCTATTACTGGTTATTGGTCAGTGTCATTTAGATTAATGCTCCACAGTAGTCCTGCTGTCACATGGCTGTAATCACCTGCCCATGGCTAATGTTGTGTGATGGCTCCATAATTGAATGCAAATAGGGTCTACTTAATTGGGCAAAAACATTTTTTGGCTAAGTCTGCCGGCCACAACCTGGGGTCATGTGGGCTACGTTTGGCCCATTGGACCCATGTTGAACACTTATGATTTGGCATATTGAAGCCTCAGTGTAACATCTTCCTGACCATCTGTAATGATTGTACACCCATATGGTCTATAAGGGGTTAAAGCATTGCCCCTTGTAATGCTGTTCACAACCCTCTGGTGCCAAGGGTGCTACTGCCTTCTCCTACAGATTTGGGTATGTGCAGGGATTGATAAAATATACATCTGTAATCCACTGCTTCTCCTCAAACAGCAGAAGCCTTTAAAAGGGGCCTGGATACTTATTTAAAAGAGCATAATATAGAGGGCTATGTACGTTAGTATTGGGATTAATATTTAGTTAGGGCTTGTTGATCCAGGGAGAAATCTGATTGCCATTTGGAGTCAGATGCCTTCTTTTGGGTCAGCGATGGTAAACAGGAATAGGAAAAGGGTTGAACTGGCTGGACGCAAGTCTTTTTTCAACCTAAATTACTATGTAACTATGTAGCATGTTGTAACACTGACGTGAAGGGAACATTTCCATGTACCTCGTACTGCCTGCTTTGATCCCCTCCAAATGCTAAAAAGCATTCTCCTTTGCACCCCTGACTTACTGCTGTGTATCGCATTGTAGAAGTGAGACATTGATATTGTCTAAGCTTTATCAGGGCCTGAGAACCAGTCCATGGATTTAGCTCCGTTTTTACTAAATTGTATGGCCTGTGAGATTCATACTACAGTCAACATGTGAAAGGAAAGAATACCGTGTAGCCCAATTAGAAATGATACTGAGTCCCATTAAAAGCTCCTGTCTGTATAGGATATCACAGTAATAATACACAACATATTGTCTGTCTGGTCCACATTCTCCATAAGGGCTGTATTTAGGAATTGAGAGAGAAGAAAGTTTGGGACAAACCAATTTTACAATAGAGGGCACCTAAAAAGGCCTACTGATTGAAGTGGGTCTTTGGAATGCCAGAAGTGTCCCACATCGCCTCATACTGTGAAAAGCCCCATTTATATTCAATTAGGGGACGTGTGAGCAGGGGTGTGTAACTGTCGTGGCACTAATATAAATCTATCCCCACGTGTATGTGAGGTGTAAATGTAGGAAGGAGTGTTGCAGTGATATAACAGCCTAAATTCAGGTATGCACAACCTGCGCACCTCTGCTGCTGTTGGACTACATAACCCTTGGGAGGTAAAGAACCAGCCATCCAACAGCTGGAGGGCTGCAGGTTGCCACTTCTGCTTTGAAGAATGACAACTCCTATATTCCAGTCTTCATCTCTGGCCTTTTCTGTGGCCATTAGATTGCAAGCTCTGAGGGGTGCAGACCCCAGACTGAGCTTCAGGCCAATATGACACCTGAATTTCCACCCTGCTGTACTTCACCCCATAATTAGATCTGGTGATCATTAAAAATAATATACAGAACATTTCTTAATATAATGTCATTCAAAAAAGCAAATTCCCATTATTCTGCATTTTATATGAATTGATTGAATGACTCAGACAAATCTCTGGAGTCCTTCAGCAGCCAATGGGTTAATTGCTGATTGTTCTCCAGTGCAATGCATTTGTACACTCACATCAATCATATGATTTAACCCTTTCTTATCAAGAGAACCCAGATTTCAAGTGAAAGATAAAAGTGAAACTCTGTGCCACTTGGTGCAGGCAAATGGTTTATCTCATTCAGCAGAAGAGAGTATCTGCTAAAGAAGGGAAACAGAACTGAATATTCATTCAATTTGTTTGAGAAATCAGTCTGTATCACAAGCACCTCTAAAACTATTATTATTGACTAGAAAAACAGTTGAGTCTATTTCTTTGGTCAAAGGAATAACACAGGAGAAAAACACAGTTTTGTTAGGAGAAATATTATGAGGACATTAGTGCATAACCCCCCAGTTTTACATAAAGAGTTGATAAGGCGAAAATCACTTCCCCAGTGATATTTCATGGAGCCCAATGCACTAACACAAGAAGTTATCTCCACCTTATCACCTATTTATCACACCTTAGTAAATCTCCCCCCAGGAATAGGAGTGGCTCAGAGGGAATATACAGATTTTCTTCTTCATGGAAAACATCAACTGTATCTAATCAGCCTCTTCTGCTGGGAGGCTGCTCCATGTATTTATACCCAAGTCTGATTTTTATAAGGGTAATAAAGGATTTTAAGCGGATTGTATAGGTCTTTCGCAAATCTGCCCATTTCCCAGTCAGCCCACCCAAACAGCATTCGGTGACATGTTGCTGGGATACAAAGCGGTATTACAGTGCTATCATTATATAATGCTCTTGGATGATAACCGAGGTTTCAAATCTTACAAATAATTCACAATAAAACAAAAGAAATCTCCCTCAATTTCCAAAATGACTCCCACTCAAAGGTTACATTTCAGCACTGAGTACAGACAGAAGGATGAAGAAAGGCTTAGTGACATTAAATGTCGCTAAGCCTAACAAGTTCATATTGGACCCTGCACAGAGATAGGGGGGGGGGTATGACTGGCGCATGTTACACTAGAACTACTAGACCAGGCCGCAGCACATTGCAGCGCAATGCCTTCATTCTCTTCTGGAAGTGAAATTACAATCTTTCTAGTTTTCTCCAACAGTTTTTCCTTTAAATGGAAGAAAACCAGCGGCTCGTTATCTGTTACATTCCATCATAAGTGGCCTGCAGAGCAAATACCTCCCCCAATCACTGTATCCCTGCCATATGCCTGCCAGTGGGGTATGGGCTTGTGAGGGTAACTACCGAGTCCCTTAATCCCCAGGGGTGCTGTGAAATAAAGTGTCTTATTAATAAACATTATAAAATAATTTCCCAGAATAAAAATATAAAAATATGAGTGGTAGGTGGTGTTAGTTAGTAGTTTTATACTGTAGTTATATGCAGGCAATATTAAGAGTTAATACTCTTTGAATTAATGAATACATATGGAGAGGCAGCGATATTCTGTGTTTTTGGTTTTGGTCAATTTCAGTGGCTTTCCGTTTATTTATATTTTTTCCCTTTGGGCGGGATGACCAGGACTAGTGACGTCTAGACTATAAGATCTCACCAGGCCCTCTGACCCATTTGTATTATTTGCCATTTCTATTCCCTGGTGTACATTGCTGTGGAATAAGGGGGTGCTATATAAATGAATAATATTCCTTCTGTTCCACTTACCTGCTTGGTCTCCTTTGTGTATTCCCTTTATATTTAGGATGTTAACAACAAGGTGTACATGTACATAATCATATATGACTAATATGGGTGCTAACAAGGTGTGCATATAAATATACATGTGTGTGTACTAACATGGACGAGTATAATGCATGTGTAATACGTAACATGGACGTGTGTATTTTGTACACTTTTATGTATATTCAATAGTAACTGGGTGAGTACCAGGTACAGTTTTTGTACTTTTAATAAGTATAATCTTTGAGGGATATTACATATGAGTGCCAGAGAAGTATCCAACACATTGCATGACAATGTGTTGGGATACTGCTTAAACTTTTAACACATTAATATATGTACTTTGTGCACTCGTGTTGTGTTACAATGTATAATTTTGCACATGCAGAACTGACCACCTAAATCTATATTAATAAATAATCGTATATTAATACACCTACAGGTGTATTAATAAAAACACACACACTATTGGCGCAATGCAGAAACGTGTGCAATCGCTATTTCCCGTGTGAAAACCACTAGGGAATAGGTTTGCGCATGATTTTATTGAATTGCGCATGAAAATTCAAGATTAGCGAACGGCTGCGTATATTTATTTTTTGTGGGCGTGGCTATAATTAACGAATCTGTGTGAGTGGAATAGCAAATGCGCCTAATGAAAGAAGTGCTATTGTGAACAAATTTATATGCCTGTGTACTGTTGTCGTAAAATGGAATTTTTTGTGCGCAATTCAAGAAGCGTTATGTATTCAGCTTCCTGGATTAGAACATGCGTAAAATCTATATGCGCACAAAAATGCCTTTATCCAAAGTAAACATTTCTTGCATCGCACCACGTATTCTATACAGATGTTTAACTGTTTCACTAAGTCTACACAACGGTAAATGGTCAGACTGTGGAGCCGTAAGATGGTCATGGACTGGGTGGGTGACAGCTGGGAGAAATGAAGGGAATCCCAATGCACATTATGTGTTTGTACAAAAAACATTGTAAATTGTGTGTTAGGGTGTAGTGTTGTTCCACACAATTTACAAACTTTCCAATAAAAAAATTGCTTAATGAAATAAGTAAAACTGCGCTAATAAATCAGAAATTTGTAAGGACACTGTTCAATCTCATATCCACACACAGACTGGTACCAAACAGTGTTCAGGAGCAGTCACACCCACACACCAGAGTGACAACAGCTACTTGGCTTTGTCACTCACTAGTCCACAGTATGGGTTACACACATCTCTGTCACTATGCAATACACAGCTGTATCACACCTTAGTACATACACACACATTTAGCTACATAACACCAGGGAGTTAAGATGTGATAGAAATTGGAGAAGTGATCTCACTGGGGACTCCATCACCACTTTATCACACTTTAGTGAATCTCCCCTGTGGTGTGATGTAGCTGTGTCACTAACATGTGATAAAGAGGTGACTTCTCCAGTGATATCATGTCCACTTTATCACCGCTTAGTGAATCTACATCGAGGTGTGTGACAGTGTGTAACTCATTGTGTGTCAGGGCTGTATGTGTGTGACAAACACACAGCTCCATTACACAATGAGACACACTGTCACACACATACAGCCCTGTTACACAATGAGTTACACACTGTCACACACACACAGCCCTATCAGTGTCCGCACATGCTGTGGATCAGTGTCCCTCACACGGGCTCGGTAGGCAGGGGCACAGTGTCCCAGGCTGGTAGAGGGTACAGAGGTGACAGCTAATCTGTGCGCTGGAAGCTCTTCCCTACCTGCTATTGGCTCCTCCTGGCACAGTCTGCTGGTGGCACTAGATCCAGTGAGCTGACACTCAGTCCTTGCACTACCCAGCAGTCCCAGTGTGTGAGTCCGGCAGGCACATACAGATCCCGGGCACCTAGTGGCTGCACAGTCCGATCCCGGCGCTAGGAGGATATCCAGTAAGTGGCTACACTGCCTGCGGCTCCCTCCCTATATAACCGCGGCTGTGACCTCATCAGGAGGCACTGCGCACAGCCAATCGGGCGATCCGGGGCGTGGTCAGTGTCAGAAAGACAAATGGCTATTTAAAGAGCTGTGTGCTCTTTACTGCCCCATCAGGACTGTTTACATCAATAATATTTATTAACCCTTTCAGTGCCAGAGGGGTACGCAACGCATTGCTTTGCGTACTCCTCTGACACTCACAAATAGTATAGATAATAAGTTAACCCTTTATTATTCCTAGTGATAGCAATACGTTTACTAAGATCGTACTGGAAGGCATAACGCTGTTACATATCAGAGTTGAGTGTCTTTTATTTAGAGTGTAAGCTCTGCAGGGCACACATCCTTTTTCTACCCGTCCCTATTATCACAGACTGTTACACAGCCCTGTGATATTAACTCTTTACTGCTCTTAAAGATCACAGGGCTGTGTATCCATATGTACAGGAGTCAGTGCACCATCATAGTGCTGTACTGATCAGGTACATAAAGAGGATCCTTTAGTGGAAGATAGTTCAGAGAGTCTATAATGATAAGTCATAACAGGCTGAACCCAGCTGATAGTAGTAATACAAGACTATAGTATGTGTTCATATTTACAGAAATATCAGTACAGTGAGCTGTGCAGATAACCATCATATCTGCATAACAAATAGATCCCCCAGATAATGGGTGTAAGATTTAATTAATAGCCATGAGGAGGACTCCACAGCCACATGTGGTCAGGATTCCTAGATAGGAGTTAAAAGTTGATCAACACATTTGGTTTACAATCCTGAGACTTTCTAGAACCAAATGGGTTAAAGACCTCTTTAGCATCAAATGGGTTAAAGTGGAATAATACAAATGAATGATCTCCTATTGTACCAGACAACAGACTGGGGGCCACAGAACAAGCCGCACCACATGAGGCCCCAGGGCTGCTTGTTGCTGACCACTGGAATAGATGGATAATACTGAAATGACATGGCTAAATATACATAAGAAAGATTATATATAATCTATTACAAATCTGCTCATTTTACCACAGGAAGACTTGGCCTGTGGTTACTCTTAAACCCCTTAATTGTTGTAATTTTAGTAAAGAAACTACAATGGGCAAGAATAATGAGAACAGAGAGGGGTTTGGTGTCTAAAGTGACAGAAAAATAGTCTAATACAGTATTATTATAACAGTTGTAATCCAAATCCTTGCAATTGTAGAGATCTGTACTACTTTAACCCCTTCTGAGCCACAAAGTGAATGAAAGAAGACATGGATTGATAAGATAATGAAATTAAGGTGTCCTATATGTATCTGGGTTGGAAGAGGACTCCAGTCATATATATATATTATATTATAACAGGCCAGAGAAGGGACAGGTGCACAGTCAGCCGGACTGGATCTCCTCTATGTTAGGTTTAGTAAAACCAACATCTGGGGTAGGCAACCCAGTGCTCTTCAGCTGTCAGACACTACAGTTCCCATCATCCCCAACCAGCAGTCAGGTGTATCTATATTACATGACTTCCAACTGATTCAGTTTACAATCTGCTAACAACTTGTATCCCTTACAGTCTATTCTACCCCACTGCTCATCTGTCACACCTTCTCACAGCAAGCAGAGATCACAATATACTGGAATCTGCTGTATGAAGGACACCTACTTAGATGTTATAATTAAAAACAAAACTGGAAACTTCCCATATTTGTCTGATATAATCTCGTTTTCTAAGGGATTACAGCCATATGGGAATTTTTTTTCATCCCCGTGGTGACTTTCTCTTCTTTTGGATTTGTACATTTGGCCTTGAGTCAACAAATCAGATCACGGATTTAGTTTTGCTCTATGCAAATTTTTTTGGGAAAAATATGCATTTTGCATTATGTGCAGAAACACAAGGGATTATGTAGATCAATCAGAAAATAACGAGCAAGACGTGTCAATATGCATCCCAATCAAATGGCGAGTCCTAATGATCCTGGTGCCATTTCTGGGGAATTACGAGATCCCGGTTGCACCAACAAAAGGTCATGTTGCACTGTTAGGACCCTGTGTGTTCAGAGGAAAACTGGGGCATTTCTGGAGCAAACCAACTGCACCACAGGGGACAAATACAGATTAAATCTACTGCACATGACTGCTTTGGACAAACATACATCTGGCCTTTTATATTATAGTAGAGATTGCCTGAACGTGCAGAATGCTGGGCCCTGTACACTGGCCTTTACACTAATCAATAAAAAAGGAACACCAGATTCTAAAATGAGTGGGGGTTATAAAAAGTTCTAAAATCACTGTATGGAGTACAGGGGAGGATATGCCTCAAAAACAACTAGTGTTATACATGCTCTGAGGAGCAGCCATTCCTGCCTTTTCCTCGGCTCCCACTGATTGTCCAGGATTACCTGCAAGTGGGTGGAGATAACAGCCTGTCTGAATACAAGAGTGGTGAGCGCTAGTCAATACTTTCTGTGCTGTTTAATGGTATTTATTGGGAATTTTCAGTACAGGATTGATTGTAAATCTCCCCCTAGGTGTCTTATTTATCAAGCTGGAGGTGCAAATCTGTGGCAGATAACCCTTTGAGTGCCAGAGAGGTAAGCAATTAATGGCTGTAACCTGTGCTAATGACTATACAAGGTGAAAGTTCCTCTTTACAAAGTCGCCCTCCAATAATTATTCTGTGCTCAAACCTAAAACCATTATGAAACTAGTCGCCATATGTTTATTAGATCTCAGAAGTACCCGATTGTGAAGTAATCCTTTATCCTCGGAGACCGGAAGCATCAGCGCAGACATCTTGTCTTAAAGACGTCTGTGCGCCTGCGCTGTCAGTTCCAGTGTCTTCAAGGTAACATGCAGTGCCTCCTAAAAGGCACCGGAAGGGACCGACAGCGCAGGTGACAGAACCGGTGTAGAAGGGGAGGATGGCACAGGTGACTGAATTTGTTCCAGTTTATAAAGAAATGTCAGTTTTACAACAGACTTTTCACCAGAATTTGAACACCTGGAATAATCCATGTTTTTTCTTTAGGAAATAAGGAAAATAGAATTGACGGAAATGTGTGAACAGAGTAGCGATTTACACCTGATTTAAAAAGCTGCCGTTGCCCATTTATAAACAGCACCTGACGTTACGTATATTAGCAACACAGTCTTAAAGGGATAGTAATATTTTGTTTACATTTTGTTTGGGGGAAAAAACTATGAATAAAACAAGGGAACTCCCACTACTGAAAGGGGTTTTATTCGTAATTACAGTACAAACTTGTTTTTATGTGCAGTATCACAGTGGCGTGAAATGTTACATCATCCTACGGACAGCTCTGGTCAGTTGACCATAAATCTCTATAGGATGACGTAACAACAACACCACTGAGATATTACGGCTAGTTACTACACCTAAAAATGTATGTTTTATTAATTAAAGTGGAGCACCCTTGATTTACTGAGGAGTATAAACCCTACAACATGTTTGTATTTACATTTTAAGTATTACTATGCCTGGAACTGCATGTTGGTCGTTAGTTCTCTGAATGTTGCAGTTTATTAAGGGGGGGGGGGGAATTTATAAAACAGTATAGGAACTTTTCCAGCCCTGATTATCACCATCCTGGACCAACTCATTTCAGGCAAGCACTACTGTCCGTCTGCTGTCCAGCTCAGAGGCTATTCTCCGGATAAAGGCCACCAGCATTTCCAGCGCATTGTTTCCGTTGTACAGTATAATTGGCAGGTTCCCCCAGCTGTGCAAACACTAAATACCAGCTGGTACCGAGCTCCGCACCCCCTATAAACACTGTGCATACCTGCCTCTAATTCATGTGTATACACAATCACTGCGGCATTCCAACTACAGCTCCCTGTGTCAGACTGCTGAAGAGCCCTGTCATACCTGCTTAACCCCCTCAGTGCTGAAGGATATGGACAGAGGGAATTATTACACAAGGATACAGTTTGTTGCCGGAAATTCCTTCCTGTGCATTTTACACACAGAAATCCCCCCTTGGCCTGGGGCAGGTCAGGTTCTAACATGCCCGTTACTTGTCTTGTTATGGAGTATTTACAGGTTTATGTGCTCAGTCTTCACTGTGTGGTATCAAGTTATAAGGAATAGGTATTAGTTTTGTTTTAACACACCAGTTTCCTTACTATGGACACAGAATCCCAATGGCCCCTATGAATTTTTATCTTGTGTCTTGGTTCTTGTGCATACCTGGGAACTCTCAGGGTTTTGACTCAGATCTCAGGGTGAGAGAGGTCTGTGTCACCTACTATATGAATTTCCCCAATTAAATGTTTCCTTAGCCTCTAAACCGGTGCCATTAGCACCAGAAAGACAGTGGGAGATGTCCTGTTTGTGTTCAGGCAGTGAGTTATCCAAACTGTAGCATGTTAAAGGCCCCTCTCACACGGACCGGACACCTCTGTGTTAGAACAAGCAGGCACATATCGCATAAAATCTACATAATGGGAAGCTTTAAGGGTTAATATTTCAAAGATCTCAGGGTCAGCTCATCTTGAAAGTTGCCAGGTATGTTCATGTGATAACATCCAAGTTACACCACTGGAGGTGGACATGACACTTGCTCACAGAACTGCACAGCCTCACATTCAGCTCACTGTTCAATGTAATCCTAAACATGAGGGGTGAGCAATACATTGCAAAGCACTGTGTTAACCCTTTAACAGTTAAGTGACTAACTTTCCATTCTGTGACAAAACTGGATAGATGACATAAAATGGCTTTTACCTCCCAAAAAAGCAGCCCATGTAAACGTTGTACTCGTCACTTCCTGCTGCTGTATGCTGCAGCCTCTTAACCATGACATCAGAAGTGGAAAGGAAAATGGCTTCCCCCAGCCTGCTCAAACCAGCACCTGCTATATCAAATATCTTAAGTTCCCCCAAGGCATGGGAACATTTACAAACAAATATAGTAATGTTACAACATGTTCTTTCTTCTAACAGCAAACTAGTTAAATATATTTTGGCACAAGTTTTCCTTTAACCCTTTGAATGTCACAAAGGTATCCAACGCATTCCTCTCTGGCATTCAAAGGGTTAAAGGGCCATTTAAATTAATTATTTTGCCAGTGCTTTGAGGTCTGGTGGGGGTGCAAAGTCCCTGACCCCGGGGGAAGAGCTGGGTCCCTTGTCTTGGGTGTAATTAAAAAAGGAAAAGGGATTGTTAGGATATTGGATCCAGCTTCCAAGCTATCCCCTCTCTGGCCTTTGATTCTCTTCATATTTTAATGGAGTCCAGCAGCACAGAGAATGGCTGGCACTGTGACATACAGAGGGATAGAGAGAGCCTGCGATTGCCATAGTGCTTTAACACTTTGATGCGCTTAAGTGAATATTCAGCTCCCTGAATGGATGTTTTGGTATCATTGTCAGGTCCATTGATCTCCACACAGGCATTGTTTTGCATGACAAATGACTTCAAATAGCCTCTGTGAAATGGGAGGACAATGGGATCTTTTCAAGCCACAGCTTGGACCGGTCCTGCAGCCTCACACCTCCCCCCCCCCCGCCTGTCCTGACATCTTGTCACTATGGAGGCTCACTCTCCTGAGAGGTCAGACTCCAGGGCCCCACTTAAAGGAACACTAATGGTAAATCGCATTGCCCTTAAATGAGAAGTAATATTCAGTGATAGAATACAGGAGTGCAGGGCTGCTGTGATGTCAGGAGGTCAGTGGTCTAGATATGTCCCCTGCACTCTGTGATGTGACTTAGTTTGTCCCATATTATTCCACTCTTAAACTCTGAGTATCTATAATGTGGTGCATAGTGCCCAATGATATGGTAAGTGTTGATTATTGTAAACGAAGAGTCTATAATGAGATCACTTATTCACCAAGACCAGACGTGACATGGATTTTAGTCTACTACTTATACAAGTTATACAGCGCTTCTTTACATATGGATACGCCTCCAGACTGTGACAAAACTTCAGATGTATGAAACTGCATGTGCCGTTTTGCAGCAGGTCACACAGAAATAAGTTTTCTTTTGCATATGTCACTGCCTGCCGGGTCTTACACAGTACAGTCCTTTAGGCTTCCAGGTCAGGAAGCTGCAATCATTTTATGTATTATTTGATTTGCTATCATAGAAAGAGACCTTTTTTATAATGAAATTCACAGATTCCCCCCACTAAAGTGAATGTTTAATGTCCACTTAATCATAAGATGGAAGCATTTCCAACACATTGTGCTGATCCAACACCCATCCTGCAGATGAGGTACTTTTGTGCACATAATTTGTATGAGGAACAGACCTTGCACCCCCAATTAGCCCACATAACCACTTACAAGCCGTGCATTCCATCACAGACCCCATAACACATTCAGCTCATTACAAGTTACCAATAATAAAACACTTTAGATGAACTGTTTGCACATACTAATTAGTATATCCATGATTTAGTAGGGGTAATTTGCCTATAGTACATTGATTGTTTATCAGATTACTTATTGATCGTCAGGCCGCAGTAATTAGCTGCTGTTCCTATACTTTGCCTGTAACACCATCAGCTAAAGTATTTTCATCTCACACACATAAAAAGGGGCACATTGTGATAATTTAGAAAATACCCCACCAATTAAAATACATCTGAGAGAAGCCTTTTATTGACTTGCTTGGGTTTAGGCAACGTGTCACGCCCCCGCCTTTATTGGACTACAATTCCCATCATCCACAACTGGCAAATGGGAGTTGTGACCCAGCAACATCTGGAGGGCCACTGGTTTCACGCACACCCTGTACATGCAGCCCTTTTTATTACTGTACTATTGACGATCCCAGTTTCTGTACCCTGCGCCATTGCGGATCCAAGTATCTGGTACAGCATGTCATTGCAGACCCCATTTTCCAAACAAATGATACCTTGATCACAAAAAGATTGAGAACCTCTGATAAACTGCATTGTCCTGTATCAGTAATGCACAATCTGAAATATTCGGGGCACCCCACCCATTTTATCTGGTCTAAAATTTCAATAAACAAAAATGTGAATGCTCAGTTTAAAATAGATATTTAACCCATTAAGGAATGCCTTGGATACCCCTCTGGCACTCAAAGGGTTAATGCGTTGGTTACACGTCTTTGAGTGTCAGTCTTCTTAGGAAATGTGTGTGACAGGTATCCTGGTACCCTAGGTCAGGACCCCCATCACGGCAACGCTATCGCCCCCCCAATATCCAGTCATCGTAGATACCAGGAGGGAAACAGGGGACCATAACTAGACAGGACCAGTCTGGAGGTAAAGCACAAACAACAATATTTTGGATAACCGCCCATACTTCTACAAAGCTCCGCTAAAACATGGGACAATGGGTAAGGAGAGAGAGGGCCAGGGGAAACAATGCGGTGGCTAATTTTATTAGGGTTATACACTGGCTATGTAAACAGGAACATGAGACAAATGCTCCCAGACAATACGCTAATTCAATCTTGCCGCGCCAAATCCTAGCCAATAGGAATCGGAACAACAAGCAAACTGTTTTCCCCATGACCAGTCCCGTCCTCCCTTTCCCCAACCAATCATAGCAAGCGCAGTGCCGGAAGAACCAGCCAATCCCGAGGCCGCTGACATTTCCTCATGCAAAGTATATGGCATCCCTTTAAAGGGATAGTATGACTTCAAAATTACTATCCCTCATCTTGTAGCCCTTAATAAACGGAGTTAAATGACACCAGCGGCATCTCTCAGACCTTTATGGTTTAAGAGATAGCCGCTTTCAAAGTTTCCTCTCCCCTGCTGTCAGCGTTCTGCTGCCAGCAGGGGAATCCGGTCTCTGAATCAAGTGGAGGCTCTTAAACAGAGCCGATATCTCGTTATGGAAGGAAAAATGATTCATTGAAACAGTCTTCTACGTGTGTTTGGTTACCAAGCACACGTAGAAGACTGTTTCAATTAATCATTTTTCCTTCTATAATGAGATATCGGCTCTGTTTAAGAGCCTCCACTTGATTCAGAGACCGGATTCCCCTGCTGGCAGCAGAACGCTGACAGCAGGGGAGAGGAAACTTTGAAAGCGGCTATCTCTTAAACCATAAAGGTCTGAGAGATGCCGCTGGTGTCATTTAACTCCGTTTATTAAGGGCTACAATATGAGGGATAGTAATTTTGAAGTCATACTATCCCTTTAACCAGTAATCCATGACATATTGTATCTATAAGTACCAGTATCCCTTTGGGTCAGCGTGTCCATCATGACCCCATGTAATTGCCCGGCCCTCCTCGTGACCCAGTCCCTGGCAGACCCCCTCCTGTAACAATGTGAGCACACCAAGTGAATGTCCGTTGTGCACCAGACGCCCCGGCACGCTGTTCTTTTTCTCCACATATAATAACCATAAAGGCACAAGGAGTCCAAAGGCTGGAATTGCACTTTCCAGCTAACTGGTTTAGACCAGTAAAGGGAAATGTCGTCTATCGGCTGGTTGGGGATCATGGGAGTTGTAGTTTCCAACAGCCTGAGAGCCATTGGGGGAGGCAACCTGTCTATAGGTTTATCTAATCCTCCCAGGTACCACCACTGGACTTGTAAGGACTCCACAGTCATTGTTATAGGGTTGCACTCACACCCCCTCCTAATCTTCTCCTAATTTCCGGCACCTTTCTCCTGTCTGTGGACCATTTACCTGATTACGATCATGTCTAGCTCACTGCTCCTATCAGAACCATCTCCAATTAGACACGGTGTTGCCTTTGATGGGATGTAAAAGGGGGTCTGGAGCCATGGGTGAGGTCAGCACATTTACATTCTATAATAGATGGAAAACGAATACAGATTGGAGCGGAGATGATAAAGGGCTTCAGTTTCACTTGAGTACACAGCAGATAGGAGCCTCCTGGTGTACCTGTTCTGTCCTTGTCCTACCTGCTGGAAATCCCTAATCGCTATCTGACCTCTGCTCCAAGTCTGAATATAGAATCCAGCCTTCCTACTGCTCCAACAACATTCCCACTCCCCTCTACCACTGCGCTAAAGTCATGTCAAACGTGTCCTCTAATTCTAATTTTGTCCCAAATTGCAGAGCAATCTTAAAGTGGACCTGCCACCTTACAGTACAACACTGTACAATGACCTGGGTGATTATGAGAGGACTTTAAGCTGTAGTTTTTAGTAAAGAATAGCGAACATAAATGTAGTTCGACCAATACCAATATGAGTGTAAAGCGCTGTGTAATCTGTGTGCGCTATATAAAAATAAAGAATTTATTATTAGTTCATTATGAACTACAGGTAAATAATATATCTCATGTCATTTGACAGTTTATGCAAATTAACCAGTACTTCCTGGTAGAAAGTGGCAGTTGGGAGGAAGAGTGCAGTGTTAATATCTCACACATCAGGTTGCACCAGCCAGTCCTGCCTCATGTGCATAAACTGACCAATAAATAAGGGTTACCACTACAGTGTGTGTGATGTTTACCTTCGAGTGTCAGAGGGGTACACACACCGAATTGCTTTGCAACGCGGTGTGTACCTCCTCTGGCACTCATAGAAGATTCAGACATATTTTAACATTTAACCCTTTATCGTTATTAATTGTCTTTCAAGACCATCTGTCGTTATGTTAGTTCCACTGTAAGAAAAGTTTAGTTTTACAGAGAAATGGGCAGACAATTTGTTTCTTGCAAACCTTTGTGTGTTGGTGGCACAGTCTGGCACGTTATGCTAATTCCCTGTACAGTATGCTAATTATTTCTGTTCTACAAACACACCCTTGCTGTCATCTGTAGTATTCAGAATATGAACCTTTAATATTAAACATTACTAAATCTCTTTTATCCGGGTGGAAGATCCTGTTGGTCATTATGAATTGTGTGTGGATTGATTCTCCATAACGAGTATTAAATTAGTTCTGGACATCATGATCACAGACATGGTTCCAGCAGGACAAACCCCTCCCACTAATAACATTCCAGTGGGAGGACTTTGCAGTCCTGGAATCCTACAAGAAAAATGCCTGGCTCTGTGGGAGTGATATCCAGTATTAATTAGAGATTATATTTGGGGAATAGATTGTGGGGATATTTGTAGATGTTACTATCCCTTTAAGCATACCTGGGAACTCTCCGGATTTGCCCCGGAGACTCCGGTTCAGACAGAGATTTACCGGGTCTCCGGGGCAGAGGCTGATTCCTCCGGATGTGGGGAGTTTCTATTGAAACTCTACCCACTTGCTCTCTTTCTCCCGCTGTTCCTCCGTTCCCAGCCTTGTGTGTGTCATTTTTAACCCTTTGAGTGCCAGAGTGGTACGGAATGCATTGCTTTGCAATGTATTCCGTACCACTCTGAAACTCCTCCTCCCCCCCCCCGCGTGAAGCCCCGCCCCTTTTTGACGCGATTAGCGTCATTTTTGACACCCCCTGCTAAACAGAGGACTCCCCTCCGGGTAGCCCTCAGCTTGAAGTTCCCAGGTATGCCTTTAAGGTGTCATTAATGTTTCATAATAAAAGCAGCTCTAATTAGTCATCATAGTATTTGGACTTTTGTACTACAACTCTGACAGAATTAAAATAACACTCTCCAGAGTAATTCAATGACAAAGTATCCCCCCCAATTAAGATAAGGGAAAAACCTGAAAACTTGTCAAGGGGGGCAGTGCTTTCATTGTTCTCATAGGAAGAAGATTGTCCCCTTCTGTTATCTGTCTGGTCTATGTACTGGATTCCACATCTGAGAAGAGATGGCTTACACTAGGTAAAAGGGGCGGGAGGGGAAACTTTGCTTGTGAATATCTCTCAAACCATAAAGGTTTGAGAGAGAAGACTTATCTTTATTTTATTTTGTAGGCATGAAAAAAACATGAAGAATGATATAACGAAGTATTACTATCCCTTTAATCTGGGCAGAAAATCCTATCAACACAAACACCTAGGGCCATACGTATAACAGCCAAGCGGAGCGATTCTAGTCCAAACCAAACGCGCCCCTTTGTATAAGTACGATCCGTAATGCACTGATCCAGAGGACTGCCCACTGAAGGTAAAAGGTTAACATTACAATTGAAAATCTGGTGCGACAGGGTCCTGGGACAGAGACAAACATCGGGCACAGCTGGCAGGAGTGTGGGGATGGCACACGTTTCTTTCTGTGGGTGTTGATTTGCATAAGAAAATGGCACCATTGTGCCACTCATTGGTAACTGAGTGAAAAAAGCAATTTAGCTGTTTAAGATAGACATTCCAATGAAAAAACACCTTGCTAACCTTAATAGGGGCCATTAGGATTTTCTGGTCATATTATTAGGTGTTACGCCTCACATAAGCAGACAAACAGTGCAATTGCTTTTGAAATGCATTTTGTAAAGCCTGCAACGGACGGTTTTGTGGCTTTTTTTTTCCATAAAATTCCGCTTTTATGCAAAAATGAATCTGATAAAAAGTAAATAAAACTGCCGGTGAGAAGTCAGTGGCAGTTTGCCGCATATTGTTTTGGGTGCTTGCTGTGCATTATACGGTAAAATTCACAAGGAAAATCCCCCCGTGCCGCATCGGTTTCTGACATCTGGAGTTATTATCGTCCCTGATTTCTGACTTGCTAATGCAATTGCACTAATTCTCTGGATGCGCAGTGAGCTGCAATTGTCTCACCACGGAGCAGCAACTCCAAAAAGCCTCCAAAACCAGCAAAAAATAACTCAGAAACCCAATGTAACCAATACAGGCGTGCCGTCGTGTGGATTATTATGAGAATACTAAAAAAAGTTATTCCTCATCAGACCAGCGCTATCCAAGATTGTAATGGGGTGAGATTTATTTTACTATTTCAGCCACATGGACGCTGGATTGTAAGCTCTTGTGATCAGGGCTCTCTCTAACTACCATTTGTAATCAGTTTAAAAATGAATGTAGACTGATATATTCTGTAATGTGACAACATAATTATAGTAAAGAGAGATCAGCTGCCCCTCACTGACAAGGCCCAACAAGGCCGAAACACAGGGCCGGATTTACATTCCAGGCTCCCCTAGACAAGGCAATCTGGGCACCCTTAGCTCCGCCCATGGCCACACGCCACTCCTCACATGACCACGCCATCAGTCTCTTCCACTGTTTCCTTGCACAGAATATACCTTTGGCCTACAAGCAAGGACATAAAAGCTTTTAACCCCTTGGTTGCTCCACAATGCGCTGAAGAGCTCACTAGCATCCAAGGGGTTGAATAATAGCCTGTAAAGGGGTGTATAAGCTACTGCATGGATACAGAGATTGCTCTGGCCCCACCCACAATTCAAAAGGTGGGTGTGGCAGCACAGCGGATTCGCCTCTCAAAATTTGGAGCTCTAGACAGGTGCGTAGTCTGCCTATTAGGAAATCCGGCCCTGTTGAAATGTACGCCTGGGGTTGGCTGCTTCTCTTGTTCAGAGAGGAACTGCCTGGCGTTTCGTGGTTGGACTTCTGTAATGGCAGAACCATTATCCTAAAGAATATCATATTTCCTCTCTGTGAAAGGCACTAGTGAGCTAAAAGAGACTGCACCCTGGGTAGGACACCATTCCTAGAGAGCCTGCAAATTTGTATTGCAGGCTCGTTCCCAATTGAGTATCCCGCACTACCACTTACCCTAACAATAATTGAATTAAAAATATTTTCCTTTTTTTTTTAACCCCTTCCCGACAACGGACTTACCAGGTACGTCATGCGAAAATGTCACTTAGCGACAGATGGCATACCAGGTAAGTTCAGGAAGTCATTTGCTATAATGCGGAAAAAACATCATTAAGTGCCAGCCGCGTGCACACGCGGCCAGTCACTAAGGGGTTAAAGAAAGGGCTTTTGACCAGAAGGATCCATGGGGCTATTAAAAAAACCCTAATAGGCCTTATACACCCACATGCCTTCAACTGATCAGCCCTGAATCGGACTAAACATTTTATCACCTTCGGATGAACTGGAGAGAGTTATTCCCCATATAAAGATCATTTGCCCTCCATTATAAATAGACACAAATACATGTGCACACACACACAACCAACAATACAGTATATAAGTGTTTGTGTTCAGGGATGGAGAAGTATCACTGAGATTCAGCAGTCACAGTAACATGTTACTAGTCCAGAGGTGACACGTTACTAGTCTACGCACTGTTCAAAAAAGAATTGCTCGGATGAGTTCTCCGTGTTTACTAGTCACAGACTAGTGGGTGTTTCCAGCAGTAAGTATTTGATTGGGAAAGAAATTCCTGGTCTGAGAAGCTTACAGTGTCTCCTCCACGTCTATTTTGTGTTTGTTCTTTAGTCTGGTGCAGTTCTTGGATTAGTGCTCTACTATATATAGTGCCACACGCTCACACCACTCAGTAAATACCCCTCTAAATACTGATATCTATTGAGCTGTGGGGCTAATTAGGTGGCTGTATACAGACACAACTTGTTAAAGTATAATGGATTTTTCCCTTGGTAACACCTTGATGACCCAATGGATGCACAATGCATTGCAGACTCCTCAGGTCCTAAAGAGGTTAATCTTTTTTATGAGCACATTGGCGCATGTAATGTGGTGGAGACCTCTAGTATTCAAAGGGTTAAAAGTATAATTTACATCAATGGGAATTTGTATTTCTTCTCTAATGTGCAACTGGTTTGCTCCAATATTGCACCGGTTTTCTTCATGCATACGGCCCTGACACCCAGTTGGGTGCACTCACACTAAACGGTGTTTGTCCTGGAACCAATCTGAGTATTGTGAACAGTAGATGCCTGAAAAAACGTATATGACTGTCCCACACTATAAACATGCCAATCACTAACCTGCACCACTGGGTAGGGACGATACAGGACAGACAAAGGCTGCTTCATAACCTCTTTGATCTGGTTTCCCTAAAGTCAAGGCCCTGAACAGTCACATGGGTCTTTAACAGTTGTGCTCCATAGTCACAGTTCTGTCTGTGACAACTAGGAGGCTGCAGCTGCTTCAGAACCTCACTGTATGTAAAGTTTCTGCCAGTTTTTCTATAACTTGGAGAAAAAGGGAGACTGACAATGTCAGACCCTGTCCAGGCTGTTCACAAGCTAAAAGGATAAGAATCATCCAAAAGTATACAAAGAGCGGCACCTAGTGGATGGAGCTGGAAATCTTCTATATTACACAGGCCTGGATTGCATTGCAGGTGATCAGTTTATCTACAAATTCCACCACAGACTCAGTGAGATAAGACTGGTATTAGAACTGCCCTCAAAACGGAGTACCAGAGATGTACCAAACCTGGAATTCACAGGATTAACAACCCCTAAATCCCAGGGCGGAATTGCGAATGGAGGCCCATATAAAAGCTTTGGACCCTTCCTATTTTCCCTTAACCGCTTGAGTGCTAGAGTGGTATCCATTGCTCTGCACTGTGTTGGATACCCCCTGGCATTCAAAAGTGGTGACTTGTCCCCAGATTAGCTCTTTATCTGTTGTGCACCCAGAACAACTTCACTTGTCCCTGCCAATCAGAACTCATGGTTAAATAGGTTCCTTCCTATCAAACTGGGGCTATTGGGAACCCAGATTGAGGGCCCCTGAGACCGGGGACCCCAGGAGAAAACAGAATACACCTGTGCATTACAATGCCTTGGGATAACACTGCAATCCAGCCCATCATCTGTTCCACTGAGGAGTAGACTTCTATCTAGTACAGCGCGGGTACACAACCTGAAGCTGTCCCACAACTAGTCTCATCATCCTCAGTCGCTCAGCGCCATGTGTACAGGCCGGTGTACCCGGTGCACTATGGAACTGCCTGATCACCCCTGTCTTTGTGACTATGTAGTACAGAGGAGCAGTTCTAAACAATAATGACTGCACCATAGGGACGAGTCATATTCTCATTTCTTCAGGGTGCATTAAATTACACTTTTAACCCTTTCAATGAAGAGAGGTCTCCAACAGACTGCAAAGATCTCTAGTGTTAAAACCTCACTTTATGCCTTCCCAAATTCCCAGTGATTTGTCTCCCAAGATGCTCTTCTTTGCCTTGTACATAGCATCAGGGTTGGCTCTCTGGTTTAGGGTCATGAGTTCCCATCAGTGCACGTGTCCAGGACACACCCCCCCCCCCCCCGGCTGGAGCACAGGTGCGCGGGTTAGTGACTCAGTCACATTAACTGGGCCACATGTGCCCATTCAAGGACGTCCTGAAAACATGCACAGCTGGTAGCTCTTAAGGACCAGGCTTGGCTGCCCCCTGCCCTAAACCCACTGATCACTACAGACAACTAGAGATGGGCACCAGGAGAGGCCCCTTACAGGATTTCATGACAACACACACACATGGATGTTACAGAACCGTGCCTGGGAGCTTTCCAAATGAGCTGACCCTGAGATCTTTGGAATATTAACCCTTACATCTTCCTATAATATAGATTTTATGCAATACTTACCTGCTTGCTCTAACTCGGAGGTGCTCCAATCGGTCCGCAAGGAACCTTTAACAAGTTACAACTTAGAGATCTCACTGCCTAAACACAAACAAGACCAGCAGGACATTTCCTACGGCTTTTCTGGTACAAATGACACCAATTTAGATACTAAAGAAACATTTAATGGTGGCAAATTTTTTAGTAGGTATCACAGATCTCTCTCTCACCCTGAGATTTGGGTCTAAACCCGGAGTCTCAGGGTCAAACCCTGACAGTTCCCAGGTATGGACATAACCGAGCGTGTAGTACCACTCACATATACACACAGAAAACACGCCACGTGGATTTTGGTATTTAAAGTGACAGTCAACCACCTTTTTGACTTTACATATTATGCACTGCAGAATAAAATATAGGGGATTTGCCTTTCTTTAATTCCTCAACAACTACATCAAACCTCACTGAAAAATAAAACTATTAAGGTGTAGATGGAAAAAATACACATCAGGTTATGATTTTTAATCTCAGCAGAGCTTTATTATGAAAAAGCTGCAGAGAGGTCAGAACAAATTCCTGACCTGTACAAAAAGTCACCTCGCTAGTCTTCTTAGGCTGCGAGAGGGGTGGAACAAGGCTGAATAGTTATGTACGTCCCTACTGAGGGGAGGACTAGGAAAGGTATTTCATATACCTATATAGGGAACTATCACATCATGTTTCCCAGCAGGAAGGGGGAGCCGTTTCCCTTCTACACAACACAGTGCAAACTGTGTGCAGACACTCTGGTCAGGAGAAAAGCATCACATGCAAAATCATAGATGATGGGTTCTCTTGAGATCTGAGACCCCCCGTCCCCTGTACCATTTATACACCTGCATCTCTTCCAAGGCTGCCTGTAAAGGTATTTTTCTCAACCCCACTGAATTCTAGACGTTTCCAGTGCACACACCTCAGGCACTTAAGGGTTATTAACTGACCAGCGTAACCCTTTTGTGACTGCAGATGTCTGAGAACAAGAGACCTTTCTCTCCACAGTTCCCAGGTATATAGGAAGAGTCCATAAAGATAAATACGTGCCATTCTGGACCAAACCAACAAGCACAGAGGACAAATATTCTCATAACTGCCATTGATAAAAATTCCCTTTAAACTCCTCTCTACCATTCAAGGGGTTAAATTGGGCTTTTAATTGTCCCCTATTGTGCCGCTGGTTTGGGCCAGACTTTGTCCTCTTTATCCTCCTGAACAAATCCTATAGTTGCGTTATCTCATACAGTTCCCATGTGCCCCATAGGAGTGGGGGCCTGGCCTTTGTACCCCACTTCATCTCTATATTACCAGCTATTTCCAGTCCGTTCCCATATTGTATTCCTCAATAGAGAGGAAAGAGCCCAGCTCATTCCCAGCTGTCTGCTCCTGTCACCACTGACATTACCATTAGGACGAGCTGGTTGCTAGTTAACTGGGGGTCATATATCTTCTTCTCCAGGCCAAAAATATCTTGTTTTTCTTATTCTCTTTGTGACAAGTCTTCTCTCGCCTCTCCCTTTTCTACCCCATCGAGGAGGGAATCAGGGCTGGGGGTTATCTAGTGAATAGAAAGGCACGGGGAGAGGAGAGGCCTTTGTGCTTATTGTACTGGGTCTGACAGGCTGACACATTACAGAGCACTTTCTCACTCAGTTAACTAACGACCAATTCATGCTTTCACCTTCCTGATCATAACAATAATAACAACACAATTCTTCACTTTATAGAAAAACTCCAACAAAGCCCTGGAAAGGGAAGGAATATCTTCTCCCTCAGAGAGGGACACTTTAGAACAGCGGTTCTCAACCTTTCTAGGGCCGTGACCCTTGGGAAACTTTATCAAAGTTGTGGTGACCCCTAACAGTAAAATTATTTTCATTGCTCCTTCATCGCTGTAATTAAGGATTTTTTTATAACAGAGTAATTCAGTAATGTTCCGAGGCCGGAAGCCAGGCACTAGCACAAAAATCTTCTCTGCGCGCCTGCGCTGTCAGTCCCGGTCTCCCAGACAATTAAAAAAAAACTATTTTATCTGTAAAACTTGTAGTCTATTTTCTGATGGTTTAGGTGACCCCTGGCAAATCATCATTCGACCCCCAGGTTGAGAACCACTGCTTTAGAAGAATGTATATAACCTGAGACCCAAATCCCTCTATCCCACCCTGGTGTCCCTGTGTTTAGGAGATCAGACTGTATGGTGTGTATAGAAGTGTATCACCCTGGTGTCTCTGTGTTTAGGAGATCAGACTGTGTGGTGTGTATATAAGTGTATCACCCTGGCGTCCCTGTGTTTAGGAGATCAGACTGTGTGGTGTATATATAAGTGTATCACCCTGGTGTCCCTGTGTTTAGGAGATCAGACTGTATGGTGTGTATAGAAGTGTATCACCCTGGTGTCCCTGTGTGTAGGAGATCAGACTGTGTGGTGTGTATATAAGTGTATCACCCTGGTGTCCCTGTGTTTAGGAGATCAGACTGTGTGGTGTATATAGAAGTGTATCACCCTGGTGTCCCTGTGTTTAGGAGATCAGACTGTGCGGTGTGTATAGAAGTGTATCACCCTGGTGTCCCTGTGCGTAGGAGATCAGACTGTGTGGTATGTGTATAAGTGTATCACATTGCTCCACAGGAATAAAACTCACATTAATGTCAGTGATGTTTTTGTGTAAAGTGAGAAATCATTTAATTTACACAATGTATAAACACAAACTACACAAATACTTTCATGAACTACTGACACCTCTTTGTTCTTGTTCTAAATCACCTAAAAATGTGATATTGTCCTGCTCACCAGCCACACCCCCTAAAACACAAGTGTCCCTCTTTGGCCATGTGACTGTTGGGAGGTGGGTATGTATTATAAAGAATATCTATTCTCCATGGCCTACAATCTAGTTTTAAGTGTATATAACCTCTGTTTCATTTTACGCGTTAAGGTTTGTATAAGACCAGTGTGTATTGTGGCGTTTACTCTCCTTATAGGCAGATGTACATTGTAACCTGAACCTGCACCCCTACATTGTATTCTGACTTCAGCAGAGTACATAAAGGGTTAATAATGGAGACATGCAGACTGTAAGCTCTAGAGCAAGTACAGTAAAGCAGTTGCACCACTACTGTATATCTGCATACAGCCCAAGTATTGTTATTTATTAAATGTGCATCACAGGGACAAACAGACTAACTTCAGAAGAATAAAGTCCCAGTTTTAGGACAAGTGCATTGTGGGACTGAAATAGCCTGTAATTTGTCAGTGCTGGGGAGCTCAGACATACAAAGGGGCTGTCATGGGCGAGAGATCCTTTATATCCTCTGTCCTTGTCCCCAAACCTTCTCTCCAAACCCTTCCTTATCTCTATCTCCGGCCTCCTCCTCCAAATAAGACCCTTTGTTACTGTAACCGACCTGCCGAGTTAGGACAATAGACAAAATGGCTTCATTATCAAAAGGCCCAGGACTCCTGCTAGTTTGTTTATGAAAATCCTCGGTGCCTCGTTAATTTGATTTCTCTGGGGACAGCAGAAAAACTTTCCATGAAACACCTGTTCTGTTCTCCCCATCATGCACTGGGGCCAGCAGCTGGGATGTGACTATACAGAGGACTGCTGGCCTCCGATCAATGGGTAAGATTAGGACTGTACACAAGGGTGCAAAGTAAAGTGGAACTAGGTCCTAAGATTATCACCAGCACTGGTGTAAAAGGTACTAGGAATACCACCAGCACTGGTGTGTATGTGATAACCTGCAGATTCTCAGCTCTTGGACTCACGTGTGGTTCTCAAACGCATTTCATAGCAATATATTGGAAACCCCTCTTGCATTCCAATTGTGAAAGAAATATACTACTTAAACTAAATCATTACTAAAATATATTAGTATTGTTACTAAAATATATTAGTATTGTATTTAATGTTCTTTAGTCTGGTTGCTTTTAAGGTTTCATGACCATAATGGTGTACAGTACATTGCGATGCAAAGTGTTGCATACCGCTCTGGGCCTTAAAGGGATAAATTAATTACTGGTTTGGTTTTAGGGTTTATAGTAGAAAGGCCCTGTGCCAATGACTAGGATTAATACTAGGTTCATCTGCTCTGATACCAGTTCCTGCGGGGTTGGGTGAAGTCTTCCCATTCCTCCAGCTGGATCGGTGATTGGTAATATGGGGTCAGAACAAGGACAAACTTGTTCACTGCTCAAACCTAATATTCCAATTGTGACTGCACAGAACCAAACTGCCCGCTGTGCGTGATCGCAGTAGTGATATTGTGTTTGTGCAATCAGGACATTTGCCCCGCACAGATCCCATATTACTGGTCACATATGGAGCTGAAAGAAGAGGGAAAACTTCACATGAACCTGCAGGAATTGGCACAGGATTAGATTAGCAACTCGGCAAGTATTAACCCTTTGAGTGCCAGAGAGGTACGTAACACATTGATTTGTAATGTGTTGCATACCCCTCTGGCACTCAAAGGGATATATCCAGAACTACTGGAATAGCGTAGTGTCAGTCAGTGCAACATAAAAGGAATGTGGAATAGTAATTTAGGGTTTATTACGTGCACTTTTAAATGGTTGAATATAAATATTTCTTCTCTTCCACTTTCAGGCATGTGTGCACCCTCTATCTGAAGTTTGTAAAAAGAGTCTGTGAGTGAACTGCATCTGCAAAGGATCACAAGAACTGTTCTGGTACCCAATCAACATGAGCCAATACAGTGTGGGATACACATGGTCTGTATGATGGCAGTGATGTCTACTCAGTTGTCCTTGGTCCTTACAAGCAACCGTCTCCTAAATGACTTGGAATTCTACCATTACTGTACCACAGGGATGACGGGAGTTCATCTCCAACAGCTGGAGTGGCAAAGAGGAACCAGCACTGCCATACATGAAGAATAATTACATCTAATATTAGTAAACCTCATCATATATAGTTTTGGCTGAGGTTGCACTACTCACCAGGACAACGCAGATCTCACATGTTCAAGACTTTATACTGGTCTTAGATCTTTATGTAATAAGCTACACTTGATAATAAACACTATGATCCAAATCAGTGGACTGAAATGGAACTTTAAACATTTTATAGATTTGTAAATATTTTATATGCGGGGACATACGAGAGAGTTGGAAGGTAATGTCCCTTTCACACAGACGTGTGTTGGTGATGATACCTGTGCTGAAAGGTAACCTAATGGACCATGGTGCCTTCCACCCTGGCAACAACCTCTCGGCACGAACACTCCAAAGCAAGTGGCAGGTCACAATAAAGTTACAGCAGGACAGAGTTCCACAGAGTATGGAGTGCCCTGTGATTCAGAACTACCATCTGGTTCCTGAAGCCTAAAATCCAGTCTTACATATGCTCTGAGGAAGCACAGACTCCTGCCTTTTCTACAGCTCCCACTGATTATCCAGTATTATCTGTGAATGGGCTGACATAAGATTGTGCTTAAAGGTATAGTAATATCCGCTTATACGTTGCTGCTCTATTGTAAATGTTGAGAGAGAGGACTATTTTTAAAAAGTAAATCTTCAAACCTTTAGCTGCGAATCTCTCTCAATCCATAAAGTTCTCCTCTCACTGATGTCAGCTGTAACGCTGATAGAAGGAGATCCGCATCAGCCAGCTCGAGACAGTTCTTTATAGATTGTAGACCGTTCCGATGAAGTGGCTCTTCAGCAGAGCTGCAAAGTGTGCTTGCAAACCAGGTACACTTTGTAGACCGTTCCAATGAAGCATTTCTTTTTACGTATCGCTATTTCAGCTCTGCTGAAGAGCCACTGGCTGGTCCCATCACCGGGATCTCCTGCGGTCAGTAGTACGCTGACGTCAGTGCAAGAGGAGGGAGGGGGAACCTTGGCTGCGAATATCACTCAGACCATAAAAGTATCATGTGCAAGTCCTACCTCTCAAACCTTTAGCTGCAAATAAAGTATTTTAAGCAACTTATAAGCGGACATTGCTAACCCTTTAATTATGAGCTGTCAGATGATTGAACTGGACAAATCAGAGAACATCTATTTAGAGATGCTTTAAAATGCAAGTTTAGGATTATATTTTAGGCATGCAACATCTGAATATTTATATAACATTTAAATATGTTCTTACAGTTACCACATAATCAGCCAATTCCATTTTCGTGTAGTCATGTTACTTTAACTCTATTGTCAGGATAATTGGATCTTAATCCCTTAGTGACACGTGACATGGCAGGACCATCACGCTGGTATGGATGTTATGCCAAGACAGTGTCTGGTCTTGTCATGGAATTCTGGGATGGTAGCGCAACTACACTCTGCTCTGGCATCCCAGCATTCATCTGTATGATGGGCTACTACCTAGTGAAGGCCTTTGGTTAATTCATGAGTCACTTACGCCTATAGGCAAATTTCTCATTCAACCCCTTGGATGAAGCAAACGTCTCTGGGGACTTCACCCAGGGAGAGTGTATGCAGTATGTATACTCTGCTGTGGTCTATGTGAATGATATGGTAAGAGTGCGCTGGAGTCTACAGAGTGCGTTGGAATCTACCCTTGTGGTCCTGGGGTCATGCAGTGTGTATCTAGGCCTGCTGTAAGGTCACTTAGGGAAACGGCCAATGCATATAAAAGCTTTAATAGGATTAGAGTGAGGGGGAGGGGAGGCAGGGAGCTGAAATTGAAACCACTAATGATGTCTTTTTGTCAGTCCCACTTGTATAATAGACCCTTAGTGGGGAAGGGAGCTGGGGGGGGGGGCTACCATCACAACCGAATACTGCTGTGAAAATTATAATAATACATCACAGATTTGGTGATAAATTATTTTACAATGTGTCATTGTGTAAAGTGGATCTGGATTTCTCCAAATTTATATTACCAAATCTGTGATTTATTATAATAAAACAGACCTTTATGCTGGAAGAAAAATTGGGACAATTCTAAAATATACCAACTGCACATTGGGAGGAAAATAAAACCCCCAATTAAATGAATGGGAATTTTGGAAATCTATGTAGCATTCAAAAGGTTAAAAACTCCCCAATCATTGTGAAGGAATTCTTTGGAGACCGTTGTTAGACAGAAGAGGTTAAAAGCCCCATTTAAATAAATTGTGATGTCTAACTGCAGGTAAAGGCACAGCAATCTTTACAGTAGCTGTAGAGCCCCATGTTGCCCACCCCAGTTTTACACCAGGACCCAGGTGAATGTGTTTTCTTACAGCTGGTACAGAAGCCATTGGTGACAGACAGGGATTTACTTGGATGTGGGGCAGTTTTCCCTGACACCTCTCCATGTCCTCCAGTGAGATTTATGGCTCATTAGTACCAGAAGGGAAGAGAAGGCCGGTGGCACTGACACTGGGGAGATCTCTCTACCATCTGGATTTAATACTGATATGATGTGAATTCCCAGTTATGTGTATTATCAAACTGAGCCCACCCTGAGATATTTCAAATATTAACCCTTACATTTCCCCAAAATGTAGATTTTAGGTGCTATATCCCTTTTGCTCTAACCAGGAGGTGCTTTTATTGGTATTCATAGAAGCCTTAACCCTTGAATGCCAGAGGGGTACGGCACGCAATGCATTGCAGAGTAATGTCTTGAGTAACCCTCCGGCATTCAAAGGTACAGTATGTTAACCCTTAGAGTTGTCACTGGCTGAACATAAAGAGAAGCAGGCCATGTCCTTCTGTCTGGCAGCGATGTAGGGACTAGCTAAGCACATGAGATCGTAGTTAACAGTGGGCTCCCTCACACTGAGAATCTGTCCCCTCAGCCTCAGATTTGGGTCAAAACCCTGAGAGTTCCCAGGTATCATAATATAAGATTCTAATATTAAGCCAAAAGATGTCCAAACGAAGTCACATGGGACATTGGTAGCCATGGAGGGGAGGGGAAGTAGTCATTTGATGGCCCCGGTTCAAACATTTTATTTCACACAAATATTTCCACAACTAGAACCTAAAAGGACCTTCGAGCAGATTGGGGCCCTGAGATGCTAGGCCCCTGTACAACTGCTCCCATTGGTTAGATGTATGGACAATCCCATAGATCCTTCAGGCCTGTATAACCAACATACTAAAAAAAACACAGCAAAGTTATCTGGGACATAGAGGATTAAACCTGAGGAAGGGGGTCATCCCCAAAACATTGTGCGTGAATAAAGTCACAGTTATTGCACAGCAAGTCCATGAGCGCAGGTTCCTAATCGCTTGGCTGGTCTCTAGTGCGTTAGCCTGGAGCTTTGTTCCCAGTGGTACTGCTCCCTCTAAGGAAGTTTTTATTTTGTACAAAGCTGCCTTAATTCTTTAAGACTTCTTTTTAAGACTAACGCTGTGAAAGATAACCAGCAAAACTCTCTCGTTTGGTGTTTATAATGTTTAATAAATGTTCAATTTTCAATGTGATTGCTAAAGTGAATTTATGCTTTTGAACACTCAGGTCTAAAAAAAAAAAAAAAATGGAGCTAAAAATCAGAATTTCTAAACGCCTATTTTTGTACACAGGCACTCAAGTGTGTAATGGCTGTGTGGGGGGATCATCAGGAGGGGTAAAAATAGAATTGAAATTTCTTCACATTTTTGGCATAAACACCTCTATAATATGTAGTCATGAACTTAGAGGGTTAACCCTTCTCTCTCACAGAGGCCTGCAATAGGCTGCAGTCTAATAATTGCCTTTACCCCGGTTTGTGTACCGAAGTCCTTTCCTAAACAGACCTTACAGGCCCCGAGCTGGCCGGGCTGAGTAAGACAAATAACGGGATGCATCTGTAAGGAGCGATAAGAGGCCGTTCTGAGACTCATTTGTCACTTTTTCTTTTCTTAAAGGGATTAGAATAGAAAGTCCTCAAACTTTTACTTTCCGCGTCCCTCCAATTCCCCTCTCTCTCACACACGCACTCTTCCATCCCACAGAAGTCTAAAGGATGGAGAGTTGGTGGGTGGTAAGGTATGAGGCCCAAGCTCCATTGTTCATAGTCAATTAAAGCCCCATGAAAATTAATGACTTTACCGACTCCCATCAGACATCAATCACTAGCCCTGGTGCTTCTGAAGCGGAGAGAGAACCTCCTGCTGGGCCAGTCATCATCCCCAGAGCACAACTCTAACACTGGCCTCATCTCATTTCCATTGGGGGGGTCACAGGATCACCGCATCAAAGATTCTCCTCCACAAAACCAGGTTAAGAAAATCCCATTGTGGTCATCTGGACTTTTCATTTAGTTTGAAGCCAACACAGTGGTTCAGAAATGTCCCTTCTTGGGCCACAGGAAAGCCCTTAATCAACAATTCAATAACAAATCTGATAGTCAAAGGCTTGGAAAGCGCAGTACGTCACGGGTCACCCCAAATTTAAATAAAACCTCACAAGTGTATTTAGTGGCCAGCAAAGACAAGAGGGACGAGATGCACAGCACTGCGCTGGCCTTCACTACCACGGGTGATATAGGGCTATCAGAAATCCTTTATCAATGAAATGTGATTCATTATAGAGGCCTCATCTGAGTTGTATGGCAGGGGACAGCTAGGTCAGTGGCTGTTTCATAAACCATTTAACTGGTATTACGTCTGATCCTACAGTAGTCTATGTCCTCAGTGGAATCCAGATCATACAGAGCTGCGATAATATTGGTGAGCATGTATGTGGAAGTGGGTGCACCGCTATGGCAACTATATTAACCACTTGAACGCTAGAGGAGGTTGCCAAACGCATGGTGAAGCAACACTTTGGGCTTTTAACCCACTGGTGACCTCTCTCTAGCATTCAAATTTAAAGCAGAACTACCACCGCTAAAAAACTTGATCTCCAATAATTCCCCATCTGGCGACTCGCTGAACAGTAGTGCTAGATGACAGAATTATTATTTTGTTAATGAGAATTATATCCTGTTCCGGGGCTGACAGATCACAGACATCTTTCCATAGTGACGTCCGTGCGCCTGCGCTGTCAGTCCCTTTTGGAGCTGAACGGCTCCCAGCAACGCCTCCTAGAGCCGGCCGGGACTGACAGCACAGGCGTCACTATGGAAAGAGGTCTGCCCTCCGTTCTGCCTGTCAGTCCTCATTAACCAGGTAATAATTCTGGCGACTAGCGCTACTGAGCAGCTAGTCGCCAGATGGGGAATTATTGGAGATCAAGTTTTTTTAGCGGTGGTAGTTCCGCTTTAAATAAATGCGAATTTGGGGAATTCTTATTTGTTTCCTATGGTACAGACGCTTTACCCTATAGATGTATGGCGATACCCAGATCAGTGCGCAGAAAAATGCATTAAGAAGCTGGTTTCAGTGGGACGGGACTGAATATACATTTTGCTCCATTGGTTAGAAATGGATTGCATGAGGGGCCTGACCAGAGAAAAATGGGAGAAAGACCTTCAGTCCCTGCAGAATGTGGGTGTGGCCACAACACCGCCCCTCAAAATTTGGCGCTCTAGGCAGTTGTCTACTCTGCGTATTGGGAAATCCGGTCGTGGTCAGCCCAAAGCTCACAATGCAGTCCCTGCCTTTGTCTACAGATCTGCCGATGGGCAAATCTCACTTAGTTCCCCTATAAAGGTACGACCTAGCAAACCTATAACGACTTGAGGATTGGAGGGGTGCACCACGAATTCCATAGCAATGAGTTGAGCACCCTCTGGTTCTCAAGGAGTTAACTCTTTGCAAAGAGTTACTTGAGTTTCCTTCTATGACTTAACTGCATTTCATGTGAAAGTTTGCCTCCTGCTGTGTCTTGTACAAAGAGTTCATTAACCTCTTGCATGCTGGAGGGGTGCCCAAGGCATTGCTTTGCAATGAGTTGGAGACCTCGCTACCATTCAAAGAGTTAAAAAACAGAAAAAACAACTGACTAAGCCTCAGCGGGAGATCCATCACCAACTCACTCCAGATGCTTCTGAGTCCGCACGTCACTCTACTGAACAGCATGCGCTGGGTACGGCAATTACAGAGATTAACATTATAATTAAAGGAGGCACTTTACTGATACCCACAGATAAGGACACCTGTGACACCAGGAATCTCACTCTGTGACAGCATTCAGCTGGAAACTTCACTGGATGGCTCATTTTAGAGAACCCTCAAATTAAACGAGGTGAACAAAAACACTATTTGCCTAAGTATCTGTCAACAAAATAGGGGCAAAATTACTGCAAAAAAACACAAAACAACAAATGGTTTAATTTTAGAAATCCCAGCTGAAATTTGTTTGTAATTGTCTTGTATTTATAAATCTAGAAGTTTCTCCTTGGAAAGATATATCATAAACTGGAACAAAAAGCAGTGGAAGGATATAGGAGTATTTAAATGAAAGGGTTAAACATTACATGGAATAACATCTCTGTAATAATCTGAGTGCCAGAGAGGTATGCAATGCTTTGGATATTTTGGCACTCAAAGGGTTAAACACAGCCTTAATACTGTAGGCCCCTTTCACTTGGGTGGCACAGACTCAGCGATAGCATGTTGGTCATGTTGCCGGGGGTGAAAGGTAAGCTGCTGGGCTATGGGCCTTTCACCCTGAATCTGGTTTCCTCAAGTCAATGTGCCACAATCCAGCGTCACGCAGGACTGCAGTAAAGATCAACAGGGAGAATCTATACATAGGCCTGTGCTTATAGGTGGGAAATTGCCAGGTTTCACCCAGAGTCTGCACATTTTGGGCTGTGTCTCCAGGGGGGGGTATGCATACCTGGGAACTTCCAATTGAGGGCTACCTGGAGGGGTGACAATAATGAAGCTAATTGTGTCAAAAAAGGGCAGGGCTTGACACGAATGGGGGGGCAGGGCTTAAAGGTGTCACACAGAAGGCTGGGGATGGAGGATCAGCGGGAGAAAAAGCGGATGTGGCAGAGTTTCAATAGAAAGTCCCCACATCCGGAGGAATCTGCCTCTGCCCCGGAGACCCGGTAAAACTCTGTCAGAACCGGTGTGTCCTGGGCAAATCCA
Organism: Rhinophrynus dorsalis; assembly: GCA_037306005.1. Classification (NCBI taxonomy): domain Eukaryota; kingdom Metazoa; phylum Chordata; class Amphibia; order Anura; family Rhinophrynidae; genus Rhinophrynus; species Rhinophrynus dorsalis. The sequence continues at coordinate 3,305,147 of CM074726.1, forward strand.
GAGTTTTCCCAGGTATGTACATATAGGAATATGCCACCATTGGCAACCTCAGGTAGGGACTCAGATAGGCAGCTATGTGATTTGAATACCACAATGGCTTATTAAACTGCATTTCCATAACTCAGTATGGAGCCAGAGAACAGTTTTTGGTCTCTGCTAAAGAGCAGAGACAGCAGTAGCCCCCCCTTAACCCTTTAAGTGCCATAGGGACATGCATTGCCTACCCCTGTGGCACAAAAATGGTTAAAAAAAATAACAGTACAACTGTTATCACTTGAGGACCAGGAGTGTACAATGCAGATGCATGCCCAGGAGAGGTGAGGCCACATGCCCACAAACACACCATAGTCTGTAGATTTCAAATGGATCTTACCACAAATTTAAGTCATTTGAATTGTCAGGTGCCCACAATGCCAACAAACATAGTGTTTGACGTACTTTCTATCTGTACGTTTTGCTCTTGGTACCATCTCTGACTCCTCATACAAACATGCGTCCTCATACCGGACTCTCACTTTACACCCAAACCTGTCCGTGAATCACTGCAGCCAAGTTCATTAGACTTGACAATTCAAGTATAGGGGAAAATGCTCGATCTGGTTTTGATGCCTTAATATACTGCCCTGTAGGTTGGGTGTGGGCAAGCTGCAGCCATGAGCCAGCTGAGGAGTTAAAGTCCAACAACAGACTGAGATCCCAAGAACAGGGTGGGAAACCTGTATATCTCCGAGGCAGAGCCTCAATAAGTGCATTTACCAATCTATAAGTGAAACAAAGATTTTAAAAGGTGATCAGAATAAAATTAATGGTTTGGCTTGGACTGAAAGATGGAGGGGAATATTAGAAGATTCTCCATACCACGAAATGGCACCTTCTGCAATTTGAAGCACATGAAATAATTTTTGCCCCTATCATTCTTTTTTTCTGAAAAAAGGAAGAGGGAGCTCAGTTGGATTCATTTTGTACTTAAAGGGATAGTAACACTTCGTTTTAACTTTATTTTATTTTGTAGGCATTAAAAAAACATGAAGAATGATGTAAGTCTTATCTCTGAAACCTTTATGGTTTATGAGATATTCACAAGCAAAGTTTCCCCCTCCCGCCCCTTTTACCTAGTGTAAGCCATCTCTTCTCAGATGTGGAATCCATCCATAGACCAGACAGATAACAGAAGGGGACAATCTTCTTCCTATGAGAACACTGAAAGCCCTGCCCCCCTTGACAAGTTTTTCAGCTTTTTCCATTATCTTAATTGAAGATTGTCCCTCTCTGCAGTCTACCTGGGCATCTCCCTTCTGATCTGGTTGAACAGGGGGGGGGATACTTTGTTTGTGAATATCTCTTAAACCATAAAGGTTTCAGAGATAAGACTTATATCATTCTTCATGTTTTTTTAATGCCTACAAAATAAAGTTAAAATGAAGTATTACTATCCCTTTAACAGAGAGAAACTCAGGCACCGCAGTGATCACAAACTTATGTGAATGAACTCTCACTGTAACTACATGGAATGATACAGTGAGATGTCCTATAAAGAAAATGGCATTGTTATGTACATCTCCTCCTGCGTATATGTGTCTGTTTAGAACATAGAGGCAGGTAGACCTGGAAGTATATCCATCTCTCTTTTCCAGCCAGGGTCTCCTACCTGCTAATTATATACATCACAGACTGGTGTAGAGGTCACAAGGTGGGGCTGAAGGAAATTAGAGGGACATCTATAAAGACCAGCTCTCCAGGAGTGTTTTTTTGTCTTGGTGAAGGCAGTAAGAGGCTTGTATTAGGATAAAGAGCCTCTGATATGCATTAGAAAGGGCTTAGACCCCTGTTCTCTATATAGTGGAGATGGCTTCAGCCCAAATGAACAGCATTAAAATATTCCACAGGACGGGGGCATCTTGCATGAGTATTGAGCAATGTTTGCTAAAGGTCAATATTGCTACAGATGCTAAATTTAACCTAAAGTCTGCTCCGTCCATTACCTCTAGGGTATTGCTCATTTTTTGGGAGAGAGGGACTCCTTAAAGTGAAACGTCACTAAGAACATGGAGTGTGGAGTTGTTGTACAGATTATCCTAATGTAATGTGATCATGCAAGCCCCACCCACATTGTTTCATTTGCATAACGTGATGCAGCGGCGAAAATAGTAATTGCAGGCCTCTGTGCAAATGTTTTTGGGCCCCTAACATATTTTAATAGATTAATAATGGTTTGTCCCAGGGTTCAGTCTGTTACTGAGGGGACCAAAGGAAAACCACGCCCTCTGCGCCCCCTGTAGTTATGTCACGAAGGGAGGAGAAATTGGAGACATCTGAGGAATGGAAAACAGAAAGACCAAGGGCTGTTTGCACAAAAGAAACGTAGAAATATTCTGTATCAAACCAATTCCATCTTAGGAGACACAGACTTGGAGATTTCCTAATGATATAACCCATTGTAAATCAATGCTGGACAGGTGTCCAGTGCATTGCGAAGCATTGTAGCAAGCGGTACTATGGCTGAATCTAGGCAGTTCCCAAATAGTGGGAGCATTTCCAACAGCACAGAGAGGGGTGAGTTTGGTCTGGGACAGAACTAATTAGCATATGGTGCAGGGAATTGGCATAATGTGCCAGACTGTGCCGCCAACACAAAAATCTTTTTTGAGAAATTAATCTAATTCAGCAAAAAACTGTCCAGTTCTCTGTTCTCCAGAGAAGTAAAATCTGCCTGTACAAACGAGTCTCGTCTAGGGGGACAAACGAAGCGCCACTGGTATTGTCCCACTGTAAGACTTCCCTGGTATATACAGGGATTAAATAAACACAAGATGGCTACTTCTCCCCTGGATAATGTAGAGACCTAGAACTTCTGTGAGTGTATAATAGATCAGGCCTGGATTTACATCCCTTAGGTGCCCTTACCCCCACTCATGGTCATGCCCCCATTACTAACGTGACCGCGCCCCTGGTCCCACCATTTCCTGGCACTGAAAATACCCTTGGCCTATAATAAGCAAGAACAAATAGAGATTTCTCTAGCAAACAAGGGGTTAAAGCTATAACACATTAAAGAGGCAGATTGCAACAAACTCCTTCAAGCATGTAAAAACAAATGTATGTATTTGCCATATAAGCTGTAAGCCCAGCACTTAGATCTGTCCCAAATGTTACATTAGCGGTTGGCTTACATCGCTAGGCAGAACTGCCATCCACTTGTAGCATCTGGATTGGTTTAAACCCCTAGTAAACCCCCTTTGTTCCCCAGTATACAAACAAGACACTTGATTTAATTCTGTGCACGTGCTCCCTCATTATCCAATCTAGTAGAACAGACCCCACATTGTCTACCCCCCCCCCCATAAATCTAGAGAAAGTAATGGTAATGAAACATATCTGCCGTTATATAAAATGACCCTAACTTTAAGAAAGAACCAGTCCCCACTCCATACCTCCCAACATTTCAAATTACCAAAGAGGGACACTTGTGTTTTGGGGGTGTTGCTGGGGCATTACTGAGAATTTTTAGGCTATTTCACGACCTACTGACACCTCCATGTGTAACCTAATACATGATTTAGAACAATACTAAAGTGTTTTATTTACACAGGCTAATTTATAAACACATATAGTGACATTTATACAAACATTAATGTGAGTTTTATTGCTGTGGAGCAGTATGATACACTTTATATACACACCACACAGTCTGATCTCCTAAACACAGGGACACCAGGGTGATACACTTCTATACACACCACACAGTCTGATCCCCTAAACACAGGGACACCAGGGTGATACACTTCTATACACACCACACAGTCTGATCTCCTAAACACAGGGACATCAGGGTGATACACTTATATACACACCACACAGTCTGATCTCCTAAACACAGGGACACCAGGGTGATACACTTCTATACACACCACACAGTCTGATCTCCTAAACACAGGGACACCAGGGTGATACACTTATATACACACACCACACAGTCTGATCTCCTAAACACAGAGATACCAGGGTGATACACTTCTATACACACCACACAGTCTGATCTCCTAAACACAGGGACACCAGGGTAGGAAAGAGGGACAGAGGGATTTGGGTCTAAAAGAGGGACTGTCCCTCATAAAGAGGGACACTTGGGAGGTATGCCACTCAGGGGCAGATTTGTGAGGTGACAGATCCTGTTTATGATCTATTGAGGTAGGACATATTCCCCACACATGTGGGACTGATACAACTTGCTATAGTATGAGAGATTGTCATACCTGGGAACTCTTCGGATTTGCCCCAGAGACTCTGGTTTTGGCACTGCTTTACCGGGTCTCCAGGGCAGAGCCTGAGTCCTCCGGATGTGGACTTCCACTTTTTCCCCCGGTGTAGCGCCTTCCCCCCAGCCTTCTTTTAAGCCCTCCCCCGGCACTCACGTTAAGACCCGCCCCTTTTTGACACGATACACGTCATTCTTCACACCACCCATGGTAGCAGAGGACTCCCCTCCAGGGAGACAACAATAAAAGGTTCCCAGGTATGGAGACTGTGTTGTATTTTAGGATTAGTGAAGCTGATGTACTAATTAACCCTTTGAGTGCCAGAGTGGTACGGAATGCATTGGCACTCAGAGGGTTATAAGTGGACCAATTCTGGAACAAACCAAGAGAGAAATAAAACCACCATGTAACTCAACAAGTATAAATTTTCATTAACTCCTTGACTGGACTGAAGGGCGATGCATTTGAGGCCTCTTTTGCAGTTAAGGAGTTAATGCCTCCATTTAAATCAGAGGGGAGGTGTATTAGTCCCTTAGGGTGCATTTGGATAATTGCAGAATGACACCAATTCATTTTACATCAATGTCACTGTCTCCTTAAATCTTCGTCCCTTTCCCTTTATCATTCTTAACTATTTCCAGCCTGAGTTCCCACAAACCACCAGCAAAATCTTTTCTTATTGACAGCAGACACAATAGTGAAGTGACAAGCCTGTAAATAAGTAACATATTAAATAGCTAGAACCTCCATATCTATTGTCTGCACACAATGACTTGCTCTGGTATTGTCCTCATCTAAAAAGCGCTTAGCCATTCATCAGTTTCTGTGTCACAAAACTGGCAAAATTTCACCCTCCCCAACTTTACCCCCCCCCCCCGTGAATACTTAATATTTCAATATTTACATACCGTAGGGTACTTTCTTCAGTGCAAAACAATGGCATTTGCTCTACTTAACGACCTGGTACCTCTTTAACCCGGTTATACAGGACACCAGCAATATGATACACCATTATGTAGCTCCAGGCCAATATGCCATTACACGTCACCAGCAGGTACCAGTACACCATGACACTGCCCCCAGTAGAAAGACACAACATTACATGCCAATATACCATAACATTCACCCTACTGGTCCACACACTTTTACATGCCAATAGCAGGCGCTGTAAGATCCTAGGACAATGAGCCAAAGTCCAAAGCACAGTCCCAGCAATCAATGGGTTAAACCTGGCCAGGACAATAAGATCCTGGCAGTGCAGCCCCTGGAGATCTGGCACAGGGTGATCAGACGGGTAGTAAATGTGCTCTATGGATCCAGAACACAATGGCATGGAAACCTAGAAGTGCCACAGGTGGAACCAGATTTTGACCTGCATTGCACCCTAATATTGCTGGGTGAATGACTGTACAAATATTATTGATTAGTATTAATTGATGACATAAATTCAGGTTCTCCTCAGTATATGACAAAGAATATATACATACATATGTATCTACATACACAGATACATACAAAGTGGAGTAATTTTGGGGCAAACCAACTGCATCATTGGAGGCAATTACCACTGATTTGAATGCTAGAGAGGTCTCCAACTCATTGTTAAAAGCCCTGTTTAACTCAGTGGGAATTGTCCCCCGTATGCTAATTCACATTGTCTTTATATACGTGTTGATGTCAATATTTCAAGTTCCTAGGTATGTACATTTTAAAAGATCTTGGGGCCAGTCCATTTTGAAAGTTCCCCAGAAGGCAGATTCTGGGAATTATGGTCCATGCTTCACTACCCCGAGGTATACAGCGCGCAGGTATCACTACATTAACACACAGTCTACAAGCAGGACTTCTGCACCTCTGGCAGAAATGCCTCTAATTTAGAGATCAAAGAAGCAGCCAATTGGTGCAGATCAGATGGGGTGAGATTCTAGTATTACCATGTGCGAATTTGGCCCTTCACCCCAAGATGTGGGTCAAACTATGAGAGTTCCCTGGTATGCGGATGTACCTGTAGTAAGCGACATGACTGAGCTGACCAGGACACAGACCCACAGATGTGAGCTCATGTGAAATCACATCCAACTCTCCTGTGTTTCCGGACACTTTAACGCTATAAGATCACACTGTGTAGCGTACCTAATCATGTAGCCAATAAAGGTATCACTTTTATTCTGGGGAGGTATGGAAGTGTCCCCCTCTAGGAGATAGAGGGGCACCTGGTAGGCATACCTGGGAACTTTCAGTTGAGGGCTACCCGGAGGGTAGTCCTCTGTTCAGCAGGGGTAACAAAAATGACGCTAATCGCATCAAAAGAGGGCGGGGCTTAACTCGAGTGTGGGGTGTGTGTGTGGTTTTAACCCTTTGAGTGCTACAGAATGCATTGTAAAGCAATGCATTCCGTACCACTCTGGCACTCAGAGCGTTAAATGTGTCACACAGAAGGCTGGGGACGGAGGCACAACGGGAGAAAAAGCAGATGTGGCAGAGTTTCAATAGAAAGTCTCCACATCCGGAGGAATCTGCCTCTGCCCCGGAGACCCGGTAAAGTTCTGTCAGAACCGGAGTCTCCGGGGCAAATCCGGAGAGTTCCCAGGTATGCTGGTAGGTATGAAGTCCTAATAAGACCCAAATGTCTCACAAGGACCCTCTTTCCCCACCCTGGTGTCTATGTGTTTAGGAGATCAGACATTGCTCCACAGCAATAAGACTCACTTGAAGTTTAATATATATATGTTTAAAGATTCATTTATAGTCTGTGTAAACAAAATACTGTGGTCTTGCTGTAAATCTCCTGATCTCATAAGGGGCACAGTTATCTTTTTAGGGAGAAATTCCTGTTTAAATGAACAAACATGGAATCAGTTTAGTATTACCACCATCTTGTGGCCTAGTTGAATATTGCACTCTGTTGCTTTTTACTACAGAACAGAGTGATAGGGATCAATAAAACAAGTGAAGTGTTTTGTTTTTTTCTAACATTGCAGATTTTGATAGTTTTCAGGTTCTCTAATATGTGAAGTGTGTGTGTGTATATATATATATATATATATATATATATATATATATACACACACACACACACACACACACACACACATATATGCTGGCACTGTAACCTGGAGGTGTATGATAAAGGCAGCGTCTGTGGAACTGCTCCACTTTACAGTATGATATGAACTGGAGGACAGAGTGGAAGAGGCTAGTCCAGCTCTCTGTACGCTACCTACAGAATATACTTATAAATGGTGGTTCACCAGGATATTCTCTAGAATCCCCATAGACTAGAATGGCCGCCTGGGGCCCCCTTTTGACGCAGCCTTTCCTAGCTCCCTGCCAATGAGGTTGGTCCTGAGAAAGACAAGTACCTCCCCCCCCAACACAAACACACACACACACCAAGACACAGACATACACAAGATTACAAAAATGGCAGTACTGTATCACTGGAAACATTGCAGATATATTGTATGTAACATAAGTATTATAACGTTTACATTGCACATCAAACACAAGCCTAGATTATCTGCAATGTAATCACTTTTCACTTGTAGAATAAAAATGTTCTAATACTTATCAACTACACTGGCTTCCAGTACACAAATACCAGGAGAGATGTGTCTGAATGTAATCTGGGAAAAGTACTATGAGATCTCTGTACAAAGTTACCCCATAAATCTCAATATGGAGGCTCAGCCTCACCTGTCATTCAGTAGCCTCCAGTCAAGCATGTGAGTTAATGAGTGAAGAGAAGTGGGGACATCCGGCACTTACCTTTCCTAGGATAGAGGAATGGATGTGGGACAGTGTGCAGAGGTCACACACTATTTTTCGGTCCATGAAAATATGTATGTAAATAAGGAGGCTCAGTCACATTACTGTAGCCTCCAGCCAAGCATGCGAGTAGGACCCAGCACTTACCTCTCCTGGGATACAGGAGCTGGGAGGGTCCATCCTGCAGATCTCTGGTCCTGGGGGGTGTAGAGCTGGGCGGGTCCACAGATGATCTAGAAAGACAAGGAGACAGGCAGTGGGTGATCACGGTGATACACTAAGCCCTGGGGTAATTCACATTAACACCTCCAGCAGCTGGACACTACAACTTCCATTCCCCCAATCAGATACTAGCTGGTTAATGGATGATGGACGTTGTGGTCTCCAGCAGCTGTAGAGCCACATATTGACTGCGCTAGACACACCCAGACATCAGGAAAGTAGATTTATGCAGATGGAAATTAACGTAATGAAGATCTTCTAACCAGGGGTCCGGTTTCACCCTTTGAGGACCGCAGGGTTGTACAATGCGTTGCTTCGGAAAGTAGTTCTGATCCCCGTGGCACTGAAAGGGTTAACACTCACTGCAAAATATTCAGACTTGCAGCTGGAGCCATTCTGGAACAAACCAAATGCGTTATAGAGGATGGACTGATTTAACTCTTTGACTGCCATTGCTGAGCAATTCATTGCATACCCCTCTGACACTCAAATGGGGTTAAAATCCACAGTTAACCCTCTGATTACTAGGGAGGTCTAAGGCATAGCTTTGCAGTGGCCTGGAGACCCCTCTAGCATTCAATGGGTTAAAAAGCTCTATTTAAATCAACAGGGATTTGTATGTTCACTATCATGCATCTGGCTTGTCCTAGAGTTACTCCACTTTTTACTTTGTGTTCATTGCCCCTTTAAGAAAAATGACATATAAATGTGCATATTGTCTGTCGTAACATGTGATATTACACAGTATCATGAAAAACGATATACAGTATATACTAACAATGTTTTTTTTTTTCCCAACAGGAAAAGCCCTGCAACAAAGTTATTACAGCTACAATGTATCTGAACTGGTCACTGGGAGGCGCTGTTCCTATCACTTACAAAGGGGAGCCATAGTCAGGGACTCAACTGCTCCCATAGACAGCATTTAAAGAATATGTTTTTTCTGTCTAACATCAACTGGTGCCTAAAAGGAAAAACTGTTTTCAAAAAACACACCTTCCCAGCAGTAGGTTGTGCCCTTATAATTAATCTATCGTAGAGAACATTAATATATAAAAGGGGTTTACTGGTGTTCAAAATAAGTTTTCTGCCCCTTTCACGCGGTTTCCTTTGCTGGACCCTTTGTAAAATAGGACATTAACTTGGAATAACCCACAGAGGTCTATTATTATTCCACATAAATAATAAATCTGACTAGCTCCGCCACGACATAAAGACAAAACTGCCCCACTTTACAAAAAGAAATGCTTGCTGGTGTTCTAGATGATTCAAGCTCCAAATCTCTAAGGTTCTGGTAACCTTGGATAAGCAGAGTTACAATGCTAATGACCCCAGGCTGAACATAAATCAAATCATTGTCCAAGTCTAAATTTATCGAGTCCTCTAATGAAGTCCCTTCTGCTGTGCTTGTGTCTGCGTGCTGACTCCATAGTCACAGGGAGATCAGTCAGATCAGTGAGGGAGATCCTGGGAGATCAGCGAGGGAGATCAGTGAGGGAAATCCCGGGAGATCAGTCAGGGAGATCCTGAGACCCCAGTACACTCTGTGTAGTGACTTCTCAGTCCAATTTCTTTCTCTCTCAGTTTCCATTTTAATTTTTACTGCAGCATTTCATAATCTCTAACATTACAGTTAAAGGGATAGTAACGTTTCATAAAAACAGCATCTCCAATTAATCTTCATAGTATCTGGACCATGGAGAGTGTTTGACAGTATTGATATGAGTTGTAGTACAAGAGTAATTGAATGATAAAGTATCCCCCTCCTGTCCCTCAGATGTGGAATCTGGTCTCAGCAAGGGACAATCTTCTTACTGTGATCATAAAGAAAACCCTGCCCCCATTCACAGGTTTTTCAGGTTTGTGCTTATGATCACTGAAGATTGTCCCTCTCTGTGATCCATCCGGACAGTCTTGCTGCTCTGAGGTGAGTAGTGTTACGTCAGTAAAAGGGGACAGGAGGGGGATACTTTATCAACTCTGACAGTATTGAAATAACTCTCTCCAAAGTCCAAATACTATGATGATTAATTAGAGCTGCTTTTATTATGAAACAGTACTATCCCTTTGAAGTATCAGTAAAATTTCCTAATATTCGCCCATTACCCTATAAGACCAGAAAATCCTACTGGCCCCTATGAATCCATCCTGGTACACATGACTCTGCTGGCAGGACTCCTGAAACCAACCTCCACCCACTGGAATCCTCCTCCCCCAACTGCAGTGGGAACAGTACATCAGTTTGCAAAAGAGATCAATATTTCAGTGGGTGGAGTTTGGGGCCCAGGAGTCCCACCAGACGGACGTCGTGTACATGGAGGTGGACACAACTCTAAGACTGGGATCTTTTGAACAAAGACACAAGGGCACGATTCATATGGGGCCATGGATTTTCTGTACATAGTAAGGTTAAGTGGGGGTGGGTTATTACTTGGAGGGGCTACTGGCACGTTGTGACATATTTAATGTGTTGAGGCACCAAATTCCACGTGTCACATCGTCCCATATACAAGAGATAATCTTCCGTTATTCAGAGCTGCATAAGATGACATTTTGCAGAAATGATCTTGAAATGCTAATATCTATTAGCTATACAAGTTAAACCTGATGTTACTTTTTTGCATATATTATTTAGCTATAATAAAATGGTCTTTGAAAACTTGTGTATTTGTCCTTTTCCAATACAACTGTGCAGATGTCACATTTCAAAAGTGACGTTTGCTTTATGAATATTTCTGATAAATATTTGACTCTTTTTTTTTTTAGATTACAGAACTAGCATTTTCTATGTTGCAACTCAATTTTTTGCACACCCCGTCGGTCCTTAAAGAGTTACCCCCTTTAGTTTAATTGCCACAACAATGCTATGGACATTACTACAGCAGAACATTACTTTGTTGCTCTCCAGGTAGGAGAAGGCAATGTTCTACACCCACAGTCCTGCCAGGAATAGATTTCTACCAAATGCCAATGGCGTCTGGATGTTATGGGCAGATTGTAAGCTATGGGGTGCCAGAGTACAACATGTAATGGCGGACAGAGAGACAAGCCTGGGCACTTGAATTCACAGAACCTGACACCCCCATTCCCCTGTTGTCTGTCTCATATTACAGTATAAATGGGTAAGCTGTTTGGGATAAAACATAGGAGACAGATCCCTGCACCATTTATTACACACTACTGCTGTAAGGTGCTGCATACACTGTACTCATTGAACCAGGCGACAAGAGGTTAAAATCATTTTGCTAACAGCACCATATAACTAAAGATATACATTCATACATAAAGAAGCAGACATATTCTGACTACTAGAGGAACGTGTGGAAGATTGTAATATTTCATGCAAAGCAATGAGGTTTTCTGGTATCCCTTGTAATAAACACTGGACTACTATGAGAATAAAATAATTAGATTCGATTGCCTGTTAACTGTAACACGATACATTTAGCTTAATAATTTACAGGTACCGACCAATATTAAAATATAGCGGATATTGCTACAATATTAAAGTGGACCTCTCACCTCGAATTCAACCTTGGATAATTGAAAAAGTCAATAAAAAACTGCTTATGTGTCTTATTAGACAAAAGACCAGCAGATCCAGGGTTAAGGAAATATTCATATGTTTGTTTTCTGTGCAGTGTGGTATGCAAATTTATGTTAATGATTAATTTGTGTGAAGTTTCAGATGGTAATTGAGCTCTGTACTGCATTAAAACTTTCACTTTTTCATAAATAAAAATACAATCATCTCCTAATTAATCTAGGTCTCTGAGTTACTTTGGGTTAACACACAGGCAATTATGACGTTTTCAAATATGCCAACTTAAATTCAAAGTGATAGGTCCACTTTAGCAGCCAAGTAGTTAAAGAGTTCAACACATTGCAAAGCAATGCTTTGGTACTTTGCTAGTATCCAGGGGTGTTTCATTTGTAGGGTTACACAGGGATGTCACTTGAAACTACTAGGTTCCAGCACATAACTGATGTTGTTTATTAATCTTCCAGCAGAGGGCAACATTGTACAAGCATTTAGATTTCTGAGCATTACAAGGAAAGACCTGAGAGGAATTTGGCTGCCAGGCACATCAACCCTTTGAGTGCTTCACAGTGGGTTGGATATCCCTCTGGCACTCAAAGGGTTATGGGTGAGGCAATCATTAAAAATGTAAACAGACCTAGGCACAGCCACCAGTGCTGTACACAGGATTTTTTCAGGCACAGAGTTCCTGCCCCATTGAGCTTACAATCTAATCTTTGGTACCTGATGCCAAGGGAGAAAGGAGCTGACACTGGGAACTGAACCAGGATTTTACTGATAGTATACGGTCATTAGATTTTCAATTAACCAAATGAACCCCCATTATCCTCATCTGCTCTGTTCCTTATAAAGCCAGTGAGCTGATAAATGTGGAGAACCTGTGACTCTTCAGCTGTTGTGAAATGATAACACCCGTCTATCTCACCCACACAACTTCATGTGAAGATGAGTAGTTGCAAATCACAACAGCTGGAGAGCCGCATATTGCTTTTTATGAAAACAGTTATATTACTTTGTTGAATTACACCTCAATAGCACAGAAATTCTGGGGCAAACCAGAGAGGAAAAATAACCCCCCCAACCCAATGTACTGGAAACCTCCATTTATGGGGTTAAAAAATAAATTAAATATTTTGTTTTTTTTTTAATGTTAAATTTTCCCAAAATTCCTATTTGTCCCCGGCTCATTACAACATGGTGCAGCTTGTAAAACTAACAGAAGTAAAAGGCATGCCGGATTAGAGAGCGAGAATGAGGTCATAACTAAACATGGCTTCTGTGTTCCTGATTACAGAGTGAGAATGAGGTCATAACTAAACATGGCTTCTGTGTTCCCCATTACAGAGCGAGAATGAGGTCATAACTAAACATGGCTTCTGTGTTCCTGATTACAGAGCAAGAATGATGTCATAACTAAACATGGCCATGTTTAGTTATGACATCATTCTCACTCTGTAATGGGGAACACAGAAGCCCAGTGTTCGATTACAGAGTGAGAATGAGGTCATAACTAAATGTGGCCCAGTGTTCCAGATTACACAGAGCGAGAATGAGGTCATAACTAAACGTGGCCCAGTGTTCGATTACACAGAGCGAGAATGAGGTCAGGTAAACATGGCTCCTGTGTTCCTGATTACAGAGCGAGAATGAGGTCATAACGGTGTTCCCTCACAGGAGGTATGGTGCCTTCCCTAAACATGGCTCCTGTGTTCCAGAGTGCAGAGACGCCATACTGTCAGAACGGAGCTCCGCTACACATGGCATAGAGTTTTCCTCAGCCACTTCTCCTGTGGTCCTCTGTGCCATCACACGAGGTAGAGTGATTTCTCCAATCTGGCACTCCAAGGGTTATGATTAAGAAAAATAAGGTGGGTTTTGTTGCATCAGTAGAACAATGTCTGTGAATGAATCAAGTCTTTGATTCCCTGACATCCATATGATAAAGGTGTGACTCAGCTGTCCCTTCCTTATCATACAATCTCACTACATAAATGCAAATAACCGCTTGGATGTGATGAGACATTTACCGCTCAGAACGTTTCATCACCAGTAACCAGACACCCATCCCAAGGCTGATGTACAGAGGAAAGTGGTGCACATCTTGTACAAACCAGCTACAATGCAATTCCAAAATCCCCACTGATGTAAACGAGGCATTCAAGGAGTTAACCCATAATCTTTATGTCCCCTATTGCTGTGTTTCAGGATCTTGCTTCTTAATCTCAGGGGAGTAATTAGCGACTCAGACATTGTGACTAAGCAACCAGTGCTTAATTAGGGATATCCTGATAATCTGACCTGTTGGAGCAGAGATCTCTGCTCTGTAGTAAAGTTAGTTTGCTCAGGAATTGTGATATTTATTTTAACCTCACTGAATATGGCCCATTGTGCAGTAACATGGTGCCAATAAGGGCATGAAATGTGGGTATCCCTCACTGCGCCATCCTCACTCCACACACGCAATGCATTGCATACCCCACTGGCACACAAAGGGTTAGCTCTCAGTGCCTGCCCTCCTCCACCCCATGAAAAATTGTTGTTTTTTTTAAATAAAAGTTATAGAGTGCCATTTCCCCCCCAAAAAACAATTAAACAAATATCTCGTACTGGCACCCTTTCCTACAGAAAACAGCCCTGATACTGACAATGTGGCGGTTGTATCAGCTAGATAGGGACGCTTTACTGTAACCTCTGTATATCACTGTGAGATAAACATCTGTGTGTGTCCGTCATCACTCAGCCTATTACGCCTCACACGGGTTCCTGATCTCTCGCTGCTGCACTGGGAAGTCATCTTCTTGGGTGTGTAATCTCAGCAGAACCAGGTTAATCAGGCCCCAGGGCAAAATACCTCACTAATAGCTCTGTTGTACTAGTCATACACTGGCACCTGCAAAGGCAGGGCAAAGTTCACTGACTGGGCACCCTTAACCCTGTGTGTGCTGGGCAAACAAAATTGGGCCTTATACCCAAGAAATGATCCTCTTTAAGCTTAAATATACCACTGGGGGAAAAAAAATTAAATTGGGATTTTAAGTTAAGTTCAGTTAAGTCAATGGGAATGTTTATCATCAACATATTGCAAAGCAATTCGTTGATGACCGCTTTAGCATATAAGGGTTAAAGGCTGCATTTAACTTGATGGGAATTTCGGCACTATTGACCCTTATGCTGTTTACTTCACATATGAAGCCCAATGCATTACAGCATGAGGTTAATCCATCTTTCCGACAACTTAATTAACCCCTTGAATGCTAGGGCCATCTCCAAAGTACTGCTTCATATTCAAGGGGTGAGAGAACCAACTCCATCAGGAAGAGAAAATAATCATCTCCGAAACATTTTACTAAATATTAGGTGATGTTTTTACTGTGCTCAATGGAATATCGGGGAACGTTTAAAATGGAGGTGTAAGATATTAACCCTTGAAAATCCCCTTAATATAGCTATTAGGTGGTATAACGTTAATGCATTTAACTTTGCATTTAATCAATTAGAAAGAAGTTTGCACCAGTGTCATTTAGAGACAAATTTTTCCTTTTAAATATCAGTTTTTAAATGCTGCCAAGCGTGTAATAATTTTATTTATGTATATATTTGAGATTCAACTATGAGAACGTCATCTCCAAGACATTGTAATGTATCAAAAGCAAATGTATTTAACCCTATACAGTGCATTGAATACCCCTGACACACAAACGAATGGCAGCACCTAAAAATCAACTGGGGTGTTATGAACTAAGGTGTGATAAAGAGCTGATAAACTGGAGAAGTTATCTCAATGTTATCACTGCTCCAATTCCTATGTTATTCAATAGATCCTATGCACTAAGATCTCCAAAGTTGGAATGACATAGGAAGTGTAGAAGTGTCACGGTTTTGTAAGAACACTCAGACACGTTAGGAAGGTAAAATCAGCTGTATTAAGAATAATAAAGTGCACAAGGTCACCCTTCACAGGCCCAGATCTGGACAGTACCATTGCACTTCCCAAATCTGACACAGGTCAGGGTGCAAAGAGACAAGCAAAACAAAAACAGTAATGCAGCAGTCTGGAACAGGAACCAAGAACAGAACCTCAGCAGTACCAAGCCTAAGATGTAACCCAACCGGCAAGGATGTAGGTGACTGCAGGGCAGAATCCCTAGCAAACTAGGGTAACCGGAGGCAACGCAGGCAAGATAGTGCACGGCATTAGTCTCAGGAGACTAGAGAGACCGGAGGCAACAAAGAACGGGCACTAGCGAGGCACTAGTCTCAGGAGTTTAGCATAACCGGTGGCAACAAGACGGGCACTGGGGAGGCACTAGTCTCAGGGGACTAGAGAGACCGGAGGCAACACTGACTGGCCCTGACACCATACTAGTCTCGGAAGACTAGAGTAACCAGAGGCAACACTGACAGGCACTGGCGCGGCAACACTGACAGGCCCAGGTTGGCAACACTGACAGGCACTGGCAGGACACTCGGCAACAACGGATTGAGTAGTCTGCCTTAGCCTGGGTCAGTACTCGGAGCGGTACTCGGCCAGTCCTAGTCAGCAACGGATCGGGTAGTCAGCCACTGCCTGAAATGGTACACAGAGCGATAGTAAACCAGCCCAGGTCAGGTAGTGATCGGTACACAGAGCGGTAGTCAGCCAAACCTAGTCAGCAACAGAGAGGGTAGTCAGCCACAGCCGGGGTTGGTACACAGAGCAGTAGTCAGCATCGGGTCACGGAGCAAAGAGACAAGAGCAAGGTCAGGCAAAACCGGGTCATACACGGAGCAGGAAACCAACAGCAGAACAAACGCCAGGTACAGGAACACCACGAAAGGGCGCCAAACGAATGACAGGACTGAGGTTAAAAAGGCTAGTGCTGGGCGGGACAGACAGCAGCAGCCAATAAGAACCCAGCAAGGCCAACACAGGAAGCGGTAATGTCGCCAGCAAGAAAGATCACGGACACCGTGATAAGAAGTTATATCAATGGAGACGTTATCTCCTCTTCATCACCTGTTTAGAATGCTGTAGTAAACAACCCCCCAGGGTTACATATACCTACATCCACTGTACTCTATTCAGCATCTGTAACAATTTCTAATTGTTTTGTGAGGCTCAAAATCCATTCTTACATGTGCTCTCTGGCGGTCAAGGGATCCTGGACTCCTATTACCAAAGAAATCCTAATAGGCATGTCAGAAGTGATAGCGCTGTATTGTCTGCAAATGTCCTGAGCAACAGCCTTTCTGAATCCAATGGTGGGTTCTAAGCAGATAAAATTATCTCTGATTTCAAAGGGCACAAAAAATGACCAGACTGAGTCTTATATAAGATGGTCTACAACTGCATTAAAAACATGTTTAGGATTTGATTTTCGGAATCAGATTTTAATATTCTGTGAAATTTATTTTAAAAGGATACAGCCCAATTTCAGTTCTAGATTTCAGTGAGCCTTTAACAGCCAGCAGGTTGCATTATGGAAGAAAAACAAAAGGATCTTTAACCCCGTGAGTGCTTCCCAATGTACTGGGCAACCCGACACTGAATGGGTTACATTTTATTACATTATAATAACAAAAAAAAGAAATCAGTGTGAAACCTGTCATGAAGATCACTGCAGTTCGTATCTACGTGCAACAATTTTCATATTTGCACAAAAAGTTTGAGAAGTAAATACGACATATTGTCCTCACAGCTCAGCGGGATTCTGTTCTGCAGAGAAAGTATTTAGGACAGGAATATTAATCTCCAAGGGCCGCGTAAGGACATCGAACACTAATGCACTGTATGGGGCTCGTCACACATTAACTCAATCACTGCCACCGCTGGGAATAATGAGGCTCATGGTACAATCACTTTTTGCATCTTAGTGTGCTTTTTTCACCCAAATCTACTTACATGCTGTCTGCATTTCTCCCTAACTTCTATAGGATATGTATTCCCCCTTGATTTAATTACCAGAAAACATTAAAAAATATTAAAAAAGTAGAACCCCCCCAAAACATTCAAATGTTTATATGCAAATGTTAATCCTTTAAGTACAATAGAGTTGAGCAAAGATTTGTGCGACCATCTTACACTAAAAGTACAAAAATATAAAATAAAAAATAGTAAAAGGCAATTTTGTCGTTATTGCAATGTACTGTAAAGCATCAAAGAGTGTGACTGATGTCATTAATCCTTTGAGTGCCAGAGGGGTAGGCAACACATTGCTTTGTACTCAAAGGGTTAATACACAATAGGTTCAGAGTTTTTTAGATTTTATAATTCTATTTTCCCTTACCATCAGCCTTTTCCCCTAGTGGTGGTGGTGTGTGTGTGTGTGTGTGGGGGGGGGGGGGAGTGTGACCAATGTGATCTAGAGATTGTCATGGCAATCCCCTGCTCTTTACTCAGAGACGTTTATCTCTGTGTGATTAGTCTGAATGTGTTTTGTCCCTTGGCGGAGCTTCAGTCAGACCTCAGAATGCATTAAAACTACTCACAGGCAGACAAATGTCTCAGTGTGAGCAAATTGCAGGGCTGGTTGCTAAGGCAGCTGACCATTCAGCTGTTTCTCTAGAGAACAGTCTGATGTCAGGCTAAAAGGAAAAGGGGTGAGAACCTTAAAGGAACAGTAACCTTTTTTTTATGAAAACACATAATTTATAGATCTTTTCCTGCTGAGTAAAACAAGGTCACTCCCACTGTTCTCAGATGTTTTATTCAAAATTTATATCAGTTTAAATAACCAGGAAGTGAATTTACTGTGTTTACTTCCTGATGGTTCTAATTAACAGGAAGTGACAGGCAGTTTCTATCACATTCTATGGAGAACTGTATGTCTCTGACTTTTCTGACTTTCCTCTCCATTAGAATCTAACAGAAAATCTAATTAGAATTTGACCACTAGAGGGCACTGCTAATGTAAAAAAACATGGGTTTAAACTGTAATAACTCTGGAAATATAAATCTATCGGCAGTGGGAGTACCCTTATTTTACTCAACAGGAAAATCCCTACAATATATATTTTTTCTTAAAAAAAAAAGTTTTCTGCTCCTTTAAAGCTTTAGAACCCTGAAACTATTGATGGTGAACTGCCAGTCATGTCCTCCGACTCACAATAAAGTTGCATATCCTTATTGCGGTTCCACTGCAGCCTCACTTTACAGCAGTGACGTCCTGAGTGTAGGAAGCCTGGATAGTACAATTCTGTAATGAGAGTCGGACGTATAAAAAGCAATTACACTTTAATTCAATGGGAAGTATATTTCCCCTAAATGGGTATTTTAGCCGTATAAATTATAGCAGTCTCCCCTATAATGCAGTTGGTTTGCTCCAGAATGACTCCACTTTTATTTTGTGTATGTGACCTGCAGATGTCAGAGTCTATATAAGAAATCTCCGATCCAATGCACTTCCATATGGAGAGGGGGGACATATAGGTCTTTTCCTTACTGCGCAGAATAAGGTAAATGGACATGGAGGGGGCAGATTCTGCCAGCAAACTGTGAAAGAAGGCGACAGATCAAAATAAAAGTAGTAGTAAAGTTTAATAGTGAAAATATATCTACTGTACAGCTTTCACCACCAGGTACAACTTGGGTATTCTCCCACTGATGGTAGTTGCTTGCTTCAAAAATTATTACAGTTCAAACAGTGGCCCACCTCCCCCATATACTGCAATGTCAGCTCAAGAGGCGAACTGTCGGACAATAGGTGGCGCTATTAGTATTAAGCAAAATAATGGTCTGAGCAGCAATAGTTTTAGAACAAAGCATTTCCCAACAGTATCCGTTTTTCTACTTTACTACTCCTTTCGTAATGCAATATAGACAGTTCTAGCAACCAAGGGGATAAATCTGTTTGGACTGGATTTAAGAACGCTGGAGGAGGGATGTCCAAGTTCAGTCCTCAGGGGCCACCACCAACAGGCCAGGATTTAGGGATTTCCCTGATTAAACACAGGAGAGTTAGTCAGCGGCTCATTCATTGTGACTGACTCATCTGTACTTAATCAGTGAAATCCCCAAATCCTGTCCTGTTGGTGGCCCCTGAGGACTGGATTTGGACAGCTCTGTATTACATTATACATAACAGAATTAGGGGATGACAGTTTGCCTGTAAGATGCAGGGTCCAGGGAGGAAGATTAATAACATCAGCAGCCATTCTGCAGAGGGTTTAAGTGACTGTGTAGCAAAGGTTTTACTACTTGTACTCAATACTGCAGCATTAGATCCTACAATGACCCCCATTCACGTTAGAGGTTAGACAGATGTAAGACTGTGTGGGTCTCACATGAAAAGAAAAAGATCGGTTCTCATCTCCAAAACAGACTGCAGTATTGCTGGACATCACATTGTACAAGTATATGAGAGGTCAATACAAGGATCTCTGCGGTGAGCTATTAATTCCAAGGCCTGATCAGGTGACCAGGGGACACCCTTTTAGATTAGAGGAAAGGAGGTTTAGACTTCAGCAGAGGAAGGGTTTTTTTTTACAGTAAGGTCTGTTAAATTGTGGAATTCTTTGCCCAAGGAGGTGGTTATGGCAGATACAAATGGATACATTTAAGAGAAGATTAGATACATTTCTTTCAAAAAGGAACATACAGAGTTATACTGTTTATTAGTAAGCTGATCAGGAAGGTCTGATAAAGACTAATTTAATTGGTAGCAGGAAAGCTATAAAATTCTCAGTCACTGGGGTATGAGGCGAAGGTTGAACTTGATGGACTTGTGTCTTTTTTCAACTTAATTTACTATGTTAATATGTTACTATGACATTACATGCACAAAGTGGGGGAAATTCCTGGGTGAATCGATTCAAAGGGGAAAACAGGGGTAGGGGGGTCTGTATACAAAAATCTCCCAGACATTCCTAGCGGTATGTTTAAGAACTGTCAGTAAAACTTGCAAGTGGTTTGAGCAGCAAGACATTGTAAATAAGTGAAGCCACGTTAACAAATCTGTTGCCATTTGTGAAAATGTGCTAATAAGCATATTTTTCTGCAACAGTGGTTTGTCCACTATTACTTATCATCATAGATTTCCTTTGAGAATAGGCGAATTACCCAATAAACCTGCTTCTATTTCTGTTGCAATTACCGTGTTTTCTTATACACAGAGACACCATTCTTATTTGCTAACAATCGATATATATCCTTTACTGTGTTTTGTGACACTTTTTCTGTCTTTATTATGCCCATTTTATATACCCCGCTCCAAAGAAACACCCCCAAAATCCTCATTGATGCAAATGGGGGTTTTAACCACTCAAATGCTCACTGAGCATCATCTGCATCAAACACCATATTAAAGGGATAGTAATGTCAGAAAAAAAGTATAACTATATGGTATATACAATTAAAAGAAATTACTTGCACTTATCTGTATCTCTCAGACCGTTATGGTGAGAGATATAGGAAAATAAAGTCCTCTGGTCCCTCCCCTTTCTGCCTGACCATCTCTAAAGCTGTCAGAAGCAGATTGTAGTCACTTGACCAGATGTGGCTCTTCAGCAGTGCTGACATAACAATATCTAAAGATAAATACTTCACTGGAACGGTCTATATGTGCTTGCAAACCAGTCACACGTTGTAGACCATTCCGATGAAGTATTTATTTTTAGGTATCGCTATCTCAGCACTGCTGAAGAGCCACCGTCTGATCAGGAACCAGAATCTGCTTCTGACAGCTTTACAGCTCATCAAGCAGAAAGGGGAGGGACCAGAGAACTTTATTTTCCTATATCTCTCACCATAACGGTCTGAGAGATAGGAATAAGTGCAAGTACTCTCTTTATTTTATCTTCCATATAGTTATACTTTTTTCTGACATTACTATCCCTTTAACCTTTTGAGTGCCAGATGGGTAAGCAACACATTGCGTACCCTTCTGTCACTCAAAGGGTTAAAGGTCATATTTACAAATGCAAAAAAAAAATGGAGCAAATCTGTATGATATAAACTGAAATTTTAACATCTCAAGCATTCAAGGGGTTAAAATCCTGATTTATCAATGCATATTTGTGATTAAAAGACCCACTTAAATTAACCCTGTAAGGATTATGCAACAATTGACTTCACAATGCGTTGCGTACCCCTCTGATCTGTACAAAATCCTAATTTATACATCAGTGGGGCCATTCTGAGTTCCCCTTATGCTGCTGTTGGTTTGCTCCAGAGTCTTTGTGCATATGGCCCAGGAAACAAGATCCATCATCACCAAAAACATAACGACAACTTGTCTGGTGGCAAAGAGGTTAATGGAGCATTCCCCTGGCAGATCCCCCACCCACCATGGTCCATCCCTCAGTCCCCTGTCAGATCTCACAAATTGTTGTCAAGACTGTCCCACATGGGCCGAGAAAGGAGGGAGGGTGTCAGTCCTGTCAGGCTGTCTGACTCTGCTGTCAATGTCCGTTCACCAATGAAAGTGGCTGCAGCGGGGAACTGAACATGACAGGATTTATAGAACAACAGTTGTAGTGGAAGTAAGTTCAGTGTTGCAGTGGTTACCATGCAGACCCGCTCTTTCCTGAGTGGACAGTGTTAATAGATAATATCACTCTAGTTATGCCCATTGGTAGATGTGATCCTGTGGGCGCAGTCCTGCCAGTGAAGAGGGGGATGTGTTGTGAGACTGCGGGGGGGGGGGGGACCAGAATGGTGTCTGAAAAAAAAGAGACCCCCCAATCCTGACTGAAGTCTCATAGTTTAGCCTTGTTGTCTGTGATGCTGACCCCATAGGCCCTCTGCTTTGGGAATAAAAGCAGACTTAGCAGGTCTATGGAGACCAAAAGATGCTTAATTCTGGGTTATACTGGAACCTGGGAGTGCATTTTTCTGAACCCCCCACCCCATAGCCTAATTGGGGCTGCCCAAGCTTTTTTACCAAGTCATAGTCCTTAGATTAACTATTGAAATGTCAAACCTTTAAAAGCACTCTTCAAAATGGGACTTCAAAATCTTGCTGGTATATTTAGGGGTCATTAAAATATTGCATTAAACATGCTACAAGCCAAGTACCCAAACCGAAGTATCTCCTAAAACCAAGCCAAGTACCATGACCTAACTACTAACCTAAACAGACACTGGCCGTGACTACTAGCCGAACAGATACTGAACTGGTGACATTCTAGAGATTGATCCTAACCCAACAGATCCACATCCTAACCCAACAGATCCACATCCCAACCCAACAGATCCACATCCTAACCCAACAGGTACACATCCTAACCCAACAGATCCACATCCCAACCCAACAGATCCACATCCTAACCCAACAGATCCACATCCTAACCCAACAGATCCACATCCTAACCCATCAGGTACACATCCCAACCCAACAGATCTACATCCCAACAGATCCACATCCCAACAGGTACACATCCTAACCCAACAGATACACATCCTAACCCAACAGGTACACATCCTAACCCAACAGGTACACATCCTAACCCAACAGGTACACATCCTAATCCAACAGATCCACATCCCAACCCAACAGATACACATCCTAACCCAACAGATCCACATCCTAACCCAACAGATCCACATCCTAACCCAACAGATCCACATCCTAACCCATCAGGTACACATCCCAACCCAACAGATCTACATCCCAACAGATCCACATCCCAACAGGTACACATCCTAACCCAACAGATACACATCCTAACCCAACAGGTACACATCCTAACCCAACAGGTACACATCCCAACAGGTACACATCCTAACCCAACAGATACACATCCCAACCCAACAGGTACACATCCCAACCCAACAGATCCACATCCCAACCCAACAGATCCACATCCTAACCCAACAGATCCACATCCCAACCCAACAGATCCACATCCCAACCCAACAGATCCACATCCTAACCCAACAGATCCACATCCTAACCCAACAGGTACACATCCCAACCCAACAGATCTACATCCCAACAGATCCACATCCCAACAGGTACACATCCTAACCCAACAGATACACATCCTAACCCAACAGGTACACATCCTAACCCAACAGGTACACATCCTAACCCAACAGGTACACATCCTAATCCAACAGATCCACATCCCAACCCAACAGATACACATCCTAACCCAACAGATCCACATCCTAACCCAACAGATCCACATCCTAACCCA
The DNA here is from genome assembly GCA_037306005.1 of Rhinophrynus dorsalis. Lineage (NCBI taxonomy): Eukaryota > Metazoa > Chordata > Amphibia > Anura > Rhinophrynidae > Rhinophrynus > Rhinophrynus dorsalis. Next base: position 3,329,051 of record CM074726.1, read on the forward strand.
ACAGATCCACATCCTAACCCATCAGGTACACATCCCAACCCAACAGATCTACATCCCAACAGATCCACATCCCAACAGGTACACATCCTAACCCAACAGATACACATCCTAACCCAACAGGTACACATCCTAACCCAACAGGTACACATCCCAACAGGTACACATCCTAACCCAACAGATACACATCCCAACCCAACAGGTACACATCCCAACCCAACAGATCCACATCCCAACCCAACAGATCCACATCCTAACCCAACAGATCCACATCCCAACCCAACAGATCCACATCCCAACCCAACAGATCCACATCCTAACCCAACAGATCCACATCCTAACCCAACAGGTACACATCCCAACCCAACAGATCTACATCCCAACAGATCCACATCCCAACAGGTACACATCCTAACCCAACAGATACACATCCTAACCCAACAGGTACACATCCTAACCCAACAGGTACACATCCTAACCCAACAGGTACACATCCTAACCCAACAGATCCACATCCCAACCCAACAGATCCACATCCTAACCCAACAGGTACACATCCTAACCCAACAGATACACATCCTAACCCAACAGGTACACATCCTAACCCAACAGGTACACATCCCAACCCAACAGATCCACATCCCAACCCAACAGATCCACATCCTAACCCAACAGGTACACATCCCAACCCAACAGATCTACATCCCAACAGATCCACATCCCAACAGATCCACATCCCAACCCAACAGGTACACATCCTAACCCAACAGGTACACATCCTAACCCAACAGGTACACATCCTAACCCAACAGATCCACATCCCAACCCAACAGATCCACATCCCAACCCAACAGATCCACATCCTAACCCAACAGATCCACATCCTAACCCAACAGGTACACATCCTAACCCAACAGATACACATCCCAACCCAACAGATCCACATCCTAACCCAACAGGTACACATCCCAACCCAACAGATCTACATCCCAACAGATCCACATCCCAACAGGTACACATCCTAACCCAACAGATACACATCCTAACCCAACAGGTACACATCCTAACCCAACAGGTACACATCCTAACCCAACAGGTACACATCCTAACCCAACAGATCCACATCCCAACCCAACAGATCCACATCCTAACCCAACAGGTACACATCCTAACCCAACAGGTACACATCCTAACCCAACAGGTACACATCCTAACCCAACAGGTACACATCCCAACCCAACAGATCCACATCCCAACCCAACAGATCCACATCCTAACCCAACAGGTACACATCCCAACCCAACAGGTACACATCCCAACCCAACAGATCTACATCCCAACAGATCCACATCCCAACAGATCCACATCCCAACCCAACAGGTACACATCCTAACCCAACAGGTACACATCCTAACCCAACAGGTACACATCCTAACCCAACAGATCCACATCCCAACCCAACAGATCCACATCCCAACCCAACAGATCCACATCCTAACCCAACAGATCCACATCCTAACCCAACAGGTACACATCCTAACCCAACAGATACACATCCCAACCCAACAGATCCACATCCTAACCCAACAGGTACACATCCTAACCCAACAGGTACACATCCTAACCCAACAGATCCACATCCCAACCCAACAGATCCACATCCCAACCCAACAGATCCACATCCTAACCCAACAGATCCACATCCTAACCCAACAGGTACACATCCTAACCCAACAGATACACATCCCAACCCAACAGATCCACATCCTAACCCAACAGGTACACATCCTAACCCAACAGGTACACATCCTAACCCAACAGATCCACATCCCAACCCAACAGATCCACATCCCAACCCAACAGATCCACATCCTAACCCAACAGATCCACATCCTAACCCAACAGGTACACATCCTAACCCAACAGATCCACATCCTAACCCAACAGGTACACATCCTAACCCAACAGGTACACATCCTAACCCAACAGGTCCACATCCTAACCCAACAGATCCACATCCTAACCCAACAGATCCACATCCTAACCCAACAGGTACACATCCCAACCCAACAGATCTACATCCCAACAGATCCACATCCCAACAGATCCACATCCCAACAGATCCACATCCCAACAGATCCACATCCCAACCCAACAGGTACACATCCTAACCCAACAGATACACATCCTAACCCAACAGATACACATCCTAACCCAACAGGTACACATCCTAACCCAACAGGTACACATCCTAATCCAACAGATCCACATCCCAACAGATCCACATCCCAACCCAACAGATCCGCATCCCAACCCAACAGATCTACATCCCAACAGATCCACATCCCAACCCAACAGGTACACATCCCAACCCAACAGGTACACATCCCAACCCAACAGATCTACATCCCAACAGATCGACATCCCAACCCAACAGATCCACATCCCAACCCAACAGGTACACATCCCAACCCAACAGATCTACATCCCAACAGATCCACATCCCAACCCAAACAGATACACATCCCAACCCAACAGATCCACATCCTAACCCAACAGGTACACATCCTAACCCAACAGGTACACATCCTAATCCAACAGATCCACATCCCAACCCAACAGATACACATCCCAACCCAACAGATACACATCCTAACCTAAGCAAATAAGCATTGGTTATCATCTATTTGGAGACCTTTTGAACAGTGACATCTTGCAGGCACCATTATGACGCCTGCAACGTTGTGAGCACACCATAATGACACTCGCCATGTAGGCAGCACCATTTCAGTAGGATACCCAATTCTGTAGGAGCACACTTGGCAACTTTCATGTTTTACTCTTTAAAATAGATGAGGAGGTAACCAGGACTCCAAGAAGAATCAGCAAGGGGGACAGTAAAGTGTAGGGTTTTTGTACGGTAACAATTAGGGAGCACCTCAAACATATTGTTGTAGTCAACAGATACAAATCCAATAATTCTCCAGAGTCCTGCTATGTCTGGACTCCACGTTACAAATGCTGTTATTGCAAAGTTATAGTATTTAGATTGAAGTTGGCGAAACACGTTTTGCATTCCTTGCCAAGGAGTTGCTAGGTAGCTATGGAAAGTAATGTCCTATTACAGGAGACACATTAATAGGAGGATGGTTAATTAGTGCTCAGTAAACAACGACGAGTCTCTAAATATAACCTCTGTTTACCTTCGTGTTGACAGAATGTTTCTTCTATTTGCAATCTGCGGCGAGATAAAAACACCGTTGTCGACAGTTGACCTTCAGATATACACACAAGACAGAATTGTTGAGGTGCTAAGTTCAGAGACTGTTAAAGAATAAAAGGAGAAAAGATTCTTCCCCAAACATAATTTGTCTTCTGGTATAAATTCTGAGAAGACTTGAGATTCATCACTGGATTTGCACCTCTTGGAGATGGACGCACACAGAGGTTTAATGGTTTGTTTGATTAAAAGCCGGTAACCAAGGCTTGGATAGGAATTTCCAAAGAACTTCCAAACAGAAAGAGGAGATGCTTATAAGCACAAAAATAAAATCATCACTGCCTATGTTAAAGGAACCATATCCCCTCCTAGCACCTTAATCTGGACATAAAATCCTAAAGTCCATTATGAAATAAAGCTAGTTCTGCAAAATGTATTTTTGAATACTGGATATCATGACCTTAGAGGTGCGTATGTTTCTGTGTTGCAGGACTCCAGGACCCCTTCCAAACAAGAACTTCAGTGGAACGAATTTGCAGTCCTGAGGGGGAGATGCATCATGATGTGATAAAGAGGTGATAACTTCTCCAGTGATAACACTTCTCCAGTTCCTATGTTACTCTATGGAGCCTATGCACAAAGATCCCCAGAGTTGGAGAAATATTTGTCCATTGGTGCCACAGAATAACATAGGAACTGGAAAAGTGATATCACTGGAGAAGTTATCTCCTCTTTATCACTCCTTAGTGCATGGGATCCATAGAATAACATAGGAACTGGAGAAGTTATCTCCTCTTCATCTCCTCTTTATCACACCTTAGTGCATGGGATCCATAGAATAACATAGGAACTGGAAAAGTGATATCACTGGAGAAGTTATCTCCTCTTTATCACACCTTAGTGTATGGGATCCATAGAATAACACAGGAACTGGAGAAGTGATATCACTGGAGAAGTTATCTCCTCTTTATCACCTCTTTATCACACCTTAGTACATGGGATCCATAGAATAACATAGGAACTGGAGAAGTGATATCTCTGGAGAAGTCATCTCTGTGTCATCACCTCTTCATCACTAATTAGTGCATAACCCCCCAGGAGTCATCCACAATGAATCATGGCTGCTTCTGCGGATAGGATTTCCAGTACTAATTTAACCCCTTAACGACCCTTGACGGTCATAGTAAGTTAAGGGTCGATCTGACTGAACGACTCATGACGTACTATGACCGTCATGAAGTTCCGGGCTCCCCCCGTGGCTGCACGCCCTTCAGGGAATGCGGAACCAGAAAAAAAAAAAAAATGCTCCATGGTCGTTCAGTCGTGTCGCCGCGACTATCGGACGGTCGTTAAGGGGTTAAAGGGATAGTAACATTTCACATAAACAGCAGCTCCGATTAATCTTCATAGTGTTTGGGCCATGAGAGTGTTATTTCAATACTGTCAGAGTTGTAGTACAAGAGTAATTGAATGATAAAGTATCCTCCTCCCGCCCCTTTTACCTAGTGTAAGTCACCTCCCCTCAGATGTGGAATCTGGTCTCTTGACCGGACAGATCACAGTAAGTGACAATCTTCTTACTGTGACCATAAGGCAAACCCTACCCCCTTGACAGGTTTTCCCTTATGATCACTGAAGATTGCCCCTCTCTGTGATCCATCCGGACAGTCTTGCTGCTCTGAGGTGAGCAGTGTTACATCAGTAAAAGGGGCGGGAGGGGGATACTTTATCATTCAATTACTCTTGTACTACAACTCTGACAGTATTGATATAACACTCTCCATGGCCCAAATACTATGATGATTAATTGGAGCTGCTTTTATTGCGAAACATTACTAATTGGTTTAAGATTCATTTTAGGAATCCTATCAATGCAGAATTATTTCATAGTGGGCATTAGGATATTTTAGGAGGTGCTCATGTTGGTTTAAGAGAAGATTTTCTTTACTGGTTTGTAGACCATTATATCATAAACCAGTATATTGATGGACATATCACAAAAGCACAAAATGGCTCTTAAAAAGATGATACACACACACCCTAAAAAATCCTTTTTTTTAATCACGGCTTTCCATCCCAAACAAACATGTACACCCACCTAAGTAATGTATAAATATGATGGTGGTACAAAAGATGGCAGAGGTCTCTATCAGTCACAGAATCTTGGCCAGCTACATATTTGAATGTCCTACAAACCTTTCCCTTATAATTCGGAAACATTTCACACTCTATTTTGATCTCTCTTTCTTCATTTCCCTGCCAGACATGTGATTTATTTCCACTCGGCACCACATGCAGTCCCTGCCATAGTTACAAACAAAATAACATGGGACTGTTTACATCTTCATAAACATCCTAACACAACTGTCACTAAAATACATCTCCATTATCATGTGGTGTACCAACACAGCTTTCTAGGAGAGGTCAGTACAAGTCCTAGCGAGCATGACCCTTACCACGGTTTGTATTGATTTGTACATCTATTTAGTCTGGAATATTTTGCCATATTAGAAACAAACAATAAAAGGTTTGTGACAGAGGTGGGTGCTCTGATCAGCATACCTGGGAACTTTCAAGATGAGCTGACCCTGAGATCCTTGAAATATTAACCCTTAAAGCTTCCCATAATGTAGATTTTATGCGATATGTGCCTGCTTGCTCTAACGCAGAGGAGCTCCGGCCCATGTGCGAGGGACCTTTATCATGCTACAGTTTGGATAACTCACCGCCTGAACACAAAGACAAACAGGACATCTCCCACTGTCTTTCTGGTGCTAATGGCAATGGCTAATGGCACCCATAATCTGGGACGGTTACATCTCCTCAGGAACTGGCACCATAATCTGGCACAGTTACATCTCCTCAGTAACTGGCACCCATAATCTGGCACGGTTACAGCTCCTCAGTAACTGGCACCCATAATCTGGCACTAAGGAAACATTTAATTGGGGAAATTCATATAGTAGGTGACACAGACCTCTCTCACCCTGAGATTCGGGTCAAAACCCTGAGAGTTCCCAGGTATGCTGATCAGTCCTTATGGAACCACTAATAATAATAGGCTACAACTTGCTGATGTACACACACACACACACACAGACAGGACCTCTGCCTTTCTGTACATATTAGACATATCATGGCTTCAATACGGACAGACAAGCAGAACTTCTCCCACTGCCTTTGATTCAATTTATACCAAATAAGAGACTGAGGAAGCTGTTGGTGGAGATCCGTTAATAGGAAACAAGGACAACAATCTCAGGGTGCAACAGTCCCATTTCTCCAAAAACACCGAAATTTGGTTCAGAACCCTGAATCTGACTGTAAAACGGTACGGGTTCCCAGATATGGGTAGACAGAGTCGATGTAATGTCTAGAAAGACAGAGGTATCTCAAAAACATTGTGCAACTACAATGGAGTCATCTATTGCATCCAAGGGATTGAACAGAATTCAACTTAAAGGTCATTAAAACAATCACAGACTATATCAAGCATTTAACACTGCAAAAAACATAATCTCCTTTCCGTGTGTTATAGTAAAGGGATGATCCATCAGTGTCAAATACTCAGCGCCTGATAAATCAGCCCTGCAAAAGAACACAGAATTATGGGGGATGTTATCTCATGCGCGATTCCTTTCACCAGTTTGATTCATATTCTCTGAAGTGACTTAGACCATAGTCATACCCTTCACTGCTAAATTATTTCTTTGAACAGCTGCGAAATTAAAGATATTTGTGAGCTATATAATTGGAATTTCAAGAAACAAAAACACAACATAATAAAAAAAAACAAAAAAACCTTAAATGAACATAACCAAATGAGTTTACTGCACACTGTATCTACTACAAATTAAAGGGAAAGTAAACTTAATTCACAGGAAAATATACATATTATTAGGACTTTTCTTGAGAGCAAAACACAGCTGTGAGATTTCTCATTCTACCATCACTATTACAGAGCAAACCTGGGTGTGTTTATGTTTTAATCAGTCAGCAGAAAAAAGTCAATTTGAGTCACAGACTGCTGTTCTCTATAGTAAGTGATAGGAACAGCACCACCTGGGGGACACAAAAGAAAACAGCGGATTAAGGGTATAATAAAAGTTTGCGCTAGAACAACATTTAAATGGACCTTGTTTAACTCTGTAAGGAAAGCTCTGGAACATATACTTTTGTTTAAACAAAAGTATAACTGCTTGTATAAGAATAATGTGTGTATTTTAATCTCTGTTGAAGATTAACCCCTTTCAGCAGCACATTGTAAAGCTATGAAAAGGGTTAAGATGTAGGAGGAGTTGGTGTCACAAGATCAAACTATATTTTCTACAAAATCACTGGAGATACATTAACCCTTTGAGATACCCAATACATTCCTCCAGCACTCAAAGGGTTAAAATAGTGAACAATGCTCCCCAGTTAGAGATGGGAACCGTCTTAATTCGTAATGATTTACACTGGGCTTTTAACCCATTAAATGCTAGAGAGGTCTCCAATGTACTGCAAAAGCAATACATGTAGATCTCTTGAGCATTCAGTGATAACGTGACAGTAACATTTAATATGAAAAAACATCTATATATAGATTACAGAATTTCTTTTGCTGGTTAAAACATGGTACATTCACTTCTGATAGATGTTTTATTCAAAAGTTATGGCAGCTCAAACTTGCATTGTTTGGGTGCAGTACTTTTCTATGGCCTGTAGTAGAAGAGTGGCGCTGTTGCTACACCATCCTATGGAGGTTTATGTCCAACTGACCAGAGTAGTGCTTAGACTGATGTAGCAACAGCACCAACATAACATTTCAGGTCATGTAGGTATTGCACCCAAAAAGTGCAAGTTTGAGTTCTAATGACTTTTGAATAAAATAATTTGTTTGTTTACCTTTGTTTTACTCAGCAGGTTTATATAATTTATATATAATATCATACTATGTGTTGCTATCCCTTTAAAAGCCCCATTTAATTGAAATAGGAATTACTTGTTTCCTATGGTGCAGTTCACTTGCACTCAGTCCACCAGATGTTGATTAGTTGGGGATGATGGCAGTCGTAGTCACTAAACTAGAGATCCAAAAACTGACTAATCCAGCCTTAGCACATTGTATGAAACAGTAGAGGGAAAAAAAAGGATTTCTCCCACAATTCTCATGTATGAAGCAAATGGTTTCCTCAGTAACTGGCACTGTTACATCTCCTCAGGAACTGGCACCCATAATCTGGCACAGTTACATCTCCTCAGTATCTGGCACCCATAATCTGGCACGGTTACATCTCCTCAGTAACTGGCACCCATAATCTGGCACGGTTACATCTCCTCAGTAACTGGCACCCATAATCTGGCACGGTTACATCTCCTCAGTAACTGGCACCCATAATCTGGCACGGTTACATCTCCTCAGTAACTGGCACCCATAATCTGGCACGGTTACATCTCCTCAGTAACTGGCACGGTTACATCTCCTCTATCTTGGCACCCAAAAATCTGGCACATCTCCTCAGTAACTGGCACCCATAATCTGGCACGGTTACATCTCCTCAGTAACTGGCACGGTTACATCTCCTCTATCTTGGCACCCAAAAATCTGGCACATCTCCTCAGTAACTGGCACCCATAATCTGGCACGGTTACATCTCCTCAGTAACTGGCACCCATAATCTGGCACATCTCCTCAGTAACTGGCACGGTTACATCTCCTCTATCTTGGCACCCAAAAATCTGGCACATCTCCTCAGTAACTGGCACCCATAATCTGGCACTGTTACATCTCCTCAGTAACTGGCACGGTTACATCTCCTCTATCTTGGCACCCAAAAATCTGGCACATCTCCTCAGTAACTGGCACCCATAATCTGGCACGGTTACATCTCCTCAGTAACTGGCACCCAAAAATCTGGCACATCTCCTCAGTAACTGGCACCCATAATCTGGCACGGTTACATCTCCTCAGTAACTGGCACCCATAATCTGGCACGGTTACATCTCCTCAGTAACTGGCACGGTTACATCTCCTCTATCTTGGCACCCAAAAATCTGGCACATCTCCTCAGTAACTGGCACCCATAATCTGGCACGGTTACATCTCCTCAGTAACTGGCACCCATAATCTGGCACGGTTACATCTCCTCAGTAACTGGCACCCATAATCTGGCACGGTTACATCTCCTCAGTAACTGGCACCCATAATCTGGCACGGTTACATCTCCTCAGTAACTGGCACGGTTACATCTCCTCTATCTTGGCACCTAATAATCTGGCACAGTTACATCCCCTCTATCTTGGCACCTAATAATCTGGCACGGTTACATCTCCTCTATCTTGGCACCCATAATCTGGCACATCTCCTCAGTAACTGGCACCCATAATCTGGCACGGTTACATCTCCTCAGTAACTGGCACCCAAAAATCTGGCACATCTCCTCAGTAACTGGCACCCATAATCTGGCACGGTTACATCTCCTCAGTAACTGGCACCCATAATCTGGCACGGTTACATCTCCTCAGTAACTGGCACCCATAATCTGGCACAGTTACATCTCCTCAGTAACTGGCACGGTTACGTCTCCTCTATCTTGGCACCCAATAATCTGGCACAGATACATCTCCTCAGTAACTGGCACCCAATAATCTGGCACATCTCCTCAGTAACTGGCACCCATAATCTGGCACGGTTACATCTCCTCAGTAACTGGCACCCATAATCTGGCACGGTTACATCTCCTCAGTAACTGGCACCCATAATCTGGCACGGTTACATCTCCTCAGGAACTGGCACCCATAATCTGGCACAGTTACATCTCCTCAGGAACTGGCACCCATAATCTGGCACAGTTACATCTCCTCAGGAACTGGCACCCAATAATCTGGCACAGTTACATCCCCTCTATCTTGGCACCCAATAATCTGGCAGAGTTACATCCCCTCTATCTTGGCACCCAATAATCTGGCACGGTTACATCCCCTCTATCTTGGCACCCAATAATCTGGCACGGTTACATCCCCTCTATCTTGGCACCTAATAATCTGGCACAGTTACATCTCCTCTATCTTGGCACCCAATAATCTGGCACGGTTACATCTCCCCTATCTTGGCACCCAATAATCTGGCACAGTTACATCCCCTCTATCTTGGCACCCAATAATCTGGCACAGTTACATCCCCTCTATCTTGGCACCCAATAATCTGGCACGGTTACATCCCCTCTATCTTGGCACCTAATAATCTGGCACTGTTACATCTCCCCTATCTTGGCACCTAATAATCTGGCACAGTTACATCCCCTCTATCTTGGCACCCAATAATCTGGCACTGTTACATCGCCTCTATCTTGGCACCCAATAATCTGGCACAGTTACATCCCCTCTATCTTGGCACCCATAATCTGGCACAGTTACATCCCCTCTATCTTGGCACCCAATAATCTGGCACGGTTACATCTCCCCTATCTTGGCACCCATAATCTGGCACTGTTACATCTCCCCTATCTTGGCACCCATAATCTGGCACGGTTACATCTCCTCAGTAACTGGCACGGTTACGTCTCCTCTATCTTGGCACCCAATAATCTGGCACAGATACATCTCCTCAGTAACTGGCACCCATAATCTGGCACAGATACATCTCCTCAGTAACTGGCACCCATAATCTGGCACGGTTACATCTCCTCAGTAACTGGCACCCATAATCTGGCACGGTTACATCTCCTCAGTAACTGGCACCCATAATCTGGCACGGTTACATCTCCTCAGTAACTGGCACGGTTACGTCTCCTCTATCTTGGCACCCAATAATCTGGCACAGATACATCTCCTCAGTAACTGGCACCCAATAATCTGGCACAGTTACATCCCCTCTATTTTGGTCCCCAATAATCTGGCACGGTTACATCTCCTCTATCTTGGCACCCATAATCTGGCACAGTTACATCTCCTCAGTAACTGGCACGGTTACGTCTCCTCTATCTTGGCACCCAATAATCTGGCACAGTTACATCCCCTCTATCTTGGCACCCAATAATCTGGCACAGTTACATCCCCTCTATCTTGGCACCCAATAATCTGGCACTGTTACATCTCCCCTATCTTGGCACCCAATAATCTGGCACGGTTACATCCCCTCTATCTTGGCACCCAATAATCTGGCACGGTTACATCCCCTCTATCTTGGCACCCAATAATCTGGCACAGTTACATCCCCTCTATCTTGGCACCCAATAATCTGGCACAGTTACATCCCCTCTATCTTGGCACCCAATAATCTGGCACGGTTACATCCCCTCTATCTTGGCACCCAATAATCTGGCACAGTTACATCCCCTCTATCTTGGCACCCAATAATCTGGCACAGTTACATCCCCTCTATCTTGGCACCCAATAATCTGGCACAGTTACATCCCCTCTATCTTGGCACCCAATAATCTGGCACGGTTACATCCCCTCTATCTTGGCACCCAATAATCTGGCACAGTTACATCCCCTCTATCTTGGCACCCAATAATCTGGCACAGTTACATCCCCTCTATCTTGGCACCCAATAATCTGGCACAGTTACATCCCCTCTATCTTGGCACCCAATAATCTGGCACAGTTACATCCCCTCTATCTTGGCACCCAATAATCTGGCACTGTTACATCCCCTCTATCTTGGCACCCAATAATCTGGCACAGTTACATCCCCTCTATCTTGGCACCCAATAATCTGGCACAGTTACATCCCCTCTATCTTGGCACCCAATAATCTGGCACTGTTACATCTCCCCTATCTTGGCACCCAATAATCTGGCACAGTTACATCCCCTCTATCTTGGCACCTAATAATCTGGCACAGTTACATCCCCTCTATCTTGGCACCCAATAATCTGGCACGGTTACATCCCCTCTATCTTGGCACCCATAATCTGGCACTGTTACATCTCCCCTATCTTGGCACCTAATAATCTGGCACAGTTACATCCCCTCTATCTTGGCACCCAATAATCTGGCACTATTACATCTCCCCTATCTTGGCACCCATAATCTGGCACTGTTACATCTCCCCTATCTTGGCACCCAAAAATCTGGCACATCTCCTCAGTAACTGGCACCCATAATCTGGCACGGTTACATCTCCTCAGTAACTGGCACCCATAATCTGGCACGGTTACATCTCCTCAGTAACTGGCACCCATAATCTGGCACAGTTACATCTCCTCAGTAACTGGCACGGTTACGTCTCCTCTATCTTGGCACCCAATAATCTGGCACAGATACATCTCCTCAGTAACTGGCACCCAATAATCTGGCACATCTCCTCAGTAACTGGCACCCATAATCTGGCACGGTTACATCTCCTCAGTAACTGGCACCCATAATCTGGCACGGTTACATCTCCTCAGTAACTGGCACCCATAATCTGGCACGGTTACATCTCCTCAGGAACTGGCACCCATAATCTGGCACAGTTACATCTCCTCAGGAACTGGCACCCATAATCTGGCACAGTTACATCTCCTCAGGAACTGGCACCCAATAATCTGGCACAGATACATCTCCTCAGTAACTGGCACCCAATAATCTGGCACAGTTACATCCCCTCTATCTTGGCACCCAATAATCTGGCACGGTTACATCCCCTCTATCTTGGCACCCAATAATCTGGCACAGTTACATCCCCTCTATCTTGGCACCTAATAATCTGGCACGGTTACATCTCCCCTATCTTGGCACCCAATAATCTGGCACGGTTACATCTCCTCTATCTTGGCACCCAATAATCTGGCACGGTTACATCTCCTCTATCTTGGCACCCAATAATCTGGCACGGTTACATCTCCTCTATCTTGGCACCCAATAATCTGGCACGGTTACATCTCCTCTATCTTGGCACCCAATAATCTGGCACAGTTACATCCCCTCTATCTTGGCACCCAATAATCTGGCACAGTTACATCCCCTCTATCTTGGCACCTAATAATCTGGCACAGTTACATCCCCTCTATCTTGGCACCCAATAATCTGGCACAGTTACATCCCCTCTATCTTGGCACCCAATAATCTGGCACAGTTACATCCCCTCTATCTTGGCACCCAATAATCTGGCACGGTTACATCCCCTCTATCTTGGCACCTAATAATCTGGCACAGTTACATCTCCCCTATCTTGGCACCTAATAATCTGGCACAGTTACATCCCCTCTATCTTGGCACCTAATAATCTGGCACAGTTACATCTCCCCTATCTTGGCACCCAATAATCTGGCACAGTTACATCCCCTCTATCTTGGCACCAATAATCTGGCACAGTTACATCCCCTCTATCTTGGCACCCAATAATCTGGCACAGTTACATCCCCTCTATCTTGGCACCCAATAATCTGGCACGGTTACATCTCCCCTATTTTGGCACCCAATAATCTGGCACAGTTACATCCCCTCTATCTTGGCACCCAATAATCTGGCACAGTTACATCCCCTCTATCTTGGCACCCAATAATCTGGCACGGTTACATCCCCTCTATCTTGGCACCCAATAATCTGGCACAGTTACATCCCCTCTATCTTGGCACCCAATAATCTGGCACGGTTACATCTCCCCTATCTTGGCACCCAATAATCTGGCACGGTTACATCCCCTCTATCTTGGCACCCAATAATCTGGCACGGTTACATCCCCTCTATCTTGGCACCCATAATCTGGCACTGTTACATCTCCCCTATCTTGGCACCCATAATCTGGCACGGTTACATCTCCTCAGTAACTGGCACGGTTACGTCTCCTCTATCTTGGCACCCAATAATCTGGCACAGATACATCTCCTCAGTAACTGGCACCCATAATCTGGCACAGATACATCTCCTCAGTAACTGGCACCCATAATCTGGCACGGTTACATCTCCTCAGTAACTGGCACCCATAATCTGGCACGGTTACATCTCCTCAGTAACTGGCACCCATAATCTGGCACGGTTACATCTCCTCAGTAACTGGCACGGTTACGTCTCCTCTATCTTGGCACCCAATAATCTGGCACAGATACATCTCCTCAGTAACTGGCACCCAATAATCTGGCACAGTTACATCCCCTCTATTTTGGTCCCCAATAATCTGGCACGGTTACATCTCCTCTATCTTGGCACCCATAATCTGGCACAGTTACATCTCCTCAGTAACTGGCACGGTTACGTCTCCTCTATCTTGGCACCCAATAATCTGGCACAGATACATCTCCTCAGTAACTGGCACCCAATAATCTGGCACAGTTACATCCCCTCTATTTTGGTCCCCAATAATCTGGCACTGTTACATCTCCCCTATCTTGGCACCCATAATCTGGCACAGTTACATCTCCTCAGTAACTGGCACGGTTACGTCTCCTCTATCTTGGCACCCAATAATCTGGCACAGATACATCTCCTCAGTAACTGGCACCCAATAATCTGGCACAGTTATATCCCCTCTATCTTGGCACCCAATAATCTGGCACGGTTACATCTCCTCTATCTTGGCACCCATAATCTGGCACAGTTACATCCCCTCTATTTTGGCACCAATAATCTGGCACAGTTACATCTCCTCTATCTTGGCACCCAATAATCTGGCACGGATACACCTCCTCAGTAACTGGCACACAATAATCTGTCATTGGTACCGTCTCCTCTACACTAAGTGAGGTGCTGGAAAAGACGAGAGAAATTAGATAAACCAAAAAAGGTCAAAACATAAAAAAAAGTTGTAAACAGAAAAAATACCACACAGGCAGCTACAAGGAGCGAAAATAGCAGCGGCCATAAAATAATAATATCTTAGGAGCCTGGAGAGGAATCTACCGTAGAAAACTACAAGCACGTTAATCATCCCAAAGGCAAACATCTCTGTGTGCGCTTAGCAACGCTTCAACTGTCTGAAAACAGGAGGAGGAGGCCGGAGTGTACGTGCAGGGCATTGCCCTATAGGCCACGGGGTGTACTGGAATCCATCTATTGTTATTAGGGCAGTATGGGTAATCATACCCCCAACTCTACCTGTTTAGCAGGTACTGGACCTGTCTGAGCTCTTGTACTTTATAAAACAGCATGAGAATCCCTGTGCATGTGATTGTGTGACTTATCAGCGCAGTAGGAATGGGGATCTCTGCTGGGTTCCTTCTTCACGTAACGAGATCAACTCAGGCACAGGAGTGATCACAGACACACACACTGAGGCTGATCTAGTATGTAAAAATGGTGCAATTCTAGAGTAAACCAACTGAATGGTAGGGACCAAATAAAAATTCACCAGATGCCATTTGATTTAAATGGGGCCTTTAACCAGTTGAATGCTAGAGGTCTACAATGCACTATGACCCAGGTAATTGTACTGCCCATAATAATATTATTATATATACACATACATACACACACATACACACACACACTAGTTGAAAAGCCCGTTTACATGGGCCACAGTGCCATCGCTGCACTCATGCATAGTAGAGGTTGCCCACGGGCCGCTCCGAATTCAGACCAGACTCCTCTCCGTTCACTTTCCTGGGACTAAGCAGTCCCTGGAAGGTGTGCAGAGATGACTCCGGTCTGAATTAGGAGTGCCCCTCTCCATATCAGCAGTGGCGCAGGCAATCTCTACTGCGCATGACTGCAGCGCACTCAGCCACCTCTACTGCGCATGACTGCAGCGCACTCAGCCACCTCTACTGCGCGTGACTGCAGCGCACCCAGCCATCTCTACTGCGCATGACTGCAGCGCCCCCAGCCACCTCTACTGCGCATGACTGCAGCGCCCCCAGCCACCTCTACTGCGCATGACTGCAGCGCCCCCAGCCACCTCTACTGCGCATGACTGCAGCGCACTCAGCCACCTCTACTGCGCATGACTGCAGCGCCCCCAGCCACCTCTACTGCGCATGACTGCAGCGCCCCCAGCCACCTCTACTGCGCATGACTGCAGCGCCCCCAGCCACCTCTACTGCGCATGACTGCAGCGCCCCCAGCCACCTCTACTGCGCATGACTGCAGCGCCCCCAGCCACCTCTACTGCGCATGACTGCAGCGCCCCCAGCCACCTCTACTGCGCATGACTGCAGCGCACCCAGCCATCTCTACTGCGCGTGACTGCAGCGCCCCCAGCCACCTCTACTGCGCATGACTGCAGCGCACTCAGCCACCTCTACTGCACATGACTGCAGCGCCCCCAGCCACCTCTACTGCGCATGACTGCAGCGCACTCAGCCACCTCTACTGCGCATGACTGCAGCGCCCCCAGCCACCTCTACTGCGCATGACTGCAGCGCACCCAGCCATCTCTACTGCGCATGACTGCAGCGCACCCAGCCACCTCTACTGCGCATGACTGCAGCGCCCCCAGCCACCTCTACTGCGCATGACTGCAGCGCACCCAGCCACCTCTACTGCGCGTGACTGAAGCGCACCCAGCCACCTCTACTGCGCGTGACTGCAGCGCCCCCAGCCACCTCTACTGCGCATGACTGCAGCGCCCCCAGCCACCTCTACTGCGCATGACTGCAGCGCACCCAGCCACCTCTACTGCGCATGACTGCAGCGCACTCAGCCACCTCTACTGCGCATGACTGCAGCGCACTCAGCCACCTCTACTGCGCATGACTGCAGCGCCCCCAGCCACCTCTACTGCGCATGACTGCAGCGCACCCAGCCATCTCTACTGCGCATGACTGCAGCGCACCCAGCCACCTCTACTGCGCATGACTGCAGCGCACCCAGCCACCTCTACTGCGCATGACTGCAGCGCACTCAGCCACCTCTACTGCGCATGACTGCAGCGCCCCCAGCCACCTCTACTGCGCATGACTGCAGCGCACCCAGCCATCTCTACTGCGCATGACTGCAGCGCACCCAGCCACCTCTACTGCGCATGACTGCAGCGCCCCCAGCCACCTCTACTGCGCATGACTGCAGCGCACCCAGCCATCTCTACTGCGCATGACTGCAGCGCACCCAGCCACCTCTACTGCGCGTGACTGCAGCGCACCCAGCCACCTCTACTGCGCATGACTGCAGCGCACTCAGCCACCTCTACTGCGCATGACTGCAGCGCCCCCAGCCACCTCTACTGCGCATGACTGCAGCGCCCCCAGCCACCTCTACTGCGCATGACTGCAGCGCCCCCAGCCACCTCTACTGCGCATGACTGCAGCGCCCCCAGCCACCTCTACTGCGCATGACTGCAGCGCACCCAGCCATCTCTACTGCGCATGACTGCAGCGCACCCAGCCATCTCTACTGCGCATGACTGCAGTGCACCCAGCCACCTCTACTGCGCGTGACTGCAGTGCACCCAGACACCTCTACTGCGCGTGACTGCAGTGCACCCAGACACCTCTACTGCGCGTGACTGCAGCGCACCCAGCCATCTCTACTGCGCATGACTGCAGTGCACCCAGCCATCTCTACTGCGCATGACTGCAGTGCACCCAGACACCTCTACTGCGCATGACGCTTTTGACAAACATCCTTAGCAAATTATTATATAGGATTAACCCTTTGAGTGCCAGAGGGGTACAGAACGCATTGTGAATCAATGAATTCTGTACCCCCTGGCACTCAAAGGGTTACATAGCCACCCTACACTATACAGTAAGCATCCAGCAGAGGGCGTGTAGGACTGACAGGCAGGTGAACCCCTGGTGCACAAGTTACAGCGAGTATCTCTAGTGCCTGAGGTCAGGGTCATCATAACGAGACTAATTAAAGTCAAGTTCATAACTGTGGTATGTGCAGACATAGTCCTCAGAAGAGGACCTCAGCTCCCCCCCTCTGATAAATACTACTGAACTGCTCATATGCCCGGACACGTCTCCTTTAGTAGGGATTCCCATCCTTTCCAGTAACAAGTACCAATTCTAACTTTACATTTTCAGCTTGGTGCTTCTAATCTCCACACAATCATATAAAATCTGTAGTTCAAACACACTGTGTACACGGCCGGGAAACAAAGTAGTCTTGCTGCAACGCGTTTCACAACACACTGTGCTTTGTCAAGCAAACAATAACATTTTTTAAAGTTGGTACTTCTTAAGTACGTTAAAATGCATATCAACGATAACCCATCATAAGAGTGAAAAACGACAGTTATAAGGAAATCTGTGCTACTGAGAGTACAATTCTCTTGAATACAGTTGCACACACACAGCGAGTCATATCTCTATAGTTTAAAGGGATAGTAATACTTAAAGGGATAGTAATACTTCATTTTATCTTTATTTTATTTTGTAGGCATGAAAAAAACATGAAAAATGATATAAGTCTTATCTCTCAAACCTTTATGGTCTGAGAGATATTCACAAGCAAAGTTCCCCTCCCGCCCTTTTACCTAGTGTAACCCATCTCTTCTCAGATGTGGAATCCAGTCCATAGACCAGACAGATAACAGAAGGGGACAATCTTCTTCCTATGAGAACAATGAAATCCCTGCCCCCCGTGACAAGTTTTTCAGGTTTTTCCCTTATCTTAATTGAAGATTGTCCCTCTCTGCAGTCTACCTGGGCACCTCCCTTCTGATCTGGCTGAACAGGGGGGGGATACTTTGTTTGTGAATATCTCTTAAACCATAAAGGTTTGAGAGATAAGACTTATATCATTCTTCATGTTTTTTTTAATGCCTACAAAATAAAATAAAGATAAAACGAAGTATTACTATCCCTTTAAGAAATGCAACTAGATTCCTCTCTCCCTAAAAGTAAAGTGGTCATCTAGCTATAGATTCATGAGGAGTTAAACTTATTCACCCTCAAATAGACCTCACTCAGTCTCAGACTCCCAACTCAAAGAATAGACTTGCTAGGCAGCCATATTATACAATCACAGTCACCTTCACAACTATCAGAATTTTGCAGAGGGATAGATCAGCACATCTGTACGGATGTCAGCTGCCCCCTGCCAATACCCCATGTACCCCCAGGTTTCCTAATACCGCAGATCCTATAGTGGTGAATATAACAATAGTAATCAGAACATGACTAAGTAGGGGTGTCTCATACCGCAGTCAGGAATTATCTATACAGTTTTATTTTGCATTGTAAATCAGTTGTTATCTGTGGCTGGACAGTACAGTGTCAGAAAACGCTGACTGTTCTAAAGAACCATAGGTGGGGATTGTCTATAGTGGCTAGACCTGGGTTCTTCTATGTCATTACATTTAATACGTAACGACACACAGACTGATGTACTAAGAACTGCACCAAGGTGTGATAACGAGGAGATAGCTTCTCCAGTGATAAACTTACTGCGTAGGCTACATAGAATCGCATGTAACTGGAGAAGTTATCTCCTCTTTATCACACCTTAGTACATCTCTCCTGTAGTCTATAACTAAATCTCTCCCATAGAATAACATAGGAACTGGAGAGTTTCTCTCACTGGAGAAGTTATCTCCTCTTTATCACACCTTAGTACATCTCCCCTGTAGTCTATAACTAAATATCTCCCATAGAATAACATAGGAACTAGAGAGTTTCTCTCACTGGAGAAGTTATCTCCTCTTTATCACACCTTAGTACATCTCTCCTGTAGTCTATAACTAAATCTCTCCCATAGAATAACATAGGAACTGGAGAGTTTATCACACTGGAGAAGTTATCTCCTCTTTATCACACCTTAGTACATCTCCCCTGTAGTCTATAACTAAATCTCTCCCATAGAATAACATAGGAACTGGAGAGTTTATCACACTGGAGAAGTTATCTCCTCTTTATCACACCTTAGTACATCTCCCCTGTAGTCTATAACTAAATCTCTCCCATAGAATAACATAGGAACTGGAGAGTTTATCTCACTGGAGAAGTTATCTCCTCTTTATCACACCTTAGTACATCTCCCCCTGTAGTCTATAACTAAATCTCTCCCATAGAATAACATAGGAACTGGAGAGTTTCTCTCACTGGAGAAGTTATCTCCTCTTTATCACACCTTAGTACATCTCCCCTGTAGTCTATAACTAAATCTCTCCTATAGAATAACATAGGAACTGGAGAGTTTATCTCACTGGAGAAGTTATCTCCTCTTTATCACACCTTAGTACATCTCCCCTGTAGTCTATAACTAAATCTCTCCCATATAATAGCATAGGAACTGGAGAGTTTATCACACTGGAGAAGTTATCTCCTCTTTATCACACCTTAGTACATCTCCCCTGTAGTCTATAACTAAATCTCTCCTATAGAATAACATAGGAACTGGAGAGTTTATCTCACTGGAGAAGTTATCTCCTCTTTAATCACACCTTAGTACATCTCCCCTGTAGTCTATAACTAAATCTCTCCTATAGAATAACATAGGAACTGGAGAGTTTATCTCACTGGAGAAGTTATCTCCTCTTTATCACACCTTAGTACATCTCCCCTGTAGTCTATAACTAAATCTCTCCCATAGAATAACATAGGAACTGGAGAGTTTATCACACAGGAGAAGTTATCTCCTCTTTATCACACCTTAGTACATCTCTCCTGTAGTCTATAACTAAATCTCTCCCATAGAATAACATAGGAACTGGAGAGTTTATCTCACTGGAGAAGTTATCTCCTCTTTATCACACCTTAGTACATCTCCCCTGTAGTCTATAACTAAATCTCTCCCATAGAATAACATAGGAACTGGAGAGTTTCTCTCACTGGAGACATTATCGTCTCTTTTTTACATCTTAGTACATCTCCCCTGTAGTCTAGAACTAAATCTCTCCCATAGAATAACATAGGAACTGGAGAGTTTATCACACTGGAGAAGTGATCTCCTCTTTATCACACCTTAGTACATCTCCCCCCAGAGTGATTCCAGGGCAAACTAACATTGCCATTGATTTAAATGAGACCTCACCAGAATTCAACGGCGTAAAAGCCTGGTTAGAAAGATCTGTATGTCCCTTGTGGTACAGCTGGTTTGCAAGAGAACTGATTTGATTTTGCCTTTGTGGGTATGACTCTTAGGCTACAGTAGTCTATCCAGAAATGAAGATATACACACAGAGAAGAACAGACTCTCAGTCTGCTGTCACTCACATCACTCAGCGATCACTTGGCTGGGGAAATATCTGAGAGGATTTTTACGTACTTATTCCGACTGGTGGATAAACAGAGACGGCACTATGTGAGCTATTTTAATAAATGGCATCAGCTGGATGCACAGATCACTTTAAAAATACCAGGGGAATATCTGATCTGTGTGTGTGTGGGGAAGTACTATAGAGACGATTTATATCTTGAAAATGAGATTCCAAGTTGATCATTTACTGTTGGGAAGGTGTATAAAGCTGTATTAATGGTAGAAATTATCTTTGCAAATATTTGCTCCTGGTTATCGGAAGGTAATAAAGCTTAATGCGAACATTGTCACACGCGTCACTGTCTGAGAACGTGTTTTCCAACACTGCATTAATGATCCTTTGCAACAACATATTTAGAGGAAATGTTATAACTTTTTTAGGACAAATAATTAGAGACACACAAGGCTGGTGTCCCCGTGTGTAAGAGATCAGACTGTGTGGTGTGTATAGAAGTGTATCACCCTGGTGTCCCTGTGTTTAGGAGATCAGACTGTGTGGTGTGTATAGAAGTGTATCACCCTGATGTCCCTGTGTTTATTAGATCAGACTGTGGTGTGTATAGAAGTGTATCACCCTGGTGTCCCTGTGTTTAGGAGATCAGACTGTGTGGTGTGTATAGAAGTGTATCACCCTGGTGTCCCCGTGTGTAGGAGATCAGACTGTGTGCTGTGTATAGAAGTGTATCACCCTGGTGTCCCTGTGTTTAGGAGATCAGACTGTGTGGTGTGTATAGAAGTGTATCACCCTGGTGTCCCTGTGTTTAGGAGATCAGACTGTGTGGTGTGTATAGAAGTGTATCACCCTGGTGTCCCTGTGTTTAGGAGATCAGACTGTGTGGGGTGTATAGAAGTGTATCACCCTGATGTCCCTGTGTTTAGGAGATCAGACTGTGTGGTGTGTATAGAAGTGTATCACCCTGGTGTCCCTGTGTTTAGGAGATCAGACTGTGTGGGGTGTATAGAAGTGTATCACATTGGTCCACAGCAATAAAACTCACATTAATGTATGTAGTGAAGTTTATACAGACATTAATCTGTGTCAATAAAATACTTTGGTCTCGCTTTAAATAATTTATCAGTTATACAAATAGGTTTCAATAGGTTATTAAATAACCTAAACATTTTCAGTAATGACCCTCTCACCAGCCACACCCCTAGCAACACCCACTAAAACACGTGTCCCTCTTTGGGCATTTGAACTGTTGGAAGGTATGCCAATGAAGTGATGTATAAATGGTAAATACCCGTTACTATAACTGAGGAGCGGTTATCTGGTGCAGTGGCATCGTTTTAGCCACACCCACAGATCTGACTGTGGGTGTGGCCAGCACAGCTGACACCCACCTCATATATGGCGCTCTAGGCAGTTGCCTACTTTATCACATGGGTGGCTCTAGTGCAGCTTTAGTAACACAACCCTGGTCAATCAGTTTGCCCTGAGTGGTGCTGTTCACGTTCCCCCCCCCCCCTCGCAGGAGGCGCTGGAACGCAGCATGCTGCCACTTACATTGGGCATCTCCATGTTGTAGACGACCTGTACTGTGACCTACAGGCCTCCGCGCAGATCATTCACACGGGCAGTTCTGCCAATAGTATAGAGCCGGCCTTGTGACACACCTCCTGCACTCAGCACATTGCACGTACCGTGGACCTGGTGGCTTGGCATGAGCTGAAAAACAAATCAACCAAGATGCACATGTGAGTATATATCCTAACGAGAAATCCAACCCTAACGACATGTGATAAAAGTCCCTGTACAAGTCCCCATTAAGAGCTCTGTCCAAAAACTAAAGGGATAGTAACACTTCATATGTAAAAAATATATATATTCTGGGGATTGTCCTCCTGAGTAAAATAAGGGGACTCTCATTGCTGAAAGTTGCTTTATTCAAAAGTAATTGCAGCTCAAACTTGATGATAAAACACCTCATCAGTGGGTGTACCCTTGTATTACCCAGAAGGATAAACACTACGAAATGATACGGATCAGCTATTCTCAAAGATCTGCTGAGTTCATAGCATTCACTGGTCTTTAATTCCATAAGGACCAAAGATCGTAGGGGTGGATTCTAGTTAATGACCACACAGAGGATGTTCAGCCGCAGGCACATGTGACGGATGACGTGTACCGCTGTGCTAAACGGCAGTCTGAGCGAGACCATGCTGGTGTTGGGGCGGTCAATTTCAGACCCAGCTAGTGATTACTGCGCTCCTGCAGGACCGCTGTAAACACAAAACCTGTGACTTGCCAGCAGCATCACCAGATTTTAGGCAAGGAAACTGGAGCCTGTCCTGACAGGTCACCGGTACTTAAGGGGTTTATTGACACCCTGAAAATGTGCACTGTTACGGGGGGCCTTGGGACAGAGTTGATCTCCCCCGATTTAGTACAAAGGGGGTTAGCGTTTAAGTGCAGTGAATGAAACAAAACGCCCACAGCGCTAGCTCACCATAATAAATACATGTAGTGTACAAATAAAAAAGTGTTAACTAGCTGGCATCTAGATAGCAGCAAGGAATGAGGGGGTTCTCCAGTCCCCCCAAAAAAACACTGGGCCAAAACCCAAAGACAAGCACTCACGCTGAATCATTATAGAAATCCCGGGTGCCACATATAAAATACCATATATTAAAGAAAAATGTGCACTCTCGGATTTACATAACAAACCAATTTAATGGTATACAAAAGCGACGTTTCAGTCGTCAACTTGCGACCTTTATCAAGGTCGCAAGTTGATGACCAAAACGTCGCTTTTGTATACCATTAAATTGGTTTGTGTTATGTAAATCCGAGAGTGCACATTTTTCTTTATATATATATATATATATATATATATATATATATATATATATATATATATACATATACACACACATACACACATACACATATACACACACACGTGTCCTAACCCAGATATATATACTAAACTATTAAAAATTGAGAATTTAGTAAATCATTTGGCCAAAGAATGGAAGCTTGCCAACCCCGTAAGGGTATCTCAAGTTGTGACAAGTACCTACCCTACTGTACCTTTAATTCCTATCTAACATTAAAATAAATTAAAATTCTGGGTTTGATAGAGCAGCTGAAGATGTTATAAGGAAACGCGTACCTAATTCTAGAACACAGTTTATACCCTGACGGGGTTGGCAAGCTTACATTCTTTGGCCAAATGATGGAGTAAATTCTCAATTTTTAATAGTTCAGTATATATATATCTGGGTTAGGACACACACACACACACACACACACTATATATATATATATACACACACACACACACACACACACACACACACTATATATATATATATACACACACACACACACACACACACACATATATATATATACACACACACACACATACATACACACACACACACACATTTTTATTATTATATACTAGTTGAACAGCCCGTTACATGGGCCACAGTGCCTCTGACAGCCGGTCGCGGGGCAGTCATGCGCAGTAGAGACTGTCCGCGCCACTGCTAATACAGAGCTGGACGCTACTTCGGAGCGCCCAGCTCTGTATCAGCCGCGGCGTGGCAGTCTCTACTGCGCATGACTGCCTCACGTGCAGCAGTGTCTACTGCGCATGTCGGGCGTTACACACGATTTAGCGAATTATTATATAGGATGCCTAAGTCAGGGCACACATTTATACATAGGTATTGAGGAATGCAGGTTTGTTCTTAAAGGGATAGTAATGTTTACTTATTCAAGTAAAATTGAGTCTTCTCTATTCTTTTTTATAAAGATGTGTAGCAAGAAAACGTTATTAAATGCTGCCGTTTTTCATTTATAGTCTAATAAAGTTTCCCCCTCCCGCCCCTTCCACTTACTTCCGCAGCCTCCCCTCAGATTTCGAATCCGGTCCGCAGACCGGACGTGCTGCATCGAGGGACAATCTTTCCACTTTCAGTATAAGGGAAAGCCTGCCCCCTTGAGGAAGGAGTGCAGGTTTTGCCTTATGCTGGAAGAAGATTGTCACTGTCGCAGTCTGTCCAGGCTGCCTTGCTGAACCAAGTGGAAGGGGCGGGAGGGGGAATCTTTATTAGACTGTAAATGAAAAACGGCAGCGTTTAATAATGTTTTCTTGCTACACATCTTTATTAAAAAAAAAAAAAAAAAAAAGAAGAAGAGTAGAGAAGACTCGATTTTACTTGAATAATTAAAAATTACTATCCCTTTAAGCACAGGGAATGAGATTTGCAGTTGGATTCGTATATCCCCCCCCGCCCCATGTTTGTACAGATCTGTCTGCGACTTTTACAAGTGAAAGAAACTTGTATTTCACAATTAATGTTCTTTAGACTTTCGGACAGGAGCCCGGTGCAGCCTATAGATCAATAGGAGGGGGATGAAAGGCCTCAGTAAGTCATCACAGTGTATGACATGACATAGCTTCTGGTTACGCTCTGGAGAAGATCGTAGGTAAACGAATGTTATCTTTTTATCGTCTCGTCCTTTTCTTTCCTGGACGCTTTCTCTTCTTATTGTTTATGTAACAAGTATGTGTGTATTCTGCGTTTAGATCTTGTAACTATGGAGGCCGACGTGGGAGGGGCTTCTCGGGAAGGATAAAGAAATCTTATGCGGGAATTCGCTCCGAGTCGAAGGGCCGCTCTTCCACAAGAGACAAACAGTGCCATTCTGTAGCAAGACAGCTGCACCATACATAGGACAACACAAAAATGCCCATGTTCCCTTTCGTTTAACTCTAGGAGTGCCAGAGAGGTATCCAACGCATTGAGTCGCAGTGTGTTGTGGAACTTTCTGGCATTCAGAGTGTTAAAAACCCACGTTCATGAAAGGATTTGAAATTCAAGTTTGAGCTGTAGTAAGTTTTGAATAAAACACCTTTCAGCCCTGGGAGTTCCCTTGTTCGACTCAATGGGATAAACACTACAACATATATAAATATATATATTTTTTTTTACATGTTATGTATATCTATGCCTTTAAGGCTTAAAAGGGAACATCTGGTCACATTACATAGTGAGTATCAGGATACAGCTTATCACTAATATACAGTATCAGTATACAGCCTGTCACTAATACACAGCATCGGTATACGACCTATCACTAATATACAGTATCGGTATACAGCCTGTCACTAATACACAGTATCAGTATACAGCCTGTCACTAATATACAGTATCAGTATACGGCCTGTCACTAATATACAGTATCAGTATACGGCCTATCCTATATAATAATTCGCTAGGATGTTTGTCAGAAGCCGTCATGCACAGTAGAGAGCATGCGAGTTCGGGCAGTCTCTACTGCTCATGATTGCATCATGTGGAGCAGTGAGGTAATGGCTGCTTAACCCTTTGAATGCCAGAGGGGTATGCAACGCATTGCAAAGCAATGCGTTGTGTACCCCTCTGGCACTCAAAGGGTTAACATTACCCAGACCTTGGCCTGTGTACACGGGCTTTTACACTAGTCACTAATATACAGTATCAGTATACGACCTATCACTAATATACAGCATCGGTATACAGCCTATCACTAATATACAGTATCAGTATACGGCCTGTCACTAATATAGAGTATCAGTATACGACCTATCACTAATATACAGCATCGGTATACAGCCTATCACTAATATACAGTATCAGTATACGGCCTGTCACTAATATAGAGTATCAGTATACAGCCTGTCACTAATATACAGTATACGGCCTGTCACTAATATACAGTATCAGTATACGACCTGTCACTAATATACAGTATCAGTATACGACCTGTCACTAATATACAGTATCAGTATACGACCTATCACTAATATACAGCATCGGTATACAGCCTATCACTAATATACAGTATCAGTATACGGCCTGTCACTAATATAGAGTATCAGTATACAGCCTGTCACTAATATACAGTATACGGCCTATCACTAATATACAGTATCAGTATACGGCCTATCACTAATATACAGTGAGTATCAGTATACAGCCTATCACTAATATACAGTATCGGTATACGGCCTGTCACTAATGTACAGTATCGGTATACGGCCTGTCACTAATATAGAGTATCAGTATACAGCCTGTCACTAATATACAGTATACGGCCTATCACTAATATACAGTATCAGTATACGGCCTGTCACTAATATACAGTATCAGTATACGACCTGTCACTAATATACAGCATCGGTATACAGCCTATCACTAATATACAGTATCCGTATACGGCCTGTCACTAATATACAGTATACGGCCTATCACTAATATACAGTATCAGTATACGGCCTATCACTAATATACAGTGAGTATCAGTATACGGCCTATCACTAATATACAGTGAGTATCAGTATACAGCCTATCACTAATATACAGTGAGTATCAGTATACAGCCTATCACTAATATACAGTATCGGTATACGGCCTGTCACTAATATACAGTATCAGTATACGGCCTGCCACTAATATACAGTATCGGTATACAGCCTATCACTAATATACAGTGAGTATCAGTATACAGCTTATCACTAATATACAGTATCGGTATACGGCCTGTCACTAATATACAGTATCGGTATACGGCCTGTCACTAATATACAGTATCAGTATACAGCCTGTCACTAATATACAGTATACGGCCTATCACTAATATACAGTATCAGTATACGGCCTATCACTAATATACAGTGAGTATCAGTATACGGCCTATCACTAATATACAGTGAGTATCAGTATACAGCCTATCACTAATATACAGTATCAGTATACGGCCTATCACTAATATACAGTGAGTATCAGTATACGGCCTATCACTAATATACAGTGAGTATCAGTATACAGCCTATCACTAATATACAGTATCGGTATACGGCCTGTCACTAATGTACAGTATCGGTATACGGCCTGTCACTAATATAGAGTATCAGTATACAGCCTGTCACTAATATACAGTATACGGCCTATCACTAATATACAGTATCAGTATACGACCTATCACTAATATACAGCATCGGTATACAGCCTATCACTAATATACAGTATCAGTATACGGCCTGTCACTAATATAGAGTATCAGTATACAGCCTATCACTAATATACAGTATCGGTATACAGCCTATCACTAATATACAGTATCGGTATACAGCCTATCACTAATATACAGTATCAGTCCTATCACTAATATACAGTATCAGTATACGGCCTGTCACTAATATACAGTATCAGTATACAGCCTGTCACTAATATACAGTATCAGTATACACCTATCACTAATATACAGTATCAGTCCTATCACTAATATACAGTATCAGTATACGGCCTATCACTAATATATAGTATCAGTATACGGCCTGTCACTAATATACAGTATCAGTATACACCTATCACTTACAGTATCAGTATACGGCCTGTCACTAATATACAGTATCGGTATACACCTATCACTAATATACAGTATCAGTATACGGCCTGTCACTAATATACAGTGAGTATCAGTATACAGCCTATCACTAATATACAGTATTAGTCCTATCACTAATATACAGTATCAGTATACGGCCTATCACTAATATACAGTATCAGTATACAGCCTGTCACTAATATACAGTATCAGTCCTATCACTAATATACAGTATCAGTATACAGCCTGTCACTAATATACAGTATTAGTCATATCACTAATATACAGTATCAGTATACAGCCTATCACTAATATACAGTATCAGTATACGGCCTGTCACTAATATACAGTATCAGTATACAGCCTATCACTAATACACAGTATCAGTATACGGCCTGTCACTAATACACAGTATCAGTATACGGCCTATCACTAATATACAGTATTAGTCCTATCACTAATATACAGTATCAGTATACGGCCTGTCACTAATATACGGCCTATCACTAATATACAGTATCAGTATACGGCCTGTCACTAATATACGGCCTATCACTAATATACAGTATCAGTATATGGCCTGTCACTAATACACAGTATCAGTATACAGCCTGTCACTAATATACAGTATTAGTCCTATCACTAATATACAGTATCAGTATACGGCCTATCACTAATATACAGTATCAGTATACAGCCTGTCACTAATATACAGTATCAGTATACAGCTTGTCACTAATATACAGTGAGTATCAGTATACAGCCTGTCACTAATATACAGTATTAGTCCTATCACTAATATACAGTATCGGTATACGGCCTGTCACTAATATACAGTATCAGTACACAGCCTGTCACTAATATACAGTATCGGTATACGCCTATCACTAATATACAGTATCAGTCCTATCACTAATATACAGTATACGGCCTATCACTAATATACAGTATACGGCCTGTCACTAATACAGTATCAGTATACGCCTATCACTAATATACAGTATCAGTATACAGCCTGTCACTAATATACAGTATCAGTATACACCTATCACTAATATACAGTATCAGTCCTATCACTAATATACAGTATACGGCCTATCACTAATATACAGTATACGGCCTGTCACTAATATACAGTATCAGTATACGCCTATCACTAATATACAGTATCAGTATACAGCCTATCACTAATATACAGTATCAGTATACAGCCTATCACTAATATACAGTATCAGTATACAGCCTATCACTAATATACAGTATTGGTATACACCTATCAGTATACACCTATCACTAATATACAGTATCAGTCCAATCACTAATATACAGTATCAGTATACGGCCTGTCACTAATATACAGTGAGTATCAGTATACAGCCTATCACTAATATACAGTATCAGTCCTATCACTAATATACAGTATCAGTATACAGCCTGTCACTAATATACAGTATTAGTCCTATCACTAATATACAGTATCAGTATACAGCCTGTCACTAATATACAGTATTAGTCCTATCACTAATATACAGTATCAGTATACAGCCTGTCACTAATATACAGTATTAGTCCTATCACTAATATACAGTATCAGTATACAGCCTATCACTAATACACAGTATCAGTATACGGCCTGTCACTAATATACAGTATCAGTATACAGCCTATCACTAATATACAGTATCAGTATACGGCCCGTCACTAATATACGGCCTATCACTAATATACAGTATCAGTATACGGCCTGTCACTAATATACAGTATACAGCCTATCACTAATATACAGTATCAGTATACGGCCTGTCACTAATACACAGTATCAGTATACGGCCTGTCACTAATATACAGTGAGTATCAGTATACACCTATCACTAATATACAGTATCAGTCCTATCACTAATATACAGTATACGGCCTATCACTAATATACAGTATACGGCCTGTCACTAATATACAGTATCAGTATACGCCTATCACTAATATACAGTATCAGTATACAGCCTGTCACTAATATACAGTATCAGTATACAGCCTATCACTAATATACAGTATTGGTATACACCTATCAGTATACACCTATCACTAATATACAGTATCAGTCCTATCACTAATATACAGTATCAGTATACGGCCTGTCACTAATATACAGTGAGTATCAGTATACAGCCTATCACTAATATACAGTATCAGTCCTATCACTAATATACAGTATCAGTATACAGCCTGTCACTAATATACAGTATTAGTCCTATCACTAATATACAGTATCAGTATACAGCCTGTCACTAATATACAGTATTAGTCCTATCACTAATATACAGTATCAGTATACAGCCTATCACTAATACACAGTATCAGTATACGGCCTGTCACTAATATACAGTATCAGTATACAGCCTATCACTAATATACAGTATCAGTATACGGCCTGTCACTAATATACAGTGAGTATCAGTATACAGCCTATCACTAATATACAGTATCAGTCCTATCACTAATATACAGTATCAGTATACAGCCTGTCACTAATATACAGTATTAGTCCTATCACTAATATACAGTATCAGTATACAGCCTGTCACTAATATACAGTATTAGTCCTATCACTAATATACAGTATCAGTATACAGCCTATCACTAATACACAGTATCAGTATACGGCCTGTCACTAATATACAGTATCAGTATACAGCCTATCACTAATATACAGTATCAGTATACGGCCTGTCACTAATACACAGTATCAGTATACGGCCTGTCACTAATACACAGTATCAGTATACGGCCTGTCACTAATACACAGTATCAGTATACGGCCTGTCACTAATACACAGTATTAGTCCTATCACTAATATACAGTATCAGTATACGGCCTATCACTAATATACAGTATCAGTATACGGCCTGTCACTAATACACAGTATCGGTATACGGCCTGTCACTAATACACAGTATCGGTATACGGCCTGTCACTAATACACAGTATCAGTATACAGCCTATCACTAATATACAGTATTAGTCCTATCACTAATATACAATATCATTATACGGCCTATCACTAACATACAGTATCGGTACACAGCCTATCACTAACATACAGTATCGGTATACGCCTGTCACTAATATACAGTATCGGTATACAGCCTATCACTAATATACAGTATCGGTATACGCCTGTCACTAATATACAGTATCGGTATACGCCTATCACTAATATACAGTATCGGTACACGGCCTGTCACTAATATACAGTATCGGTACACGGCCTGCCACTAATATACAGTATCGGTACACGGCCTGTCACTAATATACAGTATCGGTATACGCCTGTCACTAATATACAGTATCGGTATACACCTATCACTAATATACAGTATCGGTATACGGCCTGTCACTAATATACAGTATCGGTACACGGCCTGCCACTAATATACAGTATCGGTACACGGCCTGCCACTAATATACAGTATCGGTACACGGCCTGTCACTAATATACAGTATCGGTACACGGCCTGTCACTAATACACAGTATCGGTATACGGCCTGTCACTAATACACAGTATCAGTATACGGCCTATCACTAATATACAGTATCAGTATACAGCCTGTCACTAACATACAGTGAGTATCAGTATACAGCCTATCACTAATATACAGTATTAGTCCTATCACTAATATACAGTATCAGTATACGGCCTGTCACTAATATACAGTGAGTATCAGTATACAGCCTGTCACTAATATACAGTATCAGTATACGGCCTATCACTAATATACAGTATCAGTATACGGCCTGTCACTAATATACAGTATTAGTCCTATCATTAATATACAGTATCGGT
Source organism: Rhinophrynus dorsalis (assembly GCA_037306005.1). Taxonomy (NCBI): domain Eukaryota; kingdom Metazoa; phylum Chordata; class Amphibia; order Anura; family Rhinophrynidae; genus Rhinophrynus; species Rhinophrynus dorsalis. Next base: position 3,361,546 of record CM074726.1, read on the forward strand.
ATACGGCCTATCACTAATATACAGTATCGGTATACGGCCTATCACTAATATACAGTATCGGTATACAGCCTATCACTAATATACAGTATCGGTATACAGCCTATCACTAATATACAGTATCAGTATACGCCTGTCACTAATATACAATATCATTATACGGCCTATCACTAACATACAGTATCGGTACACAGCCTATCACTAATATACAGTATCGGTATACGCCTATCACTAATATACAGTATCGGTATACGCCTATCACTAATATACAGTATCGGTACACGGCCTGTCACTAATATACAGTATCGGTACACGGCCTGTCACTAATATACAGTATCGGTACACGGCCTGTCACTAATATACAGTATCGGTACACGGCCTGTCACTAATATACAGTATCGGTACACGGCCTGTCACTAATACACAGTATCGGTACACGGCCTATCACTAATACACAGTATCGGTATACGGCCTGTCACTAATATACAGTATCGGTATACGCCTGTCACTAATATACAGTATCGGTATACACCTATCACTAATATACAGTATCGGTATACGGCCTGTCACTAATATACAGTATCGGTACACGGCCTGCCACTAATATACAGTATCGGTACACGGCCTGCCACTAATATACAGTATCGGTACACGGCCTGCCACTAATATACAGTATCGGTACACGGCCTGCCACTAATATACAGTATCGGTACACGGCCTGTCACTAATATACAGTATCGGTACACGGCCTGTCACTAATACACAGTATCGGTATACGGCCTGTCACTAATACACAGTATCAGTATACGGCCTATCACTAATATACAGTATCAGTATACAGCCTGTCACTAACATACAGTGAGTATCAGTATACAGCCTATCACTAATATACAGTATTAGTCCTATCACTAATATACAGTATCAGTATACGGCCTGTCACTAATATACAGTGAGTATCAGTATACAGCCTGTCACTAATATACAGTATCAGTATACGGCCTATCACTAATATACAGTATCAGTATACGGCCTGTCACTAATATACAGTATTAGTCCTATCATTAATATACAGTATCGGTATACGGCCTATCACTAATATACAGTATCGGTATACGGCCTATCACTAATATACAGTATCGGTATACAGCCTATCACTAATATACAGTATCAGTATACGCCTGTCACTAATATACAATATCATTATACGGCCTATCACTAACATACAGTATCGGTACACAGCCTATCACTAATATACAGTATCGGTATACGCCTGTCACTAATATACAGTATCGGTATACGGCCTATCACTAATATACAGTATCGGTACACGGCCTGTCACTAATATACAGTATCGGTACACGGCCTGTCACTAATATACAGTATCGGTACACGGCCTGTCACTAATACAAAGTATCGGTACACGGCCTGTCACTAATACACAGTATCGGTATACGGCCTATCACTAATACACAGTATCGGTATACGGCCTGTCACTAATACACAGTATCGGTATACGGCCTATCACTAATATACAGTATCAGTATACAGCCTGTCACTAACATACAGTGAGTATCAGTATACAGCCTATCACTAATATACAGTATTAGTCCTATCACTAATATACAGTATCAGTATACGGCCTGTCACTAATATACAGTGAGTATCAGTATACAGCCTGTCACTAATATACAGTATTAGTCCTATCACTAATATACAGTATCGGTATATGGCCTGTCACTAATATACAGTATCAGTATACAGCCTGTCACTAATATACAGTATCAGTATACAGCCTATCACTAACATACAGTATCGGTATACGCCTGTCACTAATATACAGTATCGGTATACAGCCTATCACTAATATACAGTATCGGTACACGGCCTGTCACTAATATACAGTATCGGTACACAGCCTGTCACTAATATACAGTATCAGTATACGGCCTGTCACTAATATACAGTATCAGTATACGGCCTATCACTAATATACAGTATCAGTATACGGCCTGTCACTAATATACAGTATCAGTATACGGCCTGCCACTAATATACAGTATCAGTATACGGCCTATCACTAATATACAGTATCAGTATACGGCCTGTCACTAATATACAGTATCAGTATACGGCCTATCACTAATATACAGTATCAGTATACGGCCTGTCACTAATATACAGTATCAGTATAAGACCTAGCTCTAATATACAGTATCAGTATACGGCCTATCACTAATATACAGTATCAGTATAAGACCTAGCTCTAATATACAGTATCAGTACACAGCTTACCAATAAGAGTCTAAAACCAGTCAGTATAGAGACAAGACCAGATACACAGAGTATACAATATTCTGGACACACCTCAAGCCCTGAACGGGTTAAATTAGGACACATATGAACATGTACAGGGCCGCACTGCACCTTGAGCTCCAGACTGCCTCCTACAGGCCAGATGGTGCAGGTTCTTGGATCTGGATGATTTTGCTCAGCTGGTGCAGTCATTATCTCAGGCCTTAGACACCTATCACTAATATACAGTATCAGTATACGGCCTGTCACTAATATACAGTATCAGTATACGGCCTGTCACTAATATACAGTATCAGTATACGGCCTATCACTAATATACAGTATCAGTATAAGACCTAGCTCTAATATACAGTATCAGTACACAGCTTACCAATAAGAGTCTAAAACCAGTCAGTATAGAGACAAGACCAGATACACAGAGTATACAATATTCTGGACACACCTCAAGCCCTGAACGGGTTAAATTAGGACACATATGAACATGTACAGGGCCGCACTGCACCTTAAGCTCCGGATTGCCTCCTACAGGCCAGGTGGTGCAGGTTCTTGGATCTGGATGATTTTGCTCAGCTGGTGCAGTCATTATCTCAGGCCTTAGACACCTGTGCAGCAGGTTCAGGTCTGTGTGTGTAAGGATACAGCCTGGGGCCCTGCACTAGATCCAATGCAGCACTGCATAGTAGTAGAACACCTAATATTAGGGGGGGAAGGAGATATATATATATATATATATATATATATATATATATATATATATATATTGTAGGATTTACCCTGCTTACTAAAGCAAGGGTACTCCCACTGATTAGGCTTTTTATTCAAAAGTTATTGCAGCTGCAATTTGTCTTTTTTCAGTGCAGTACTTCCATAGCCTTAAATGTTATGGTGGCGCTGTTACTATAACACATGGTACAATATCTACGTTTTGAACATTGAGTTTTGCATATCCCTCTGGCACTCAAAAGGGTTAACAGCAGCATTCAGAAAGATACAGAGGAACGACTCTGGGGAGAATGTGCCCCCAGATATGGACACCCACGCCGTAAAGACGGACCTCCGTACCTGGGACCTTTTTCGGGGTGTGACGATGAGGTATAAAGGTCTATAGTTTTCCAGATCCATAGTAGATATACCTGTTGCATTGATACATGGGAGCCATTGCAGTCCAGTTATTAACCACTGGTGCCCTGCAGAAGGCATTATTCACGTGCCCTCTTAATGATATGATGTGGGAACCCTGCATTAGTGTGATGAGTGCAATGCATTGCTGGCAGTGAAAGAATTAAAGCTTTCTTGCAGACCAACTTGAGCACCTCTGAGTTAGTGCAAGCAGGGGCATACTGCATCACAGGGAACTTTAAGGGTTAATATTTCACCATGAGAGCGAAACAGCTGTGATACAACGGATCATCCAAAGTGTGGAGCAGTCGTTCTGAACTGGGCAGCCAGCAACATCTACTTAGGGTTCCCCTTGTTGTCTATATAGGTATAAAGGTACATTTATGAAAATTAAGTACATTTTACTCTTTCTCCTGATTGTGAGACCGAACAAGAACTACTTACACCCCTGACAAGTGACATAAAGTAAAATATTAGGGAGCCCCACAAATTCAAGATTGCATGTTAGGGGTGTCTTAAAGACAAGGAGAGATAACAGCTCTTACCCACAGACTGACCTCCTGCGACTCCTCTTCCAGATCAGATCTCATGGGAGGAAGCCTGTGCATCTCCCAGCCCAGCGATACGGATCCAGGCAGTGTTATCACAGGTGAATGCAGTTCATCTCTGGGAGGCATGACAAACCCATCTTCTACCAAGTATGGTAAGTGAATAAACAGGAATTACCCCTATAAATATAAGCGCCAGTCAGTTTAACTCACACCTCCTAACATTTCAATTGGCCAGACAGGGACGCTGGTGTTTCTAGGGGTGTGGCTGGTGGGCGGGGCATTGCCTGGACGAGTGTAGGATATTTCATGATGCATTGACTGCTCTTTGTGTAACTGAATAAAGGATTTAGAGGAAAACCAAAGTATTTTATTGTCACGTTTTTTTTTATAAACACGTATACCAAAGTTTAACCCCTTAACCCTTTGAGTGCTAGAGTGGTACGCAACACATTGGGTTAACAACCAGTGATATGATATGTTTTTCCCCCTGAAGGACCAGTGATGGCCCTGGCATGTGTATTTTGTGCTTACAGCGCTCCTGCAGGAATGTTGTAAGCACTAACTGGTTCTGAAGTTAACCCCTCCGAGACCGGAGCGGCATCTCTCAGCGCGCCAGTATGCGTCATCAGTCACGATCAAAGCGGTCCTTAAAGGGATAGTAAACTCCCCCTGAAAAAGTTTAAGCCAAATGATAGGAATAATAAAAACATACTTATTGCCCTCATTCCCAAACCGTTATGGTTTGAGAGATGTAAGAAAATAAAGACCTCCACTCCCTCCCCCTTCTCACGCGTCCACTGTACAGCGGATGTCATGAGATCCTGCTTCTGGGACCAGACGGCGGCTCGTCAGGAGCACTGTCATCGAGATATCGAAGTATAATTACTTCATCGGAATGGTCTATGTGTGCTTGCAAGCCAGGTACACATTGTAGACCGTACCTATTAAGTAATTATAGTTAGATATCCTGATGTCAGCACTCCTGAAGAGCCGCCTACAGTCGGGCGACCGGATTCTGCCTCTGACAGCTTTACAGCTCATCAGGCAGAAAGGGGAAGGAGCGGAGACCTTTATTTTCTTGTGAGAGATGGGAATGAGGGCGTTCAGTATGTTTATATTATTCCTATCATTTGGCTTAAACTTTTTTGGGGGGTTTACTATCCCTTTAAAGGAAGGTCACTTCCCCTGACCGTTGATCCCAAAAGGGATAGTAATACTTAATATGTAAAAAAAAAATATGTTGTAGGGTTTATCCCCCTGAGTAAAACAAGGGAACTCCCACTGCTGAAAAGTGTTTTATTCAAAGGTTATTACAGATCAAACTTGAAGCTTGGAGGAGAGAAGAGAGAGAAGGGATATGATAGAAACATTCAAATACATAAAGGGATTCAACAAAGTGCAGGAGGAAAGTATATTTCAAAGAAGTAAAAATGTTAGGACAAGAGGCCATAGTCTAAAACTAGAGGGTAGTAGGTAAGTGGAATAGCCTACCAGCAGAAGTGGTAGAGGTTAATACAGTGAGGGAACATAAACATGCATGGGACAGGTATAAAGCTGGCCTGAACGTAAGTCAAGACCAAGGACCAAATAAGGTTTGAGGTTTTTACAGTAGGAAAAATGAACAGAACTAGACGGGCCGAATGGTTCTTATCTGCCTTCAATTTCTATGTTTCTATATAATTTTTTAAGTGCAATATCTGAGTGACCTGAAATTGTACAGTGGCGCTGTTGCTACACAGTGCTATGACTAGGTCTTCTCAGATGACCATAAATCTCCACTTATTCAGGCTGAAGCATGTAGACCGCATGAGCCTACTTAATCTTAACTTTAATGACCAGAGAGGTGTACCGAGCACAGAGCTGAACATGTCCTGTGGTCTCGACACCACGGTCCTGACCTGCAGGACTGACTGAAGATGTCATCTCTTGAATCAAGGAGCAACTGCGAAACTCAGGCCAATGAGATTTCCTCTCCATAGTAAGGTAAGTGCAAACCCTTCTGAAACACAAAGGGTTAAATGAGCGTAGGCTGTTTATGTGCGCTCCTTCCCATAAAGGAACGATAACATTTTTTTGTAAAAACAATGGTACTCTCACTTTTGGGAGATTTTTCAGTAAATATTGATTACAGTTTAAAGGTGTTTTATTTCCATTAAATTGCAATTTTTTATTCTGACCACTAGGTGAAGCTGTTTCTATCACTTAGTGAATGAACCAAGCTCTCCCAATAGAGGGCACTGTAAAGCAAACATCCTTTGGGATACTAGTTGATTAAAGGGATAGTACTGTTTCAGAAAAACAGCAGATACAATTAATCTTCATAGTATTTGTACCATGAGAGTTTTATTTCAGTACTGTCAGAGTTGTAGTACAAGAGTAATTGAATGATAAAGTATCCCCCTCCTGTCCCTTATACTGATGTAACACTGCTCACCTCAGAGCAGCAAGACTGTCCGGATGGATCACAGAGAGGGACAATGTTCAGTGATCATAAGGAAAAACCTGTCAAGGGGGGCAGGGTTTTCATTGTTCTCACAGTAAGAAGACTGTCCCTTGCTGTGAGCTGTCAGGTCCCAGGACCAGATTCCACATCTGAGGGGAGGTGACTTACACTAGGTAAAAGGGGCGGGAGGGGGATACTTTATCATTGAATTACTCTTGTACTACAACTCTGACAGTATTGATATAACACTCTCCATGGCCCAAATACTATGATGATTAATTGGAGCTGTTTTTATTGTGAAACATTACTATCCCTTTAATGATGTTGCTAAATGTTTCATTTTGAAGACAAATACAGGATACGTTTGAGCTGTAATAACATTTGAATGAATAATTTTTTGGCAGCATTAATGCCCCTGTGTTACTCATCAGCAAATGCCCTATAGTACATAGTTTTATAGCTATATATATATATATATATATATATATATATAAAGCCCCATAGTACATTCACATGGGTGCCAGCATCGACAGACAGTTGTCCATGGATGCAATGTGTTGCTTACCCCTCTGGCACTCAAAGGGTTAAAGGTTTCATTTAAACGAATGGCAGATGTTATTGCTTTGAGTGTCAGAGGGGTTGCCATGCGTTGGAAACCTCTATGGCACTCAAAGGGTTACATGTCCCTTGTGGTGCTGTTGGTATGACCCAGTTCTTTGTATATCAACCCCGCTAACTGCTCTTGTTTCGTCCCCCACCCCAGTCCTCTAGTGGCCCCCTCCTGCTGCCAACTAAGCGTCTCATGCCGCTTTCCCTGCCTGTAAACCTGATCCCTCTGGGCAAATCCATCAGGATCCGTGGGACACATGACAGGGGCCGCCGCGCTCAGTATTTATTAGGTGCTAAGATTTGGCATCCAAATGTGAGTCATGAACTTGGAAAGACTTTAAAGTAACGAGCAGAATCTGGGGAGTCACCGATAACATTCACCTGCCAATGTGGGCAGATCAGAGGCGCGGGGCACGCTCACACATTCACGTGCACTGGGCCTTATTCATCAACCGAAACAGGCTCAAACCAACTGCACCAGACGAGGGGGAAATTAACATGCCATAAATTATTATACTGCTATTAATGGAGCCTTTAACTCTTTGGATGTTACAGAGGTTACCAATGCATTGCAAAGCCCTCTGTAGCATTCAAAGTGTTAAAATCCCTGTGTATATAAATGGGAATTTTCACTCTCCCCCCCATGGCGCAGTTGGTTTGCTCTAAAATTGCCCCTGCGCTGTACGTAAGTGCATATCATTACAAACTAGAGATTATTTATCGAGATAAATGTAGTAGCGTATAAAAGATAAACTGTCACCCCCGCTGGAAGCCTCCATTTTTAAATGATTTGATCATAACTTATTTATTCTACCTCTCCAATGAAAAATAGTAGATATTAACAGGTTAAACAGGTAGAGAGTGGGGATGTTCTGGATGCGTGAGTAATTAATTATGCACTTTATATCAGACGGGTCAGAGAACAAAGCTCTGTTGATTTTAGATTCCCCAACTACTAAACTAACAATCTCTAGAACCATTAAACAGACTGAGAAACAAAAAGCACTAATTTTCGGCAGTATGAATGGATACATTCAGTTAGACCAGTGATTCTCATCCAGGGTGCCGTGGCACTTTGGGGTGCCACGGACATCATCTTAGGGTGCCCCATGCTTTCTATGAAGACTAACAAAAATGGACTCTTAAATAAAGATTAATAGAAATTGTTCTGCACAATATGTTTAGTTTTGTTACTATGATTGTAAGACCTAATAATAACTGTATATTTATGTATTGTACCCTTCATTATGCCCTTGATAAAGTACACTACATACGAATGTTCTAGACTATGTGTTAGGGGTGCCCCAAACAAAAAAAGATTGAGAACCACTGAGTTAGACAAACAAGGTGTATAGGTGACACCTTTACTGGGACAGTAACACATAATGTAGTAGATTGATATAATTCATGTACTTACAGCTAATATGTGTAAAAATGAATTGGAGATTGTGATCCCTCTGTATAGAGCTCTAGTGAGACCACATCTGGAATACTGTGTACAGTTCTGGAGGCCTCATCTGCAAAAGGATATAACTAAAATTGAGCGGGTTCAAAGAAGAGCTACAAAAATGGTGGAAGGTCTAAAGCATAGAACTTATCAAGAACGACTCAGAGATCTAAATATGTATAGTCTGGAGGAAAGAAGAGAAAGGGGGGACATGATTGAAACCTTTAAGTATGTTAAAGGACTGAACAAGGTTCAGGAGGGAAGTGTGATTAATAAGAATCTGAATACAAGAACAAGGGGGCACAATCTGAGGCTAGTTGGAGGAAAAATCAAGAAAAACATTAGAAAATATTATTTCACTGAAAGAGTAGTAGAAACTTGGAACAAACTTCCAGCAGAGGTGGTTGATAAATCCACAGTAACACAGTTTAAACATGCCTGGGATAAACATGTATCTATCCTAAGATAACAATAAAGGAATACTAAAGGGCAGACTAGATGGACCAGGTGGTCTTTTTCTGCCGTCAATCTTCTATGTTTCTATGTTTCATGTGTTACATACCTAAAATATCATCTTAAATTTGTTATACAGCACGTGTAAACTGTTCTGTTCAGAAACCAATTATGTAATTTTGTTTTGCAGATGCTGGAGGTATTTAATCCTTTGAGTGGCAGAGGGGTATGCAACTCATTGCAGAGAACGGTTAAGTGTATAGAACCAGAGATCATGGTGTATTTTCTTTCTATAGATTATATGATATAAAAAATCTGTTTGGACTCGGTCTCCACTATCCCCATAGTAGACAGGACTCTGGGACTCTTCAGTCAAGCTCGGCCTTCTTTCGTATGCCCTGTCTCCCCAATGCTCAGCACCTTACCCTGTCATTGAGATAAAACTCCTTGGGACTGGATGCCCTGATGAATTGACACATCATGTCGCACATTCGCCGCCATGATGTTTAAGGCTGCCCCCTGCAGTACTCTTCTCTCACTTTTACAAGTCCTATCACAAGGTATCCTGTGGGGTAGTAGATTCACACTTGCTGCCCAACTGAATCTTCTCTGTACATCTCCACCCCCCGAATAAATAGGAGCAGGGATGGAGGTACCAACATTTTGTTACGGGGCCCTGATGAGCCCTAAACAAAAACACAAAAAGAAAAAGAGAGCACAGGATCTAAGTGTACACTGCTTGAATATAGAAAATGCTGCTCACAGTTGTGACTGCAGAATACGACATCATCACCCAGCCGATGACATAACCAATATGGATAAACGGTTAATTACTGTATGGTACTAATCATTAAATTGTAAAAAGAGAAGAATATATTAGAGATTTTTTAGATCTCTGTTATAGTCTTTTCTCTTTTAACAATTTAATGATTAGTATTATACAGTATTTAACCATTTATCCATATTGGTTCTGTCATCGGCTGGGTGATGATGTCATATTCTGTAGTCTCAACAGTGGCGGTGGATTTGTGACGTCACCACTTACCCTGGAGCCATGTGGAAATCCCACATCAGCCTATATATCCAACCCTCCATCTTGAACACATTGTTTTGATAAAGGTCCAAATGTCGGCTCGAAACGTTGACCATTTATTTGCTCATTTTGCATCAGTAAATATTTTTTACAAAGTCCCACTGGTGCTGTCTCCCATCATTATTTTGATACATATGTGTGTGTGTGTGTGTGTGTGTGTTCGTATACTATTTATAATATAAAGTGCTAGGCTGCGAAGCTCCCTGTGTGCGTAACAGCGCATATGCAGTAGAGACTGCAGGAATGATGCAGTCATGTGCAGTAGAGACTGATGGAACTATGCAGTCATGTGCAGTAGAGACTGCAGGAATGATGCAGTCATGTGCAGTAGAGACTGATGGAACTATGCAGTCATGTGCAGTAGAGAGACTGCCCGAACAATGCAGTCATGCACAGTAGAGACTGGCCGAACACTCTGATCCGGAGCGGGGCACTCTGAACGGCTCACCGCCTGTCTCTGCTCACGGGGCCGCAGGGTGGTACTTTAGTCCGTGTACACACACTAGTATATAAATAAGAGTGTGAAATGCTATATTACTGTACAATACCTTCACATGAGGCCTTGACTATGTGCCAGGAACATGTTCTTTGCCTCATTGTCCTAAAAGGGAGAGAACATTACGGCATAGTCTGGCTCCTATCGACGGCTTGCTCTCTGGGGATCCTGCGCTCAGTGAAATCCAACACTTTACCCCAAGCCCTTTCTATGGATCAGTCTTCGGTTTTCTGACCCATCCGGTCTCAACTTGCTGTTTTTAAAAAACTTTTTTTTTTTTTTTTATATCCCACGCTTTTCTTAACCCTTTGAGTGCCAGAGGGGTACGCAACGCATTGCTTTGCAATGCGTTGCGTACCCCTCTGGCACTCAAAGGGTTAATTTTTGTAATATCTCCTTTTATACTTGAGTTACCCAATGCATTGCTCTGCAATGTGCCGGAGACCTGTCCTGAAGGCTGAAGGCCTCCAGGACACTGCTCACAAGACAACAACCGAATCATCTAAATCTTCTCAGATAAAGGTCCTCGATGTTTCCAATGAGAACTGATTAGCAGCCGTGTTAAAGAAGAGAAAAAGGCCATTATCAACAATAATTTAAGGGAACGCTAATGACTAAAAATTAAATTGGGATTTTTAACTTTAACCCCTTAAGGACAGAGCAGTCTAGAGCACCACGCCACTTTTTTTTTTTCTTTTTCTTTACACCGATGCATTCTGGAATTGCAACGTGGCATTCGTGCCGTCACCGGTCGGTAAGGGGTTAAATAACATATACTCATAGCTAGCATCCAGAGGCGTAATTAGAAGCCTCCGGGCCCTGGTACAAGAAATGCCACGGGCCCCCTCCCACCACATTGGCCCCCCTGACCACAATGCCCCCATCTCCTCCCTGGAGCTCCCGCGTGGTCCTTTTAGTAACGCAAAGTGCTGGGAGATGTCATCTCCCAGCGCTCTGCATTACTAGACCGCCGGCGGGAGATTGCGGGCGCCAGGAGGAGGGGTCGCATGGGGAAGCCGGGCCTCTGGAGTGCACGGGCCTGGTCGCAGGTGCGACCCCTATAGTTATACCACTGCTAACATCTGTAAAATGTACTTATCTTACGTTACATCCCTAAAATCTAATCCAGACTTGCATTCATAATCAGGGACGGATTTATATCACAGGTGCTCCTTGACAAGGCACCACAGGCTTCCTTAGCTCCACCCATGACCCTGCCCCATTCCCATCCACTGTTTCCTGACACAGAAAATACACTTCGCCTATTACAAGCAAGAACAAAAAAAGAATTTAACCCCCTTGACGGATAGAGAGATCTCCAACGCATTGTTCTGTAAAAACAAAAATATGAAAAAGAGAAAAAAAAATACAAAATACAGGCAGATTGACTGTATATGTTATGCTTCAGAGAATATCAAGTAAAAAAGGTTATCCTTTAAAAAAAAATGTATATGGATAATTTATTGACTTTTAGTGACACGCTGATACATATTTCACTAAAGGTTTCTTTAAAGGGATATTAGTGTTTCATAATAAAAGCAGCTCTAATTAATCATCATAGTATTTGGACTTTGGAGAGTGTTATATCAATTCTGTCAGAGTTGTAGTTCAAGAGTAATTCAATGACAAAGTATCCCCCTCCCACCCCTTTTACTGATGTAACACTGCTCAGCCAGATCAGAAGGGAGGTGCCCAGGAAGACTGCAGAGAGGGACAATCTTCAATTAAGATAAGGGGAAAACCCTGAAAAACTTGCCAAGGGGGGCAGGGTTTTCATTGTTCTCATAGGAAGAAGATTGTCCCCTGCTGTTATCTTTCTGATCTGAGAAGAGATGGCTGACACTAGGTAAAAGGGGAGGGAGGGGAAACTTTGCTTGTGAATATCTCTTAAACCATAAAGGTTTGAGAGATAAGACTTCTATCGTTCTTCATGTTTTTTAATGCCTACAAAATAAAATAAAGATAAAACAAAGTATTACTATCCCTTTAAGTACAAATCCACCATCTGCAGAATATGAAATGTGCTCGTTATTTGCATAGAGTAACGTGAGCCCTGACCTCTCACATTGGGTCCAGTTCACGTTCCTCCAGCAGACGTCCCCACGGTTGACCAGTCCTGTCTCTCTCATATGTGAGGATTATAGACTGAGTGGCCTAGGCTACGCTTCGAGACTCCTTCTATTTCATAGCCTTTCACTTTCCGTGGCCCTGGCTCATTCATCATGTGTTGAGCAATATGTCTGTTACATTTCCATTCAGTGATGTATAGTGAGTAGTGACTGGTGTGACATCTATACAGACTGGCCCATCTGGCAGCTCTCTAGCACCCGAGGGAGAGGTCACAGGTCAAACATTAACGTAAGAGCCAAAATATTTCTATGAAGGCCCCTTCAGCATTCCAGCCACCCCATCCCAATGCTCAGCTGGGGGCTAACAAACAGAAAAATGAAGGCAAACACTGCTGTGATTCTCCTCAACTGTTGACCATTTTGGGTGGCATTGGGCAAAGGTCACCTGTCTATACTGTCAGGCCGCGGTCTGACATAACTTGCATCTCATAAATTGTTAATTTTTGACTAGAACAAATTCATTTTTATGTTTTCTGTCGCATGTGGGGCTTAAGTGATGTAACAGAAGCAGCCTTTTATAGAGAGACAATTCCATTAGGAATAAATATTTCTTAATCCTTTAAAAAGGTCTTCAAGGGATAGTAATACTTCATTTTAACTTTATTTTATTTTGTAGGCATTAAAAAAACATGAAGAACGATATAAGTCTTATCTCTCAAACCTTTATGGTTTAAGAGATATTCACAAACAAAGTATCCCCCCCCTGTTCAACCAGATCAGAAGGGAGGTGCCCAGGTAGACTGCAGAGAGGGACAATCTTCAATTAAGATAAGGGAAAAAGCTGAAAAACTTGTCAAGGGGGGGTAGGGCTCTCATTGTTCTCATAGGAAGAGGATTGTCCCCTGCTGTTATCTGTCTGGTCTATGGACTGCATTCCACATCTGAGAAGAGATGGCTTACACTAGGTAAAAGGGGCGGGAGGGGAAACTTTGCTTGTGAATATCTCATAAACCATAAAGGTTTGAGAGATAAGACTTGTATCATTCTTCATGTTTTTTAATGCCTACAAAATAAAATAAAGTTACAACAAAGTATTACTATCCCTTTCAGCACTTGCTTTGAAATACAATGCAGATGCAGTGGGGGAAAATGAACTATTGTGTGATAAATAGGTGATAAAATGGAGATAAATTCTCCAGTGTGATAAACACTCCAGTCTCTATGTTATTGTATGGGAGATCTTTAGTTATAGACTACAGGGGGAGATGTACTAAGGTGTGAAAACCCACCATTTGTTTTGCCTAGGAAAGTGTCCGTCATACAGCAGTCAGGTGTTATACTTTGGAAGACTGCAGCTGCCTATGCCTGTGGATCTCCATTTTGCAGCCCTATAGTCTTGTATTGCTCAGCAGACCAATGTGGATGACTGGAAAGATTAATAATAGGGTTTGTGTATTTATTACAGATTGTATGGAAGTATGAACTTCAGGTAAATACAGACTTCCATAGGGAGATCTGCTGATCTAGGCAGCTGTGTGATGGACTCCTACCTAGGTAAGTCCTTCTGTTACACACAGTAATTATATAGGTACACCTGACTGCTGTGTGATGGACTCCTACCTAGGTAAGTGCTTCTGTTACACACAATAATTATATAGATACACCTGACTGCTGTATGATGGACTCCTACCTAGGTAAGTGCTTCTTACACACAGTAATTATATAGATACACCTGACTGCTGTGTGATGGACTCCTACCTAGGTAAGTACTTCTGTTACACACAGTAATTATATAGATACACCTGACTGATGTGTGATGGACTCCTACCTAGGTAAGTACTTCTGTTACACACAATAATTATATAGATACACCTGACTGCTGTATGATGGACTCCTACCTAGGTAAGTGCTTCTTACACACAGTAATTATATAGATACGCCTGACTGCTGTGTGATGGACTCCTACCTAGGTAAGTACGTCTGTTACACACAATAATTATATAGATATACCTGACTGCTGTGTGATGGACTCCTACCTAGGTAAGTGCTTCTGTTACACACAGTAATTATATAGATACACCTGACTGCTGTGTGATGGACTCCTACCTAGGTAAGTACTTCTGTTACACACAGTAATTATATATATACACCTGACTGCTGTGTGATGGACTCCTACCTAGGTAAGTACTTCTGTTACACACAGTAATTATACAGATATACACCTGCCTGCTGTGTGATGGACTCCTACCTAGGTAAGTGCTTCTTACACACAGTAATTATATAGATACACCTGACTGCTGTGTGATGGACTCCTACCTAGGTAAGTGCTTCTGTTACACACAGTAATGATATAGATACACCTGACTGCTGTGTGATGGACTCCTACCTAGGTAAGTGCTTCTGTTACACACAGTAATTATATATATACACCTGACTGCTGTGTGATGGACTCCTACCTAGGTAAGTGCTTCTGTCACACACAGTAATTATATCGATACGCCTGACTGCTGTGTGATGGACTCCTACCTAGGTAAGTGCTTCTGTTACACACAGTAATTATATAGACACGCCTGACTGCTGTGTGATGGACTCCTACCTAGGTAAGTGCTTCTGTCACACACAGTAATTATATAGATACACCTGACTGCTGTGTGATGGACTCCTACCTAGGTAAGTGCTTCTGTTACACACAGTAATGATATAGATACACCTGACTGCTGTGTGATGGACTCCTACCTAGGTAAGTGCTTCTGTCACACACAGTAATTATACAGATATACCTGACTGCTGTATAATGGACTCCTACCTAGGTAAGTCCTTCTGTTACACACAGTAATTATATAGATACACCTGACTGCTGTACGATGGATTCCTACCGAGGTAAGTGCTTCTGTTGCACACAGTAATTATATAGATACGCCTGACTGCTGTGTGATGGACTCCTACCTAGGTAAGTGCTTCTGTCACACACAGTAATTCTATAGATACACCTGACTGCTGTGTGATGGACTCCTACCTAGGTAAGTGCTTCTGTTACACACAGTAATTTTATATATATATATATATATATATATATATATATATATATATATATATATATATATATATATATATATATATATATATATATATACACACGCACACACCTGACTGCTGTTTGATGGACTCCTAACTAGGTAAGTAAGTGCTGCTGTTAAAGGAATGAAGGGTTCTGTTTTCAAAAGTAAAGAGGAGACATTTTGGAGAAAACAACTACATTGCTGGTATGAAATAGAAACTTCCCGAATTCTCACCTTGAATGCTAGAGAGGTCTTCGACTAATTGCGATGTAAAATGTTAGAAACCGCTAGCATTTGTAGGGTTACAATCTCCAGTTAAATCAATGGGAATGTTTATCTGTCCTTAATGTACAGCTAGTTTGTCAATGAGTTGCTTCAGTTCCATAGTACATCACCCTTTGCAGATACAGTTGTCGCAGGCTGCACTAGAGGGCGCTCACATAATGAACTTGGATGGAAGAAATAACTGATTCAAAGTACACAGGATTAACCCACTGTGTGTGTCAGAGGGGTGTTCACAATGCATTGCATACCACTGCAGCACGCAAACAGTTGAAAGAAAAGAAAAAACACACCAGCAGGTTAATCAATAACTGTTTAGTAATGAAATAATAAATAATGACAATAAAGCCTCTCTGTTCCTATAATTCATTGGTGTCTCATGTGAGCCCAAGGTGCGGTTATAACAAAACCTTGATTTCCTAGCACATAGGAACTAATTTGCCAGAAGGGCCTTATCTCCTGCTGAATGTGAGCTGCCGCAGTGTAACACGCTCGCTACGGTTCTCTAGATTTGATCAGTGACTACTGCTAGGCCTATAACTGTGCACTTGTGTCTGAATACAGATTATCAGACTTTTTTCTACTGCGTTTGTGTTCATTTTTTAATATCCAGTAGGCCCTAAGTGTTATCTATTAAAATAAATACAGAATTATGATCATTTAGCACAGGGCAGCTCAAACCTATCACCCCCCCCCCCTCCCATAGTGCAGGGTTCCAGGATCTCCCCAGTTAAACACTAGTGAATGACGATAATTCATCAGGATCCTTCAGAACAATGGTTTGATTCACATGTGATCAGGTGAGGGGATCCTGGAAGCCTGTACTGTTTGGGGGGGCCCCCGAGAACAGGTTTGAGCACCCCCGGATGTAGCCCACAAAAGAAAAGGCTTGGACACCCCTGCTCTAACCCTTTGTATGTCACGGAGATCTTCAGTGCATTGCAAGTCAATGTGTTGGAGACCACTCTGGTATAACAAGGGGTTACATTCAATTACACTATTACAGGGAGGCTCTTCCATGTATCTACTACCCTTACAGTAAACTACTCTGATTCACACAGTCGGTTTAAGGGCCTCACGCACAAAAGAAGAGTAGAACAGTTGTGAGGAAACCAAATGTGTAACTATCCATTTGATTACATTTCTATCATTCAGGAGGTTAACCCTGTGAGTGCCAGAGCAACGCGTTGCATACCACCTGACACTCAAAGTGTAAAAATAAAAAAAAGACCCCTGTTTAAATCAAGGGGGATTTGTGGGATTTTTATTTATCTTCTCTGGTGCAGTTGGTTTAGTCCGCTTTTCGTTTGTGAGTATGGACAAGCTGTGGGAAGGAGTTTACAGTGACAAATGACTTGATGCTTCTGGACACAGAATCTGAACCCCCCCCCCCCCAGTCTGCGTCTTTCCCTCACACTAAATGGAGGCCAGGGAAGTATCTGATATAAGTAAGGCCTGTCCGAGTGTTTGCGCAGTCACCCGCAGCTTCCGCTCCCCAGTTGTGTGTTTTCCATGTGTACGGCCTACTGCAAACATCTCACCTCAGTCCCACATTGCTGGAATTCCAAATCCTTGTCCTGCCTGATTCTCACCCTGTTCCGCTGTGAATGTTTTCATAGGGTGCCCTAAATCCCCGGAGAGCACTGGATAGTGAGAGGAGTGATCTGTACACCCCCCAGAGCACTGGATAGTGAGAGGAGTGATCTGTACACCCCCCATAGCACTGGACTGTGAGAGGAGTAATGTGTGGATGTACCACGATGTGCCAGAAGTTCTCTTGTGGAATGAGAAGTCTAGATGTTGAAGGAGAACTAACAACTCCTAATAATAAAACCAAACCCACCTTACTATGGCAAGAACATGCTGATGGCCCTTACAAATTTTTGCCCTTGTACCTTTTGCTCAAGAGATAACATCTTAGGTCAGTCCTGGATGTCATGCCCACGGAGGCAGACATGACAGTTGCTGACAGGACCACAGGAAACAAACTCTGGCCACTGACAAAACCCTTTGTGGACCAGAAGGTGTGTATCATTGCTTCATAATGTGTTAAGTAGGCTATCCAGGACTGATTAAATACCTTCTCTTGAGACAAGTGAGAAGGACACAATTCACAGAGGCCATTAGAAATTTCTGGTCATAGTACAAGAATTTGGGGCAATTATTAAGAGACTTTAGTTCTCCATAAAAAAAGGTTCAAGCCTCCCCTATTTTCCTATGAATCCGTTCAGTGCACATCCGGCTGTCAGAGATTTACAGCTCAGCAGACATTTTTCACTGTTCTACTATATTCTCGCTGTTATGACGGCTGCAGTTTGTATTGTGTATAAATATGTAAAGTGCTTTTGACTCTAGTCCTATCCTCATCCTGCTCTCTGTAATGTCCTGATGGAGTTCCAACCTTTAGTTCTGCCATCTCTGAACTGAACATGTGCAATGAATTCTTCCCCAAGACATCCATATATAATATTATATACAGGGCTCAAAATTTCCACTCGCCACTAGACAATGGCAAGTGAAAATGTAGCCCTGGAGAGTAGAAATTCAGCCCTGGTGGGTATGTTATGGCTTGCAGTGGCGAGTAACTTTTCAGGTCTGGCTAGTAGCAAAGGACTTCAAGTTTTAAGCCCTGTTATATATATATACAAAAAACATAAACACACAAAACACAGCAATAAAAACACAGCTCCCCTTTTTGATTTTACATATAAAAGCGTGTAATACTGCCAGACATGAAGGGATTTATATATTAAATCACAGTTACAAAGACTTTAAATACAAACAAGTTTTTTTTTCACATGCTACAGCGGTAACACAGTTTGAGGTAAAATCCTCAATATAATGTAAAAATAGTCATAACTCCTTCCCCTCAGCCCTTCAGATGCTAGAGAGGTCTCCACGCAGGCGAATCAATGCTTTGGAGGCTTTCTAGCATATGAAGGGGGTGACAGAGGGAAGTTAAAAACAGACAGACACTATAATTAGGCTATAAAAATTAAAACAAAAACCATATGCCTCTGCTGGGCAGCAAATATTGCAGAGGGGCGTGTCAAAAATATATCTCTCTATTTATATAGTATATACAACTTAACTTGGGCAGTGCACGTACAATTAACCCTATCTTGCCTCTATTTTCTATAATGTGTAAGATTTTGTATACAGGTCAGTAATGACTTCTAAAAAGGCACTGCGCTGGTTTCTATTTACATTCCCCAACTTCAGCAGTATGTGAAGGAAGATTGTATTACATAAGCACAAAGAAGCATGCGCTTAACAGAAAGTGCTACATGTTGGTAAATCACTGAACAGTGGAGAAGGGTAGGTGGTGGTTCTGGGAAAAATACCTGCTGTATTCTCTTCTCACTGCCAGCGCCAATATGGCAGGCTTGACTGTTACCTAACTGTTACTCTTGCCACTAAATATCTCACCGCTGGTCCAAATCCCGAGGCACCAGTAGTACCTTGCTTGACTCCTCTAAATACATATTTCTGCAAACTGACTCCTTGTCACAGGGCAGTTGGTCATGAATGTGGAAATGAAGTTACAAGGCTGCACAATGGTATAATACCCATCTCTATTTCTCTAAAAATAGCAAAGTCCAAGGGACCGCATTGTCTACTACACTGATTAACTGCATCTGGTCATCTGTGTATGGAAAAGAACCATCAATACTTGTTTCAATATTTAGTGTATAAATCCACTGTCAGATGTCTGCTATTCCTAAACCACTTCATCATCCTAAAACATTTGGACCATAGAATTGTACTTTGGCTACTTTTCTTCCAAGATTACCTGGTTAAAATGATGCCTGCAAGGATAAGGCACAGAATCAATATGATACTAAATAATCAGCTGATCAGTCACTAGTCCTCTCCACGTTATCATGTTTAGGGACAAGAGGGGTGTGTAAAGCATTTCTTTGCAATGTGTTCCAAACCCCCTGGTCCTTAAAAAGATAAAAATCAGGTAAAGTTAGTTTCAAACTTCACCTCATTCAAAGTGTGGGGCAACTCTCCACTAAAGCTACATTAGGACTGGATTCAGACAGGTCGTTATGAACCCATCATCTACAGCCTGCACCTACCGTAATGTTTTTGTGATATAGTGGGACAGGTACACAAGACGTACAAGGCAATTTGCCCTTTTCTTGGTTTCAGTTACAATATACACCACTATAAGCAGTTTTAATGTCTCCTATTCTGCACAATGTCACCACAGCGCAGGGTAATGTAGAAATACTAAGACAAATCTCCTGGTGTATCTCCAGAGGGCTGAAGGTAAACTTCCATTCCTAACTCAGGTTTATTAGATGCTAAACTGAGCCTATAGATGTGAAACTTTCCATCACATTGATTTTCTGAAGCCTCCTTTAAACTGGGACTAACTTGGACAAAGAATACCAAATCTACAGGAGTTGTAAATCAGATGCACTGCGGAGTGACTCATTTCATTGCATCTTTCAGGATAGTTGGAAAAACTTCAGCAAAGAGGAGATTCATCACCGACGTTCTACTATTATCAAACCCGCTGCATGCAATGGGATCGTTTGCGTATTGATTAATTTATGCAGGAGTATCAATGGCAGCTTATGGTGAACTCCACACCATGCGGAAGTCCCTCCTGACAGACTTGATGCTGCAGTCCTCTGCTGCCACCAATAGCTGGTGCTTGGACCAGATGAAATTGTTCTAGGGTTGGGAAGCCATCTTCTATGGCCGCCGGCCCATTAGTCCAATAAAGCAAACCACCAGCGGCTCAGTCCGTGAACTTGTGGATGTCATTGTGTAACCGGTAATGTGGGTACGAGAGTTCACTGTGATACGGGCAGTTCTGGTGGCACCGGCACTTTTCCACCCACATCATGCTTTTTTGGAAGGTGTCTCCATCCTCACAGCGGAAGCGGACACGCATGGTTCTGGTCTTAGAGGGGGTACAGCAGCGTCCATCTGTACAGGAGCCGCAGTAGTGGGGCTTGTACTGCCGGACACTAGTGCATCCGGCGTATGTGAAGTGCACGGCTTGTCTGGCCTTCTTGGTTCTAGTGCATTTCTTCCCATTCTGATAAAGAGACAAACAGATCATAAATAGACTTTACTTCTCATGCGCCCCCAAGGTCCCCATGCACCCACTCATCACCAGGCACCACCCTCCATCTACCAGTATCTGGCACAGAAAATATTTAGTCTCCCCACCAGATACGAAAACAAAACAAAAAAAAGTCTGCGGCCCCTTGGATGCTGGAGAGCTTTCGCCAGCATCCAAGGTTTTAAATAAAGTGTCCGGCTAAAGGTACATAAACAATGGCTGCACCACAGGGGCAGGACTGGCGCAGAGGCCTGAAGACTGCATTGTCCGAGCAAACACCCTCACAATTCGGTTACCCTAGACAGCTGCCTATTATCCCTAATGGGAAATGTGGTCCTGATTACAAGACAGGGAGGGAGGACAATGAAAAATGACCATTTATATAAACAGAGCTTCAACATAAGTTGGACTATGTACATAAAGGACAGTAAGGAGGAGACGAATAACAACCTAGAGCTACCATCATTTTATCTTGCCAAATCTTAACAGAGCCAGGGTGCTTCACTCTAAACACAACACACTATGCCAGTTCTGGTGTATAATTTTGGACTTTATCATTATTTCCAAAAGCAATGCTTATTTTATTCCCTGCGGGCCTTATTTACACAAGTAATGCATTGAGGACTTATCTAGTATTTAAGGAGTTAAAAGTTCCATTTAAATCAGGAGGAAGCTGCATGGCCAGCCAATCCGTGTGAGAGTTCTGGTGACGGATGTGTGCGCTAACCAATAAAATCAAAACAGCTCAAAAATCTATCAGAAACATTGAAACCCAGAAAGTGTTACCGAAACCAGAGAGGAAATCCCACAACCTGACCGTCTGGATCAAACCCCAGATAGGTGGTAAGGTTACCTTTAACCCGTTGAGGACCAGATGGGTGCACAATGCATTGAGAAACAATGTGTTGCACATTTGTTTGGTCCTCGAGGGATTAAAAATATTTAGCCACTGTCTGCAACACTAACCTGAGTGCACTAGACGTTCACTTCCAGATAATCTGCCCCCACAATACCCCCATATGCACAATCTGCTCCTACGTGGAGTATCTTTACCGGCAAAAAAGGGCTGAAATCTAGATGGCTGCTTTTAACAGGCCTGGGTGGAAACTTTAGCAATGACATGGATTTTTGGGTGTCAGAGTTCCAGACTATTTAGGTCAGTTATCAGGTATCCCCTGGCACTGGACAGAAGGATAAAGTTCCACTGCTCAACATTTAGGGCTCTGGCTGTCAACAGAAAAAACATTCTTTGGCACTGCCAGCTGCCACTTCATGTCCATAATGGTATGTGCTTTTAGCTTCCACCCTTAAAGTGGGCAATGTGTTTGAAGTCCAATCTTCATAGGTTTGTTTTACAGTGTAAATAAATGTTTCAAATACACGATTACTTTAATTAGGGGTTTTAATTATAATTGGACGTTTCCTTAAAACTATCATGTCTGTTATTACCACTAAAGTAATTTCTGTTATTAATAATAACAACATTATAAGTTTAACTCTCTGAGTGACAGAGAGGTATCCAACGCATTGTGTTGAATACGTCAAGGGCACTCCAAGGGTTAATATTTACTGTTCCAAGTTTCAAGATTAGAAATATCAGTGGTTGGATTTTGTATATTTTTGGTGTATTATCCTATATAAGAATTCGCTAGGATGTTTGTCAGAAGCCGTCATGCTCAGTAGAGACTGCCCGCACTGCAGTCATGAGCACTACAGACTGCCTGAACGTGCCGCGGCTGATGCAGAGCTGGGCGCTCTGAATTCAGACCGGAGTCCTCTCTGCGCACCTTCCTGGGACCGCTTGGTGAGCAGAGAGGTTCCGCCCCTAGCTGAGGCTGCTGGGTGGCACTGTGGCCTGTGTACATGGGCTTTTAAACTAGTTTAGTAAATAAATGAAAAGTAAAGCTAAAAGGGCCAATGATGTGATATGCTGATTCTTCACATTAGCAAAAAACCCCCCCAAAAAAACACAAAAACAAATCTGGCTTCAACACAGGCCTAGATTTCATTGGAGTTTATAACTTTATCAAGGTTTCATCTACCTATTTACCTATACACATCAATGGAAGTCTGTTAGATAAAACCAGTGACAGCACTTATTAACTGCAATGTAATCAAGACCACAGTTTGGTACTGTTGTCTATACCTGAACTAGTCTAAATGCTAAGAAATGCTTGTTTTAACCCCTTAAGGACCAGCATGCATGCATGCGGATGGCACTTAAGGACCATGGAGCATTTTTTTTTACTTTTTAATCTGATTCAGGGCTCCCCAAAAGGCGTGCAGCTGCGCGGGGAGGCCTGAAATAGATGACGTACATGTACGTTGTGGGGCCTTTAGGGATATCCACCTATGACGTACATGTACGTCCTTTGTCGTTAAGGTGTTAAAGATATTTTACAGCCATTGTGGTGATGTCACTTCCTTTCTCTGCCTGTAAATAGGATATTTTGAATACAGTGCCAGATACAGAGGGGAAATGACAAAAAGTGGTATGAAATCAAAATCAAATAAATATTTTTAAAAGTAAAGGTAGTATATTCAAAAGAAAAGTGGATGAATTCCAGGGCAAAACAACTGCACCACGGGGAAAAATAAAAATGCTAAAAGTTCCCATTAATTTAAATAGAGATTTAACCCCTTGAATGGTAGACAGGTCTCCAAATCATTGTGAAGCAATTCTTTGGAGACCTCACTAGCATTTAAGGGGTTAAAATTCCCATTTAAATAAATGGACATTTTCAGTTCTCCCTTATAGTGCAGATGACTTATCCCGGGACTCCCCCAATTTTGTTTTGAACATATGTTCCAAAGTCTTTGCTAGTGAAAGATACTGACAGGTTTGGGGGATCAGTATGACAACTGCCTGTCCACAGAGAGGTTCGTACCTTGGGCTTGGTGGGAAACAGGTCTTTGCAGGGTCGGATCTGGCACAAGCGGGTCTCCTTCATCAGCTTGCACTGGGGGTTATCGTTAGTAACTCTGCTGGAGATGCCCATGTCACAGGATTTAGAGCACTGGGACCATTCTGTTGTCTGGATGGCACACCTGGATTTGCCCGGCTGAGGATGGGGGCCCAGTCCTGTAACGACACAGGGGTAAATATACATTATTTCAGGTTACAGAGACGGGTATTATTAAGATAAGACATTTGGGGACTTATTCATCACCTAAAGAGGAGTAATTCTGCAGCACACCAACAAACGAAATGACAATTCTGTAAATTTCCAATAATTTAAATACATAGCTAATAGTTACATACTATGTGTTTATTAAACCCTTTAAGTGTTAGTAATGTCTAAAAAAAACTTTTTTTCATTTAGAAGAGCTTAAAAAGCTGATCTAAATGCAAAAAAATGGTTTAAGAGATACGGGCGTTTAAAGTTTGATTTATCCTACTGACAGCTGTAAAGCAGGAGATCCGTGTCGGTCGACACGCTGGCGCTTGAGAAGTGCCGGGATCTCGTTACTTACACGGAATCCCTTCATTGGAATGGTCTAAAACGTGTGCCTAGTGTTCAGGCACACGTTTTAGACCATTCCAATGAAGGGATTCCATATAAGTAACGAGATCCCGGCACTTCTCAAGCGCCTCCGTGTCGACCGACACGGATCTCCTGCTGACAGCTTTACAGCTGTCAGTAGGAGAAATCAAACTTTAAACGCCCGTATCTCTTAAACCATAGCGGTTTGAGAGATACGTTTTTTTGCATTTAGATCAGCTTTTTAAGCTCTTCTAAATGCAAAAAAGTTTTTTTCAGACATTACTAACACTTTAATGACCAGAGGGGTGTGCAACACATGGCTTCTCAATGCATTGCTTACCCCTCTGGTCCTTAAGGGGTTAAACAGGCTACGGCCGGTCTGCATAGAGTTGGCCAGTGTGATAGCAACAGCTGAGTCACTTCCTGTAAGACTGAACCTTCTGGAAGTAAGCTCCTTGGCTCTCCAGGGAGAATGATAGGTTTGAATTGTTTTAACTTTGGAATAAAACATCGCCAGCAGTGGAAGTGCTCTTGTTTTACTCAGCAGGAAAAGCCCTGTAACAGGTTTTCACAGATATGTTTACTGCTCATTTACAGGTACTTCAGGTGCTTTGATAAGGGGAGGACGAGAGTCACATTCCACTGCCTAATATGTATCATATGTCAAGGATCCTCCTTACCAGGTTCGACTCGGAATCCGTTCCTGACCAAGCTGATCAGCTCGTTGCTCGATACCGGTTCCACATCCATCGGTTCCACAATCTCTTCAGACGACTTCAACATGTCATCCACGTCCCCTGTAGTGATGTCTCCCGAGTCCTCGGAGATATGGTTACTGTCACACATCCACTCCTCACAGCACTGGCCGGGCACCTTCACCAGTCTGGGGTTGATGCAATCAATGCTGGGCAGTGCCAGCTCTTGAGGGCACAGGGGCATGCAGCCGACTACCCCATCCATGCAGGTGCACTGGTGCTTGCAGTTGGGCTGAAAGTTCTCCCCGTTCTGATAGATCTGCCCGAAGAATTCACACGGTCTGCCTTCTGACTTGGCTGTGGGAAGACAAACATGTAATGCGTTTTGTAACCGGACTCTTAGGGCCTCTTATGTATGAAGGGAAACTGGAGTGATTTGGGGGTTAACCAACTGCACCATGGGGGAAAAATAAGCATTCCCCAATACTTGAATACTAGCGAGGTCCCCAATGCACTGTGAACTAATGTTTTGCAGAACATTCTGGCATTTAGACCAGCGCTGTCCCAGTCCTGTCCTCTAGCGCCACCAACAGGCCAGGATGAGAGGATTTCCCTGATTACACACAGGTGAGTCAGTCACAATGAATGATCCACTGATTATCTCACCTGTGTGTAACCAGGGAAATCCTCACATCCTGGCCTGTTGGTGGCGCTAGAGGACTGGACTGGGACACCCCTGTTATAGAGGGTGCAGTTGGTTTCACCAGGAACTGGTTCAGTTTACTTTTTATATATGTTATTTATACAAAGCCATTACAGCCCTATGTTTAAAAACAAAATATTTGAAAATAGTCATCTACATTTAAAGGGAAACTGTAGAACTTTATTTAAAACAAAAGTTTAGGCAATATTTTAGCTTTATCTGTCCATTTATGTAAACGAGTCAGTAAAGGCTGGCACAGTTTATGCAAATGAGTGAGAACTGGCTGGCATGCCAGTTAGATACAAGCTTTCTATACTGTCTCCCTCCTACTTGTCACACGTTAGATATTTAGGATTTAAGCTCTAAAGGAACCTCCTGTCCTAATGTATGGATACCTAGTGCAGCCCTTAGAATAATCGTCTGTATACCTTCTTAACTACTAGACCCATTGTATCCCCTCTATACTAAATATAAGCTGTAAAGAATTAAGCCCACCTCTCTCTCTCTGTCTATTATATATATACTAGTTGAAGAGCCCGTTACATGGGCCACAGTGCCACTGTCACCCGGTCGCGGGGCAGTCATGCGCAGTGGAGACTGCCCGCGCCGCAGCTGATACAGAGCTGGGCGCTCCTTCGGAGCGCCCAGCTCTGTATCAGCTGCGGCGCAGACAGTCTCTACTGCGCATGACTGCAGCACGCGCAGAAGTGTCTACTGCGCATGTCGTGCGTTACACACGAATTAGCAAATTATTATATAGGATATATATCTATCTATATATATATATATATATATATATATATATATATATATATATATATATGATACACATTACATACAAAATACGGTAAGATGGATGCCCCCACTGAGGTGAGAATGAGGATAGGTGACAGTACCACAATAAAATACATTTCGTCATCATTTGTTTTAGACCAGGAGGCTCAAATGCATGAGGTCACTTTTGAAAATCTGAGTTTTAGCCTTATTTTTTTCAGAAAACAGCAGGGACAATTCAACAAATAAATAGTATTCATACAGGCATTTTAACCCCTCAAGGACCAGTGTTCCAGGGAAGTTACCTTCCTTTAAGGACCGCCTTGATCCTTGGCGATGCACCGGTACACCTGACCGGTTACGTGTACAGGCACGCCGAGCAGGGGTGGGGGTGTCTGGGGTCACAGAGAGACCGCTCCAGTCTTAGAGTTCCATTTCAGACCCCGTTTTTACTTACAGCGCTCCCGCAGGACGTTCCAGAACTATCACTGGCTCTTAAAGGGAAAAAAAACAGTGATGGTCCTGTCATGTCACATGGTCCTTAAGGGGTAAATGGCACAATTATTTCACTGTAATTCTTACAATTAAAACTGGAGTTAATAATATCATTATTTTTGAGCATATGGCTAGTTTTGGTGATATATCTGACCACGTGCACTTTCAAAGGCCGTTTCTTTAACCCTTTGAGTGCCTCTGGCACTCAAACGGTTAAAAACTGTCTTTAACAGTCTTATCGTGTATTAAAAGCAAACACACTTTACCACCATTTTTCTTTTGAACATAAAGCTTCAGATCCATGATTTTGGGCAGAAAACAGCTTTAAATCCTCTGAGTGCCAGGATTGCACACCCCTCTGGCACTCAAAGGGTTAATGAAGCTATAACTAACTATTCCGTTGGCTTCATCAACCTAACCGTACAGAGAACGTAGTTCACCAATAAAATGTGGGGTTTTAGCCAGGGGAATGTTTATTCAACAAGCGTTCGTTGGGAATCCAGTTTAAAGACAGACGACTACAGACAAAAGAGGTGATTTTCTTACAAATGTTATTTTGGAAACGGTTAAAGGCTTGTTTGTTTTTTTACAGGGCCATTAAAAATAGTTTTTTTTTTTTAGTTTATGTAGATTAAAGTGGATGTGTCAGCTATATATTGAATAGTACTAAAACATGATTTTTTTTATTTAATTTTTAAGTTTTAATTCCTGTAAATTTAACTTACAAAGTCTGTACCCCAGCTACTTCCCCAGAGACTGCGGTTACCTGACCTGTAACCGCAGCTCGATTCTCTGCCTCTCCTCCCTCCTCCGATGACGAAGGACCCTGTCTGTAAGCTGGAGCGCTCTCATTGGCTAGGTATCGATCTCTGCCAGTGAGACCACTCCAGCTTACAGACTGAAGCCTCCGTCATCGGAGATGGGAGGAGAGGAGAGGCAGAGCGCCCAGAGATGGGAGGAGAGGAGAGGAGAGGCAGAGCGCCGGGCTGCGGTTACAGAGCAGTCTATGAGGAAGTAGCTGGGGGACAGACTTTGCAAGTTAAATTTACAGGAATTAAAACTTTAAAAAAATAAGTAAATAACGTTTTAGTACTATTCGATATATAGCTGACACATCCGCTTGCAGCCATCTCTATCATTTAAGCGGTTGGTTCAACAAGCCCATTTAATGCAATGCAAATTTTAATGGGAATTTAATTACTCCTCTGTGAGATAGCTAATTTGCTTCAGGACGGCACCTCTTCAGATTCCTGAACACGGCCCAAAGAAATGCATGGCAAAGTACTCAAATGTTATCAGTTAAATGTGTTTCAAATATCCAGCCGCATCTCCAATACAGAATGCTTCTCATGGGTGAAGTTCTGTTACTAAGCCAGGCCAAGTCTTCAGTGCAATGAGCGTGCCAGCCAATTATCCTGTTCATGGCAGCCAGCTTGTGTACTCTCCCAGGCAAGGTTATCTCCAGACACACTTATACGATCGTTCGTGGAAGCCTTGCCAGGTGTGCTGTTGTCTTGAATTACATCTGTTCACAAACAAGTCAGCGAAGGCAGACAGTAAAGCAAAGTGCCAATGCCCAGCGGCTTATCAGACTCAACCTTCGACAAATGAGTTGTGATGGGTATAAATAAAAGGGTGAGTCTCAATGTGATTGCACTACAATCTGGGTCACTGGACAAGCTGAAATAGTTAACCCTGTAATAAATTCTAGTGGGTTGATCTGGTTCCACGTCACTTCTCGTTTCCATAGAACCTTATCAGAGAAGGGAACGATCGCTGCGGATCCATAGATACACTTTGTTAGGCTGAAGAAAGTCTGTTAAGTTCAGACTTTGGCACAGTAGATCCCAGAATAGGAAAATGAATACAATAACTAGATATATTCCTTCCCGGCTCCAAGATGGGCGCTTGACTATTCCACAGAACGACCTTCAACTTCAAGGAGAAGGACTATGGTGGAAGGACTCCTATGAAGTTTGCCCTTGTGCGTCAGTTCTAGTGAGAACATCTTTAAATCACTCATAGGTGTCCTGTCCATAGAGGAGGACCACAAAACACAATCAACTCCTTTAACCCTTTAAGGACTAGATGGTATGTGGCACATTGCTTCACAATGGGTCTATCACCCCTCTGGTCTTTAACCCTTTCAGTGGCAGAGGGTTATGAAGTGCATTGCTCTAGGCTCATGCACTGACCACAACTGTTATGTCTGCCTTCAAGGACTGGCTGAAGAGGTTATTCCTTGAACTATGGCAATATTGATGAGGGCCATTGGGGGTTTCTGGTCACAGTAAGGCAAGTGGGTTTATTATTTGGAAGCGTTTGTTCTTAGTGTAAAGCTGTATGCCATCTCCTTCTAGAAATGTGTCTAATTGTCTCCTGTATCTGCCACCACAACATATCAGGGTTGTGAATTCCACAATGTAACAGGTTTTCGTGGGGAAGAGGGGCAAAATCTAAAGGATTTTTGAAACCAGACAGAATTGTAATACCCCGTGATGAGGTATAAGGGCCTGGAAGAAAATCTTTAAAAGGCTGGACTTCCAGGATCCTGGGACCTTTTCTCCGGTCCCTTACCGGAAATAACCCCTCCCTCTGCTGAAGCTGAGAATGGCTTTCCTCTCATGTTAAGGGGTGTCCACTAATTACAGCCTCAAAGGTTCCCCTGAGAGGTGTTTGTGAAATTGAATATTCTTATACAGTGTAATCAGATACTCTCTTACAGGCCTTTTTTATGTGGTAAGGAAATCACATTTGAAATATGCCTTTCACAACAAAAAAACTCCATTTACTTAAAGGGGATGTTTACCCCCTTCACAACTTTGCTTAAATCTTTTCCTTAGCAATGATAACTAATGGAAAGTGTATCTTTAAAAAAAAAAAAACAAAATCAATCAGTTAGGAGAAATTCAAAGATTAAATGTAGCTCTGTACCTTCTTCCGGCAGACAGTGCTGACCGGATCTCTGCCGTAGTCTGAGCTTCTATCCAGCCTCCTCTGATGACGGTGGCTGTCATTCTGTAAATTGGAGTGCTCTTATTGGCCAGAAATAGATCTCTGCCAATGACAGCGCTCGAGCTTAGAGACAGACAGCCTCCGTCATCAGAGGAGGCTGGATAGAAGCTCAGACTACGGCAGAGATCCAGTCAGCGCTGTCTGCCGGAAGAAGGTACAGAGCTACATTTAATCTTTGAATTTCTCCTAATTGGATGATTTTTTTTTTTTCTTTAAAGATACACTTTCCATTAGTTATCATTGCTAAGGAAAACATTTAAGCAAAGTTGTGAAGGGGGTAAACATCCCCTTTAATATTGGTTCCCAAAAACCATACTGCGTAATTCAGGTGAAATCAGAAGAATGAATTGCACTGTGGTAAAATTAAGCAGTGCACTCTTGCAATAAGTTGTCCCTTTTATACACAACTAGTGTAAAAGCCCGTGTACACAGGCCAAGGTCCGGGTAATGTTAACCCTTTGATTGCCAGAGGGGTACACAACGCATTGCTGTACCCCTCTGGCACTCAAAGGGTTAAGCGGCCGCTACCTCACTGCTCCACGCGATGCAGTCTTGCATCGCCTCACGCACGCAATGCAATCATGCTCAGAAGAGACTGACTGAAAGCGGGCACTGCGCATGACTGCATCATGACAAACATCCTACAAATTATTATATAGATAGTATTTTGTTTGCTTTTGTTACTACTGTTTGACACTGATCACTACTAACAAGTCCACAATAGTCCTAGATCTTCTTCCATCACTAATGGAAGTTATTCAACCCCTTAAGGACCATAGGAGTGTGTCGTACATTGCTTCACGATGCCTTGTGCACTCCTTTTGTCCTTAAGGTGTTAATGATTTGAAAGTTTCTTGATATTTAAAGATAAAATATGGAGTGCTGAGCCACCCTCAAGGAGGCGAGAATATGAAGTATAAATGATGTATTAAGTGCTCACCTCGACAGATTCCTATGTTAGAGGACGAGTCCGCTCCAAAGTCACAGTGTAAGCCCTTGATGTGGTCACACGGATGGTCCAAACCACAGTCCTGATTGTACTGACGGGCACAAACTTTACAGCACCCACAGGAGTCTGTCACCAGGCTGATACCAGGAGGGCACGACTCTGCCTCTTTAGGACACAGACAATTTGTTGGGCAGGCTGGATCCATCTAGAGAGGAAGATAACAAATTGTATTTTCTAGTATCATTATTAGGTTGAATGTACTGTATTTAAGATCTGGTGGATTACAACAATGTTTCAGTATAATAGACTCATACGTATTCCAGTGAGCACTTATATTTATATACAAATCTCAGGGTCTCACGACCAAATTCACAGGGAGCGCACTGATTTCTGTTCCATGATCATGCTTATTTGTGTATGTACAGGCAGTGATATAGCCAAGTTGTACAGAGAGGAGAGGAATAACTCCTGCATGTCTGTGTGTGTGTGTACTAGCAGTGATACTGTATCTTAAAGTTGTATAGAAAGGCAGAGGGAGAAGTCCTGCCTCGCTCTGTGTGTACAGGCAGTAATACATCTATGCTCTACAGAAAGAAAGGGAGAAGTCCTGTCTGTGTGAGTACAAGCACTGATATCTCTATATTGTACAGAAAGGCAAAGTAAGAAGTCCTGTGTGTGTACAAGCAGTGATATCTCTATATTGTACAGAAAGACAGAGGGAGAAGTCCTGTGTGTGTACAAGCAGTGATATCTCTATATTGTACAGAAAGGCAAAGTAAGAAGTCCTGTGTGTGTACAAGCAGTGATATCTCTATATTGTACAGAAAGACAGAGGGAGAAGTCCTGTGTGTGTACAAGCAGTGATATCTCTATATTGTACAGAAAGGCAAAGTGAGAAGTCCTGTGTGTGTATAAGCACTGATATCTCTATATTGTACAGAAAGACAGAGGGAGAAGTCCTGTGTGTGTACAAGCACTGATATCTCTATATTGTACAGAAAGGCAGAGGGAGAAGTCCTGTGTGTGTACAAGCAGTGATATCTCTATATTGTACAGAAAGACAGAGGTAGAAGTCCTGTGTGTGTGTACAAGCACTGATATCTCTATATTGTACAGAAAGACAGAGGGAGAAGTCCTGTGTGTGTACAAGCACTGATATCTCTATATTGTACAGAAAGACAGAGGGAGAAGTCCTGCGTGTGTACAAGCACTGATATATCTATATTGTACAGAAAGACAGAGGGAGAAGTCCTGTGTGTGTACAAGCACTGATATCTCTATATTGTACAGAAAGGCAGAGTAAGAAGTCCTGTGTGTGTACAAGCAGTGATATCTCTATATTGTACAGAAAGGCAGAGGGAGAAGTCCTGTGTGTGTACAAGCACTGATATCTCTATATTGTACAGAAAGGCAGAGGGAGAAGTCCTGTGTGTGTACAAGCACTGATATCTCTATATTGTACAGAAAGACAGAGGGAGAAGTCCTGTGTGTGTACAAGCAGTGATATCTCTATATTGTACAGAAAGACAGAGGGAGAAGTCCTGTGTGAGTACAAGCAGTGATATCTCTATATTGTACAGAAAGGCAGAGGGAGAAGTCCTGTGTGAGTACAAGCAGTGATATCTCTATATTGTACAGAAAGACAGAGGGAGAAGTCCTGTGTGAGTACAAGCAGTGATATCTCTATATTGTACAGAAAGGCAAAGTAAGAAGTCCTGCGTGTACAAGCACTGATATCTCTATATTGTACAGAAAGGCAAAGTAAGAAGTCCTGTGTGTGTACAAGCAGTGATATCTCTATATTGTACAGAAAGACAGAGGGAGAAGTCCTGTGTGTGTACAAGCAGTGATATCTCTATATTGTACAGAAAGGCAAAGTGAGAAGTCCTGTGTGTGTATAAGCACTGATATCTCTATATTGTACAGAAAGACAGAGGGAGAAGTCCTGTGTGTGTACAAGCAGTGATATCTCTATATTGTACAGAAAGACAGAGGGAGAAGTTCTGTGTGTGTACAAGCACTGATATCTCTATATTGTACAGAAAGGCAGAGGGAGAAGTCCTGTCTGTGTGTGTGTAAGCACTGATATCTCTATATTGTACAGAAAGGCAAAGTAAGAAGTCCTGTGTGTGTACAAGCACTGATATCTCTATATTGTACAGAAAGACAGAGGGAGAAGTCCTGTGTGTGTACAAGCACTGATATCTCTATATTGTACAGAAAGACAGAGGGAGAAGTCCTGTGTGTGTACAAGCAGTGATATCTCTATATTGTACAGAAAGACAGAGGGAGAAGTCCTGTGTGTGTACAAGCACTGATATCTCTATATTGTACAGAAAGGCAAAGTAAGAAGTCCTGTGTGTGTACAAGCACTGATATCTCTATATTGTACAGAAAGGCAGAGGGAGAAGTCCTGTGTGTGTACAAGCAGTGATATCACTATATTGTACAGAAAGACAGAGGGAGAAGTCCTGTGTGTACAAGCAGTGATATCTCTATATTGCACAGAAAGACAGAGGGAGAAGTCCTGTGTGTACAAGCAGTGATATCTCTATATTGTACAGAAAGGCAGAGGGAGAAGTCCTGTGTGTGTACAAGCAGTGATATCTCTATATTGTACAGAAAGGCAGAGGGAGAAGTCCTGTGTGTGTACAAGCAGTGATATCTCTATATTGTACAGAAAGACAGAGGGAGAAGTCCTGTGTGTACAAGCAGTGATATCTCTATATTGTACAGAAAGGCAGAGGGAGAAGTCCTGTGTGTGTACAAGCAGTGATATCTCTATATTGTACAGAAAGACAGAGGGAGAAGTCCTGTGTGTGTACAAGCAGTGATATCTCTATATTGTACAGAAAGGCAGAGGGAGAAGTCCTGTGTGTACAAGCACTGATATCTGTATATTGTACAGAAAGGCAGAGGGAGAAGTCCTGTGTGTGTACAAGCAGTGATATCTCTATATTGTACAGAAAGGCAGAGGGAGAAGTCCTGTGTGTGTACAAGCAGTGATATATCTATATTGTACAGAAAGACAGAGGGAGAAGTCCTGTGTGTGTACAAGCAGTGATATCTCTATATTGTACAGAAAGACAGAGGGAGAAGTCCTGTGTGTACAAGCAGTGATATCTCTATATTGTACAGAAAGGCAGAGGGAGAAGTCCTGTGTGTGTACAAGCAGTGATATATCTATATTGTACAGAAAGACAGAGGGAGAAGTCCTGTGTGTACAAGCACTGATATCTCTATATTGTACAGAAAGGCAGAGGGAGAAGTCCTGTCTGTGTGTGTGTGTGTGTAAGCACTGATATCTCTATATTGTACAGAAAGGCAGAGTGAGAAGTCCTGCCTGTGTGTGTGTGTAAGCACTGATATCTCTATATTGTACAGAAAGGCAGAGTGAGAAGTCCTGTCTTTGTGTGTAAGCACTGATATCTCTATATTGTACAGAAAGGCAGAGTGAGAAGTCCTGCCTGTGTGTGTGTGTAAGCACTGATATCTCTATATTGTACAGAAAGGCAGAGTGAGAAGTCCTGTCTGTGTGTGTGCAAGCACTGATATCTCTATATTGTACAGAAAGGCAGAGGGAGAAGTCCTGTCTGTGTGTGCAAGCACTGATATCTCTATATTGTACAGAAAGGCAGAGGGAGAAGTCCTGTCTGTGTGTGTGTAAGCAGTGACATCTCTAAACTGCAGGATGTTTCTTAAGAACATCTGGGTTGGAACAAAACAGGACATACTGCCTAGAGTCTAGGTTATGGGATCCTTAATCTCAGGATCAGCCGCTAGTATGTTACGTATGTCCTGTGTTAAGAAGAACTGGAAAATTCTGCACCATAGGGGACAAATAAAATTCACATATGTCCCAAAGCAACGCACTGGAGATCTCACTAGCACTGAAGGGGTTAAAGGGCCCATTCAAATCAATGGAAATGTTCTTCTTAGTGTATCAGCCTCTGTGTGTGCGGACAATAACTGCTGCCTACAGCTCTCACATCACCTGCAATAATAATTCCCCAAATTACCACTGACTGAAATGGACTTTTAAGCCCTTTGCGAAGCAATGCATTGGAGACTTCTGTAGCATTTAAGGGGTTAAATGCTCCATTTCCATCAATAGGAATGTTTATTTGTGCCTGACGATGCAGCTGGTTTTGCCCAGAATCTCTCCTCTTTTCCATGAGTGGATATGGCTCTTAAATCTTGCCGACTGTAACTTCTCACCCTTTAATCCCTGACTTACATCCAATTCCTGGATGGACGGCCAAGACCTGACAAAAACAAAAGGTCACGTGACCAGATGACTCACACCAGCTCTGCCTAAGACTTGGCAGCACAGGCCACGGCATTTGGATAGGGCAATAGCTGTGCCTCGGGGAGTAACAGAGGCCCATTTCACTCCGTGTTGTGATAACCGGCTCACTCTTGGAATAGGTGGAAGAAGGAAAAAAAATCAGGGAAAAAAAATTGTTTTCTCCAACCACACAGCTCTCTGTTCATTAAAAATAGCACCAGGAGTGGTTTTCTGCAAATGCCAACGCTATAAATACTAAAAGCTATTAACAGTCGTCCAGATAGGTATAAATAGAATTAAACCACATTTTCCAACAAAGGCTCCTATTTAAAAAAAATATATATATGAAAAGAAAAAAAATAAGTGTTGATATTAACTGAAGTGTTTTTGTGGCTTCAACCATCCATCTCTTTAGCGGTGCATCTGTGGGGCAATTTAACAATTTTATATTTCAACATCACTACAATGTAATGCATCATCTACAGGGTTAAAGTGGTTCTGTCATTACACAGCTTGTAACTCACAATAGAAAGTATTTATTTAAATTGCCTATACATTGTGCTTTTTTATTTTTCAATCAGTGTAATGGTTTCAGAGATTTTGTTATAGTAGGTAGGGACTCCTTACCCTCAGCAGAGTTGAGCTCTCTGACCTGTTTGGCACAGCCTACACAATGACATACTGTCCTTTCCTGAAACCACCTCACTCTTCCTGCTCCTCAGTCTGCCAGAAGGGGTGGAATAAGTAATTAAGGAGTAATATTCATACAAATCCTGTTCAGACTGATGCTTCCCCCCCCCCCATGGAGGTGAGAATTTGGACAGGTGATAGTAGTTCTAAGTATTTCAACAGCAAACATGGACAGAATGCAACTACCCTTTTTGACTAGCCTTTGTTACTCAGGTGGACTAACGTCTTAGGCACTGAAATGCGTTGGGTCAACTGCCAGAGAGCCAAGGAATGACTCACTGTATATCGGCTAGGTACCACAAAATATCACCAGCATTCAAAGTGCTGGAGCTAGACTGATATTTTAGGACCCAGTGAGGGGTTTAACTAGATGTATATAAAATCCACAGGCTTGATACATGCAGGTATATTATATGAATATCAATAAAACACACAGGCCCACTTGTCTTACCGTAGAACTAAACAATTCTGTTTTTTTGAGGGACCTAATAAAAAGGACAGCTCTGCTCCAAGGGAAAATATTATGGCCCAT
This sequence comes from Rhinophrynus dorsalis, assembly GCA_037306005.1. NCBI lineage: Eukaryota > Metazoa > Chordata > Amphibia > Anura > Rhinophrynidae > Rhinophrynus > Rhinophrynus dorsalis. Next base: position 3,398,189 of record CM074726.1, read on the forward strand.
ATGTATAAATATTAAATGGAGCAATTCTGGGGCAAACCAACTACACCATAGCAGAGAATTAAAAATGACTGCTGATGTAAATGGGATTTTAACCCCTTGAAAGCTAGTGATATCTCCAGTGCATTAAAGGTTTGTGGTAGATACCACCCTGTCGTTAGAGTTAAAACGATCCAATCCACGGGAATTTGGGGCATTTTTATTTGACCCCTGCAGTTGATTCATTCCAGAATTGCTCCTCTTTGGTTTTGTACATAAGGTTAAATAAGCACCAGTCAGAAGAAGACAAAAAATATCCCAGTATCTGGAGCTAGACGCCATCATAACGAGCCAGCGGGGGTGTTAGGAACCAGGTGAGGGGATCCACATATAGAATACCCCAAAATGTATCAGACAGAAGTAGAACACTTTAGGAGTTTTAGAATTCCCAGGCTGCAGGGATGACCCTGGTAGTAGTCCTTGGCATCATTAAATCTTACCAACCCAGGGTACCGGTTCTGTCCCAGCAAGTCGGACCTTGACTCCATGACTTGGTTTGGGATCAGACTGCAGAATGTCATAGAAGGAAAACACTGAGTGTCATTACTGACTCGCACAGAATGCACCAACCACGAGCAATATTCCAAGTCTGGGCGAGTGCCATTCCAGAGCCAACAAGGTCTCGCACAAAGAATGAGACAATCAACAGTGGGCCATATGCACAAAATAAAAATTCAGGGACAAACCAAATGCATGGGGACAAATAATATTTCCCTTTGAATACATTTTGAATTAAATTGACCTTGTATGCACTTCAACGCTAGCGAGGGAATCAAACTAATACATTGAAAACTCTGGCAATCAAGGAGTTAAAATCCCCATTTAACTCAAAAGAAATTTGAGGATTCAAAGGTCTGTAACTACTCAATATTGTGGCAACTGACCCTGACTTCCCTGCTTATGATTCCGTGAGCCTGATCTGCTATTAAAAAATGGGGTATTTCTTCTAAGCAATGTACTGGCGACCCCTGTCGCTCAAGGGGTTAAAATCCCCATTTACATCAATGAGAATCTGGGAATCCCGAGAATTACGACCCCTCCCCTCCATTATTGTGAGAGGAACAGCAGCTATCATGAGATTTGATTAGGGGACGGGACACAATGTGTTCTGGAAAAGAGATGTAAAAATCTGGAAAGAAAAATAAACTATAAAGGTTATTTTTGATCATTCTAGGACTTCCCATCTAGACATGAACGACTTACACAGCTAAAAAAAAATCAGTTTTACTTCAACTTGGAATGTTGGAATCTCAAAAGCTTCTTGAGAAGGAAAATGAAAATAAACAGAAGGGCTATTCCTTTCCCTTAATATGCGCAGACAAAAAGATGCTTTGTACAATTAGACTTTATCTCTGCTGGTATTTCCGCAGAGCCACCCACATCGCTACAGATAAGTAAAACTCCCACAGCTAACCCCACAGATCTCAGTGCCGATTACCTTCAATTACTGGAATTTAAACCTACGTTTTCTCCCCTTCTCAGTCTCATCTGTCTTATATTTACCTTTTATTTGGATAGATTTTTGATTCACATTAAACTGTACCTAACATCATAGAAATAGTTTGTTTTACAGGTAATTAAAATCTGACTATGTTATTCTAGAGCATTTTCTGTAATATAGTTTTTTTGAGGAATTAACCTTTATACTTTGGTGGCACAGTCCAGCACTTTATGCTAATTCCCTGCTCAGTATGCTAATTAGTTCTGCCTGAGGCCAGATTTCCCCCTGTCTGTGTACACATCCCCAGTGTGTGGGTTCTGCCTAGATTTGTTACTAGCACACTGCGTGATGATATTGGCACAGAAACTAAATAGCATAACGGGCCACACTGCGTCACCAACAAACACAGGTTAATTTCTCATAAACTAATGATATTACAAACAAATGGCAGCACCATATGCAGGTAGTTTTACCTTTAAAATCAAATAAATGTAACTACTTGAGAACCAGAGGGGAGTGCAACGTATTGCTTCTCAATGCACTGTATGTTAGAAACTTCACTAGCAACCACGAGGTTTGCTGCACTATCCTCACTGTGTGTATCACTGCTCAGACCCTCGCACAGAGAACTGCATCACTGTATATACACAAATCACACTGCTCAGACCCTCACACAGAGAACTGCATCACTGTATATACACAAATCACACTGCTCAGACCCTCACACAGAGAACTGAATCACTGTATATACACAAATCTCACTGCTCAGACCCTCACACAGAGAACTGCACCACTGTATATACACAAGTCACACTGCTCAGACCCTCACACAGAGAACTGCATCACTGTATATACACAAATCACACTGCTCAGACCCTCACACAGAGAACTGCATCACTGTATATACACAAATCACACTGCTCAGACCCTCACACAGAGAACTGAATCACTGTATATACACAAATCTCACTGCTCAGACCCTCGCACAGAGAACTGCATCACTGTATATACACAAATCACACTGCTCAGACCCTCGCACAGAGAACTGCATCACTGTATATACACAAATCACACTGCTCAGACCCTCGCACAGAGAACTGCATCACTGTATATACACAAATCACACTGCTCAGACCCTCGCACAGAGAACTGCATCACTGTATATACACAAATCACACTGCTCAGACCCTCGCACAGAGAACTGCATCACTGTATATACACAAATCACACTGCTCAGACCCTCGCACAGAGAACTGCATCACTGTATATACACAAATCACACTGCTCAGACCCTCGCACAGAGAACTGCATCACTGTATATACACAAATCACACTGCTCAGACCCTCGCACAGAGAACTGCATCACTGTATATACACAAATCACACTGCTCAGACCCTCGCACAGAGAACTGCATCACTGTATATACACAAATCACACTGCTCAGACCCTCGCACAGAGAACTGCATCACTGTATATACACAAATCACACTGCTCAGACCCTCGCACAGAGAACTGCATCACTGTATATACACAAATCACACTGCTCAGACCCTCGCACAGAGAACTGCATCACTGTATATACACAAATCACACTGCTCAGACCCTCGCACAGAGAACTGCATCACTGTATATACACAAATCACACTGCTCAGACCCTCGCACAGAGAACTGCATCACTGTATATACACAAATCACACTGCTCAGACCCTCGCACAGAGAACTGCATCACTGTATATACACAAATCACACTGCTCAGACCCTCGCACAGAGAACTGCATCACTGTATATACACAAATCACACTGCTCAGACCCTCGCACAGAGAACTGCATCACTGTATATACACAAATCACACTGCTCAGACCCTCGCACAGAGAACTGCATCACTGTATATACACAAATCACACTGCTCAGACCCTCGCACAGAGAACTGCATCACTGTATATACACAAATCACACTGCTCAGACCCTCGCACAGAGAACTGCATCACTGTATATACACAAATCACACTGCTCAGACCCTCGCACAGAACTGCATCACTGTATATACACAAATCACACTGCTCAGACCCTCGCACAGAGAACTGCATCACTGTATATACACAAATCACACTGCTCAGACCCTCGCACAGAGAACTGCATCACTGTATATACACAAATCACACTGCTCAGACCCTCGCACAGAGAACTGCATCACTGTATATACACAAATCACACTGCTCAGACCCTCGCACAGAGAACTGCATCACTGTATATACACAAATCACACTGCTCAGACCCTCGCACAGAGAACTGCATCACTGTATATACACAAATCACACTGCTCAGACCCTCGCACAGAGAACTGCATCACTGTATATACACAAATCACACTGCTCAGACCCTCGCACAGAGAACTGCATCACTGTATATACACAAATCACACTGCTCAGACCCTCGCACAGAGAACTGCATCACTGTATATACACAAATCACACTGCTCAGACCCTCGCACAGAGAACTGCATCACTGTATATACACAAATCACACTGCTCAGACCCTCGCACAGAGAACTGCATCACTGTATATACACAAATCACACTGCTCAGACCCTCGCACAGAGAACTGCATCACTGTATATACACAAATCACACTGCTCAGACCCTCGCACAGAGAACTGCATCACTGTATATACACAAATCACACTGCTCAGACCCTCACACAGAGAACTGCATCACTGTATATACACAAATCACACTGCTCAGACCCTCACACAGAGAACTGCATCACTGTATATACACAAATCACACTGCTCAGACCCTCACATAGAGTACTCTACTGAATGCCCAGGGACATCTCAGCTACAAATTCAATGCTAGCAGTCCCAAAACTGGCTATACTCTCAGCGCCTGCCTTCTCCCAGTGTTATCAATGAATCCAAAGGCCCAAAGATGTCAGTCAGTTTCTACAGATACTGGAGGTCAAAGGGTTAATGTCTGCAAGGGTCACAGGGTAACATCCAATATTTGTACTCTTTCCTTTTCTCATTTACAGGTAATCAACGTATCTGTGTCTGTTGACACCTAACAAATGCAGTAAATTTCCTGATACATATCAACCTCAGCCTTGTGCCTGCCAACTGCACTTAAGAACCCCCACCCCGGACCTCCAAAACCAGCCATTAAAAATGAACTATTACACACTGAGGGCCACATCCACCAAAAAAAACAGTGAGGGCATGCTGTGGTAAATCACTGCACTATAGGGAACACATAAAGCTGCCCCAAATGCCCACTGTAACCCTTGAATGTTAATGAGGTAGGTAACACAATGTATCAGATACCTCACCAGCATTCTAGGGGTTACAACCATCATTTAAATGGATGGGAATTTGTATTTTCTGTACTTAGCAGCTGGTTTGTCCCAGAATTGTTGTGAAACAAAAGCAGCAGTCGTCCCATATTGTATAGCACTCTAGAATACGTTAACGCTTTATCGGTTTTAGGACTTTATCCACAAAAGAAAAGGTGCAATTATAGAGTAAACTACACACAAGGAAGGACTAAAACTGCTCATTGATTTAAAACGCGGGGTTAAAAGTCCCATTTAGAGCAATGGCAAGTTAGAGGAATTTTTCATTCTCTCCTATGGGTGTTTTGGTTTGCTACTATATCAGTTATGAGAATGTTAGCCCTTTCAGTGCTAGAGGGGTATGTGATACATTGCAATGCGTTGTGTGCCCCCTGCCACTGAAAGGGCTGCACTGCCATGCCACGTCCTGCAGGCGTGTTGGCAGAGGCACTGCAGACATTAGCTCTCCAAGGATGGCAGCACAGATATAAACAGACCAGAGTGAGACTTCACTTCTCCTCCTTATACACACAACAACAGTCTGTCTGTCCGTCCAATGGAAAAAAGGCATCAGGCACATAGAGCCCCCTCCTTTCCCCAGCCACCCCTTTTAGTCACGTCCAGAAAGTAAAGACAGGATCTGAAGGCCGGGGTGTTTTTCTTCTGAAATTCATGAGTGAGGAATAAAATAAAAGTATGAACTCCACGTCTCTGTCCTGGTAATGTGATCTGTACATAAGAGGCAGAGCACTCAACGGGACAGTGTCACCATAATAAACAGTGTGGAGAGGCAGCGAATAGGAATCCAGGACTGCAGGGCTCCACTGTCTACCAACCCTCTGTAATGCTTAAAGGCACAGCGTGGCCTGTAAAGTACACGTGCATTCTAAATTAAAGGGAAACCATTATTTTTCTTTAGAGTTGAATTTATCTTTAACCCTTCTTGATGCGTTGCACACCTCTTTGTACCTTTAATGAATACTAACACCTCCTAATAAAAAATAATAAAATATCCCAAACACTTTCTTTAATCTGGACAGAAAAACTTAATGGCCACTATGAATCAATCCTGTGTGGATTGGTTCCCCAAAATGTATATTTAATTAGTTCTGGAAATCAGGTCCATGGAGGAACACATGATGCTATTTGCGATACGAGGCACTGAAGCGTCTCCCCTGGAGATATTATTTTAGGAAGCTCTCAGTGGAAGAACTTTGGACTCCCGGAGGCCAGTAAAATGAATTATGCCTGTTGTACTAAGGAGAACTGGTGCAATTCTGGAGCAAATAACTGCACCATAGGGGCTAAAAAAATTCTCATTGAACTAAACAAGTCTTCCAACCCATTAGACACAGGATTGGGTGGCACGCTGACCCGTCCTCTGTTTAACCAGAGGGGAATCCAGTGCAATGCTTTACAATGAGTTGGATACCCCTCTGCCACTCAAAGGATTGAACTGCCTAGACAAAGGGAATAGGCACAATGGAAAAAATGAAGCAAGTCTATAGGAAAGTGACTGCTAATGCAACAGAGGTCTCCCAAGGCATTGATTTGCACACACAAGCCCGAGTGGCGCTACACAGCCCCCGAGTGACGCTACACGGCTCTGTCATTCCCTGGGACACATGCCCCACTGATAGGTCTATTCATACACCCAAAAGAGGAGCCTTTGATGTGGAAGCCTTTGGTGTGGCACATTTCAGCCTGGGAACAAAGCTGCTTACTGGGATGGTGTCAGGGGGACTCCTGTGTAGAGGGACTCTTTAATGTCACACAGAATGGGCCGATTGTTCCTGGGTCTCTGTCCGAACAGCGATATGTATCTGTCTGTTACAGCGGGGAATACAGACACTGCTCACAGTGCAAGCACTAAGATTAGGGATACGCATTCCCTCAGCAAAGTCCTGCCTGAGAAGGTTAACCCTTTAAGGACCAGAGGGGTGTGCACAATATTTTAACATCTAACCCACTGACTGCCAGAGAGGCATTCAGCACATTGCAACACAATGCACTGGATATGTCTGTGGCACCCAAAGAGTCAAATTCTACTAGCAGAATATTCTTATCAGTGTGACCCATAAATTATACTCTAGGCTCTAGTATAGTCTCCTTGAAGTGGACTAGAACATGAAAACAATTTAGCTAGAGATGGGGAACTCTGAAGAATATATGGGTTAGCCCTCCAAATGCCAAACGGTTTTACAACCAATCACAATGAGATGTGCAAACCCCTGGCTTCCAAATATTCTGCTAGTAGAATGTGACCTTTTGGGTGCCACAGAGTAATCCAGTGCATTTTGTTGTAGTGTAGTAAATGCCACTCGGCACTCCCAGGGTTAGATGATATAATAATGGGCGTGTGTTTTAGTCAAGTACTGTGCATTCAGTGTCCATTCTTATTATACCTGTAAAGTGACCTTGTCTTTAAAGCTTCATCCTAGAACCACTCACTTATACCCAATAAAGGTTCCATTTCTACTGTATTAATCTCCTGCATGTTCTATGGCTAACACGGTACCAGGCTCACCCATAACACGATACCAGTGTTTACCCATAACCTGATAACACGGTACCAGGCTTTACCCATAACACGGTACCAGGCTTCACCCATAACATAGTACCAGACTTTACCCATAACACGGTACCAGGCTTCACCCATAACACAATACCAGTCTTTACCCATAACCTGATAACACGGTACCAGGCTTCACCCATAACACAATACCAGTCTTTACCCATAACCTGATAACATGGTACCAGGCTTCACCCATAACACAATACCAGTCTTTACCTAATAACACGGTACCAGGTTTCACCCATAACATAGTACCAGACTTTACCCATACTAGTAATGTTGTCACTCTACACCCCAGACTAATAATAATAATGCACTAGGTGGGCCCAAACCCCAGAACTTTTGGAAATCTACTTGATCCCCTGCTTTCTCCAGTCCAGCCCTGTGCCTGTCATTATGTGCAGACACATTAGTATATTTTGAAGGACAAAACCAACATAGTAAGGCTTCTATGTGCACAATCCCTGTAGACTTACTGTGCACCCATTTGGTCATATTGTATAGCAGGGTACAGAGGTACATCACTCCCCCAGATCTTCATCACTGCGCACGAGCGCGCACACACACACGCGCACGCACACACACACACAAAGCGGCCCTATAGATGCAGAAATACAACCCACAAAAACACTTACTTGTGCCTATTACTGTGTGGAACTGTATACACACACTTCCATTCTTGACTCTAGACAAGGGATGACTAAAGTGTAGCTCTCCAGCTGTGGTTGAATTGTAGGTCCTAATCAAAGATCAGCTGGGGATGATGGAAAAAGTAGTCCACCACAAGTTGGGGAGTTAAGATGATGGGAATTGCGGTTCACTAAGAGCTGGAGAGCCACATCACCCATCTTGGCTTTGTTAATGCAAAAAAAACGAGCAACCTGCAATTCACAGGTGTCGGGCTACATCTCCCATTATCCTCAGCTAGACAACAGCCAGCTGAGGATGATGGCAGTAATTAGTAATACAGTTTATCCTATATAATAATTCACTAAGGATGTTTGTCAGAAGCCATCATACGCAGTAGAGACTGCCCGAACGCACAGAATGCTGGGGGCACGGAATACTGGGAGCACAGAATGCTAGGAGCACGGAATGCTGGGAGGTGTGGGAATGCTAGGAGCAGGGAATGCTGGGAGTTCTGTGCTTTCAGGAAGTCTCTAGAGTGTATGACTGCGTTGGCGGCAGGACGCAGAGCAGGACCAGCCTCTTAACCCTTTGAGTGCCAGAGGGGTACGCAACGCATTGCATAGCAATGTGTTGCATACCCCCGGCACTCAAAGAGTTAATATCACCCGGACCTTGACCTGTGTACACAGGCTTTTACACTAGCAGACAATATATGAAGAGCCGCTCCTCTCTTTATCCACACTCAGGTAATAGCGTCAGATAATGTCACAGCGCTGACATTATCACTACAGGAGCAACAGCACAATGAGAGAAGCACCAAGTCACTGACCAGGAAGTGATGTGAGAAGTAGGGGGCAGCACGTGGCCCAGACAGGCTTCTCCTGAGGCCCCCAGTCTGTTCTCCTGTACAGTGCATTTATCACATCACACTCTATATTTAGAGCAAAAACAACCCCCACTTCTCCTTTTCCTGCAAAGTATACTCACACTGTGCCACCTTAACCCCTTGTGTGCTAAAGGGGTCTCCAGAGCAATGCGTTGGTGACCTCTCTAGCATTCTAGTGGTTAATCTACGTAATAACAGTTTATGAGGCTGAAAAAAAGATGTGTCCGTCACGTTCAGCTTTTGCCATCTCACTTTGTTTATAGAGAGGAAGCCAAAAAACAACTATTGAAGCCGTTTAGTAAGAAAACATTCCTTCCTGACTCCAAAAGGCAGCCAGATTCCTCCCTGGATCAACATGGGATCTGCACTGAAATCGGCTGTCATACTCCTGTAACGGTCCTGAGCTACATAGGTATCCGGTATGATCTGGAAGGAATCTACAGCAGGAATGGGCAAAGGAGGGCTGTTGCAGGACTAGAGCTCCCATCATCCCCAATCTGGAGAGCCTCGTGTTGCCCATGCCTCCGCTACAGGATCTGCAAAGAATTTCACTTCCTTACTGTTCTTACCATAAAAAGTCCCTGCCTTTGTTTCAATGAAAATATTCTTTCCCCTAGCCTTGAAGCGTCGCCCCTTGTTTTTAGTACAGCTCTGGGGGTAGAGTTCCCCACAGACTTCTACATGTAAACAGTTCTTATTTAGCATTGTATGCAGAATATTTACTGTTTTGCACACATTGTGGCAATCGAGTTATTATTTGTTACATCTTTGATCTGATAGACCTGCCCCAATGTTTGGGTTACTTTCCTATTTATGTACAATGTACCAACACCTCATACACCTCTCTGTATATAGACATGCCCCAAAGTATGTACGTGTACCAACACCTCATACACCTCTCTGTATACAGACATGCCCCAAAGTATGTACGTGTAGCAACACAGCATACACCTCTTTGTATATAGACATGCCCCAATGTATGTACATGTACCAACGCCCCATACACCTACCTCTCTGTATATAGACATGCCCCAAAAGTATGTACGTGTAGCAACACAGCATACACCTCTTTGTATATAGACATGCCCCAATGTATGTACATGTACCAACGCCCCATACACCTACCTCTCTGTATATAGACATGCCCCAAAAGTATGTACGTGTAGCAACACAGCATACACCTCTTTGTATATAGACATGCCCCAATGTATGTACATGTACCAACGCCGAATACACCTCTCTGTATATAGACATGCCTCAAAGTATGTACATGTACCAACACCTCATACACCTCTCTGTATACAGACATGCCCCAAAGTATGTACATGTACCAACACCGCTTACACCTCTCTGTATACAGACATGCCCCAAAGTATGTACGTGTACCAACACCTCATACACCTCTCTGTATACAGACATGCCCCAAAGTATGTACGTGTACCAACACCGCATACACCTCTCTGTATACAGACATGCCCCAAAGTATGTACGTGTACCAACACCGCATACACCTCTCTGTATACAGACATGCCCCAAAGTATGTACATGTACCAACACCGCATACACCTCTCTGTATATAGACATGCCTCAAAGTATGTACATGTACCAACACCTCATACACCTCTCTGTATACAGACATGCCCCAAAGTATGTACGTGTAGCAACACAGCATACACCTCTTTGTATATAGACATGCCCCAATGTATGTACATGTACCAACGCCGAATACACCTCTCTGTATATAGACATGCCTCAAAGTATGTACGTGTACCAACACCTCATACACCTCTCTGTATACAGACATGCCCCAAAGTATGTACGTGTACCAACACCTCATACACCTCTCTGTATACAGACATGCCCCAAAGTATGTACGTGTACCAACACCTCATACACCTCTCTGTATACAGACATGCCCCAAAGTATGTACATGTACCAACACCTCATACACCTCTCTGTATACAGACATGCCCCAAAGTATGTACGTGTACCAACACCTCATACACCTCTCTGTATATAGACATGCCCCAAAGTATGTACGTGTACCAACACCTCATACACCTCTTTGTATACAGACATGCCCCAAAGTATGTACGTGTACCAACACCTCATACACCTCTCTGTATACAGACATGCCCCAAAGTATGTACATGTACCAACACCTCATACACCTCTCTGTATATAGACATGCCCCAAAGTATGTACGTGTAGCAACACAGCATACACCTCTTTGTATATAGACATGCCCCAATGTATGTACATGTACCAACGCCGAATACACCTCTCTGTATATAGACATGCCTCAAAGTATGTACGTGTACCAACACCTCATACACCTCTCTGTATACAGACATGCCCCAAAGTATGTACGTGTACCAACACCTCATACACCTCTCTGTATACAGACATGCCCCAAAGTATGTACATGTACCAACACCTCATACACCTCTCTGTATACAGACATGCCCCAAAGTATGTACGTGTACCAACACCTCATACACCTCTCTGTATATAGACATGCCCCAAAGTATGTACGTGTACCAACACCTCATACACCTCTTTGTATACAGACATGCCCCAAAGTATGTACGTGTACCAACACCTCATACACCTCTCTGTATACAGACATGCCCCAAAGTATGTACATGTACCAACACCTCATACACCTCTCTGTATATAGACATGCCCCAAAGTATGTACGTGTACCAACACCTCATACACCTCTCTGTATACAGACATGCCCCAAAGTATGTACATGTACCAACACCTCATACACCTCTCTGTATACAGACATGCCCCAAAGTATGTACATGTACCAACACCTCATACACCTCTCTGTATACAGACATGCCCCAAAGTATGTACGTGTACCAACACCTCATACACCTCTCTGTATACAGACATGCCCCAAAGTATGTACGTGTACCAACACCTCATACACCTCTCTGTATACAGACATGCCCCAAAGTATGTACATGTACCAACACCTCATACACCTCTCTGTATATAGACATGTCCCAAAGTATGTACGTGTACCAACACCGCATACACCTCTCTGTATATAGACATGCCCCAATGTATGTACGTGTACCAACACCGCATACACCTCTCTGTATACAGACATGCCCCAAAGTATGTACATGTACCAACACCTCATACACCTCTCTGTATACAGACATGCCCCAAAGTATGTACGTGTACCAACACCTCATACACCTCTCTGTATACAGACATGCCCCAAAGTATGTACGTGTACCAACACCTCATACACCTCTCTGTATACAGACATGTCCCAAAGTATGTACGTGTACCAACACCGCATACACCTCTCTGTATATAGACATGCCCCAAAGTATGTACGTGTACCAACACCTCATACACCTCTCTGTATACAGACATGCCCCAAAGTATGTACATGTACCAACACCGCATACACCTCTCTGTATATAGACATGCCTCAAAGTATGTACATGTACCAACACCGCATACACCTCTCTGTATACAGACATGTCCCAAAGTATGTACGTGTACCAACACCGCATACACCTCTCTGTATACAGACATGTCCCAAAGTATGTACGTGTACCAACACCTCATACACCTCTCTGTATACAGACATGTCCCAAAGTATGTACGTGTACCAACACCTCATACACCTCTCTGTATACAGACATGCCCCAAAGTATGTACATGTACCAACACCTCATACACCTCTCTGTATACAGACATGCCCCAAAGTATGTACGTGTACCAACACCTCATACACCTCTCTGTATACAGACATGCCCCAAAGTATGTACGTGTACCAACACCTCATACACCTCTCTGTATACAGACATGCCCCAAAGTATGTACGTGTACCAACACCTCATACACCTCTCTGTATACAGACATGCCCCAAAGTAAGTACGTGTACCAACACCGCATACACCTCTCTGTATATAGACATGTCCCAAAGTATGTACATGTACCAACACCTCATACACCTCTCTGTATACAGACATGCCCCAAAGTATGTACGTGTACCAACACCTCATACACCTCTCTGTATACAGACATGCCCCAAAGTATGTACGTGTACCAACACCTCATACACCTCTCTGTATACAGACATGCCCCAAAGTATGTACGTGTACCAACACCTCATACACCTCTCTGTATACAGACATGTCCCAAAGTATGTACGTGTACCAACACCGCATACACCTCTCTGTATATAGACATGCCCCAAAGTATGTACGTGTACCAACACCTCATACACCTCTCTGTATACAGACATGCCCCAAAGTATGTACATGTACCAACACCGCATACACCTCTCTGTATATAGACATGCCTCAAAGTATGTACATGTACCAACACCGCATACACCTCTCTGTATACAGACATGTCCCAAAGTATGTACGTGTACCAACACTGCATACACCTCTCTGTATACAGACATGTCCCAAAGTATGTACGTGTACCAACACCTCATACACCTCTCTGTATACAGACATGCCCCAAAGTATGTACATGTACCAACACCGCATACACCTCTCTGTATATAGACATGCCTCAAAGTATGTACATGTACCAACACCGCATACACCTCTCTGTATACAGACATGTCCCAAAGTATGTACGTGTACCAACACAGCATACACCTCTCTGTATACAGACATGTCCCAAAGTATGTACGTGTACCAACACCGCATACACCTCTCTGTATACAGACATGTCCCAAAGTATGTACGTGTACCAACACCTCATACACCTCTCTGTATATAGACATGTCCCAAAGTATGTACGTGTACCAACACCGCATACACCTCTCTGTATATAGACATGCCTCAAAGTATGTACATGTACCAACACCTCATACACCTCTCTGTATACAGACATGCCCCAAAGTATGTACGTGTACCAACACCGCATACACCTCTCTGTATATAGACATGCCCCAAAGTATGTACATGTACCAACACCGCATACACCTCTCTGTATATAGACATGCCCCAAAGTATGTACATGTACCAACACCGCATACACCTCTCTGTATATAGACATGCCCCAAAGTATGTACGTGTACCAACACCGCATACACCTCTCTGTATATAGACATGCCCCAAAGTATGTACGTGTACCAACACCGCTTACACCTCTCTGTATACAGACATGCCCCAAAGTATGTACGTGTACCAACACCGCATACACCTCTCTGTATACAGCCAGTGAGGCCGCTGCTCAAAGTAAAAATGGAGCAATTCTGCGGTACACCAGCTGCACCATGAGGAACAAACACAAACTGCCAGTGACTAAAACGGAACTTTAACTGTCTGAATGCTGGACAGGTCTCCAGAGAATTGCTTTGCAAAACAGTTGAAGACCATTCTAGCATTTAAGTGGTTACAATCAACAGTTAAATCAATGGGACGTGAGGATGTGAATAAAATGTCTGATTATCAGTACAGAGGACATGGATGCAAGCTTTTAACCCCCTATGTGCCAGGAGGTGGATATCCCTCTGGCACTCAGAGGGTTAATGGGTTTACATAAAGCTGCAAATGAAGATGATTAAAGTAAAATGAATCACTGATAAGGAAATTCCTCTTGATTACATTTGGGCTATTAACCCCACGGGTGCTAAAGACATGTGTCCAGTGTCCCGCTGCTGTTTACCCCCATATATATTCCACTGACACCCTGGATGTTAACCCATTAAGGACCAGAGGAGGGTGATGCTTCGCAATGCTTTGCACACCCCTCTGGTCCTTAAAGGGGCAGCACAGAACGTTTGCAGATATAAAGGGATCATTCCAGTGGAACGGCTAATATCCCAGAGGGCTGTATAGTAGTAGCACGGGTACCCAGCCTGCCTCCACACCACAAGCACAGTGCCAGCAGTCACTCACCAGCCTCCCGCCAGCACAGGTCAGGCTCAGCAGGGCAGAGAGTAGTAGCAGGTGTCCCTGGGCATTTGGTGCAGACATTGTCCTTGTCCGAAGTGATGCAGGTCACACACACACAGGTCCGATCCAGTACAGCACAGATAGCGGGTATATAGGTATATATGCCTGTAGTCTCCTCTCTGTCTCAGGACCAGGGATCCTCAGTCAGGTTTGGGGAAGGGATAGTGGGTTGAGCTGGTGCCTGGCTTTGCACGGCCAAATATCACCTGCGAGTCTAAGCTGTTCATTGAGAAAGTCAGCCAGGGTCCCTCTTATTTATAGGGAATCACTCATTCACGCCCACCCGTCCCTGCGCCACGCCCCCCGGGGCTGCTCTGACGTCCCGATTCCTGGCATCAGCTGAGAGAGAAACCCAGGAGTCGCCGGGCAGAGAGTCCCAGCTTCGCCCCCTATAGGCTGATAGCGGCACTACAGGCAGAACTATACAGCGCTTCCTGACATTGGTACCCACAACACAAACATATCCTATGTGTTATGTACATCGCGCTATCCGTGCACACAGCGCATTAACACGGGTACCAGCTGGACACATCTGTACAGTACACCCCACAAAGGTACAGTTCTGCACACCAACCGCATTGTAAGGGGGGGATACAACGTTTCCAAATTCCCTTTGCATTGAATGTTTATCTCCATCAGTTCTAGAGTGCGTTCCAACACATTGTAAAGCGATGCACTGGTCCCCTCTCTAACGTTTAAGGGGTTAACCCTTTGAGTGCCAGGGAGGTATCCAATGCAACGCATTCCTTTCTGGCACACAAAGGGTTAAAAGCCAATTTAATCAACAATGACTTTTATCAAGAACTGCTCCTATGCTTCTTCCTAGGCTCTGTCTGGCCCATCTGTAGACAAGGGGCGGACTGTCCTATTGGGGGACAGCAGTGTCGGTAGACATTTTTCTGGGTGGGGGGCAAAGCCATAATATGAGCCCCAGAGCAGCCCCCTTGTTTATATGGAGGTGGTATTTGTAGGGGGGCCCATGTTGGGGGACCCCCCAAGTCCTGGGGTACCAGGCAGTGTCCCCTCTCCAGCCCATCGTCTCCTTGCATGTGGGCTGGTGCAGAAGGGAGGACAAGGCGGATTACCCGGCTCCGCTGCAGGGCATGAAGAGCAAGCACAGCTTCTGGGTCCTAAATAATTAACCCTCCGAGTGCCAGAGGGATACACTACCCCCTGGCACTCAAAGGATTAACAGTTTATATTGCCACTATTTAATTCAACTTCAATGTACCCATTGGTAGAGAGGCGTACATTATCATCTGTTAACCCCTTCACACACAGTATGCTTTAACCCCTTAATGACCTGGTGACGTGTCAGGACCATCACTGTGTTTTTTTCCCCTGAAGGACCCAGTGACGGCCCTTGCACAGCATGTATTTTGTGCCTATAGCGCTCTTGCAGGGTCTGAAATTGACCTATCCAAGAGCGGAGTGGTCTCTCTCAGAGAGAGAGGTATACAGCAATATACTGTGATTAACCCATTGAATTCCTCACAGGTGCACAGCAATGTCTACCTCACTGATTAACCCCTTGCATGCTAGAGAGGCATAATTCACCAGTAACTGACCCCTTGTACACTAGACAGATCAATAAAGGTGTTAATTACTGATTAAGTATGCCTCTTTAGCACACAAGGGGTTAATCACTGGGGGTGCACATTCCTGAGTAATGTATTGTGCACCTATGAGACATTCAGTAGGTTAATCACAGAATAACACATTACTGTACACCTCTCTGGCATACAAGATGTTAATAACTGATAATGTATGCCTCTATAGCATACAGTAGGTTTAGGAGTTAATAGATGACCATTTATGCCTCTCTAGCAATGCATACAGTGGGTTAATAAGAGTTTACAATTACAGTGAAATTAATGAATGTTTAAACAGTTATTTAAGACCCAGAAGCTTTGCCTGCTCACACAAAGTGCCAAGTGGGCTGCAGGTAGAGAGACATGGAGGGGGACAGAGTGGGGAAAAGAGCTGGGAGTTCCTAGACTTGTATTAACCGTCTAAATGCCAGAGTGGTGCACAACGCATTGCTGAGATGGGTATTGTGTCCCCCTCCAGCACTCAATTGATTTTAATACATATATACATACATTACGGAATACCAGCTAGCGAGCTAGTAAAAAAAAAAAAAAAAAAAAAAAAAAAAAATATATATATATATATATATATATATATATATATATATATATATATATATACCAATGGAGGATTGACGGCACTCACTTGTTAGAGCTCATAGAAGGTAGTGTATTGGAATCGTTTTGGCTGACAATCTTGATAAAGGCGGTGCAATACAGCCGAAACACAGGGCCGGATTTTCCATAAGGCAGAGTAGGCATCTGCCTACAGGCGCACCCTATAGAGGGGCGCCTGCCATTGCAATTGACATATTTTATTTTCATTTTTTATTTTTTTAAGTGGCGTGGCTTGCCGCACTGCACCGCCCGCCGCATTGTAAGGTCTGTGCCTCACAGACCTGTATCTGCTGAGCTCCCCCTGGCTCTTTAGTAATGCAGAGCCCTGGGAGATGACATTATCTCCCAGCGCTCTGCATTACTAAAGAGAAGACCGTGCGGGAGCTCCAGGGAGGCAATATGAGGGCAATGTGGAGCTGATGGGGGCAACGTTAAGATGATGGGGCAATATGAGGGCAATATGGAGTTGATGGGGGGAATATTGAGATGATGGGGCAATGTGAGGGCAATATGAAGATTTGGAGCATTGTGGAGATGGCCAATGGGAGGGCTCTTCAGATTTCTGTGCCTACGGGCTCCTGAGATGTAAATCCGGCCCTGCCGAAACTTTGATCCCAATACACTACTTTCTTTGAACTCTAACAAGTGAATGCCGTCAGTTCTCCATTGGTACATGAATGTATGCTTTCGCTTTTCTGGCGTGCACCCAGGAATGATGAACATTTCACAGTGCGTGCTACCGTTCTGGATTTTCTTTGTGTGTATATATATATATATATATATATATATATATATATATATATACACACACACATATATATATACAGTACATTTCTTCATAAAATGGGGATTAAGTGAGATAATCCTCATACATTTCTATTTCACACTATTTACTGTTGACATGTGGGGGGTCTTATGTATGTTAGCAGGAGTTCGTATGTGACTATTAAGTTTACGAAATGATGTGAGATATATACAAGTGATGAAAACTTATATCTGTAGTTATTTTCATATAAAATTGTTTGCAGCTATGTGTAAATGTGTTTGTACATAAAAACAACCCTTCTTTGTACAATGTGCGTTGCTTGGGGTTGTGGCTAAAGTAAGAATTTTGTCACAGACTATGTATAAAAGTATTACATTTTGTGACACATTCAGGACTACTTTCCCCCCTAATTTGCCTGCTAGTATCTCCTTGGTGTAAACACATGCAACCAATTTTTATGTGAAGATAGCGAAATACATACGTTTGCATCATACATCTCCCCCAATATTATAAGTTGCAGTAAGTGTAAGCAGTCAGCATTGTGTGAAGTCAGGCATGATTTCAACATTCTTTGAAGCTGATATAAAGGATCCCAAATGATCAGGGGTCATATATATGCTTGAACTAGATTGGTGCACCTTAAAATATCATATACTTGCATGTGGCATATATAAAGATTATTCATATGTTATATCCCTAAAATATAATCCTAAACTTGCTTTTTAACATGTGTAACTTGTCTTATACAGTGGGCATTTTTTAAATATTGATTATGCTGTTTTTGCTCACTACTGTTGTATTCAGACAGGCTGTTATCTCAGCCCAATTGCGGATAATCCTAGACAAACAATGGAAGCCCTGGAAAAGGCAGGGATGTCTGCTCCCTTAGAGCATATGCAAGACTGGATTTTAAGCCTCAGAAAACAAAGAATTTTTACAGCTGCGTAGTGTTCCTTTAAATACCCTGATATGGGTACTTAGATATTGGTGATATCTTTTGTATTTAGACTGACATTTTACATTTTATGACATGCTTTGGGGAGATGGACCTGAGGAAGAGAGTGTATCTCTGAAAAAGCTAAAGCTTGTTTTAAAATACACACTATTAGTCCAAATAAAAAGTTATCACCAAACGCCAGATTAGTCATATATTCCCATCACTAAAACTGAACTAATTTGGCTACTACAAATTAATTCATTTAAATACCCTTCCCTCCATGCTGAATCTCTAAAAGATCTCTGTTTCCTGAGGCCTAAAATCTCGTGTCACATGCGATCGCTGGTGGCGGCCATTCCTGTAGTTTGCAGGACGTGTCTGTTTCACACTGACCTGTTATGTTATCTACAAAGCTAACCCTGTGGATTAGTACATCCCAGCGTCCATGAGTGGATTGTGGTGCAATACCGGCCCAGGGTGTGTGTATGTATGTATGTATATATATATATATATATATATATATATATATATATATATATATATATATATATATATATATTGCTTCTTAGTAAATGGGAGCCAGGCAATAATGTCTTTTACACTGAAATGTGGGAAAAATCTGCTTGATAACGTTTAACCCTTTGGATGCTAGACAGATCTCCAACACATTGTGAAGTCATCCTGGGGATATTCCTAGAACCTAGGGGTTAATCTCCTAAGTAAAACAGCTCACGTCCTGTTTTGGAGTAGAAATGGGCCCAGCCGGAGAAGTAACAAACACACAGAGGCAGGTGTACCAAGTAAAAAAAAAATATATATATATATACTGTGTCCCCATGTTCTGTCCATCACATTCCAGATCTCTCTGCTCCTCTCACATCTCCTGATCTGGGGTGGTGACAAATTCTGTTCTTAAATATAAATATACACAAATTTCCCCATTACTCAAGCGGAGTCTGGTTACTGTGAAAAAGGCCGAATTAACCCTGTACAGCTATACAGGGGATGGAAACGCACTGTGACAATCAGGGGCATGCAGTTACAACCCTTTGAGTGCCAGAGGGGTACGCAACGCATTGTGAAGCTAGGAATCAATTCTGTGTGGAATTTAAGAATCATTAAAATTAATCTTTAATCATGGAGATAGATATGATTCTTTGCTGAAGGACTCCAGGAACCCAAACTCCTCCTACTGCCAGCTTTCTTCCTATGAATACTTATGGAGGAGGGGTCTGTGGCCTGCCACAAGGAATCATGTCCATCTCCACGGTCATCCTATCCAGTACTAATTACAGATTCACTGCGGAGAACCAGTCCACACAGAAATGATTTGTAGGGCTATCAGGATTTTTGCACAAGTTAAGGTAAATGGGGGTTATTATGCCATGCCACTGGGTAACATAACACACATGTGATCATGGGCACATTAGCCAGGATGGCAGATATTGATTTTGGCAACTTGTGCTGTGAACTTTGCATGCACTGCTGAACCTCTTAGACAGCAGAGTTGTAACCATCCTATATTATGACATAAGTCTCTGACTTTAGAAGGACAAGGAGTAACATTCCGCTTCCCAAGATGTTCAGCAGCAGATGAGATCTATGCAGCCCTACATGCTGTCTTGACTGAGTAGTGGCTGAGGACTGAGCATTGATCCAGTAAGAGTCATCCTCTGGACTGCAAGGACTGACCATTGATCCAGTAAGAGTCATCCTCTGGACTACAAGGACTGACCATTGATCCAGTAAGAGTCATCCTCTGGACTGTAAGGACTGACCATTGATCCAGTAAGAGTCATCCTCTGGACTGTGAGGACTGACCATTGATCCAGTAAGAGTCATCCTCTGGACTATGAGGACTGACCATTGATCCAGTAAGAGTCATCCTCTGGACTACAAGGACTGACCATTGATCCAGTAAGAGTCATCCTCTGGACTGTGAGGACTGACCATTGATCCAGTAAGCGTCTGTTCTGCGAGTGAATAGCGAGCTCCCTGGATCTCTCTGTTGGCTGCAGGCTCATCAGTTGTCTCTGCAGACAGGAGAGTGAATCACTGTGATGTGTAATATGGGGTATTCTGAATGTGGGAGGGATGGTGTCCGATTCAACGGTTAGAATTAAATTAGATCAACCATCAGGTTATTGGAATTATCTCCCATAACCAGCTGTGATAGCGTGGCGCGCTAATGGCGCCATATTCAGGAAGCTAAAATTGAGCAATTCTGGAGCAAACCAACCGCAGCACCAACAAAACTTCCCATCGTATAAATGGGTCTTTTAACCTCTTGAGTGCTAGGAAGGCATCCCACACATTTCAGTGCAATGCGTTGGAGGCCTCTTGTAGTTAAGGGGTTAACCCTTTGAGTTCCATGGATATCTCCAAAGCATAGCAATGCAAAGGGTTAAAGGCCCTATTACAAATAAATGGGAATTTTCATTTGTCTATAGTACAGTTGGTTTGCTCCAGAATTTCTCAACTCTAGTTTCCTGTAGACGTCCTTTGGCCTGAGCACCGAAGTGCGCCATTTGATTGGCTGACGTCTGAGACTCGCCGTGGTGATATGAATAGCATGTCTCCGTTGCAACTTCCTTAGACTGCAGTGCTGCACGTGACCAACTGTGATCACAGGAAATTGCAGCATGTCACAGCTGTGGGGGACTGTCAGACAAGTAACTGTCTACAGATAACACCAGCCAACGAGTGTGACAGATGTGGTTGTCACAGAAAGCCACCAGTGTCACACACATCAACAGAGATGTCTGGAAAACAGCACATGTGAACAGTTTACCAATACCAAAATATTAATTCAAATGGCAATACTATAGATTGTCAGCTTCGTTGAGCAGGACCCTCTTATCTTTCTGCTGTCAGTGCCTTTTATGGTTGATTGTAAATATCTTTTATGGATTGTACCCCGCTGTACATTGTTCTCTTGTGTTGTTAAACTATTGTACAACACTGCTGAATCTGCTGGAGCTTTCTCAATGAATGGTAATAATAATAATGATCCAAAGTCTCCTCTCTTTACATTACCTAAATGACAGTGTGGCCCTAAACAATAACATATTCTAGTCTACTCCAAGGGCATGCTGAGTCATGACAGTCTGTTCTCTAATGGGTATACCAGATGAACCTCAGCCTGGTCAGCCAATAACACACAGCATGACCAGAATGGAAACACTTTCCTCCCCATGGCCGATCTCAGGTGCTTGTAGATCCAAGGCAGAGGTTCTCAACCATTTTTTTTTGCTTCAAGGTACCTTTAACAGAATCTGGAATTTATACCCCCCCCCCTTAGCTCTGATTGTGAGAGCTAAAATAACTGTATATATATGATTTTGTCCCTTTCATTAGTCCTCGGACAAAATAACAAATAAACCATAAAATCTTATGGATGCCCTGAAAATTCCAGACTAATTTTTAGGGCTCCTATTATACACAGTCTGGAATTTTCAGGGCATCCATAAAATTGTATACGTTTTTTTTTCCAAGGACTAATGAAAGGGACAAAATCATATATACAGGCCAATACACTGCTCGGTGAGGACAAAAAATTTTTCCACTGAATTGAAGGAGAACGTTAACCCTTTGAATGCTTTCACAATGCGTCAGGGAGCTCGCTAACATTCAAAGGGTTAAAAGCCACGTTTAAATGAATTTTTATTCTCTATGGTGCAGTTGCATTGCCCAGTATTTCTCCACTTGGCTTTGTGCTTGTGGACCTGTGAATCTCTTCCATTCCATTTCTACCACTTGGACCTCTGTCCTCTGGTCCTGGAGATTTGGGATTTGGCTGAGCTCAGCTTTTTGTAGGTTTAGGATAAAGATGGGCAGTGGTGGAGGATTCGTCCTTAGTTATTGGCACCGGTTTCACCCAACAAATAAACAAACAGGCTTGTGTGTCTGCACTGAAGATTCCCTTCAGACTATTAATGCGGTACAGTAGCTGAGAGCGGACACTTCGTTCTAATATCCTCTTTCTGCTGCTGGACTATTTCTGTTACAGGATTGAAGATCGGGGCACAAATATGCATGTTCTTAAAGTGGACCTGTTGCCTTAAGTTCAGTTAATTTTAACCCTTTGAGTGTCAGAGGGGTATCCAATACATTATTGTGCAGTGTTTTTGATACCTCTCCTGCACTAAGAGACTTAAAGTAAAAACTGACTGTATTGTATTTATTCCTGTGTTCATAATATAAGTAGTTTGTAAGAAATTAAGTTTTATTTCTTGGTGACACAGTCTGGTACTTTATGCTAATTAGCTTCTGTGCTGGGCCAACATTCCCACACACTGTGATATGAATGAATCTAGTCTACACACTGTGATATGAATGGGTCTAGTCTACACACTGTGATATGAATGGGTCTAGTCTACACACTGTGATATGAATGGATCTAGTCCACACACTGTGATATGAATGGGTCTAGTCCACACACTGTGATATGAATGGATCTAGTCTACACACTGTGATATGAATGGATCTAGTCCACACACTGTGATATGAATGGGTCTAGTCCACACACTGTGATATGAATGGGTCTAGTCTACACACTGTGATATGAATGGATCTAGTCCACACACTGTGATATGAATGGGTCTAGTCCACACACTGTGATATGAATGAATCTAGTCTACACACTGTGATATGAATGGATCTAGTCCACACACTGTGATATGAATGGGTCTAGTCTACACACTGTGATATGAATGGATCTAGTCCACACACTGTAATATGAATGGATCTAGTCCACACACTGTGATATGAATGGGTCTAGTCTACACACTGTGATATGAATGGGTCTAGTCTACACACTGTGATATGAATGGATCTAGTCCACACACTGTAATATGAATGGATCTAGTCCACACACTGTGATATGAATGGGTCTAGTCTACACACTGTGATATGAATGGGTCTAGTCTACACACTGTGATATGAATGATCTAGTCTACACACTGTGATATGAATGGATCTAGTCCACACACTGTGATATGAATGGATCTAGTCCACACACTGTGATATGAATGGATCTAGTCCACACACTGTGATATGAATGGGTCTAATCTACACACTGTGATATGAATGGGTCTAGTCTACACACTGTGATATGAATGGGTCTAGTCTACACACTGTGATATGAATGGATCTAGTCCACACACTGTGATATGAATGGATCTAGTCCACACACTGTGATATGAATGGGTCTAGTCCACACACTGTGATATGAATGGATCTAGTCCACACACTGTGCTATGAATGGATCTAGGCAGAGTCCACATGCTATGATATGAATGGATATAGGCAGAGTCCACAGTGCGATATGAATGGATCTAGTCCACACACTGTGATATGAATGGATCTAGGAAGAGTGCACACTGTGATATGAATGAATCTAGGCAGAGTCCACACACTGTGATATTAATGGATCTAGGCAGAATCCACACACTGTGATATGAATGGACCTAGCCACACATTGTGATATGAATGGACCTAGCCACACACTGTGATATGAATGGATCTAGTCCACACACTGTAATATGAATGGATCTAGGCAGTCCACACACTGTGATATGAATGGATCTAGTCCACACGCTGTGATTTGAATGGATCTAGACAGAGTCCACACACTGTGATATGAATGGATCTAGTCCACACACTGTGATATGAATGGATCTAGTCCACACACTGTGATATGAATGGATCTAGTCCACACACTGTGATATGAATGGATCTAGGCAGAGTCCACACAGTGATATGAATGGATCTAGTCCACACACTGTGATATGAATGGATCTAGGTACAGTCCACACACTGTGATATGAATGGATCTAGTCCACGCACTGTGATATGAATGGATCTAGTCCACACACTGTGATATGAATGGATCGAGGCAGAGTCCACACACTGTGATATGAATGGGTCTAATTAGCATACTGTGCAGGGAATTATCACACTGCCACTATCAGAAAACAATTAATTTCACAATTAACAATCACTAGTACAGTGTACAGGCAGAGTTTACTCCTTTGGTAAAACAAAGGAAACTTGTCTTTTGGTGACACACTTAAATGCATCACTTTCCCAGATACCTCAGAGTACTGTTTGAACTTCAAGGAATAGTAGCACCTCCTAATAATAAATCCTTAATTACTATGACTAGAAAATCCTAATGGCCGCCATCAGAAATCTTGGGGTCCAGTACAAAGATAAATCCAGGCACCTCCACCCCCCCATCCCATGCATTTGCACAGTAACATGGACGTCCATGTAAAGATGGAGCCTGTGGAACTACTGCGCTATCCAGTACGATATGAAACTGAGGGCCTCAATATCTGATTGGGGTGGCGGGCCCCCTGATTGGCCAGGCCCCACACATGGCCACTGCCTGCAAATCCCTGATGGCAGCCTTGGTCACTATAAATTTTGCCTTTGCACCTTGGTTCAAGTGAGAAAATCTCAACCAGTTCTTGATGCTATGTCAACTGGACACCGGGACCCCAAAACCCTCCCACTTCAGGACTGATATAGCCTGCTGGCTCATGCAATGTGCCTGCTTCAAGTTGGGAAATGCATTGGAACCAATGCACAAAGGAAAAATTCATAGTGGCTATTAGGATTTTCTGGGAAAAAAGAAGAGCAATCCTAAAACAAACCAACTGCACCATGAGGAAAAACTCCCAAAGGGTCTTTTAACGCCATGAGGGTTGGAGAGCTTAGTGATGGAGTGCTTTGCTGTTGGATACCTATTTGGCTTTCAAAGGGTTAAATAAGAGGGAATTCTGAGAATTTTTAAACACCCCCCATGGTGCAGTAGGTTTGCTCCAGAATTGCTGCAGTTCTACCTGTATATCAGCTTCAGAACATCTGGCATCAATTAACCCTTTGATTGCCAGAGGATCTCAAAGGGTTAAACATAGCCGTAATTAAAGTGGTGTGACTGAAAGGTATCAAGTCACCTTATTCTTGGTGAACAAAGGCCCAAAAACTTACAGTCCCTCATAAAAGGCTCCAGGTCACCGACAAAATTGACTTGGTCACTGAGAAAGGTTACCGGGTCACAAAGGAGTAGGGTCACTGACCTGGCACGAGCTTCCTGAAAATCAGCTCTTGTTTTAAATAAACATGCGCTGCTTTGGCGTGTATAGACAGTAACTGATGTGAGTCACTCATATCAAACCCTTTCAGTGCCAGAGAGGTGTCCAACGCATCGCAATACCACTGGTTGTATTAGTGCCAAACGAGGGAAGCTTTCCCTGTCCAGTTCTGTCTAGTGTGTGACTCATCCCTCCTGGGTAATGAATCCAGGTGCACCAATACATCATGTAGTGTGACATTTCACGACAATTAAGTGATATCAATACGCAATGACTACCAGGCATTGGCCGCTGGATGTGGGAGGCCTCTGCCCATTTCGGGTTGGTTTAGTAGGGCTCTGAGTGGGAGCTAATCTCCCCTCATTGTGTGACTCACTAATATCAGCGATTCCTCCTCCTGTGCCCAGGGGCGACTGACACTTACATCTTTTTCTTTGGAATATGATTCACCTATAAATACTCCTAATGAGTCACATTTAACCCACAAGATGCTAGACAGGTTGCCAATGTATTGAAAAGCAGCTGAAGAGCCTCAGTTTGCTCGCCCCCTCATATAAACAGGTAGAGTTATTATTATTATGTTACATCTTCAATCAGTGATCAGTGTCAAGTCTATGGAGGCAGCCATGACAGTTACTGGCTTGGATCTTTCCTGCTATCTGCCCTCCACTACTCCTTCTACTACTTTAAGGGTTATTGTGCTGTTATGTGCTGAATGTCCCTGAAATTTAAAGCGGAACTACCACCCCACCTAAATTTGCCCCTAAAGAATTACCCATCGGGCGACTAGCTGCCTCAATAGTACTAGTTGCCAGAATGAT
Source organism: Rhinophrynus dorsalis (assembly GCA_037306005.1). Lineage (NCBI taxonomy): Eukaryota > Metazoa > Chordata > Amphibia > Anura > Rhinophrynidae > Rhinophrynus > Rhinophrynus dorsalis. The sequence continues at coordinate 3,424,868 of CM074726.1, forward strand.
TACCTCCTTTTACAGAATTCCTACTGCTCCCAGGACTGACAGCCAGGAAACAGCGCAGACATCTTTGCACAGTGACGTCTGCGCTCCTGCGCTGTCAGTACCAGTCTGCTCTAGGAGGCGTTGCTAGGATCCACACGGCAGACGTCACTATGGAAAGCTATCTGCGCTGTTTCCTGGTAATAATTATGGCGACTAGCACTATTGGTCAGCTAGTCACCAGATGGGTAATTCTTTAGGGGCAAGTTTAGGCGGGGTGGTAGTTCTGTTTTAGGTGGGGTGATAGTTCCGCTTTAACTCACTGATATTTAACTGAATGACCTCTTTTTATATTCTTATAACATTTTATACATTTGTTTTCACGTTAAAGCCAATGTCATCTCATGATCCTGAAGAGCCAATTTTCTTTTGTAATGTAAAACTCATTTTCTCTTGTTAGGAACATACGGCCGTTTCTCAGTCTCTAATAGTTATTTGATAAATCAGTGAAATTCATCACAACGGATTATATGGGTTTGCATACACACTGACACAAAGCGGTAGTTACATTTTGAATGCATTTAAAGGGATAGTAATACTTCATTTTAACTTTATTTTATTTTGTAGGCATTAAAAAAACATGAAGAATGATATGTCTTATCTCTCAAACCTTTATGGTTTAAGAGATATTCGCAAACAAAGTATCCCCCCCTGTTCAACCAGATCAGAAGGGCCGTGCCCAGGTAGACTGCAGAGAGGGACAATCTTCAATTAAGATAAGGAAAAACCTGAAAAACTTGTCAAGAGGGGCAGGGCTTTCATTGTTCTCATAGGAAGAAGATTGTCCCCTGCTGTTATCTGTCTGATCTATGGACTGTATTCCACATCTGAGAAGAGATGGCTTACACTAGGTAAAAGGGGGGCAGGGCTTTCATTGTTCTCATAGGATGAAGATTGTCCCCTTCTGTTATCTGTCTGGTCTATGGACTGGATTCCACATCTGAGAAGAGATGGCTTACACTAGGTAAAAGGGGGGCAGGGCTTTCATTGTTCTCATAGGATGAAGATTGTCCCCTTCTGTTATCTGTCTGGTCTATGGACTGGATTCCACATCTGAGAAGAGATGTCTTACACTAGGTAAAAGGGGCAGGGCTTTCATTGTTCTCACAGGAAGAAGATTGTCCCCTTCTGTTATCTGTCTGGTCTATGGACTGCATTCCACATCTGAGAAGAGATTGTTTACACTAGGTAAAAGGGGCGGGAGGGGAAACTTTGCTTGTGAATATCTCTCAAACCATAAAGGTCTGAGAGATAAGACTTATATCATTCTTCATATTTTTTTAATGCCTACAAAATAAAATAAAGTTAAAACGAAGTATTACTATCCCTTTAAATATCAGTGACATTAGTGGAGGAGAGATAAAAGGAAGCAGTCAGAGTGCATGAGTCTGCTTAACCCTGTAAAGACCAGAGGGAATTGCAGCACATTGATAAGCACTACCCCTCTAGGTAAAGATTACCACGTGAAGTGTGTGGACTTTGTGTTCTGTGGTCCTGATAATAAACAGTCATGTCTGCCTCCATTACACAATATTAAAAGGTACAACGCTATTGGTAGTATTGTGGTGTCCAGTCAGGGCAGGTGCTCCCGACACTGCGCTACGGCCAGTGATTCCGTTCCATAGAAGGACACAGGGCACTCCGGGATAGACAAGGACATAAAGAAATGTATTGTACACATTTGTGTGGTCATGGCCGCTTACAGGACTGGTATATATTTCCCTGATGAAAGCGCCATAATGCTGAAGCGTTGGACAGACATCTTTCTGCGTTGTCTATGAAGTAATACGTTTGTGTTTCCTTGTTTATAACACAGTACCCCCCATGTCCTATCTGTCCGTCTCCATAGACATGACATCCAGTCCCGAATGATGATATTATCGCTTGAATCAATGAGAAAGGAAAAATTCAGAAGGGTCATTACAATTTTCTGAGTATAGAACGGTAAGTGTGGGGAGTATTATTAGATGGGGTTATTTGCTCTCGTTGCATTGTTCCTCTGTCTGTGCTGAGGATGATGGCAGTTGTATCCCAACAACATGCAGAAAGCCACAGTTTTCTCTGCCTTCCACTGGACTATTCCCTACGGTCCTTGTTTGCACGTATTTGTGATGAAGCCACATGAGGTTATTGTCCTGTAATATGAGCATTGCCTGCTATCTCAACAAGTCACTGCTGCTGAGCCCATAGTCATCATATTGTACTGCGAGTGGAACTGGTGACGGGGTTACTGTATATAGACATCTCACAGACACAGAACCTTAATGTAATGAATGACAGCACCACAGTAACCCACAGCTGACTATCTGCACTGCTTACACATGGCACCTGTCTAGTGATTACGTTAGACTCCTGAGACTGATGGACTAAGACACAGGCATCCAATGTGCAGCCCCCTGTTTCTCTCATTTCCCTGAATCGCTCTCTTGATTCCTTGTGGTCGTTTCATAATTCTCTGCCCCTTTTCTTACCTCCCCCTGCCCCTCTGTTGCTCTTGTACCTCTGTTATCCTCCTCCTGACCCTGTGTCCCTCTCTTGCTCGTGTCATCTGTTGTCACTCTATTGGTGCCCTGTGCCTCTCTCTTAACACTCCTGTCTTGCTGTGTACCCTGGTGCTGTCCTTTGCCCTTGTTTTAACCCATTTTGCTGCCACAATCTTCCCCCTCGTTTCCCTGTGTTCTGTCATATTGCCTTGTTGTCTTCATTCGGTATCCCCTATTGCTCTCTTGTACTTGTATATATTGCCCTGCTGGTCACATGTAACATACTTAGGGCCGGATTTACATCTCAAGTGCCCGTAGGCACGATACCCTTGGCCCCACCCTAACCACGCCCCCTAATTTAAGCACACCCACTTTGTGGCCAAATCCCATTCTAATGCACTGTACCAGCACAATCCTCTGATGGGTTCTGATTGGTTGACTATAGTAATTGCCAGGTCCCTTATACAGGGAAGGCAGCTGCAGCCTTCCAATCAGAACTTGGCTTTCTTTCTTTGATCTGGGACAGGAGTCAGGACAGTAACATGTCTCCAGAAGAGCTTGCTGAATGGTACTGGGACCAGGCCCACTTGGGATTTAAGCCAGATGGGACACACATCCCAATCAAGGTGTGTGTCCCCATTTAATCATATAGAGCAGACACGCTTTAATTTGGGGAGTGACAAGAAGAAGCAGATCAGGTAACAATCATAGTGCAGGGCAGGGGTGGTACATTTATTTTGCTGTCAGATTGTTTAATAATGAACTTACTGTCCCAGCTGGTATCACAGGCCTGAGCTATCATTTAAATTGTGTGTTCTACTCCCTCCAATATGACAGAGAAGAGCACTGATCTCCTCCTTCCTCCACTAGTTTGTTTGCTTTCTCCCACCACTTATGGTCCTATCTCTCACCATTTTATCTCCTTCCTCCCCAATCATCATCATTCTCTCTTGCCTCTCTATTTCACTCACCTTTCTCTTCAACTCCAACCTGCTTTCAGGTTTATATATAGGCAGCAACAGGCCGGCTGCGGTGCAGGCAGCCGGCTTACCTCAATTCCAGGCGGGCCACGGTGTTACCGTGGGTGCAGGCAGCAGCTCGCTCCTCTGCTCTGTCCTGTGTGTGTGGAGAGGGTGAGCAACGTTGTTCATCCATGGACAGGGCTGCGGCTCCCTGCAAGCTGAGCGTCTGTGAGTCGGTGGGGCAGTACTGTTCTGGGCCGGCAAGTGGTGAAGACTGAAGTGAGGAGAAATGCGCAGGCTCCGTGACACTGACTCCAACTCTTCTTGTCACCTGTCCTGTGTGTGTCATGTCACAATGACAGATGCCCCTCTGTGGGGTGCGCCTGTAGGCAGATGCCTACTCTGCCTTACTGTAAATCCAGCCCTGAACATACTGCTGGTCTCATGTAACATATGCTGGTCTCGTATAATGGTGCATTGCACTGCTGGTCTCATGTAATTGTAACTTGCTCTGCCAGTTCACTGTGATGTGTATTGCTCCGCAGCGCATCCCACAATAGTCTCTATAACGGAGCGCCTAGTATCTAAGTTGGATACCTCCATTCAAAGACTCCTTCTCCGCCAGAATAACTCCCCGAAAGTAAGGATAGCGCCTCTGTTCCAAACATCAGCCGAGACTTGATGAAGGATGAACACACTTTATTGAACATCAACTCAGCTCTTTTAAGGGCTGGTAATAGCATTAGCCCACAGGCCTGAAGAACGCATACAATGGGTTGTAACATCTGAATCAACATCATACAAAAGAGCAGACATGATAACTAACTTGGACAATGGGCCAGACAATATAACAAAGGGCTAGGAGCTGGAATACACATGTTGAACAATGGTCCCCCGGGTGGAAGCATCTTTTGCCAGTGTTTGAATATTCCGCTTTAAACCCTGGCCAATCCTGAGCTCCAATTATGGGGACCAATCATGGCCGTGAACGTCACACCAGCTTCTAGCCGACCAGGGCTTCAGGAAGGGAAACCTGTCTACCAATCCCTGGGTCGCCTATTTTTCCCCATGTTAAGTCTATGTGGGGCCTTTAAATGCGTCACCCAGGATCTTGGGCAATCAGGATGGTACTTACCTGCCCAGCCACATAGTGTATGACCTCATGTCGACAATATGGGGTTGCGCAGGGAAACACCTACTGGTTGTCGACGGCATTGTAGTTGAAGACACCCTTTCACATTCCCCCAGAGTCTGTAGTCCCTTTAAAGAAGAGATGACTTTTCCTCATGTTAAGTCAATGACGGCCCTTTAACTCGGACTGACCAATGGCGGCCTTTGTACAGTCTTTCTGTAGTAGGAATCCCATCTTGTAGGCTGCCTGCTTTCCCCCCAGACTTTTGTACTGTAAGCCCTTTGTTGTGACAGTCTCATCTTTCAGTATAAACAACACAAACAATGTCACATAAATCCTCAGTGAATAGGAAGTTTAGGACTATAGATGTAACGTGTGAATAATTCATGTTTACATATGCTAACTGTATGTAATATTTAAAGTTACATAAACCTATTGCATTTTTTGGTATTAACCCTTTCAGTGTCAGAGGGGCACCCAAGGCATTGCAAGGCAACGTGTTGCTTACCCATCTGGCACTGAAAGGGTTAATGTTGCTTTAACCCCTTGAATGACAGACGTCCCCAATAAACTGGAAACCTCTCTGGCATTCAAGGTGTTAATCTACTTTTTTCAGACCCTGCTTTAACCTTAATGTATGGTCTACAGACCGTGGTGCGAATCTGACTGCCTTTGACCAAGGCTGATGTACAAAGAGGAATTTTGAACTTGTTTCTTTGTCCACTATGATGCGTTTGGTTTATCCCCCTCTATCATAATATATCATCATAAAAAACAGATTTTATCGTCAGGATGGCGGTTCCATTCCAGCCACTAGTGGGCACCCGTGAGCACTGCACGCTTGCAATAGCTGATCTATGTAGAGCTACAATGGCCTGTCTTTGTCCTAATAAAATCGCTACTATTCCTGGCCGCGTTCCCTCCAGGTGCACAGGCCTCATGCAGCCATTTTTAGACCAGCTATTTGCTCCGTCCCTTTACAAAGGAGACTTGTTATTTACATTAAAGTGCCACACACTGCGCAGGAGTCACACATTTTAATATACATATATATTTCTTTCTTTTTTCTTTTTTGTTTGGGGGGTAGTCAATGACTTCCATAAAAGGACATGGTGTGAACCCTTTGAGTGCCAGAGGGGTATTACATTAATTAACCCTTCAGCCTGCAAAACAGAACCACACCAGGCAAAGAAAGGGTTAAACAAGAGACCCATTCCTGGCTGCTGTTTGTACTATAATTCTATGATATTCCAGCGGATAGCCAGACCGGGCCGTATCTACAAAGGCAAAAATAGAGAAATTACGTGGGGCAAACCAACTGTACAACATGAAAAACGTCCCCAATTCTGGAGCAAACCAACTTGAATATAGGGGATAAATAAAAAAATCACATTGATTTAATTGGGCTTTAACTAGGCTGACCATATTTCCTTGAGACAAAAATGGGACGGGATGTGGGACAGACTGACGGTGGGCCTCCGTCACTCTGAGTCCGATTGTAGTAAGCTGCAAGCAGAGAGAATGCGTTTGCTCCGTCTCTTACCAGCGGTGTTCTATCTCACTCTCTCTGGCCAGACAGCCTGCCCCTGAAATAAATCGGAACTTCCTTTCCATCACTCACACTAGTGATTACTGTGTTTACTGTAAGCATTGATTACCATAGAGTCTTATGACTTATCACTGTCTAAGAGACTCTATGGTAATTCACCATTGACTTGAGAGTCTTCGACAGTTATGAGTCACTCGAGTCATAAGACTCTATGGTAATCAGTGTGTACAGTAAAACCACAATAAAACCACTAGTGTGACGAAAGGAAGTTACTATTTACTTCATCTTATGAAAAAAGATGCGTTCAGTTTTTTTTGTTTTTTACAAAAAATTAAAACCTATGTATGTTATATTAAAAACGGGACAAAATTGACATTTATATTAAAAAGACGGGACGGTCTGGGAATATGGAAACAACGGTACTGTCCCTTTTAAAACGGTGCGTATGGTCAGCCTTTAACACCCCTGAAAGCTAGAGAAAGTAATGTGTGTGAAGACTTTCTTGCATTCAAGGGGTTAAAACCCCACTTAAATCAATGGCATTTTGGGGAATTTGTCTCCTATTGTGCACTTGGTTTGCTCCAGAATGGCACCACTCTTCCTTACTACGTGAGCCTCATGGACCCGCCCACACCATTTCCTACAAAACGCGGACACGGAGGGGATGTTGGGGCCTGGGCCTTTGCCACATCTAAGTACGACGTCCCCCCTCCACATCCATCCAGTGATGGTTTCACGGCCCGGCAGCCCCTCCGCACATCAGGCAAACACCTGTCCGTGTTTATTGTTCTTACTTATTAACAATAAGCCTAGAAAGGTTTTCAAAAGGAGAGCTGATCTATATACACAGCGCAGATCAAAGACACCCACCACGTCTACAGCGGCCACATGTCCTCCTTTAGGGCAAACAACACAAATGGATTTAAGGATTTTCCTTCTTCACCATAGGTGGATCAGTCTGAATGGCTGAGCCTTTGATGAACATCCCTGCACTTAAATAGACAGTAATGTCCCAGAAATTTTTTTACAGTTATGTAGAGCTTAAAATATTAATCATATTGCTCCAACCCCGATCTCTCAAATTGCTATGGTGTGAGAGATATAGGGATTTGACGTTCCCCCCCTCCCTCCCCTTCTGATGTCAGCGTCTAGCTGACAGCAGGAGATGCCGGTCCGGGGACCAGCAGGCGGCTCTGCAGCAGAGCTGAAATCGCGTTATTTAAAAAGAATTAATTCATTGGAAAGATCTACAAAGTGTGCTTGCAAACCAGGCCCACCTTCTAGACATTTCCATTGAATTAATTATTTTTAAGTAACGCGATCTCTGCTCTGCTGCAGAGCCGCCTTCTGGTCCCCGGACCGGCATCTCCTGCTGTCAGCTAGACGGTGTCATCAGAAGGGGAGGGAGGGGGAACGTTGAATCCCTTTATCTCTCACACCATAACGGTTTGAGAGATCGGGTTTGGAGCGATTTGATTAATATTTTAAACGGTACATAACTGTAAAACATTTTTGGGGGGACATTACTGTCCCTTTAAAGAGGAAATTTACCCCAAGAATAAGTAGATCTTGATTTGTTAAACAGAAGGACGTCCTTCAGATATTGGTTAGCTCTTTTCTTGTATGGGTTTTTATTAGTCATGACACCACGACTAGTGACAATCAACTCGGGTCTACTGAAGCCCACCACTGGGTGTGACCAAGAGGCAGACTATATATGGAAATCTACGTATACAACGCTATGGATTTCATGAGACACTTATTCCTAGGACATTGTTATACTTTAAACAGGATCATTTTAAAATTGAGGCCTTTATTTGAATAAAGAGGGATCCCTGGAAGGCATGGACCCAAAATACCTCCTAAAGAGGGACACTTAGGAGGTATGGACCAAAAATATTTCCTAAAGACGGACACTTGAGAGGTATGAGCCCCTGCTATCTCCCATGAAGAGGGACACTTGGGAGGTACAGTCCCCTAATATCTCCTATAAAGAGGGACACTTGGGAGGTACGGACCCCTAATATCTCCTATAAAGAGGGACACTTGGGAGGTACGGACCCCTAATATCTCCTATAAAGAGGGACACTTGGGAGGTACGGACCCCTAATATCTCCTATAAAGAGGGATACTTGGGAGGTACGGACCCTAATATCTTCTATAAAGAGGGACACTTGGGAGGTACAGACCCCTAATATCTCCTATAAAGAGGGACACTTGGGAGGTACAGACCCCTAATATCTCCTATAAAGAGGGACACTTGGGAGGTATGCACCCCTAATATCTCCTATAAAGAGGGACACTTGGGAGATACAGACCCCTAATATCTCCTATAAAGAGGCACACTTAGGAGGTACGGACCCTAATATCTTCTATAAAGAGGCACACTTGGGAGGTACAGAGCCCTAATATCTCCTATAAAGAGGCACACTTAGGAGGTACGGACCCTAATATCTTCTATAAAGAGGCACACTTGGGAGGTACAGACCCATAATATCTCCTATAAAGAGGGACACTTGGAAGGTATGGAGACCTAATATCTCCTATAAAGAGGGACACTTGGGAGGTACAGACCCCTAATATCTCCTATAAAGAGGAACACTTGGGAGGTACGGACCCTAATATCTTCTATAAAGAGGAGACACTTGGGAGGTACAGACCCCTAATATCTCCTATAAAGAGCGAAACTTGGGAGGTACAGACCCCTAATATCTCCTATAAAGAGGGACACTTGGGAGGTATGGACCCCTAATATCTCCTATAAAGAGGGAAACTTGGGAGGTACAGAACCCTAATATCTCCTATAAAGAGGAACACTTGGGAGGTACAGAGCCCTAATATCTCCTATAATGAGGGACACTTGTGTATGTTAAATCATTATGACCAAGAATCCTAATGGTCCCTATTAGTGTTCCCCTTGTGCCTTTGTTCAAGAGATACTGGAGTGAATGTACGAACTTTGCTGTTGATGTTCCACTGGCATACGCCTCTAGCTCCAGTACCTTCATATCCACATATGAACTACACAGGAAATGGCAGCTGTAGTGCATTTCACCGGACAATCTCCACCATAGCTTCAACTTTGATGCCAGCAATCCCCCTAGGGCATCCCTCTGGTCCTTAAAGGATTTAGTAGGCTTGTGCACTCTGTCTGCTTCAGTCAGAAAAAATGATCAGCAAGTCTCATGTCCGCCTCCATGGACCTGACATCCTGCCAGTAACTGTCATGTCTGCCTCTATGGACCTGACCTCCTGCCAGTAACTGTCATGTCTGCCTCCATGGACCTGACATCCTGCCTGTAACTGTCATGTCCGCCTCCATGGACCTGTCATACAGAACTAACTAAAGATGTTATCGCTTCAAAAAAAGATGCTAGAGTAAGGGGCCATTAGGATTTTCATCCACAGTAAGGTAAGTGTGTGTGGGGTGATTATTAGGAGGTATTACCTTTCCCTTAATTAGACTTATCTCAAGGTGACAGGTCCACTTTAGGTCAATGTTGATTTATTTCTCAGACCCTATCCTTGTTTGGGAAGGTAGCAGAGATTGGAGAGGAATGATAAGGCCCTGCCTGCAGTAACACGAAGGGGAAATGTATGAACACTTGTTCACACTGTGTGATTAGTTTATCACAATTAACAGCTGACTCTTTAACTTTGCTATGACAAATATTTACAGCAGAGGGGTCCTGGAATGTCCCCTTGATGACGCGACCAGTCCGGGATCTGCAGACATCCGACTAGCAGGTACTTTCTATGGATGTTGCCTGTGGTTTCATGCCTGTGTAATCTGTACATGCCAACTCTGGAGTGTAATGAAGTCAATTTCCACTGGATCTATTGTTCGTTCAGAGCTCTCAGGAAGTCTGAATCAGATAGTTAGTGCATAACTGTCCCAGGCCTGGTACCACTTTGATTTCCAAACACTTTCCTATTATAAGGGTCTGTAGGGGATATATATTAAACATTCCTGACTGCTGAATGAATGTGAGGAATGCCAGTGAATTATAATGGGCAGGAAAGGAATATTGCTGGGTAAACCAGCAAGAGAACTGCATGTTTATTTGGAAAATGTACAGAGAAATGAAAATATTATAATTAGAAATATATTGCTCTTATCGCTACATTTGCTACATTTTTTTCTGCAGCACTTTACAATGGGTTCATATACATAGCGAAATTGAAAAATTACATTATAAAGAAGGAGAGAAATTCATCGTTGCCCTTCGGTTCTAAAGCAATGTGGTGAAGACCTTCAGTCACATTCAGCGCGCACGCGTGTGTGTGTGTGTGTGTGTGTGTGTGTGTGTGTGTGGCGGGGGGGGGGGGGGGGTAGTTCATGCTACTTCAGAACCGATATACTTTTCATTTTACACATATTCCCCGATGTTTACAAACCTATTTCCCATAATCTGTTAATTTGAATGAGAAATGTAACATTGACATTAACCATCTGAATGCCAGAGGGTTGTGCAAAGCATTGCTCAACCCTCTGGCACTCAAAGTGTTAACCCTTTGGTGCCAGAGGGGTACACAACACATTGCTCTGCATTGCGTATTCCTGTGGCGATCAAAGTGTTAATTGTCATTTTTCTTGCCTTTGAATGTCCATAACAATTTTTACCAGCAGTATAATCGATATCAATGTGTTTTCTAATAAGGAAATTGTTTTATTAAATGGAATAGAGTTTAATTAGTCTAGGTCTGTTCATTATCATGGATCAGTGACACCACACAATTACATAGTAGTAGTTACATAGTAGTTTAGATTGAAAAAAGACTTGCATCCATCAAGTTCAAACCTGTTCCTGTTTACCTTCGCTGATCCAAAAGAAGGCAAAAAAGAAAAAAAAAAACAACCCTCAATACAGCAATTAACCCATTACGGACTAAATGGGTATGAAAAACATTGTGAAGCAATGGTCCTTATAGGGGGTTAATGTGGGAATCTTTCTGTTTCAAAAATCTTCTGAACAGATTTGTATGACATTTTCGGACATTATAAGGGCTGGAGACAAGACCTGGAAGTCACAATTTCTGCCAAAACCCACTCCTTTCATGGGAGTGATGATCAAAAGAAAAGTGGATTATTTTTGGTGTAATCCGACAGCACTATAAAGGTAATTACAAATGTATTCTGGTCACTCTGGGCAATAATTAGCAGAATCTATATAGAGAACAGGCAATATGAATTACACTATAAACACAATATGGATGGGGTTCAGTGTACTTTTAGAACGCACAGGAGTGATATAAAAGTGATATATTTTAATGGTTGAGAACATATAAAGTGTAAACTCTCAGGACACTAAGGTCCCTCCTTCAGGCCTGGGTTGATACAGACAGCCTGAAGAAGGGACCTTTGCATACCTCCAAATATTTCAAATGGTCAAAGAGGGACACAACTGTTGTAGGTGGTGATGCAGGTGATGTAGCTTGTAGGTGAGGCATTACCAAGCATTTTTAGGTTATTTCATGATCTACTTACACCTCTTTGTGTAACTGAATAAACTATTTAGAACAAGACCAAAGTATTTTAATTACAGACTAATTTAAAAACACATTTACTGAAATTTAAACAAACATTAATGAGAATTTTATTGCTGGGAGGTATGGAGCCTAATTTCTCCTAAAGTGGGACACTGGGAGGTATGGACCCAGAATATCTCCTAGAGAGGGACACTATGAAAGGAACAGAGCCCTAATATCTCCTAAAGTGGGACACTGGGAGGTATGGACCCCACATATCTCCTAGAGAGGGACACCATGAAAGGAAGAGAGCCCTAATATCGACTAAAGTGGGACACTGGGGGTATGGACCCCACATATCTCCTAGAGAGGGACACTATGAAAGGAAGAGAGCCCTAATATCTCCTAAAGTGGGACACTGAGAGGTATGGACCCCGAATATCTCCTAGAGAGGGACACCATGAAAGGAAGAGAGCCCTAATATCGACTAAAGTGGGACACTGGGGGTATGGACCCCACATATCTCCTAGAGAGGGACACTATGAAAGGAAGAGAGCCTTAATATCTCCTAAAGTGGGACACTGGGAGGTATGGACCCTGAATATCTCCTAGAGAGGGACACTATGAAAGGAACAGCGCCCTAATATCTCCTAAAGTGGGACACTGGGAGGTATGGACCCTGAATATCTCCTAGAGAGGGACACTATGAAAGGAAGAGAGCCCTAATATCTCCTAAAGTGGGACACTGGGAGGTATGGACCCTGAATATCTCCTAGAGAGGGACACTATGAAAGGAACAGCGCCCTAATATCTCCTAAAGTGGGACACTGGGGGTATGGACCCCGAATATCTCCTAGAGAGGGACACTATGAAAGGAACAGCGCCCTAATATCTCCTAAAGTGGGACACTGGGGGTATGGACCCCAAATATCTCCTAGAGAGGGACACTATGAAAGGAAGAGAGCCCTAATATCTCCTAAAGTGGGACACTGGGAGGTATGGACCCTGAATATCTCCTAGAGAGGGACACTATGAAAGGAAGAGAGCCCTAATATCTCCTAAAGTGGGACACTGGGGGTATGGACCCTGAATATCTCCTAGAGAGGGACACTATGAAAGGAACAGCGCCCTAATATCTCCTAAAGTGGGACACTGGGGGTATGGACCCCAAATATCTCCTAGAGAGGGACACTATGAAAGGAAGAGAGCCCTAATATCTCCTAAAGTGGGACACTGAGAGGTATGGACCCCAAATATCTCCTAGAGAGGGACACTATGAAAGGAACAGCGCCCTAATATCTCCTAAAGTGGGACACTGGGGGTATGGACCCCGAATATCTCCTAGAGAGGGACACTATGAAAGGAACAGCGCCCTAATATCTCCTAAAGTGGGACACTGGGGGTATGGACCCCAAATATCTCCTAGAGAGGGACACTATGAAAGGAACAGCGCCCTAATATCTCCTAAAGTGGGACACTGGGGGTATGGACCCCAAATATCTCCTAGAGAGGGACACTATGAAAGGAACAGCGCCCTAATATCTCCTAAAGTGGGACACTGGGGGTATGGACCCCAAATATCTCCTAGAGAGGGACACTATGAAAGGAAGAGAGCCCTAATATCTCCTAAAGTGGGACACTGGGAGGTATGGACCCCAAATATCTCCTAGAGAGGGACACTATGAAAGGAACAGAGCCTTAATATCTCCTAAAGAGGGACACTGGGAGGTATGGACCCTGAATATCTCCTAGAGAGGGACACTATGAAAGGAACAGCGCCCTAATATCTCCTAAAGTGGGACACTGGGGGTATGGACCCCGAATATCTCCTAGAGAGGGACACTATGAAAGGAACAGCGCCCTAATATCTCCTAAAGTGGGACACTGGGGGTATGGACCCCAAATATCTCCTAGAGAGGGACACTATGAAAGGAAGAGAGCCCTAATATCTCCTAAAGTGGGACACTGGGAGGTATGGACCCCAAATATCTCCTAGAGAGGGACACTATGAAAGGAACAGAGCCTTAATATCTCCTAAAGTGGGACACTGGGAGGTATGGACCCCGAATATCTCCTAGAGAGGGACACTATGAAAGGAACAGCGCCCTAATATCTCCTAAAGTGGGACACTGGGGGTATGGACCCCAAATATCTCCTAGAGAGGGACACTATGAAAGGAAGAGAGCCCTAATATCTCCTAAAGTGGGACACTGGGAGGTATGGACCCCAAATATCTCCTAGAGAGGGACACTATGAAAGGAACAGAGCCTTAATATCTCCTAAAGTGGGACACTGGGGGTATGGACCCCAAATATCTCCTAGAGAGGGACACTATGAAAGGAACAGAGCCTTAATATCTCCTAAAGTGGGACACTGGGAGGTATGGACCCTGAATATCTCCTAGAGAGGGACACTATGAAAGGAACAGCGCCCTAATATCTCCTAAAGTGGGACACTGGGGGTATGGACCCCAAATATCTCCTAGAGAGGGACACTATGAAAGGAAGAGAGCCCTAATATCTCCTAAAGTGGGACACTGGGAGGTATGGACCCCAAATATCTCCTAGAGAGGGACACTATGAAAGGAACAGAGCCTTAATATCTCCTAAAGTGGGACACTGGGAGGTATGGACCCCGAATATCTCCTAGAGAGGGACACTATGAAAGGAACAGCGCCCTAATATCTCCTAAAGTGGGACACTGGGGGTATGGACCCCAAATATCTCCTAGAGAGGGACACTATGAAAGGAAGAGAGCCCTAATATCTCCTAAAGTGGGACACTGGGAGGTATGGACCCCAAATATCTCCTAGAGAGGGACACTATGAAAGGAACAGAGCCTTAATATCTCCTAAAGTGGGACACTGGGAGGTATGGACCCTGAATATCTCCTAGAGAGGGACACTAGGAAAGGAACAGAGCCCTAATATCGACTAAAGTGGGACACTGGGGGTATGGACCCCGAATATCTCCTAGAGAGGGACACTATGAAAGGAACAGAGGCCTAATATCTCCTAAAGTGGGACACTGGGAGGTATGGACCCTGAATATCTCCTAGAGAGGGACACTAGGAAAGGAACAGAGCCCTAATATCGACTAAAGTGGGACACTGGGGGTATGGACCCCGAATATCTCCTAGAGAGGGACACTATGAAAGGAACAGAGGCCTAATATCTCCTAAAGTGGGACACTGGGGGTATGGACCCAGAATATCTCCTAGAGAGGGACACTAGGAAAGGAACAGAGCCTTAATATCTCCTAAAGTGGGACACTGGGGGTATGGACCCCGAATATCTCCTAGAGAGGGACACTATGAAAGGAACAGAGCCCTAATATCTCCTAAAGTGGGACACTAAGTGAATAGGGATAAAAATCCCAAAACACATAGTGTTAGTGAAGCAATATAAAGCCACACTTAAATTTACTACCATAAACAGAAATCTGACGAAAGGATAAGATAGATGACAGAGAAAGAAAAGTGACCAAGACAGTGAATCTCTAACTTTCCTTACATACGACAGAGACCCAACTGTCCACATCTTCAGCGGTTTTCATGGTGTCCTCGCTGTGGCTTCAAGCTCTATTAAGAACTTATTTTGGTTCCGATAGGATTTTTTACTGACTTGTACTAACTTCTGTGAGCAAGCGATAAGTCTATAGACTCTAAAGCAATGCAAATATTAGATTAAAAGTCAGAAGCATCAAAAGGAGCAACAAGGAAGGGACAGCTTTTAACTGGACACTTTGATGTTACTGGCGCTGATGTATCAACATGTCACTGAAAGTCCACAAATGAATGGAATAAAAAGGTCCTTAATATTGACTGGGATGTGTCAATATGTATTATTCTCGTAATGCAATGAGCTGGTGACCTATCTAACATTCAAGGCATTACAAGTCCCATTTACATCAACGGGAATTTATGTGTCCACTACAGTGCAGTTGGTTTGTCTCACATTTACTGCAATTTCCTTTTGAACACGGGTGCCCAAAAGTTATAATCTCTTAAAAATGGCAGTTACCAAAGAACCATCATTAGCGATGGCAGCAAAACCATAATAATCCTATTGTGACCTGTGTGCGTTTTCCTCTGCTCCGTTTGTATGTTTTGGGGTTTCTTGCATAGCTGCGTGTTGCCCCTGTGGTCAGACGTGACATATTGGTGTTTCCTCTCTCCACCAGCCTTGGAAATCAATAATCTGAGCTAATTTCTGCTATTTCCTCTGCTGCTGCTTTATATAACCTGTGAGTTTTTCCCTTCTCTGTCACGCTGATTTCTCTTCAGGTGTTTTTATTTCCAATCAAAGGCTCCAGCATGTGTGCCTGGAGCCGCTTTATGCCTCTCGGAAAGAGCCGTTTCCTGAAGCAGACCCGGGACTTGTTGTTTCTTGAAGGTTTCACCACCTTGACTCTAAATCAGGCAGCTGCAGGAAAGAAAACAAACACACTCCTGCTACCATTCCTCTTCTACTACTTCACATCTCCATTCATTGGGCAGCTTCTACCCGAGCAACCAAGTACTAGACATTCAAGGACTTGATTGTCTTCAGTCACTGGTTATACTGATGAACAATAGTATCAACTGAAGGTTATGCCAAGGTCACAATTAGGTTACATCTAGTGGAGGACAGTGTTTTATTTACTAAGACAAGTTTCTGATACAGAGAAGCACTGTAGCATGTAACGTCCATTCTTCATAAAACCATATCAGTATTAGCAGATCTAATGATGAGTAAAGGGGTACTAAACCTTTCTACAAAACATCTATCTCATATCTATCTATAGGTCTGTCTATCTATCTATCCACCCATCTATGTCCAAACTGAACATTACGGCAATATATAAACTGACCGTCCCCCGTAACCAGGAGCAGGTGTCTATTTCAGGGGGTTGGGATAGATTTGCCAACTCCCACAATTCATCAGAGTGGGTACAGTCAGTATAGCGGAAGATCTGTAATCAATAACACATCTAATCAACTGCCTATTGTGTCTAATGGGAGATTTACTTGGAATTTTTTTTTTTTTTTATATTTTGCAATATTGTATATTGATATTTTATTTTCATACAGCATATAACCATGAGAACTGCAGGGTGGCACTTTGGGTATTTGTATTTTCATAGAATACTAATAAAGTTCAGCAGTTCATGTAAATCACCTCTATATTTCATATCTAAAGGGTAAACCTTGTGCTGAGCTTTATGTAGAAATAATCTTAGAGTCTAATGTATTTTGTGCTTCTGCTGATTCATACATTTTCTTCCAATGAAGTTAGTAATGCACCATTTGTTAGGAGCACCGCCAGTTGTGTGCACAATGGCCATTTTGGGATACGCAAAGAGGTCCAGGGCACAAGCACCACAAGATACACACAGTAAGAGGGAAAACGCTTTGTAATGTGCGAGTATAAATATAGTGGAAAACAGGTCTGAGAATTGTGTCTTTTCACTGTGCAGAAAAGCATTAGAAATGAGAATATTTATAATACTCTTATTTTGGGACTCATAGGGAAAGGGGAATCTAAGGGCTATTTGCACAAAACACATGGGGCAAACCAACTTTCCGATAGAGAACACCCCCTCCCTCCCCAGATTTAAATGGGGATTTTAACCCCTTGAGTGCTTAAGATATCAACAAAGCATTGAAAATCAATGTGTTGGAGACCTTGCTAGTATTCAAAGTGTTAAAAGGTCCATTGTGAGTGCCAGGAAGGCATGCAATGCATTGGTTCGTATACCTACAGGGAATGCATGTGTGCAGGGGCCTGGCATCCAGACCCATTGGTAAAGGGCTCTATAGGTTTTAGTTATGCCCCTGGGGGAATATTTTATTGTTGGGGCCCCATAAATAACTAATATCTGGCTACATGTAAGGTGGAATGTGCGCCTCTTTTTATCTATACACTTACATCAGGAATCACCGATATTAACATACTTCCACAGTTAATTTTTTACCTTTCAGAATCAATATATTAAGTAAAAAATACCTGGATGTCATGTGGTCAGGAGAAAAAGGAGAGCCAGTTTTCTCTATGGATACATGCAGCATACAAGTGGCACAAACCATAAAACCAACCAAAAAAGACAAATATGCTATTGTCATTCTCTGGGTTATACCCGTCCTTCCACTGATTCTAGCCTAGGTGTCAAAGTCATAACTCCCCCCTGTTTGTGCAAAGGATCATGGGTCAGCGACCCAGAGATCTGCAATCTCCTTGGTGAAACCTGACCCAAATGATGCAAGTAGGGGGCACTGTCTGTACTTAGTCTGGACAAGGGGAGTAGAAAGCAGAGGTGGGTGGCAGCTAGGGAAGACAGGCTGAGAGATAGGCATAGTTTCCTGGGAAGAGGCTGGAGCCACATGGCACTTTCCAGATTAGCCCTCAGAGACCACGGACTTAACAGTAAGTTCAAATCCTCTAGGGTAAATGGGGCCCAGAGGTTTAGAATAACCAGGCATCTTAACCCTTTACAGAACAGAAGGGTGCACAACACATGCAACATTTTAAAAAGATAACGGCGGACATGACAGTCACTTGCAGGATGTCAGATCTCGGTGGCAGACATGACGGTCACTGGCAGGATGCCACATCTTGGAGGCAGACATGATAGTCACTGGCAGATGCCACATCTTGGAGGCAGACATGATAGTCACTGGCAGATGCCACATCTTGGAGGCGGACATGACAGTCACTGGCAGGATGTCAGATCTTGGAGGCAGACATGACAGTCACTGGCAGGATGTCAGATCTTGGAGGCAGACATGACAGTCACTGGCAGGATGTCAGATCTTGGAGGCAGACATGACAGTCACTGGCAGGGTGTCAGATCTCGGTGGCAGACATGACAGTCACTGGCAGGATGTCAGATCTCGGTGGCAGACATGACAGTCACTGGCAGGATGTCAGATCTCGGTGGCAGACATGACAGTCACTGGCAGGATGTCAGATCTTGGAGGCAGACATGACAGTCACTGGCAGGATGTCAGATCTCGGTGGCAGACATGACAGTCACTGGCAGGGTGTCAGATCTCGGTGGCAGACATGACAGTCACTGGCAGGATGTCAGATCTCGGTGGCAGACATGACAGTCACTGGCAGGATGTCAGATCTCGGTGGTAGACATGACAGTCACTGGCAGGATGTCAGATCTCAGTGGTGGACATGATAGTCACTGGCAGGATACCACATCTTGGAGGCGGACATGACAGTCACTGGCAGGATGTCAGATCTTGGAGGCAGACATGACAGTCACTGGCAGGATGTCAGATCTCGGTGGCAGACATGACAGTCACTGGCAGGGTGTCAGATCTCGGTGGCAGACATGACAGTCACTGGCAGGATGTCAGATCTCAGTGGTGGACATGACGGTCACTGGCAGGATGCCACATCTTGGAGGCGGACATGACAGTCACTGGCAGGATGTCAGATCTTGGAGGCGGACATGACAGTAACTGGCAGGATGCC
Source organism: Rhinophrynus dorsalis (assembly GCA_037306005.1). Taxonomy (NCBI): domain Eukaryota; kingdom Metazoa; phylum Chordata; class Amphibia; order Anura; family Rhinophrynidae; genus Rhinophrynus; species Rhinophrynus dorsalis. The sequence goes on from CM074726.1 coordinate 3,443,964, forward strand.
ACATCTTGGAGGCGGACATGACGGTCACTGGCAGGATGCCACATCTTGGAGGCGGACATGACGGTCACTGGCAGGATGCCACATCTTGGAGGCGGACATGACAGTAACTGGCAGGATGCCACATCTTGGAGGCGGACATGACAGTAACTGGCAGGATGCCACATCTAGGAGGCGGACATGACAGTCACTGGCAGGATGTCAGATCTCGGTGGCAGACATGACAGTCACTGGCAGGATGTCAGATCTCAGTGGTGGACATGACGGTCACTGGCAGGATGCCACATCTTGGAGGCGGACATGACAGTCACTGGCAGGATGTCAGATCTTGGAGGCGGACATGACAGTAACTGGCAGGATGCCACATCTTGGAGGCGGACATGACGGTCACTGGCAGGATGCCACATCTTGGAGGCGGACATGACGGTCACTGGCAGGATGCCACATCTTGGAGGCGGACATGACAGTAACTGGCAGGATGCCACATCTTGGAGGCGGACATGACAGTCACTGGCAGGATGCCACATCTTGGAGGCGGACATGACAGTAACTGGCAGGATGCCACATCTAGGAGGCGGACATGACAGTCACTGGCAGGATGTCAGATCTCGGTGGCAGACATGACAGTCACTGGCAGGATGTCAGATCTCGGTGGCAGACATGACAGTCACTGGCAGGATGTCAGATCTCGGTGGCAGACATGACAGTCACTGGCAGGATGTCAGATCTCGGTGGTGGACATGACAGTCACTGGCATGATGACAGATCTTGGAGGCGGACATGACAGTCACTGGCAGGATACCACATCTTGGAGGCGGACATGACAGTCACCGGCAGGATACCACATCTTGGAGGCAGACATGACAGTCACTGGCAGGATGTCAGATCTTGGTGGCAGACATGACAGTCACTGGCAGGATGTCAGATCTTGGAGGCGGACATGACAGTCACTGGCAGGATGTCAGATCTCGGTGGCAGACATGACAGTCACTGGCAGGATGTCAGATCTCAGGGGTAGACATGACAGTCACTGGCAGGTTTTTCAGACTGAAGCAGGCAGAGTGCTTGAGCCTACTTAAGATTACCATGTGCGTTAGGTGAGTTTTTGTCCTGTGGTCTTCCCAGCAACTGTCATGGCTGTCTTCATGGACTCTCTGAAGATGTCACCTCTTGAACAAAGGCATTTTTAGGGGCATAGTAAGGTAAGTGGTCTTTATTGTTAGGTGGTGTTAATTATCTATAATGTTGCCCTGTAAATTCCAGACTGCGAGGGATATGCCTAGAACCAAAAAACAAGATTGAGAACCAACGCTCTGACCCATGCCTTCCCCAGCTGTTCGTGGACTACATTTCCCAACAACCACAGCAGCCTGAAGGCTGTCCAGTCCTGCTCTAAGATATTGTATGATGTGTCAGCAGGCATTTGCATTGTCCTTGTGTTTAGATAAGGACCACTGGCAAAATATGTGTTCGGATCACACAAGTCCATTGTGATCTTGTCTTTGCAATGATATCACTACATTCACAAACAATATAAACAGAGTAACAGAAGGTTTTTATTGCCTGTGAAAATTCTTTTTGTACCACTTTATACATATTTATACAATTCCTGTGTGACCTTTTATATTTATAGTCCTAGAACAGATCCATAAATCACGGCAGTATATGTCTCTCTTTTCAGGTTGGAAAGGGCAGAAGTCGCTGCAGGAGTTAACGGGAAGAATCTTCCTCTCTGGAGAAGGGTTTTTATGAATGTCAGAGCTAATCTGAACCCTGAAAGAAGAATAACATTGGACTTTCCTTACCTCATCTCTCCACGGTGAAAGGATGCTGGGGATGAGATCACCCAGGGAGCAGGGATATTAGATTCTGTTTGATGCTGACCTCACAACCTCGCTATTTCATTTTCCTGTATTTATAACCACCACGCGAGACCTTGGCTTCTCATGATCGCGTGTTCTGAGTTGGTAAGAAGCTGTAACAGTTGTGGTCGGACTGACTCATTGCAGATTACGACTCTTTTGCAGAACAGATGATCTTCTTAGCAGATGATCCTGTTGATTCTTAACCCTTTGAAAGCCAGAGGAGTATGCAACGCCTTGCGTACTCTGGCACTCAGAGGGTTAAAAGTATACATTACCCCCCTGTATACTAGAGAGATTGCCAACACACTGCTTCCTCAGAGTCTTGGGAGACCTCTGTGGCATTCAAGCGGTTAATGTGAGGTAATCATTTTCATATGATCTTGGTGAATATTGTAGCTTTTCCATACAGTCAGGAAACCGCCACTGGTTGAAGTTACCAGGGCCTGTGATCATCAAAGGCCTCTAGTGGGTATGAGACGAGGCTGGTGAAATGTGCAATGTGTCTTCCATTCTATGAGCCGCAGGAGTTTATATATACATGGCTGGAAAAATATCAGTTTCATCAGTAACAAAAAAATGTTTCTAGACAGGAGTTGAAGTGCACCCAATGTTCAAGCACTGCACACAGAATAATTTCTTATAATAATAACTAGTATCTATATAGCACCTTTCTCCTAGTGGGACTCAAAATGCTTTTAGCGCACACTCTCGGAATTAACCAAATCGGAAGCTGAAATAATATCAATATCAATCAATGGTACTCATTTATCCACCTCGGAAGGATGAACCTGGGATTCGAACCTGCAACCTTGAGGTTTGAACAGGATTTGCAGTCAGGGAATTTACCACTGAGCTATCTCACCAGCTCACTTACCTCCCTACTCCATATTTATTAGTACAATCCTTTATGTAGATTATGCACAGAGCTGGAAATTCCCACTAGTCTGTGACTAGTAAAAACTCCCCATAGATGAGTAATTAGTGATGCTGTTCTCTGTGTTTAACATCGGATAGACTAGTAACTGTTCACTCCTGAGGAGTAACTGCCTGGTCAACGGAGTACACTAGATGGTAATATATTATTTATTTTTGTGAAAACGGTACCGATACGGTGTGTACTCGGTGAATACCCACACACAAAAAAAAGCAATATATAAATATAAATAAAGATCACATATTAGTTAATATATGCACTGTACTTTATATATATTTAATACAGGTTTTATGCACTTTCCTTTGAATGTGCAGATTTTTCTCTCTCTCTATGGGGTGGGAATGCATGCTGGGATCTGTAGTCCTGGTTTACTAGGTACTACACTATTTCCTTGCTGCATCTATGTAAAGAACTACAAGTCCAAGCAGAACAGAAATAGACTTTCTTCCATGTGCCTGTATGACTACAGATATGTATTGATACAACGTATCACCATATTTAAGATGGCAGAGACCCTAGATGTGTGTCACAGGATTTCTCCCCTTTTTTCTTATGCACATAGCCCTACGTCATTCTGATCTCTAAATACACATCAAAGAGAAGGTGATGCTGCGTATTCCATTTTGGAAGGCATATATCCTTGCAATGTTACATATTTACAGTCTCTATTTTACGGTTTCTGAGAGTTGTTTCAGGAGAAGCAGATGTACAAAATACCCTAAACGCACCGTAAAATGTCCCCTTAATCACTATCACATTGCATTCCTAGTGCAGCCAACAGAGCGCTCGCTAAAGGATCCAAATCCAGATCTGCTGAGTCTTATATATAAATATAGTCTTATGGGCCTTATGTATAAAGACAAGTGGGGCAATTCTGAGTCAAACAATTCCACCGCAGGAGACACAAATTCCCATTGGTTAACTACGACTTTTAGCCCAGAAACGTCTGTTGGAGACTTCTGTGGCATTCAAGGGGTTAAAAAACAAAATTTAAATCAGTGGGGATTTGGAGATTTATTAATTGTCCTCATGGTACAGTTGGTATGCCCTGGAATTGCTCCATGTTTTCATTATACTGTCAACCCCCCCCCCAAGTGTCCCTCTTTATAGGAGATATCAGGGGTCTGTACCTCCCAAGTGTCCCTCTTTATAGGAGATACTAGGGGTCTGTACCTCCCAAGTGTCCATCTTTATAGGAGATATTAGGGCTCCATACCTCCCAAGTGTCCCTCTTTATAGGAGATATCAGGGGTCTGTACCTCCCAAGTGTCCCTCTTTATAGGAGATATTAGGGCTCCATACCTCCCAAGTGTCCCTCTTTATAGGAGATATCAGGGGTGCATACCTCACAAGTGTCCCTCTTTATAGGAGATATTAGGGGTCTGTACCTCCCAAGTGTCCCTCTTTATAGGAGATATCAGGGGTGCATACCTCACAAGTGTCCCTCTTTATAGGAGATATTAGGGGTCTGTACCTCCCAAGTGTCCCTCTTTATAGGAGATATTACGGCTCCATACCTCCCAAGTGTCCCTCTTTATAGGAGATGTCAGGGGTCTGTACCTCCCAAGTGTCCCTCTTTATAGGAGATATTAGGGCTCCATACCTCCCAAGTGTCCCTCTTTATAGGAGATATTAGGTCTCTGTACCTCCCAAGTGTCCCTCTTTATAGGAGATATCAGGGGTGCATACCTCACAAGTGTCCCTCTTTATAGGAGATATTAGGGGTCTGTACCTCCCAAGTGTCCCTCTTTATTGGAGATATTAGGGGTCCATACCTCCCAAGTGTCCCTCTTTATAGGAGATATTAGGTCTCTGTACCTCCCAAGTGTCCCTCTTTATAGGAGATATCAGGGGTGCATACCTCACAAGTGTCCCTCTTTATAGGAGATATTAGGGGTCTGTACCTCCCAAGTGTCCCTCTTTATAGGAGACATTAGGGGTCTGTACCTCCCAAGTGTCCCTCTTTATAGGAGATATCAGGGGTCTGTACCTCCCAAGTGTCCCTCTCTATAGGAGATATCAGGGGTCCGTACCTCCCAAGAGTCCCTCTTTAGGAGATATTAGGGTTCTGTACCTACCAGGTGTCGCTCTTTAGGCGATATTAGGGGTCAGTACCTCCCACACCTTTCACATAGCTCCACCCACAGCAGTCACATGACCCATTCCCACCCATTGCTGCTGGGAAGAAAACACACTCAGCTTGTAACACTGAAGGACAAAAAAGCTCTTGATTGGTGACCTCTTTAGTATTCAAGGGGAAAAATAATGGCCAGTAATGGGTGTGAAAATGTTTAACCCCTTAAGGACCCTTGACGGTCCTGGCAAGATATGGGTGGATTTGCTTTAAGGACTGATGACGTACCAGGACCGTCATGGTATTCCGGGGCCCCCACACGGCTGCACACCGTTTGGGGGAGCCCGGAAGTGGACGCACAAAAGAAAAAAAAAAATGCTCCGTGGTCCTTAAGTGACGGCCGTTCCTTAAGGGGTGAAATAAAGTAGAAGTCAGTGTCTGGTTCAGCTCCATTTAAATGGTTCTGTGTAAATCCACCAATCAGAATAAAGACTGGGTCAGTGTAACTGAAACTCCTCCCCTCAAAACTTAGATCTCCAGGCTAGAGGCGAGCAAGCTGCAGGGGCTGGCCTCCAAAGGGGGGTCCCAATGCACTGCCTGGGGGCTTACAATCTCATAGATCCTACAGATGGACCTAAGAAGTCCAGGGGCAGGGGTATGCACTAAGGTTTGTTAAGAGGTGATAACTTCTCCAGTGATATCACTTCTCCAGCTTGATCCTATGCATTAAGATCTCTCCAGCTATTGGAGTTGTTAGCGCATGGCTCCATAGACTAACATAAAAACTGGAGAAGTCATCTCCACGTTAGCACCTCTTTATCACCCCCAGGTACGGTGCATGTACTAATGAATAGGTTGTCCATGCACATGACTTCTTTTGCTGCCGGAATCCTGGATAACAAACTCCTCGTACCAGCATGTATTTAGGAAGGAAAGCAGCCCGAAGTGAGGAAAGATTCTGGCCCTGGAGTCTGGCATCAAAGACTCATGTCCGCCTCCACAGACATGATATTCATAGTAACATAGACGTTGAGGATGAGAAAAAGACATGCATCCATCGGGTCCGGACACACAAATGTGAGGAGCACCCATCAAGCATGAACAAGGTAAAGTGTCTTGTTCTTAGGCCTGGTAGGCTCTCAATGGTGCTACAACTCACGTTTTTCACTCCAGCCATGGGCCCTTGCTCTCCATGTGCAAGAGGGAATCAGCTGCACCGCACCGACGAGGCCCACATAGGCCAAAACGTACTTCTGTGGTTTTGCTGATTCTCTCGTGCAGAGAGGATTTGACTGACATTTCGGAGCTGGACTGTCTGAGGGGGGGACCAGTCTGATGAGAATATGTAAATTTCCCCTCTGCAATGGCACATGAGAGTGAAAAACGTGACTTGTAGCACCATTGAGGGGCCACTATGCTGAAGGACAAGACACTTTATCTTGTTTGTTCTCGATGGGTGCTCGTCGCGATGTTTGTTTCTTTATCCATCAAGTCCAGCCCATGAATTAAAAGGTTTCATTTTGGGAGCCGATATCCAGAAGTAATGATTAAAGTGGAACTACCACCGCTAAAAAACTTGCACCCCAATAATTCCCCATCTGGCGACTAGTTACTTAGTAGAACTAGTCACCAGAATTATTACTGCGTTAAGGAAAATTATCCATTTGTCACGGGCTGACAGGCAGGACGGAGCTCAGACATCTTTCCATAGTGACGTCCGTGCGCCTGCGCTGCCAGTCCCTTTTGGAGCAGAACGGCTCCTAGCAATGCCTCCTAGAGCCGGCCGGGACTGACAGCACAGGCGTCACTATGGAAAGATGTCTGCGCTCCGTCCTGCCTGTCAGCCCGGGACAAATGGATAATTCTTCTTAACGTGGTAATAATTCTGGCAGCTAGTCGCCAGATGGGGAATCATTGGGGCGCAAGTTTTTTAGCAGTGGTAGTTCCGCTTTAAATTGGGGAACCAGACAAACTGAATGGATTCACATCACCTACTCTGATTTTCCACCCAAACTAATGCGTGTGAGTGTGTGTGTGTGTGGGGGAAAGTATTATTAGGAAGTGTTGGATTTCCATTAACACAAAATGTACAAAAATATGTATTTTTATAAACATACACTATAGAGACACAGTGTTTTAAGTCCATTGATTGCTCCTTCTTTCATTGCTGCTGCTACTACTACTATATAACATAAATATACACACACTTTGTTTCAATTACTGGGCAAATTACTACTCAAATATATCCCCGACATTCCATTCCCGTTATATTAAACAGACATCTATTTAGGCTAACAATATCTGAACTCCGTCTGCAATATTGGGGCCCAGTACAGGTAGAAAGAACTTGGGCTCTTATGATTAGTATCACAGAGATATACGGATTTAATCCTTTGAAATCCTGAAGGGGATACAACACAATGCGTTGCACATCCCCAGCAAGTCAAAGGGTTAATTTCCAGGGCCTCAGACTAACTGGGGACCAGGATGGCACGTCTGGTGGCAGCCTGGCTATTCAGTAGTGTGCGTACTCGGATCCAACACACAAAGTGCATTCTGATCCATGACTTGTGTGTAGTAGGAACCATTTCCTGCACAGGATCAATCTTGCTCACAGCTCTGTTTCATTCGACAGTAATCTACTGTTATGATAGTGCCACACCGTGGCCCCACATTACCCATGTTAAAGGCTGCCACTTTGTTAATAGAGAACTCTGGAATTTTTTAGGTTTTTTTTTTAGCCACATTACTTCCATTTTGCCTGCTGAACGATTTAGAAACCTGTCCTTTGGTTCCTTCCTGGCACTACGAGTCTTAAAATGCGAGCAATATTTATGTGTCTGGATAATGTTTTCATACTTCCCCTCTGTCTTGCGGTTTGTTGAAATGAATGCTGTGCTATGGTTTTACTGGAATCCATCTAGCAGGCATTTTGAGGAAGGGTAGAGTTTTTTTGGCAATGGTACTGATTTTATGTTAACCCGCTGGATGCTGGAAAGGTCTCGAACGCGTTGCTCTGCAATGCATTGGAGAGCTCTCTTGCACCCAAGGAGTTAATTATCCATTTCCACTTGCTTCCAATAAAGAGGTAGCAGTGAGGATATTCAGCAACGCTGCTGCTTTTGATCCATGGAACCACATACAGAGCATTGCCTGTCACACCGATCTCTGTAGTGAATTCTTCACAAAACCACAACATGAAATCCTAATAACATCCTGAAGATTTATAACACTGAGCCAATCCTAATGAAAATAAACCTCATGCTGCAACAGAATACACTAAATGTGAAGGCTTGTAGTACAGCGGGATGGTGGTCGCTGCAGTAAATGTTATTGAGTTACTGAGATGATAGCTGCCCTAGCTGTGGACAAACAAAATCAAGCTGGTTGATGTGGAATTATTTACCAGGAATAAGTGGATCACTCTTTACTTTAACAGAAAGACTCACCTGGTACAGATGTAGATCTGCCTACAGTCTATGATGTTCCTCTTGTAACAGGAACTTTCTGTAGTGAGTAAACAAAGACACTCATACAAGTCAGTGGAAGGTTTTTTATCAGACTAAGATTGCTTAACTCAGAAAGATGGCAGTTTAGGGAGGATACATGTCAGTGTTCATCCAGATGTAAAAAATCAATCAATCTATCTCATATCTATCTATCTATCTATCTATATACCTCATATCTATCTATCTATCTATCTATCTATCTATCTATCTATCTATCAATATACCTCATATCTATCTATCTATATACCTCATTTCTATCTATCTATCTATCTATATACCTCATATATATCTCATATCTATCTATATACCTCATATCTATATACCTCATATCTATCTATCTATCTATCTATCTATCTATCTATCTATCTCATATCGATCTACCTCATATCTATCTACCTCATATCTATCTACCTACCTCATATCATATCTATCTACCTCATATCTATCTATCTTACTACCTCATATCTATCTATCTATATATCTATCTATCTAATATCTATCAATCCATCTATCTTACTACCTCATATCTATCTATCTATCTATCTACCTACCTCATATCTACCTATCCATCTATCTACCTACCTCATATCTACCTATCCATCTATCTTGTTATCTCATATCTATCTATCTATCTATCTCATAGGTATCTATCTTACTACCTCATATCTATCTATCTTACTACCTCATATCCATATATCTATCTACCTCATATCTATCTATCGTATATCTATCTATCTACCGCATATCTATCTATCTATCTTACTACCTCATATCTATCTATTTAATATCTATCTATCCATCTATCTTACTACCTCATATCTATCTATCTATCTATCTCATATCTACCTATCCATCTATCTTGTTATCTCATATCTATCTATCTCATAGATATCTATCTTACTACCTCATATCTATCTATCTTACTACCTCATATCCATATATCTATCTACCTCATATCTATCTATCTATCTATCTATCTACCTCATATCTATCTATCTATCGTATATCTATCTATCTACCTCATATCTATCTATCTATCTTACTACCTCATATCTATCTATTTAATATCTATCTATCCATCTATCTTACTACCTCATATCTATCTAGAGAAGAGGGGGTGGGGTAGCCATTTATGTTAAAGATAGCATAAAATCCACAGCGATCCAGAATTCATGTAAAGAGTTGGAGACTCTCTGGATCTGTCTGCAGAATAAAAAGGGATCAGTTACAAGAATAGGTGCAGTCTACAGGCCTCCGGGGCAATCTGAAGAGAAAGACAACATGCTAGTGGACGAGATTACCCAAATGGCAGTAAAGAGAGATATAGTAGTTATGGGAGACTTCAACATGCCTGATGTTGATTGGAATATCCCTTGTGCATCCACATGTAGAAGTAGGAGCATCGTAGAAGCCCTGACGGGGATGTCCCTAAAACAGCTGGTGAAGGCGCCAACTAGAGGGGACAATATCCTAGACTTAGTATTCACAAATGGAGACCTGGTATCTGAGGTGAAGGTGGGAGAAAATCTAGGTTCCAGTGACCACCAATGTTTGTGGTTCGGAATCCAGACTGACTACGAGAAATCCCATTCTGCAACCAAAGTATTGGACTTTAGGAAGACGAAGTTTGAGGATATGGGAGAATATGTAAAGAAAGAATTAAAAGGGTGGGATAAAACACCGAGAGTGAGTACTCAGTGGAAGACACTCAAAGAAGTCCTCTTAAAGGCAACAAGATTACATGTTAGACAAATTAGCAAGAGGAAAAGAAAGAGAAATCCACTATGGTTTACTAGAGAGGTAAGAGCTATAGTGAAAGATAAAAAGTCTGCCTATAAGAGATATAAAGAGACTGGAAGTGAAGCGGACAGAGAAGGGTATAAAACTATACAGAAGAAGACTAAACAGATGATAAATGCTGCTAAAGCCTCAAAAGAGGAAGAAATGGCCAAATCTGTTAAGAAGGGGAATAAAACCTTCTTCAGATATATCAGTGACAGGAAGAAGAAAAACTGCGGGATTACAAAAATTAACAACGGAAAAAATCAGTATATAGAAGAGGAAAAGGCGGTCGCTGACCATCTGAATAACTACTTCTGCTCAGTTTTTTCAGACGGCGGCCCTCATAATCAGAAAATGGCTGAACACAGCATTGCCTCTAGTTGTATAATTTTAGCCCCAGTGTTTTCAGAGGCCGATGTTCTAGAGGAACTTGTCCGGCTAAAGTCAAATAAAGCGATGGGTCCGGATGGAATCCACCCTAGAGTTCTTAAAGAACTCCGATCTGTCATAGTTGGCCCCCTGACTAATCTGTATAACCAGTCCCTTCTTACGGGAGAAGTTCCTGATGATTGGAGAATGGCCAATGTTGTACCCATTCACAAGAAGGGTAGTAAAGAAGAAGCTAGTAACTACAGGCCAGTCAGCCTGACATCTGTAGTGGTAAAAATGATGGAGACTCTTCTAAAGAAGAAGATAATTGACCATCTAACAAAAAACAACCTGATGGACCCAAACCAGCATGGTTTCACTGAGGGCCGATCCTGTCAGACTAATCTCATTGATTTCTTTGACTATGTAACTAAAGTGCTGGATGAAGGTGGTGCTGTGGATATCGCCTACCTGGATTTCAGTAAAGCTTTCGATACAGTTCCCCATAAAGAGCTGATAGATAAATTATCAAGAATTGGACTTAACCCCTGGATAGTTCAGTGGATCTGCAGTTGGCTGAAGGACAGAAACCAGAGGGTTGTTGTTAATGGAGTGTATTCTGAGCAGAGACTGGTTACAAGTGGAGTGCCACAAGGATCTGTTCTGGGCCCTGTTCTGTTCAACATGTTTGTAAGTGACATAAGGGAAGGCTTGGCAGGGAAGGTTTGCTTGTTTGCTGATGACACAAAAGTGTGTAATAGGGTTGATGTTCCAGGAGGTGTCTGTAATATGGAGAATGATTTAGCACTATTAGATAAGTGGTCAAAACAATGGAAACTTCAGTTCAATGTTTCCAAATGTAAAATAATGCACTTGGGGAAAAGGAACCCTCAATCTGACTATCGTATTGGCAGTTCTGTGGTAGCAAAGACTTCAGAAGAGAAGGATTTGGGGGTGGTCATCTCTGACAGCCTCAAGATGAGTAACCAATGCAACCAGGCGGTGGGGAAAGCAAATCGTATGCTTGGCTGCATAGCTAGAGGTATAACAAGCAGGAAGAGGGAGATTGTGATCCCTCTGTATAGAGCTCTAGTGAGACCACATCTGGAATACTGTGTACAGTTCTGGAGGCCTCATCTGCAAAAGGATATAACTAAAATTGAGCGGGTTCAAAGAAGAGCTACAAAAATGGTGGAAGGTCTAAAGCATAGAACTTATCAAGAACGACTCAGAGATCTAAATATGTATAGTCTGGAGGAAAGAAGAGAAAGGGGGGACATGATTGAAACCTTTAAATATGTTAAAGGACTGAACAAGGTTCAGGAGGGAAGTGTGATTAATAAGAATCTGAATACAAGAACAAGGGGGCACAATCTGAGGCTAGTTGGAGGAAAAATCAAGAAAAACATTAGAAAATATTATTTCACTGAAAGAGTAGTAGAAACTTGGAACAAACTTCCAGCAGAGGTGGTTGATAAATCCACAGTAACACAGTTTAAACATGCCTGGGATAAACATGTATCTATCCTAAGATAACAATAAAGGAATACTAAAGGGCAGACTAGATGGACCAGGTGGTCTTTTTCTGCCGTCAATCTTCTATGTTTCTATGTTTCTATCTATCCATATATCTTACTACCTCATATCTATCTATATACCTCATATCTATCTACTTCATATCTATCTATCTATCGATCTATCTATCTATCTATGTATCTATCTATGTATCTATCTATGTATCTATCTATCTATCTATCTACCTCATATGTACCTATCCATCTATCTTGTTATCTCATATCTATCTATCTATCTATCTATCTATCTATCTATCTATCTATCTAATATCTATCCATCTATCTCATATCTATCTATCTCTCTCTCTCTCTATCTACCTCACATCTATCTATCTAGCTCATATCTATCTATCTATCTATCTATCTATCTGTCTATCTATCTAACAGCTATCTCATATCTATCTATATATCTATCTCTCTATCTACCTCATATCTATATATCCTCTCTGTTTATCCATCTCTCTCGATATGTCTGTATCACTTATCTCTGTATGTCTCAGGTGCCATTTTGAGGAGGCACAGCTCAGCCGTGGGATTATTACTAAGGGTGAGATGTTCAAAAAGTCGTTATAATGAAAAACTTGTCAGATCACAAGTTGGTGGTAAAAGGACAATATTTTCAGAAGGAAATCTGTCATGTTTCAAAATTCATCTACAGAATTAAAAATGACGGTAAGAAGATCTCATTGAACATTGCCGTTAAAAAATTCTGATCTTAAAAATTGTCTTTGATTTTGTCTTTAAAATTAAAATTTTCCAAGAAACAAAGACTTTTTTTTTGTCTTTGAAACAAAAATTTTCCAAGAAACAAAGACATTTTTTTGTCTTTGAAACTAATTGTTCTTCTCCAAGTTTAGACCATTTTTATTGTCGGGAACAAATGATGTTAATCAGACAAAAAAATGACATTCAAACGAATATTTTTTCTGAAAATATCTTACATTATGACAGAAGATTAAACCACACCCACGTTTCAGACGGCTTTTTCCCTTTGATGGAGATGGCGGAATTGGATGCAAAAAAATGACGGAAACATGTCTGAGAATTTACGGATCATGGCGTAAGAACCTTTTTATTCTGATTACAGACAATTTCAGTTACCACCACTTTCTGAATATATCGCCCTATGTCTGCTCACATAGGAGATTCCTAATGCATTGGACACCCCTCTGGAACTCAGAGGTTAAAGGGATAGTAATACTTAAGTATTACTAATCCCTATAGTAAAGCCCTAGTAAAAAAAAAAACATATTGCCCCTAGTGTCATCTCTCAAACCTACAGGGAAGGGGGAGGGAGAGGGCAACTTTAGAAGCGATCATCTCTCAAACCATAAAGATCTGAGAGATGACACTGGGGGCAATATGTTTTTTTTTTTTACTAGGGCTTTACTATAGGGATTAGTAATACTTAAGTATTACTATCCCTTTAAAGTGGAAAAAGTAACAGCAAAATAAACGATGTATTAATTCTATGGATCCTATACATAAATAACTGGATGTAAGCCCTTTATAGGTTTGATTTGCTTTATGTCTGTGTATACATGGTATACGTGCATGAAGTCAAAACTGGAGTAATTATAGATCAAACTGAGCCATAAAGGACATATAAAACATTCTGGAGGCAGGAAAGCTTATATAATTCTCATTTTTCTGGGTTGTAATGAGGTACAGGTTGAAATCGATGGACATGTGTCTTTTCAACCTAACTAACTATGTTACTATGAAATTCCCATTGAATTAAGTGAAGCTTTTATCCCCTTGAATGCTAGAAATGTCTCAGACACACTGCTAAATGTCCCTTATGGGGCAGCTGGACAGTCTCAACATTGCTCCACTTTAGACTTGTGCATATTGCCATATATAAATAGATGTAGACTTAAACAAACACCTATGGGGCCCACATCCTAAAGCCTATATTTTAGGACTCCTTCGCCCCAGTGCAGATGATTTTGTTCCAGGTCTGTATGTTTATGTTCCTGTGCATCATAGCGTCTGGGAAATGTTGGCGGATTTCTGTGCTTGCGATCACACCGCTAACTGAAAGTCACACAGGCCGATGTGTGCTCATTGGCCGCCTCAGCCTTCCAGCTTCCTTCTCCTGCCAGCAGGCATGCCAGGTATGTGAGGAATTCCTGTGCGCTGCGTACACTGCAACCTTGTTCTCTGCACTTGTTTTTCCACCTCCGTAAACGCAGCCATGTTAACCCTTCCATCACCTGTTGACATTGCGCTGCAGGCTCCCCCTGTCACACACAACGTAAAGAGGCTAGTACTTGAATGCTTTCTGCTGTTGACCCCATTATGTGCCCTCATGTCTGTGTCTTCAGATGAGAAGGGTGCGCTGTGGGGCATATCAAAGTGTGGAGCAATTCTGCAGCATAGCAAATGCACTATAAGGGGTTAAATAAAATTCCCATTTGCTCTAAATGGGGATCTGAACCGCTTGAATACTAGAGACACTGAGGGAGATTCACTAAGTGATGATAAAGAGGAGATCACTTCTCCAGTTCCTATGTTATTATATGTATCAATGCACTAAGGTGTGATAAAGAGGAGATAACTTCTCCAGTGATATCACTTCTCCAGTTCCTATGTTATTATATAGATCCCATACACTAAGGTGTGATAAAGAGGTGATAAAGAGGAGATAACTTCTCCAGTGATATCACTTCTCCAGTTCCTATGTTATTATATGGATCCCATACACTAAGGTGTGATAAAGAGGTGATAAAGAGGAGATAACTTCTCCAGTGATTTCACTTCTCCAGTTCCTGTGTTATTCTATGGATCCCATGCACTAAGGTGTGATAAAGAGGAGATAACTTCTCCAGTGATATCACTTCCCCAGTTCCTATGTTATTCTATGGATCCCATGCACTAAGGTGTGATAAAGAGGAGATAAAGTGGTGATAACTTCTCCAGTGATATCACTTCTCCAGTTCCTATGTTATTATATGGATCCCATGCACTAAGGAGTGATAAAGAGGAGATAAAGTGGTGATAACTTCTCCAGTGATATCACTTCTCCAGTTCCTATGTTATTCTATAGAGCCCATGCACTAAGGTGTGATAAAGAGGAGATAACTTTTCCAGTGATATCACTCTCCAGTTCCTATGTTATTCTATGGATCCCTTGCACTAAGGTGTGATAAAGAGGAGATAATTTTTCCAGTGATATCACTTCTCCAGTTCCTATGTTATTCTATGGATCACATGCACTAAGGTGTGATAAAGAGGAGATAAAGAGGAGATAACTTCTCCAGTGATTTCACTTCTCCAGTTCCTATGTTATTCTATGGATCCCATGCACTAAGGTGTGATAAAGAGGAGATAACTTCTCCAGTGATGTCACTTCCCCAGTTCCTATGTTATTCTATGGATCCCATGCACTAAGGAGTGCTAAAGAGGAGATAAAGTGGTGATAACTTCTCCAGTGATATCACTTCTCCAGTTCCTATGTTATTTTATGGATCCCATGCACTAAGGTGTGATAAAGAGGAGATAACTTTTCCAGTGATATCACCTCTCCAGTTCCTATGTTATTCTATGGATCCCTTGCACTAAGGTGTGATAAAGAAGAGATAATTTTTCCAGTGATATCACTTCTCCAGTTCCTATGTTATTCTATGGATCCCATGCACTAAGGAGTGATAAAGAGGAGATAAAGAGGAGATAACTTCTCCAGTGATATTACTTCTCCAGTTCCTATGTTATTCTATGGATCCCATGCACTAAGGTGTGATAAAGAGGAGATAAAGAGGAGATAACTTTTCCAGTGATATCACTTCTCCAGTTCCTATGTTATTCTATAGAGCCCATGCACTAAGGTGTGATAAAGAGGAGATAAAGAGGAGATAACTTTTCCAGTGATATCACTTCTCCAGTTCCTATGTTATTCTATAGAGCCCATGCACTAAGGTGTGATAAAGAGGAGATAAAGAGGAGATAACTTTTCTAGTGATATCACTTCTCCAGTTCCTATGTTATTCTATAGAGCCCATGCAGTAACATCTCCAAAGCTGAAGAAATGTTAGTGCATTGGCTCCATAGAATAACATAGGAAATGGAGAAGTTATCTCCACTTTATCACCACTTAGTAAACCTCCTCTGATGTGTTGGTGACCTCTCAAGCATTCAAGGGTGTCAGTCCTGATTAAATCAGCGGCAATTTGGGGGATTTTTATTCCACCTCTTATGGTGCGCTGGGTTTGCTCCAATTACTCTTGACACGGCAACCTCACTGGGAATGTTTGGTTGATCCCTCTAGTGGAGTGGATTAGCTCCAGAACTGCACCTCAGCCCTTTGACTGGCAGAGCGGTATGCAATGCATTATGTTTGCAATGCGTTGCGTGCCCCTCTGACACTCAGAAGGTTAGGGGATTTGGGGAATGTATATTTCTTCTCATTAGTGCTGTTGATTAGCCCCAGAATTTCTCCAAATGTGTTTTTTTATACTGCCTACCATACAATAACTAAGGGGAACTGCTACTGGGCCGCACTCAGTATTTGTATAAATAAAGTTGTATATTTTGGACAAGGAGAGGTTGTCTGACTGCCCTGCATGTGGTACGGTTTATCACATTTGTTCTGGATTGACTTATAACACATGAGAAACACTAAAGATCATGTGCACTGTGCAAAAGAGGAGTAACTTGGGGCAAACTAGGAACAAATACAAATTCCAATGGATTTAAACTGGCTTTTTAACCCTGTGAACGCTATAGAGGTCTTCAATATACTGGGGACACTGTTGGGACAAATTGCAATGCACAGGAAACCTCTTTAGCATTGAAGGGCTTAACCCCATCAGTGCCAGAGGCTGGGGCCATTTCCTGTACCCTGTAGGCCAGACACATTTTTAGCATTTTTGCTATCCTCCTGTTTAGGCTTGATTTACTCTGGGGATTTTTAGTTACGTATGGAAAAATATATATTGTTTTTTTCAGAAAGAATTGAGCTTTCTCATGGTACCTTACATGAAGAGAATTTTACATTGTGCAAAAGCTATGATGTCATAATGACAACAAAAATTGAAAATGTACTTATTTTGTTAAAATCACATACTATGTATCAAAAACATTTACCTTGATTGTGAAAGTTTCAATTATTTGAAAAAGCCCTGAGTCCTCCGAGTTAAAAAAAAAAAAAAATACCAAATTTGTATAGTTTTACCTACGGCCATGGCTAGCATAAAGCCCTAATCACCAGCAGCGCAAAATGGCATTTTCAGCGTTATGAACTAATATGCGTGTGCTAGTGTTTTTGTGATAAATCTACCCTAAAACATGGAATAACTATATAAAACTATATATTTCTGGAAAGTAGACAACCTGCTGCATCTAATGAGGGGGGAATTGCGTTCTTACCCCAAGCCTGGTGTGCACAAATGCCTCCAGAAGTGGCGCTAATGAAAAGAAAAGGTATTTTCTTACATTTTTGCCCCTTCAAATCTTAGGAGAAAAATTACACCTCATTGGTATGAGTTCACTTAGCTTAGTGGGCGCTACAAGTACAAAACTACACCTACTATAACCTCTACCTTTTCTAACATTTTCTCAAACATTACTTGTCTATACAAAAATATAACAACTACAGAAGTGAAGAAAGGCTACACAAACCATACCATTTTAGAAAGAAGATAACCTGCCGCATCTAATGATGGGACACTTGCCTTCTTACCCCAAGTCTGATGTGCACAAATGTTTCCAGAGGTTTGTGTTGAAGGAAAAACATGGCATTTTCTTACATTTCTGCCCCTTCAAATGTATTGAAATCTATGAAAACTATAGAATTTTCAACTGTATTCTTTAGCTAGTGCTCTTAGGAGTCAAAGGACACCCCATTCGTATGAGTTGACATACCTTCACGGTGCTAGAAGCACAAAACAACACCTACTACAATTTCTGATTTTTCTAACATTTTCTCAAACAGGATGTGCCTGTGCAAAAATAGTTATTACAGTTACAGAAGTGAAGAAAGGGTAGACAACCCATACAATTTTGGAAAGAAGATAACCTGCTGCATTGAATGAGGGGTCACATGCCTTTTTACCCCAAAGTTAGTGTGCACAAGTGTTTCCAGAATGCAGTGCTACAAGAGAAAAAAAAATTTTTTTTACACATCAGTCACTTCAAAGATACTAAAATGGTTCAACGGCATGGGATTTCCTAGGCGGACCTCTTACCAGCATAAGAAAAATGGTACCCCACTGCTTTGGGTTGACATACCAATTTGGGTGACAGGAGCGTAGCTACCAGTGAAACAGGGATGGGAAAGCAAACAGTGTACGTGTGATTTTATGGCTAACAGATTAAAGAAGCTAGGGTGTAAGTCGGTGTACGTGCGGACCTGTGACCTCCAGTATAACACAGTGTGTGGGAGGGTGAGGGGTTAGGCAGTGTATGTGGGTATGAGCAGAGGTGCAAGGATAGTGGTGATGGTGGGGGGGGGGGCGCTGTCAGATAGTGTATATGCGGGATCTGTGACTACCAGTGTCTGTATGTCCCCCTCATACAAAGTTTGATTCCCAGCCTGAATCTAGTGCATACTTATACTTTGAGTCTACCAGTAGCCAGTGGGAACAGGCTGGGGAATGGGACTGCCAGTAGGTTGTGGAACCAGGCAGGGGGATAGGGTGGTTGGGGAGGGGGATTGGAGGCATTTTGTGTGCATGCCACAGGGGTGCCCAATGCACTGCAAAGCGATGCGTTGGTCCCCTTGTTGCATACAAAGTTTTTTTTTATTATTATTTTTTATTCATACCTCGTTGGGGAGGTGGTAATCAGGAACACTCCTGGTGTCCCCCATCAAGGTCTACAAAAATTAATTAAAAAAAAAAAAAAACTGTGTGTGTGTCGCAGGGGGTCCAACACATTGCAAAGCACTACATTGGATCCACCCCTGTGGCATGTGCAGTTTTTGTGGATTTTTCCCCCAATATTTTTGTGTAGACCTCGTTGGGGGCATCAAAACCCACACAATGAGGCATGAATAAAAAATAAAAGGGGGGGGGGGGGATAATGCTTTGTGCCACAGGGGTGTCCAGTGGATTGCAAAGCAATGCATTGGACCCCTGTGGCACACAAAGGGTTATTTTTTATCATTACTTTGTAATCAGAGCTTATTGGGGGGCCATCAGGAGCACTCCCGATGGCCCCCAACAATCTCTGATCACAAACAAATGATAAAAGCCCTGTGTGTGCCACAGGAGGGGGCTGCATTGGACCCCCCTGCGGCACATACAGGGTTTTTTGTTTGTTTGTTTTTTATTTTTATTATTATAGATCTCAATGAGGGCCATCAGGACCCCTCCTGATCCCCCCAATGAGGTCTTACAAAAAAAGCCCCCAAAACAAGTGACCCTGTGAGTGCCACAGGGGTCTCCAGTGCATTGCAAAGCAATGAGCTGGGGACCCCTGTGGCACTCACAGGGTTACTTGCCCACTCTTTTGTTTTTATTTTATTTATAATTTATCAGAGCTCATGGGGGACATCAGGACCCTCCTGGTGTCCCCTCAGTTACTGATCGCCCAGCCGATCGGCTGGGAGATCAATATGGCGACCGCAGAAGAGCAAAAGCTCTCCTGTCCTTCTGTCCTACCGCCGGTAGGAGCGATCGCGATGGGGGAAGTATACCAGCGTCATCAGTGACTGACATTAGAAGGATTCCCCCGATCCTGCCCACTCGTACCTGGAAGTTCGGGTAGGAGAGTTGGGGAAGGAGGTGTGCTTCTCTGCTGGCTACATTGATCTTACAGCGCAATCGGCTGGGAGATCAATAACTGGGGGGGCATGAGGAGTGATCCATGTCACTATTTCAATGTTTATTCATGCAGGAGGGTTAGGGGAACAGGGGGGCATACAACAGAGCCTATATTTTTTATTTGTACCAGCGATGGATCACATGATCCATCACCGGTACATTAACACGTGGCAAAATTATATGAAGGAACATGGATCGTTCCTATGAACGATCCTGTCCCTTAATTAAACATGGATTTAGCCCATGCTTATGCCGCAGGGCCTTCACAGGATGGAGGCAAAGTATTTTTAAACCCTGCAGCCACAGCTTACCGGAAGTACCAGTACCGTACAATGTACGAGCGTGGCACAGTGGGAACAGCTGTGTCCACTCGTACGTTTTACCCACTTGGCACTCAAGGGGTTAAAAGCCCCATTGAAATCAATGACAATATTGGGATTTTGTATTATCCTCTATGATGCAATTGATTTTCTATAGAATTGATCTGGTTCTAATTAAATCAGCCTAAAATGCCATTAAAAACACAAAAACAAACAATATTAAGTGGCTATTCCCATTACAGTAAATATAATGGAAAGACGCAGCTATATATCTCACATCTGGACAGTGGCTGTGTAGCTCTCTGGCACCAGGCTGGCACAAATATGTCTGGGTCTCACAAAACATGAGATAACAGTTTGCTGCGGCTTCCAGAACAAATATTGGGATACGGCAGGTCTCCAGCTCTTGCTTGGGAGAGGAACTGGTTTGGGGCATGTGTGAAAACTGATTTCACAAATCTTCGACTACGAAAATAAACTTCTGCTTTGAAGCTGATGGCAGTTTGGGATTAAAAACCTCTACTTGAGCCATTATCTTGGATGTATCTTACAGTCTGTGGGGCACGTAACGCTTACAGTCTGTGGGGCACATAACACAGTCTGTGGGGCACATAACGCTTACAGTCTGTGGGGGCACATAACGCTTACAGTCTGTGGGGCACATAACGCTTACAGTCTGTGGGGCACATAACTCTTACAGTCTGTGGGGCACATAACTCTTACAGTCTGTGGGGCACATAACACTTACAGTCTGTGGGGCATATATCCAATTACAGTCTGTAGGGGCCAATTATTTCCCTAGAGATAGTAATATTCATTCAGTTTTTTCTTCAACTGGAGTCTCTGTGAATATAAATAATTAACTCCCTAAAGGCGAGAAGGGTGCACAACGCATTGTTTTGTAACATGCAACACGCCACTCTGGTCTTCAAGAGTTTAAAGAGCAGTAAACGTTTTTATAGAAAAAAAACTATACTGCAGTTTTCTATTGATGCTGTCCCTATCACTGACTATGACGAGACGTAGTCTATGACTCTCACAGAAAGCAGTATAAAAACTACCAGTTGCCTCTGTAGTGAACAGTTTGAGTTAAGGAAAAAAATAATTATAAACCGTTATAACTTTTGAATGAAAAATCTCCTAACAGTGAGAATACCCTTGTTTTATTAACCATACAAAATGTTTACTGGTCCTTTAACAGTGTAGGGATATGTGCTGTTTTGTGCAGTATCTGTTTGGATTTAATCCAAAGGGACTTGTATTTGTAATGATAGTAAATTCATTTTAAAAGAAACTCGATAAAAATAACATAGCTATAGAAATCGTTACTAAATTATCTATTGGGAACTGTTGCCATGGAAAACCAAAAAATGTATTTTGAGAAACCAGGATCTATACTAAAAAAAGCTAAAGAGGAGCCGTTTTGGAGCAGTCCAACTGCACTTCATATCGTTGCCTAAATAAATTAGACATTTAACCCTATGAGTGCCAGAGAGGTATCCGAAGCATTGCGCTGCAATGTGTTGGATACCTCTCTGCCACTCAAAGTGTTAAAGTAGAACTACCAACTTATTTAAAGTCGTCCTGCAATAATTAAGCAGATGGCAACTAGCTTAATAATAGTTCTCTTACCTCTAAAAACTACACAATGCTAGAGAAAGAGGAGATAACTACTCCAGTGATATCACTTCTCCAGTTCCTATGTTATTATATGGATCCCATACACTAAGGAGTGATAAAGAGGTGATAAAGAGGAGATAACTTCTCCAGTGATATCACTTCTCCAGTTCCTATGTTATTCTATGGATCCCATACACTAAGGTGTGATAAAGAGGAGATAAAGAGGAGATAACTTCTCCAGTGATATCACTTCTCCAGTTCCTATGTTATTCTATGGATCCCATACACTAAGGTGTGATAAAGAGGAGATAAAGAGGAGATAACTTCTCCAGTGATATCACTTCTCCAGTTCCTATGTTATTCTATGGATCCCATACACTAAGGAGTGATAAAGAGGTGATAAAGAGGAGATAACTTCTCCAGTGATATCACTTCTCCAGTTCCTATGTTATTCTATGGAGCCTATTCACTAAGGTGTGATAAAGAGGTGATAAAGAGGAGATAACTTCTCCATTGATATCACTTCTCCAATTCCTATGTTATTCTATGGAGCCTATTCACTAAGATCTCCAAAGTTGGGGAAATAACACAGGAACTGGAGAAGTGATATAACTGGAGAAGTTATCTTCACTATATCACCACTTAGTGAATCTCCCCCAATATGTGAAAAGCCACAGTTAAATCAATAGGAATTTGTATTTGTGCTTGAGGTACACCAGCATCCTAGAATATCTTATTAGTACCAGTGTATAGAAGAACAGCATTTTCCTATATATTTCTTCATTAGTAAAAAATAAATAAATAAATAAATAAAAAAGTAGGAATTGCTATCTTCCAAATAACTTGTATACCTGCCGTGACAGTGGGTGCCTCTGCGGGAAGGGAAGGATGGTGTTACAATGCACAAAATGGTTTGTTTATGGATACATTTCCTTTCATTTGTCTCCTGCTGATTGTCCCACAGATGTAACATTGACATAGTCCAGAACCAATACCAATTACTTCTACAGTAATTGACTAATTCTGCTCATACACCATTTGCTTAATCAGGGCACCGGTTTTCAGTAACATTCGGCAGTTACAAACCAATTCCATTCCCCAACACATGTCCCCTTTGATCCATAATGTGTTTTGCTCAGCAAGCTCTATCGTTGCCTATTGAGAGCAAAACGATGAAGTCATTAATTCTCAAGACATTTGCTGTAACAATATGTCACCCGCTATAAACTCTCTCTTATTAATTGAATATCCCACAGTTTTTCTGAATGTGCTTTAAATGATTAATGTAGGCCAGTAGAAACTCGCAAGTCAAACACATACTTCAGGCAAAGGGTCTGCTTTGTCCCCTGGTAACAGCAACAATACACACAGTGATCTGAGTCAATCTGCCAGACTGTTTAGCGAACATAGTAGATGTATAGGGCAGAGACTCGTGTGACCTACAAGTCTGAAACATGACCTTTCCTTCCCACCCCAATAAACTACCACCAAATGGACGTAAAAGAGGGTTTGGAGAGCACAGTCTTCATTAAAACCATCAACAGACAAGTGTAAAGAATGGGGGGGGGTAGATGAAAAAATGTGTTGAAAATGTAACGCACCATTCTAAAGTCTGCAAAACTTAACCCCTTAAGGACCGGCGGTCACGGGACATTTCCGTCCCATAATGACCGCATAGGGGCACTTTGACGCGCCGGTACACGTGACCTGTCGTGTGTATCGGCGCGTCACTATGGGGCTTGAAACAGATCGCTCCGATCTTGGAGCGGTCTATTTCAGGCCCTATTTTTACTTACAGCGCTCCCGGTAGAGCGCTGTAAGTAAAAAGTACGTGACGTACCATGACCGTCATCGGTCCTTCAGTAGTTCAAGGACCGTGAAGGTCCTGGTACGTCAAGGGTCCCTAAGGGGTTAAGTTTCTGAAATGTCCATACTTGATGACCCCTTTTTAACCCTCTGAGTGCCAGAAAGGTACGCAACGCACTGCTCTGCAATGCGCCGCGTACCTCTCTGGCACTCAAAGGGTTAAATACCTGTCCTCCGCCACTGCAATGCATTGCGTACCTCTCTGGCACTCAAAGGGTTAAACATATGTCCTCCTCCACTCTCTCTCTCTTCTAGATATTTTCACTGACCTCCGGTGTTTCGTAACGTGAACTTATGATCTCGTGATATTTAATTTATGTTTTTTTTACTTTTTTGCAAAAAAAAAACACAACTTCTTTTATATCTCTTCCCTTTTCCGTGGTTGTGTACGGAGGTCTCACTACCAAAGATGGTCTGATATATGACAACATAAATCAATGGCATTTACTCTGGTGATTATTTGTATACTAGTCGAACAGCCCGTTACACGGGCCACAGTGCCACTACCACCCGGTCGCGGGGCAGTCGCTCGCAGTACAGACTGCGCCACGCCTGATACAGAGCTGGACGCTCCTTTGGAGCACCCAGCTCTGTATCAGCCACGGCGCGGGCAGTCTCTACTGTGCATGACTGCAGCACGCGCAGCAGTGTCTACTGCGCATGTCGCGGCGTTACACACGATTTAGCAAATTATTATATAGGATGTTTATCATGTAATTATATAGGTATTCAATAGACCAGAGCTGTCCCAGTCCAGTCCTCCAGCGTCACCAACAGGCAGGATGGAAGGATTTCCCTGGTTACACACAGGTGAGATAATCAGTGGATCATTCATTGTGACTGACTCACCTGTGTGTAATCAGGGAAATCCTTCCATCCTGCCTGTTGGTGACGCTGGAGGACTGGACTGGGGCAGACCTGGTCTAGAAAATGGTAGAAATGTAAAAAGAAATCTAATAGAAAGGGTAACTAAAAAACGGGGAACATTTACCATAGAACCCGGGCTTTCTTTCAGTTAGTTGGCCCTGCAGTTCTATGTTGACTTGTGATCCGATACTGGTCTATGATGACTTCATGTAAGGTGCTAATTACACCTGTGATCAGTGCGGGATCCTTCTGACACGTATGTGCTGTCAGTCATGCTACAACACGCTACAGGGAATATTAACAAGCAACTGCAGCTAATTTGGTAAATATATTAAAGGGAAAACTCTGTTCCAAATGTGATCTTAAAAAAAAAAAAAAAAAAAAATCTCACAGATTTTTGGGGGATTAGACAACCAGTACAAACCAAGCAATGCTCAGCCCAATCTACAACTTTATAGATTGTGCCCAAAATTAACAGAACAACCAGAGAAACTTCAGTCCCAACAACAGCCAGAGTCATCACTAAAGGAGAGGAGAGCAGCCTGTGACTCTACAACCAGAGGCGTAACTAGAAGCCACTGGGCCCTGATGCAAGAATTGCCATGGGCCCCCCTCCCGACTACAATGCCCCCCTTCATCTCCACATTTCCCCTTTATCTCTTCGGCACAGATCTCTAGAACTGAAGCTCCCGCTCGCTGCTCTAGTAATGCAGAGGCTGGGAGATTATGTCATCTCCCAGTGCTCTGTATTACTAGATGATGTCATCTCCCAGCGCTCTGTATTACTAGATGATGTCATCTCCCAGCGCTCTGTATTACTAGATGATGTCATCTCCCAGCGCTCTGTATTACTAGAGCGGCGCGCCGAATGGGAGATCTGCTGAGCTGCTGATGTGGGCGAGGGGGTCGCAGGGGGCGGCCGGGGCCTGGAGTGACGTGCCTGGTCGCAGGTGCCACCGCTGCAACCCCTATTGTTACGCCACTGTCTACAACTGTAGCTGCACTGCACCTCCCATCACCATCTTCTAGATGTCAGGAGAGCATGATGGGAGATGTTGTCCACCAATACGTGTTATGCAACAGCCCCCACCCCCTTATTTAGAACATAACACAAATTCCTTCTAGTAGGAACCAAATCCTCTAACCAACCCTCAGCAATACAGTTGTGATAAACACCAACAACCCTCATATGTAAACAGGAGACACAAACCAGAGACACATTACCCCAGTAGGGGGACTGACACCTCCCAGCATTAACCTCCTACACCTTATTAGGACTAGGAAATCCTAATGTCTCCAATGACTAGAGCACGCGCCTTTGTCCAAGATGTAGGATCTGTAATCAGATCCCCTAGACTTTGAGCTCTCACCAGCAGGGGGCCCTCTCATCCTTTTGTTTCCTATACTTAATTTGTCCTATATAATGTCTCTGTATGTATATTCCCTATTGTACAGCACCATATAAAGGAAAATAATAATAATTATAATAATATTTACCATGTCCATGGAGGCAGACATGACAGTTGCTGGCAGGACCACAGGATCTCAGACTCCAGCCACTTCACATGGTAATCTTAACCCTTTCAGAACCAGAGGGAATTGCAAACCATTGCTTATCTGGTCCTTGCAGGGATTTAGTAGGTTCATGTACTCTGTCTGCTTCAGAGTAAAAGAAACTTCCAGTAACTGTCATGTCCCCCTCCATGGACCTGGCATCCTGCCAGTAACTGTCATGTCCGCCTCCATGGACTTGACATCCTGCCAGTAACTGTCATGTCCCCCTCCATGGACCTGACATCCTGCCAGTAACTGTCATGTCCTCCTCCATGGACCTGGAAATAGGAGCATCCACTTTGGGAGGATGAACCCACTGAGTAAGCGCCGCCTCAGAGAAGGGATAAAGCTTGGCAAATTTCTTGGAGACAAAGTTTTCTGTCCGGGGATTTCCACTCTTCAGACACAAGGCGGTCAAGAGTGGGGTTAGGTGGAAAACAAGTAAAGGGCTTTCTAGGCTCCTGAAATACATCAGAGGGATCAAAAGGAACCTCCTGAACTAAGGGAATGTTTAGGGTTGTCAAAACAGCCCTGATCAGGCCCTCAGCCCACGGCTCAGGATCGGCCTCAAAGAGGTCCCCAAAAAACTGAGAGGAGCCCACAGCAGAACATTCCTCAACATCTGAATCCACCAGCAGTTCCTCCTCAGAGGAATCTGATACGTCAGGTACTCTCTGTGGTTTTGGCAGGGAAGACTTGATGGAAGAGGGGGTCTACCAAGAATGGAAGACCCCCTGTAACTGGGATGGAAAGAGTTGCAACGTAGACCTAAAGGTCCTTAGTAGCCACCTTGAACTCTTGCACCCAAACTGGCTCTAATGCATGGCTGGAAGTCCCTGGGAGGCTCTCAGGGACATCAGAACATGCTGGGCATAAAGGACCTGAGAATTCTCTAGGTAACCCTGAATGACAGGAAGAGCAATGCACAATGGGGGATACAGAGACCCCAGCATCCTTAGTCTTCCGTCTGGCCCCAAGCTCCAACGGATTAGACATTCTCACAGTGTCAAAAACGTTACAGTATAAGAAATCACCCAATTACAGTGTGTAGGATTATACTTTCACCCCAAAAATCGCCAAAACCGATGTATCT
Source organism: Rhinophrynus dorsalis (assembly GCA_037306005.1). Taxonomy (NCBI): domain Eukaryota; kingdom Metazoa; phylum Chordata; class Amphibia; order Anura; family Rhinophrynidae; genus Rhinophrynus; species Rhinophrynus dorsalis. The sequence goes on from CM074726.1 coordinate 3,471,151, forward strand.
GGCAGGCAAAGCGTTAATCAGCAGAGGAAAGAAGGAGAGTCCAAGCCCTGGGTAGGATACTCGTTCTGGAAATGGCATAAAATGGCTGCCGCAGCAGGAGCCAATCAGAAATGAGTGCGCGAAGCAAGTGTTCATGGGAAATGTAGTTTTCCCAGAAAAAGTACCCCAGCAACGCTTGAAGCCCCCTGAGCCCCCCAACACGCTAGAAACACGAACTGGATGATAGCGCAAGGGCAGACAATAAAAATGAGCCATCTCTGAAGTCGCTAGGTGGAGTGGTTGCAGAGATATGTCCCAAACTGTACAGTCCCATAGGAGTGAATGGAGCAATGGCGCCTATGCGGTAAAGCGCGCCTTGGAACTCAAATTTTACAAAGTTGAAACAGTAAAATAAAAATACATGTAACATCACTAGAACATGTTAGGAGATCCAAAAAAACACTGAACCAGTAGGGAAAGTGTAAAAAAAAAACAAAACAAAACAACCCCTACCCCCAAAAAAGATGCAAAACCATAAGTTAAACGGTTAATTACCACATAAACCTGTTCTAAACACCCAACAGACAAAAGATAGAGATACTGAGTGCAGGGGTGTGCAAAATGAACTCCAAATGAAAACCCCTGTGCGGAGGAGCACTGTGGGACAAGTGGATCTGCAGCACTCAAAGGGTTGCTCACCTTTCCTGCAGATCTTCTGTCTTCAGATCACCATGTATTAAGAAGAAGCCTTAGTGGGTAACTGCTGAGGAAAGTACTTGAACCCAAAATTTTCCATCCAGGGCTTATGGTCCACAAAAAGCACCTGGATACTGAGCTAGCCACATCTAAGGGCATTGATCACTGGAATAATAAACTACACACCACTATACAGACAACTCGTATATGCATAAAAATGGTACCTTGAGGTATCGCTATTCAATTCAAACAGATGGGAACCAACGGAATTCGGTGCAAGACAACCCGGTACTCCACAGCCAGAAAACAAACATATGAAACAGGAAAAAGATTAGACTGCACACAAAGTTAAAAATGGTGATATGCTGTAGTAATTAACGAAATTTTCTTTATTAGTATTCAGAATAAAAACACATGTGCGTATCAGCACAAAATAGGAACAAGGTAGAAGTGAGGCAGGACACATAAAAGGGAGTGCTATCCGTCTGACGTGTTTCGCGCCATATTAGCGCTTACTCATAGACTAATGGTATTACCACACCCACTTGCTTAAATAGCGATGTTGGAGGTGGCGGATGGTACAACCTACATGCTGCTTCATGCAAATCTTGCAAGTAATTAAATAAATAACATACTCTGAGTTACAACTGATGTACCCAGTCATATTGTGAACCATTTTATATGTCGTACTCTCAAAACAGCCTGAAACCCCAGCATACTGGCAGCACTTACAAACAGAGGCTCCACACCTAAAGAAACCTTTGTGTCTTAACCCTGTCGGTGAAGCTTGATTGCTGAGAAACAGGCTAGGTGACACTCGATTCCCTATAGTGGGGCCTCTCTTGGCCACAAAATCACACCCATCCCGTAGTATAACTTCAAGCCTAGAGTCCATGCGCAGCAGGGGTAAATGTCTCCTGATAATAGCACAAATAGCCCCAAACTGCGAGCTATACCTCATAATGAACCTAACTTCGCCTCTCCCAGTTCCACCACCGTCCGTGGTGGGTTTGTCCCTTAAAAGATCATTTCTGTCTTGGGACTTAGCAAACCTATATGCTTGATCCACAAGATCTCTACGATAACTTCTGTCGACAAACCTCTGAGGTCAGCAGCCGCACATTTGAAGCCACCATCCGTGGAACAGTTTCTGCGTAGCCGCAGAAACTGTCCCTTCGGAACGTTGTTAATCTGGAATCTCAGATGGGCAGAGCTGGCATGCAGAAGGCTGTTCCCAGAGGTGGGTTTCCTATAGATGTTAGTATGGACCCTCCGTTGATTGACATCACCCTGTTCGGCTAAATCCAAAAAGGACACCACAGACGTCTCATGGGAATAGGTGAAGCGCAGACTGAGTTCTGGCACTCTGGATGTTGAGAACTACAATTCCCATCATCCCCAACCAGCTGAAGTGCCAAAGGTTGCCAACCCCAGACTAAAATGAACGTTACCTCTTTTTCTCCATTGTACTAACAGAACCGCATTATCAGTACACGTTAAAGGGAAATGATTACATAATATGGATATTTTATATTCTGTAGGTTTTCCTGCTGAATACAATAAGTTAATACAGTGGAAACTGGTTTGTTTGGATGCAGTACCTTCATGGCTTTCCAGTATAAGGTGGCGCTGTTGCTATTCCACTCAGTGGATGAATTTTGTCACTGACAAGGGCAATCCCTCTCCTAGGAATACCTTAATTCAAAATGTATCACATCACAAACTATCATTTGCATGAACTGTAATAACTTTGAATAAAGCTTATCCCAATAATTGGAGTATTTGTTTTATTCAGCAAGAAAAGCTCTACAAAACTGAAATGTTTGTGTCATGTTCTACTTTTCATATAAGGAAAGCGGCATTGTTACTTCTGTGCTATAAAGTACAGTGAAAGCTTGGAGAGCACACGTTCTGGAAGTCAGCCATTACTCTCACACACCACAGTAAGAGTCTAGGATGGAGGGGATCTGTGTGATAAGGATCGGACCCTACAGACTAAACACTTTGGGTTAGCCCGCTAATTACTGTTTACTACAAATCTCCATCTATCTACAACCAGTTAAATGTTCGCTAAACACCACAATCAGCCCATCCTGTTTATGGATGTGTTCCTTTTTCTCTAAAGAAGGAACTTGAATACATACATTATACTAAATCAAGTTTTATCCCATTAGATGCTAACGAGTTCCCCAGCTCACTGAAAAGCAATGCGTCAACCACCTATCTAGAATTCAATAGGTTTATCTGCTTCTTATTCAGCTTATTAGGGGAGATGCACTAAGCGGTGATAAAGAGGGGATAAAGTGGAGATGACTTCTCCAGTGATATCGCTTCTTCAGTTCCTATATTGTTCTAAGGATCCAGCGCACTAAGGCTTCTCCCACTTTGGAGAGGTTACTACATTGGCCCCATAGAATAACACAGGAATTGGAGAAGTGATATCACTGGAGAAGTTATCTCCTCTTTATCACTCCTTAGTGTATGGGATCCATAGAATAACATAGGAACTGGAGAAGTGGTATCACTGGAGAAGTTATCTCCTCTTTATCACACCTTAGTGTATGGGATCCATAGAATAACATAGGAACTGGAGAAGTGATTTCACTGGAGAAGTCATCTCCTCTTTATCACCTCTATATCACACCTCAGTGTATGGGATCCATAGAATAACATAGGAACTGGAGAAGTGATATCACTGGAGAAGTCATCTCCTCTTTATCCCCTCTTTATCACACCTTACTGCATGGGATCCATAGAATAACATAGGAACTGGAGAAGTGATATCACTGGAGAAGTTATCTCCTCTTTATCACACCTTAGTGTATGGGATCCATAGAATAACACAGGAACTGGAGAAGTGATATCACTGGAGAAGTTAACTCCTCTTTATCACACCTTAGTGTATGGGATCCATAGAATAACACAGGAACTGGAGAAGTGATATCACTGGAGAAGTTAACTCCTCTTTATCACACCTTAGTGTATGGGATCCATAGAATAACACAGGAACTGGAGAAGTGATATCACTGGAGAAGTTATCTCCTCTTTATCTCCTCTTTATCACACCTTAGTGTATGGGATCCATAGAATAACACAGGAACTGGAGAAGTTATATCACTGGAGAAGTTATCTCCTCTTTATCACCTCTTTATCACACCTTAGTGTATGGGATCCATATAATAACATAGGAACTGGAGAAGTGATATCACTGGAGAAGTTATCTCCTCTTTATTACCTCTTTATCACTCCTTAGTGCATGGGATCCATAGAATAACATAGGAACTGGAGAAGTGATATCAGTGGAGAAGTTATCTCCTCTTTATCACCTCTTTATCACACCTTAGTGTATGGGATCCATAGAATAACATAGGAACTGGAGAAGTGATATCACTGGAGAAGTTATCTCCTCTTTATCACCTCTTTATCACACCATAATGTATGGGATCCATAGAATAACATAGGAAGTGGAGAAGTGATATCACTGGAGAAGTTAACTCCTCTTTATCACCTCTTTATCACTCCTTAGTGCAATGGATCTATATAATAACATAGGAACTGGAGAAGTGATATCACTGGAGAAGTTATCTCTGCTTTATCACCTTTTTTATCACACCTTAGTGCATAACCCCCAGTGTTTCTCTTAAAGGGATAGTAATACTTCATTTTAACTTTATTTTATTTTGTAGGCGTTAAAAAAACATGAAGAATGATATAAGTCTTATCTCTGAAACCTTTATGGTTTAAGAGATATTCACAAACAAAGTATCCCCCCCCTGTTCAACCAGATAAGAAGGGAGATGCCCAGGTAGACTGCAGAGAGGGACAATCTTCAATTAAGATAATGGAAAAAGCTGAAAAACTTTTCAAGGGGGGAAGGGCTTTCATTGTTTTCATACAAAGAAAATTGTCCCCTTCTGTTATCTGTACTGTCATACAACCTGATCCACATCTGAGAAGAGATGGCTTACACTAGGAAAAAGGGGCGGGGAGGGGAACTTTGCTTGTGAATATCTCATAAACCATAAAGGTTTGAGAGATAAGACTTATATCATTCTTCATGTTTTTTTAATGCCTACAAAATAAAATAAAGTTAAAACGAAGTGTTACTATCCCTTTAAATATACACAAAGTTTAACTTATTAATTTACTCCTCCTGGTCCTACTTTGAGGATCAGCGTGCTTATAGAGGAATTATTATCTTTGGGTACAAGAAAGTGTCTCTACTAGTTAATTTTTTAATCCATTAAGGACCCTCGACGGTCCTGGTACATCATGGCTGGATTTGCTTTAAGGACCGATGATGTACCAGGACCGTCATGGAATTCTGGGCTCCCCACGAGGCTGCACGCCGTTCAGGGAGTGCGGAATCTGATTACAAAATAATAAAATTGAAAAAAAAAAAAAAATGCTCCGTGGTCCTTAAATGACCACCGCATGCATGCGCGGCCGGTCCTTAAGGGGTTAAGAGTTGAAACATTCCAGGATTTAGCTGCATTCTTCCATAAGCCCAGGGAGCTCATCAGTGGCTCAGTCATTCTCACTGGCTCACCTGTGCTGAATCAAGGGCTTTTCTAAATGTTTACCTGCTGCAGCCCTTAAAGCTACATGTTGTGCACCCACACTTTAGTACTGTAAGAAGGGAATAATGGACACCCTCACCCCTGAGGAAGACATTTAGTAAATCGCTTACACTGGCTCCTTATTAAGAGACTAAATCAAGAAATGTGATGTGTTGTTTTAAGTGTGGAAGTAATGTATTTAATACCGTCTTTCAGATTTAATAAAATGCTGACTTAGAAATTATAAAATATACAGGTACTTGGGTGAATATATGAATCTGCCAATTTAGCACTGTGGGTATTAGCCTCCACGTCCAGTGGCTGCTCCTGATGTATGAACTAGAGAGTATGGTTGCTTAACCCTTCGAGTGCCAATGCATGTGTACCCCTCTGGCACTTAAAGGGTTAATACACAGTCTGACACCCCAGCCTTGTTCCACTGTCCACTGGTAGTCACAGACCCACACATACACTGTCTGACATCCCAGCCTTGTTCCACTGGTAGTCACAGACCCACACATACACTGTCTGATACCCCATCCTTGTTCCACTGTCCACTGGTAGTCACAGACCCACACATACACTGTCTGATACCCCAGCCTTGTTCCACTGTCCACTGGTAGTCACAGACCCACACATACACTGTCTGACATCCCAGCCTTGTTCCACTGGTAATCACAGACCCACATATACACTGTCTGATACCCCAGCCTTGTTCCACTGTCCACTGGTAGTCACAGACCCACACATACACTGTCTGACATCCCAGCCTTGTTCCACTGTTAGTCACAGACCCACACATACACTGTCTGATACCCCAGCCTTGTTTCACTGTTCCACTGGTAGTCACAGACCCACACATACACTGTCTGATACCCCAGCCTTGTTCCACTGGTAGTCACAGACCCACACATACACTGTCTGATACCCCAGCCTTGTTCTACTGTCCACTGGTAGTCACAGATCCACACATACACTGTCTGACACCCCAGCCTTGTTCCACTGTCCACTGGTAGTCACAGACCCACACATACACTGTCTGACACCCCAGCCTTGTTCTACTGTCCATGGTAGTCACAGACCCACATATACGCTGTCTGACACCCCAGCCTTGTTCCAGCCTTGGAGATATCTCTATCATTCTAGAGTTCAATGTCTTAGGAGCAACCTAAGAAAGTTTTATCATTTTCAAAAAGATGCAAGAAGCAAGGCTGCACTTATAAACTTCATGACCCAGTGACCAAACCTGGAAAAAATCTTTCTGCATTCACACAGGTTGTTTGCCTTTTTAGTGGCCGCAGGGCCTGCTCTACAGGAAATCATTATGTTCCACATTCACGTGTAACAATATGATGTAACAGCCAAGGGTCATCAACATCCATACTGAAATTAACATCTTCTTAGATTGAAGGTTAATTTGCACCTGGTTCATACTTCAACACAATTAAGATGCTTCCTACATAACAGCTTTTAAATGTATTGCAAATTGGGAAGAAATCCAAGAAAGGTGTCATAAATTGACTTCTGTCTTTAACGATCTGAAATAAATTAGTCATAGTTTTGCCTCAAGTAACCAGCTGTAGTTTTATTGACTCATATTGAGTCTATTTTATAAACACTTCTGCCTGATCGTTCAGTAGTCCTGTCCAAATGTAAAATGTAGTGTCCCATATTGGAACAAAAAAGAGTGTTTATCATTTATATGGCTGGATTTCCCATTAACCCAATAAGAACAAGAGATTCAAAAAGAGTAAGGATTCTAATTGTGAGAGGAGAATTAGATGTGCCGGTCTTGTCCATGGTGGTATCATCTTCTTATAATATAAATTGCTAGTCTTCGAAGCTCCCTGTGTGAGTAACAGCACATGCGCAGTAGAGAGTGGCCAAACGATGCGGTCATGCGCAGCAGAGACCGGCCGAACGATGCGGTCATGTGCAGTAGAGAGTGGCGGAACAATGCAGTCATGTGTAGTAAAGAGTGGTCGAACGATGCAGTCATGCACAGTAGAGACTGGCGGAACAATGTAGTCATGCGCAGTAGAGACTGGCCGAACGATGTGGTCATGCGCAGTAGACAGTGGTTGAACAATGCAGTCATGCGCAGCAGAGACTGGCGGAACAATGTAGTTATGCGCAGTAGAGAGTGGCTGAATGATGCGGTCACGAGCAGTAGAGAGTGGTCAAACGATGCAGTCATGCGCAGTAGAGACTTGCCGAACGATGTGGTCACGCTCAGTAAAGACTGGCCGAACGATGCGGTCACTCGCAGTAGAGACTGGCCAAATGCGCTGATCCGGAGCGGGTCGCTCCGAAAGGCTCACAGTCTATCTCTGCTCCTGGCTCCGGGGCAGCAGCCGAGGCCGCTGGGTGGCACTTTAGCCTGTGTACACGAGCTTTCATACAATGTTGTATAAGTGACTAGCACGATCCATGTACCCCTGTATCAGACACATCTTCCTTGCCCATCTCTTTGTGAAACCTTTCTAGTATCCAAGAGATGAAGAGCTTCTTAGTGTATGTGTCAGTCTGACTGACAGGACAGAAGGTGATCTGCAGGGCAGAAGACAGGAACTAGGTACTTACTAGAAAGTACCGGTACCAGATTGCTGGGGAGCCTAAGGGTTTGTAAATCAGGCAAACACCAAAAGCTGATCCAGAGAGCTGATAGAGAATAAAGCTGGGGTACATCGCTTGGGAACAAAGCGGAAGGTAAATACGACTTTGCTTGTGACTACTGGTCACGGGTAACTGTTAAGTGCAAGTCTGAATAGCCTGTCTATGTCTAATCTCTGCCCAATGTTAATAAAACCTTCTGACTACATCTGCTCTTCACTTTTTTAAAGACTCCTACTCAGTCTATGTTTAATCCCTGCACCGTATTAATAAGACTTCTCATCCTTTGAAAATGCCTGTTCTTCACTTCTGATAATGACTACTTATGAGCCTTAAGGGCACTTAGCCTTTTTACATGCAATACTACAGACTGGTTTTATTCTACCATTAAAGGATATTTTCTTTGTAGCGGTTCAGCCTGGAGAAAATCCCATTATCTTCAACTGTAGAGATGTACTACATTGTCTCTCAACAATGGCTTCTTTTACTAGGATGACACCCAAAATGAAAGCCACAAATGTCCTTTCATATTTCTATGCACCTGTAAGTGTACAATGTTTTCCTACTCACACTTGTATGAATATGAGAATAATGCATTACAATTTAGGTTCAAAGCGACTCCCAGTGCCAGTCATTGTGCCCACTTTCCAGTAAAATACATGTTGACGCACACATATCCGTGTAAATGAACATGCAGCATTTACTCGTTATCATTCAACCCCTTTGATGCAAGACACACATAAAGCATTGCAATGTGCTAGAGCAGGGCTGTCCAAGTTCAGTCATCAAGGGCCATCAACATGCCAGAATTAAACCCTTTGAGTGCCAGATGGGTACGCAACGCATTGCACAGCAATGCATTGCATACTCATCTGGCACTTAAAGGGTTAAGGATTTCCCTGATTACACACAGGTGAGTCAGTCACAATGAATGATCCACTGATTATCTCACCTGTGTGTAATCAGGGAAATCCTTACATCCCAGCCTGTTGGTGGCGCTAGAGGACTGGACTTGGACACCCCTGTTAAAGGCATCCATAGTCAAGGCAGTCTAAGCTCCTGAAGCTCCACCCATGGCCACACCCCCACTCCTTACATGACTCCACCCTCAGTCCCATCCACTGTTTCCTGGCACAGAAAGTACCCTTGGTCTACACCAGAGCTGTCCAAGTTCAGTCCTCCAGCGCCACCAACAGGCCGGGATGTAAGGATTTCCCTGGTTACACACAGGTGAGATAATCAGTGGATCATTCATTGTGACTGACTCACCTGTGTGTAATCAGGGAAATCCTTAACCCTTTGAGTGCCAGATGAGTATGCAATGCATTGCTGTGCAATGCATTGCGTACCCATCTGCCACTCAAAGGGTTAAATTCTGGCATGTTGATGGCCCCTGAGGACTGAACTTGGACAGCCATGTAGAGAGTAGGGGTGCACCGAAATGAAAATCTAGTACCGAAACCGAAACATCAGGATGCACTTGGCCAAAAACTGAAAATGACTTTTTTTTTTAGTTTATAGGGCTGACAAAAGAAACAAAAAATATAGTAGAGCAAGTGCAATGGCACAGTCAAAGTGAAAGTCCCATGAGCTGAAAGTTACCAATACTGCTTGCTAAACAGGACTACAAGTCCCAGGGTGCATTGCTTTAATATAACTTTACTCTAAAATTTACAATATAGTATATATGCAGTGTTCTGAAAAATAAAATGGACTGCAGTCTATGAAAAGTTCTCTGGACAAAGTTATGTCAGAGCCTCGTTATGGTCAGTCCGTGTCCTCACTTTTGCGGCATGCTCCCAGAACGTGTTAGTTCTCCACTTTACTACAAGTCCCATCATCCTTACCTTGCCTGGTGCTGAACATAGATTTGAGTGCTAGAGAGAAGAGTGAATGAGCGCTGCCCTGCTTTCTACCCTGCTTTGCATGCAGAATAATAGGGTGGGGAGAGGGAGTGAGGCAGCGCTCATTCACTCCTCTCTCTAGCACTCAAACAAAGATATGTTCAGGACCAGGCAAGGTAAGGATGATGGGACTTGTAGTAAAGTGAAGATAGCAACTTTTAAAGTGGAGAACTAACACATTCTGGGAGCGTGCCGCAGAAGTGAGGACACTGACTGACCGTAACGAGCAAAACCATGTCTATGTAACTGTAACGGTCTGGGAGCGTGCCGCAGAAGTGAGGACACTGACTGACCGTAACGAGCAAAACCATGTCTATGTAACTGTAACGGTCTGGGAGCGTGCCGCAGAAGCGAGGACACTGACTGACCGTAACGAGCAAAACCATGTCTATGTAACTGTAACGGTCTGGGAGCGTGCCGCAGAAGCGAGGACACTGACTGACCGTAACGAGTAAAACCATGTCTATGTAACTGTAACGGTCTGGGAGCGTGCCGCAGAAGCGAGGACACTGACTGACCGTAACGAGCAAAACCATGTCTATGTAACTGTAACGGTCTGGGAGCGTGCCGCAGAAGCGAGGACACTGACTGACCGTAACGAGCAAAACCATGTCTATGTAACTGTAACGGTCTGGGAGCGTGCCGCAGAAGCGAGGACACTGACTGACCGTAACGAGCAAAACCATCTCTATGCAACTATAACGTTCTGGGAGCGTGCCGCTGAAGCGAGGACACTGACTGACCGTAACGAGCAAAACCCTCTCTATGCAACTATAACGTTCTGGGAGCGTGCCGCAGAAGCGAGGACACTGACTGACCGTAACGAGCAAAACCATCTCTATGCAACTATAACGTTCTGGGAGCGTGCCGCAGAAGCGATGACACGGACTGACCGTAACGAGCAAAACCATCTCTATGCAACTATAACGTTCTGGGAGCGTGCCGCAGAAGCGAGGACACTGACTTAACATAACGAGGCTCTGACAGTTCAGGGAGTAATGAGAGAGCTTCCCCTGTTTCGGCGCCCCGTTTCGGCCATTTTTTTCTTTCGGCTTTTTGCCGAAAATGCCATTTTCGGCCCAAACTTTTCAGCTACCGAAATTTCAGTGCACCCCTAGTATAGCGTACTCTCTAGCAGCAAAGGGGTTAATCAGAGGTCCCCTTTGATACTCAACTTGTTTTTGCTCAGCAATCTTTATCATCGCCTATTGTGAATAAAATTATTAAGTCATTCCCTCTCCAGGCGCTCGCTGCAATAACATGTCACCCGTTATAAACGGTCTCTTATTAATGGAATAGGCTACAGCTCATACAACATTCCAGCGTAATTAGGCATCCAATAACAAGACCCGTTTGTTGGAAAACATTACCAAATGTTTCCAACCAGCAAATGTTTTTGAACTTTTATCTGCACTGAAAGTTTCTGGTCCTGAGATCATGTTTTGTGTGTGTTGTTAGATGGGAGATTCTCACTGCACTCCCGTCCTTTGGCTACACGCATTATACAGCTCCCATCTGCACAGCAACGTGTTGGCTTCAGATGTGATAAGACTTTATCTGCTAACAAGTGTTTTCAGCTTGTTCTACAGAGCTTTATATTAGGAAGATGATGTTGCTGCCTATAATTCCTGCAAAACATCTATGTGTTTTCATAAGTGAGTACAGCTGGGTTTTATTATGGCCTATAACAAGCATCCATGTGCTGATTACCTAAAGGGAAATATAGACCATGAATTAGGACTCCAGAAAAGTGCTGGGACTATAGGGAAGAAACATCACCAAATTCCCTCTGGTTTAAATAAGACATTTTACCCCATGGAATGCTAATATATTTATTCATAACTTACTATCGCTGCATTTCTTCATTTCTGGGTAAATTGTGTTCATTGTACTGTATATCATTAACTTGAAGCATTAGCTAACATACGGTGATGCCACCAGAGGAGTTGTAGTTCCCAACAGCTGGAGGTCCAACAGCTGACCACCCCTGCCTTAATGCGTTTAGCAGAAAGAGTTACTTTGGTTGGAGTCCTTCACAAACCAGTCGGATATAACCACATAGTTCTAACCACTAGAGGGAGCATTGAGCCCTACTTCCTGACAACAAAACGTTAGCTAAATTTTTCTCTACTTAACCCCTTAAGGACCGGATGCACACGCACACGGCGGTCACTTAAGGAACACGATTCCGGACTACCCGAACGGTGTGCAGCCGCGCAGGGAGCCCGGAATTCCATGACGGTCCAGGACCATCTTGGGCCCTTAAGGGTATAACAACCCATGACGGTCTCCTTAAGGGGTTAAGAACCGGGAAAATCTGAGGTGGATTTCACTTAAGGTCCTGAGCAATTCTCACCTTTTTGACTATGTCTTTGTTCAATGTGTTTTCCCTCTAAGTAGTTTATTCTACCCATGAAAATTATATACCGTATTTTTAAGCACAAATAGGGCTCTCTTTTGATACCACACTTATATGGCTAGCCCACCACATACCTTAAATCAGTCTTCATCTGGCGACTAGCTGCTTAGTAGCGCTAGTCGCCAGAAATATTACCCGGTTCAAAAGATTTTTGCCTTTTTCTGACGGTCACAGGAGCAGGAAGCACGGACATCTCGTCACAGTGACGTCCGTGCGCCTGCGCTGTCAGTCCCTTTTGAGCACAATAAATATAGGCCCGAGCATTGACGCGATTACGCAAATGACTAATAGCCCTAAGAAAGACATTGTGCTTCCCAATAACAAATACTCGCACTGAGTGAAAGATTCTGGGTGCTTCCCAGTTCTTAACAGTCCAAAGACCTGCAATGCATTGACCCAATGTGACGTCACATTGTTTGAAATGGCCCATTGTAATGTACAGCCCTACTGGAGCTCAGAGGTGCTGATGTGACCAAGTTCCATGTAAACTGAACCTACCAACTGTCACCACTGCAGGACTCACAGGAGCTACAAACTCATTAAAGGGGAAGTAACCCCTAATAATAACACACACACTTATCTTCTATCATCCTGCAAATCCTAATGGCCCCTCTTAATCTTACACACAATTAAGAGCTCAACCATAGATTTCCCTTATGGGTTGCCATAGGTCAATATAAAGTACCTCTAAACCCACAGAAAACACAATACACAAAATGCAATACACAAATTTCTATTCACAAACACGATATGCAAAACGTTATAAAAAGCAAAATTCTATATGTGTTGCATACCCCTTTGCCACTCAAAAGGTTAATAAAATAAATACCCGCTCCCTCAAACAAAAAAAAGTCCCATGCAGTTGAATTCATGACTAAATAAACATAGGATGTGATACGTGTCTGGTAGTAATAGGGTTAATTTAGTAAATGTGGATTTTCCCCTGACATCCAGGTAAATCCAGAAAGGAGACAATGTTCTTAAAGGGATAGTAGTGTTTCAAAATAAAATTAGCTCCAATTAATATTCATAGTATTTGGGCCATGGAGAGTGTTATTTCAATACTGTCAGAGTTGTAGTACAGGAGTAATTGAAGTATCCCCCTCCCGTCCCTTTTACTGATGTAACACTACTCACCTAAGAGCACCAAGACTGTCTGGATGGATCGCAAAGAGGGACAATCTTCAGTGATCATAAGGAAAACCCTGTCAAGGGTTGAGCTATGGCAGTCTATAGGAGATCTGCATATGTGCCAGCCGCTGGGTGTGTGTATTATAATTGAGTGTGTAACACTGGGCTCTGGCAATAGAGGACAATGCAAATCTCCTCCTAGCTGCCTCCCTGTGGGTGGTTGTGGCACAGACATAGAATTTGTGGTCACCTGACCACGTCTTCTTTTATAGTATAGATCTAGAAGTAGGAATTAAAAGTAATGTTGATTGAAAGTAAGCTGTGTAAGGAAATACATACAGAGCAGGATGTATTTTCTCTGCAGAAGGATTTAGATAAACTGAGTGAAAGGGCAGAAAAGTGGCAGGTGAGGTTTAATGGAGACAAATGTAAGATTATGCATCTGAGCTGTATAAACAAAAATTCTACATATATACTAAATGGGAAACTACTTGGGGAATCCTCATTTGAGAAAGATTTAGGAGTTCTGATAGACTATGTAATTCACAGCAGTGTAATTCAGCTTCTGCAAGAGCAAATAGGGTACTACCATGCATATAAAGGGTTATAGATGCACAGGATGCTAATATAATTATATCTCTATATAAATCCTTGGTAAGACCTCATCTAGAATATGGAGTACAGTTTTTGTCACAAATTCTTAAAGAATAAACTATCGAACTGGAAAAATGCAGAGATGTGCAACAAAACTGATGAAGGGATTGGAGGATCCGAGTTATAAAGAGAGACTAGCCAAACTGGGTTTGTTTACATTAGAGACGTCTAAGGAGGTGACATGATTACCATTTGCAAATACATTCAAGGTCAATACAAAGAAATCTCCAAGGAACTATTAACTCAGGAAAGAGTTGAAAAAAAGAACACGAGGTCATCCATTAAGACGACAGGAAAAGTGCTTTAGACTAAAACAAAGGCAGGGATTTTTTTAAGTAAGGCAATAAAGTTATTGAATTATTTGCCTCGGGATGCTGTACTAGCAGTTACTGGATTTCCTTTAAAAAAAATCAATGGACACCTATCTAGCACAGAACAATATTGAGAATTATGACCGTTGGCTTCAAAGAAGACAGGATGTTGATTCAGGGAAATCTCCGACTGCCATTTGGAGTCAGGGAATTTTTTTACCCACTTGGGGATAAATTGGAAATTACTTCAATGATTTTTTTCTTTATTGCCTTCCTCTGGATCCGCAAGGGTGATATAAATGGGTCGAACCTGATGGAACTGTCTTTTTTAGCCTAATGAATTATGCTACTTTGTTACCAATCACCAGGCCTGATTATGAGAGTTTTTCTTTTATATCGCACCATTTATCCGCTAGTTTATCAAAGACTTGTCTGGACTACAGATTTCTTATGTAAGGAAGTGTGAGGTCCAAGCATACTACTGGAAGTTAGGGTAGCCAAGTTCATGCTACGGTTTATCCCAAGTTGATGATAAATGTTACCAAGAATGCTTCTTCTAGTAATTCTTCATAGCAGACTCTTAGTGGTGTACAAACCTACGGATGGTGCTTCAAAGCTCTCTTCAGCCATATACTGAGCACCATTTCTCTTAGGAATGATTGGGCATTTCAAAATTCTGCAAGGACGATTTTAGCCTGATTACTAGTTCCAAGAAATTAGGTTCAGTTTCAAACCATTAAAAACTGGCTTCAGGGAGAATTTCTCCTCACGCAGAATGAAATAAGTCTGTAGATTACAAAACCTTTGAAGATGTATACAACGTGGGCACATTTTAAATATTTTCCATAATCAGTTTCTTTTTTTATTCTGAAATTGTGTTTCTTCAAAGAATCCGAAATCTAAATCAGTCCCTTCTCTCTGACATTAGCAGCCCTTAAAATGCATTCAATTGCCGGTAACAGATGTTTACATTTCTTTGCATAACTTTTTTGTGACTTTTGATGCATAGTCCCTTATTGTAAGCAGCAAATTACTGTATTTAGGGTCTGTTTAGCATTAAATAGGATGACCCGCATCGTGGTTTTATAACTTGGTTCTCCCACTGCAAATATAATCAGTTGTATGTCTTGAAAAGTTTCCTGAAATAATAAATGAATAGAAACCAAATGTCTGATTTATCATCCCATCATGCAATGATAATGTCTGTAAACAGGAGAGAACTCAAGATGTGAAGAGATATTATAAGCCTGTTTAGTGCATGATTCATATTGATGGGTCTTGTGGGTACGTGCACGTGTATGCTGCGTTACTGACATGTGGATAACTAACACATAATAAGACATTATGTAACTCAGATGATGTTATCTGTTAAAGTACCTTACAATGGATTCTAGCTGCCATCTACCTAGTTTACTGAAGAATGAGATGAGATTTACAGGACTCAAAATGGGGACAACTAGGACACAACAGGAGTAAAAAAATAAAAACAAAAACCTAAGGATAATCAGACGCCAGAAAGTAGGCAAAGAACATCTTGACATTAGGGGTGGGATTCTAATATTCACCTCAAGTTCACAGGAGAATAAAGATCGTGTTGTCCTATAGTGGTCACACTAGGACAGGGGATCCCAAACTAATTGATGTATACCAGTTATTATAACTACTAGTTCAGGGGTAGTAAGCCTTTGACACTGTCTGACACTACAACAGCTGGTGTGCCAAAGGTTGCCTACTGCTGAATTAGGGTTTTTTCAGTTTCAGTCTTGTCCCTTGTAACATGTAAGCTCTTTCATCAACCTAGTTATACAACAGGGTTACTGAGGCACATGTATAAAAACAAAAGTATCGTAGTAAAATAAACTATCCCATTGATTCAAATGAGTCTTTGAACCTCTTGTATATTACAGAGGTGGCCAAACAAATACATATCATGCAACTGTTTGTTGTTACTGTAATCTACTTAATATTTGATAATGTTTCCTTATATGGAAGAAATATAAAAGCGACTAAATCCCAGACTGACAGAATACATTGAGGTTTCCGAAATGTATTCTTCAAGCGCCAGACGGGGAGAAAGAACATCAGCTTTGCGTATAAAGTAAAAGTTGTGCAATTCTGGGCCAAACCAGAAGCACTATGCAGGAGAAATAAAGATTCCCACTGAAAAGATCCAAATAAAATATAAGGAACGTTTAACCCACTGAATGCTAGAGAGGTCTCCAACTCTTTGATTCAAGGAGTTAAAATTCCCCCTTTCATTCTACGGGAATTTTTATTTGTCCACTGCAAAGAGAAAGGCTCCTCTTTATACAGACAACCAATGGAATGAAGAGACGGGCTCCTCTTTATACAGACAACCAATGGAATGAAGAGACGGGCTCCTCTTTATACAGACAACCAATGGAATGAAGAGACAGGCTCCTCTTTATACATACGACCAATGGAATGAAGAGACGGGCTCCACTTTATACACACGACCAATGGAATGAAGAGACGGGCTCCGCTTTATACACACAACCAATGAATGAAGAAACAGGACCTAAACATTTTTTTCTGGTATTGAAGAAGCAGTAAACCTTTTATTTTATTATGAAACTACTTAAAAAGCCCGTTTACATGGGCCACAGTGCTACCCAGCAACCAGTCAGATACAGTGTTGTCAGTGGCCGCGCTGCAGTCATGTGCAGTACTGACTGGCCGAACGCGCCACGGCTGATGCGGAGTGGGGCGCTTCGAATTCAGACTGTAGTCCTCTCTGCGCACCTTCCTGGGACCAAGCAGTCCTAGGAAGGTGTGCAGAGAGGGCTCTGATCTGAATTCGGAGTGCCTGCACTGTATCAGCCGCAGCGCGGGCAGTCTGTACTGTGCATGACTGTAGCACGTGCAGCTGTCTCTACTGCGCATGACAGTTTCTGACAAACATCCTGAGAGAATTATTACATAGGATCCTACGTGTTCTAGAGCATTATCTGATGAGTAAAACAATGGTACATTTTATTCACAAGTTATAACTATTCAAGTTGTCGTGAAGTCATTCAGCTGGTATTATGATATTCTAAGGAGAACTGTAGTAGGTGACACCAGGGGAACTGTAATGAAGTCTCTGGACACCAGATAGCACTATTAACCCTTTCAGTGTCAGAGGGCTATGCAGACTGGAGATGCCTACAGTTGTAGTCAGTAACAGCTGAACTCCAGCAACTGACCAAACCTGTTCTTTGCTATGGTAAGAGACATTTTGGGAACCCGCTGGGGAAAATATAGTCTAGGAAGGCAAATACAGGACTTAATTCATCTACAGAGTGTACAAAATAACCCAGGCCTCCTCTTGTTGTTTATATATGAAGAAAAGGTTTCTGAGGTTTTGAAAAGCTGTAAACTTGTTTAATAACTCTGAGCTAAGGAAGATAATTGTCTAACATTCTTTCACTACAAGGTACGTTTATATTGGTTCATTAAAAAGTTCCCTCACAACCCAACTTTACCCAGCTCCAAAACCAACATGACTTTAGAGAACGTTAACAAGACCTCACAAAAAATAATTTACATCAACGTTGCTTTGAAACTGAAATGAATGCAATCTGATAATTAAAGGATATTTCTAAAAGAAAATATTTATTGAATGGTCTAAATGGTGCTTGGATCTCCTCTATGATTTCATGAAAAGCAACATGAATTCTGTGGTCTCCTGTGTTTAAAAACCTATGAGAAGAGTGTTCATGTTGGTCCAGTAAGTAGTATCACATCCGTGAGATCTCATCCAGGATCAATATGGCAAACCCATCTCTTCCCAGCTAATAGTGTTTTACTAATGTTGAGACTATGCACCACGCAGACCTAAACAAACATGCACAATTGCCAAAATAAAGCTAGTACACATCCGGACTTCCTTGTTATAACTAGAGGCAAATTCTGCAGACTATCATGTCTAGCTCTGATAGTATTGCAAACGATGGAAAAGACTAGATGCTTGATGGCTAGCAACAGGGCATTTTTGTTTGGCTAAACAGAGGTACTCCGTACCTGCCTTTCTTTTTACAGAAATAATACATTATCCTATATGGTACTTTTTCCACAAATTAATAAAAATTCATTACTTTTTCCCCAAAAAAATAGCTTGGGCTAACAAAGAGTTAATCCCACACAAAATTGTTTCTTAATGACAGTGACTTGATATGCACACCACGTTCCCTCTGAACAATAGAGCAGGAAGGAAGCTGGCACAGTGTTTTTCACAAGCAAAATGCCACTTCTAGAAGGATATATAAAAAAAAAACATCTGCTCTGTAACTGGCAGATAAAGTGGTTTGGGAAAAATCAAATAATGAAAAATGGCTAAAGAAAGAGCAAAAAAGGCTTCAGAAAATGCACAAAAATGTTATCCACAAAAGGGAAAAACCATCAGAAATCACACAAAACCCATGTGACATCAGTCCAACCAATTAACAGTCTCTCCAGGATGTAATCAGAGAAACTAATGTCCCAGAAAGGTGGCGCTTTTCCTCTTTGAGACCCAAATCCCTCCGTCCTTCTTTCCTCTCCTGGTGTCCCTGTGTGTAGGAGATCAGACTGTGTGGTGTGTATAGAAGTGTATCACCCTGGTGTCCCTGTGTTTAGGAGATCAGACTGTGTGGTGTGTATATAAGTGTATCACCCTGGTGTCCCTGTGTTTAGGAGATCAGACTGTGTGGTGTGTATAGAAGTGTATCACCCTGGTGTCCCTGTGTTTAGGAGATCAGACTGTGTGGTGTGTATAGAAGTGTATCACCCTGGTGTCCCTGTGTTTAGGAGATCAGACTGTGTGGTGTGTATAAAAGTGTATCACCCTGGTGTCCCTGTGTTTAGGAGATCAGACTGTGTGGTGTGTATATAAGTGTATCACCCTGGTGTCCCTGTGGTTATGAGATCAGACTGTGCGGTGTGTATAGACGTGTATCACCCGGTGTCCCTGTGTTTAGGAGATCAGACTGTGTGGTGTGTATATAAGTGTATCACCCTGGTGTCCCTGTGGTTAGGAGATCAGACTGTGTGGTGTGTATAGAAGTGTATCACCCTGGTGTCCCTGTGTTTAGGAGATCAGACTGTGTGGTGTGTATATAAGTGTATCACCCTGGTGTCCCTGTGTGTAGGAGATCAGACTGTGTGGTGTGTATATAAGTGTATCACCCCGGTGTCCCTGTGTGTAGGAGATCAGACTGTGTGGTGTGTATAGAAGTGTATCACCCCGGTGTCCCTGTGTGTAGGAGATCAGACTGTGTGGTGTGTATAGAAGTGTATCACCCCGGTGTCCCTGTGTTTAGGAGATCAGACTGTGTGATGTGTATAGAAGTGTATCACCCTGGTGTCCCTGTGTTTAGGAGATCAGACTGTGTGATGTGTATAGAAGTGAATCACCCTGGTGTCTCTGTGTTTAGGAGATCAGACTGTGTGGTGTGTGTAGAAGTGTATCACCCTGGTGTCCCTGTGTTTAGGAGATCAGACTGTGTGGTGTGTATAGAAGTGTATCACCCTGGTGCCCCTGTGTTTAGGAGATCAGACTGTGTGGTGTGTATATAAGTGTATCACATTGCTCCACAGCAATAAAACCCACATAAATGTCTGCCGAAACTTCCGCTGCTGTGTTTATACATTAGTCTGTGTAAATAAAATACTAGGGTCTTGTCCTAAATTACTTATTTAGTTATGAAGTGACCTCTAAATTATTTGCTATGCTCTGCCCGACAGCCATGCTTTCCAGACCCCTTATAATAAAAGTTGCCCTCTTTGGCCATTTGAAATGTTTTGAGATATGGTCTAATAAGAGTGTTCATGTTTACCTGGGACTGAACACAGAATGGGTGATCCCATCCCAGACAACTGCCTTTAGCTAGCGCCAAGGTTTGGAGGGCACCACTGCTGTGCTGGCCACACTGAGCTGGTTACCATACCTCCCATTTAATACAGGGCACTAACAGAAATGTCCATCTGTAGGACTGCACAGGAGCTACTGTAACCCAGCAGTGTGTGTTTATCATAAGCATCCTGCATTAACCCTACAGGGGTACACAAAGCAGGCAACAGTAAGTGAGGTTTGGGTAATGTTAAGTGAGGAGTAGGGGAGTAATCATGGGCAGATTTAAGGACACGGGTGCTTTTGGCTAGGTGAGCAAGAGGTGTAAATCTGAACCTTATTCACGGAAAAGTCAGCTGCATCATATCGAGCAAATAAAAATATCCACTGACTTAAATGGGCCTCTTAATCACATGCGTTGCGTACCCCTCTGACACTAAAAGGGTTAACACCATCAATGCGGAGGTCTCAAAGTAATTTCTTCCCAGTTCCATTTATTTGTTTTATACTGTGCTGTGGACTCTGTCCAGTTTTCCTATCTGTGCATGTCCCAAAATATGGCATTTGGGAACCTGGGAGAAAAAGGGACTGCCAGAGGTGACAAGGAGCCAACACAGGAATTGACCCAGACGTCCCTGCTTGTGACTCATAGAGGCTCAGGGAAAACCACTGCACCACAGGGGGCAAATGCCATTGATTTATATGGGACTCTCACCCCTTGGGTGCGAGAGAAGTATCCGACGTATTGATTCACGGCGTATTGGAAACCTCTCTAGGATTCAGTGGATTAAAAGCCCAGTTTAAATCACTGGAATCTGTGGTGAATTTGTACTTCTCCGCTATGTTGCGGTTGGTTTGATCCGGAATGTTTCCCTTTCTTCTCGGTACACCAACCTCTGTGTGACTTGTACATAAACATCCTATTATTCCCAGTGCCAACGTCCATCGCAGTAGTCCATAGCATAGTAATAATACAATTTGGCTGTAATTCTGGAACACCTTCCTCCCACAGCAAACTCGCACACCCGAGACGTTAAAAACATTTTAATGAATCACAATTTCCTGGCAGTCTAAACAATTTAAAAAAAAAAGAAATTAAAGTTGCTCGCATGTACAAGAGGAAAGGTTGTGTTTACAGCACTTGATCTTCAGTTGTATCCCTTTGCATCCTACAAAAAAAAAAAAAAAAAAATCTCACCCTTGACCTCTGAAGTTCAAGTCTGTTCCTGTTTACGGTGACAGATAAGTTGGAATGACGTTGAGGGGAATAAGGAACAAACAGGTAAAAAAAAAAAATGAGCAACTAGAGTCTAGTTCAGTGGTTCTCAATCTTTTCATGCTCGGGGCACCCCTAACACACAATCTAGAGTCTATGGGGCACCCCTAACATTGTGTGTCATTTGTCATGGGCACTATGAAGGGTTCAAATAAGTAATATGCAATTATTCTTAGGTCAGGATAACACAAACAACCTATTTTATGTAAAGAAAATGCCATAAGTACACATTTGAAACTCAACATTCCCATTTTGTCAGTCTTCATAGGAAACCCTAAGTGGATGTCCACGGCACACCAAAGTGCCACGGCACACTGGTTGTGAATCACTGGTCTAGTTGAACAAAACCTTTGTTATTGAGAGTTTGTTAGCACTGATATGTGAAAAAATCAGGTCTAACGTTATTCATAATTTATCACCAAAATAGCTCACAAACTGACCTTTACATTTCATATTTGCAGGTTAAATCTATTCCACTTAACAATATAGAGGACAAATGCTTTATTTTTTTTTAAATAATTGTATCCTACATTTAAAGTGGAGCTGTCACCCCATTTTAAAGAGAACTTCTTTAGGATTAGTGGGGTGTCCAATGATTAGCTTTGGCAATACGTCACTCGCCCCTCTGGTCATCAGGCATTAAACATTATGTTGTTGTTCTATAAGCCACATATGTTTAGTAGAAATGTTTTTTGAGAAATTAAGCTTGATCAGTTTGTAGCACAGCCTGGCACTTTATGCCAATTAGTCTGTGTGCTGGGCCAATATCCCCACACACTGTGTTATGAATTAATCTAGGCAGAGCCCTTGCTCATTAGCATACAGTACAGGGAATTAGTAAAGAGTAAATGTTCATGTCAAAATAGCTAGTGATGCAAATGGATTTTCCATATATGTAAAAGTAACTATACTTGTCTTAGACAGGCAAATCCACGCTAGGTCACTTTTATTTTTATGGAGCAGTAAACATCTCCTGAGGAGTAAAAAAGGAGCATTCCCATACTGGCAGATGGTTTGATCCAAAGTTATTACCAATTAATTTTATTTCTCCTTTATTCTTAAAGGGTTACACTGTTAGTGACAGTACCGTCAGGTTTCCAGTTGCATCCTATGGGAGAGTGGAGCCAAAAGAGAGAACACTATAGAATGAGACAGTAACAGCCCCACTACTTTCTGACTGTTTGAACGGCAATAATACTTGACTACAGCAACTGCCTGCAGTGGGAATCCCCTTGTTGTACTCAGCAGGAAAAGCCCTACGATACTTATTTCTTCTGTATAAATCCTCTGAGTGCCACAGTGCACACCGCTCCGGCACTCGAAGGGTTATAAAAATCATAACAAGACATACAGATGACTTACAGCATTTGGGACTTCATTTCTGCAGATACTGGTCTCCAAATGTGCTGGGCTGAGCATAATTGTCCTTTCATAAAGCGGATGAAAATATGTAATATAACATATGAGTCCGTTCTCAGCTGTCCAGCCTACATTCCAGGTGCACTGTCCTATACATTCCTCTACTCTTACCTGGTTTGGACCCGGTGAGCCCCCTGTTTGAAACTCAGGTTCGGGGAGATCTCCAGGTGGTTGGCGCAGGTGAAGGCAGATCAAGTCCCGTCTTTCACTGATGGGTTTAAATACTCAATAATATGACAAGAGGTTTATATCTCATTCCAGGTGCAGAGTTTCCAGATCGTTATCTTCCTACTCGTCACACTAATTACCTCCCCTAAGATTAAAGGAAAAATAACACCTTTTAATAACTACACTCGCCTTAATGTTCACAAAATCCTAATGTTCTTCAGCCTTTGCTCAAGAGATAAAATTTCCAATCAGTCCTGGATGTCAAGTCTATGGAGGTGGACATGACAGTTACCAACAGTTTTTTTTTCAAACTGAAGCTGGCAGAGTATATGAGCCTATTTAAAGGGACAGTAATGTCATGAAACTAACGCAGTTCAGATTGATCCTCCTATAAAGAGATCATGTAATGCTTTATTTTAATATACTAGTGTAAAAGCCAGTGTACTAGGGCCAGCATTCTGTGCGTTCAGCCAGTCTCTACTGCCCATGACTGCATCGGACAAACATACATCTGGCCTTTTATATTATAGGATGCTCTGTGTTCTAGTTCAATAAAAATTCACTAGTAAAAGATTCCCTTCCCTCCCCTTTTACAGCCTGGAAGCCGCATCCTATTAGATGTGAAATCCGGTCGCGGGGCCGGACAAAGAGCACAGAGGGACAATCTTCATCTACTATGTATAAGGGAAACCCTTTCCCCCATGACAAAGGAGGGCAGGATTTTCCTTATGCTCAATGAAGACGGTCCCTCTCTGCGCTCCATCCGGCTGGCTGAAAGAGGCAGCGTGACACAGGGGAAAGGGGAGGGAGGGGGATCCTTTACCAGAGAATTTCTATTGCACTACAACACGGAGCACATTAAAATAAAGCGTTACATGATCCTCTTTTTAGTAGGATCAATCAGATCTACATTGGTTTCAAGGTATTATTAACCCTTTAACATTTTAATGTGTTACTCACCCATCTGGTCCTTGAAGCAATGCGTTGCGTACCACTCTGACACTCAAAGGGTTAAGAATACCATGTGCAGTGAGCAGTTTCTGAGGGCCTCTGGTCCGGACAGTAACGGTCATGTCTGCCTTCATGGACATAACGTTAGGACTTTGTCACCATAGTAAGGTAAAGGGGGGGAAGGTTATTATTACGAGGCGGCAGTTCTCCTTTAAAATGCTTAACGTTTATGAGGGGTGAAAATTAACATATTATTGCGGACTTTGGGGTAAGAAGGGCCTAGTTATGAGTTAACATCATTCCCCCCAGTGAATTTAGTCCATGTGTTTACAATAAGAGGAGCAAATGACAGATTGGTATAGGAGCGTTCTTGTGCGTGCATCTCAGGACATTAACCAGTTGTGTGCCAGAGGGGTGTTCACTGTGTTGCTGAAACATTAGTGTTTTGAATGTAGAGTACCCATTCATGCTGGGACTGTTTTGCAGCACTCATACTAATATCAAGGGACAAAATGGCAGTCAGACATACAGAGAAATATGCTTAGCCACACCAGATTTTGATCCTTATGCAAAAAAGGAAAGAGGAGTCAGTTTAGGTTAAAATCTCCAGGAAACGGGAACTTTGGGAGCTCTTGATTTGCCCCAGAATGTATCCGCTTTTTCTTCATGCGTATGGCTCTTCGAATCAGAACTGACACACTGTGAGCAGGGTGTGGATATTTTGACAGATTTCCCTAAGTTCCCTGATCAGTAACCAGCTGCACCTTCTGCTACCCAGATAGCTACACGCATCCCGAGCAGCAAAAACGTATCTGTTACAATTCATGACAGTCTCTCTTTGTGCCTGGGGAGATTCAGTTGCACCTTACGGATGAGACCCACTAAATGCCAAAACAAGTCTCTGGAGTTTTGCTGCTGTTTTTGTGCAGAGGAGATTTGTGGAATGACCAGTCTGATATGGATATGGATGTTCCTCCTCTGTAATGTCACAAAAGAGTGAAAAGCATGACCGCACAGTGCCTGAAGGTGAGCTGTACTCAAGAAAAATATTAAAAGGAAAGCACTGCATAATAGGACAAATACGTATTTTGCAGGGATTTCCCTACTGAGTAAAACCAAGCGCACTCCCACTGCTTTGACATGTTTCATTCAAAATGTATCACAGCCCAATCGTTTATATTTTTGGCTGTAGTACTTCCACAGCCTGCCATTTTACTGTGGCACTGTTGCTACATTTGTCTTTGGAGGACTTTGTCAGTGCCCAAAATCGCCTATAAGGAACAGTAACAACAGCGCCACAATAAAATGACAGGCCATGAAAGTACTGCACCCAAGAAATAACTTTTAAACTGTAATAACTTTTGAAAAAAACATCTCTCAGTAATTTTTAATCAGGGGGAAAATCTCTGATAAATATACATATCCAGTATAACAGGTTAATGAGAGTTACGCTGCTATTTGAGGGGGCTAAATTAAGGATAAACAGCATTTTCTCTGCTGCCAGTATTGAGCCTTTTTAAATAAGCCTTAAAGGGATAGTAATGTTTCATAATAAAAGCAGCTCTAATTAATCACCATAGTATTTGGATTTTGGAGAGTGTTATTTCAATTCTGTCAGAGTTGTAGTTCAAGAGTAATTCAATGACAAAGTATCCCCCTCCCGCCCCTTTTACTGATGTAACACTGCTCAGCCAGATCAGAAGGGAGGTGCCCAGGTAGACTGCAGAGAGGGACAATCTTCAATTAAGATAAGGGAAAAACCTGAAAAACTTGTCAAGGGGGGCAGGGCCTTCATTGTTCTCATAGGAAGAAGATTGTCCCCTTATGTTATCTGTCTGGTCTATGGACTGGATTCCACATCTGAGAAGAGATGGCTTACACTAGGTAAAAGGGGCGGGAGGGGAAACTTTGCTTGTGACTATCTCTTAAACCATAAATGTTTGAGAGATAAGACTTACATCGTTCTTCATGTTCTTTTAATGCCTACAAAATAAAATAAAGATAAAATGAAGTATTACTATCCCTTTAAACTAAATTAAAAAAGGAAAAAAATTCAGCCAGGAAAAGATGTCTGGTAATTTGATTTAAATTGCATCATAATGAGCTCACTTTTAGGTATGTCATTTGTGTGAGGGGTTAGACCTTTAAATGATGGCTAAAACAATCTGCACTAGATTTTAGTTAACCTCTTGAGAGTGAAGCAATTCGTTGGAAAAGTCTAGTATCAAAGAGGTTAAATGTGTTAAAAATAAATATATTATTGAATTCTCTGTACATAAAAAAGCTAAATAAGCAAAAAAGTAGCAAACTGAAGATCATCCCGGTGTTCCGAGGTCAATATTTCCACTTGTGTGTCGTTCTCTACACTGAGAGACATTCAGTGAGTGAATTTCTCTTCTCCCCAGGGATGGAGTGAAATGTAGATTGAGTTTTTTATTTTATTTTCTGGCTCATCTTTCTATTAACGCCTTGAAGAGAATGCCGCTGCTGATGAGCAGACTGTGGTCAGCCCTCACTGTGCACTGTTAGTCTTTCCAGTGACGGACTTTCCATTGGCTCTGCTATTTGGGGGATAGAGAAAGGAAGATGCGGTATTTGCTCAGCTTGTGGAAAAAAAGACACTGGTCTATGAACAAACAAGCCTTTGGGAACACTCTGGGTGAAGCAATGCCACCCCCCTTCTTATTCACATTAGAGAAATATTTTCCTGTAGGGCTCCCATACCTCTCCCTGCCAGGCATGTACTGTACTGAAAGGACGTTTGGTAATGTTTTGCAATCATTTATATTCATTTATATAAAGGGCACTCTGTGAGAGAGCAAATGCATATCATTTTGCAGACGTAAGCTGTAGAAAATGATATTGGCATGAAAAGCAGGATTGCTATTTCTGCAGACATTATTTTTATGGTATGTCTTCATGTAGCGCTCGCATATGTGTAAAGCAGAATAATTAAGGAACGCTAAATTGTTGGTTAAAAAAGTATGCAGGAATGAACCGGCTCTCAGCTTGGAAAAGCCCACAAGTATTTATACTAGTCAAATGATTATACCTCTTCACCCTTCACAGGGCTGTACGCAGAAAGAAAAGAAGAGAAAATCTGGAGCAGACCAACGGTGCCACAGAGGATAAATAAACCTCTGAATGTCCATTGATTCAGGGAAACCAAACAACAACATATTTATTGTGCTGCACTGCATTGCACACCCCTCTGGCACTCAAAGGGTTAAGTACAATAAATTAAAGGGATAGTAATACTTCGTTTTAACTTTATTTTATTTTGTAGGCATTAAAAAAACATGAATAACGATATAAGTCTTATCTCTCAAACCTTTATGGTTTATGAGATAGTCACAAGCAAAGTTTCCCCTCCCGCCCCTTTTACCTAGTGTAAGTCATCTCTTCTCAGATGTGGAATCCAGTCCATAGATCAGACAGATAACAGCAGGGGACAATCTTCTTCCTATGAGAACAATGAAGGCCCTGCCCCCCTTGACAAGCTTTTCAGGTTTTTCCATTATCTTAATTGAAGATTGTCCCTCTCTGCAGTCTACCTGGGCACCTCCCTTCTGATCTGGTTGAATAGGGGGGGGGATACTTTGTTTGTAAATATCTCTTAAACCATAAAGGTTTCAGAGATAAGACTTATATCATTCTTCATGTTTTTTTAATGCCTACAAAATAAAATAAAGATAAAATGAAGTATTTCTATCCCTTTAAGTATGCAGGATACCCATCAAAATAAAGGGTGTATGGAACCTGGCTTCTAGATATGAGTATCCCTATATGCATCTAGGAGATCTCTAAAGTTCAAGAGATCTTAGTGCATAGGCTCCATAGAATAACACAGTGGTTCTCAATCTACAACATTCAGGGCACCCCTAACATATTTAATGTACTTTATCAAGGGCATAAGAAGGGCACAATACATAAATATACAGTTATTATTAGGTTTTACAATCATAATAACAAAACTAAATCTATTGTGCATAACAATTTCTATAAATCTTTATTTAAAAGTCCATTTTTGTCAGTCTTCATAGAAAACATGGAGCACCCTAAGTTGATGTCTTTGGTGTGCCACGGCACCCTGGTTGATAATCACTGGAATAACATAAGAATTGGAGAAGAGATATCACTGGAGACGTTATCTCCACTGTATCACCGCTTAGTAAATCTCCCCCCCTCGTTCATCAACAGAAGGTTTATGAATATATTATCCCTTTTCATAATTAAAAAAACACTAACACCTCCTAATAATAAACCCCGCTTATCTTAATCTGCAAGGAAAATCCTAATGGCCACTATGAATCGATTCCTTGCGGACTGGTTCTCCAAAATGAATCTTTTATCATCACTGGTTAATATTTCCATGGTGGTGGACATGATCCTGAATGCATTAGAGTCCTGAGGAATAATGTCCGCCTCCATAGGTTTTTTTCTTCAGTTCTAATTAAATATTATTTTGGAGAAACAATTCACACAGATTCATAGTGGTTATTAGGATGTTCTGTCCAGGTAAATCCTGGATTACATTTCAGGTGGTAAATGTTATCACTGTTTATTATCTCACAGATTCTTAATGAACTTGATGGAGGAATATGTAGATGAAACCCAGTAATAAAGTTATGGAATACGGGCCTAAAATAGGTGAGGCTTATTGTTAGGTGGGCCTGTGTTGTTTTAAGGCAGTGGTACTCAACTGTTTGATCTTCAGCTGCTTCCCAAGATCCCCAACAGCTGGCTGGGGATGGTGGTAGTCATAGTGCCCAAAATCTGGTTGTCCAACAGTTGAGTACCATTGCATTATGGTCTAAACACCATTGAAATAGTTTTGTAAGGCCTGTTTTTTACTGTGATAAACTCAAATAAAATGACTAAGAAACTCCAGCCATGAAACAATTCACCCTAAAGCTTGAACCTTTCCTCTAGAAACCCCCTCTCCCTCAGCAAGTCTTGCTATTTTAATAGGAAACAGGAAAGCAACACAAAAATACCAAGCTAATAATGGGTCAGTATTACCTTCCCTGCAAACCAATGAACCATAAAGAAGTCTGCAGGCTCTGTAATGGCGCCAACCTATGAAGGAAACAATCCGCTTCCTCCTCGACTGGCATTCTGTCTGGCTTAAAAATGCAGAAATGTCTTGGTCTTCTGTATTCTAAAGAATGAATCTCCAGAGGGGCCAATTATAGTCCTAAACTCTGGTATTTCATGCCAATACCAGTCTGCACAGTCCCTGCGTGGCGTCAGTGCCTGGGGGGTTCCTCCTGTTGTCACTCCGCTCTATAATTGCCAGTTTCTTTGGCTACTACAGCCATAAACAGGTTATGAAACTCACCTATATAAAGGCTTCTTGTTGTTGTAGCATTTAATTAATCAATTAGCCTAGGATGGTTTTACTATGTTTTCATGTAAATAGTTTAAGGAATGAAAAAGAGGAAACAGCTACTGGTTAGCAAATACACAAATGAATAGGCCCTGTGCCTGTGTATAATGTCCACAGTGTACCTTACACAAAGTGTATACATATGGGCTGCCGAAACAGTGGGACAACAAACACCTCTACGTTTAAACACGTAGAGCCACACTGACAAAAACAAAAGTGTAGCAATTCCACAGCAGATCAACTGCACCCCAGGGAGAAAACATAAATTCCCATTGATTTCAGTTGGAATTTTAACCCCATGAATGCTATAGAGGTCTCAAACACATTGGAATTTTAACCCTCGTGAATGCTACAGAGGTCTCAAACACATTGCTAAGGTATCTGTTGGAGACCTTCCTGGCATTAAAGAGTTATCAAAACAAAAACATTTAAATCAACGAGAATGTAAGGAATTCTTATTCTCCCTGTACAGTGCAGTTGGTCTGCTCTAGAACTGATCCTGCTTTTAAAGGGTTACTAATGTCTAACATTAACTAACCCTAATATCGAAGGTATTAAAAAGATAATCTTACTGCGCCAAGTTGGATCTCTCAGACCTTTACGGTTTGAGAGATATAAGCGCTGAAAGTTTTCCCTCCTGCTGATGAACTGTAAAGCTGTCAGCAGTGGATCTGAGTCGTGCGGCTCAGCGGCTCTTCAGCAGAGCTGAATGAGCACTATTGAAAAACAGATACTACACTGGAACGATCTACCAAGTGTGCTTGGTTTGGAAGCACACTTTGCAGACCATTCAACTGAAGTATTTGTTTTTCGATAGCGCTCGTTCAGCTCTGCTGAAGAGCCGCCGGCTGGTCTGGGATCTCATGACGTCAGCTACATGCTGACGTCTGGAAAAGGGGAGGGAGGGGGAACTTTAAGCGCTTATATCTTTCAAACCATAAAGGTTTGAGAGATCCAACTTGGCACAGTAAGATTATCTTTTGAATACCTTCAATATTAGGGTTAGTTAATGTTAGACATTACTAACCCTTTAAATGCCAGAAAGGAATCCAATGAATTGTGAACCTCTCTGGCACTCAAAGGTTTAATAGCCTCTGTCTAATGTCACTAAACCTGAATTTTGTACGTGGCGCTCACCTACTGGCCTCTCAGATCCTAGGCCACGGCATTCTCACTGGAGCCGGATTCATTCAGCGGTGCCTCCCAGTTTCCACCTGAGCTGGAAGAAGAATTAAAAAAGAACTCTGCTTTAGAATGTAATAATCTTTTTTTTCCCACTTTAAATTAGGAAATCATTTGTCTGTAAAAATAAAATACATAGAAGAAATCATGACATACCGTCTTGCATTACAATTTATTTTACGGTGGAAGTCAAATATTTAAAACAAAAGCAGGGGGAGATGTCCTTATTGTCTTGTTTGTGTGCAGACCTACCGGAGCACCTCTGAGTTATAGAAAATAGGGATATACTGCATACAATCTACATTATTAGAAAATGTATGGGTTCATCTTGCAAAAATGTCACGGTCGGCTCAGTTTTGAAATTTTCCAGCAGAGCCAGATCATCCATTACAGCAACCTGGGCTATTAACTAGGGCCCATGGCAATATGAGGGGCTCTGGCTTCAAGTGATGAGTCACAGACACTGTCTCTGCCCAAACCATCTTGTGTCAGATGCCCTTTTTGTTGAAAGAGACCAGCATCACCCAGCTGCTCTGACTTGTATTAAAGCCACAATGCCGGTACCTGATAGCAGAACCCTGTGTCAGAAACACCCGATCAAGATGTCGGGCCCCAAATTGGTTCCTTGCCTAGGGCCCTATGAAACCTTAATCCAGCTCTGGTTCCCAGCTATGGCAATAATATACATTATCTGCTGTAATGCATTACATGTAGAGAGGAAGGGTATGCTTCCCAGGGTGAAATCTCTTTAAAGGGATAGTAATACTTCGTTTTAACTTTATTTTATTTTGTAGGCATTAAAAAAACATTTAGAATGATATAAGTCTTATCTCTCAAACCTTTATGGTTTAAGAGATATTCACAAGCAAAGTATCCCCCTCCTGCCCCCTTTTACTGATGTCACACTGCTCACCCAAAGCATAAGGGAGGTGCCGAGGTAGATTGCAGAGAGGGACAATCTTCAATTAAGATAAGGGAAAAACCTGAAAAGCTTGTCAAGAGGGGCAGGGCTTTCATTGTTTTCATAGTAATAAGAGTGTCCCCTGCTGTTATCTGTCTGGTCTATGGACTGGATTCCACATCTGAGAAGAGATGGCTTACACTAGGTAAAAGGGGCGGGAGGGGAAACTTTGCTTGTGACTATCTCTTAAACCATAAAGGTTTGAGAGATAAGACTTATAACGTTCTTCATGTTTTTTTAATGCCTACAAAATAAAATAAAGTTAAAATGAAGTATTACTAACCCTTTAAGATCCTGAAGCACATCATACTGGTCCTGCCTAGATGACAGTCCAGCCACGAAATGCCAGGAAACTCCTCTCTGAAGAAGGGAAGCAGCCAACTCAGCTATGTAATATACACATATATATATAAAACAGAATCTTGTTAAGAACCACCCAGCAGGTATTTTGCACATTGCAAAATCAAGCTTACTTTTATTGCGTAAATCATTTGGCCAATAAAAATATGCTTTATTTTGCATTGTAAAGAAACCCTGAGAGGTACTTACAAAGATTCTACTATTACGGATATACAAGTGCCCACCCAGGTGACTCATCAGATTTTTCCGACAGTGCAACCTCACCCCCTTTCCGCACATGGCCCGCCCCAGTTGCACCCTGTTTTCTGGCACAGAAAAAAATATATTGAGCCCCTTGGTTGCTACAGAAATCTCTGTAGCATCCAAGGGTTCAAATAATAGCCTTTAAAGGGGTATATAATCTTGTGCAAAGGCATTGAGATCCACAGTCCAAAATGTGGGTTGGCCAGCACAGCTGAGGCACCCCTTAAAATTCAGAGCTTTAGACAGCTGCCTACTACTATTAAATCTGGCTCCAAGCTCAGTCAGATAACTGGGGCAAATCTGTGATAAACCAACTGCACCATACGATACAGATAATAGTAGGCACTAATATTTAATGGGCATTTAACCCCTTCAATGCTACAGATGTTTCCATGGGATTGCAAAGCAATGAACAGCAGACCTCTTGAACATTTTAAGGGTTAAAATCTCCATTTAAACATGCAGATTTTTATTTACACCCAATAGTGAAGTTGGGTTGCCTCAGAATTGCTTACGCTCTATGTACATCTACCTCGGTACGTCATAAGATTCCAAATACAGTCAATAAAGTTTTATTATGCAGAATATACGTAAAACAAGGTTAGTTCCAATGCTGGTAGAGGTTTCATTCAAAAGATATTACCTGCCAAACTGAATAAATATATGAGGGTCAGAAGATGTGCAGTTTTCATAACCAACCAGACAATGACAGGAGCCATTTGGGTCCCCCCCCCCCAGATGCTGACTTAGTAACATGTCAGTTCCCTTTAACCCTGTAAGGGCCAGAGGGTTGTGAATGGGAACCACCACCCTAAAGGCACAATCTCTCCCTTACCCGATAACCCATAAAATGCAGGTATTTAGGATATAATCACATGAGTACAGGGGTATTAACCCCCCTGAGGGTTCCACAATGCATTGCAAAGTAATGTTGAGCACATTCCTATGACTCTCAAGGGATTAATTATAAGCTATACCATTCAGGTTTGCTCTCCTGTGCACAGGTACAGATTTTGTTAACCCTTTGAGTGTTACAGGTGTATGTAATGCCAGGCACACCCCTCTGGCACTCAAAAGGCCACAGAAGTGAGGGAAATCAACTGCACCAATCGGAACAAATACATATTGTAACCCCCCCCCCATCAACACTTCATAAATTTACTGGAGAAGCATCACGCACTCAATGGGTTAAAAGCATTTAAAGCAACACGATTACTCCCGTACAGTGCATCTGGTTGGCCCTAGAAACCCTCCACTTTTTTCTTGGTTCACATGACCCCGAGGCAGCTGTGGACAACCTGTGGCTCTCTATCTGTTGAGGACTACAATTCCCATCATCCTTTGAGCCTGCTGTACTAAAACAGGAGGTAGCCAACCCATGTATTGTAAGGGGTACTTAGGGACTAGAGGTACCTAGGTGGTATATAATCTAGTTCAACACCAGCTGGAGAACCACCCCACAATAAAAAATACCCATGTCCCCACACAGACCTACCCACAGCTCCAAACTCCTCAATGTGTGTCACAAAATGGACGCCAGATTCCTGTCACACCTGGTGACTCCGCCCCCTCGGCGCTTCTTGGTTCCTGATAGGCTGTCAGGGCGTGCCAACCGCATGATGGCGTCTCCGAGTGGTACAGAGAGCAGACATCACCTCAGGGGCAGCACGTATAAAACACAGGTAACGTATTCACCCTTTCCTTCCTGTATGTGCCCTGCGTATAGGTCAGACTAATGATTTACATACAGTTAACTCTGGCGCTCAAAAGGATAACCATTTCAGTGCCAGAATGGTACGCGGTTAAATAACTTTTTCCTGCCCCGCCAAATTGGGACTATTACTTTTACAGTAATAATGTAGAGGAATTAACCACCTGGGTGCTAGAAGGGTGCAGTGGAGAACCATCTGTCACTTAAAGGGTTAATCACTATGAGGCCCACAGTGGTGTGCATAGGGTGCTAGAACACCACTGTATAAGGGGCTCCCATGAAAATTGGGTTGAACATTGCTATAGGAGCCATTGCAGCCCTGCTACATGCATTTCACATATGTGTTCCTCAGTGTGTGTAATGTATTGCCTGCTCCCTGGTCCTGAATGAGTCCTTTTTTTAA
Organism: Rhinophrynus dorsalis; assembly: GCA_037306005.1. Taxonomy (NCBI): domain Eukaryota; kingdom Metazoa; phylum Chordata; class Amphibia; order Anura; family Rhinophrynidae; genus Rhinophrynus; species Rhinophrynus dorsalis. The sequence goes on from CM074726.1 coordinate 3,505,310, forward strand.
ATAAATATATATATATATGTATGTATGTATCAAAACAAAGAAGGAGGCAGCACCAGTGGGACTTCTTAAGGATACTTTTATTGGACAAATTGGCAACATTATTGTTGCCAGTTTGCCCAATAAAAGTATCATTAAGAAGTCCCACTGGTGCTGCCTCCTTTTTTGTTTTGATACTTATGTCTCTTTATGAGGATTGTGCACCTGGGCATTCCAATATTTGAGAGTGAGTGCTTCCACTCCAACTATTCTTTATATATATATATATATATATATATATATATATAAACAAAGCTATAGGCAGCGCTCTCGACAATACGACAAATGCCTGGGTGTTCGGATAAAATAATTGAATAAATTAGATAAATCAGCACTCTCAGGACTTAAATATGAGAAAACAAAAAATCTATTTTATTAGATCTAATAAAATAGATTTTTAGTTTTCTCATATTTAAGTCCTGAGAGTGCTGATTTATCTAATTTATATATATATATATATATATATATATATATATATATATATTTAAGAAAAGGGAGGCAGCACCAGTGGGTCTTTGTAATAGAAAATTTAATAGGCATCTGAGCATATACAGGGTCAACGTTTCGGTCCTATACACGGACCTTTATAAAGGTCTTGATAAAGGTCCGTGTATAGGACCGAAACATTGACCTTGTATATGCACAGTTGCCTATTAAATTTTCTATTACAAGACCCCCTGGTGCTGCCTCCCTTTTCTTAAATCCTTATCTATGCTTTGAGGATTGTGCACCTGGGCATTTAAGATTATTAAGAGTGAGTGCCTCCATCCCATGTTACAAATATATATATATATATATATATATATATATATATATATAATGTAAGAGAGAGCATCCTTCATCCACATTACTTTGTTTTTAAACACAAAGCTTAATTCACAGTATATTGAGACATCTGTAACATCCAAGGGGTTAACCCTTTGAGAGCCAGAGGGGTACGCAACATATTGCTTTGCAATGTGTTGCGTACCCCTCTGGCACTCAAAGGGTTAAAGAAAAATAAGAAGAATCTTCAACTTTTCCAGTCTGCTGATTACAGATTTTACATACGGCATTATGCCTTTCAGTCAGATGTAAAAGTCTGAACTCATTTAGAAGTCCTAAAAGAGGAAAAAGAGATTTTTTTTTTTTTTGATGTCAAGAAAACCACATTGATGTGTTTGATAGATAGGTGAGACATACATTAAAGGGATAATAATGTCAGAAAAAAAAGTTTTAACTATATGGTATATACAGTTAAAAGAGAGCACTTGCACTTATTCGTATCTCTCAAACTGTTATGGTTTGAGAGATATAGGAAAATAAAGTTCTCTGGTCCCTCCCCTTTCTGCTGGACAAGCTGTAAAGCTGTCAGAAGCAGATTCTGGTCGCTTGACCAGACGCGGCTCTTCAGCAGTGCCAATATAACGATATCTAAAGATAAATACTTAATTTGGAATGGTCTACAAAGTGTGCCTGGCTTGCAAGCACACTTTGTAGACCGTTCCAATTAAGTATTTATTTCTAAATAGCGTGATTTCAGCTCTGCTGAAGAGCCTCTGTCTGGTCAAATGACTGAAATCTGCAGCTGTCAACTAGATGGCAGACTTGAGTAAAACAGGCAGGAAAAGGTAACTTTAGCAAGTTATATCTCTCAGACCATAAAGGTTTGAGAGATAAGACTTACATTGATAGTAATCTTTTTTAATGTCTACAATATTTAATCAACTTCAAATTAACCATTACTATCCCTTTAAGGCAGATTAATTTAAGTGTGTTTAAAAGATTAGCAGGTGTAATGTCATGATAGGAAACCTGCAGGATTTTAGGAGATTACCAGCTTCATAAAACTAAACTGCAGGTGTTACAAGGAATTCCAGGAGGACGCGCAAGATATTAGCGTAAGGCACGCCAGGTGAGATGTGAAGAGGTGGTAAGTTGCTGTTATTAATGTCTTCTGACTCCATTGACAGGCCAGTGGTGAGAAGTTATGGAGAGGTAACAGGAATGGATCGGCGAGGCTGATTTACTATTGTATTACAATATTCAGGGGTCATTCTATTGATAACTAGCCCTCTGGCTCACATTATGGAAAATTACTTTATCAAATATGTAATTGTGGGTAATTAAAAAAAATTAGACACAGCGAGGCGCCAAGCTTTCACACTTCTTGTTCCCCAGTTAATATAGTTGAGACCAAGGGAACTATGTACACAGAGTAACGTGGAATAATTGGGGGCAAACCAAGTGGCGCTTTAACCCATAGAGTGCAAGAAAGATGAAGAATGGGTTATTTCACAGTGTCATGATGGAGCCCTCTTTCTCTACCATTCTACGGTTAAAGGGATAGTAATACTTCGTTTTATCTTTATTTTATTTTGTAGGCATTAAAAAAACATGAAGAATGATATAAGTCTTATCTCTCAAACCTTTATGGTTTGAGAGATATTCACAAGCAAAGTTTCCCCTCCTGCCCCTTTTACCTAGTGTAAGCCATCTCTTCTCAGATGTGGAATCCAGTCCATAGACCAGACAGATAACAGAAGGGGACAATCTTCTTCCTATGAGAACAATGAAATCCCTGCCCCCCTTTTACCTAGTGTAAGCCATATCTTCTCAGATGTGGAATCCAGTCCATAGACCAGACAGATAACAGAAGGGGACAATCTTCTTCCTATGAGAACAATGAAAGCCCTGCCCCCCTTGACAAGTTTTTCAGGTTTTTCCCTTATCTTAATTGAAGATTGTCCCTCTCTGCAGTCTACCTGGGCACCTCCCTTCTGATCTGGCTGAACAGTGTTACATCAGTAAAAGGGGAGGGAGGGGGATACTTTGTCATTGAATTACTCTTGTACTACAACAGAATTGAAATAACACTCTCCAAAGTCCAAATACTATGATGATTAATTAGAGCTGCTTTTATTATGGAACATTACTATCCCTTTAAAATCAGTTCAAATCCATTTGTTCCCAGCTGTGCAGATGGATTGGTCAGGAATTGCTCCACTCTTGATTAAATGGGCAATGCGTTGGAGACCTTTCTAGCATTCAAGGAGTTAAAGGCCAGATTTAAATCAGTGGGAATTTTGAGGATTTTTATTCGTCCGGGATAGTGTATTTCACCTGTTCCAGAATTGTTCCTGTTCTACTTAAAGCGGAACTTTCATCACATTAATAATGCACCCCAAATCATAACTACAATAGCGATATGAATAGACGTACTTGTATTTTCAATTATATTTGCGGCATTAGTGAGAAATAGACCTTTATAGGCAGACAAGATGCCTCGGGAAACAGCGCAGACATCTTGCAGAGACGACATTTCTGAGTCCGCTCTGTCCGTCCCCTCCTCCAAGATTGAGGCGCTAAATGCCTTGGTACCTTACAGCGCTGGAAGGGACTGACCGCACAGGCACAGAGAGAGCCTACAGCAAGATCCCTGCCGGTGCCTGCCTAACTAAAAAGGTATACTTTAATGCAGCAATTATTCTTGAAAATACAAGTACGTCTATTCATATAGCTAATGTAACTATGATTTGGGGCGCAGTATTAATGTGATGAAAGTTCCGCTTTAAAGTGTCAGTAATGTCTAAAAAAACTTTTTTGCATTTAGAAGAGCTTAAAAAGCTGATCTAAATGCAAAAAAACGTATCTCTCAAACCGCTATGGTTTAAGAGATACAGGCGTTTAAAGTTCGCTGTTTCCTACTGACAGCTGTAAAGCAGGAGATTTGTGTCGGTCAACACTGTGGCGCTTGAGAAGTGCCGAGATCTCGTTACTTACAAGGAATCCCTTCATTGGAATGGTCTAAAACGTGTGCCTAGTGTTCAGGCATACGTTTTAGACCATTCCAATGAAGGGATTCCGACACGACAGCTGTCAGTAGGAAACAGCGAACTTTACACACCTGTATCTCTTAAACCATAGCGGTTTAAGAGATACGTTTTTTTGCATTTGGATCAGCTTTTTAACCCCTTCGCGTCCTGTGACGTACCCGGACCATCATGCTGGTCCGGCACTTAAGGACCAGTGACGGTCCTGGTACGTCACGTACTTTTACTCACCGCGCTCCTGCAGGAGCGCGGTGAGTAATACCGTGGACTGAAATTGATCGCTCCAAGACCGGAGCGATTTCTTTCAGTCCTCCCCTCGATGTGCCGCCCTACGTGATCAGTCACGTGGGACGGCACGTCGAACACGTCTATCTGGTCCTTAAAGGACCAGACACCGCAGGATCATCGGACCCTAAGGGGTTAAGCTCTTCTAAATGCAAAAAAGTTTTTTTTAGCCATCACTAACACTTTAAGTGCATCAACTCCTCTTTCTGATTCTTGTGTTGCGCACCCCTCTGACATTCAAAGGGTTTATTATGGGTAAGCAAATGGGGAGAAGAGTAAAAACACAGATCTGTTTTAGTTCCTCCCTTTAACATGCTTCTTCATGTTTACAAGGAGACACTGCCCCAATAACATACTTGTGCACATGATTAGACCATAGACCCTAGACCTCTTAGAAACATAGAATTTGACGGAAGAAAAGAACCATTTCGGCTCATCTAGTCACCCATTTTCCTACAGTAAAAACATCAGACCTTTTTTGGTCCTTGGTCTTTTCTTAAGTTAAGGACAGCCTTATGCCTATCCCATGCATGCTTAAATTCTGTCACTGTATTAACTTGTACCCTTCTGCTGGTTGGCTATTCCACTTATCCACTACCCTCTCAGTGAAGTAAAACTTTCTTACATATGTGTCTCTCTAGTTTTAGACTATGGCCTCTTTTCCTAACATTTTTACTCCTTTGAAATATACTTCCATCCTGCACTTTGTAGAATCCCTTCATGTATGTTAATGTGTCAATCATATCCCCTCTCTCTCTTCTCTCCTCCAAGCTATATCCTTCTGGAGATGGGGTCTCCAGTACTGTACACAATACTCTAGGTGAGGTCTAACTAGAGATCTGCAGAGTGACATGACCACTTCCCTTTTTCTGCTACTAATGCCCCTAGCTATAAAACCCAGTACCCTGCTTGCATTCCCCACCGCTTTATTACATTGCCTGCCTACTTTTAAGTAATTAGAGAGAATTAGTCCCAAATCCTTTTTCTGTGTTGTCTCTGACAGTACGGTACCCTTAATAGTATATTTTTCCTTTGGATTTTTATGTCCCAAGTGCATTATTTTACATTTATGAACGTTAAACTGCATCTGCCACACTCTTGTCCATTCTTCTAATTAACCTAAATCATTTGCCTTATTCCCCCTGGAATGTCTACCCTATTGCAGATCTTTATATCATCTGCAATAAGGCATACCTTACCTTGAAGACCTTTTTAATATTTTTATTAGTGATATTGCAAAAGAATGGGTCCCAGTACAGATCCCTGAGGTACTCCACTAGTAACCCTCCTTTCGTCCGAATATTCTCCATTGACTACCACCCTCTGTCACTCAGGCATTGCCTTATCCATTTAACTATTTTTACATCCAGACCCAAACACTGCAGTTTATTAATGAGTCTTCTATGAGGGACAGTGTCAGATGCCTTACTGAAATTTAGATAGACCAAGGTGGAGCAGTATATATAGTTTATTATTTTAGTTACCCAGTCAAAAAATTTATGAGGATAGTTTGACAAGATCTCCCAAACCCATGCTGTTTGGTATCTTGCAAGCCATTTAAATTCAGATATTCAACAAATCTGTCATTTAACATAGTCTCAAAACACCTTCCTCTATGTCTAGGTCCGCTGGTCAGTTTCTGTGTAGGGTGGTCTCCCTGGAGCAATCCTCCCCAGTCCTTTGGCAGATCTACAGACATAGGGTAGCGCATCCTCCCTGAATAATACATTCATCCCACAGACCACAAGCCTCTGTGTCCGTTCCATCAGACATCAAATGTGCACTTCTGTCCATTATACAAACCATAGTTCCTGCTGAACAAAAATAGGAGGATTTGGGCTTTGTGCTTAAGAATTATTTCCAGCAAAGTAAAATTGTCTGGCTGCAAAAATGGCACCATTTGTTAACCCTTTCAGTGGTTAAGGTTGCCAGATAATCTCTCTAACCCAGTCAGGACCAGAGAGTTCCACAATGCATTTAGATTTATAAAATCTAACCCCAAACCTGCATTTTAATGGGATGGAGAGTGTTATTTCAATACTGTCAGAGTTGTAGTACAAGAGTAATTGAATGATAAAGTATCCCCCTTCCGCCCCTCTTACTGATGTAACACTGCTCACCTCAGAGCAGCAAGACTGTCCGGATGGATCACAGAGAGGGACAATCTTCACTGATCATAAGTAAAAACCTGAAAAATGTCAAGGGGGCAGGGATTTCATTGTTCTCACAGTAAGAAGATTGTCCCTTGATGTGACCTGTCTGGACTATGGACTGGATTCCACATCTGAGGAGTGGGGCTTACACTAGGTAAGAGGGGCAGGAGGGGAAACTTTATAATTCAGTTACTCTTGTACTACAACTCTGACAGTATTGATATAACACTCTCCAAAGTCCAAATACTATGAAGATTAATTGGAACTGCTTTTATTATGAAACATTACTTTACCCCCTTAATGACAGGGTTGTTGTTTTTTTCCATTATAGCGAATGACTTCCTGGACTTACCAGGTAAGTCATCTGTCACTAAGGGGTTACTATCTTAACATTTCTATCTGTTTAACTGATACATTCTATGCAGACATACACATATGTATACACATATATGCTGTTACAAAGCCAACCCTGTATAAAGAAGCCTAAGACCCAACATGGTATCAGAAATAGAAATGTGAGTCTAATCTGTACACACAGCCAATGTAGGTGTGATTTCCCAGGAGAGCGCTCATAGCTCTGATTATAAACTCAGTTTAGACTACAGCAAGTTACCAGTTCAATGACAGACTTTCCCTGGATTTATGTCAGTTGGACAGTGGGCCCATAACATTCACGTTTTGCAAACATAATCAGAGCGTGGCCCAGCAATTACGAGAAACTAGCTGTTTATTTGACAACTGAGCTGTGAGGAGAATGTGTATTACACAATAGAGATTACTGCACACACAAATGATCCTACAGGTTTTCGGGAATATGCTGAATGGATTTGCCCCACATGTTCTGCATTAGATGTTTCACTATGAACATAGAAAGTCAGTCTACATACAATGCATTCCTGGTAACCAATTACTGATTCCTATAGCATTAATGGCCTTGTCCCTCGTTAATAGATTCAAATTACATCGCTGATGGTCTTAAGCCTCTCAGTACCAACCCATGAACCCAAACACAGACGGGGATACATATGAACGTAGCTCTGTGCCCAAGCGACCCATGAACCCAAACACAGACGGGGATACATATGAACGTAGCTCTGTGCCCAAGCGACCCATGAAGCCAAACACAGACGGGGATACATATGAACGTAGCTCTGTGCCCAAGCGACCCATGAACCCAAACACAGACGGGGATACATGAACGTAGGTAGCTCTGTGCCCAAGCGTAAGCAGGTTTGCTGGGTTTGTAGTACACAGCTCTGTACCAAATGCAGTAAAGAATATGTGGTTTGAGGCTGCTTGACTCTTTGCTAACCCTTTGAGTGCCAGAGGGGTAAGCAACTCATTGATTTGAAATTCTTTGCATACCCCTCTGGCACTCAAAGGGTTAAGGACTTTGCAGAGTTAAAGGGATAGTAATGTTTCATAATAAAAGTAGCTCCAATTAATCTTCATAGTATTTGGGCCATGGAGAGTGTTATTTCAGTACTGTCACAGTTGTAGTACAAGAGTAATTGAATGATAAAGTATCCCCCTCCCTCCCCTATTACCTAGTGTAACACTGTTCACCTCACATGTGGAATCTGGTCTCTTGATTGGACAGATCACAGCAAGGGACAATCTTCTTACTCTGATCATAAGGAAAACCCTGCACCATTGACAGGTTTTTCCTTATGGTCACTGAAGATTGTCCCTCTCTGCGATCCATCCGGACAGTCTTGCTGCTCTGAGTTGAGCAGTGTTACATCAGTAAAAGGGACGGGAGGGGGATACTCTATCATTCAATTACTCTTGTACTATATCTCTGACAGTATTGAAATAACACTCTCCATGACCCAAATACTATGATGATTAACCCCTTAGTGACCGGCCGCACTCGCACGCAGCCAGAACTTAACTCACGACAAACTTTTTTTTTTTTTTCATTTCTTTAAATGACTTCTGGGACGTACATGTAGTCCTCTGTCCACCTGGGACATCCGCTCAGGGCGTACATGTACGTCCTCGGGCGGTAAGGGGTTAATTGCAGCTGCTTTTATTGTGAAACATTAATATCCCTAAAGAACCACGAAGTCATCCTATTAATAAATTCCCATTTTCTTTGATCTGCACAGAAAATTCTCACAGCCACTATGACAGGTTGACCAGACCTAATGTGTAACCAGGGACGCGTATGAAAAATTCATATTGCAGAGCTGGTTTGATCTCGGTGCACCCCTAAAATCTACACAATTCCTATGTGTCCCCAGTTTTCTGTCCGGCATCTGTTTCGACCCGTCAATCCATTTAGCAGGAAATGTCCTGCCTTGTGACTGTGGGTCGTGCAATGCGTTGCACACCGTTCTGGTCTTTAAAGGTTTAAGATGTCTTTCAAGCACCTCCCTAATGCACACACAAATGGCAAAATATAAGAATTAGTGAAAGTCTGTTCATATTCCCCTTAGGGTTTAACATCAGCGCACTCTGCAACACTTGAAACAAGACGTCTTTAGTTACCGAAGTGATGTAACTTCCAGTGCTAGTTTACACTAAAGACAAATTGCATTTCCCGAGACGTGAGGGATCTGACAGGCGGGTAAACACGACCTGCATTGGCAAGGTTCAGAGTAAGTATGTTTTCATCTGTATACACTACATGTCAGACTCTGTAAAACTCCCCGCAGTACTGTGTGAGGGCTACAGAGTACTTCTGTCCTACACACGCTCTTCATGCACTACATTATAATGGTTATTCTCTGGTTGGCCGGCAGTTTTACAGTTTAAACCTTTAGGAAAAGAACAATAAAAACGTAACAAAAGAGAAGTATTGCTAAATTAGGAGGGTGACCGTAAGGGGATCCAAGTGTGCTGGGGACCAGGCAGAGTACCCCATTTAAAGCCCAGTGGCAGGTAAAGCTGACACTCTGTCAGTGGCGAGGGCTTGGCGAGGAGTCCACAAGTGGCCGGAACATTGCTTCAGGCTTCTCTCAATCATGCTACTGTGGGGAATACACACATACATACAGGGCTGGATTTACATCTCAGGAGCCTGTAGGCACAGAAATTTGAAGCCCCCCCCCTTGGGCCATCTGCACTGGATACCTCCACAGTGCTCCTAATCTCCACGTTGTCCCCCCATCATCTCAATATTGCCCTCACATTGCCCCCATCATCGCCACATTGCCCTCACATTGCCCCCCATCAGCTCCATATTGCCCTCACAATGCCCCCCACCACATCAGCTCCAGCTTCCCCCACCATCTCCACATTGCCCTCCGTCAGCTCCAACTTGCCTCCCAATGGCTCCAACTTGCCCCCCATTAGCTCCACATTGCCCTCACATTGCCTCCCCCCGTTGTCCGTTTCCTATCTCCGTGGTAGGAGATCTGTATGTGCCTCCTTTGGCACAGTCTTACACCTGATGGAGCTCCCACGCGGTCTCCTATTCAGGAATGCAGAGCGCTGGGAGATTATATCATCTCCCAGCGCTCTGCATTCCTAAAGAGGCGACGAGGGAGCTCCATCAGGTACAAGACTGGGGGGGCGAGCAATGTGAGTGGGTGCCGCCGGCACAGCCAGCGAGGCGGCTAGTTTTGTTTTTTTTTTGTTTTGTTTTTTTTAAAGAATATTTAAAAAAAAAATAAAAAAAAATCCAAATGGCAGGCGCCCCTCATTGGTGTGCGCCTGTAGGCAGGTGCCTACTTTGCCTAATGGCAAATCCGGCCCTGCATATATACACACACACCAAAGGGGGTCAGTTCTGGGGCTACTTTTGCCAGTTTATTTACCAGTTATTATATTTGCTGTAATATCCAGTTTATTTAATGATCTGGGCCATGTATTTGTGTTGCTGTGATGTACAGTTTATGTACTAATCTGTCTTTTTTTATCAGTTTTATATATTAATTTGACCACTTTATTTACTAGTTTATAGAATACTGTAATGTTGAATTTATATACTAATTTGGCCAGTTTGTTTTTCAGTTTGTCGATCTCTGTAATGTCCAGTTTATGTACTAATTTAGCCTTATATTTACTAGTTGAAATACTACTGTAAAGGTCATTTGGCCAGTTTAACTACCTGTTTATATACTGCTGTAATGCCCTCTTTATTTAACAGTTTATATATTTATATAGAGTCCACTTTGCCTTGTCTATAGATCTGTTTATATAGCCATCTGAGTAGCAGAGGGCTGTCCAATGCATTTCTATAATGGCATCTAGTGGGGGCCTTATACGTAAATCCAGCCCTGTGTGGAGTTGTAGAAATGGGAGATTTGGTCCCGTCGCTACGTTAGAAAATGGTGCAGGACAAAGTACTGTCCCTAAAGACTTAGTACTATCACCATGGATGTCTGTGTACACCAAAGTGCAATGGAAGCCAGGGAGAGGCCTGAAGGATTTCACTGATTCCATCTGTCAGCTATTAACTGCACTGGAATTAAATCATAATCATGTAGAATAATATAAAATGGAGTCTGCTAATGAGACCCCAAGTGCCCCGTTGTCTTAATCACCTAAAACTGGGACAAAGCCAAAGTTGGGGAAAAAAAGCAGAAAAGGAAATGTGCCACAGTATTCAGTATTATATACATTATTATCCTAGATGGGGCAAATGAATAACATTATGGGAGAGAAAGAGAGGGGTGCTAATGCTACATCCTGGAACCTAAAACAAGGGATTTACGGTAAGCCCTTAGATCAGCGGTTCTCAACCTTCTAGTGCCGCGACCCTTTGATAAAATTTCCCAAGTTGTGGCGACCCCAACAGTGAAATTATTTTCGTTGCTCCTTCATCGCTGTAATTTTGCTACTGTTATGAATCGAAATATAAATATCTGATGGTTTTAGGCGACCCCTGGCAAATCGTCATTCGACCCCCAAAGGGGTCCCGACCCACAGGTTGAGAAACACTGCCTTAGATGTTACACGTCTCCCATGCATTTCTACATTTTGCTACACAGACTTTCTTACTGGCTCCTGTTTCACTAGAAAAGAGAGGAACTTCAACAGGGATAAGACTGAACTTCTTGGCTGCTTGCAATATCTTCATCTTATTGCTTGACATTCAGTGGTTAACCCTTTGATTACCCCTCTGGCTCTCAAAGGGTTAAAAGCCGCATATAAACCAGCAGTAATGTCATTTGTTCCCTATTGTTGGTTTGTTCCAGAATTGCTCCTCCTGAATACGTCCTAAATAAGCCTTCTGATTAGGACATGACATTGATCCCATTATCCTGAACTGTGAAGGACTGCAAGGGCAAAAAAATACTTACCCATTTAAAGTGATAGTAATGTCCAAAAATTATTTTATTTTGTATTGTAGATTAAATAAAAATAAATTATTTGCAGCAAACCCCATCTCTCAGACCTCTATGGTTTGAGAGATATTTGCTTTGAAAGTTCCCCTCTCCCTCCCCTTCTCTTGATGTCGGCTGTAAAGCTGACAGCAGGAGATTCGAGTCGTGCGACTTGAGGAGGCTCTGCAGCAGAGCCGAAACTGCGTTATTTAAAAAGAACTACTTAATTGGAACGGTCTACACAATGTGCTTGCAAACAAGGCACAACTTGTACTATTCCATTGAAGAAGTTCTTTATAAATAATGCGATTTCGGCTCTGCTGCAGAGCCGCCGCTGGTCCCCGGACATCAGGAGGAGGGAGGAGAAGGGGGAACCTTCAAAGCAAATATCTCTCTGAGAGATGGGGTGTGCTGCAAATTATTTATTTTAATTTACTCTACAATACAAAATAGAATAATTTTGGGACATTACTGTCACTTTAAGGAGCAGAGAGGTTGTGCAGTGTGTTGCGCTTATCCCTTTAAATACAGGAGAGGTATGCAACACAATGAAAAGCAATGCATTGTGCAATCCCGCTGACACTCATAAAGGGTTAACCCTTTGAGTACCAAGAGTTATCCAACGCAATGCTCTGGATACCTTTCTGGCTCTCAGAGGGTTGAAGGGTTAATGAATGGTGCCCATTATTGCATAGTTTGCTCCTTTTGGTTTAACCCTTAGTGTACCAGTAGGATGTGCATCTCATTGCTACGTAATGTGTTTCACACACTCTTGGCATTTAAAGTGTTAAAAAAACACGGAAGCTTACGTATGAAATCAAAACGGAGCAACTGTGGAGCAAACCAAGTGCATCATGGGGACAAATAAAATCCCCTAAATTTCCCAATTATTTACTTGGAGTTTTTTTAACCCATGAATGGTGTAGAGGCCTCTAACGCATTGTGAAGCAATACATTGGATACCTTTCAGTGGGTTAAAAGACCCTTTTAAATCAATAGAATCTTTTATTTCCCCTCTATAGTGCAGTTGGTTTGCCCCAGAATTGTTCCTGTTTTCTTTTACACATAAGGCCCATGGTCCGATAGAAGATGAGAAAAATATTGTACTCCATTGGCATTCGGATCACGGTCTCCTGCTCTCAGGAGATTAATAGCCCTGGTTAGAAATCCCTGTATGATGAAGCGAATTCTTCTACTCCCCCGGTGCCATTGTTTATTTAACTGGATAATGTTGGCTGAGAAATCTCCCAGAAGAGCGATGCGGATGGCGTAGGTGATTGTACAAGACCCACAGTCACAAGCGGGGACATTTCCTGCTGACGGATTGCTGGATCGGTACAAATGCAAGGCAGGAAACTCACACACACATTTCTGATTTCTGATTCATAAAACTCCAAACAATAGCCATTTTAAAAGAAAAACAAAATTTGTTTAGATAACAAATTCAGGGATTACAGAAAGAATATTGCAACTACAGAGGGTAAAGGCTTCTTTAAAAATCATGTACACTGTAATATCTTTCTAAACTAGTAAAAGCTTCTTCTGGGTGATATGCGCTAAGGTTCAATAAAGGGCCAGGTTGACAACATTATGGCAATTCCCTCTCATCATATACACTAAGATGTCTTCGCCATCATTTCCCTGAGAATACACCACATATGGGCCGACATTGACATGTATTTGCCAGGTTTTTGATTTTTCAGTGTCTGCTTAAGAATAAGCTTTATTTTAAAATGCAAATTAGCCAATGAGTTATTAATGTATTCCCGTGGATGTGTATCTGTGTGATTGTGGCTAAGCTCTGTTAGCAGCTTCTCTGCCAGCTTGGTCTTTACAAGAAACAGCTTCTCTGCCAGTTCTGTCTTTACATGAAATGTCTGACGAGCTTTCTTATGTCCACAGTTAAGAAGGACCATGTACAGGGCAAAGAAGAAAAAGAGGAGAAAAAAGAGCGCCAATAGTGCGTTATCCCAATACAGTAATTGTTCATAAATGATGTGCAAAGATCAACTCCACACTTACAATAGGTTGACCCAAAGACATGTGTCAGTGATCAACATCACACACTTACCCGTCCCTGCTTGGATTTCATGGTCTCCACTCCAACGATCTAAACAGGGAAAGGAAAAAATGTGTATCCAACCAATCCTATATAAAATAACACACTTGTAGCCGTATTCTTGAATAAAATTATTATTTTTATTTTAAAAGCTAAATAAATGCCTAATTGGCAAAGAAAAAGGCTCCATGAAACGCATTTCACAGCACCAACGGCTGCTTTTTCAACCAATCTAGCCTCAACAGAAAAAAGATCTGTATATACTACTACTCTGATTCATGAGTTGTTTGGAGTGGCGCTGCCATCTTTCTGTTTAAGGGGAGCAGATAGCATATCCCCAAAGCATCGCTGCTGAATTACACATAAGTGTTTTATTCAGCCACTGTCTTTGTGAGTAGACTTCTTACGATGGTGGTTGGTGTTATTGGTTCCCAGAAGATTTTACACTAGGAACGCCTCCTGTTTTTTCTAAAGAAGGCTCATGTACTCAGCCCTCTTCAGTCTGAAAAAATCATCAGCGTTTATCATGTCCGGACGTGACATCCAGGACTGATTAAAGAGGAACAAAACCACAAGTGCAGAATACTTAAGGTGCACTATGATTTTCTAGCCATAATAAGCTAAGTGTGGGTTAATATTAAGATATTACTTATCCTTTAAATCAATGTAAAGGGTAATTTTCACCTATGGTGCAGTTGGTTTGCTTAGGATTACTCTACTTTGCCTTTATACATATGCCTCATAATATCATAACAGCAGACTGAAGCTCTGTGGTTCATATTGAAGAGCAAATAGTGACTGGCTCAGCGAGACACATTGACACAGGAGAGGAAGCCTGGGAATCAGGAATCACTTAGACTCTGTGCACGTGTGTGTGTGTGGTCTGTCCATCAATTGATTATTCCCCAAGGATCCCCACTCTCCGTTACCCAGCCCATTCCAGCTCCTTCCCTTCACGAATACTTTTCGGGAAACATTAGAGTAATGTGTTTAAAGCTGGAATTTTCTTTTCTTTACATAACACATTCATTCCATCAAAATGTTTGGAGGAATGTAGAAATGTAATCAGAGATTTGAGGATAAAGAAAGGCAAAGAGATCATTTCCTAATCCGCGGATTGGTTCCTTCTCTGTTTTTCTTTCCTAGCAGGTCCAAGGCTTTTACTTCTCAATTTCTTCATAATGATCCTGTTGTTTTAAAGGCAATTGAAAGGATGCTATAGCAGGGGATGCATTTATCACATTATTTATCTCCAAAGAAGGGATTTGTTACAAGACCCATGGTCATTGGTAGAACAAAACCTAAACTGTCTGACACCCCAGCCTTGTCCCACTGTCCACTGGTATCCATGGCACCACACATACACTGTCTGATACCCCAGCCTTGTTCTACTGGTATCCACGTCACCACACATACACTGTCTGACACCCCAGCCTTGTTCCACTGATACTTACAGAACCCTGCATACACTGTCTGATACCCCAGCCTTGTTCTACTGGTATCCACGTCACCACACATACACTGTCTGACACCCCAGCCTTGTTCCACTGATACTTACAGAACCCTGCATACACTGTCTGACACCCCAGCCTTGTTCCACTGTCCACTGGTATCCACGGCAACACACATACACTGTCTGATACCCCAGCCTTGTTCCACTGGTATCCATGGCACCACACATACACTGTCTGACACCCCAGCCTTGTTCCACTGGTACTTACAGAACCCTGCATACACTGTCTGATACCCCAGCCTTGTCGAACTGGTATCCACGGCACCACACATACACTGTCTGACACCCTAGCCTTGTCCCACAATTATCCACGGCACCACACATACACTGTCTCACACCCCTTCCTTGTTCCACTGGTATCCACAGCACCATACATACACTGTCTGACACCCCAACCTTGTTCTACTGGTATCCACGGCACCACACATACACTGTCTGACACCCCAGCCTTGTTCCACTGGTACTTACAGAACCCTGCATACACTGTCTGACACCCCAACCTTGTTCTACTGGTATCCACGGCACCACACATACACTGTCTGATACCCCAGCCTTGTCCCACTGGTATTCATGGCTCCACACATACATTGTCTGATACCCCAGCCTTGTTCCACTGGTACTTACAGAACCCTGCATACACTGTCTGACACCCCAGCATAGTTCTACTGGTATCCACGGCACCACAAATACACTGTCTGTCCCTAACTGGTAACAAGACCCGGGAATCGTACCAACCTATTGTATTATTAGTGCACTGTGCACCCAATGGCACCACTACTAGTAGGACATTAGTACTATTACATGTCCCAAACTGGTAACAAGACCCGGGGATTGTACCAACCTAATACATTATCAGTGCACTGTGCACCCAATGGCACCACTACTAGTAGGAGATTATCACCATTACATGTCCCAAACTGGTAACAAGACCCGGGGATTGTACCAACCTAATGTATTATCAGTGCACAGTGCACCCAATGGCACCACTACTAGTAGATTATCACCATTACATGTCCCAAACTGGTAACAAGACCCGGGGATTGTACCAACCTAATGTATTATCAGTGCACAGTGCACCCAATGGCACCACTACTAGTAGATTATCACCATTACATGTCCCAAACTGGTAACAAGACCCGGGGATTGTACCAACCTAATGTATTATCAGTGCACTGTGCACCCAATGGCACCACTACTAGTAGGAGATTAGCACCATTACATGTCCCAAACTGGTAACAAGACCCGGGGATTGTACCAACCTAATGTATTATCAGTGCACTGTGCACCCAATGGCACCACTACTAGTAGATTATCACCATTACATGTCCAAAACTGATAACAAGACCCGGGGATTGTACCAACCTAATGTATTATCAGTGCACAGTGCACCCAATGGCACCACTACTAGTAGATTATCACCATTACATGTCCCAAACTGGTAACAAGACCCAGGGATTGTACCAACCTAATGTATTATCAGTGCACTGTGCACCCAATGGCACCACTACTAGTAGGAGATTAGCACCATTACATGTCCTAAACTGGTAACAAGACCAGGGATTGTACCAACCTAATGTATTATCAGTGCACTGTGCACCCAATGGCACCACTACTAGTAGGAGATTAGCACCATTACATGTCCTAAACTGGTAACAAGACCCAGGGATTGTACCAACCTAATGTATTATCAGTGCACTGTGCACCCAATGGCACCACTACTAGTAGGAGATTATCACCATTACATGTCCCAAACTGGTAACAAGACCCGGGGATTGTACCAACCTAATGTATTATCAGTGCACAGTGCACCCAATGGCACCACTACTAGTAGATTATCACCATTACATGTCCCAAACTGGTAACAAGACCCAGGGATTGTACCAACCTAATGTATTATCAGTGCACTGTGCACCCAATGGCACCATTACTAGTAGGAGATTATCACCATTACATGTCCCAAACTGGTAACAAGACCCAGGGATTGTACTAACCTAATGTATTATCAGTGCACTGCGCACCCAATGGCACCACTACTAGTAGGAGATTAGCACCATTACATGTCCCAAACTGGTAACAAGACCAGGGATTGTACCAAGCTAATGTATTATCAGTGCACTGTGCACCCAATGGCACCACTACTAGTAGGAGATTAGCACCATTACATGTCCCCAACTGGTAACAAGACCCGGGGATTGTACCAACCTAATGTATTATCAGTGCACAGTGCACCCAATGGCACCACTACTAGTAGGAGATTATCACCATTACATGTCCCAAACTGGTAACAAGACCCTTGGATTGTACCAACCTAATGTATTATCAGTGCACTGTGCACCCAATGGTACCACTACTAGTAGGAGATTAGCACCATTACATGTCCCAAACTGGTAACAAGACCAGAGGATTGTACCAACCTAATGTATTATCAGTGCACAGTGCACCCAATGGCACCACTACTAGTAGGAGATTATCACCATTACATGTCCCAAACTGGTAACAAGACCAGGGGATTGTACCAGCCTAATGTATTATCAGTGCACTGTGCACCCAATGGCACCATTACTAGTAGGAGATTATCATCATTACATGTCCCCAAACTGGTAACAAGACCCGGGATTGTACCAACCTAATGTATTATCAGTGCACTGTGATTAGCACCATTACATGCCCTTAATCCCTGGGCATGAGATCTGGGACCTTATTTATCAAGCTAAAGAGGAGGAATTATGAAGGTCTGTAAATAGGTTTGGAATTAGTTTTCTACATATTCCCATTTATTTAGTTTCTGCTTTCAGCCCCTTTAATTCTCTAGAGGACTTCACATTGTGAGACCTTCCTAGTGTTCAGTGGATTAAATGACTGGCTTGAATCTGGTTTGCTCCAGAACTGCACCTCTTTAGGATGAAGACTAAGCTCCATGGGACCTTATCTCCTCATTCAGTACCGATCTGTTTCCCTGGTCTGGAGTCTGCGTCACAACCTGTATTCATCATCCTCAGGGCTGGATTCAAATGCAGGTGCTAGTTTTACCTCTGCTTTTATCTCCAGGTATCCCCATAGACATAGCTGGGGACTATGCATTACCAGGTCTCCGCGGCAGAGTGTGATTCTCCGGGGTATGGGCAGTTTCTTAAGAACTGTTCCACCCACTCCCCACCCACCTCTTCTCATTCCCCAGCCTATTCCCCTATATTTTTACACGTTTCTGAAGCCCCACCCCAGTCACGATTAAGCTCCACCCCCTTTTACTCAAATTGCATAATTTATCTCCCTCAACGGCACCACAGGCCTCCCCCTCCAGGCAGGCCAGAATAAAACGTTCCCAGGTATGCCCATATACTTCATTAAGAAAATATTTGATAAAACGGGAGGTAACATTTATCTCCTGCATTGGAATCCAGTCCTCAGTCTCCAGTAAAACACTTCACAATAAAATATACTGGACTTTTCTGGACAAAAACCATCATGGACAATGGAGGCCGCTTTAGTCATGGGCTTGGAATGCAATAATTGTGTGTTTCCGCAGGCTGTTTAAATGTCCTCACAGCTTCCTAACTCGTATGTACAACATAAACATTATCAGCTTTTTCATCTTTGTCCCTATGCGGCTTCTGTCAGTAAAGTGTCAAGGCCGCAGTTGGCTGAGAACGAGACCTTCCTGATTAGCTACTGGTAGAAATGCTTGGAAAATAAATCAGCGTGGCACAGGATGTAATATACACAAATAACCGAGCCTGGGGAATGAATTAAATATTATAAGAAATTCACGTTGAGGCTGCATTGTAGTGATCTGTCTTTTTATCATCATTTTGTAGCCAAAATCAACTCAACACAGTCACCACTGCGTTCACTGATGAGACCCTTTGAGTGCACTCATTGCTTTTTAATGCATTGCGCACCCCTCTGGCACTTAAAGAGTTAACCCATTTATGCTAGAGAGGTCTCCATGGTATTGCTCATGGTTTGCTTTCTGCGGAAGGCCCTTAGTATACTTTCTTCTTTACCAGTCGACAACTACGGGCCATAGTCACAGAAAAAATGGGACAATTCTGTAACAGACCAAAATCATATTGATTTAAATAGATGTTAAAGTGGGACTGTTACTTTGTTACCAATAGGTGAATTTGATGTTTCAGCAGGACCTATATTTTTTTGCCAATTTTTCTTTAAAGGGATAGTAATACTTCGTTTTAACTTTATTTTATTTTGTAGGCATTAAAAAAACATGAAGAATGATATAAGTCTTATCTCTCAAACCTTTATGGTTTGAGAGATATTCACAAGCAAAGTTTCCCCCTCCCGCCCCTTTTACCTAGTGTAAGCCATCTCTTCTCAGATGTGGAATCCAGTCCATAGACCAGACAGATAAAAGCAGGGGACAATCTTCTTCCTATGAGAACAATGAAATCCCTGCCCCTTTTACCTAGTGTAAGACACCTCCCCTCAGATGTGGAATCCAGTCCATAGACCAGACAGATAACAGCAGGGGACAATCTTCTTCCTATGAGAACAATGAAATCCCTACCCCCCTTGACAAGCTTTTCAGGTTTTTCCCTTATCTTAATTGAAGATTGTCCCTCTCTGCAGTCTACCTGGGCATCTCTCTTCTGCTGTGGCTGAACAGGGGTGGGGGATACTTGAGAGATAAGACTTATATCGTTCTTCATGTTTTTTTAATGCCTACAAAATAAAATAAAGATAAAACGAAGTATTACTATCCCTTTAAAACAATAGTTTATGAGATAAATGTATATAGCTTTATTTCTTTGTCAGTTTATGCAGATCAGATAGTACTTACTGGCAGGAAGTGGCAGTTGGGATGGGGATCAGTGTACCAGTAGATTTGCAGTAAGTGACAAATAAATAAAACCTAATAATCATAAACAATTGTTTTAAATAAAAAATGGCCCAAATAAATTTTGGTGACAGTTTTACGTTAAAATCCTTGAATGGTAGAGAGATGGCTAACTCACTGTTTTGCAAATATGATTTGCTCACTCACATTGGCCATACAGGGTTTGATCAAGGAGTATGTTTGTCCCTATACAGAGTCTCAGTTAAGGACTGATGATCCAGCTGGAAGACTGAGTCATGTTCACCTGACCCTAAAGAAAGTGCAAGGAATCAGATGAGAAACTTGGTAAGTACAACTTAAACATATGTTTTGTTCTGGGCTACACGGGTATCCTTTTGGAATGGTGTAGCCTAAATGGTGGGCAATAAAAATGGGACATCAAAATGTTGGTCGCATCAATAGCGCAACACTTAAAGGGATAGTAATACTTAAAATGTAAAAAAAATATGTTGTAGAGTTTATCCCCCTGAGTAAAACAAGGGCACTCCCACTGCTGAAAGGTGTTTCATTCAAAAGTTATTAATTTTCAAAGTTGAATTTTTTAGGTGCAATATCACAGTGGCCTGAAATTGTAGATTATGCTAACGCAGTGTACAGATAATCTTAATTTTATTAATGACAGGAGGCGAATATTTTGCATTACTTTCTTTACTAAAACTCCATAGCAGCACAGATTTACATAACCAATCAAAAGAGAGAACAAAGTCTACATAAGACCCCTCTTGACTAACCCCTCCCTCTTTCTTTGCAAACATAAACAAGGAACTCCCCAACATCTGTAACGAAAAACAAACGTCCTCCTTATCCTGCGGTTCTAGATTCGTAACGTCGAAGCTCATTTGACGGACCGACCCATAAGCAGCAATCACGCTGAAAGAAAAAGAAATGTGTGAAAGAATCTGAACTTCAGACACATGGCATCAGACATAACAGCATCTTAAATTAAACATCAATAGAACACATGTGAGAGATACAAGGACGTAACATCCCTACATCTAACCCCACTAAAAGTAAGATCTTATCCCTGTAACTGGACAAAGTTTAACCTATCAAGGGTGGGAAGAAAAAGAGGGAAGGGAAAATATTCGCCTCCTGTCATTAATAAAATTAAGATTATCTGTACACTGCGTTAGCATAATCTACAATTTTATTACATAACAGGAGGCTTCATATTTTGCAATTTTAACGCTGAGACATCATGGCAAAAGATGCATGAGAGGATGGTCTAAAATAGAAAACCCTAAAGGTTTCCTCTCTGGACCAATCCGCAGAACGCATAATATCGGCCACCGAAGCTCCTGCCGAACGAGCACGCGTAGCAGCAGCGCCCCTGACCGAATGGGCGCCAAAAGATGTATCAATCCCTGCTAACGTAAGGACCCAACGGACCCATCTAGCCAAAGTAGCTGCTGCCACTGGTTTATGAGGTCGCACATAAGAGACAAGCAGCTGACCAGATTGGGAGACTCTTAAAGGAGCCGTAACCTCGACATATCGAAGCAATACCCCAACCACACAAAGTTGAGGAACCTCCCGGAAAAAAGGATAGAAGACTGAGGAAGAATCCGATTTAGTGCGTCTAGAAACAGTAAAAGATACTCCCTCTGGCGACACTGAAAAACCATCAACATCAAATGCCCTAACGTCTGACACCCGTCTAAAAGACACTAAACAAAGCAATAACGTAAGTTTAGCGGAAAGTTGACGCAATGACAGCAAGTCATTAGAAGGCCAATGGCGCAGAAACTGAAGCACCACGTCCACATCCCAAAATCGATCGTATTTGGGCTTGGGTGGACGAGCCAACCGAATGCCCCTCATCAGGCGACAAATCAAGGGATCCCGACCTACCGGCATCCCTGAACACGGCACATGGGCAGCTGAAATGGCCGATCTGGAAACATTAATGGAACGATAAGAACGTCCCACCGAAAAAAGATCTGATAGGAAATTCAAGATCATAGGAATAGGCGCCGTAAAGGGATCGCAGTCCCTTTCCATACACCAGCTAGACCAAACGTTCCATGCTGAAACATAGCTGCGTCTTGTACCAGGGGCCCACGAGTCCCACAAAAGATCCTTAGTTGTCTGCGATAGGCCCTCGACTGCCCAGGAACCCCTGAAAGCGTCCAGGCCACCAGCGATAGATGAGGTCCGAGGAGAAGACCTGGAAGAAATGGGAGGAGAAGAGGATCTTCGCAGGACAGTTCCAGAAGGTCCGGGTACCACGGCTGACTCGGCCACCAAGGTGCAATCAGTAACAGCCGCACCTTCTGTCGTCGAATGTGGTGAACCACTCTCGCCAACATGGCGAATGGAGGAAACGCATATGCTCCTCGTGTCGGCCACTGTTGAAGGAACGCATCCACTGCCAAACACCCCGGATCCGGGAGCCAACTGAAATACCTCACTATCTGATAATTGGTGCGAGAAGCGAATAGATCTAAGTCGAGGGGACCCCTCAGCTCGCCCAGTCTGCGAAACACGCTGACATCCAACTTCCAGTCGCTGCTGTCCCTCCAATGTCGGGAAAACCAGTCCGCGGAACAATTGGAGACACCTGGCAGATATTCCGCTCGCAACGAAATGTTGCGCTCGAAGCAGAACCGGTAGATGTCTTTCGCTGCTTCCGTAAGGTCGCGAGATTTGACCCCTCCTAACTTGTTGATATATTGGACGGCCGATATATTGTCCATCCGTAAGAGGATGCAGCAATCTGAGCGATCTCTGGCTAGGCTGCGAACCGCAAAGGATCCCGCTATCAATTCCAAACAATTGATGTGCAGCCCCAATTCGTCCTGCGACCATGGACCCCCCGTGGAGGAATCGACGCAATGAGCTCCCCAGCCCCACAGGCTGGCGTCCGACTCCACCACAAAGTCCGGAGAGCGACCGAAAATCGCCCTGCCGTTCCACGCTTGCATGTGGAGCAGCCACCAACGGAGCTCCATGCGAACCTCCGACGAAAGGATCACCTGATGATCGTAAGAAAGACCCGCTCGAAGGTGACGTGCTTTCAAACGCTGCATTGCTCTGTAATGTAAAGGACCCGGAAAGATCGCCTGAATGGAAGACGATAGCAGGCCCACAATGCGAGCCAGAAGGCGTAAAGATACTGAGGTCTGACGCAACACTCGGCGAATCTCTTTCCGAATAGCAGAGACCTTGGAAAGAGGAAGACGCAGAAGGCAAAGAACGGAGTCGATTTCGAATCCCAGGAACTGAATCACTTGAGAAGGAACCAACGCTGACTTGTCCCTGTTTACCACAAACCCTAGGGATTCCAAAAATTCTATGATATAGGTCGTTTGCGATTGAAGCAGAGAGGCGTCGTCGCAAAAAATCAGCAGATCGTCCAGATAAATTAGACAACGAATCCCCTGAGCCCTGAAATGAGCTACGACAGGTTTCAGCAACTTCGTGAAACACCACGGAGCTGAACTGAGGCCGAAGGGAAGAAACGTGAACTGACACATGCGACCCTGCCAACGGAATCTGAGGAACCGGCGACACTCCTCTGCCACTGGAACAGAAAGATACGCATCCTTCAGATCCAGTCGAGTAAACCAATCGCCCTCTAGCAAGAGATCGCGTAACAGATGGATACCCTCCATCTTGAAATGACGGTACACGACGAAGTTGTTGAGCTTCCTCAAATTGATGACGGGGCGAAAATCCCCTGTCTTTTTCCGCACCAAAAAGATATTGCTGACGAAACCGCCAGCGTCCGGCGCGAACTGCACCGCGCCTTTGGAAAACAAAGCTCGAACTTCTGAGTCTATTAACAGTCTGCCTTCCCTGGATACAACTGCTACCTGAGGTGGAGAACTCTGAACAGGAGGGGAATGGAAATCTATCACATAGCCCCTTACCGTCTGAAGTACCCAGGCATCCGTGGAAATTCGTTCCCAATTCTGTAAGAAAAGAGCAAGTCTGCCAGCCGTTAGAGTTACAGAAGGACATGTTTTGACAACACTCACCGGAGCTGAACTTTCCGCGGCCACGTCCACGAGTCCCCCTGCCTCTATCCGTTCCACGTTGAAAGGAAGTGGTCCGATACTGTGAGGAAGGGAAGAATGATGCAGATGGAGGATTCGCCCTGGGACCTGTAGACCAGAATCTGCTGGCGGCACGGCCCCGCTGCCGGCCAGCACGTCCAAAAACACCTCTGTTAGCAGATGGACGAAACACTTGCTTCAAAGACGTCTGCGCCTTATTGAGAGTGGTAAATAGATTGACGTGTTTTTTCAGCTCCATGATAAAGGATTCGCCAAACAAAAGACCCTTTGCGGCCGGACCCAAATCTTTGGATCCTAAATCAGCCAACTTAGCATCAATGCGTAACAAAGCCGCCTTCCTTCGCTCAGTAGATAGTGCAACATTGGCATTGCCAAGTAAGCAAATGGATCTTTGTGCCCATTCTCGAATGGCGCCCGCGTCCAACACGGAGCCGTCGGACATAGCCAGGTCCGCAAAATATAACACCTGAGACAGCGGGCCCAACACATCCAACAATTTATCCTGTGCCATCTTCAGGCCCTTCTCGATTCCTTTCCGTGGATCACGACCAGATCTGGACATGAAGGTCAAAACTGTGGGATCAAATTCCGGAGTCAGAGCCACCTTGTCCGGCAGAGAAGGTCTGGGGCACTCAGCCCGCAAACGATTACGCACCTCTCTCTCAAGGGGTTTACGGATCCAATGATGAACATAGCGTGCCAGATGATCCGGAAGGCTCCACTCCGAAGACTTTGGGTGACGCAGGAACCGGGGATCAAACAAAGGGTTACCCTAACGGTCACACAGCAACTCCTCTTCTGCCCCTGCCGATTCTCGAGAGCCGGACGGTATCCCAGAGTCATCCACAAACGATTCCTTCACATATTGGGATTCAGGAAACGGAGTAGAGTCCCACTGAGGGTCGTCCCCCGAAGCAGGCGAATCGGCTCTCCATTCATCTACCACCGCCAAGCCGGGAGTGGCAACCTCATCGTCGTCTGATGCAGGGGACCGGGCATGACAGGAGTCCTCCATGGCGGAAAGACGCGGACGCTTCAAAGCAGAATTGGACGAAAGACCTCTGGAAGTGGAAGCCGCCCCCTTCCACGGGCGTTTAGCTGTCAAGAAATCTTCTCTAGAAGGTACTGCCGAGTCTTCGTGGCTCTCCAACTCCACCGGAGCGGAAGAATTCAGCACAGAGGCAGAATCAGATGACCGTTGGGCAAACATCCTCGCCAACGCCTTCTCCACCGAGGCTGAAACCGCCTCATTAATTAGGGATTGGAAATCCTGTGAGTCCGCCATTGATAAGCTGACCTACAGAACAAAGGAAAACACGTAAGTAGCTACCTCCCCAAATAACACCAGGGGTAACCACCTGTGTAGCACAACTGGGGCTCACCCAGGAAATCCTGTAATATAAATGAGAGGGCTCACCTCAATCAGGAGGAAAAACGATTCTCCCCCAGAGCCAGTGAAAACTGGGAGAAGAAATATGGGTGTTGCAATGTACTTAAAAATGTTTTTTTTTTTTTTTTTTTTTTTTTTTTTATTACACACTTGTAATGTACCTGACCAATAAGGGGGCTCACCCCAGTTGCACTGCAGGAGGTACCCCTGCCACACAACAAACACTTGAAATAGAGAGGAAACCCTCCAGTGAATATGTAAGTCAACACCAGCACTGAGGGCTCACCTCAGAAACCGTACGTAATAGTACAATGTAAAAAGCTCAAAATAGAGCCACAATAAACAATGGGGCTCACCCAAATAGGCAGGAACAGAGGGCTCACCCCTGTTAGAAAGGAGACATAACCTTAGTAGCATGGGGCTCACCCATGTAGCCGAACTCAAGATCAGCACGGTGTTAACAGCGGGCAATTAGGCCGGTGCTCACTGTAGGATAACACCGTGCGATCCGCTATAAGTAACCCAGAAGGCCTGCTGGAGACCGAAATGGGAGTACCAAGATGGCCGCCGAGAATCCTGCGATCTCGCGAGATTATCAACGGCCATGCAATACCCCCGTTCTGGAGCGAGAGAACGGACGAACCTCAGTGCCCCGGCCGCCTCAGAGAGGGAAAGCGGCCGAAAAAAGCACGGGCACACTGCACCAGGAGAAACACAGTCGCACACAATGCCGAACAGAAAGGCATCCAACGCAAACAAACCAAAATGCCTCGAGCACACACCCCCTGCCCAACGCCGATAACGCGTTAGAAGGCAGGAGCACACAGACACAACCCCTCAGGCATACCTAGCCCCTGCGGAGGCTCAAGCAGATAAGTCAAATGTACAAACATCAATACATAAAACAAACCCCTTATATGCTTTAGTCAATAGAAGTAACAGTTTGAAGCAAATGATAAATAAAGCCTGCATGAAACAAACTACCATTGGCAGTGAGAACTGAGGGCAAACAAAATACTAATAGAAGCAAATGACAAATAATTAGTGTCTGACACACACCACATTTGCTTAGTGAGAATAAAAGACAAAATACTCTGACCTGTGCACTTGTCTGGAGCAGCAAAGAAAGAGGGAGGGGTTAGTCAAGAGGGGTCTTATGTAGACTTTGTTCTCTCTTTTGATTGGTTATGTAAATCTGTGCTGCTATGGAGTTTTAGTAAAGAAAGTAATGCAAAATATGAAGCCTCCTGTTATGTAATAAAATTGTATAGTGGCGCTGTTGCTACACCATCCTATGGAGATTTATGGTCAACTGACCAGAGCTGTCCATAGGATCGTGTAGCAACAGCGCCACTGTACAATTTCAGGCCACTGTGATATTGCACCTAAAAAATTAAACTGAAAATTAATAACTTTTGAATGAAACACCTTTCAGCAGTGGGAGTACCCTTGTTTTACTCAGGGGGATAAACCCTACAACATATTTTTTTTTACATTTTAAGTATTACTATCCCTTTAAATATTGCCAGCAAATCTTGTCCGCGTCAAAAAGGTGACATCAAAATGCTGCTGTTTGTATACCAACCTAGAAATTCAGTGTTGCCCTTTCTACATCAAAATGTCGCTTTTTGCATAACCCTCAAGGAAGACACAAAGATCATTAACTTCCGCACGTTAGACATTTTGATGTCACCCTTTAGACTTTTACCATTTAGGCGACTCCATTCCAATAGAAAACTGTCCGCATTCCCTTTAGGTTCAGTAGTTTTGTATTTAGGTATTACTACTACTTTAAATTCTGACACATTTCTTCTCATTTCTCTTATTGTTGTACAAGGGGTAAACATTAGCTAAAGGTTAATTTAGGATACTATCATGACATGTCAAATTATAACTTTTATACTTAGGAAATAGGTATTTACATTCCATAACCTACTAAGATATTCTACATTAAAAGAACTGTGATCTGTGGTTATATACACATAAATCCCCTGTAATTCACACAACATCTGAAAATAATCTGTTTTCTGAAGCCTAAAATCCAGCATTACATGTGCTCTTATGGGATTAACCATTACTGCCTTTTCCAGATCTCCCGGATTCACATTACCATATCTAATCTTAGTAGGTGTCTGAGAGTGATATTGCTGTAGAGTCTGGAAATGGTAACATCCTTTATGAATACATAGCTTTGGGCACTTACCTCAGTATAAAACCTGTCTGAGCTCATTCTCTCATTACAAGCAGTAAACAAAAAAGTCCGCACTCAGATGGCTAAATTCCAAAATCGTTGCTGATCTTTATTCTTTAAAAACTTGTGAGACATGTAGTCATACGAAACAAATTACACTCCAAAAATTCCTAACGCGTTTTGGACCTAAACGGTCCTTACTCATAGGCACCGCGGCCGGAAGTTATGGGAGTTTAAATAGGCAACAATGTATCACTCCCACCTCCCGATGCCGCATACACATATAAAACCCAAACTGGATAAAAAGGTGTGGAGTCATTTGTCCAGCACCGATGGAGTCAACACTTGGGATTACCTGGAAGTTATACATTTAATTTAGAGGATTCACGGTGAGTGGCTGTATATTTGGAATCACCAGGATATTGCATGCATGGCTTGTAAGACCCATGGTGAGTGAAGTTTTCCTGTTTTGCAGATAAGTTTATATTTATTATCAATGATTCAGCAATATTGGTGTTTATATTAGGATATCAGAGCGGTTTATTTCTATATTTTGTGTCTCATTACAAGCAGCTCAAACAAAATTAACCAAATGGTGTTTGAATAGAACAAGCTGCCCTTTCATTTAAAGAGATAGTAATGGTAGGATATGAGGGCATATCCAATTCAGGGCTCAAAATTTCCACTCACCACTAGCCAATGGCGAGTGAAAATTTAGCCCTGGCGAGTAGAAATTCAGCCCTGGTGGGTATGCTATGGCTTGCAGTGGCGAGTAACTTTTCAGGTCTGGCTAGTAGCAAAGCACTTAAAATTATAAGCCCTGTCCATTTATTCGTGATCGATTTTTTTATAATGCTCTGTACCGTTGTAAATGTTGATATTGGTGTAGTCTTCTTTTAATTTTATTTTAAATTTTCCCCCTCCCTCCACTTTTCCCTACGTCACTCTTGTTCCCCAGATCCGAAAGCCGGTTGCTTGACCGGACGGATCGCAATGAGGGACGTCTTGTGTGTGTCTGATTAACCTCTTAAAGCGGAACTACCACCCAATAGCATAATTGCCCCACATAATTCCCCATCTGGTGTCTAGCTGCTCAGTAGTGCTAGTCGCCAGAATTATTACCGCTATAAAGAGAATTTGCCATTGTTCTGGGGCTGACAGACAGGACGGAGCGCAGACATCTTTCCGTAGTGACGTCTGCACGCCTGCGCTGTCAGTCCCAGCCAGCTTTAGGAGGCGTTGCTAGGAGCTGTTCAGCTCCAAAAGGGACTGACAGCGCAGGCGTGCAGACATCACTATGGAAAGATGTCTGCGCTCCCTCCTGCCTGTCAGCCCCGGAACAATGGCGAATTCTCTTTAACATGGTAATAATTCTGCGATTAGCGCTACTGAGCAACTAGTCGACAGATGGGGAATTATGTGGGGCAGTGTTGCTATGGGATGGTAGTTCCGCTTTAACGATCAGCCAACATGGTGCACAGCTGTCCGTTAGGAAATATGGATTTCTGGGTCATTAGGCGGTGATGGTCCTTGCACGGTATAGATTTCTGGGATGGCAGCGTGGCTGCACAACGCTCTGCTATCCCAGAATTAATTGTGCAAAAGAAAAAAAAAATGGCCCTCTACGGCCGCCCACCCCTGATTGGATGGTCGAAAATCAGTTTAACTTCACTATATGTCTTTATACATTAGTCTGTGTAATGAAATAGTTTGGTCTTGTTCTAAATCATTTGTTCAGTTACACAAAAAGTTGTCAGTAGGTCATGAAATAACCTAAAAATTATTTGTAATGTCCACCAGCCACACCCCCTTCATCACCACTTAAAACAAATGTGTCCCTCTTTGGCCAGTTGAAATGTTAGAAGGTATGCAATTCAGAATATGGGGTTGTCCAGCTTAGCTGAGTCACCTCTCAAAATTTGAGCACTAGGCAGATGTGTCCTCTGCCTGCTGGTAAATCTGGCCCTGGATGTGCATGTTCCTTTAAGTTAATTTAATGAACCATAATTTCCATGTTTCGTTTCAGACTGAAGTAAAGCTGTTAATGTAGGTCAGGTGTAAGAACCTCTGGCTCTCCAGCTGTTATTGACGATAATTCCCATCCAAACACCAATCGCTCACTCACACTGTTCCTCCTCAAATGAAAGGCTCTTCCACGTGGGAAAACAAAAAGGATTAGTGAGTCTAGTGCTGTGTCACAATTTGTAAGAACAAGAACTGGACCAGTACTTTAGGTAACACAGTTTTATTAAAGTGATAGTAATGTCTAAAAAAAACTTTTTTGCATTTAGAAGAGCTTAAAACACTGATCTAAATGCAAAAAAACGTATCTCTCAAACCGCTAAAGTTTGATTTCTCCTACTGACAGCTGTAAAGCAGGAGATCCGTGTCGGTCGACACGGAGGCGCTTGAGAAGTGCCGGGATCTCGTTACTTACACGGAATCCCTTCATTGGAATGGTCTAAAACGTGTGCCTGGTGTTCAGGCACACGTTTTAGACCATTCCAATGAAGGGATTCTGTGTAAGTAACGAGATCTTGGCACTTTTAGCATCCAACCACACTTCAAGGGATAGTAATACTTCGTTTTATCTTTGTTTTATTTTGTAGGCATTAAAAAAACATGAAGAACGATTTAAGTCTTTTCTCTCAGACCTTTATGGTTTAAGAGATATTCACAAGCAAAGTTTCCCCTCCCGCCCCTTTTACCTAGTGTAAGCCATCTCTTCTCAGATGTGGAATCCAGTCCATAGACCAGACAGATAACAGAAGGGGACAATCTTCTTCCTATGAGAACAATGAAAGCCCTGCCCCCCTTTTACCTAGTGTAAGCCATCTCTTCTCAGATGTGGAATCCAGTCCATAGACCAGACAGATAACAGAAGGGGACAATCTTCTTCCTATGAGAACAATGAAAGCCCTGCCCCCCTTTTACCTAGTGTAAGCCATCTCTTCTCAGATGTGGAATCCAGTCCATAGACCAGACAGATAACAGAAGGGGACAATCTTCTTCCTATGAGAACAATGAAAGCCCTGCCCCCCTTTTACCTAGTGTAACACTGCTCACCTCAGATGTGGAATCCAGTCCATAGACCAGACAGATAACAGCAGGGGACAATCTTCTTCCTATGAGAACAATGAAAGCCCTGCCCCCCTTGACAAGTTTTTCAGGTTTTTCCCTTATCTTAATTGAAGATTGTCCCTCTCTGCAGTCTACCTGGGCACCTCCCTTCTGATCTGGCTGAGCAGTGTTACATCAGTAAAAGGGGCAGGAGGGGGATACTTTGTCATTGAATTACTCTTGAACTACAACTCTGACAGAATTGAAATAACACTCTCCAAAGTCCAAATACTATGATGATTAATTAGAGCTGCTTTTATTATGAAACATTACTATCCCTTTCAGTCACCATTTACTATTAAACCATTTGAAACTTGTTAGGCTCTATTGTGGCCCTTTTCAGGACTCACGGGCCAGATATATCAACTTTGGATGGATTCTGTGATTGCCATATTTTGTGCCTCGCGCACTGGGACATTCACAAGGTCACGAAGACTCGAGTTTGTTACTCACTTCATCCCATTTCAGAATGACTTTATCACTGAACTATTCCTAAAACCACTGGTGTCTCTCTTCCCTTCCTCTTAAGTTCCTCTTCTGCTTCCGAGTGTCAAATTAACAAACCTCGGTTACAGAGGTAGCATTTCAATAAACACAATTTACATGTGTCATGCAATTAATTAAGTCCCATCTAACGGTACTAGACATTGCAAAGAATTCTGTTTACTTCTGGGACAAAACATTTCTGCACGTACACACCCACGGCTAAAACACAGAAAAACCCTTAGACTTTTAATTGATTCCACATGCGTATTTACTATACATGCTGAGAAAAATGCTTTGACAAGTGTGAAATGATGTCATTAAATATTTTAGGGTTGTTCTAGCGAGACACTCGGGAGGGTTGGAAAGCTCTGTAGCTCTGAGCTGCCAGTGGGGAGTCAAGAGTTACAGGGGTCTGACAGATTTAAAGGCGCAGGAAGGTAGAAGGTCTGTGTGACTTGTACGTACCAAGAAGATGATGTACACAGAATACCTGGGGCAAACCAGGTGCACCTTTGGGTATAAATAAACTTTCCCTTTGATTTAAATGAAACTTTTAACCCTCTGAGTGCTAGAGAGGTCTCAGACGCAATGAATTGGGGACCTATTTAGAATTCAGTGTGTTGAAATCTCCATTTAAATCAATGGAAATTTAAGAAATTATTATTTTTCCCCTATAGTGCATTTAGTTTGTCCCAGAATTAGTCCAGTACTTCACAGTATGTGTTTGTAGCAGTAGAGGAGTGGAAGGACAAGGACGTGCAGGGATAGGATGATAGAGGTTCTAACAGTGTAGAGGGGCAGAGAAGGCCAGTCAGTGGAGGAAAGGGTTGGAGAGGACTCATTGGGACTGGGGGGCACACGGAAGACCCAGACCATCCCTAGAACTGGACAGGGGGATCTCAGACTCTGCCATGGACTGTGTGCGGACCTGGTGTTCCAGAGCAGGTACTGCTGGATCCGGAGCGGAGGAAAGGGAATGTGAATGAGACCGGCACTGATAATGTGTGAGTGACCCCCCACACCACACTTATTTTCTCTGAACCTAACAGCAGAGGTCATTTTTAGCCAGGCCATGCCAGTTTGATGACCCCGCGCCTTTATGTATCTGACATTACATGAGAATAGAAAAACAGTCCACCTGTACATGCCTCCCAGCTGCACCACGGGGACAGATTTAACTTCCCATTGAGTTAAAAGGAGCATTTTAACCCCTCGAATGCTGTAGAGCAGGGATGTCCATTTTGTAGCCCACCTGGGATTTTTAAAAAGAACACTTTTTTTTTTTTTTTTTATCCTTATATAATAATTCGCTAGGATGTCTGTCACGATGCAGTCATGCACAGTAGAGATTGTTCACGTTCGGGGCTGTCTCTACTGCGCATGATTGCATCGCGTGAGGCGACGCAAGACTGCATCGCTTGGAGCAGTGAGGTAGCGGCCTCTTAATCCTTTGAGTACCAGAAGGTTACGCAACGCATTGCAAGGCAATGCATTGCGTACCCCTCTGGCACTCAAAGGGTTAACATTACCCGGACCTTGGCCGTGTACACGTGCTTTTACACTAGTATATTCATAATGCACTAAAGCACATGAACTAATAGGCTTGTAAGACCTTACCCTTGACTTGCCAGTACCGTGCAGTTCAGCAATACCGGTAGACGTCTGTTACGTACTGATATTTCTGAATAGTTGACAGACTGTAATTCACTGTCGTCATCAATAAGATAAAGTAGTGCTGTCCCCACAATTATGGCTTTCTTATTATGCAGTCCATGACTGAATAAACTAGGACACCCCTGATATAGAGGTTTCTAAAGAACTGAGAAGCAAGGCATTGGCGACCTCTCTGCCGATCAGATATATGCCCTATTTAAACAATCGTCAGTTTGAAGATTTTTATTTCTCACGCATTTTGCAGTTGGTTTCCTCTAGAACTGCTTGTCTTTTGCATGATGCCCAATTGTCCCTCTTTATAGGAGATATTAGGGTCCATACCTCCCAAGTGTAGCTCTTTATAGTAGGTATCAGGGGTCTGTACCTCCCAAGTGTCTCTCTTTATAGGAGATATTAGGGGTCTGTACCTCCCAAGTGTCCCTCTTTATAGGAGACATTAGGGGTCCGTACGTCCCAAGTGTTCCTCTTTATAGTAGATATCAGGGGTCCATACCTCCCAAGTGTCCCTCTTTATAGGAGATATCAGGGGTCCATACCTCCCAAGTGTCCCTCTTTATAGGAGATATTAGGGGTCTGTACCACCCAAGTGTCCCTTTTTATAGGAGATATTAGGGGTCTGTACCTCCCAAGTGTCTCTCCTTAGGAGATATTAGGGGTCTGTACCCCCCAAGTGTCCCTCTTTAGGAGATATTGGGAGTCTGTACCTCCCAAGTGTCCTTATTTAGGAGCAACAGTCCCTTGTTGAGATGCAAATCCCTCTGTCCCTCTTTCCCACCCCAGTGTACCTGTGTTTAGGAGATCAGACTGTGTGGTGTGTATAGAAGTGTATCACCCTGGTGTCCCTGTGTTTAGGAGATTAGACTGTGTGGTGTGTATAGAAGTGTATCACCCTGGTGTCCCTGTGTGTAGGAGATCAGACTGTGTGGTGTGTATATAAGTGTATCACCCTGGTGTCCCTGTGTTTAGGAGATCAGACTGTGTGGTGTATATATAAGTGTATCACCCTGGTGTCCCTGTGTTTAGGAGATCAGACTGTGTGGTGTGTATAGAAGTGTATCACCCTGGTGTCCCTGTGTTTAGGAGATCAGACTGTGTGGTGTGTATAGAAGTGTATCACCCTGGTGTCCCTGTGTTTAGGAGATCAGACTGTGTGGTGTGTATATAAGTGTATCACCCTGGTGTCCCTGTGTTTAGGAGATCAGACTGTGTGGTGTGTATATAAGTGTATCATCATGCTCCACAGTAATAAAACTCACAGTAATGTTTGTATAAACTTCATTATATGTGTTTATAGGTTAGTCTGTTTGTTCTAAATCATTTATTCAATTACACAAAGAGGTGTCAGTAGATCATGAAATAACCTAAAACTTCTTAGTAATGCCCCACCCACCAGCCATACCCCTTAAAACAAAAGTGGCCCTCTTTGGCCATTTGAACTGTTGGAAGGTATGCTGTTGTTTTATAACATAGTAACATAGTAAATTAGGTGAATTAAAGACACATGTCCATCAAGTTCAACCTTCTCCTCATACCCCAGTAACTGAGAATTTTATAGCTTTCCTGTTAACAATTAAGTTAGTCTTTATCAGACCTTCCTGATCTGCCTACTGATAAACAGTATAACTCTGTATGTTCCTTTTTGAAAGAAATGTATCTAATCTTCTCTTAAATGTATCCATTGTATCTGCCATAACCACCTCCTTGGGCAATGAATTCCACAATTTAACAGACCTTACCATAAAAAAACCCTTCCTCTGCTGAAGTTTAAACCTCCTTTCCTCTAATCTCAAGGGGTGTCCCCTGGTCACCTGCTCAGGCCTTGGAATTAGTAGCTCACCGCAGAGATCCTTGTATTGACCTCTCATATACTTGTACAATGTGGTAAGGTCTCCTCTTAGTCGTCTTTTCTCTAGAGTAAATAAACCAAGTTTGTCTAGTCATTTGTCATATGTCAAGTCCTCCATTCCCTTAATTAATTTTGTTGCTCTCCGCTGTACCCTCTCTAGTTCTAGTATATCTTTTTTCAGAACCGGTGCCCAAAATTGCACTGCATACTCAAGGTGAGGTCTTACCAATAATTTGTACAATGGCAAAATGATGTTATCCACTCTAGCTTCAATACCTCTTTTTATACAAGACAGGATTTTGTTTTCTTTTGCAGCCGCTGTTTGACACTGGTCACTGTTTCCAAGTTTGTAGTTGACAAGGATACCCAGGTCTTTTTCTAGCAACGAGTCACCTAAAATTATTCCATTAAGTTTATAAGTAGCCTTGGGATTGTTTCCTCCCAAACGCATGACTTTACACTTCCTCACATTAAACTTCATATTCCATTTGTTTGTCCAATCTGCCATTTTATATAAATCCCTCAGTAGAGAGCAAATATCTTGTTCTGAATTAATGACCTTGCATAATTTAGTATCATCTGCAAATATTGATATTTTGCTTTCTATATCTATTTCCAGGTCATTTATAAACATGTTAAAAAGCAGCGGACCCAATACTGAACCCTGAGGTACTCCACTCTCCACTTTAACTGTACTGGAGAATTTTCCATTTACAACCACACACTGTTCCCTATCCTTCAACCACTTTTTTATCCAATTCAAAGGTTATCTCCTAGCCCCAATTTCCTTATTTTATACCCCAATCTTCTGTATAGCACTGTATCAAATGCCTTTGCAAAGTCTAGATATACTACATCTACTGCCTTGCCATTGTCAAGGTTGCTGCTTACTTTCTCATAGAAGCTGAAAAGACTAGTTTGACATGATCTATTCTTCATAAAACCATGTTGATTTGTGCTAATGATTTTATTTTTTGTGTTGTAATCCTGCATATAGTCCCTTATTATCCCTTCTAGCAGTTTTCCCACAACAGAAGTCAAACTCACAGGTCTATAATTCCAGGTTCTGTTTTAGTTCCCTTCTTAAATAGAGGCACTACATTGGCTCTTCACCAATCTTGTGGCACTGAACCTGTGGTGAGAGAATCTTTAAAGAGTAAATATAGGAGTTTTGCTAACACTGCGCTAAGTTCCTGAAGAATCCTTGGATGTATACATAAGGCCCAGTATGAGTGTATCCCAGACAGCCACACTAGCGTTAGTAAGGCATATACCCTGGGAATACACTAGGAAGGGAAATTTGATCGATTGTCGATGCATACCAGAAGGTGTGTCTCGCTGTTCACACCAAAGAGCAGTGGATCTCATGCGTTGCTGATCTTGCAACTTGGTGAATTCCAGCCTGACAGCTGATGTGGGCAGAATTTCAAGGTTCAGGAGGCCGTCAAGCAGCCGTTATGTCTACTTCCATTGATATGAGATCTAGGAGTGACGAAGTCTTCAACTTTTGAACCAAGACAGCCAAAAGAAAATCGGAGAGGCCATGAGGGGTTTCCGGACATGAGATATAGGGACATTTATTAGGGAGGCGTTAGTACTGATTTAAATTGCCCTTTCAATACCCAATTTGTAAAACAGAGGAGTCTGTTTTTCAACGCTCTGCCCAGCTCACCACTGCAGGATGGAATTTCATCTGTAAAATGCTCCAGAGCCCTGGAATCTTGCACCACTGCATTTAAACCGTACTTACAGAACTAAAACGACTCTCTGACCTCAACAGGGGTTAAGGATGCATTTACTGGAAAATTGAGCAGTAGTCGAGGGCCCTGAGACTGTGGGAGGGGAGCGAAAACTCAGGGGCTTTGATCTCAACCCCTTTTTTGGCAATTGATTAAGGGTTTGTAAATCTTCCTGAAATGAGCAGGACTTCCAGGCACAGGGCAGGCGGTTGGAGAAATGTGTGTTTATGCTTCCAGGCCTGCTGTATAGCTGCAGGGGGGGGATCGCACTCTAATCATTTCACCAAGTAGTAA
Source organism: Rhinophrynus dorsalis (assembly GCA_037306005.1). Lineage (NCBI taxonomy): Eukaryota > Metazoa > Chordata > Amphibia > Anura > Rhinophrynidae > Rhinophrynus > Rhinophrynus dorsalis. The sequence continues at coordinate 3,542,058 of CM074726.1, forward strand.
TCACAAGTCTCTCATTTCAAAGCACTGATCTGCATCTCTGGAGGTCCCTGAGCATCAGCTGTGTCCTAAATCATGGCTTCTAGATTCCAGCACGCAGATCTGCATTCGTTATTTCTTACTTACAACCTTCGTGGATGGCTCAGTGAGGCCGATCTATGTAGAATTGGAGCAAGCCAACTGCAGCGTAAGGTACAAAACAATCCCTAGAGATTTCAATGAGACTTTTAACCCCTTAAATGGTAGCGAAGTCTCCAACACATTGCAGAGCATTTAAAAACCCAATTTAAATCTACGGAGTCTGTTTTTGACCACTGTGATACAATTGATCCGCCTCAGTTCTTCGTAGTGCATCGACGTCTGTGTTTGGAGCTTCCTTTTTTTTTTTTTGGGTTGTAAATTTAGATTATAGGACACACTGTTTAGAGAATCAGCTCTTGGGTTTACATCACACACACGTAACATTAACACAATAATTTAATTTCTAAGGTAACTGCCCAACAATCGAAATAATGGCCATGTACTGGGCTGTGGGCAATTTTTACTTCTCTTAAATGTAGAAAAACGTATCTGAGGATGGCAGGTCTACGTTAAAGGCAAACTAAGACTACCTAATAATCCCCCCCCCACACACGCACACACTTGAATGATAAAGTATCCCCCTCCCGCCCCTTTTACCTAGTGTAAGCCACCCCACCTCAGATGTGGAATCTGCTCTTAAGACCAAACAGCTCACAGCAAAGGACAATCTTCTTACTGTGATCATAAGGAAATCCCTGCCCCCTTGACAGGTTTTTCAGGTTTTTCCTTATGATCACTGAAGATTGTCCCTCTCTGCGATCCATCCAGACAGTCTTGCTGCTCTGAGGTGAGCAGTGTTACATCAGTAAAAGGAGCGGGAGGGGGATACTTTATCATTCAATTACTCTTGTACTACAACTCTGACAGTATTGAAATAACACTCTCAATGGCCCAAATACTATGAAGATTAATTGGAACTGCTTTTATTGTGAAACATTACTATCCCTTTAAACTCTAATAATTTCTAACATAACATAGTAGTTAAGGCTGAAAAAAGACATGCGTCCATCAAGTCCAGCCCATGCCAAAAACACCCCTGTTGATCCAGAGGAAGGCAAAAAAGCCCTCTGGATCCATTTCCAATCTAGTCCCAAATGTGGGGGGGGGGGAATTATTCCTTCCTGACTCCAATTGGTAGTCAAATAGTTCCCCGGATCAATATCCTATTTGCTTTGAAGCCATCTGTCAATATTGTTCTGTGCTACATAGGCATCCATTGCTTTTTTGAACGCAGTTACATTATCTGCAAGCACAACATCCCGAGGCAAAGAATCCCATAGCCTTACCGCCCTTACTGTAAAGAATCCCTGCCTTTGTTTTAGTCGAAAGCGCCTTTCCTCTAGTTTTAATGGATGACCTCTTGTTCTTAGCTCAGCTCTTTGCATAAATAATTTCTAATCAATGCATAGTAGACTCATGCATTTTGCCTGTTCAGTTTGAAAACACTGCCATCAACTCTCATGTCCGCCTCTATGGACCTGACATCCATAACTGATTGAAGAAGTTATCTCTTACACCAAGGCACAAGGACAGAATTCATAAGAGCCATTAGGATTTTCTGGCCATAGTATGGGTAATGGCAGGTTATTTATTACGAGGGATTATATGTCCTTTCACCCCTTTGCATTATACATATCGCGGCAGAAACGCTTTGCAGTGTGATGGAGACATTTCTATAAACCAGAGAGAGACCGTTAATAAACAAAGCGTTCCCCTTTACACAAGTTTTTAAGTCAGAGGTAGTTTGTAAAAACAGCGACTGTCCACACCCTACAAAAGGGAAAACTATTCCTTCTCGGCCCAATAGCTCTTTGTGTCTCATTCTATTACATTTTCATGTTTTCCATCCTCCAAGGTGACTAAAAACTCACTCACTGGGCGTGATTGTACCACTTGGCTGGCGCAGGTATCTGACCAGAACCTGAAGGGATTTTTATTTTTCCGCTCGTGGTGGCAGAGTGACAGAAACATTGGTTTCCAGTTTTGGTAGAGGACAAGCACAGGAGGCCTTGTGTGTCATCAGTGCTTAGAGGAAAGTCATTATGACATCAGCCGCACTGAAGGGTTCTGGGCTTCTTGACAAACTGGGCCCGAGCCAAGGGAAAACTACACAAAGAATCTATACGCGCGCAATGAGCAGTAATATTCCTCCGTGCATAAACGGTGAGTCAGGCACGGTGATGTAATCACAGCATTAAGTCAATGGCATCTTTATGGCAGTGTATTTACCCCCGTGAGATGGACCTTCTTCTCAGTAATTTAAAAAAAAACTATTTCTTCCTTCTGAAGGGTATATGCAGAAAGAAAAAAGAAGTGAAATTCCAGGGTTAACCCTGTACCCCCTCAAAGGGTTAAATAACTGTGCCATAAGAAATAGAAATTCCTGTTGAGTTAAAGGTAATTATCACGATGTACTCCTATGGGAGCGGACTTGGGGCGCTGTGTTCAAAGGGAATTCTGGCCCACGCCAAGTGCATTATAGCGCACAAATCAAAAAATGACCATTCATCCGAATGGAGCCTTTAAAGGGATAGTAATGTATCATAATAAAAGCAGCTCTAATTAATCATCATAGTATTTGGACTTTGGAGACAGTTATTTCAATTCTGTCAGAGTTGTAGTACAAGAGTAATTCAATGACAAAGTATCCCCCTCCCGCCCCTTTTACTGATGTAACACTGTTCAGCCAGAGCAGAAGGGAGGTGCCCAGGTAGACTGCAGAGAGGGACAGTCTTCAATTAAGATAAGGGAAAAACCTGAAAAACCTGTCAAAGGGGGCAGGGCTTTCATTGTTCTCATAGGAAGAAGATTGTCCCCTGCTGTTATCTGTCTGGTCTATGGACTGGATTCCACATCTGAGAAGAGATGGCTTACACTAGGTAAAAGGGGGGAAGGGCTTTCATTGTTCTCATAGGAAGAAGACTGTTCCCTGCTGTTATCTGTCTGGTCTATGGACTGGATTCCACAATCTGAGAAGAGATGGCTTACACTAGGTAAAAGGGGGGGAGGGGAAACTTTGCTTGTGACTATCTCTCAAACCATAAAGGTTTCAGAGATAAGACTTATATCTTTCTTCATGTTCTTTTAATTCTTACAAAATAAAATAAAGATAAAATGAAGTATTACTATCCCTTGGCTATGCAATGCTTTAGATATTTTGTCTGTCATGCATGGGGTTACAATCTTGTTTAAATCAGTGGTATATTTTTATTTGTCCCCTGTTGGGAAGTTGGTGAGATCCGGTTACTCCAGTTTTCTTTTGAACTTTTCACCCTACGTCTCTTGTCCGCAGTTTGGGGGTTCAGTATGCTGTCCCCTTTGGGGACTGTGCTGCAGGCTCTTTTTTCAGTTGCATGTACAGTCCCATAGACTGATCGGATCAGGTGAGATACCCCTGTAGTCACCAATTTATGAGGATTTTAGTCGCAACCCCATGAGACTGAATGGGGAGACCTCTAGATCTCGCAGTTCATCCACAGGGCTCCCCTAGGCAAGGCACTCTAGGTGTTCTTATCGCCACCCGTGACCACACCCCCACTCCTCATATGACCCCGCCCCCAGTCCCACACACTGTTTCCTGGCACAGAGAATACGCTTGGCCTATAACAATTACGGTTGCTAGATAGATCTGCAGTGCTTTGCTCTGGAATATGTTGGACATCTCTCCAGCATCCAAGGGGTTAAATAATAGCCAATAAATGTTGCTATCGTCAAACCCACATTCATAATGTGGGTGTGGCCAGCACAGCTGAGGTGCCCCTCATAATTTGATGCCCTAGGCAGTTGCCTTCTGGACCTGTTGGGGTAACCGGCGCTGCTCAGACAACAGTACAGGCACTGTGGCATATTTAAAGGAGCAGTAAACTTTTTTTTATGAAAACACATATTTTACAGAGTGTTTCCTGCTGAATAAAACAAGGTCCCTCCCATCGCTGTCAGATGCTTTATTCAAAATTTATAGCAGTTTAAATAATCAGGAAGTGAATTTACTGTGTTTACTTCCTGATAGTTCTAACTGACAGGAAGTGAATTTACTGTGTTTACTTCCTGATAGTTCTAACTGACAGGAAGTGAATTTACTGTGTTTACTTCCTGATAGTTCTGACAGGAAGTGAATTTACTGTGTTTACTTCCTGATAGTTCTAACTGACAGGAAGTGAATTTACTGTGTTTACTTCCTGATAGTTCTAACTGACAGGAAGTGACAGGCAGTTTCTATCACATTCTATGGAGAACTGTATGGCCCTGACTTTTCTGACTTTCCTTTCCATTAGAATCTAACAGGAAATCTAATTAGAATTTGACCACTAGATGGCACTGCTAATGTAAAAAAACATGGGTTTAAACTGTAATAACTCTGAAAATATAAATCTCTTGGCAGTGGGAGTACCCTTATTTTACTCAATAGGAAAATCCCTACAATATATATTTTTTCATAAAAAAGTTTACTGCTCCTTCCGCTGACCCGGAACAATGTCATCAGCAGGTCTGGTCCCAGACGAGCAAATCTGCTTCCGTACTCTGGGCTTTTACCTCCTGCTGATTATGGAGTAATCTGCTGGGGACATTGCTGACATTCAAGGGTTAAAAAAAAAAAGCTCAGTGTAATTTCATCATAGGAAACAAGTAAACAAACCCCCCCCCCCCTAAAATTTCAATATAATTAAACTGAGATTTTAACACCTTGAATGCTAGAGAGGAATGTATTGGATATCTCTTTAGCATTGAAAGGGTTAAAAGCCCCAGTTAAATAAATGTAAGTTGCTATTGAACTGCTTTTCCAGTGGGTACGGTTGGTTACTTCAGTGTACCAGGGGTTGTTACAGGTATCCCCAGAGGCCTTTACCCTGCGGTGTGCTGATGTCGCTCGCTGTCAGTATAACAAAAGACCTGTTTTTTCTCTTCTTCAAACATCAAAGTCAGACTGGACTCCATTCATGTGCTGCACCCGGGGAAGAACAGACAGAGGAATGCTTTATACCCATCATTGTTGTGCGGCTCTGCGCGGGCACAAGGCCCAGGCCTGTTTTCTCTCTCACTTACTTATTGATGGAATAATTGTGTTTTAGCAAAACAGAGCTATTAGACGCTGCATCTCCTGTTCATCTTCTTGTCACTGAGAATTTATTTGTTGTATTGTCCTGAAAAGCCCCCGTTATGAAAGTCGCCGCTTTCCAAAGAAGCCTTTAATCTCTGATGCCGGTTACCGTGATTCCACACACTGCCACCCTGTCTAAACATGGACATGTGCCGTAAAACAACTAATTGTCATTTTTAATTTTGTTCACTCTCTAATTGGCAAGGAATACTAATAAACAAAGGAGAGAGTTGGCAAGACAAAATGTGCAGCGTGCCATCCAAATTCCCTCCCCAGGCTTCACTTCAAACAGGTTGGCAGTCATTTGACCTTGAAATTGGGGTACTGCCTATGGATGCCCATTCACAGTCTCCCTCTCTGTAAAAATACAGTATTCGCTGTACCTCTGAGATCTCAGATTGTGACGGTGAATTTACTGGGTCACTTGCCGATCTCCCTGAAATATTACTAAATACAAATACATTTAGTTAATGCATTTCTCTTCACTGAAGGGCTGTTAGGCCTTGGATATAATATAAAGCAGAGGGCTCTGTTTGCCCCATTGCATTGGAGACCCCACTTGCATCCTTAAAGGGATAATAATACTTCATTTTATCTTTATTTTATTTTGTAGGCATTAAAAAAACATGAAGAACGATGTAAGTCTTATCTCTCAAACCTTTATGGTTTAAGAGATATTCACAAGCAAAGTTTCCCCTCCCGGTCAGTTAGATCAGAAGGGAGGTGCCCAGGTAGACTGCAGAGAGGGACAATCTTCAATTAAGATAAGTGAAAAACTTGTCAAGGGGGGCAGGGCTTTCATTGTTCTCATAGGAAGAAGATTGTCCCCTTCTGTTATCTGTCCGGTCTATGGACTGGATTCCACATCTGAGAAGAGATTGCTTACACTAGGTAAAAGGGACGGGAGGGGAAACTTTGCTTGTGAAGACTTATATCGTTCTTCATGTTTTTTTAATGCCTACAAAATAAAATAAAGATAAAACGAAGTATTACTATCCCTTTAATTTTACGTATGTCCTGGAAGACATCTACAATACAAAGCTACACATTTATACATTATTCTTCACAGAATACCAAGTTATCTGTAGACATTTACCTATTAATTGTTCAGAGCATCCCTCACTATCTGTAACTTTCTGTGTTAAAGATTCAGTATAGGACCCATACAAAATCCTATCAACCCACTACCAGTGTCCTAAGAGCTATGGAGACAGAGTTCCCACAGCTCATAACTCACCGGTTCCCTTCCAGTGCAGGTCACCAATATGTGGTCCGTGGGGTGATGTCAGCCACTTACTGAGTGCTTATTGGATCTTTCTCCTCACTCCATGGAAGCCCATAAACAGCAGATTTGACAGCACAGGTCCCATGAGCTCTGACTAAGGTACCGAAGTTGCCCACCTCTGCACAGCATACCAGGCAAGAACCTATGAGTTATGAGTCACGCAGACTCTGTTCCCAAAGCTCTAAGGGCACTGGCAGTGGGTTGAAAGGGTCTTGTAATTACTCTATAATGCTCTTTAATACTGAGTTTCACACCCTTCATATAATAGTGAAGTTCCATACACAGTGATCAGACTGTATTGTATGTCCCAGATGACGAGGGAGAAGAGAGGGTTTGGAGAGGTCAGTTTACAGGCATAGTTTCTCTGTGAGTGCATGATGCCTCATCATCCATTGAGCAATGGTCACTCTATCCTATTGCTAAAACAGCCCAGGCCCATTGGTCTAGATATCTCTGAGTGCTTCTTCCATAAATCCCATACAAACCTAACAGATAACTTATCTAACACTGAGTAAAAAAACACAAAACAAAAAAACAGGAACTAAATGCAAATCTATTCTATGGCTACCAGATGGACAACAGAACAAGACACACACATTCCAGTCCGAAAGCCCAATGCCATTGTGCAGGAGTGTCCAAACTCTAATCTAGGGTGACCACCTGTCCCTGATTACCCAGGACAGTCCCTGATTTTGAATGTGTGTCCCTTGTCCCTGATGACGACTTCCTGGGACAATAAAAAGTCCTGGAAAAAAAACTCCAGAGCAAAGAGGTCTAATGACTAGAAGGAGAACATCCCATTGTCTACTGTGACAGGACTGGATTCCACATCTGAGAAGAGATGGCTTACACTAGGTAAAAGGGGCGGGAGGGGAAACATTGTGAATATCTCATAAACCATAAAGGTTTGAGAGATAAAACTTATATCATTCTTCATGTTTTTTTAACGCCTACAAAATAAAATAAAGTTAAAACGAAGTATTACTATCCCTTTAAAATTTTAAGCCCTGATTTAGAGTATACTGTGCTCCTCAGGGGCCATTCTCGACCGGTTTGGCTTGATGACTGTCTGAATACCAACACACCTACCTGGTTGTCACGTCTGCTTGCTAAAGCCATTGTCTTCCAAGTTTATTCAGACTGTTTCCTGATTGACGCAGTTATGTACAAACATAGAAGACGACGTGCAAAAACATAATTTCAGAACTGAAAATCAGACTCAAAGAAGCACTGGGTTCCCACGACAACTGCTACGTCTTTCTCTCCCACCGGATCCCTACGATACTGTCCTTTACAATGTTTTTATTGCTTTTCCATTTGTCAAACAAGTTGGCAGTGAATCTGTTGTCTCAGCACGTGAAAGCCAGATGTCAGGACCCTGTTTGCGAGTGTAATTAGCAGCTGGCCATAGCTATCGGTTACAATGCCAAGATCTAGCTCCATGCAGTAATATCACCTGCAGGCAATCAAAGGCTGAACCAGGGGCTTGATGTCATCCAATGATGCCCTGTTCTCCCCTACTGAGCGCTCCCTGGAGATCTGAGGAGCAGATGGACATTATATCATTATCGTGTCACATTAACGCTACGAGTACAGAATTTATGAAAACTTTATGACGGCAAAAGACAAACTTTTGGCTTTTTCAGTTATAGGAAAATCAACTCCCATCATTCTCAACCCAGCTGAAGAGCCAAATGTTGCCTACTCTCGATTCCTGAGAAGAGGACATTTATCAGCAGAGCGGTGCATGGACGAGGGCAGAGAATTAGAATGAAATCAGTCATAAAGTGAACCTGTTACCTTAAAACAAGTTTGGTGTACAGAGAAGTAAAATATGCTTAAATGTTGCACTGGCCATTTTTCTATAAAACAGTCTTTCAGAAACTAACCTTTACATGTTGGTGGCACAGTATGGCATTTTACGCTAATTCCCTGTATAGTGTGCAACTAAGTTATTTTCCCGATCAAACTCCTCCCTCTCTGTGCTATTAGACACGCCACCCAGTATGTGGGCTCTGCCTAGATTAATTCATAGCACAGCATGCTAATTAGTTATTTTCCAGGCCAATCATACTGCTCGCTGTGCTATTAGACACGCCCCCCCCCCCCGTATGTGGACTCTGCCTAGATTCATTCATAGCACAGCATGCTAATTAGTTATTTTCCAGGCCAATCATATGCCTCGCTGTGCTATTAGACACGCCCCCCAGTGTGAGGGCTCTGCCTAGATTAATTCATAGCACAGCATGCTAATTAGTTGTTTTCCAGGTCAATCATATGCCTCGCTATGCTATTAGACACCCCCCCCCCAGTATGAGGGCTCTACCTAGATTCACTCATAGCACAGTATGTTAATTTTGTTATTTTCCAGGCCAATCTTACCCCTTGCTGTGCTATTAGACCCCCCCCCCCCCAGTATATGGGCTCTACCTAGTTTCATTAATAGCACAGTATACTTATTAGTTGTTTTCCAGGCCAATCATACCACTCGCTGTGCTATTAGACACGCCCCCAGTGGTAAGGCTCTGTCTAGATTTATTCATAGCACAGCGAATATTGGGAATATTGGCCCAGCACAGACACTAAATGGTATAACTTGCAAGACTGTGTAAACAATGAATAAAGGTGCATTCCTAAAAAGTATTTATATTACAAACACATGGCTAGTACTAAATATAGGCAGTTTTTACTTCGTTAAAATTAACTAAACTTATCTTAAAGTGACAAATCCACTTCAGGTTACACCTCTTCATAGCCACTCATCAAGTATCATTAAAGCCTACACACCGATAAGGACTGTTCATCACTTCACTTATCAACACATTTCTTTTTTCTTTTTTTTTTTTTTCTCTTGGCTAAATACATTCAAGAACATTTTCACTATGAATGTAACTTCACTGAAATATGGTATTTGTCCTGAGAGTTAAAGGGAAAATGTCACAGTATTCCCTTTATACGTTTGTTGTGCAACATATCCTACCACCTGATTAGGACAGGTCTCCCAAAAAAAACCCACTGGATTATTACACGCTCATTATAGACTAGACTGTATGTTCCTGAGAGAAGGTATCCTATTATATACTAAAATGTAAGCTTCTGGGCATAGGGACACCCTTTATACAGAGTATATAATAGTGTCTAAACTGTTTTCTGGTTCAACCCAGAATATAAGAGGAAAAAACAGCAATGTCTTTATCATTTTGTTATGGATCACTGAAAGCAGGTGATTGTCTATATAACAAGTAACAGAACAAAATGGCTTAACATTCAGCTGAAGGGCAGACGGGAAGGGAAGGGGTTTGGAGAGGCTAATACACAGGGCAGAAATCAGGCTGTAGAGACAATAAGTGTTGTCAACATAATAATCCTTTATTTATATAGCGCACACAGATTCCGCAGCGCTTTACACTCATATTGGTCACTGTCCCCATTGGGGCTCACAATCTAAATTCACCTATCAGTATGTTTTTGGAGTGTGGGAGGAAACCGGAGTACCCGGAGGAAACCCACGCAAACATGGTGAGAACATACAAACTCATTGCAGATGTTATCCTTGGTGGGATTTGAACCCAGGACCCCAGCGCTGCAAGGCAACAGTACTAACCACTGTGCTGCCCGTGTCTATACCAGTGTCCTTTGTACCAGAATTAGTCTTTGTGCAAAATAATAACACAGATGAATAAGTCTTGTAATCATCGATTCACAATGACAAGCAACTAATGAATCTAAGTTAAACCAAAGTGAAGTTTCCTATTCCACTATAAAAACATTTTCTTTGATAATGTTCTGTTTTTCCTTTGTTTAGAGCACAAGAAATTTCTTAGCTGTAACGTCAAAATATGCTAGCTAAATACAGTGTAGACTTCTTTGGTTCCCAATATGATATTTTTGGTACGATGTCGGGTTCAGATGTCGGGTGTACAAAATGTTGATTCGTTTACAACTCTTCTCTCACACAATATTCTTTAGAAGGTAAAGAGACAAAACCACAAAGTCTATTTTTACAGAGAAAAACAGCAATGTGACAGTCTTCTAAAACAAACCAGATCTATTTCTAAATAACAGACTACAGGGGGCCGATCCTACCCCAAGACATACCAGGACACACAGTTTCTGAAATATAAGTTTCAAATTGTCCTTATTTTTAGCTCAGTATTGCTTTTGTGGCTGACTTTAATGTCTTACCACCGAGGCCTGAAACATTCTAATGGCAAATGCAGTACATACCGACCCTACTGCTGTTTGGGCATTGCCAAGATACGTGTCTGGAAAGATGGTTTGTTGGATGAATTTCATCTTTCCAGTGAAGGTTAAAATCACTGGTGTTTTCAGAGTTCAGCACGAGACAACCTAGGATAACTCATTGAGTGTCTATTGTGTCAAAAATATATGTCTGTGTCCTTGTAAAATACCCTCAAATGAACTTTGGAAGATTTTCCTGGACTGGTAGGATGACTGAATGAAGATCACTGGCCAGCACTGTCGCGTCCTCCTCCTCGCCGCTATCGCGGCGGGTTCTGCCGTCGGCTTTCTCTTCCGGGGTTGACGTCGTCACCACGTTCGCGTGGTGACGTCATCCCCTTCTTCGTCCGGGGTTGGCACTTAAATAGAGGCGCGCCGCACTGAATCGGCGCGCGATTATAGCGTTCAGTGTGTTCCTGTCACAGTCCCTTACCTGCTGCTCCGGTCCGTGTTCATCTGGTCCTGCCAGCCTCTTCTCGTGGCCCCCAGTCTCTTCTGGCCATTTCTTCACTCCAGCTCCTTGCCTGATGCCTTAAACCTTTAGTCCAGCTGCCTGCATCTTGTCCAGCTGCCTTGTCCAGCTGCCTCCTGCATCTTGTCCAGCTGCCTTGTCCAGCTGCCTCCTGCATCTTGTTCAGCTGCCTCCTGCATCTTGTCCAGTCTTCTGCATCTTGTCCAGCTGCCTCTTGCATCTTGTCCAGCTGTCTCCTGCCTCTTGTCCAGCCTCCTGCATCTTGTCCAGCTGCCTCCAATACCTTCCCGGCTAGCCTTCCTGCCTCTTGTCCTGCTAGTCTCCCTGCTCTTCTCCTTACTAGCCTCTGGACTCGCCTTAGAGTCTTGTATAATCTTTGGAACTAGACCTTCCCTGGGGTTGGTGGTGGGTGTCCTCACTGTACTGCGTTCTCCTGGGCCTTCTTCGGCTCAACCGAAGGGGGTCATCTGGCTTCGCGGCCAGCACCTTTATACGGCCTCGGCCGCAGCACAACGCACTACAGGGGGCCTGCGAACACCAGCCACGCTCCCCAGCGACGCACACAAGCCTTCACTCTACCAATCCTTGTTGGAGGAGTCGCCGTATCCGTGACTACTCTTCTTGGTAGAGCATTTATCCCAGGGGTTCCTGACAAGCACTGGATACTCATGCAGAACTCCTGGTATATATATGTTGAACACCACAAATATTTCAGTTGATTTGGTTAGAAGTCCTGGTAGCGTACAATAACACGTGCTGATGAATTAATGCACTTTGTGACTTATTTATTTTATATTTGTGGATTTTACTTGTAGGAATTTCAAATAAAACACACCAAACCACTCTATTGATCAACCACGTGGTGAATCAGAACCCAGAAAAGCTCTAGTATTTATAACGTTTGTCTTCCACCTGCTCTTGGGTTACTATGGGTCTTATTGCACTTAGATTGAATATGGTGTCATCTATCACACTGTGTTCGACCTACCATATTAACTCCATGTGTGCCGGAGAGATGCACTGCCCCCAGTCTAATACCACACACTGTATGTTTCTGATGGAATATGCAGAGCATTGTATCAGAGTTTGAGCTGTGTGCACTAAAGAAGCCTCTGTGCATGCCCTTAAATTAAGAACATTTAAATATGTAAATTCTGCACTTGCACAACTGTAATTAAAACTTAACATCTCTGAATGGGGGCCCTTACGTTTCTCTGAAGCATCAAGTACCCCATAAGTTATGTCTTCATGTGAAATTTGGTGTTACCCCATTGAACGGACATTGCAGTATGTCTGATGAAAGAAACCATTATGGCATACAGACTAACAAAAGCATTTATGGTCCCTCGTACTTGAAAAATACTAAATGGATTTGTACCAGATTTGCAGGGTTTTTGGTATTTGTGGCAATACAATCTGGACTGAAACATTTCAGCGAAATTAATTATGTTGATTACATTTTAAACCTGGCTTTTAACAGCAGTTCTGTTACATTTGTAACTGTAGTAGTGCAAATGCACAGGCATAAAGCCGGGGCTTTGAAAATAAATGAAGTACGATGTTCCTTGCACAGTATCAAAGATTGTCCAAGAGCATCTAGAAAACTAAAGAGCAGCGATTCTCGAGCAAGCCAGCTATACTGCAGGAGACAAATGAAAGTTCCCGTTGATTAAAGGAGCAGTAAACTTTTTTTATGAAAAAATATATATTGTAGGGATTTTCCTATTGAGTAAAATAAGGGTACTCCCACTGCCGAGAGATTTATATTTCCAGAGTTATTACAGTTTAAACCCATGTTTTTTTACACTACCAGTGCCCTCTAGTGGTCAAATTCTAATTAGATTTCCTGTTAAATTCTAATGGAGAGGAAAGTCAGAAAAGTCAGAGACATAACAGTTCTCCATAGAATGTGACAGAAACTGCCTGTCACTTCCTGTCAGAACAATCAGGAAGTAATCACAGTAAATACACTTCCTGTCAGAACTATCAGGAAGTAAACACAGTAAATTCACTTCCTGTCAGTTAGAACTATCAGGAAGTAAACACAGTAAATTCACTTCCTGTCAGTTAGAACTATCAGGAAGTAAACACAGTAAATTCACTTCCTGTCAGTTAGAACTATCAGGAAGTAAACACAGTAAATTCACTTCCTGATTATTTAAACTGCTATAATTTTTGAATAAAACACCTGACAGCGACGGGAGTACCCTTGTTTTATTCGGCAGGAAAAGCTCTATAAAATATGTGTTTTCATAAAAAAAAGTTTACTGCTCCTTTAAATAAAGATTTTCAACTCCTTGAATGCAAGAGAGGTGCGATTTGGAGACCTCTCCAGGATTCAAGAGGTTATGTTAAAGCCCCACTTAAATAATGAAGGCCAGGCTCCAGATTTTGAGTATCTGCCATTTGCAACACCTTGCTGTTAGTGACACACCACCACTTTATTGCAATACTCAGATGTCAATGTTTTTGGAGAGACTAGGGCCATCTCTCATAGCGTTGGAAATTACCCCTGCACCAGGAGAAATGCTGGCAGTGCCCTGGGCTGCTGTATATGGAAAGAGACAAAATGCCGCATTAGCTGTGTTAGTACGGGACTAAGAAATGATCCTGTTTTGCTTGCAGTTCTCAAAAGCATGTGGCACGTTCCTACGAGGGAAGATAAACTCTTTATTAATGTTCCAATATAGTCGTACCCCGAGGAGTGGCAGAGAAATGTGCAAAGCAACACAACTTCTTCTCTATACACGTGCTGGGATTTAGGATAACAATACATACACAGTTTTGCAATATGCAAAACCTTGAACGTGTTTTGCAATAAACAAAACATGACGCATAGGTAGTTTTGAAATATGCAAACTTTGTTCAGTATGACGTGTAGAATTTAAAGGAACAGAAACACTTATTATTGGTATGTTGTTAGGTAAAATACTCTCTCTTCGTCATGCAGCACTGGTAAAATGATTCTATTTGTTTTCTAATGCCTAAAACCTAGTCTTACACATGCTTCATGGGGAGCTTCCATCCTTGGCTTTTGCAGGACTCCTTAAAGGGATAGTAATACTTCGTTTTAACTTTATTTTATTTTGTAGGCATTAAAAAAACATGAAGAATGATATACATCTTATCTCTCAAACCTTTATGGTTTGAGAGATATTCACAAGCAAAGTCTCCCCTCCCGCCCCTTTTACCTAGTGTAAGCCATCTCTTCTCAGATGTGGAATCCAGTCCATAGACCAGACAGATAACAGAAGGGGACAATCTTCTTCCTATAAGAACAATGAAATCCCTTCCCCCCTTGACAAGCTTTTCAGGTTTTTCCCTTATCTTAATTGAAGATTGTCCCTCTCTGCAGTCTACCTGGGCACCTCCCTTCTGATCTGGTTGAACAGGGTGGGGGATACTTTGCTTGTGAATATCTCTTAAACCGTAAAGGTTTGAGAGATAAGACTTATATCGTTCTTCATGTTTTTTTAATGCCTACAAAATAAAATAAAGATAAAACAAAGTATTACTATCCCTTTAACTCCCATTGACATAGCCATCTTTATTGGTGTCTGAGAGGTGCTATTGCTAAATTTTCTGTCACTGGACTGAGAAAACTCCGCAGCTTTACAGCTGAAGACAAGGGGATGATATTTTCAATAAATTAAATGTCCTGGCTCTTACAGCTCATTACAAGAGAAACAAAATTAAGCCTTTGAGTGCCAGAGGGGTACGTAACGCATTACCCTCTGGCACTCAAATGGTTAAATTATGTATGAAGTGAACAGTCTGCACATGCATTAAAAAAACAAGTTTATGGGTCTATCATTAAATTTACAGTTTTTGCTGTTGATACATATTATTTAACGGTATATCAAGCAATTTGGGTGTTGGTGTTCATTAACACAAAACAATACTAGTTTCAAGCACTATGAGACAGGAAGGGGAGGAGCTAAGGAAACAGGAAGCTGGGAGATGATGACAGCCCAGAAGGAGCTTCTGAGGACAAGGCACTATGAGAGAGGAAGGGGAGGAGCTAAGGAAACAGGAAGCTGGGAGGTGATGAGAGCCCAGAAGGAGCTGCTGAGGTCAATGCACTATGAGGCAGGAAGGGGAGGAGCTAAGGAAACAGGAAGCTGGGAGATGATGACAGCCCAGAAGGAGCTTCTGAGGACAAGGCACTATGAGAGAGGAAGGGGAGGAGCTAAGGAAACAGGAAGCTGGGAGGTGATGACAGCCCAGAAGGAGCTTCTGAGGACAAGGCAATATGGGACAGGAAGGGGAGGAGCTAAGTGACAAGATGGGAAGCTGGGAGGTGAAGATTGCCCAGGAGGAGGTGCAGGGTTATAGGCTTTAGGGTGAGGTGGGACTCTTGAGACTGGAATTTTTAGGTTTTACTTGTCCACAGATCTCTTGAGGAAGAGGGGGGCAGGAAAGTGAAGGAGTTAATGAAGCAGTAGTCTGTGGGGAAAAAGATGCCCTGGAAGAGATACAAACTGCACCTCTCACTCAATGACATAAAGGTGGGTGGCTGTGTGATGTGTATCATTGTGTCTCTCTGAGGGTAGCCATAGGGATATCACAACTATTTTGGATATATACAGTATATCTACCTCTCTCGCATATTACTGGTTTTTGGAGCTACACGTTTAGGGTCACTCAAAGGGCTGGCATAGTGAATGCTGGGATTTGTAGTCCAGGTTTACTAGCAAATGCTTTGTTATCTCCTTCAACTTCAAGTCTCCGCACAAGGGAAACGAAGTATCAGAAACTTAGTTATTAGTGTTATTATATTAGTATTATACAGATTCATCTGTTCGTTCATTTCTATTTTGTGTAACTGAAATGGTCTTTCCATGCTGTTTTCAGTGCATCTGCAGATAGAAATCACTAGCTTCTGCAGTAGGCCATTCTTGATATTGGCCAGTTATGGATTTTTGGGTGCAACACTTTCTCTGATAATGAAAAGGTTGCACTATGTGATAATAATTATCTGTGCGATGATAACAAATACACTCATTAAAGTGTTAGTAATGTCCAAAAAAGTTTTTTGCATTTAGAAGATCTTAAAAAGCTGATCTAAACGAAAAAAAAATGGATCTCTCAAACCGCTATGGTTTGAGAGATACAGGCATGTAAAGTTCGATGTCTCCTACTGACAGCTGTAAAGAGGAGATCTGTGTCGGTCGACACGGAGGCTCTGCAGCAGAGCCGCAATCTTGTTATTTACAATGAATCCCTTCATTGGAATTATATAATAATAATCCTTTATTTATATAGCGCACACAGATTCCGCAGCGCTTTACAGTCATATTGGTTCTTGTCCCCAATTGGGCTCACAATCTAAATTCACCTATCAGTATGTTTTTTGGAGTGTGGGAGGAAACCCACGCTAACACAGTGAGAACATACAAACTCATTGCAGATGTTGTCCTCGGTGGGATTTGAACCCAGGACCCCAGCGCTGCAAGGCAACAGTGCTAACCACTGAGCCACTGTGCTGCCCACCACTGAGCCACTGTGCTGCCCACCACTGAGCCACTGTGCTGCCCAATTGGTCTAAAAAGTGTGCTTGCAAACCAGGCACACTTTTCAGATGGATATGTTGTAACTAACGAGATTGCGGCTCTGCTGCAGAGCCTCTGTGTCGACCGACACCGATCTCCTGCTGACAGCTTTACAGCTTTTAGTAGGAGACATCGAACTTTAAATGTCTGTATCTCTCAAACCATAGCGGTTTGAGAGATACATTTTTTTGCATTCAGCTCAGCTTTTTAGCTCTTCTAAAGGCAAAAAACTTTTTTTGGACATTACTAACCCTTTAATGACTGTACTTGTGTGATTGTATGAAGGCGACTGTACTTCCGCGTTGTAATAATGGCCTCACTAGGGGTATAGTTGGTAAAGAAGGGGGTATGATAAATGGATGGTATTGTGGTTTGGGAGGAGCATTAAGTTGATGGGGGTTATGGCCATACCTGGGAACTCTCCGGATTTGCCCCGGAGACTCCGGTTCTGACAGAGCTTTACCGGGTCTCCGGGGCAGAGGCTGATTCCTCCGGATGTGGGGAGTTTCTATTGAAACTCTACCCACTTACACGCTTTCTCCCGCTGTTCCTCCGTCCCCAGCCTTCTGTGTGACATTTTTAACCTTTTGAGTGCCAGAGTGGTACGGAATGCATTGCTTTGCAATGCATTCCGTACCACTCTGAAACTCAAAGGGTTAAGCACCCCCCCCCGCTCGCGTGAATCCCCGCCCCTTTTTGACACGATTAGCGTCATTTTTTACACCCCCTGCTGAACAGAGGACTACCCTCCGGGTAGCCCTCAGCTGGAAGTTCCCAGGTATGAGTATGGCATGTTAGTTGGGTGGTATAAAATGTAGGCAGTGTGTGTGTGGTAGGATTAGTGACAAAGTTGTTTTATAGCAGATGACTATATTATGTATTAAGGGGTAAGTGTGTGTGTGTGTGTGTGTGTGTGTGTATGTGTATGTATATATATATATGTATGTATGTGTGTATATATATATATATATATATATATATATATATATATATATATAGTGTGTGTGTGTATGTATATATGTGTGTATGTATATAATATATATGTATATGTGTGTGTATATATATATATATATATATATATATATATATATATATATATATATATATATATATGTGGGGCAAACCAATTGCTCCATATCCAGAGATGCCTGTCTCTATATGTAATGCAGGACGGGCTAGTAACTTTTCTCCTGACTAGTAACTTTTTCTTCCTTGTCTGGTGAATCTCATTTATATTTTAGGAGCCCTGACCATAGGGGGAAAATAAACATCCCCACTGATATAAACAGGGCTTATAACCCCTTCAGTGCTAAAGATCTCTACATTGCATTACCAGTCAACATGAACACCTCTCCAGTGTTCAGGAAGTTCAAGTAACCATTTTAATTAATTGGAATTTTTATTCCCCCCTCCCAGCTGTGCAGTTGGTTTGTCCCAAAATTTATCCATTTTACTGTTATACCTTAGGCCCTATATAAAAGAAACCCAGTTCATGTTAACCACTTAGTGTTGCATCAAAGGGTTAATGAACAGCTAAATGCCCCAGCCTTGGAATGCATGGTAACCTGGGATCCGAATGGAGTGTATATATCAACAAAGAGAACTATTTCCAGGGCCTGAATTCCTCTGATAAGTCTGGGAGTGTTCTCCGCATCCTGAGAGTATTATATTGTGGTGTATCATCCCCAGAGTCCTCTCTATACACGTGGATGCTGTTAGGTTTGAGATCTGTACTTTTCACAGAAAACGCAATGAGCTCGGTTTAACCATTTAACTCCTTGAAGATAAGAGGAGTGAATTTGTTGCACACCCTCATTCCCTTAAGAGGTTAAGAATTCAAGCAGTACACAAGACATTGTGAAGCAATTCTCTGGTCCTTGAAGAGTTAATAAGAAGATTCCGGAGCATAATAGACAAATACAAGTTCACAACATTTCCATTGATTCAAATGGGACTTTTAAACATTTGAATGCTAAAGAAGACTCCATCTCCTTGGGATAGTAATACTTAAAGTGTAAAAAAAAATATGTTGTAGGGTTTATCCCCCTGAGTAAAACAAGATTACTCCCACTGCTGAAAGGTGTTTCATTCAAAAGTTATTAATTTTCAAAGTTGAATTTTTTTTAGGTGCAATATCACAGTGGCCTGAAATTGTACAGTGGAGCTGTTGCTACACGATCCTATGGACAGCTCTGGTCTCAGGACCATAAATCTCCATAGGATGGTGTAGCAACAGCGCCACTGTACAATTTCAGGCCACTGTGATATTGCACCTAAAAAATTCAACTTTGAAAATTAATAACTTTTGAATGAAACACCTTTCAGCAGTGGGAGTACTCTTGTTTTACTCAGGGGGATACACCCTACAACATATATTATTTTTTACATTTTAAGTATTACTATCCCTTTAATCCCTTGGATATGGTAGCAATGGGTTAACATCTATTTTCTCTGACGACTTTTGGCTTACTTGGTTTTTATTTCTATAAACCCACAGCTCCACTAAATATGAAAAATAAAACGAACTGCTGAAGAGTTATGTTTTCCATGGTAACCTGGTAGTTACACACGGGCCCTATAACTGCTGGAGTCACCACCTCGTCCTGTTACACTTCCTAATAATTACCCCATGTACCTTACACTGGGCAGAAAACAGCCGCTATGAATCAGTTCCGTTGGAATGGTTCCCCCAAATGAATCCTTATTTGGTACGGGATAACAAGTATACTGAGCTAGACGTGATTCTTGGTTGTAGGGGTCCCCAGACTCCGGTAAGAAAGAATCACTTCATGATATTAAAGGGATAGTAATACTTCTTTTTTAACTTTATTTTATTTTGTAGTCATTAAAAAAACATGAAGAACGATATAAGTCTTATCTCTCAGACCTTTATGGTTTGAGAGATATTCACAAACAAAGTTTCCCCTCCCGCCCCTTTTACCTAGTGTAAGCCATCTCTTCTCAGATGTGGAATCCAGTCCATAGACCAGACAGATAACAGAAGGGGACAATCTTCTTCCTATGAGAACAATGAAAGCCCTGCCCCTTTTACCTTGTGTAAGCAATCTCTTCTCAGATGTGGAATCCAGTCCATAGACCAGACAGATAACAGCAGGGGACAATCTTCTTCCTATGAGAACAATGAAAGCCCTGCCCCCCCTTTTTCCTAGTGTAAGCCATCTCTTCTCAGATGTGGAATCCAGTCCATAGACCAGACAGATAACAGCAGGGGACAATCTTCTTCCTATGAGAACAATGAAAGCCCTGCCCCCCTTTTACCTAGTGTAAGCCATCTCTTCTCAGATGTGGAATCCAGTCCATAGACCAGACAGATAACAGCAGGGGACAATCTTTTTCCTATGAGAACAATGAAAGCCCTGCCCCCCTTTTACCTAGTGTAAGCCATCTCTTCTCAGATGTGGAATCCAGTCCATAGACAAGACAGATAACAGCAGGGGACAATCTTCTTCCTATGAGAACAATGAAAGCCCTGCCCCCCTTTTACCTAGTGTAAGCCATCTCTTCTCAGATGTGGAATGCAGTCCATAGACCAGACAGATAACAGCAGGGGACAATCTTCTTCCTGTGAGAACAATGAAAGCCCTGCCCCCCTTGACAAGTTTTTTAGGTTTTTCCCTTATCTTAATTGAAGATTGTATCGTGTATTGGCGCGCCGCTGTGGGGCCTAAGAGAGACCACTCTAGTCTTGGAGCGGTCAATTTTAGGCCCCGTTTTTAATTACAGCTCTCCTGGTAGAGCGCTGTAAGTAAAAAGTACGTGACGTGCTATAACCGTCACCGGTACTTATGGACCATGACTGTCTTAGCACGTCATCTGGTCCTTAACCCCTTAATTACCCATGACGGTCCTGGACCGTCATGGAATTCCGGACTCCCCGCGTGGCTGCACGTCACTCAGGGAGTCTGGAATCAGATCGCGCAAAAAAAAAAAAAATAATGCTCCGTGGTCCTTAAGTGACCGCAAAGTACATGTGCGGCCGGTCCTTAAGAGGTTAAGGATTTAAAGCAGAATTTGTCAATAACGCCGGACTGCATAATTATTTGGGGGGGTAACTTTAATTTGGGTGATAGTTCCAATTTAAATTGCAATGGACTCGAATAGAGATTTTTAACCGCTCTGGAGACCTCTCTAGCATTCAAGGAGTTAAAAGCTCAATTTAATTTATTACGATTTTTTATTTGTGTCCTGTGGTACAGTCGGTTTACTCCAGAATAACTCCAGTTTGATTTGTATAAATATGGGTCATTGCTCCTTTAACCCTTTGAGTGCCAGAGGGGTACGCCACGCATTGCTTTGCAATGCGTTGCGTACCCCTCTGGCACTCAAAGGGTTAATACCTGCTGCTTATGACTCATACATACTGAGGTCTACATAATAATCATTGCAGGCCGAAAGGAGGGTGGTCAGCCTTTGGCTCCATAGCTGTTGTTGAGCATTAACTCCCCTCATTCTCAGCCAGCCTCGTGCTGTTGCACCTGAGACCTCTGAAGCGTGCAGTGAGTTAAAGGTTTGCATGTAATTGATATATGTCTTCCAGTGTCTTTCTCCTTGGATTAAAGCCGAGTAATTCACTTATGTGTGTCCGGGGCCCCATAGTGGTCAGGAAGGGAAACACAATCTTCAGTAAGATGTCATGACCGCATCTTCATCCCTGTTGTGTGACATCTGTTGGCCTTGTCATGTCCGCCTCTCATCTGGGCCTGCTGAGGGCAGCCTTTTTGATGTAAGTCATAAAACAAAAGTCATCTTGGGCAAAACGCCTCCTCCTGATAGGGACAGGATGAAAAAACAAAATAGCCGTAGTAATTAGTTACACTCGTTAGGAACAAATATTGTATTATAGATTTGTTGACAGAATCCAAATGATTTTCGAAGTGTTTGGGTTGGTACGTTTCACCCCAAATAATGAAATTAAATCACAAAGCCACTTTAACCATTTGCGTGCTCCAAGATAAAAGTAGACGAGTTTTGGAACAAATAAAAATGTCCCAAAATTTCCATTTCTTTATATGGATATTTAAACCCCTTGGATTCTAACGATCTCCAATACATTGCTTTGACTTCTAGTATTTAAGGGGTTAAATGTCCTTTTAAATCACTGGGGGGGGGGGGTTGTTTCCTGTGTAGCTATTTATCTCTGAGCCACCTTTCTTTGTGCATATGACTATGTAACTGTGGAGTGTTTTCCAGTTAGCTTTAGGGCTACACATTTTAGTCCTAAGAGTATTTGACCACAAAATATTACATTTCTGGTAGTGGTCAGAGGAATAGATACGTATGAACCTTTCCGTACCCTGATACGGGTTTGTGCTGTTTCTCAGCAGACAGGGGAAACCATTTTGTGTTGCATTCCTCACTTCCTGCTGCCTTATATGCAGTTCCTGACCAGAAAATGATAATTATAAAGGAAAATTGCTTCCCCCAGCATTGTTAGTACCAGCAGGTTCATTATCAAGCATCTAAAGCTCTTCGTAGTGAGAAATAAGAACTAATTGGGTTAATTTAGTAAGATTAATACCCACTGCTACTTTTTCTAGACCCATTTACAGATAAACACCAGCACATCTCAGAAACGCATGAAGATTACTATGTTAATGTGAGCCCTGGAAAAGGCAGAGATCGGAGCCCCAGACCGAACTTGGCTGAGAGTTGGTACCATGTTAGCCGTGGAAATACAGGAGGCAAATCTAGTTATTGATACCTTTATTGGCTTAGTTAGCCATTAAAGGTATCAACAACTATATTTGCCTCCAGACCGAACTTGGAAGACTAGATTTTGTGCCTCAGAAAATAAATAGTTGATTTTTACAGATTGTATTGTGGAGTGCGGTCTCTTTAAGTGTTATTTGCCCCAGATCATTTTTAGGTTTACTGCACTTTAACCCCTTGATGACCAGAACTGTATGCATTGCATTGCAATACTTTGCACAGGCCTGTAGTAGTGCTCAAGGGGTTAAGGTAAGTGGGGTTATTAGGAGTCGTCAGTGTTTCTCTGAATGGACGAGGCCGGTGTAAGACCTCTAGACAAGGCTTGGTAATACAGTGTGACCTATTTAGGTATTTCAGCATGAAGCCCAGTGATTAATTGTGATGGACACAAAAACTCTAGGAAAACGCTTTATGATGTTTAATGTTATGGCAAAGTCGTCAGACAAGTGAAGAAAAGTAACATATTATCTATGTCACAAGTGCCTGACAAACGATTTGCCTATTTATATTGGGTGGGTAGTTTGATTTTTATTACCTTAGGGGTACACTTTACAATCCTATCTTGGGAAAGGAGCCACTAAATATTCCCCACGTTGCCATGGCTGGGTGGCTGGTCTGGACATTCCCTGTTATTTCTCTCTGCTTTGTGCATCCCATTTGGCCTCACCGGTATACTGCTTTATTGGGCATCTGGTCTGACCTCACCAAGCAAACACGGCTAGAAACTCAGTGACGTCTCCGGATGCTGATGGAACATGCCATCTCCACCATAGGGGACAATTTCAGATTCTCCAAATTCCCACGGATTTTAATGAAGCTTTTGAGCACTTGAATGCTAGAGAGGTCTTCAAAACTCTGAGAAGCAACGCGTGTAGACCTCTTTACCATTCTAGGGGTTAAATTCACATTTCAAATCCACTGAATAATTATTTGTCCCCTGAGCTGAAGCTGGTATACCTACAACTGAACTTATATTATACATTAGCTGGTTCTAACCTTCAACTGAGCTTATAATATATATGTCAGTAATAATAATAATATTATATTACAGACAACCGAACTTATATGCTATCTGGTTCCTACCTACAACCAATCTTATATTATACTTCAGCTTGTTCTTAACTACAACCAACTGAGCTTATAATATATTGTAGCTGTTCTTGCCTTCAGACGAGATTATAATGTATATTACCATAATGTTACCTACAGCTGAACTAATATTACGTTATCTACTTCACACCTACAGCCAAGACTGAAATATATGCTAGCTGGTTTAGTTCTTACCTATGACCAAGCTTTTAAAATGTGTTATGTTATATATCTTACCTGGTTCTTACCTACAGCTTAGCTTATATTGTATGGCACCTGGTTCTTGCCTACAAGCAAGCTTATAGTATATGCTAGTTGGTTCTTCCCTACAACTGATCTTATATTATAATTTGGCTGGCTCTTACCTACAGCAGACCTTATAACAGGGCTCAAAATTTCCACTCACCACTAGCCAATGGTGAGTGAAAATTTAGCCCTGCGAGTAGAAATTCAGCCCTGGTGGGTATGTGTTGGCTTGCAGTAGCGAGTAACTTTTCAGGTCTGGCTAGTAGCAAAGGACTTAAAATTATAAGCCCTGCCCTTATAATATGTTATTTTGTTCTCACCTGGTGGTTGGGGCGGGAGTTGTGACGGAGCCCGCTGTCCTTGCCGTTGATCGATGTTGGCTAATAAGTAATTTCAGTGTGTTGCTCAACCCTTTGGTCATCAGACGGTTAAGGAAAAAAAAAAACTTACGAACCTTCAGTGACAGATTGATACATATATGACATAGTGCGCACTGTGTATTGTGCAGTAAAGTTTATTGGTCCATTCCATCTGAGTAAAGAAGAGGTCACTGTGGCCCAGATATTTTCGGCCCTGCATGTTGAGGCAGGTCTGTTGCTCATTGCTGGAAATTAGAATAGAAATCTAAATGTGGTCCCAGTGACAGAGTTCTGGATTTAGATGCTTGGCAGGAATACAGACAACAGAGAAGGGATCTAAGATCCTTGGTAACAGGCTTGTTGTATACTTTGCTTTCTAAATGGATGTTAACATAGAACAGGGTAATTTACAGTTACATATATAAATGTTTAATTTTGATGAGTTAACGTATTTGTAGAGTTAAATGAAACGTTTTTGGGCGTGTGATTAGCTTTGCAATACCCTGGAGCAGAGGTCTCCAACAAGTCGCTCGTGATCTACTGGTAGCTCTTTGGCTGCCAGTGAGGAGCACTCTCCAGTCCATTGAGGTGTCCATATCCAGTCTGCCCCAGACAGGTCCAGTGGATGAAATCTGCTCCTCGTTTGTCTGCAGCCAGTCAGGGCACAGCAGGCCCGGACTGGCCATCGGGCATACCGGGCATTTGCCAGGTTGGCCGGTCCAGGGCCGGTCCGGAAGTTTAAAAAAAAATATGAATCATTAAACGAGTTTAGGTCGTCTTTCACTTTCTGAAAGACGGCCACCTCATTACAAGTTTCCTGCTGGGCGGGCAATCAACATGCGGATGTGTGGTGATATATAAATAATGAACGAACACCCGCCGCTGTCGCCCCCCATGGGCTGCTCAAAAAATAAAAATGGGCTGCTCAGCCTTAAATGCCAGGGCCTCTTTTTTTGTCCCAGTCCGGGCCTGGGGCACAGCTTCCCTCAGTGGTACCCAACAGTGCTCAGTCACAGAGAGTAATGCAGATGGAGGCCTCACAGCACATTTATGGTTTTCTTGCCCCACTGTCATAAATATAACAGATCATTCTGCATCCATAATAAAAATAACTTGTATAGTAAGTGTTGTGGGAGATATGTGGCGTTAAAGTAGGTAAGAGCCACAATGTGACTCCATATTCACTCGCCCATTGTAACAAAGTCTCCAGCTTTCTGCTATAGTCATTAAATGTTCTTATAAACCACTCTAATAGGTTTAAACATGGACAGTTATATGGGATGGTGTTGTTAATGATGGGAACGCACTAGCAATCAGAAAATCTCTTGCTCACTGGAGAACCACAGATTATGTCTTCTGTACTGAATACGTATTTTTTTTTGCTAAAAATTATAGTTCTTATAGCAGAACCAGGCACGTGCACACGTAGACACCAAGGGGGTCTTGAGCACCTGCCCTTTTTGTCCAAAGTGCCCTCGTGCCCTTTTAACAACAAAAAAAAATGTAATCAGTCCGATTTTATCTTATCCCAGTCCGTTTTTCAATTTTTGATTACTGGGGGGGGGGGGGGGGGTGTTGCTCTCCTCCCCTCTTCCGTCCGGGTCCTTTTTAAGTGTAAGGTCCCTTTAACATGCTGGCCGGGTCCTTTTTACGTGCCGCCAGGTCTTCTCCTCTTGCGTGTCGGATCCTCTCCTCTTACACCTTGCGTGCCGCGGAGATGCTGCCATTGGATGAGAAGTGCCCCTTTTTTTCATTTGAGCTCCTGCCCCCCAAAATGTCTGTGCACGTCCCTGAGCAGAACTGTATCACCTTCAATTGTTAATCCTTTGAGTGCCAGAGGGATACGCAACGCATTGCTCTGGCGCTCAGTGTTAAGAAGGTCACGTGTTTACTGAGCAGCACTTTGTTACTGGAAGGCTAGGGGAGAAATGTAACTTTGGAGACGGATTAATACATACAGTTACAAATACATGTATAGTTACATAGTTACATAGTAATTTAGGTTGAAAAAAGACTTGCGTCCATCCAGTTCAACCCTTTTCCTATTCCTGTTTACCATCGCTGACCCAAAAGAAGGCATCTGACTCCAAATGGCAATCAGATTTCTCCCTGGATCAACAAGCCCTAACTAAATATTAATCCCAGTACTAACGTGCATAGCCCTCTATATTATGCTCTTTTAAATAAGTATCCAGGCCCCTTTTAAAGGCATCTAATGTATTTGATAGCACCACCTCCTCCGGAAGTGCATTCCATACCTTTATTGTCCTTACTGTAAAGAAACCCTTCCGCTGTTTTAGACTAAATCTCCTTTCCTCAAGTCTAAGCGGGTGGCCCCTTGTCCTGTGTACTGTTCTGTTAATGAACAGGTCTTTTGAAAGCCCTTTATATGGGCCTTGAACATATTTATATAGTGTTATCATATCCCCTCTAAGACGCCGTTTCTCTAGTGTGTACAAGTTTAACTTTTCTAGCCTCTCTTCATAACTAAAACTTTCCATTCCCCTTACTAGTTTTGTAGCCCTCCTCTGCACTCTCTCTAGTTCCATAATGTCCTTCTTCAGAAAGGGCGCCCATGTATTTTCATTATATGTTTCAGAGTAGCCCCACACATGTTTTATTAAGTAGTTGGCTTTCCCGAGAATTTATTTATATATTTAACACCGTAATGTCCAGTGATGTGTCAGGACCGTCACTGCTGTGTTTACCTCAAGGACTAATGACGGTCCTGGCACGTCACATATTTTTTACTCACGGCGCTCCTGCGGGAGTAGCGGGGACTGAAAATGACCACTCCAAGACCGGAGCGATCACTATCAGTCCCCCGTTCGGCGTGTCGGCACACGTGATCAGTCACGTGTGCCGACACGTCAAACTTCGCTACTCTGGGATCGCTGATCCGTAAGGGGTTAAGCATCTGTCCCTATTTCATTTATAATGTGTTTTTCTGTCTTTCCAAAGGTTTGAATTTCAATAAACATATAGATAATTAACTTTCAGTTTTGGAAGTTTACACAGTGCATAACTTCATACCCCCTCTGGACCCCCTTCCCTTTCATCCTTAAAGGGTTAAACAAGAGGAGGTATTTTTGTTTTTGCTTCGCCTTTACGCCAAGTAGATATTTTGGTGCAACTGGCACTCTCTTTTCCCATAAGTCTTTGCAGCGATGTTAAAATGGCTTCACTTGCATACATCTGCCTAACAACTCCCCTCTCTCTCCATTACCAAGTAGTCACAAGTATGCAGGGCCCAGAGACGTCCGCTAATAAAACACTCCCCCCTCCCAGTTCATCAGTTCTATTTCTGCTCTTCTCTGCTTTTATTTATTTCTTTTTTGAAAGTTAAAACCACGCAGGAATTCGGAGATTTTCTTTTTATTCTTCCTCGCCGTGCTGCGCCGAGCAGCCCAGGAGTTTTCCATAACAAACATTCTGTGTGTGAGGCGAATCTGCCCAGTAAAAAAAACCCCAGGATCTCTTTACTTTTCTATTCAGGGCCGATGGGCGCAATGGAAAATCCCCCTCCCTCCCTGCAATACGCAGCTTTGGGAAGTCCACCCTGCTGAGAGTTGATGTGTGGCATATCTAATGGCGACCCCCTGTTCTGGCAGGTATTTTTATTTACATCACCTTTGACCTATCCCGTCATAGTAACCAACTAATCCCAGCTATTAGCGGAACGACATTATCTATAATAGGGCTGCCTGGGCAACATGCAGCTCTCCAGCTGTCGGACTGCAGTTATCATTACCATCAATCTACACTCAATCTGGTGTTGTAATACAATGCGTGTTATCCTTAGCCTGCTTTGTAGCTGTTGTTGGACTACAACTCCCATTATCTTCTATCATCCCTGTAACCAATGCTGTCCAAGTCCAGTCCTCCAGCGCCACCAACAGGCCAGGATGGACGGATTTCCCTTATTACACACAGGTGAGTCAGTCACAATGAATGATCCACTGATTATCTCACCTGTGTGTAATCAGGGAAATACATCCTGGCCTGTAGGTGGCGCTGGAGGGACTGAATTGGATAGCCCTGCAATGGGGGGCGTGGTCATGTAAGGAGTGGGGTGTGGCCATGGGTGGAGCTTCAGAAGCCAAGACTGCTTTGACTATGGATGCCTGGAACAGATCTGTTCAAGTTCAGTCCTCCAGCGCCACCAGCAGGCCAGGATGTATTTCCCTGATTACACACAGGTGAGATAATCAGTGGATCATTCATTGTGACTGACTCACCTGTGTGTAATCAGGGAAATCCTTCCATCCTGGCCTGTTGGTGGCGCTTGGGGGCTGAACTTGGACAGACCTAGTCTATGGCATTCATAATCAAGGCAGTCTAGGCTCCCGAAGCTCCACCCATGGCCACACCCCCACTCCTTAAATTACCACGCTGCCCCCCCCCTTCCCCCGGAGGACTGGACTTGGACAGCCCTGCCTGTAACTATTGTTGCTTTGACCCGCAAAATCTGCCCCAGCAACATTATCCCCCCTCAGTCACATATAAGATCCATAATAAAGTCCAGCAACCAGAGTAAACACAAAGAGAATTGGGAGGTTGTCAGTCAGACGTATAGAAGTCTAGGGGAGAGATGCACTAAGGTGTGATACAGAGGTGATAGAGATGTCTCCTCCAATGATATCACTTCTCCAGTTCCTATGTTACTTTATGTAGCCAGTGCACTAAAATGTCTCCAACCTGGAAGATGTTAGTGTATGGGCTCTATAGAATAACACAGGGACTGGAGAAGTGATATCACTGGAGAAGTTATCTCCTCTTTATCACCTCTTTATCACACCTTAGTGTATGGGATCCATAGAATAACATAGGAACTGGAGAAGTGATATCACTGGATAAGTTATCTCCTCTTTATCACACCTTAGTGTATGGGATCCATATAATAACACAGGAACTGGAGAAGTGATATCACTGGAGAAGTTATCACCTCTTTATCACACCTTAGTGTATGGGATCCATAGAATAACATAGGAACTGGAGAAGTGATATCACTGGAGAAATTATCTACACTTTATCACCTCTTTATCACACCTTAGTGTATGGGATCCATAGAATAACATAGGAATTGGAGAAGTGATATCACTGGAGAAGTTATCTCCTCTTTATCACCTCTTTATCACACCTTAGTGTATGGGATCTATATAATAACACAGGAACTGGAGAAGTGATATCACTGGAGAAGTTATCTCCTCTTTATCATCTCTTTATCACACCTTAGTGTATGGGATCCATATAATAACACAGGAACTGGAGAAGTTATCTCCTCTTTATCACCTCTTTATCACACCTTAGTGTATGTGATCCATAGAATAACATAGGAACTGGAGAAGTGATATCACTGGAGAAGTTATCTCCTCTTTATCACCTCTTTATCACACCTTAGTGTATGGGATCTATATAATAACATAGGAACTGGAGAAGTGATATCACTGGAGAAGTTATCTCCTCTTTATCACCTCTTTATCACACCTTACTGTATGGGATCTATATAATAACACAGGAACTGGAGAAGTGATATCACTGGAGAAGTTATCTCCTCTTTATCTCCTCTTTATCA
The DNA here is from genome assembly GCA_037306005.1 of Rhinophrynus dorsalis. Classification (NCBI taxonomy): domain Eukaryota; kingdom Metazoa; phylum Chordata; class Amphibia; order Anura; family Rhinophrynidae; genus Rhinophrynus; species Rhinophrynus dorsalis. Next base: position 3,571,784 of record CM074726.1, read on the forward strand.
CACCTTAGTGCATGGAATCCATAGAATAACATAGGAACTGGAGAAGTGATATCACTGGAGAAGTTATCTCCGCTCTATCACGCCTTAGTGCATAACCCCCAGTTCCTCCCAATTTTTCTTTGTATTTTCATTTTTATAATTTAAAGCGGAACTACCACCTTTAACAAAAATGGTCCCAAATAATTACCCATCTGGTGACTAGCTGCTTATTAACGCTAGTTACCAGAATTATTACCTCGTTAATGCGAATGATCCACTGCTCTGGGACTGACGGACAGGACGGAGCGCAGACCTCTTTCTATAGTGACGTCTGCGTGTCTGCGATGTTAGTCCCAGACGGCTCTAGGAGGCGTTGCTAGGAGCCGTTCGGCTCCAAAAGGGACGACAGTGCAGGTGTCACCATGGAAAGATGTCTGTGCTCCATCTTGTCTGTCAGTCCAGGAGCAGTGGATAATTCGCGTTAACTGAGCAGCTAGTCGCCAAATTAGGAATTTTTTTGGGCCATCTTTGTTAAAGATCGTAGTTCCACTTTAAGACCTGCAGTGCAATTACATGATCTGAACATTTAAGCTTCTGTAGAATCCAGAACAATTATATTGGGTTAACCACATGGAGTAGGCAGCCGATGGCCAGGCAAAGATGTGGGGAATTTTAGTCCAATATCTGTAGGGCTGCAGATTGTACAGTATGTACACTGGTATATGCAGTCGCCATATTAGTAAATAATCTTGACTTTAAAGCTATAAATGAACTGGCCACATCGCTATATAAAATTGACATTACAGAAATATATGAACCTGCAAGCATAAGCCAGGAGCGTCTGGTTTAGGGGGAGTGTCATTTCTCTGGCCACACCTGCAAGTTGGATATTGGGTGTGGCTATTGCAGTTGAGACCCCTCCCCTCACAGGTGTTTCAGAACAGTCACCTACTCTGCCTAATAGAGAATCCCAGCCCAGAGTCTGTCACAGCAGAATTGTGGTTTTCACCCTAGATGGTGCTATGATCCATATGTAATAAACTATATAGGAACAATTCCAGGCCATACCAACTGCATTCTAGGGAACAGACTAAAATTCCCATTAATTTAAATTACACTTAACCTACTGATTGCTAGATAGGTCTCCAGCGCATTGCAAAACCTATGTGGCAGTGATCCATTTAAATTGTAAGCTCTTCGGAACGGTGCCATCCTTCCTGATTTTATTGGTCCATGTAAGCATGATTTTTTGTTATAATTATTACCACCAACCAGTGCAGCTCACTGAAATATGTTGGAGTTTTTTAAAGGGATAGTAATAATTCATTTTATCTTTATTTTATTTTGTAGGCATTAAAAAAACATGAAGAACGATAAAAGTCTTATCTCTCAAACCTTTATGGTTTGAGAGATATTCACAAGCAAAGTGTCCCCCTCCCGTTCAGCCAGATCAGAAGGGAGGTGCCCAGGTAGACTGCAGAGAGGGACAATCTTCAATTAAGATAAGGGAAAAACCTGAAAAACTTGTCAAGGGGGGAAGGGCTTTCATTGTTCTCATAGGAAGAAGATTGTCCCCTGCTGTTATCTGTCTGGTCTATGGACTGGATTCCACATCTGAGAAGAGATGGCTTACACTATGTAAAAGGGGCGGGAGGGGATACTTTACTTGTGAATATCTCTTAAACCATAAAGGCTTGAGAGATAAGACTTATATCATTCCTCATGTTTTTTTAATGCCTACAAAATAAAATAAAGATAAAACAAAGTATTACTATCCCTTTAATTGCCAGCAATTCATTGCAGAGATCCAGGCACGTGCACACATAGACACCAAGGGGGGCTTGAGCAACTGCTCTTTTTGTCCAAAGTGCCCTCGTGCCCTTTTAACAAAAAAAAATAATAATAATAATTATGAGACGTGCCCTTTTTTTCATTTGAGCCCCTGTCCCCCAAAATGTCTGTGAACGTACTTGCAGAGATCATTACAATCGCACGCAGAACCCTGACGCTGTAATGGCATGGACATTTACACGTGGATATGCTGCCCTCTAGGGGAAATCCAAGGAAATGGCATGACATGTTACTTTATATATTGAAGCATATTTTATTCAGAGAACAAACCCCTACTTATTTTTGAGATCATGTTTATTCCTTTAAGTGCCAGCGCATTCAGCATAACTCTGCCACACAAAGGGTTAAGTAGCGGTTTCTTACTCATTGAAAGACAAGAGGGTTGTGAAACACATTGATTGTAAAAGCGGTAACAAATTATTGCAAGAAGTACATTCATATAGTCTAACTTTTTAAGAAACCTCTACTTAAAAGTCATTTTTTTTAAAGAAGTGGGTGTTAGCACTGAGTAAAACATGTGTGATGGGGAAGCTTTTATCTGTGTGACGGAGAAAGATGAAGATGCGATTCCTATGATTATCTAAAGCTACAAGAATATTAACCCTTTGAGTGCCAGAGGGGCACGCAACGCAATGCATTGCGTACCCCTTTGGCACTAAAAGTGTTAAAGGCATAAAATATAAAAAAAAAAAAAAGCATCTTTTACAAGACTTTTAAAACCAGACAAAGTAAAACTAAGTGTAACTAACGCAGATAAATAGGTGAAAGATGGAGATATTCTTCCATTTTTAATAGAAAATGAAGACATGGCATTTTTTTTAGAAGTCGTAACCTGGTCATTTCCAGTCACCAGCCAGCCAGTTCACCTTTATAACAAGTCAAAGTCCTCTCGGCATTAGTGGTTTAATTACAATAAAAGCGTTTGTACATTAGACAAGAAAACAATAAAGTGAAACAGTTTTACATTGTGTTGAAAAAAATAAAAAAGTAACAAGACGCGTTTTTGAGTCGGGTTAAAGGTGCAGGCACACATGGCATAAATGGATCAAAGTGGGTTAAAATAAAATGGTCTTTATTTAAATTGCGACTATTCTGATTATCTTTAACCCTGTGATTGTCGGAGGGCAGTCCATCTCAATTCATAAGACTCTAGTACTAAACAAACCAGTCAGTAGTGCTGCTTTCTTGTTCATGTGGTTGACTGATTACATACAGTTCTTTATTTTGACTGCTTTATGCATGCGCACCTCTCTGGCCCTTAACGGGTTAACCTCTCCCATTCAATCCCTTCAGTGGAAGAGTTTATCTTCCCCTATCACTGTACCGAACAGTAACAGGCCCAGGAACATTACAGACAGCTGGGACTATGAATCAGTGGTGCGGACATGCCCTTAGCATTTCCACAGTTGTCAAAGAACAGGGGGAGGCAACCCGTGGCACTGTAGTGGTTGGAGACTACGATTCCATCAACCCAGCTAGCTGTTGGCTGGCTAGGGCCGATGGGAGTTGTCTCCGAAAGCTGGGGAACCACAGTTTGCTTAACCTTAAAGTTGTATCTGTTCTCAAGATGACCATTTCTGCTTCTCCAGGTATAACTGCCCCTTGGACAATAGCAAAGGGCAGTGTGTACAGAAACAAACTGGAGCAATTTTGGGGAATCCAGCTGCACTGTGCAGGGGAAATAAACATTCTCGTTTATTTGAGTGGGACTTTTAACCCCTTGAATGCTGGAGAAGTCTCCAGTGCATGGCTTCAGAATGCACTGGAGACCGATCTAGCATTTAAGGGGTTAAAATGCCACTTAAACCTTCGCGTGCCTGAGGGCTACGCAACACATTGTAAAGCAACGCATTTCATACCCTTTGGACACTCAAAGGGTTAAATCAATTTGGGGAGTGTTTATTTGTTCCCTGGGGTGCAGTCGATGTGGTACAGGATTGATCCCTTTTCTTTGTGTGTATGGCCCCAAAATAACTGATTCTTATACTGGCAAGTGGAGAAATGAGTGTGTAAAACACTCAGTGTAAGTGACTTCTCACTGGTCAGTTACCCATTCACACTGGTTGGTGTTACTACCCTTATACAGATATGATTGAGACTAAACACATAAACACGAGACACCCAGCACCACCATGATAATGAGACAAGTGTAAAAGGGAGCATAAGAATCCTTCTATAGAGCAATAGTATAGTAAACTGCCAACAACAGAGAACCCTTTCAAATTAAAAGCTACAGGGAATTATGAAAAACACTTCATATTCATAATGTGAACCATTTATCGGTACCTTCAATTTGTACCTTTGGATGCATTGCGTGAATAAACCTTTAGAGCATGTTCACCTTTAATGATAACCGCCCTATTACATATTTCAGCCAGATTCTAATGGCCCCTATGAAGTTTGTCCTTCAGTCAGTCCTGGATGTCATGTCCAGTGACGGAGACAGGAATTTTGCTGAAAGAGCACCTGGGGGCTCCAGATAATGAGGAAATAAATGTGATACAGAGGAGAGAACTTCACCAGTTCCTGGGTTCTTCTATGACCTTCCCAGATTGAGAGATCTTAGTGCAGAGGCTACATAGAATAACAAAGTACTGGAGAACTTACTTTCTCTTCATCACACCTTCGTGCATCTCCCCTATGGTATCCCTCCGGCAAGAATCACATCCACCTCCATGGACACAGTATCTTCTATCAGTCCACGTTGTCCTCTCTTGAACAAAGATTCGAGGACAACATTCATAGCAGCCATCAGCACTTTTTGGACATAGTAATGTAGGTTGGGGGTTGTTTGAAGGTGATAGTATTCCTTTAATATTCACAATTAGTGGCTCATCCCTCTATACCACATACAAATAAAAATTGTTAAAAAAAAAAAAAAAAAAAAAAAGTTGTCCCCAATGGATATATTCATGAGTAGAAATCAAAGACTATAGAGTGAACAGGGCAAAAGTGTTTGTTGCACGATCCATTGAGAATCTAGAACCATCTTATGGGGAAGATCACTGTTCTTAACCCTTCATATCTGGGGTTGGTACCCCTTGGCCTGGCTTACAATGCCAGTTGTATTCTGACAATACCTTGATAGGCTCAATTTAACCATTGCTGCTTCAGACCACCAGAAGACAAGATGCGCCTTTACTGCATGGTGTCTTATCTCAGTTTGGTCACTGTATGTCCATATATGAAGAGCGGTTCCATTGGCTCAGAGCACTAGAAGACAAGGTGTACCTTCACAACACAGTGTCTTACCTCAGTTTGGTCACTGTAGGTGCCCATATATGCAGAGCGGTTCCACTAGTTCAGACCACCAGAAGACAAGGTGTACTTTCACTACACGGTGTCTTATTTCAGTGTGGTCGCTGTAGGTGTCCGTGTATGGAGAGCGGCTCCACTAGTTCAGACCACTAGAAGACAAGGTGTACCTTCACTACACAGTGTCTTATCTCAGTCTGGTCACTGTAGGTGTCTGTGTATGGAGAGCGGTTCCATTAGTTCAGACCATGAGAAGACAAGGTGTACCTTCACTACACTGGATCTTATCTCAGTTTGATCACCGTAGATTTCTGTCTATGGAGAGCGGTTCCATTGGGTCAGATCACCAGAAGACAAGGTGTACCTTCACTACACAGTGTCTTATCTCAGTCTGGTCACTGTAGGTGTCTGTGTATGGAGAGCGGTTCCACTAGTTCAGACCACCAGAAGACAAGGTGTACCTTCACAACACAGTGTCTTATCTGCGTCTGGTCACTGTAGGTGTCTGTGTATGGAGAGCGGTTCCACTGGGTCAGATCACCACACGACAAGATTTACCTTCACTACACTGTGTCTTATCTCCGTCTGGTCACTGTAGGTGTCCGTGTATGGAGAGCGGTTCCACTGGGTCAGATCACCAGAAGACAAAGTGTACCTTCACAACATAGTGTCTTATCTCAGTCTGGTCACTGTAGGTGTCTGTGTATGGAGAGCGGTTCCACTGGGTCAGATCACCAGAAGACAAGGTGTACCTTCACTGCGCGGTAACGCCTTGACTACCAGAGAGCTGTGCAGTGTATTGGTCCTCAAGGTTTTACGTAAATAAAAAAAAAAATCCCATTCAGGTCAGTGGAAGCTGATTTTCAGAATAAAATAACACAGAAGAAAAGAAGTTAAATCTGGGTACATCTGTTTGTTACTGATGGGGTTAATCAGGTTGCTCAGCTATGTGTTAACCCTTTGAGTGCCAGGGGGTATGCGGCGCAATGCGTTGTGTACCCCCTGTGGTACTCATAGCGTTAAGACGTTCCAGACAAGAGAGAAGACCAGTTCAACTGATAACAAGTAATACCCATTTGCCGCATGAGGGTCCAGGAACATATTGCACTTTCGTACCCCTTGGTATTGGCGATGTTTAACGAGCCAACTGCACAAGTCGTGAGAGGAGACAGGATTATGGGACATTCTTGTAGCTGCGTAAGGTGCCCTGCTAAGAGATCGGAAACATCTCTTCTCTCCTGCTTTGGAGTAAATGTCACCATCCCCGGCCAGATCCGGACTGGATCAGCACTAAGTGCTATATCGAGGGATTTCATGTTGTGAATTGGGGTGGCTGTGACGGGAACCTTTTATTTATATGAATAAAAATGTCACCCACAGGTTTAAATTTATGTGACAGCAGAATTGCATCAAGCTGATTGGTTCAGGTTAATAGGCGTGGACCTGTAGAACCGGATCATGCAGAAAAAAAGGGCATATCTGCTTAATCAGCATTGTCTGTTACTCTTGTCTCTTTTACTAAGACTTCTATGAATTTCCCCACCTTAAGATACCTTCTGGATCCACAAATATCTGTCCAAACTGAGGAATGCGCAAGAAAAAAAGATGAAAAAAAAAAAAAAAGGTCCCAACTCCATCCAAATCCCTGAGTCCAATAATAAAGGAACATGTCTAATAGAGAGAAGGGAGTCCGATTATTAATCGGTGGTTTGGCTGATTCTTCACTGATCCTTCAGCATTGAGCGTCCTCGATCACTTCTGTTTTGGCAGGACGTTTTTCTCGAAGTAGCCCTCGTTGGCGATGTTTCCGGCTGGGTCATAAAAGCCGACGGCGATGTACATTCCCTTGCTGTCTGTGCTGAGACCAAATCCAACCTGAGAGGACGATTTCCAGATCATCTGTGTGAAGTTTCCTAGAGGAGAGAAGAACAACAGAACAAGACTTAAAGGGATAGTAATGTTTCATAATAAAAGCAGCTCTAATTAATCATCATAGTATTTGGACTTTGGAGAGTGTTATTTCAATTCTGTCAGATTTGTAGTTCCAGAGTAATTCAATGACAAAGTATCCCCCTCCCGCTCCTTTTACTGATGTAACACTGCTCAGCCAGATCAGAAGTGAGGTGCCCAGGTAGACTGCAGAGAGGGACAATCTTCAATTAAGATAAGGGAAAAACCTGAAAAACTTGTCAAGGGGGGCAGGGCTTTCATTGTTCTCATAGGAATAAGATTGTCCCCTTCTGTTATCTGTCTGGTCTATGGACTGGATTCCACATCTGAGAAGAGATGACTTACACTAGGTAAAAGGGGCGGGAGAACAGGGTGGAAATGTTCATCCCATTTATTTTTGTAACCGCTGGAATGCGGAGACCTCTCTAGCATTCCAGGGGTTAAAAACACCATTTAAAATCAATGGGAATTTTTATTAGTCCCCTATAGTGCAATTGGTTTGATCCAGAGTTGCTCGGTTTTGTCTTTGTATCTTAACACCCCCCCCCCCCAGTGCTGTTTAGCAAAAGTGCTGAATGTGCGTCAGATCGGTTTACTATTGAAATGTCGCCCTAGATTGGGCGACAGGCAAAAGGGCGACATCATAATGTCGCCGGAATGAAAACGGCGGCATCAGAATGTCACCCACATCAAAAGGGCCAGATTCTGGTGTTGCACGCTTAATGGTTGCAAAGTGATTGAGAAAGATAAAAGAGAAGGTTTACACAGTTTGAATAATATAGCCAGAAAAATTGTAATGTATTAACCCTTTGAGTGTCAGAGTGGTAATCTAGGAAACTTCACACAGATGATTCTTTGCAATGCATTCTGTATCACTCTGACACTCAAAAGGTTAAATAATTTTTGCTTTTCTCTGTGGAGAAAGCGGTGCCAGAGCCGCTGTGACGTAAGCTTCCCTCTTTCTTCCTGGTGACTGAACGCTCATGAGCATGATGTCATCAGAGCGTTCAGTCACCAGTAAGAAAGAGGGCAGCTTACGTCACAGCATGGACAAGTGGCTCTGGCACCGCTTTCTCCACAGAGGTAAGCATAAATTCTTTAATATATTCAAAGTTTTCTGGCTATGTTATTCAAACTGTGTAAACCTTGTGTTTTAACTTTTTCAATGACTTTACAACCTTTAAGCATGCAACATCAGAATCTCGCCCTTTTGAGCTGGCTGACATTCTGACGTCGCCGTTTTCATTCAGCGTCGCCCTTTTGATGTGGGTGACATTCTGATGTCACCGTTTTCATTCAGTGTCGCCGTTCTGATGTGGGTGACATTCTGATGTTACCGTTTTCATTCAGTGTCGCTCTTTTGATGTGGGTGACATTATGATGTCGCTGTTTTCATTCAGCGTCGCCGTTTTGATGTGGGTGACATTATGATGTCACCGTTTTCATTCAGTGTCGCTGTTTTGATGTGGGTGACATTATGATGTCGCTGTTTTCATTCAGTGTCGCCGTTTTGATGTGGGTGACATTATGATGTCACCTTTTTTATTCAGTGTCGCTGTTTTGATGTGGGTGACATTATGATGTCACCCTTTTGCTTGTCACCAAATAGAAGGCGACATTTCAGTAGGATACCTGTGAGTTCAGGGTCCAAATGTAAAGTGTAGAATCGATGATCTGAGATGCGTCTGTGTCTGTGCGCATCACTCACCTGACCCACTCTGGAATCCCGGGCTACTGAAGCTGTATTTTGTACTCTCCTTGTACCACGACTCAGCCACCTCCTTCCCTGGGGACAGAAAGACAAGACTTTATTGTATCCCTTACCAGATCACAGTGGCTTGTCCTTGTTTTTGATGACATATGTATTTTACTTTTCCTGAGCATTATTTTCTATATCACTCTGATGTTACAGAGATCTCCAGTTCAGTGCTGTTTTTTCTCTCAAAATTCCTCACTTACTGGGTCAGTTTTGTTACAGTTATCACAAGCAGAGCCCTGCTGGGAGGAGGAGGAGCAGTGAGGATTATGTTCAGTGTTCATTCACACGGTATCAGGGATACAAAGGGAGGAGAGGAATGGACCCTTCCTCCTACCATGCTGGTAGTGTAGCATTATGATACTTTCCCTTTAAAGTGATAGTAATACTTCATTTTAACTTTATTTTATTTTGTAGGCATTAAAAAAACATGAAGAACGATATAAGTCTTTTCTCTCAAACCTTTATGGTTTGAGAGATATTCACAAGCAAAGTTTCCCCTCCCGTCCCTTTTACCTAGTGTAAGCCATCTCTTCTCAGATGTGGAATCCAGTCCATAGACCAGACAGATAACAGCAGGGGACAATCTTCTTCCTATGAGAACAATGAAAGCCACCCCCCCTTGGCAAGATTTTCATGTTTTTCCCTTATCTTAATTGAAGATTGTCCCTCTCTGCAGTCTACCTGGGCACCTCCCTTCTGTTTTGGCTGAGCAGTGTTACATCAGTAAAAGGGATAGGAGGGGGACACTTTGCTTGTGAATATCTCTTAAACCATAAAGGTTTGAGAGATAAGACTTATATCGTTCTTCATGTTTTTTTAATGCCTACAAAATAAAATAAAGTTAAAACGAAGTATTACTATCCCTTTAATACACTGACTGCTTTTGTCCATCAGCAGGGTGATTTTCAGTGCATGCCTACATAGGCAGACCAGCTACCCACAATAGGCCCCTCTGGGTCGGCTTAGATGGTGACATGAATATTTATTACCTGTCAACTGTTCCTGATATCCAGGGATAGCAACTGGTTCTGGGTCCATGTCCCTGGTCTTAAAATTAAGTCTGAGCCTAATATCTGATCTGTTTGTCACAAGATTTATAAGTTGTAAGCTTCCTTGTATGTTACTATTGATATTTTATGTGATTTAATATCGTTTGTAGCTGTTGGTGCTGTTTATTTAGCTGTACAAGTGCAATTCTAAGTCTGTAGTGCAAGGTTTGTGCAAGAGGGGTTAAAGGGATAGTAATACTTAAAATGTAAAAAAAATATGTTGTAGGGATTATCCCCCTGAGTAAAACAAGAGCAATCCCACTGCTGAAAGGTGGTGTTTCGTTCAAAAGTTATTAATTTTCAAAGTTGAATTTTTTAGGTGCAATATCACAGTGGCCTGAAATTGTACAGTGGCGCTGTTGCTACACCATTCTATGGAGATTTATGGTCCCGGGACCAGAGCTGTCCATAGGATCGTGTAACAACAGCGCCACTGTACAATTTTAGGCCACTGTGATATTGCACCTAAAAATTCAACTTTGAAAATTAATAACTTTTGAACGAAACACCTTTCAGCAGTGGGAGTACTCTTGTTTTACTCAGGGGGATAATACCCACAATATATATTTTTTACATTTTAAGTATTACTATCCCTTTAAGACAGAAACATTCATATACTTGAAGAGATTTAACCAGTAATGGAGGAAAGTACATTTCAAAGGAGTAGAAATGTTAGGACAAGAGGCCATAGTGTAAAAATAGAGGTACAGAGGCTTAGATGCAAAGTAAGAAAGTTTTATTTCACTGAGAGGGTAGTAGATACGTGGAATAGTCTACCATCAGAATTGGTAGAGGTTAATACAATGAGGGAACGTAAGCATGGGATAGGCAATTAGGCTGTCCTTAACATAAGAAAAAAAACAAGGACCAAACAAGGTTTGAGGTTTTTACAGCAAGAAACATGGGCAGACTAGACGGGCCGAATGGTTATTATCTGCCATCAAATTCTGTGTTTCTATGTGATCTCACGTTACACAGTACGATGGACCATTACTGACGCTCTGTCATGTGACTGCTTGGGACATGTGGGCAGGTAACTATCAGGTATATTCATGGGTCTTTTAATCCTTTGAATTCTAGAGATGTCTTCAATTAATGGTGAAGTGATACACTAGCATTCAAGGGGTTAAATACCACACTGAACAATTTGGGCGTCAGAGGGGGCGTTTAATAGATTGTGAATCACTAAAAAAATTAAATCGGTGGAATTTTGGGGACTTTTTATTTCGTCATTGTGTAGTGCCTTTGGTTTGCACCCAGAATTGCTCCACTGGTCCATTGAAGACCACAGAGTAACACTACTTGTAATTGATCTGATTAGGAAGCAGGTAACATGAATCATCTCTCTGTACAACTGTTCATTTACTTGCATTACCCAACCATAACGTGAAATAAAAGACTATATGTATCTGGAGCCGTGCAGTTCCTTACTAATCAGCATTTAACATGTATTAAAGGGACAGTAATGTCCCAGAAAAAATCTTTATAGTTTTGTAGTGCTTAAAGGGATAGTAATACTTAAAATGTAAAAAAAAAAAATATGTTGTAGGGTTTATTCCCCTGAGTAAAACAAGGGAACTCCCACTGCTGAAAGGTGTTTCATTCAAAAGTTGAATTATTTAGGTGCAATATCACAGTGGCCTGAAATTGTACAGTGGCGCTGTTGCTACACCATCCTATGGAGATTTATGGTCAATTGACCAGAGCCTGTCCATAGGATCGTGTAGCAACAGCGCCACTGTACAATTTCTGGCCACTGTGATATTGCACCTAAAAAATTCAACTTTGAAAATTAATAACTTTTGAATGAAACACCTTTCAGCAGTGGGAGTTCCCTTGTTTTACTCAGGGGAATAAACCCTACAACATATTTTTTTTTACATTTTAAGTATTACTATCCCTTTAAAAAAATATCCAGCTATGTACAACAGATTCTATCTCTCAAACCGCTATGGTCTGAGAGAGATCCTCCTCTAAAGTTTCCCTTCTCCTGCTGACGTCGGTGGACACAAGGAGGCTCTTCAGCAGAGCCGCAGTCGCGTTATTTAAAACGAATGACTTCATTGGAACGATCTAGAAAGTGTGCCTGGTTTGCAAGCACACATTGTAGACCGTTCCAATGAAGTCCTTCTTTTCCAATAACGCGATTGCGGCTCTGCTGCAGAGCTGATGGTTGATCCCAGGACAGGATTCCCCTGCAGTCAGCACAGCGTGACGTCCGGATAAGGGAAGGGAGGAGGGAACTTTAGTGCTGAATATCTCTCAGACCACAGTGGTATGAGAGATAGGATTTGTTGTGTATAGTTGCATTTTTTAAGCACTACAAAACAATAAATCATTTTTCTGGGACGTTACTGTCCCTTTAAGCGGAGGATGGTGCTTGTGGCATCTACCTGTTGGTAATGTGGTGTCTGTGCCCCATCGGTACCAGAGGTTCTCTCCGTGTTTGGTGTCGCTGTTCTGGAGTGCGCGGATCCCCACTAAGTGATCGGCCCACTTCTGCGCTTCGTGGCCCAGCGTGGCGCTGAGCTGAAGGGATCCGGTGCCATGGAGACGTCGGTACTTGTTGTGCTCGCTCAGGAGCTCCTTCTGGAATGCCTTCAGCTCCTTTTCTGCAAACAAAATAATCTTTCATTAACCCATTAATGGCTGAGAGGTTTCAGCATATTGCAGAACTAGGTGTTGCGCGCCTCTCTGGCGTTTAGAGGGTTAATTAATTCTGCCTACACGTACAGATGTATTTTGATATAGCGAAGCCATAGACATAGATCTAAATAAGGGACCAGTATTACACCTGCATTACTGCTAGGCTGTTTAACCCTTTGAGTGCCAGATGGGTACGCAACGCATTGCGTACCCCTCTGGCACTCGAAGAGTTATAAGGTCATGTTCGGAACAGAGTGGCTTCTGTAAGACGACCAGGGGGTGTGCAACACATGATTTCTTGTGTACCCCTTAGGTCTTTAAAGGGATAGTAATACTTCGTTTTATTTTATTTTGTAGGCATTAAAAAAACACGAAGAATGATATAAGTCTTATCTCTCAAACCTTTATGGTTTGAGAGATATTCACAAGCAAAGTTTCCCCTCCCGCCCCTTTTACCTAGTGTAAGCCATCTCTTCTCTGATGTGGAATCCAGTCCATAGACCAGACAGATAACAGAAGGGGACAATCTTCTTCCTATGAGAACAATGAAAGCCCTGTCCCCTTTTACCTAGTGTAAGCCATCTCTTCTCTGATGTGGAATCCAGTTCATAGACCAGACAGATAACAGAAGGGGACAATCTTCTTCCTATGAGAACAATGAAAGCCCTGCCCCCCTTGACAAGTTTTTCAGCTTTTTCCCTTATCCTAATTGAAGATTGTCCCTCTCTGCAGTCTACCTGGGCACCTCCCTTCTGATCTGGCTGAACAGGGTGGGGATACTTTGCTTGTGAATATCTCTTAAACCATAAAGGTTTGAGAGATAAGACTTATATCGTTCTTCATGTTTTTTAATGCCTACAAAATAAAAGAAAGATAAAACAAAGTATTACTATCCCTTTAAGGGGTTAATAGGTTGTATTTATAGGAGGAGGAGGAGCCTGTTGTGTATGGAGTTTAGTACAAAAAACATCTATGCATTTTAGGGGTCATTCCACTATAATGAAAATTAATTAATAAACTATTTTAGCTAAACGGTTTCTTTATTAAAGTGGCTCTATCACCCTGCCTGGATTCATTCACATCACAGCGTGTGGGGATTCTGATCCAGCACAGACGCTAATTAGCATAGAGTGCCACCAATACAGGATAATATAAATTATCATAAATTGTTAGTACAATATACACACAGTTCTTACTTCTCTTTAAAACTAAATGACAGAATGACAGATCCACGATAATGATTCCTACCTGGAATAGGGACAATTGCGCTGGAACTTGTGCTCTTCACAAAACTGCCTTCATCATCATCGTCATCAGTCACCTTGGAGCCCCTTGGAAGGACGTTGCGGGAGTAGAATCCGGGGTTAGTGATATTGCCGCTGGGGCTGTATTGGGCCACCACAATGAACATGCCCTTCCCGCTGGAAGCCAGGCCGACCCCAACCTCCTTGGACGTCTTCCACACCATCTGAGTGAAGTGACCTGTAAGGCCGTTTGGACAGGGAGTCGTTGAGAACTGGGTATAGTGTTATTATAAGACATTTGGGCAACAACAAGCAATCTGCTATTAACAGGCTGCTATCGAGATAGGCATCTGTGCGCCAGAGGACTGAACGTTTTAGAACATCTCAACCAGTATCCGACACGTACCGTACACGAGAGGACTGTATGTATTAGACCATCTCATTTAGTATCTGACGTACCGTACATGAGAGGACTGCATATAATAGACCATCTCATTTAGTATCTGACATGTACCGTACATGAGAGGACTGCATATAATAGACCATCTCGCTTAGTATCTGGCATATACCGTACGACAGAGGACTGTATGTATTGCACCATCTCACTCAGTACCTGACATGACCCGTACACCAGAGGACTGTATGTATTAGACCAACTCACTCAGTATCTGACACATATCATACACCAGAGGACTGTATGTATTAGACCAACTCACTCAGTACCTGACATGACCCGTACACCAGAGGACTGTATGTATTAGACCAACTCACTCAGTATCTGACACATATCATACACCAGAGGACTGTATGTATTAGACCAACTCACTCAGTATCTGACACATATCATACACCAGAGGACTTGTATGTATTACACTATCTCACTCAGTATCTGACACATATCATACACCAGAGCAGGGCTCAAAATTTCACTCACCACTAGCCAATGGCGAGTGAAAATTTAGCCCTGGCGAGTAGAAATTCAGCCCTGGTTGGTATGTTAAGGCTTGCAGTGGCGAGTAACTGTTCAGGTCTGGCTAGTAGCAAAGGACTTCACATTATAAGCCCTGCACCAGAGGACTATATGTATTACACAATTTCACTCAGTATCTGACACATAAAATTAACCATAAAACACAGTTTTCCTTCATGTAAAACTGAGTTTCGGCCTTTTGTAACCATTTTTATTTCCATAAAAAACATTTAGTGTTCCTTTAGATATTATCTCTTATTCCGCTGTTATGGACTGATGTTCTGCGGGTTATTTCTTACCCGTATCAGACTGAAATCCAGGCTTGGAAAAGTTGTAATTCTTCTCCTCCTTGTACCAGCTGTCGGCTACTTCTTGTCCTGAAGAAAAATATAAAATAATATATTTATTAAGGAATAATACTGCATATTTGGAGTTTAAACAGCAAATTTGATCTAGATGGGTACATAGGTGCCAGCCTTTTGGGATGGGGGAACGTGGCACCGCAACCTTTATTCATCCCCTCGAATGTCTGTAGTGCATTGCGAGGCATTGGGTCACAGACTGCTTTTTCACGTCCAAGGGGCTGAGCAAGGTGCAGCCCCCCAGTTTACTGCCACACTACAACTGCTATCATCCGCTGTTTGGGGATGATGGGAGCTGTAGTCTGGCAGCAGCTGGAGAGCCACACATTGCCCACCACTGCTGTAGCTGATAGGGTCAGAAAGTCAGGTCTCTTATTTACCAGGGGATTTGTTCTCATTTTCTAAAAGCCAAATCATATTCCCCACTTCAGGGGCCTATGTCCCAAATGAATAAATAGCCTAAAAATGTCATTAAACGTCAAAACTTTTTGTCTTTAAAACAAAAAATTTAAAAGCGATAAAGACAATTTGTTGTCTGCTGTTTAACTCCATGAAAAACTATTTTAAAGAAATGTTCAGTCGATGGTCAAAAGACGTTAACGCCAAACTCCAAGAGCAATGTGTTGTACAGCCCTGTGGTCCTTCAGAAGTTACAGACTACAATGACATCAGTATTTACAAAGCTCTTTAGTTCCACAATATACAGATTCACACCTGTCACGGTAATGGAGGCGCTCCCAGACTTAGCCCAGATGTTCTCGCCGTAGGAAGTGTCGCTGTGCTTGAGAGTCTTTAAGGTCAGGAGATGTTCTGCCCACTTCTGCGCTTCTTGGCTTATCCTGGAGTTCAGTTGTAGGGGCTTCGCTCCGTGGCGAGACCTGTACACGTTGTTCGCCTT
Source organism: Rhinophrynus dorsalis (assembly GCA_037306005.1). Lineage (NCBI taxonomy): Eukaryota > Metazoa > Chordata > Amphibia > Anura > Rhinophrynidae > Rhinophrynus > Rhinophrynus dorsalis. Next base: position 3,587,747 of record CM074726.1, read on the forward strand.
CAAGAACTCGAGTGCAAATTCTCTGGTGTCTACAAAATAGTAAAGATGGTACGTCTTATAAGTCCCAGATATAAAACTGTATGCGTTTGCGCCGCGGGACGGCAGGTTTTACACTGGGGGGATGACTATTCCAACCCCAAGTAGAGGGCTGTCCATACACATATATATAATATATATATATATATATATATATATATATATACACAGGGCTCAAAATTTCCACTGGCCAATGGCGAGTGAAAATGTAGCCCTGACGAGTAGAAATTCAGCCCTGGTGGGTATGTTATTGGTTGCAGTGGTGAGTAACTTTTCAGGTCTGGCTAGTAGCAAAGGACTTCACATTTTAATCCCTGTGTGTGTGTGTGTGTGTGTATATATATATATATATATATATATATATATATATATATATATATATATATATATATATATATATAGATATATATAGATATATATATATATATATATAGAGAGAGAGAGAGAGAGAGACTCCCGATTTCAAACTGAATTACCGGGTCTCCAGGGCAATGTGTGAAAGTAGAAACTCTGCCCACTTGTGCTCCATCCCACCCGGTTCCTCCCACTCCCTGCCCTCTTACCCTCCATTCCCAGGTATTTTGCAGTTTTTTTTGTTTTTTTTTTGTGCCGCTCCCCCCCTTGCGACTAAGACCCACCCCTTTTATGACACGAATCACGTCATTTTCCTCCACGGTCGGCACTGACAGGGTTACCCTCTGGGTAGCCTTGCTTCAAAAGTTCCCAGGTATTATATATATAATAACAGGACTGGAAAATAAACATATTGCAGGGTTCTTCCAGCCTATGCTGAGAGATGTTTTTTCAAAAGTTATTTCTGCTCAGTCTTGCATTTTTTGGGGTGCGGTATCTGCATGGCCTGAAATTTGATGGTGGCGCAATTGCTATTGCAGTCTGGACAGCTGTGGTGAATTGACCAGAAATCTCCGTAGGTGCTGCAGTAACAGCGCCACTGCAAGCATATCAGGCCATCGAGGTGTATTGCATCCACAGTAATGCAAGTCTCAGCTGCAACAGCTATTGAAAAAAAAAAATCTTTTGGCAGTGGGAGTACAATTCAGTATTAAAGGGATAGTAACACTTTATTATTACTATCCCCCATATTGTAGATATTTGTAAAATAATTTAATAGCCCCCAGTGTCATCTCTCAGACATTTATGGTTTGAGAGATAACCGAATGCAAAGTCCCCCCCCCCCTTCCCTAAAATCAGTGTTGTACTGACTGCAGGGATATCCGGTCTTATTTTCATCAGGCGGCTCTGCAGCTGATCCGAGATCCCGTTAGTGAAAAATAATTATTTCACTGAAACAGTCTTCTACATGTGTTTAGTTTGTGCTTGGTTTGCAATCACACGTGGAAGGCCGTTTCAGTGAAATAATTATTTGTCACTAACGCAATCACTGCTCTGCTACAGAGCCGCATGATGAAAGACAGACCGGATACCCCTGCACTCAGCACAACGCTGACTTTAGGGGAGGGGTAGGAAGGGGGGAACTTTGCCTTCGGTTATCTCTCAAACCATAAAGGTCTGAGAGATGAACCTAGGGGCTACTAAATTATTTTGCAAATACCTACAATATGGGGGGATAGTAATCATAAAGTATTATTATCCCTTTAAACATCACAGTCCCTTTAATTAGAACCAGATCATGTTCACTGAGATAGACAGGAGTATTTATTGGTTACTGATTCGTTGAACAGGTGTATGGATTTTATAAGGCTGGACAGGGATTGTCCGGTTTTCTAAGGTGTTCTGCAGCAGCTGTGGTGGACAGAAATCAACTAATCTTATACGTATATTTAAAATTAACATTTCTATTACGTTAACCCTTTAAGGGCCCGAGAGGTGTGGAACACATTGTGAAGCAATTTGTTGCACAGCTGCCTAGTCCTTAAAGGGTTAATCATCCGGACACCCGATAGGAGACTGGCAGGTAGAATAGGAGCTTGTTGTAACATGTACCGGATGGCTTGTGGTTGCCAGTACCTGAAGGGGACGATGCTGAATCTGCCACACGAGTTGCAGGGTAAAAGGACCCTGCTGTACCTCTGTCTGCAGGACCTGCTCCCCCCTCTGACACAGGGGTGCCCTTTGGCAGCACATTCTTCTGAAAGTAGCCAGGGTTGGTGATGTTCCCAGCCGGGCTGTACTGTGCCACTGCGATCACCATGCCCTTCCCATCCACCGCTTTGGCAATGCCCACTTCTCTGGAGTCTTTCCAGACGACCTGCGTGAAGTGACCTGGGCAAGCAGGGCGAAATGCGTCAGACCTATTTCTCACGGTTTAAATAAGCACCATACAAAAGCAACGGGGAGCAATTCGGGGGCAAACTTAATGACTTAACCCTTAGAGTGCCAGAGGGGTATGCAGCACATTGCTTTGCAATGCATTGCATACCTCTTGGGCACTCTAAGGGTTAAATGAGACCTTTAAAAGTATAATAAACCCTTACTATAAAAATATTTATACTAGTGCATTTTTTATGCTGGGTAAGATAACAAATGATAGAAGATGCTGCAATCAAATGTTATTATAGAGCAGACATGCATACATGGATTGTGTTTAATAGTATGAGTATCTCTTTGCATCCAGGTGGCGCTGTTCCTGTTACCGCCTGTGTAAAGCGGAGTGTCACAGACATAACCTTTCCTTTGACGGATGCAGAAACAGAGCCAGCTGACAGTAAAACATCTTGAGCTTAGGCCATCAGAAAAATGCCGAAGTAACTCTGTAATAACTTTATAAAGAAGCATCTTCCTGCATTGGGAGTATTCTTGTTTTACTCACAAGAAAAGCCCTGTAACATAATCTCCATCATTTTAGTGTACTGCCCCTTTAACCTCTTGAATGCTAGAAATGTAACAATGCTTTGTAGACTGCTCTAAAATTCAGGGGGTTAATTCCCCTTTAAATCAATGGAGAATTTGTACTCCTACCCAGCAGCGCGGCTGTGTTTCTCCAGAATTGCTCCCCCTTTCCTTTCCACAAGAGACCGTTTGGGAGGCGCTGGAGATGAACGTTGGCGTGTTACATACGTGTGTGTGTGTGTATGTCTATGTGTGTGTGTATGTCTATGTGTGTGTGTGTTGTACACAGAGATAACACCGAGAGCTTTGTGTGCTATTATCCCCCACAATGTAACTTTATTCTATATAAAGACATGCTAACACTTACTATGAAAACAAGGGAGCTCCCACTGCTGAGAGATGCTTTAGTCAATAATTATTGCTGTCCAGACTTGCATTGTTTGGGTGCAGTACCTCTATCGCCATACATTGTACAGCGGAGCTGCTGATACAGCGTGCTATGGAGTGGAGGAAGTTATAATCCTCCATCTGCTCATATTGTCTGACTGATCGGACTCTCCGGTTGTGATTATATAGGTGACTTATGGAGTCCTTTATGTGAGAATGATGCCGTCTACACTATGAGCGCCCCCTATGCTTACTGTGTTCTGTGGAGGTGTATGGCTGTCCACAGACTGTGGTAACACCAGCACCACGATAACCTTTCACTCTGTGGCAGTGCTCTACACAAATGCACGTTTGGGCCGCATCTCTTAGTAGCGGGGGTGCACTTCTATTATTGAGCAGGATAAACTCTACTAATATATGTTATATAATATTTATTTTTCCTGCTTTAGTGTTACCATTTTAATGTAGTGAGCTTTGTTTACTTGGCTCTTGTGCCAGGATTCGGGGTTTCCTAAGGCGAGTGTCTAAAATGTCCTCGATCCGGGATTTACCCTGTATTGACTTATACTCGGTGCGGAGCTGGCGCGTGCCAGCCCTGTGTTTGTATGGTTAGGGCTGAATGGATGTGCATCTTTGGAATTTAACGCTTTGAGTGCCAGAGAGGTATCCAATGCATTGCAGCGAAATGCATTGGATCCAGTTCTGGAAATCAAACGGTTTATGTAATGGAATGTTCAGTCGTGTGTGTGTGTGTGCATATATATGTGTGTGTGTGTGTGTGTGTGTGTGCATATATGTGTGTGTATGTATGTGTACATATGTGTTTGTGTGTGTTTATAAATATGTGTGTGTGTTTATATGCATGTATGTATGTGTGTGTGTGTATGTGTATATATATATATATATATATATATATATATATATATATATATATATATATATATATATATATATATATGTAGGTGTGTGTGTGTGTGTGTGTGTGTGTGTGTGTGTGTGTGTGTGTGTGATGACAGCAGTGGACAGAGTCTCTCACCTGTGTTGGACTGGAAGCCAGGCTTGCTGAAGTTATAGTCTTTAATTTCTCCATACCATGTGTCCACCACTTCTGACCCTAGAATACACATAATGAGCCCTAGTTATATTGGGGCCAAACACAACAGAGACAAAGATGTTATTATCCCCCCCCCCAACATCCCTCTCACACCTTCACTTGTCACTGATGCGGTTTAACACCTTGAATGCTAGACATGTCTCCAGTTCATTGGGACCTCTTTACCATTTGAGGAGTTAACCCTTTGAGTGCCAGAGGGGTACGCAGTGCATTGCTTTCCTCTCTGGTACTCAAAAGGTTAATACAGTATAGTCCAATGTCACTTTGTACTACAGGTGTAATAGATCGGGTGCCTTGTAAGTCACATCGGAGAGAGAGAGACTGTTTTGTACTATCGGCCGGTCGGGGTGGTTAATTAGGACACGTTGATGGGGGTTGCAGTTGGTTACTCAGATGCACAGACTAATTATAACACCTTTGTAGGATGGAATATGCATTTGTTTAGATTATTTAATTGTATTTTTGATTTGATGCATGTTATTTTAGTCCGTATCCAGTGTAATGCTCTGTAAGTTGGATAGTCTTTTTTTTGGCCGGGCTGTAAATGTCTTTATGTCTTTATGTATTTATATTGTGTGCGTTAATCATTAGGTATTAAACGGACTCGCTACAATATATATATATATATATATATATATATATATATATATATATATATATATATATAAATACCCTATATTTTTATAACAGTCCTGTTCCACGTTTTAGTTTGTGCTTATACTGTCAATGATGTCACAGCAATAATGACGTAGTTGGGTGAAGTGGCCGTTTTATTGCTATTAAACCTATATTTTAACCCTTTAAGGTTAATAAACACTTTCATCTTGGATAGAGTGGAAGAACGGTTGACCTGTTGGATAGAGATGGGCTGTATATAAGCGTCACCATGTTGCTGTGCTGGTTGTGCCCCCGTTACCCACCAATACATGCTCTTTTGCTGTTGACGTGACACTGCAGGCATTCTCTGTTTGTATTTTACTTTGTGCATATTGCCATTGTCCGCGAAGTGGAGATGCACTTGGCCCTCTTGTGAGTACTGGTTCATCCATTTATATATTAGATTGGGGATCCACGAGTGTAACCCTAGATATTCTGAATTAAATGCGCCCCTCTTCTTTCTGTTTGTGTTATTAGGAAAGATGGAAGACTTTAATGGGAATAATTTGGGGACATGGAGTCCAGCTATATATGGCTGCCTCCATGGACATTATCGTTATTGTCCGTATGCCCCATTACCATGTGATGGCGACCTGTCCAGCATTCAGGTGAATAAGAACCCCAGTTGGGAATTTGTGTTTGTTCCCTATGATGTAGATTGTGGTAGACTTGATCCTCTCTTCTTTTGTGCTTATGGCCTGTACAGTGGGATGGGGGGGATAGCGCAATGATATTAGGTTTTACCTGAAGCGTCCCTCATGCTGGAGTTCCACTTGTACCACAGGTTCTCGCCGTTGTTGGTGTTGCTGTGCTGCAGGGCGTTGATTGACAGGAGATGATCCGCCCATTTCTGGCTGGACTCGCATAGCTCGTGGCTCATCTGCAGGGGGGGTGCTCCGTGCTGACGGCGATATGCGTTGTGAGTGTCCAGAGCTTCCTGCTCAAAAGTGCTGACCCCCGCTGGAAGAGAACCACAGCATGAATATAGGGTCGGGTTTAACAGACTACAGGTTACACGGACACGTAAAAATAACTCTGGATTATATAACTTTAACGTTCATGAATGTACTGCTGTTATTCCTATGATAAATCCCTTAAAGGGATAGTAATGTTTCATTATAAAAGCAGCTCTAATTAATCATCATAGTATTTGGACTTTGGAGAGTGTTATTTCAATTCTGTCAGAGTTGTAGTTCAAGAGTAATTCAATGACAAAGTATCCACCTCCCGTCTCTTTTACTGATGTAACACTGCTCAGCCAGATCAGAAGGGGGAGGTGCCCAGGTAGACTGCAGAGAGGGACAATCTTCAATTAAGATAAGGGAAAAACCTGAAAAGCTTGTCAAGGGGGCAGGGCTTTCATTGTTCTCATAGGAAGAAGATTGTCCCCTGCTGTTATCTGTCTGGTCTATGGACTGGATTCCACATCTGAGAAGAGATGGCTTACACTAGGTAAAAGGGGCGGGAGGGGAAACTTTGCTTGTGAATATCTCTCAAACCATAAAGGTCTGAGAGATAAGACTTATATCGTTCTTTATGTTTTTTTAATGCCTACAAAATAATTAAAACAAATTATTACTATCCCTTTTAATTGAATTCTAGCTTGCTTTATAACACCTGTGCATTTATTTACCTTTGTGTCATTTGTAGTGAGAGATAAGATCTAAAGTCAGTTAACACCTTAACGTCCATCATGCCTGTCTGGATGTTAAAGGGATAGTAATGTTTCACAATAAAAACAGCTCCAATTAATCTTCATAGTATTTGGGCCATAGAGAGTGTTATTTCAATACTGTCAGAGTTGTAGTACAAGAGTAATTGAATGATAAAGTATCCCACTCCCGCCCCTTTTACTGATGTAACACTGCTCACCTCAGATGTGGAATCTGGTTGTAAAACCAGACAGATCCCAGCAAGGGACAATATTCTTCCTGTGAGAACAATTAAATCCCTGCCCCCCTTTGACAGTTTTTTCAGCTTTTTCCCTTATCTTAATTGAAGATTGTCCCTCTCTGCAGTCTACCTGGGCATCTCCCTTCTGATCTGGCTGAGCAGTGTTACATCAGTAAAAGGGGCGGGAGTGGGATACTTTATCATTCAATTACTCTTGTACTACAACTCTGACAGTATTGAAATAACACTCTCCAAGGCCCAAATACTATGATGATTAATTGGAACTGATTTTATTGTGACACGTTACTATTCCTTTAAGGACTGGTGATGGTCCTGGCACCTTATGGAATTCTGGGATGGCAGCACGAATGCACGCCTCAGTACTCAATATCTGTAAGCATGACCAGCTCAAAGATGGACACATGAATTGTCACATCTGCTGCCTTTACCCCAGGGGTGAATAACTCAGTCTCCTAAGATCTCACCTCTGGTTCAGTTTTCAAGGAACTTTAGATACATCTCTATGTACCTTCCATTCCCGTCTACGGGACGTCTCCCGTGCTGTGCCTGAGCTCTGGAATTCCCTCCCCTGCCCCATCAGACTCTCCCCCAGCCTTAAGATGCTCCCTGAAAACTCACCTCTTCAGGGAAGCCTATCAACTACCTCCATAACCACTATGAGCAAGGTCAGAGCAACAGCCTGTCCGACCGCTACTCACTCTCAATCACTCTTCCACCTATAACCCCATCACATCCTCGTTGTTCACATAGTCTTTTTGTCCCAGACCCGCTACTTGCCTGGACCACTGCACTCAAAAGCACTTCTTTCTCCCACCCACTGACTGGCAGTTCACGTGGAAGGAGGCACTTACACCTTCTGTGTCCCACCTACATTCCACTAGACTGTAAGATATCACAAGCATGTGGCCCCCTAATCTGTTTGTTTTCCATGTTCCATTTGTACTATGTACTGTCCCTGTATGTGTATTCCCTATTGTACAGAGTCACAGAATAAGTTGGTGCTATAAAAATAAAGAATAATAAGCATGCTCCATTCTATCGGCTCATAAAACTCATAGCTGGCTCCTAAAAATTCTCTTTGGCTCCAGAGAACTTTACATTGTTCTCCCCACTGCCTTACCCCGTCTGACAAAGCCTAAGGCAGGTTTTCGGTCAGTGGGCGTCTTGTCTGGTTCTTTCTCCCGGATTCCTCCTTCTGGTTTCCACCTCGATCCAGAGTCCGCTTTCTCTGTAGTGGGGGCTGTTCCGGCGGGCAGGACGTTCTTCTCAAAATATCCTGCGTTGGTGATGTTCCCGGCAGGGTTGTACTGTCCCACCACGAAGAAAAGGCCGTTGCCATCAGTGGCCACCCCAACTCCAACCTCCTTTGAGTCCTTCCAGACCACCTGAGTGAAGTGACCTTCGTAAGAGGACACAACAGCAAGATGGTGAGAGGAGAATTGGGAACGCTTGGAATTTATTGTTCATGTGTACAAGGGAAACAAGAGTAATTCTGGGAGAAACCAACTGCACCATACCAGAACAATAAACATTTAAAGGGCTTTATCCCCTTAACGACCCTTGACGGTCATAGTACATCATGGGTAAATCTGACTGAACGACCCATGACTATGGAAATCAGTGATAATTATTATTTTTCCAATGGTGCAATTGGTTTGCCCCAGAATTACTCCACTTTTCGTTGTGTGTATACCTTCCTGAGATTGTTAGCGCACTTAATACGGTTACGAGGTGCGATATTTACCTGTGTTACTGCGGAACCCGGGTCTGCCAAAGTCATAGTTCTTTATCTCGTCGTACCACGAGTCTACAGGCTCCTGACCTACAGGAAGAGAAAATAAAGTGGTTGGGAACGACCTCTTGTGAGCAGCCTGGTGCCGCCTGTTCTCAAATCCAAAGAAGAACAACATTTTGCACTGTGATATTTAACATCAAGGAACAGAGAGGTGTGTAATGCTTTGCAAAGAAATGCATTCAACACTCTCTGATCCTTAAAGGGTTAAAGAAGCAGTAAACGTTTGCTATGAAAACAATATGAATATGTTGTAGGCTGTTTCATGACGAGTAAAACAGGGGTTCTCTTGCTGTTGTTGTTTTTTTACATGAACAGTGCCCTCTGGAGCCCAAAATATTTGCCTATAGTTGAGCTGGTTTTCTGACATCTATTTTATTGCAGTCTATGGGAGAGGTGAGTCACTGACTGTAGTCAGAATGCTATAGTAACAGCTCCATCACTTCAGTGACAGTTTGAGCAGTAATAATGTTTGAATTTAACTACCAGTAGCGGTAAATACCCTTGTTTTATTTACTATAACATATAAACAGTGAGCTTCTTCTTCTTTAGTAACATCACTTTGTTTTGACTCTTTCTACATTTATTGTTTGCTTGACGTGTAGAAGTTTCACTAATTGTTGCTTAAAATTGTACCCACCCTGGACAGTGTTTCACAGGGAAAGGAATGGAAATTTGGCTCAGAGAGCCCTGGCGCTGAACCCATGCCCAAAACTTTTATTTTTGGAAGAATTACAGCTTTGCAGCCATGTTTCAAGCACTTGGGGCAATGTGACCAAAGCAGATATGGAGCAGTTGTTGGGACAGCAGCATCAGTTATGCATTTTGGGATATAATAATAAAAATGCAACATATAGTTTAAATGGTGTTTCTCTGGGGAAATCTACTAATGAAAAGGATTTGGGAGTAATGGTAGACAATAAACTTAGCAGTAGCATGCAGTGCCAACTGGCAGCTGCAAAGGCCAATAAGATATTGGCATGTATTAAAAGGGGTATTGACTCAAGGGAGGAAGATATAATTATGCCTCTTTACAGGTCCATGGTAAGACCCCACCTAGAATATGCTGTTCAATTCTGGGCGCCCTTTCTGAAAAAGGACATTATGGAAGTAGAGAGAGTGCAGAGGAGGGCTACAAAACTAGTAAGGGGAATGGAAAGTTTTAGTTATGAAGAAAGGGTAGAAAAGTTAAACTTGTACACACTAAAGAAACGGTGTCTTAGAGGGGATATGATAACACTATATAAATATGTTCAAGGCCCATATAAAGGGCTCTCCAAAGACCTGTTCATTAACAGAACAGTACACAAGACAAGGGGCCACCTGCTTAGACTTGAGGAAAGGAGATTTAATCTACAACAGCGGAAGGGATTCTTTACGGTAAGGACAGTAAGGGTATGGAATTCACTGCCTGAGGAGGTGGTGCTATCGAATACATTAGATGCCTTTAAAAGGGGACTGGATACTTATTTAAAAGAGCATAACATAGAGGGCTATGTACGTTAGTATTGGGATTAATATTTAGTTAGGGCTTATTGATCCAGGGAGATATCTGATTGCCATTTGGAATCAAGAAGGAATGTTTTTTCCCCCCATTCAAGGCAGAATTTTAAATTACTATATTGAGGGTTTTTTTTGCCTTCTTTTGGATCAACGATGGTAAACAGGAATAGGAAAAGGGTTGAACTAGATGGACGCAAGTCTTTTTTCGAGCTAAATTACTATGTTACTATCATAGGGGGCACTGCGCGTACCTGCATGTTCTAAGGGTCTAGTACCAGACAAGTGTACGTTTTTGTTCTAAGGCAGGGGTAGGCAACTGCTGGACCTCCAGCTATTGAGGAATTAAATATCAGCCAATTGATGGTTGTGGATGACGGGTGTTGTAATCCCCAAAAGTTGGAGGTATGACAGTTGGCTACCCAGGTCTAAGGTTCTCTTAGCTGTAGATAGACACTGCATGTAACTCCGTGTTCTAAGGTCCTATCTGTGTAGATAGAAATTGCATGTAACACCATGTTCTAAGGTTCTAGTACAATGAATCAGCTCTCTCCTTTTATTCTAGAAGATTACCCGGCAGCTCTCTGGCGCTGGAGCTGTACTTATAGTAGAGGTTTTCTCCGTGGTCTGTTCCGCTGTGTTTCAGGGTCCGGATGGACAGAAGATGATCGGCCCACTCCTGAGCTGATCTGCAGAGATCCCGGTTAAGCTGGAGGGGGGAAGCGCCATGTTTCTTCCTGTAGGCGTTATGGGCAGACACAAAATCTTTCTCAAACTGGCTTTCCTCAGCACCTACAGGACACAGCAAATGAGTCAGACTATTAATCTGTCAACAGGTAGAGGGGGCTGTTTTGTTAAAGTTTCTGGTTACTCACGGCCCCTGTGACCTCCTGCTGTAAGCAGAATAGTGACAGATCTGCACACAGAGGAATAGGAAATATCCATCAGTAGAACTAGATTTCTCCTGTATAGTACAAGATGTGAAACAACCTCACTTCATATATGTGGATTTCAGTGTGCCAGCGTGTGTTTTACCAGCGTGTGGATTGCACCATGCCCCTGTGTTTGTGCATTGCAGTACCAGTGTGTCTGTGAATTGTACTGAGCTGGTGTATTGAGATTGCCCCCTGCCAGTGTGTCTGTGAATTGTACTGAGCTGGTGTATTGAGATTGCCCCCTGCCAGTGTGTCTGTGAATTGTACTGAGCTGGTGTATTGAGATTGCCCCCTGCCAGTGTGTATGTGGGTCACAGCTGCTTGTTGATTGCAGGGTGGGAGAGTGGTGGTGGACAGTTGTGTAATGCAGCGCACCCCCATGTCTGTAGATTGCAGCACAACCTGTTTTTGTGGATTGCAGAGCGTCCTTGTGCCTGTGGATTGCAGCGTGCCCCCATGTCTGTGTATTGCAGCGCACCCTCGTATCTGTGTATTGCAGCGCACCCGCGTGTCTGTGGATTGCAGCGCGCCCTCGTGTCTGTGGATTGCAGCGCGCCCTCGTGTCTGTGGATTGCAGCGCGCCCTCGTGTCTGTGGATTGCAGCGCGCCCTCGTGTCTGTGGATTGCAGCGCACCCGCGTGTCTGTGGATTGCAGCGCGCCCTCGTGTCTGTGGATTGCAGCGCGCCCTCGTGTCTGTGGATTGCAGCGCGCCCTCGTGTCTGTGGATTGCAGCGCGCCCTCGTGTCTGTGGATTGCAGCGCGCCCTCGTGTCTGTGGATTGCAGCGCGCCCTCGTGTCTGTGGATTGCAGCGCGCCCTCGTGTCTGTGGATTGCAGCGCGCCCCCGTGTCTGTGGATTGCAGCACGCCCCCGTGTCTGTGGATTGCAGCACGCCCCCGTGTCTGTGGATTGCAGCACGCCCCCGTGTCTGTGGATTGCAGCACGCCCCCGTGTCTGTGGATTGCAGCACGCCCCCGTGTCTGTGGATTGCAGCGTGCCCCCGTGTCTGTGGATTGCAACGTGCCCCTGTGTCTGTGGATTGCAGCACACCCTTGTGTCTGTGGATTGCAGCGCACCTTCGTGTCTGTGGATTGCAGCACGCCCCCATGTCTGTGGATTGCAGCACGCCCCCGTGTCTGTGGATTGCAGCGCACCCTCGTGTCTGTGGATTGCAGCGCACCCTCGTGTCTGTGGATTGCAGCGTGCCCCCGTGTCTGTGGATTGCAGCGCTCCCCCGTGTCTGTGGATTGCAGCACACCCTCGTGTCTGTGGATTGCAGCGTGCCCTCGTGTCTGTGGATTGCAGCGCTCCCCCGTGTCTGTGGATTGCAGCGCACCCTCGTGTCTGTGGATTGCAGCGCACCCTCGTGTCTGTGGATTGCAGCGCACCCCCGTGTCTGTGGATTGCAGCGCGCCCTCGTGTCTGTGGATTGCAGCGCGCCCTCATGTCTGTGGATTGCAGCACGCCCCCATGTCTGTGGATTGCAGCGCTCCCTCATGTCTGTGGATTGCAGCGCTCCCTCGTGTCTGTGGATTGCAGCGCTCCCCCGTGTCTGTGGATTGCAGCGCTCCCTCATGTCTGTGGATTGCAGCGCTCCCTCGTGTCTGTGGATTGCAGTGCGCCCCCGTGTCTGTGGATTGCAGCGCGCCCCCGTGTCTGTGGATTGCAGCGCGCCCCCGTGTCTGTGGATTGCAACGTGCCCCCGTGTCTGTGGATTGCAGCGCGCCCCCGTGTCTGTGGATTGCAGCACGCCCCCGTGTCTGTGGATTGCAGCGCTCCCTCATGTCTGTGGATTGCAGTGCGCCCCCATGTCTGTGGATTGCAGCTGTCACCACATCCCCCTGGTTCTGTGCGTCTGTACTTGTCATAGAGTCTTATTGAAGTGCCATTCTGGGGCAAACAGCAGCACCGTGTGAGTTAAACACAAATTCTCAAAATTCCCACTTATTTACATTGGGTTTTAACTGTTTGCATGCCAGATGAGTATCCAGTGTATGGCAATGCGTTGGGTACGTCATTGGCACTTAAAGGATTGACCCCTTGTGAAGCCCCGTTTAACCCTTTGAGTGCTAGAGGGGTGTCCAATGCATTGTAAAGCAATACTTTAGATATCCCTTTGGCAGTCCAAGGGTTAAATTAATGTTTTTATTTGCCCCCCATGATGTAGTTGGATTGCCCCAGAATTGCTGCCCTTTAATTTTGTGAATATGCCCCCCCCCCCCAGTGCCAGCACTGTCTGTGTGTATGAACACAGTCCCATCTCTGTGTATATAGTGAGAGAGAACCGCATGACCCCGGCCCTGTATATAACACACAGTGACAGGCTGGGGCCTACGCCCTGCAGTTGCCTTGTGCTCAGGACATACATTTACATCCAGATTTGGTGTTCCCTGTATCCAGCCCACTTCATTCCAATCTCCCGAGTCAGCGGCTCTCTATGAATCACAGCTCTGGATGTCCCAAGGACTCTCCCATCCCCACCCCAACAATAAAGCATTTGGGGCTAAAGAGGTTCTGGGGCAAAGCAACTAGACCTTAGGGAAGAAATTTACCAATCCCCAAATTCTCATCAATTTAGATGGTGCTTTTAACCCTTTCAAAGCTGGACAGATCTCCAGTGCATTGCAGAGCCTTGTGTTGGAGGCTTCTCTGAAAGTCAGGATGTTAAAATCCCCATTTAAAGGATAAGTATTACATTTACTGAGTCTAATCCAATGGTGAGGTGAATTAATGAAATGTGGGGTTGTATTGTGTGGGGGGGGATCCAGAAAACCCCCATAGCTGGAACATGATCTGGAAGTTGGTTGCCCTCAGCCACAAATACCTGGGTTTAGTGCTCTGTCCCCTTAGACCAGCTGGGGGGGGGGGGGGTCTAGCCAAATACAGAGGGTCTATGGGGAACAACGTCACACAGGACAGGAGACATAATCAGGGGGTCCAGCCAAATACAGAGGGTCTATGGGGAACAACGTCACGCAGGACAGGAGACCGTGCGCTTGATGCACTAGATGTAATGGGGGGGTTATGCCTTTTTTTAATTACTCTTCTGCCCATGTTTACCCCCCACCCCTGCACTTGCCCACCCTGGTTAAGCATAGGGGTTGGTCAGGCTGGCCAGGGGCATATTATGGCTTTGCCGCCCCAGAAAAGATTCTGCGGACGCCCATGTCTGGATTCACTCCAGGTCATTAGAGTAAATTACAATAAAAGGCTCAGTACATATTGGTCAGTTGTATTATTCAGCAGTTGGTAGTAATGGGTGGGGAAGACCACTATAGAAATGAGCTGCGGATAGATCCCAATTATTGGTGTCAACTCCCACTGACCGCAGGCGATCCCTTCTAAAGGCAGGACAGGTAAACCATGGGGGCATGCCATAGAGCTTTTTATATAAAGCAGTTTTATAAGACATATGATGTGGCGAGCTCTAATAGGTGCGGCTTGGCAAAGTGGGGTGCCTTGGAGTGACAGGCAAGAATAGACATATTTTGGCCAAATTATGCAACTCATCTTGAAATAAGCAAGTTACCATGTGGGTAATAATACATGCTAAGCACAGGGTTCACGTTTAAATTGAACTGTCAAAAAAAACAAAAAGAGGGGGCTGCAAGAGCTCTGCCACCCGAGTTGAAACAAGGACGTTTGCCCAAAAAACCAGTGTTCTCCTTGATAATCTGAAACCTCCCTCAGGGCTCTAGTGAAATCTCTAATCATTTTGTTATCTGACCTCTCCAGACCAGCAAGAAAGAGAAGAGAAAGGATGCACGTGGGGTTGGGCGGTCTGTGGCTTTACTGTCCCTTTTAACCCTTTGAGTGCCAGATCGGTATTCAACGCATTGCAGTTACTGAAGTTTAAAGCAGATAAACAAGTGAATTTTTAATTTATGCTGCTGTTTTTATTGTATTTTATATTTTTTGGCTGAAATCTCCGCTGGGGGGGGGGTGGCCTTTTGTTCATCCATCCCACTAACTCCCCTGATAAACGTATTCTAGTCTATCTACAAAGACTTTAAAGGAAAACTAGCACCAGAAAATAGCGTAGGTTGACACATAGCTTTAAATATGACTCAGAATAGACCTGTGAAACAGAAATCTTAACCCTTTGAGTGCCAGAGGGGAACGCAACGCATTGCAAGCAATGCGTTGCGTTCCCCTCTGGCACTCAAAGGGTTAAATCTGATTACTAATGGATGTGTAAATTGTCTTGTTCTCAGAGCATTTAGTTGTGTGTTTTTGCTGGTTACATTGAGAGATAAGAGTTGAAGTCAGTTAAATGAAAAAGGCAGGAATGTCTGCTCCCTCAGAGCATATGTAAGACTGGATATAAGGACTCAGAAATCTTTTTCACAGAGATGTATATACCACCCACTTCATTTATAAATGTTACTATTCCTTTAAAAGACAAGTGCCACTCAGATAGTGCCCTTTTGGCAGACGTGTTCCCCTAGGGGCAGACCTGCTGATGAAGTGGGGGCTTCTTTGAGAGCAGAAAGCAGGTCTGAAGAGAGGCTCCCACAAATGCACAAGCAGGGGTCCTGCGAGAAGAGACTTAACTGCAGTACTGAAGTCTCGCTCTTCAGTCTCTTGTGCTGTGTGATACAGTTCCCATAGAACAGGGGTGGGCAATGCATGTCCCTTCAGCTGCTGCCAAGCTACAACTCCCATCTCCCCCTGTCTCCCAACAGCTGGCGGGGGACGATGGGAGTTGTAGTCCGGCAACAGCTGAAGGAGAACACGTTGCCCGCCCCTCCTATAGATGCTCTGTATCTGGCTTTGAAACACACACAGAGGATCTCTACAGACTAAACACAGGCAGGGATTCTTTACAGTAAGGGCGGTAAGGCTATGGAATTCTTTGCCTCGGGATGTTGTGCTTGCAGATAATGTAACTGCATTCAAAAAAGCAATGGATGCCTATCTAGCACAGAACAATATTGACAGTTATGACAGATGGCTTCAAAGCAAATAGGATATTGAGCCGGGGAACTATTTGACACACACACACACACCTACACTGGAAATTGCTCCAGAGGGCTTTTTTGTTGCCTTCCTCTGGATCAACAGGGGTGTTATTGGCATGGGCTGGACTTGATGGATGCGTGTCTTTTTTCAGCCTTATCTACTATGTTACTATGTTACTATGACTGCGTGTGCAGCCACTGAGAGCTAAGTACTTTTGGGTTGCGTTCCAGTCAAAGGTGTCTATTTTCTGACCACCCCCCACCTCCCCAGATGGCTGATAAGAACCTTTTGGGGCGTTGCAGTGCAGCCGCTACCTGCTATATTGGATTCCATAAGAACAGACCTAGTTAAATGGGGTAATTTCCCATGAAGGTTGATGTATTGAAAAAAGAATATGAGGTTATTTTGGGGAGAAGCAATTGCTGTATAGAGGTGAGATAAAAATGCCCATTGATTTAACAGAACTTTTAACCCTATGAAAACCGGGAGAGACCTCTGTAGCATTCAGCTGGATAAAAGCCCTGTTTCCATCACTTGGAATTTGGGGACTTTTAATTTGCCCCTGTGATGCAATTGTGTTGCCCCAAGATTCCCCTAGTTCTCTGCCGCATTGTAATTAATAGAGTTCAGGCGAGAACCATTATCTAAATAAAAAGAAAGAGAGAACAAGAGGACTCGGCCTAAAACAGACACATAAGGGGAAGGGACGCAACAGATTATCCTCCCAGTGGAAGAGGTAGGGGTTAAAACAGTAAATGACATTAGGAAATTGAGGGATAGATATCAGGTGGTTATAATGATTAAAGAAGCGGTAATGTTTCAGTATGAAAAAAATCTGTATTGTAATTCTTTATTGTGAAGTTAAAGGAGCAGTAAACTTAAATTTATGAAAAAATACATATTGTAGGGATTTTCCTATTGAGTAAAATAAGGGTACTCCCACTCGCGAGAGATTTATATTTCCAGAGTTATTACAGTTTAAACCCATGTTTTTTTACATTAGCAGTGCCCTCTAGTGGTCAAATTCTAATTAGATTTCCTGTTAGATTATAATGGAGAGGAAAGTCAGAAAAGTCAGAGACATACAGTTCTCCATAGAATGTAATAGAAACTGCTGAGTCACTTCCTGTTAATTAGAACTATCAGGAAGTAAACACAGTAAATTCACTTCCTGTCAGTTAGAACTATCAGGAAGTAATCACACAGTAAATTCACTTCCTAGTTATTTAAACTGCTATAATTTTTGAATAAAACATCTGACAGCGATGGGAGTGACCTTGTTTTGTTCAGCAGGAAATGCTCTGTAAAATATGTGTTTTTATAAAAAAAAGTTTACTGCTCCTTTAAAGAGGGTAAAACCAGCATAGGGAGATCCTTCATTCAGAAGTTATTGTGGTTATAAGGTGGTACTATCCTTATCTTTTCACTATAGACAGAGTAGTCTAAGATGGAGTACATCAAGGACAGTCATTTGTTGGACCTCCAGCTGTTGAGGACTACAGCTTGCATCATCCCCAACCAGCCAACGACCCCAACAGCTGGAGCATCTGCAGCTGAGAAACACTTGGAGTATGGTATATTAATACAAAAGAAATCTGCCATCTGTACAGCAGGTGGCGCTATTGCTTACAGTTTGTTTTGAAAAATATATATGGTTTGAAGATTTATAAACGTTGAAAGAATCATCCCCCATTAGTAGAAGTGCCTTTTGTTTTACTTAGCGGTAAAAGCCATATAACCCATTTGTTTTCACAATAAAACTTTTCTGCCCCTTTAAATATGTCCAAGCCTTTAATATAGATTGGAAATGGGTGGACTCAGTGGGACCGTTTGGTTCTTGTCTGTCATCAAATCGTATGTTTATTGGCTCAGATGAGGCTCGTGGAAGATAGTGCTGATGTCCGTAAACTGAGCGTTTGTTCGTTTCAAAAAGAACATTTACAGCAGCCATTTTGTGTAATGAGGTTATCACTGTGAAATGTGTTTTATTTATTAGGGACATAGAATTGTGGAGGGAATCAGCTGGGCTGCACTATATTGTATAGAACTGTAATGTCCTGTCATTGTCTGCGTCCTACTCTCTGTACCATAGCAGGATTACTTATCGCTGACTTACATGTATGTACTGTGATCCCATAGTGTCACTGTGACCCCTTACATGTCCGTTACCATGTAAATGACATGAGTGAGAAGTGCTCACCGTCACACTGTTGGATCCCAGTGCATACACACTAAATCCATTTACCTGTCAACGCACCAAGTAAGCCTGCTATGGGACAGGTTTCGTCGGGGTGCAGATCAGTGTCTGTGAAGTGCGGGGAATATTTAGACATCCACGGGGGTGGTGGAATATTTAAGGTTTTGCAGAGGAGGAATATTTAGGTATCCACAGCGATATGAATGTTTAGGGGTACACGGGGAGGAATATTTAGGGATCTACAAGGATATGAATGTTTAGGGGTACACGGGGAGGAATATTTAGGGATCTACAGAGATATGAATGTTTAGGGGTACAGGGGGAGGAATATTTAGGGATCCACAGGTATATGAATGTTTAGGGGTACACAGGGGAGGAATATTTAGGGATCCACAGGGATATGAATGCTTAGGGTACACAGGGGAGGAATATTTAGGGACCTACAGGGATATTAATGTTTAGGGGTACACAGGGAAGGAATATTTAGGGACCTACAGGGATATGAATGTTTAGGGGTACACAGGGGAGGAATATTTTGGGAAAAGAGAAGCAATTTTTGGCCACTTCAGTTCTGTGCAATTTCCATGCCATTTTGGGAAAGTGTTTTGTGAGCCGAGTCTGGTTACGAAATGGGTGAGAACCACACAATAAAGTGTGACCCTTCAGAGAGCTGGGAATGATTTCCATTGACTTGTTGCAGTAACCCTTTGGTTGCCGGAAGGCCCTGGTGTGGTACACTACATTCCTTTCTGTCCCCACTGGCAGTGAAAGGTCTGGACACATGCCCTATGTCTGGCACTCAGCTATTCGACACCTTCCCTGACATTGTCATTCAATACAATCTGCAAATATAGATTCGCTGCTGGTCCGCAGAATGACAAGCATGCTAGGACGCACCACCCCACGCTAACCGCTTAATACTGGGGGAGCCCAGAAACTGGAGACTGCTGCAGGGATTCCCAGGATGCCCCAAGTAGGTCTGGCTGATTTGGGAAGATTGCGGTTTGAGATGGAGTAAAAAGGACCGCAATTCTGTTCTTATATGGATGATAATGTGGGGAGCAATATAGTAAGAGGACAAAATACCTGCTGGTTATTGTCACCCCTCCATGTTCCTCTTCGAGCCTAAACCGCCCGGAAATGAACCTTATTTACTAAATACTGTAACACAACCCGGCGGGGCTGCTGGGATCCTAAGGGCCACGTAAACGAAGATAAATGGAGACATTCGGGGCAAACCAGCCGCACCATACGTCAAATAAAACTCCCAGTGGATTTAATGGGGCTTTTAATCCCTTGAATGCTGAAGTGGTCTCCAAGCTCTCTAACATTAACCCTTTGTGTGCCAGAGAGGTAGCTAAAGCATTCATTTGCATTGTCATTGTGTTGTCTACCCCTCTGGCACTCAGAGGGTTAAAGGTGTTAACACTCCACCCCCTCCATTTAAAATCAACAGAGATGTTTATTTGTACCCTTTGGGGCCGTGGATTGTCCCAGAATTGTTCCACTTGTCTTTGTGCCAGCGTCCCTTCATCACACCAGGGAACTCCCCGGTATCAGACCGCATTACCGGGTCTCCGGGGACCGAGGCGGATTCTCTGGCGGCGGTGAGTATATTCTCCTTCCCTCTTATTTCTCTCCCCTCTCACTCCATTCTACCCATGTTATGTCATGCAGATGTGCAAGCCCCACCCACCTGATTAAACCCCACCCCTTTTATGTCACAAATCGTGCAATTGACATCCCCTGACCGGGAGCACATGTGCCCTCTCCTGGGGTTCAAAGAGAAGCTCCCAGGTATGCCCTTAGGGTTGTATGTGCACAGAGGTGCCCTCAGCAAACTCTTTCCCTGCAAAAGCCTCTCCCATCTGACTAATACGGTTTGTACCAAGGGACAGAGATGCCAGCACTTTGGAGCGAACACATCTCCTCCCCCAGTGAAAACTAGGTTGATGTATAGTGTGTTAGAGCAACGGTGACCGGTTTTGGTCCTGAAGTGTTACCAACAGGCCAGGATTTAAAGGGATAGTAATACTTTGTTTTATCTTTATTTTATTTTGTAGGCATTAAAAAAACATGAAGAACGATATAAGTCTTATCTCTCAAACCTTTATGGTTTAAGAGATATTCACAAGCAAAGTATCCCCCACCCCGTTCAGCCAGATCAGAAGGGAGGTGCCCAGGTAGACTGCAGAGAGGGACAATCTTCAATTAAGATAAGGGAAAAACCTGAAAAACTTGTCAAGGGGGGAAGGGCCTTCATTGTTCTCATAGGAAGAAGATTGTCCCCTTCTGTTATCTGTCTGGTCTATGGACTGCATTCCACATCTGAGAAGAGATGGCTTACACTAGGTAAAAGGGGCGGGAGGGGGACACTTTGCTTGTGAATATCTCATAAACCATAAAGGTCTGAGAGATAAGACTTATATCATTCTTCATGTTTTTTAATGCCTACAAAATAAAATAAAGTTAAAACGAAGTATTACTATCCCTTTAAGGACATCCCTGATCAGGCCTACTTCACACTGGTAACTGAATCGCAACGATACTAACTCGTGAAGAAGACACATGAAATTAGTATCATTGTATCACATGGGATTCTTTACACCTCTAACGAGTGCAGCGCATGTTTCAAAGTAACGCATCTCGCTGCATCTTTTGGTCCAATAATGACTAATCTCAAGTACATGCGATTTGTATTGATTTCAATGCTATTGCACAAAACATCGCAGTTTAACTCAATTAATGTGCAATGATGACGCCGTGATGTCAGATCTGAAGAAAAGTGGAGAAGCAGAGATCCATGAGACTCAAATCTTATTGAACACACTGCGCTGGATATTTTACCGGCGCTCACGGGTTAAGCACAGGTGAGTTAGTCGGTGGCTCATTCATTTTGACTGACCCATCTGTGATCAAGAAGGAAAACCTTTCAACCCTGACCCATTGATGCAACTTGAGGTCTGATCTTGGACACGTCTGCATCAGAGGAAGTGAGATTTACACCATTCATCTACTTTGTCCTGGGATAAGTTGCAAATGTAGTAAATACCTGGTAATCTAAGGGTTTTCTGGTTCGCTGTCCACTCTGCCCCTGGGTGGCATTGGGGGGGGGGGTGGCAGAGATTTGCCGCACTTAGGGTGACTACATTTCCATTCTGCCATTCCGGGACATGGGGTCACCCTGGTCCCACATCTGAGGCTCCCGCCGGTGCTGACCATCTCTCTGAGGCTGACAGAGTAAGAGTTGCCATCCAAGCTGTCTCTCACGCCTCAGTCCAGCCAATGAAATGTATTTGCTATATGGTCCTCATTGGCTGGCTCAGCCAGCCAATGAGGACCATATAGCAAATACATTTCGCTGCCTGGCTGGACTGGCGAGTGTTGCTCCATTCCAGGACTCTTAGTTGTCCCGGTGGGGGGTGACGCGGGACACAGACCCCCAATAAGGGACAGTCCCACGCATTCCGGGACGTGTGGTCACCCTAGCCGCACTCAGCAAGTCAGGGACTGTAATTTTCAAAGAAGTGAAGCCCCCTGCTGACTCCTGCGAAAATCACTACATGGAGACTCGCCTCTAACGTGGTTCGGCAGGTCCCTGCCATGCACGGTGCACCAAATCAAGCGGATAATGCCATACACTATTCTCTAATTAGATATAAATAAACAGGCTGATATTTATCAAGTCCCTGAAATAACTGCATTACTTTACACGCCAAATCGTCCGATAAGGAACCTTGAATGGGCTAACAAGCAAGATTTTGTACATGCGGTCCTGTGCGTATACACATGAAGGGAGAAGACCATTTTAGTCACTTATTCACAGATCAGGGGCTGGATTCAAATGCAGGTGCATATTATATTTCTGCGTTTATCTCCAGGTTTCCCCGTAGACTTCAATAGGAACATTTTTTTTTATCAAACGGGAGGTAACATTTATCTCCTGCGGTAGAATCCAGCCCCAAGTCAGTTGCAGCCAATAGGAAAACGTTCTTTCCCAGAAAGCCAACGTTATATTACACTGGAGCTGGGACATGAGCAAAAATTCGTAAAACCTCCCCAGCCCTGAGAGTATTTCCAGTATTTAACCCCTTCCCGACAATGGGCCTACATGTACGTCCCGCAGAAACTGTCACTTAGTGACAAAGGACGTGCCGTTCGGGGACAATGGATTACTTTCGCGAAAATAAGATTTCCTAGCTGGGCGTTAAGTGACGGCCGCGTGTGCGCGCGGCCGGCCACTAAGGGGTTAAATACCTCTGAGTAGGAGGCGGGAGAGAAATCTGTACCTAAAAAGACTTTTCCCCCTTTTAGTAAATACCCTTGTAGCCGAACATTAATTAATCTTTCTAGTGCTACTCATTATGTTTTTAATCGGCTATAATTGTTCTGAGTTGGAACAGATTTTCGCCAAAATCCCATTATGAACCTTTTTTTTTTGCCAGTTACAATCCTACCTGCAGATGGTTAAAATAGACTTCAGCTATTCATAAGGGTTATATATATATTTTTATCAGTTTTTTTTTCCCAGAACATTCTGAAAAAAGTAAAACAAAATATAATATCTTAACCCTTAGCGTGCCAGAGGGGAACGCAACACTTTGCAATGTGTTGCATACCCCTCTGGCACTCTAAGGGTTAAAATACGTAACTAATATGTCTTTAAGATACTTAAAAAAAATATCGTCAAGGGCTCGCAGGTCAATTTAAATAATATCTTAACCCTTAGAGTGCCAGAGGGCCACTCTAACCCTTAGAGTGCCAGAGGGGTACGCAAGGGCTCGCAGGTCAATTTAAATAATATCTTAACCCTTAGAGTGCCAGAGGGCCACTCTAACCCTTAGAGTGCCAGAGGGGTACGCAAGGGCTCGCAGGTCAATTGAAATAAGTTTTTTTTTTTTTTTTTTTACCACTCTCAGTATGATTAATTAACCCCTTGGTTCTAGTCATGTCTCCAAAGCACCCGAGGAGTTAATTGCCTTCCCTCCCACAGACAGCCTATAGATATTCTAATGAAGCAATCAACACAGAAAGCTGCTCTGCTTAACCCCTTCAGTACTGCAGCCCCTCCAGGCTGGGAAAAAAAGTGACAAATGAACATTTGTGTTGTGTTTTAGTCCCCTATGAGCAGTGAGGGGCCCTTCCCAGCTCCTTACAGGTTAACCTCAGTGTTTAACCCTTTAAGTGCTGGGGGTCCAACGCATTGCTTTGCGCACACTCCTCTGGCACTCAGACGGACTTAAAGCAGACTTCCTGAATTCCCTACAAATTCATTGGGACATAAGAGAGAGAAAACACAGTACAGAACTCCACCCTTGTATTGCTCCCCATTTAACCCAGTCCTGCCCAGGAGCCCAGTACTTTGCGTGTCCCCACCGTAGTTGCCTTACCTCTAGCCCTGCGGCGTGAGAAGCAGCCTCCCATTCTCCTCTCCTTCCTAGTCTTCCAGCAGACTTTACCCCTGAACGGCCTCCGCCAGGCTTTCAGCAAGACAAGGGCTGAGTCACATTACTTGGCCTTGCTGCTGGGATGTGACAAGCTGAGAGCTGGGGCTTGTTTGGAGAGGATAAAGGCATGGCCTGTGGATGCTCAGACACTAACCCCAAGGAGGGAGGGGATCAATCCTTCAGCCAGGCACACAGACACTGAAACTCTATTCCTAACAGCTGCACGGCTCACTACTGCCCCCCGCCCCCTTAGGACTCAACATCTGCACTGGAGATAACCCTTAGTGTGCCGGAAACTCTACACTGGAGGTGGTGACGTGAGGCTTTCCAGCTACTGCAAGACTGCAACTCTTATCAGTCCCCGCTGGCCACTGGGACTGGTAATTGTAGTCTGGCAGGAGCTGGAGAGCCACTTATTGCCTGTTCTGCTCTGGACCACTTGCTCACAGTTTTTTTAGGCTCAAGGGGCCCTAATGCTTATCAGTTATCAAAGCAAAAAGGAAGGGGAAGTCTTTACAAATATATATATATTCTTATGACTCATAATTACAATAATCAGCATATTGTGTATACAAGTTTCTGGAAATATACAATTGAAACCCCAAAATTCTCATTTTTATCAAAGCCTTCAAAGGCAAACTGTGGCACCCTAAAGTGGTTTCCAGAGCACCCCGGTTCAGAACCACTGATCTAGAACCTAGTACAGAACCACTGCTCTAGAACCTGGGACAGTAGTGTTGCTTTAACACTTTGAGTGCCAGAGAGGTAGGTATCCAATGCACTGCGAGAGAACCACTGCTTTACAAACTGGGGCGGTAGTTGCAATGCTTCGGACGCCATAACACCTAAAAATGGAGCAGGGTTCTTATATAATTTTAAGGATCCTGTATTTCCAGCTACCATGTGTAAAAATTATTTTATTTTAGATTCCTGAAATATTAATGTCACTTGTGTTTATAATGAATGTCTACACAGTCTCATATATACACCGACTGGTTAATCGTGTCTGTTCACTAATTCATTGCAATTAGTCCCCACATCTCTTATTTTTATAAAGGCTGTTACCTTATATCAGCTCAGCTACAGACAGTAAAACACTAGAGCTTCCAGGGGCATCCTCTGACATTTTTCTGTGTGTGTGGGGCGGAAGCCATAATTTAACCCCCAGGCTAGCCTGCCCAGCCACTGGACGCCAATGAGCACTTCTCAGTTGCTTTTAAATGCATATGTAAACTGACCTATTTAGAGAGTGTTTATTAAATTCAGTTTGTGCTCTATATGTAAAGAGATAGATAGATAGTTATGACCAGGCTGGGGGAACCCATTTCCCCATGCACTCCTCACTTCCTGTTGTGTCTTAGTACAGTGCAGCCTCGTGACCAGGAAGTGAGGAATGAATAAGGAAATGACTCCCCCCAGACAGCTGAGTTCCAGCACATCCAGTATCATGTATATGAAGTTGTAAGAAGATATGGACATCTTACATTCACATACATATCTCTCGCAGTCCCTCTTCAAGACCCAAATACCTCAGTCCATCATTCCTTCCCTGGATTCCCTCTGTTTAGGAGATCAGACGATGTATAGAAGTGTATCACATTTTTCCACACAACAATAGACTCAATTAGACACTGGATTAATGTCTCACTGTGGGAGTGTATAATCCTATTACAGGGGTGTAAGGGTAACAAATGGCCATCTCTATCATTCCAATGGTTTACAGTGACTGCACCTCTTGTTCAGACTCTTCCATGCCGATTTAAACACCTTTGGATGTATATTCTAATACAGTGATTCTCAACCAGGGTGCCGTGGCACTTTGGTGTGCCACGAACATCAACTTAGGGTGCCCCATGTTTTCTATAAAGACTAAATAAAATGGACCTCTAAATAAAGATTTATAGAAATTAAAATGTACAATATGTTTAGTTCTGTTATTATGATTAGAAGACCTAATAATAACTGTATGTTTGTGTACTGTACCCTTCATTATGCCTTGATAAATTACATTAAATATGTTAGGGGTGCCCCGAATGTTCAAGATTATGTGTTAGTGGTGCCCCGAGCAAAAAAGGTTGAGAACCACTGTTCTAATACAATATGATCTGCAGGATCACACTTGAAGATGAGGCCTCTCGGTAAACTGAGCAGAGCCCTGCTTTAATATGGGATGTATACTAATCATGCAGACTGAGGGGCTCCCTGGAATCCGCAATCCTGTAGTATGAATTCTTCATATGGGTCCCTTATTGAATGTGAGGTCTGTTCATCTTACCTCTCACCCAATTCATTATTAGCCCAATTGCACCTTTACAGAGTATTTCACCATTACCATTCGAGGGATAGGCAGAATATTTCACCATTACCATTCGAGGGATAGGCAGAATATTTCACCATTACCATTCGAGGGATAGGCAGAGTATTATACCATTACCATTCAAGGGATAGGCAGAGTATTTCACCATTACCATTAGAGGTATAGGCAGAATATTTCACCATTACCATTCGAGGGATAGGCAGAGTATTTCACCATTACCATTCGAGGGATAGGCAGAGTATTATACCATTACCATTCGAGGGATAGGCAGAGTATTATACCATTACCATTCGAGGGATAGGCAGAGTATTTCACCATTACCATTCGAGGGATAGGCAGAGTATTTCACCATTACCATTCAAAGGATAGGCAGAGTATTTCACCATTACCATTCGAGGGATAGGCAGAATATTTCACCATTAACATTAGAGGGATAGGCAGAGTATTTCACCATTACCATTCGAGGGATAGGCAGAGTATTATACCATTACCATTAGAAGGATAGGCAGAGTATTACACCATTACATACCGAAGGCTGGTAAAGATTCATCCAGTAAAACCTCTTTTTGGAAAATCTCTGTACTTTAATCCCTTGGATGTTAGCGACATATCAAGTGCATTTGATTCTAGAGACTTATTCAGTATGGCTGCCTGATCTTCCCTTTAGACCAGAGCATACATGGGAAGTCCATGGATTCATGGGGACCCCCTAGCCCAGTAATAATCGCTGTAGCCCTGCAGCAAGCGTTTGTCATGTTTGTGTATCTAAAAGGCTGATGTGACAACCCTAGTGTCCAACGCTTTGCTTCATGCTGAAGACTTCTTTAGCATCCGAGGGGTTAAGGACTATTATGTTTGTTCATTTTACCAAATCAAATGATGAACAGATTTTTTTCCCTAGCTCTCAGACACTTATATGATTTGTGTTAAATTAAACATGAATTTGCTAATGATCGTGAACATATTAATATATGTGTTTAATTGGGAACATTAGACTATTGGTTTACACCAGTAGCACCTTCTGTATGTAATGTGGCCGGTTATCTTTTATTTACAGAGCACAAAGAGATCCCACAGAGCTGAACAATGGGTTGTAAATTACAGGTAAACAGTGACACTGAAAAACAGGATTAGAATTATGGACTGTGCCAAAAGTAGATTAAAGGAGTAGTAACACATTATCTATCACCCAATGCAAATACTGATACTCTCACTGCTGGGAGATGAGTTAGTCAGAAGTTATTAATGCTCAGCCTTGTGTCTGCGGGCCGGGAGAGATGGCGGTTGAATGTATCTTTATATAGAGTCATACATGTACACAGTGCTTTACATTATATATTTGTGCATGTATCTTTATTTATATAGAGTCATACGTGTACACAGTGCTTTTACAGTATATAAATATGTGCATGTATCTTTATATAGAGTCATACGTGTACACAGAGCTTTACATTATATATTTGTGCATGTATCTTTATATAGAGTCATACGTGTACACAGTGCTTTTACAGTATATAAATATGTGCATGTATCTTTATATAGAGTCATACATGTACACAGAGCTTTACATTATATATTTGTGCATGTATCTTTATTTATATAGATTCATACGTGTATATAGTGCTTTTACAGTATATAAATATGTGCATGTATCTTTATATAGAGTCATACATGTACACAGAGCTTTACATTATATATTTGTGCATGTATCTTTATTTATATAGAGTCATACGTGTATATAGTGCTTTTACAGTATATAAATATGTGCATGTATCTTTATATAGAGTCATACGTGTACACAGAGCTTTACATTATATATTTGTGCATGTATCTTTATTTATATAGAGTCATACGTGTATAAAGTGCTTTTACAGTATATAAATGTGTGCATGTATCTTTATATAGAGTCATACGTGTACACAGTGCTTTTACAGTAAATAAATATGTGCGTGTATCTTTATATAGCTCCGTATTTGTACACAGCGCATTATAAAATAATACTGAGACAATACAAAATACTGGACAGGGTTAAGAGCATCAGACTAAAGTGCAGTCGTTGCATTATAAGCAGGTATAAAGTGCAGCAGTACATTGGGAAGGGGACCTGCACCAAGGAGCTTACAATCTAATGTATGTAAATGGGTTGGCGTGTGTTGCTAGCAGTAG
The DNA here is from genome assembly GCA_037306005.1 of Rhinophrynus dorsalis. Taxonomy (NCBI): domain Eukaryota; kingdom Metazoa; phylum Chordata; class Amphibia; order Anura; family Rhinophrynidae; genus Rhinophrynus; species Rhinophrynus dorsalis. The sequence continues at coordinate 3,615,982 of CM074726.1, forward strand.
GATGGTGTCCATAATGATAATAAATTCCATTTTTCTTAATATTTGTTTGGCAATTGTTATGGCCGTTCCAGTTTCTGATGGGGCTCTCACTGTTTGCAGTCTATGGAGAGCTGCGGTGGTCACAGACTGTAAGGTTTAGTAGCCAAAGCCTCATCTCCTGTCGTCTCCATTCGCTTTCCATACATTTATCATCATTATTGTTTGGTTCCAAATAAAGAGTGTGATATGATCAGGTTACATCGGTGGAAGCAGCCCTGTAGCACGAGGACCAAAGTATAAATCTCTCAGTACCATTCAACCACAGTTACACATCAATCTTATATATCTATATATATATATATATATATATATATATTTATTTATTTATATTTTTTTTTTTGGGGGGGGGGGTTGGAAATTACAGCTCACCCAGTAATACAAATATATATATTTGTACATCGTTCATATCTCATTATAAAACATATTCATCACGTTAACATTTTGCATAAACCCCCCCCCCCAAATCTGTAACAATAAAAAAAAAAAAAGTTGAAGCCTTTTAATACCCTATTAAAAAATAAAGCATGTGAATATTCTAGTTTATCCTGAATGGCTCTAGTGACATTTCCCGGTGCGGAGAGAAAGTGAAAGTAAAGTCAGGTCACCTGGAGGAGGTAAAGGCCCATTTTAACCCCTGAGTCGTCTTCAAGCCTGAACAAGGCGAGAGCTAACCCTTCGAGTGCTAGTGCAAAGCTATGCGTTGCACTTCCCAGTGGCGCTCAGAGGGTTAAATTAGAAATCATATCGTTTACAAAGCAATGTGTCCGTTGTTGGTGCCCAAGGGGGTTAATCAAATTCACAAGCACGCTGACTCAGCCTTTCTGACTTCAAAGGCAGCTCACGACTTGTACACATCATTCTAATATGGAAACCCTTGTTCCTTCACCGCAGTCGTCTTGTATCAGTCAGGAACACACTTATAGATGTTGTTAACCCTTTGAGAGCCAGAGGGGTACGCAAAGCAATGCTTTGTGTACCCCTCTGGCACTCAGAGGGTTAATAATAAGTGGCCCCCATCAATACAGGCCAGGCTCAATGGCCAAAATTTGATAAAACACCGTACCTTGTGCACAAATAAAAAGGAAGCATCCCAACTGCATCATATAATAATATGTAAGTGTTAGGGGACAAATAACATTTCTGTTGACTTAAAGGGATAGTATTACTTCAAAATTACTATCCCTCATATTGTAGCCCTTAATAAACTGAGTTAAATGACACCAGCGGCATCTCTCAGACCTTTATGGTTTAAGAGATAGCCGCTTTCAAAGTTTCCTCTCCCCTGATGTCAGCGTTCTGCTGCCAGCAGGGGAATCCGGTCCCGGGACAGGCGGAGGCTCTTAAACAGAGCCGATATCTCGTTATGGAAGGAAAAATGATTCATTGAAACAGTCTTCTACATGTGCTTGGTCTTTTAACCCCTTGATTTTGCTTTGCAGTGCAATGGAGACATGTCTAGTATTAATCAATGGGATTTTAGGAAATTTGATTTGCCTGGTTTTTGTTCCTTTGCGGAACCTTGTGGGGGCATCTACTTACCTGACTATACCAGTAGTAGGGTGAGTGGGTAGAGGTTTACTGTTCTAACAGGTGGTTAGTAATCCCCATAGTATGTGACCACATTGCTGGTGTCTGTATAATCACAGAGGTAATTGATACTGGCTGTGGTACTGCTCCTCCCTACTGATGGGCACAGACACAGGGGAGTAAAGACATTTAGTATACGGTCTGTAATGCACTGGTAATGCCAGTGTCTGTACCCCCTTGTCTTCCCTACTGATGGGCACAGACACAGGGGAGTAAAGACATTTAGTATACGGTCTGTAATGCACTGGTAATGCCAGTGTCTGTACCCCCTTGTCTTCCCTACTGATGGGCACAGACACAGGGGAGTAAAGACATTTAGTATACAGTCTGTAATGCACTGGTGATGCCAGTGTCTGCAACCCCGTTGTCTTCCCTACTGATGGGCACATACACAGGGGAGTAAAGGTGTTTAGTATACCGTCCCTGGTGATGCCAGTGTCTGCACCCCTCGTTGTCTTCCCTACTGATGGTCACATACATACTGCAGTAGATGTTTAGTATACCGTCCCTGGTGATGCCAGTGTCTGCACCCCTGGTGTCTTTCCTATACCACGAATCAGAGGATCACAGGGAACGGGCAGGACACAGCGTTCTCTTTTCTACTGGTAATTAAATCTCTTCTTTTATTAATTACATCTTAAACTCACACACACAGGAGCTAATGTTCACCCTCTGAGTGCCAGACAGATATGTAATATGTAGGAAAGGCCAACTGTGTTATGGGGCGGAGGGGGTCAAATAATTTCCGTTGACTACAATGGGGCTTTAGGTCCTTTGAATGCTATTAAGATATTCAATGTATTGCTAAGGGTTAAAAATTCTATAGAGATCTGTGGGCATTTTGAGGATTTTTATTAATTACCCATGCTATTTGGTTAGTTCGTCAACAATTACTACACTTTTTTATTGTACATTTAGGGGTGTGAGATCCTTCATTTAAAACGTGGCCTTTTGTATGGAGACGTGGGAACCACCAGCCAGAAATGGTCACCGCAGAAACTATTTTTCATGTGTCCAGTTTTAACAGGATGATCTGCCAAGTGTGTGTCCGTGTATATGTATGTGTGTGTATGTATATGTGTATATATCCTTATATAATAATTCGCTAAGTTGTGTGTAACGCTCGACATGCGCAGTAGACACTGCTGCGTGTGCGGCAGTCATGCGCAGTACAGGCTACCCGCGCCGTGGCTGATACAGAGCTGAGCGCTCCGTGACTGCGCGTGACTGCCCCGCAACCGGCTGCCAGAGGCACTGTGGCCCGTGTAACGGGCTGTTCAACTAGTATATATATAATATACCAAGTTTATATAGGTGTTGGTGTTCCTTTACAGCACATACATCCCATAAAATATCACACCATTGCCTACCCCTTGTATACATTACTTACCAAATCCAGTAAAAAAAAAAAAAAGTAAGTATTGACGTGCGGCCAACCTGCCCTTTCACCTGCTGTAAAACCTCATGGCCTGTGTGACTTTACACGAGCCACAGTGCCGGCCAGTCGCGGTGCAGTCATGCCCAGTAGAGACTGCCCGTGCTGCGGCTGATACAGAGCTGGATGCTCAGAAGTCAGACCTCTGGTCTGACTTTGGAGCTCCCCGCTCTGTATCAGCCTCGTAACGGGCAGTCTCTACTGCGCATGACTGCGTCGTTACACACTATTTAGCAAATTATTATATAGGATATCTGTTTCCAGTTCATTTTAAAGAATCCCCTCCCTGCCGCATGTGTGTGATTACAGAGCCCTTTAAATCGGTAATACTTATGAAAAAGTAGATATTCAGGGCTGCCCCAGAATCAGTAGAACCGTGCGGTATGTATTTGTTATAAATTTAAACTAATGTGTGTTCAATTTAACTGCTTTTGCTGCGACGTTGTTCCTTGAATCTGCTAGTTTATCTGTAAAGTACTGCTGTGTGTTTCATTCAACTCTGATGCATGTGTTCCATTTTATTCTTTCCTCTCCATCCGCCCTGTGCTTCTTACATTCCTTTAACCCTTTGAGTGTCTGAGGTACCCAAAGCAACGCGTTGAATACTTCTATGGCTATGAAAGGGTTAAGTGTTTGGATGGTAGAGAGGTTTCCTATGCATTGTATCACAGTGTGTTTAAGACCACTCCAGCATTCAGATGGTTAAAGGGCAATGAATGCTAAAATACCACTCACTCCTGTTTAAGTCTCGCAGTCACTTGCACATAGATTTTTGGGGGAAGCAGTTTTCCTTTGGACTTGGCACTTCCTGGTCTAGAGGCTGCACTGTACTATGTAAGAGACAGCAGGAAGTGAGGAGTGCAAAGGAAAATAACTTCCCCCTCCTTCATTCGAAAACTGCACATGGAGTAAGCAGGGGTGGAAAAATCCTGAGATCACAGGCGTTTACTTCTGGCTCCTTAGTTTTGAGAAAATGTTAAGAATATTTATACACATGTTGGTACATGTCCCTCTTATCTGCTTCTTAAATCTCTTATTTAACTTCAAATGAAATTGCCGGTTTCAAAAATATTTATATCTCCACGTAGTAGAATATAGTAGACTATATGAACATCCCGTATGCACAGGCCACAGTGCCAGGCAGCAACAGCCGCAGCGCAGTCATGCACAGTAGAGACTGCCCGCGCCGCGGCTGATAACGTAGCAGGGAGGTCCGAATTCAGATTGTAGTCTTCTCTGCCACCGCTATGGTCTGAATTCGAATTGCCCTGCTCTGTTATCAGCCGCGGTGTCGGCACTCTGTACTGCGCATAACTGCAGTGCGCGCAGCCGTCTGTACTGAGCATGACCGCTTCTGACAAACATACAATTAGCGAATTATTATATAGGATAGGATGTAAAGATCTGCTGAGTTGTGGAAACTTTTAGATGTGTGTGTGTGTGTGTGTGTATGTATATGTATATATATATATATATATATATATATATATATATATATATATATATGTGCATTCATTTTCCTTTAACCCATTGGATGCTAGAGAAGTCTACAACGCAATGTGTTGTATATTAAAGCCTTTTAACCCTTGAGTGCCAGGGGTATTATCCAACGCATTGCAAAGTGCTCTTGCACTCAAAAGGTTAAACAAATGGTAGGAAGAATAGTGTGCAAGACTCCATTTTGTGTCACAGAAAGCTGCTCCGGCACTGAGAGTGTTAAGTTGTCTGCCATGTTAGTCACAGTTTGGTGCCTTAGGATGAATGGTGGACTTCAGTGACTGGGGGGGGGCGGGTCTGTGTCTTTGTGCTGCGGAGTGTGAGAATTCACAGCCAGGCTGGGGTGTATTTTAATTCGGTCTGATTATATTCTCACTCCCCCATCACAGAACCACAGACAATACTGCTGGTGTCCTTCCTGTCACTGCCCCCTCACCTCAGGGCTTGTCTGTTACATGTACATACAGAATAAAACCGCTGGTGTCCATCCTATCACTGCCCCCTCACCTCAGGGCTTGTCTGTTACATGTACAGAACAAAACGGGAACAATTCTGCCTCCAACCAACACCTAGAATTCTAGTCCGTGTACCTGGGGCTTGTCACCTATTGGACGCCGGTATAAAGGGACAGTACAGCTGATAGATATCACACAGAACAGTATGTTGTAATGCTGAGATATAAATGTTTCCTTACTCTGATAGAGTTTAACCCTTTGAGTGCCAGAGGGACACGCAACACATTGCTTTACAATGCTTTGCATACCCCTCTGGTACTCAATGGGTTAATATATATCACTTTACGTGTTCTGTTCTTCAGCTGGTGACGTACATGACTGCTAGACTGGCACTGTGATGTACAAGACTGGCACTGTGACGTACATGACTACTAGACTGGCACTGTGATGTACAAGACTGGCACTGTGACGTACATGACTACTAGACTGGCACTGTGATGTACAAGACTGGCACTGTGACGTACATGACTACTAGACTGGCACTGTGATGTACTAGACTGGCACTGTGATGTACTAGACTGGCACTGTGACGTACATGACTACTAGACTGGCACTGTGATGTACTAGACTGGCACTGTGATGTACTAGACTGGCACTGTGATGTACAAGACTGGCACTGTGACGTACATGACTACTAGACTGGCACTGTGATGTACTAGACTGGCACTGTGATGTACTAGACTGGCACTGTGACGTACATGACTACTAGACTGGCACTGTGATGTACTAGACTGGCACTGTGATGTACTAGACTGGCACTGTGATGTACATGACTGGCACTGTGATGTACTAGACTGGCACTGTGATGTACTAGACTGGCACTGTGACGTACATGACTACTAGACTGGCACTGTGATGTACTAGACTGGCACTGTGATGTACTAGACTGGCACTGTGATGTACATGACTGGCACTGTGATGTACTAGACTGGCACTGTGATGTACTAGACTGGCACTGTGACGTACATGACTACTAGACTGGCACTGTGACGTACATGACTACTAGACTGGCACTGTGATGTACTAGACTGGCACTGTGATGTACTAGACTGGCACTGTGATGTACTAGACTGGCACTGTGACGTACATGACTACTAGACTGGCACTGTGATGTACTAGACTGGCACTGTGATGTACTAGACTGGCACTGTGATGTACATGACTGGCACTGTGATGTACATGACTGGCACTGTGATGTACTAGACTGGCACTGTGATGTACAAGACTGGCACTGTGACGTACATGACTACTAGACTGGCACTGTGATGTACTAGACTGGCACTGTGATGTACTAGACTGGCACTGTGATGTACATGACTGGCACTGTGATGTACATGACTGGCACTGTGATGTACATGACTACTAGACTGGCACTGTGATGTACTAGACTGGCACTGTGATGTACAAGACTGGCACTGTGACGTACATGACTACTAGACTGGCACTGTGATGTACTAGACTGGCACTGTGATGTACTAGACTGGCACTGTGATGTACATGACTACTAGACTGGCACTGTGATGTACTAGACTGGCACTGTGATGTACTAGACTGGCACTGTGATGTACAAGACTGGCACTGTGATGTACTAGACTGGCACTGTGATGTACTAGACTGGCACTGTGATGTACATGACTGGCACTGTGATGTACATGACTACTAGACTGGCACTGTGATGTACTAGACTGGCACTGTGATGTACTAGACTGGCACTGTGATGTACATGACTGGCACTGTGATGTACATGACTGGCACTGTGATGTACATGACTACTAGACTGGCACTGTGATGTACTAGACTGGCACTGTGATGTACATGACTGGCACTGTGATGTACATGACTACTAGACTGGCACTGTGATGTACTAGACTGGCACTGTGATGTACTAGACTGGCACTGTGATGTACATGACTGCTAGACTGGCACTGTGTACTAGACTGGCACTGTGATGTACATGACTGCTAGACTGGCACTGTGTACTAGACTGGCACTGTGATGTACTAGACTGGCACTGTGATGTACAAGACTGGCACTGTGACGTACATGACTACTAGACTGGCACTGTGATGTACAAGACTGGCACTGTGACGTACATGACTACTAGACTGGCACTGTGATGTACTAGACTGGCACTGTGATGTACTAGACTTGCACTGTGATGTACTAGACTGGCAGTATTGCTCCTATGGGAATAGATCTGCAGAAACCCGCATCCCTTTCCTTTAACTCTTTGCTTGCTAGAGTTGCTTTGGTGATGCCTTTGACAATCAATTGCTAAAGTTAGCATTGTCCCTTAAGCACCATGTACTATAAAAGTGCAGTACTTTGGTTCCCAATGGGTTAAATGATAATTTTGTTGAATGCGGCATTAGGTAACAGCACTTGATATCTCGCTGAATACAGAAATTATTTTCACTAAAAGTGAGAAGATGTTCTTTCCTTGTTAGAGCCGCGATGCCAGGTCCGGGGGGTATTTATAGCTGTTTAATTCAATGCTTTTCATGCCGTGGGATCTAGAACTACGTCTAGTTACTGGCCACACTGGGAAGTAAACAGTTAATGGGAAATATTGCACTAAGAATATCCAGGTCCATTTTATTTAATGTACCAAACTAAGTTCAAGTGGAACTTTCACCTTAATTGAAGTGCGCACGTTTAAAAACTGAATTAGAACTGCCTGTGTGTCATGTTATTCAAGATTGTGTCATTTAGGAGAAATTCACACTTTTATTTATGGGGAAAAATGAAAGCAAAATGTTCCTGGTACAGCAAAGGGCTTCATTAGCTTATGAAATATCACTTAAACCTTAATTAGCATATATGTGTCACTGAAAAGTCTTCATTAGCATATAGAACATCTCTTAAAAGCTTAATTTGCATATGACATCACTGGTACCGCACTGTACTGTAATTAGCATTTGGTAACAAGTATGAATAATTGTACATTTGCTTTTTTTGGCTGTCATGACACATAGGCAGTTTTCAATGCGGTTTTCAAATGCAAACTTGAATTACAGTGAAGCTTCCACTTTACGATTAAAGGGACAGTAAATTATTAAGTGGAAAGTAGGAGGAATTGTATAGATTAGAAAAATGAAGTTAGTTTTACTGCTGGGAGACACTTTATTCCAATGTTGTTATAGCTCATTCTTGGCTTTTTTGTGGGAGAGTTCAAGGGGCACATTGCTAACGGCTGTTCCATTTTACGGGGGGGGGCATGTTTGTTATATATTTTCATGGAGAGCAAAGTGTCAACGATCAAACCTCTTTATAGACTAAGATAGCAGCAGCGCCCCTTTATAATGTGATGCCCACAGAACCTGTTCCCACAAAAATGCAATTTGTGCTGTAATACTTTTGAATAAGTTGTCTCCCAGCAATAGAAGTACCCTAGTTTTATTGAAGTCGAAATGTCCTGCAATATAATAAATACAATTTTTATTTTACTTTTATTTGTCATTATGGCTTATGATTTTAAGTACTTTTTTAACATTTTAAGGTGCCCATACACAGGGCGATTTTGGTGCAGATCAGGTTGAAACAACCATATCTTAACCCTTTGAGTGCCAGAGGGGTACGGAATGCATTGCAAAGCAATGCATTCCGTACCCCTCTAGCACTCAAAGTGTTAAAGCCCTAGGCAAGATGACGGTGGTTTGGTCTTTTGAGGCCAAGTGATCTGATTGCCAGGGGATCAAAAGTTTTCAAACCAGGACCAAAAGACCAGATTCACCAATGTGGCCGATCCACTCTGATTTATCTGGCCTATACACAGAGCAATAACCAGTCAGCCTTGTCGTTTATGACCATATTGGATGGTTCTCTGTGACAAAATCGTTCAGTGTTTCTATGGGCACCTTTAGGATGGGATTTGGTAGAGGAACATAGTCGTCAGCCTCAAATAAAACCACATGCAAATGCCAAATTATAGACCTGGGCAAAAAAAAAATGTCTTGTTTGATAACCTGTGGTTTGGGACCTTATTCAGGAGGATGAAGGGTTACTGATATGGAGGAAACCATCTGCTTCCATAGGGGAAAACAAAATCATTTATAAATCTGAGAATTTGGGGAATTTTTAAGTGTCCTCTACAGTACAGTCGATTTCTCCAGAACTGCCGTCCTTTAGCCTCCTGGATAAGGGGATTTCGGAGCAGGCCTGTGCCTGTCGGGGTAGAAGTCTCTCCCACACATCACTTTATCTTGGGGATAGTTCCAGCATCTCGGAAGTTAATGAAAGCCAAGTCTTACTCTATGCAGCAGTGCCTTATGATCATAGCTTTATTCTGAGTCTGGACGTTCCTATTTACACGGGGATTTGTGTTCCTCGCCCATGTGTACCGGACCTGGCAGACCGGCTGCATAGGGTTTCCATGGCTAATCCCTAACAGCGTCGCCCTGCATCTACTACCAATTAACACTCCCTTGGAGAATTGGAATTTCTGTCCTTGAATCATGTTTGAACTCTTTACTGTCCCTTAGGAAAAAAAAAAAGCTACTTAACCCTTTCAGATACAGAGTGATATACAATGCATTGCAAAGCAAGGCGTTGCACATACTTCTGGTTTTCAAAGAGTTAAAATGGAACCGTCAGTAGAGGAGCAGATTTATCTTTGTATTAAATGCTCTTTCACCATTGTGTCTTCATGAGAAAGTTAAATTTGGGATGTTCCTTTAAGGCCTGATTGGTTTATAGATGTATGGATGCTTTAAAAGGGAAAAAAAAGTGTTCTCCATCTGCAAATGAAAGGCTTAGTCTACATATTTGTATGTTGTGGGATTGTGCAGATATCGGGTTTTAATATTCATGTTTAATACGGATGTCTAATCTAATTGTGTAGTTGACACGAATCAATGACAGGTAGGTAATAGTCACCATAGAAGTGCCAATAGAGATGGAAGGTATTTAAACCAGAACATCAGCCTAACTACAGAGCCTTGAAAAAGCCCACAAGGGGAGAACCACGTTAGTGGTTACACTGTCTGGCAGCTGTAAGGGGAGTTATGTACGCTGCTAAAAGAATCTGAAACGTACCTCCATTTCAGATGTTCGTTTTTATGTTGCAGTGATGGCAGACTTTACCTGGAACAGCTCTGAAACGAATGATCTCTGAAAACAGACTGTGGGGAAACAGTTATATGGCCCATCAGCAAAAAGACTTCAGACCAGAGCACGAATGGATTGTGGCACCAGAGGAGGACATGTATCTAAAGGCAACCGGTGAGTGTTTTAATTGGGCTTCTCTGTCTTGTTCTTAACCAATTTGGGATCCAACAGCCAGGGGGTTAAACTGCATCTCTAAAGGAATGAGATGGGTCACCCACACTTGGACTGTCCCTGTTTCTGCGCATGTTCTGCAGTCAAATGGACTGGGCCAGTGATTGACATCTGAGCAACATCAGGCAGATCCCAAGAACTTGACTCTGTCAGTCCTATAGGAATGCAGTCTTTCCCCCCGGGCCTACTGCAATGATGTGTACTCGTTCTGTTGTGTCAACAGCCAAATGAGCTCGCCTGGATTTTTATTCATACACTTGAACTGTTTATATACAACCAACTTTAACCCTTTGATTGACAGAGGGGTTCGTGCATTGCATATCCCTCTAGCACTCAAAGAGTTATAGCGTGGATGAAGTATCATTGATGCTACTAAATCTGCTGCTAAGGTGGGTACCAGTGTACTGTATGTGATACTGATGATTATCTACTGATAAGGTGGGTACCAGTGTACTGTATGTGATACTGATGATTATCTACTGATAAGGTGGGTACCAGTGTACTGTATGTGATACTGATGATTATCTACTGATAAGGTCGGTACCAGTGTACTGTATGTGATACTGATGATTATCTACTGATAAGGTCGGTACCAGTGTACTGTATGTGATACTGATGATTATCTACTGATAAGGTGGGTATCATTGCACTGTGTGTGATACTGATGATTATCTACTGATAAGGTGGGTACCAGTGTACTGTATGTGATACTGATGATTATCTACTGATAAGGTGGGTATCATTGCACTGTGTGTGATACTGATGATTATCTACTGATAAGGTGGGTACCAGTGTACTGTGTGTGATACTGATGATTATCTACTGATAAGGTGGGTACCAGTGCACTGTGTGTGATACTGATGATTAATGATAAGGTGGGTACCAGTGTACTGTATGTGATACTGATGATTATGTACTGATAAGGTGGGTACCAGTGTACTGTATGTGATACTGATGATTACTGATAAGGTAGGTACCAGTGTACTGTATGTGATACTGATGATTATGATGATTATCTACTGATAAGGTGGGTACCAGTGCACTGTGTGTGATACTGATGATTATCTACTGATAAGGTGGGTATCATTGCACTGTGTGTGATACTGATGATTATCTACTGACAAGGTGGGTACCAGTGTACTGTGTGTGATACTGATGATTATCTACTGATAAGGTGGGTACCAGTGCACTGTGTGTGATACTGATGATTATCTAATGATAAGGTGGGTACCAGTGTACTGTATGTGATACTGATGATTATGTACTGATAAGGTGGGTACCAGTGTACTGTATGTGATACTGATGATTACTGATAAGGTAGGTACCAGTGTACTGTATGTGATACTGATGATTATGATGATTATCTACTGATAAGGTGGGTACCAGTGCACTGTGTGTGATACTGATGATTATGATGAGTATCTACTGATAAGGTGGGTACCAGTGTACTGTATGTGATACTGATGATTATCTACTGATAAGGTGGGTACCAGTGAACTGTATGTGATACTGATGATTATGATGATTATCTACTGATAAGGTGGGTACCAGTGTACTGTATGTGATACTGATGATTATCTGCTGATAAGGTGGGTACCAGTGTACTGTGTGTGATACTGATGATTATCTACTGATAAGGTGGGTACCAGTGCACTGTATGTGATACTGATGATTGTCTACTGATAAGGTAGGTACCAGTGCACTGTGTGTGATACTGATTATTATCTACTGATAAGGTAGGTACCAGTGCACTGTGTGTGTGATACTGATGATTATCTACTGATAAGGTGGGTACCAGTGCACTGTGTGTGATAGTGATGACTATCTACTGATAAGGTTGGTAACAGTGTACTGTATGTGATACTGATGATTATCTAAGGTACCAATGTACTGTATGTGATACTGATGATTATCTATTGATAAGGTCGGTACCAGTGCACTGTATTTGATACTGATGATTATCTACTGATAAGGTGGGTACCAGTGTACTGTGTGTGATACTGATGATTATCTACTGATAAGGTGTGTACAAGTGCACTGTATGTGATACTGATGATTGTATACTGATAAGGTAGGTACCAGTGTACAATATGTGATACTGATGATTATCTATTGATAAGGTGGGAACCAGTGTACTGTATGTGATACTGATGATTATCTACTGATAAGGTGGGTACCAGTGTACTGTATGTGATACTGATGATTATCTACTGATAAGGTAGGTACCAGTGTACTGTGTGTGATACTGATGATTATCTACTGATAAGGTGGGTACCAGTGCACTGTATGTGATACTGATGATTATCTACTGATAAGGTAGGTACCAGTGTACTGTGTGTGATACTGATGATTATCTACTGATAAGGTGGGTACCAGTGCACTGTGTGTGATACTGATGATTATCTACTGATAAGGTGGGTACCAGTGTACTGTGTGTGATACTGATGATTATCTACTGATAAGGTGGGTACCAGTGCACTGTGTGTGATAGTGATGACTATCTACTGATAAGGTGGGTACCAGTGCACAATATGTGATACTGATGATTATCTACTGATAAGGTGGGTACCAGTGCACTGTGTGTGATACTGATGATTATCTACTGATAAGGTGGGTACCAGTGCACTGTATGTGATAGTGATGACTATCTACTGATAAGGTGGGTACCAGTGCACAATATGTGATACTGATGATTATCTACTGATAAGGTAGGTACCAGTGCACTGTGTGTGATACTGATGATTATCTAATGATAAGGTGGGTACCAGTGCACAATATGTGATACTGATGATTATCTACTGATAAGGTTGGTACCAGTGCACTGTATGTGATACTGATGATTATCTACTGATAAGGCGGGTACCAGTGCACAATATGTGATACTGATGATTATCTACTGATAAGGTGGGTACCAGTGCACACTATGTGATACTGATGATTATCTACTGATAAGGTGGGTACCAGTGCACTGTATGTGATACTGATGATTATCTACTGATAAGGCGGGTACCAGTGCACAATATGTGATACTGATGATTATCTACTGATAAGGTGGGTACCAGTGTGCTGTATGTGATACTGATGATTATCTGCTGCTCGGTGTTTGTTCATGCACTTGAACGCTTTGCAATTATTCAAATGTATTTGCTGGATGTGGATCTTATGCTGCTACTAATTCTGCTGTTATGTTGGCACCCGTACAATTTGATGGGTACACTATGACCTTGTGCCATTCTGGATTTTAGGTCCTTCACACAGGCTACTTTGTAATGTGACTTTTTTGTACCAAGTAAACATGGTGCATTTTAGTTCCACAGTGCAGCGAGGATTTCCCAGCAATCCCTTCTCTCAAGAGACAGGAGTGATAAAATCTCACTAAAAATGTATCTATTTGCAACAGTAGTGCAATTCTTAATACAATTTCAGAGCAATTTCATTGAAATAAATAAAACAGATTTGTAGCTGAGTTATCACACTGTCAGAGGGAAGTCACAGCCTGCTGTGCTTCACTACAAGAATTGCAGCTCATGTGGTCTGTGAAATAACAGAGGTTCACAGCTTGTGTATAAATAAATACTGTGAGGGGTTGGACTGTTTTCTGCTCATTTGCTAGCGCCATTAGGTCACATTTACATGATCTAGTTGACTTTGGTATTAGGGGCATTTTAATGCACGGGCTTACCTGGGCATTCGCTGGGGGCCTCCAGTCTCAAGGAACCTCACCTTGGGCTTCCAACAGTCCCATTTTTACTGACAGGAACCAGTTTAACCCATAAACGCTATATGACATGCCAGGACCGTAGCAAGAAGCTATCCTTTAAGTACAGTTGATGTTCCTGGCACCTAAAGGGTTTAGGATCACAGCGAGCCTCATGGCACGTGTTGCTCATTGCGGGAAGGCTGTAATTGATTGTTCCAGGACATGTGATCTCTGCTGTGGTGATCACGTGCATCCATAAGATAAAGGCAATGTAAATATACATTGCCTTTATCATTGTTCTCTGCCTCGCTCCTCCTCACTGCGCTCGGGAGAGAGAAGCAGAGAACACACAGGAGAAAATGACCAGGGGGGAAGCTTTGATTTTAAATAGTGGTGTTCGGGTCAGGACTAGGGGGTAGAACAGGTTTGGTCACTTGACCTAGTGGTTCCTCGTTGTGTAAATGACTAAATGATTTAGAGCAAGACCAAAGCATTTTATTTATACAGACTAATTTATAAACACATATACTTAAGTATATACAAACATTAACCCCTTAAGGATGTAGCCGGCGCTTAACTCTTTAAGCACCGGGAAAATCTGAGGCCCTTTTCACTTAAGGACTGGACCGTTTTGACTTTGTCTTTATTCAACAGTGTTTTCCCTCTAAATCTTTTATTCCACCCCCATAAATTATATACCGTTTTTTTACGCACAAATCTGGATTTCTTTTGATACCCCACTTCTATGGATAACCCACCATTTACTTTATTAAAATTAAAAAAAGGTAAAAAAAAAACACCATTTTTTTTCTCTTGGGATCAATTGGCCACAAAGGGGTACATTTTTATGGAGACTGCATGAAAGGTATGACCGGTCAGTCATACCTACAAAATGCACAGTTTAAAGTGGCCACTGTCCCACCTGGGTGAAAATCCCCATGTCTCTTTTTCCCCACCCTATTTTCCCACTTTTTTATCTGACATTTGGTGGTGTGTACAAGTGTATTACATGGCTCCGCAACAATCACACTTCCACTTTTGTTTAATGAGATGTTTTTTTTTTTTGTTTGTTTTTTTAAATAAAATATTTTTATAAAATAAAATGTATTTTAAATAAAAAAAAAAAAGTGTATAATTGCAGGTCAGATTTTGATCTGCATTTAGCCAGCCTCCAGCACCAGCAGTGAAGGTGTTAATACCCCCGGCTGTTGTATTTTCCTTTTCCAATAGGTGTCTCCTCTCTGCTTCTCTCTCCCTTACTTTGATAGTAAGGGAGATATAGGCAGAGGAGAACTTTATCACCCAGAATGCCGGTACATGTGATCGCTACATTATTTCAATGTAACGGTCTTCTACGTGTGCTTACAAACCAAGCACACGTAGAAGACCGTTAGAGTGAAATAATTTTTTTTACTAACGAGATCACGGCTCTGCTGCAGAGCCGCATGATGAAAATAAGACCGGATATCCCTGCAGTCAGTACAACGCTGACTTCAGGGAAGGGGGAGGGAGGGGGAACTTTGCATTCGGTTATCTCTCGGACCATAAAGGTTTGAGAGATGACACTGGGGACAAATCAAATCTTTTTACCATAGCTACAATATGGTGATTAGTAATATTTAAAGGGAGAGTAATACTTGATTTTATCTTTATTTTATTTTGTAGGCATTAAAAAAACATGAAGAACGATATGTCTTATCTCTCAAACCTTTATGGTTTAAGAGATATTCACAAGTAAAGTATCCCCCCCCTGTTCAGTCAGATCAGAAGGGAGGGGCCCAGGTAGACTGCAGAGAGGGACAATCTTCAATTAAGATAAGGGAAAAACATGAAAAACTTGTCAAGGGGGGCAGGGCTTTCATTGTTCTCATAGGAAGAAGATTGTCCCCTGCTGTTATCTGTCTGGTCTATGGACTGCAGTCCACATCTGAGAAGAGATGGCTTACACTAGGTAAAAGGGGCGGGAGGGGAAACTTTGCTTGTGAATATCTCTCAAACCATAAAGGTCTGAGAGATAAGACTTATATTGTTCTTCGTGTTTTTTTACTGCCTACAAAATAAAATAAAGATAAAACGAAGTATTACTATCCCTTTAATATGCCTGAATGTTCCGCTTTAAAATCTCCTAAACAAGAGGTGTTCATGTCCATTCCTGAAGGGAAAGACAGTGCACATTTTGGGGATATCCTGGTTTTTGTTCAGATGGTGTAACCAGTAGCTTAGTCCTTTTGAATTTAACTCCTGTGTAAAATCAGGGATACCTGCACTCTGTGTGACCTATAGTAATGAGATCTGTCACCCCTGTCCTAAGCTATACATTCACCGGACTTTTGGCTGACATAACAGATAGGTAGCGTTAATAAGGCCATATTCATCAAGTTAACCATTTGAGTGCCAGAGGTGGTACGCAACGCATTACAAAACAATGCGTTGCGTACCCCTCTGGCACTCAAAGGGTTAAAAAGGTGCAGTTCTGGAGCCAAAAAACTACACCCTAGGGTTGAAAGTAAAATTCTGTAAATTCCCATTGAATTGATTTAAAAACCCCTGGAATGATACAAGTTGAATATACAATAAAGTTCTGTACAGAACCAGGGCTCGAATTACATCAGCGGTGTATCTAGCCCCTCTCAAAACCTAACACCCAGTCCACATGTCTCCACCCCCAGTCTCGCTCACTGTTTCCTGCACAGAAAATACCCTCAACTTGTAACGTACAAAGATCATATAAAAAAATCTTATAGGTAGACTAACATATACAAATGGTCTGGGGTTATAGACATGTTCTTGATGGAACATTTGTAAACATTATTTTGCTTCCTGAGCCATAAAATCCTGTTTTACATGAGCTCAGTGTGGGCCGTCATTTCTGCCTTTTGCAGGGCTCCCTGACTTTCATTACCCTTTTGATAGGTGTCCCAGAAGTGCTGTATTGTCTGTAAATGACCTGAGATAAGGTACTAGCCTGTCTGAATAGACATGGGGGGGCACTAATATCATTAAATTATCTCTTGTCTCTGATTACGAAGAGCACAAACTAAAGTAGGGAAATGTTTCTGTATAGGACAATCTACGTATTATAATGCATGTTTGAGGTTAGATTTTATGTCCCTAACAAAAATATTTTGTTTACAGATGTCCCTTTGTGTGCCTTTAACTCTATGAATGCTAGAGAGGCCTGCAATGCATTGCAGAGCTATGTGTAAGAGATCGCTCTAGAAGTCAGAGCAGTGTTTCTCAACGTTAGTCCTCAGGGCACACCAACAGTGCAGGTTTTCAGGTTGTACCTGCTTAAACACAGGTGAGCAATTAGTGGCTCAGTCATTGTGATTGATTCACCTGTGATTAATTAGGGATATCTTGAAAACATGACCTGTTGGTATGCCCCGAGGACTGGAGCTGACAATCACTGAGTCAGAGGGTAAAAGCCGTATTTAAAGGGATAGTAATTTTAACTTTATTTTATTTTATCGGCATAAAAAAAACATGAAGAATGATATAAGTCTTATCTCTCAAATCTTTATGGTTTGAGAGATATTTACAAGCAAAGTTTCCCCTCCCGCCCCTTTTACCTAGTGTAAGCCATCTCTTCTCAGATGTGGAATACAGTCCATAGACCAGACAGATAACAGCAGGGGACAATCTTCTTCCTATGAGAACAATGAAAGCCCTGCCCCCCTTGACAAGTTTTTCAGGTTTTCCCTTATCTTAATTGAAGATTGTCCCTCTCTGCAGTCTACCTGGGCAACTCCCTTCTGATCTGGCTGAGCAGTGTTACATCAGTAAAAGGGGCGGGAGGGGGATACTTTATCATTGAATTACTCTTGTACTACAACTCTGACAGAACTGAAATAACACTCTCCAAAGTCCAAATACTATGATGATTAATTAGAGCTGCTTTTATTATGAAACATTACTATCCCTTTAAATGAATGGGAATTTTAGGAGCGTTTACTTGCACCCTATGGTACAGTCGGTTTGCTCCGGTATTACACCACTTTTCCTAGTACATCAGCCTCAGTATTGAACGTACAAGCGCTAAGATCCCCTTCTGATGCTGACCTGAATCTGAGCTCATATAACCCACCCCCAATAATCATTTAAAGTGACACTTACCTCCTCCAGACTCTTTGGGCTTATCCAGCTCCTTATCACCCACATCCTTCTTGCCGGCGGGGGGGACATTCTTCTCAAAGTAGCCCTGGTTAGTGATGTTCCCCGCGGGGCTGTATCGCCCCACAACATAGAAAACACCTTTGCCGTCCGTGGCCACCCCAACTCCAACCTCCTTGGTGTCTTTCCAGATCAGCTGGGTGAAGTGACCTGTAATGTTCATAGGAGGGGAGAGTTTTATGCGTTGTACTGTCCTTCTCGTCTCACTGCGCATGACGGCTTCTGACAAACATCCTTAGCGAGTTATTATGTAGGATACGGTGGGACTTTTCCTGCCAAGTAAAATAAGGATTCCCCCAGTCACTGGGGAAAGGTTCATTCAAAGTGTTTACGGTTCATACTGTAAGTTCTTTTAAAGGAGCAGTAAACTTTTTTTATGAAAACACATATTTTACAGAGTATTTCCTGCTGAATAAAACAAGGTCACTCCCATCATTTTCAGATGTTTTATTCAAAATTTATAGCAGTTTAAATAATCAGGAGGTGAATTTACTGTGTTTACTTCCTGATAGTTCTAACTGACAGGAAGTGAATTTACTGTGTTTACTTCCTGATTGTTCTAACTGACAGGAAGTGACTTTACTGTGTTTACTTCCTGATAGTTCTAACTGACAGGAAGTGACTGGCAGTTTCTATCACATTCTATGGAGAACTGGATGTCTCTGACTTTTGTGACTTTCCTCTCCATTAGAATCTAACAGGAAATCTAATTAGAATTTGACCACTAGAGGGCACTGCTAATGTAAAAAAAATGGGTTTAAACTGTAATAACTCTGGAAATATAAATCTCTCAGCAGTGAGAGTACCCTTATTTTACTCAATAGGAAAATCCCTACAATATATATATTTTTTCATAAAAAACGTTTACTGCTCCTTTAATTAAACCACTAGTTTAGTAAAACCATTCCACACAGACTTTTCTGTTACAGTCTATGGGAGAGGTGAGTCTCAGGCTACTTCTGTCTGTAACTGCTCCACTCTACTTAATTGTGACAATTTAATCTCTAATAACATTAGAGTAAAGCATCTCCTAGCAGTGGAAATGCACTTGTACATTGCCTTACACTCCCCAGCAGTCCTTAAAGGGTTATGGAATCTATCAAAAGACCAATGGCTGGATTAAACTTTGACCTGTGGAATGTTGTCCAATGGGAGTCCAGTATTAGATACCATAACTAAGAGTATCCATTGATATTAAATGAGTCTTCCACACCTGGACTGCAAGACACATCAAGGACCTCTATCACTCAAGGGTTAAATGCCTCCCATTAATCACTAGTAGATTTATTAGACCTTACAGTACATATGGGGCCTTATTCACAGAGGAAAGAGGATGAAGTCTGGATCAAACCAACTGCACCATAGGGGAGAAGGAAATATCTCCCAAACTCCCCATTGATTTAAAAATTTAAACCCCCTGAATGCTTGAAAGGTCTCACAATGCGTTGGATATCTCTCTAGTACTCAAGGGGTTAAAAGTGTCATATAAATTAAAGAGATGTGTTTGTTGTCCCCACCGGTGAAGTTGGTTTGCTCCTCGTTTATTTTGTGAATAAGGCCCACGGATTGGTACAGAACGGCCCCTCTGTTTACACTGTGCATGTGGCATTAACCCCTTTGAGTGCCAGGGAGGTATGAAGTGCATTTCTTTGCAGTGCGTTAGATAACTGCCTGGAACTCCGACGGTTAAATACAATAAAGAACAATCTAACTGTTCCTCTTATCTCGGTTCTCACTGTTACCTCCGCTCTCTGCTTCCTGCTGTGTCCTCGCTTCAGGGTAGGGACAGTCACACAGAAGGGGGCGATGATGGCAGAGACTTGTACTGAAAGACTGGGGGGAGAATGGATGGATACACCAGCACAGACGCCCTGATGTTCGCCTCAGGTGTGCACTACAGGGTGTGCACTACAGGGTGTGCACTACAGCGTATGCACTATAGGCATACCTGGGAACTCTCAGGGTTTGACCCTGAGACTCACGGTTTTGGCCCAAATCTCAGGGTGAAGCGCCAAAATCTCAGGGTGAGAGAGTCCAGTGCTACTTGTTATATATTCTGCTCCAGTTAAAGGGGAACTTTCACCTCCTCATTATCCTTATTGTATGCCTTCCTTTGTGTCCCCTCTGTACAGTGCGGTCTTTCTTTTTGCCTACAAATTTGTTTAAATGAAGAAAAAAGATAATTCAATTGTGTACCTGATGACGCTAGCAGCCGCACAGCCGCGCACCGTACGGTACAGAAGACACTCCCACAGCCTCAGCTCCTTTCACTTGCCCCAGCATCCTCCGATGATGGAGGCGTTCTGTTAGTAAGCAGGAGAGAGATCTCATTGGCAGAGATCGATATCTAGCCAATGAGATCTCTCTCCAGCTTACTAACAGAACACCTCCGTCATCGGAGGATGCTGGGGCAAGTGAAAGGAGCTGAGGCTGTGGGAGTGTCTTCTGCACCGTACGTTGCGCGGCTGTGCAGCTGTGCGGCTGCTAACGTCATAAGGTACACAATTGAATTATCTTTTTTCTTCATTTAAACAAATTTGTAGGCAAAAAGAAAGACCGCACTGTACAGAGGGGACACAAAGGAAGGCATACAATAAGGATAATGAGGAGGTGAAAGTTCCCCTTTAAATGCTTCTTTAGTCTCTAAACTGGTGCCACTTGTACCAGAAAGGCAGAGAGAGAAGTCCTGCTTGATTTGTGTGTGTCCATGCAGTGATATCTGTAAGTTGTTGTGTATTAATGGCTCCGTGAATGCTGACTGGATCGACTCTCGATTACAGCAATGAGGGTTATATTGCGAATAATCTATATTGTGGGAAATGTAAGGGTTAATATTTACACAATCTCAGGGTCAGCTCATTTTGAAAGTTCCCAGGTATGACTATAGGGTATGACAGCTGGGACTTTCCTACCCGCAAACCTTGTACCCCAGCCCCACAGCGTGCACAGCAAATGGCGTACACTGATCTAAACAAGGCATTGAGGGAAAGAAGGGGACTAATCTATAGGGGGCACAGTTGTGACTGGGCATGATATCCAATGGGGCCCATCTGACCCAGGGTCCAGTAGCTTCTTGTGATGCCCTGTGAATATATATTTGGGGGCCCAAAAAATTATTGCACTGGCGGTTCTCACAGCCTGCCCCCTTTGTAGCAGCTGGACTTATGGGGAGTATTTTAGGAGGACGTAGCTTAGTAAACTGACTTTGTGTAGACATAGGGACAGTACTACAATTACAGCACCTGTTACTGGGCAATATCAGTGTGATACAGCCACCCCTGTGTGTCACAGTCTGACCCATAGACTTACATACAGGGAAGGAGCCAATTACTGCACAGTGAAATAATAAAATGATAAGCAACACTGACAGTGCAGAGTATATATACACATTGTGATGATAGACTGGTCAATGTCAAGTTAAGGTAAGCAGATTGCCTTTATGTATTACACCCTTGATGACCATTTATAAGCAGCGTTTTATATATAAACAGAAACATCAAGGTGATATAGTTTCCTTTAACCTCCATCCAGCATAGGAGATGCCTATAGTATTATGTGGTTAACCCTTTGAGTGCCAGAGGGGTACGGGACGCATTGCTCTGCAATGCGTTCTGCACCCCTCTGGCACTCAAAGGATTAATAGGAATTTAGGTAATACATTTGTAAAAATAAATTCTCATCTGAAAAAGTCACGTGATAGGTACCAGTAGTTAGTTAGGGTGCATTTCTGCTTTGAACACATTTGTCCTGTGCGGTCTATAAAAACAATCTGTCATTTGACCACTAGAGGTCACAATAGGATACTCTGCAATGCAAATACTATTGCAGCACAAGAATCCTACCTAGGTAAGTCCTTCTGTTACACACATTACTTATATGGATATACATGTCTGATATGCGATCAACTCCTACATAGATAATTCTGTTACACACGGTAATTATATAGAGCTCCTTGTTGCTAGACTCTGTTGCGTTCTTTATGTTTTTAAAAGATGAATCTGAAGCTTCAGACATACAGAATGTAAAATCTGCCCATTTTCCTGTGAACCTGATTGTTAAGCCACATTGGTCTGAATTTGTTGCTGTTGTGTTTATTACCCACTATACATATTTTAGTTTTTATCCAAAAAAGCATTATAAATAACCTCTGTATTTGTATCATTGAACACTCCATTGAATGTTCTCTAATATTTTTAAAGCTGAATATTTTAGCTGCTCCCTCGATAATGATTTATTACATAGTAAATTTCAGGGGACACCACATTCTGGTCACTGCTACCCAGATGCCCCCTTACATATTGGCACATCGTCATTCTGTCTGTGATTGAGGTTTCTAAGTCTGAGATATTTTACCTGTGTTTGTTGCAAATCCCGGTTTGCTGAAATTGTAATCCTTAATCTCACTGTACCAGGCGTCCACCGGCTCGTTACCTTAATGAGAGGAAAAAGGGACATTATAGGAAACATTTCTAGCGGTGAATTTTCAATTACTTACAATGCATTGATGACTTGTCTATCATCTAATTCTGGAGTAAACCGCCAGCACCATAAGGGCTAAATGTGAAAACTCCAGTTAACCCTTCGAGTGCCAGAAGGGTACACATCACTTTGCTCTGCAATGTGTTGCCTACCCCTCTGGCACTCAAAGGGTTAAATCAACGTGCATTTTAGGAGTGTTTGTCTCCTGTGGTTCAGTTCATTTCTTCCAAAATCGCACACAGTGAGCAGACAAGGAATGTTTGTAACGTGAATTGAACAGCAGCGCACTCTAGTGGTTATTAGGTGTATAGGAAAGTTAATAAATCCTAAGCGATTCAGTCTAGTAAGCTGCAGGATGTAACAAGCGATATCTGTGATTGTAATATTGCTTAGACTAACGCTAAAGCCTCCAAATAATAACCCCACATTTACCTTAACCCCTTAAGGACCGGCGGTCATGGGACATTTCCGTCCCATAATGACCGCATAGGCGCACTTGGACGTGCTGGTACACGTGACCTGTCGCGTGTATCGGCGCGTCACTATGGGGCCTGATAGAGATGGCTCAGATCTTGGAGCGGTCTATTTCAGGCCCTATTTTTACTTACAGCGCTCCCGGTAGAGCGCTGTAAGTAAAAAGTATGTGACGTACCATGACCGTCATCGGTCCTTGAGTAGTTCAAGGACCGTGACGGTCCTGGTACGTCAAGGGTCCTTAAGAGGTTAATCTGGGCAGAAAATATTCACGGACTCAATTAATTCTGTGTGGATCTTCCCCAAAGTTAATTAGTACTGGATATCATTACCACAGAGCCACAACTCCATGACTTCAAACTCCTCCCATTGCTGACGTCTTTCACTTACGTGGGAGGAGTTTAGAGTCCTAAAGTGCTGCCATAAAGAATCATTATGCCTCATGATATCTCTACTAATTAAACATATTTAAACGTGCTGGGGTTATATCCCCATTTAATAAACTGGGAAACGGCATTACAAAAAAAAAAGGTTTTCCAGAATTTCTCCTCTTCTTTCTGCATATGGCGGTGTATATCCTATTACAGGGTCTTTGTCCTGTTAGTAAGAGGAGGCCGCTGTGTAATAAGGGAGTTGCAGTGCGTGATAATGGATTTTCTCTTCGTAATTATGAGTCGCCCCCGAAGAAGAGAATCCTATGTAATAAAATGCTAGAATGTTTGTCCGATGCAGTCATGCTTCCAGCACTCTGTGCGTTCGGGCAGTCTCTACAGCGCATGACTGCCTCGCCTGCACCGCAGGACCTGCCTCTTAACCCTCTGAGTTCAGAGGGGTACGCAATGCATTGCAAAGCAAAGCAATGCGTTGTGTACCCCTCTGGCACTCAAATGTTTAACATCACCCAGACCGCTTTTACACTAGTATTTCTTATATTTAAAGAATCTGTAAAGTTTTATTATAGAAAATAATATAGTTCAGGGCTTTTTCGGCTGATCATCAGATTATCCTGACTGCTGATAGATGTTTTATTCAGATGTTATTACAGCTCAAACTACCATTAAGTCTTTGATGTTTTCTAGAGACCTGTGGGATGTGATTCACCTTTCCCACAGAGTGCAGTAGAAAAGCTGGGTGGCACTGTTGCTATCCATTTAATGTAAATACAACAGTTTGAGGGGTAATAACTTTTGAATGAAGCTACTCCCTGCATGGGGATCACTTGATTTACTCAGCAGGAAAGGCATTTCCCATTATAAAACTGATCTGTAGCGATACCCATGTAGCACGGTGAGAATGAGCAGTCTGTAGAGCGATTCCTGTTCTTTACGACTCTCGTACCTGACAGTTTTTTCTCGTTAGAGCTGTACTTGAAGTACAGGTTCTCTCCCAGATCTGTGTCACTGTGTTTCATCTTGTGGATGGACAGCAGGTGGTCGGCCCATTTCTGCGCTGATTTGCTGAGATATTGGCTGAACGTTAGTGGTGGGACCCCATGTCGCTTCCGATGAGTGTTGTGAGCGGTCACAAAATCTTCCTCAAATTTATCCAGACCTACAGTTTGATTAAAAATCACTGATTTGAATTATATTTTCCAATCAAATGATGGATAAAACATTAACCTTAAACCAGAGATGTCTAATCTGAGACCCGAGGGGCCATTTGCAGCCCTCTTGCCTGGCCAATCTGACCCTTTCTGCAATTTCCAATTAATAATAAATATGAGGGCTAATCATTGGTATTTAAACAGCCAGCTAATGTGGAGTGCGTAGGAAAATGGAATGTAGGTTATCCACATGGCTGTGGATTATATACAATAGTCAGAATAAACTCTCATTTTGTGGATGTTTGTCTTTAATTCCATTACTTTATTTAGCATTGTCTGGCTCTTGACTTAATTTTCATTTCTGTCGGGCCCCTTGAGGAATAAAGTCAAAACAACCTCCCCCCCAAAAACTGTTATCAACACTAAAGAAATGTATATTACAATTCCTAACTTCCCAGATTTAAATGGGCCTACTAACCCAACTGAATGCATGACGTCTGCAGTGCGTCATATTTCTTTATAAGACTTTGTATTTTGCTATCACATTTTAGCAGGTAAAGTTGGCCAGTATTGGTAATGGTAAGTTGTTTTACCCCCCCCCCCCGATCTGGCCTTAAAAGGATAGTAATACTTTGTTTTATCTTTATTTTATTTTGTAGGCATTAAAAAAACATGAAGAATGATATAAGTCTTATCTCTCAAACCTTTATGGTTTAAGAGATATTCACAAACAAAGTATCCCCCCCCTTGTTCAGCCAGATCAGAAGGGAGGTGCCCAGGTAGACTGCAGAGAGGGACAATCTTCAATTAAGATAAGGGAAAAACCTGAAAAACTTGTCAAGGGGGGAAGGGCTTTCATTGTTCTGATAGGAAGAAGATTGTCCCCTGCTGTTATCTGTCTGGTCTATGGACTGGATTCCACATCTGAGAAGAGATGGCTTACACTAGGTAAAAGGGGGGCAGGGCTTTCATTGTTCTCATAGGAAGAAGACTGTCCCCTGCTGTTATCTGTCTGGTCTATGGACTGGATTCCACATCTGAGAAGAGATGGCTTACACTAGGAAAAAGGGGGGCAAGGCTTTCATTGTTCTCATAGGAAGAAGATTGTCCCCTTCTGTTATCTGTATGGTCTATGGACTGGATTCCACATCTGAGAAGAGATGGCTTACACTAGGTAAAAGGGGCAGGAGGGGGAACTTTGCTTGTGAATATCTCTTAAACCATAAAGGTTTGAGAGATAAGACTTATATCATTCTTCATATTTTTTTAATGCCTACAAAATAAAATAAAGTTAAAACGAAGTATTACTATCCCTTTAAGCCGTAGGTTCTTATCACAATGTCTTGTCTGTATCGGTGGTGCTATTTCCAGGTTGTACATTTTATGAATTGGAAACTTATTGGATGTTTTTTGAGAATGATAATGCTATCTGTGTCATTGTGCAATTCATGTATCCAAAACATTGCTGTTCGGTCTACAATAAAGGAACACTTTCACCTTATTTAGCAAGTCCATAATAATCATAAAATGATTATTAGTTTTTATTTGTTTTTTAATCTAAGCCTATCTTTTTACACTTTTTATGTTTTATGCCCCTGACAGTAAGCTCACCGAATTTCTGTTTACAGAGTTTTCTGTCATGGACTGAAACTAGAGATATGTATCCAGTGTTGCAGCCTCCCTGCAATGCTGTGTGCTCTGTGTGCTGTAGAGATGGCTTCTCTACATTGTTTTCGTTGTCTTTTTTGCATTGTTGCACTATCTGCTTTCACAGTCCCACACTGAAAGCTCTCTGGACATATATTCAAAGAGCTTCATGTCAAGGACATAGAAGTGTAAAAATAAATAAATAAAATTAAGTGAAAAAAAAAAAAAAATAAGAAGATGGGGGGGGGGGGAAGTATAGGCATTTAGATTTGATTTTCTCAGCAGGAAACGCCCTGTGACATGTTTACATATGTTGGATCTGTCCCTTTTAAATAGCGTTCTATTAATTATTTTATTGTTCTCTATCTGGCTTCCTGACTTCAGTTACCATATTGATAGTTTTCTCACTACTGCGGTATTGTCAATAAATGTCCTTAACGTATTAATATCATTAAATTATCTCTTTTTTTCTGATTACAAAGAGCACAAACAAAATTAACCGGGTGATGTCAGTATAGGAAAATCCACACGTTAAAATGCAAGGTTAGATTTTATGGATCTGAAATAAAATATTTTTACAGATGATAGCTAGAAATCTACAATATTTTGAATTCAAAAATCGAATTTAATTTTCATATGTTTGCGTCCCATTAACTCCGTGAATGCCGGAGACATCTCCAACACATTGCGATACCTTTCTAGCATACATGGGGTTAAAAGACCTATTTAAATCAATGGGGATTTTAGGTACGTTTACTTGCACCCTGTGGAACAGTTGGTTTGCTCCGGTATTGCACCACTTATCTTAGTACATCAGCTTCAGTATCGGACGTACAAGCACTAATAACCCTTTCTGACGCTGACCGGAAACAGGGCTCCTATAACCCCCCCCCCCCACCCACACACACACACACACACACACACACACACACACACACACACACACCACCACCACCACATACTCATTTAAAGGGACACTCACCTCCTCCAGGCGTCTTGTCAGTCACATCCCTCTTGCCAGACTCATTTTCAATGGTACGTGTAACTGGAGCTGACCCGACGGGGGGGACATTCTTCTCAAAGTAGCCCTGGTTAGTCATGTTCCCCGCGGGGTCGTACCGTCCCACCACAAAGAATAAACCTTTGCCGTCCGTGGCCAGCCCAACTCCAACCTCCCTGGTGTCTTTCCAGATCAGCTGGGTGAAGTGACCTGTAATGTTCATAGGAGGGGAGAGGTTTATGGGTTGTACTGTCCGTCTCTTCTCACTGACACCAGAGATCTGTACCTGACGGTGACTAGTTCCCTAAATACTTACTGGAAATGTGTAAGAGAAGTTACTTTTTATTATGATCTTATATAGTGGAACTTTTCCTACAATTTCACTGTGCATATGGCCTTAGATACAATAGAATCATTTCTAACTGTTCCTCTTATCGCGGCTTCACTGTTATCTCCACTCTCTGTTTCTGATTGCTGCCTCAGTTCATGGCACAGACATTTGCACAGCTGGGGGCGATGTTGGCAGAGACTTGTACTGAAAGGCAACTGTGGGGCAGATGTAGGAAATTTTAAGGGGTATGTAGCTTTGATCTTAGGCACCTGTAGGGACAATGCCAATTCCAACTCCTGTTATTGCGAGGAATCAGCGTGATACATACACCCCTGTATGTCACAGTCTGACCCATAGGCTTACATACAGGGTAGGAGCTGTGCAGTGACGTGATGAAATAAGTAACACAGAGAAAGCAGATTATATCGGAAAATGGCGAGGACTCAAAATCAAGTAAATGAATGGGGTGTGCACTGTATTGATTAGAGGTGCTTTGCAGTCCCCTCTGGTCCTCAAGGAGTTAATAAAAGAATATAGCCCTCCAATACTTTCATTTATTTAATTCTCAGGTCAGATTATAAAATGCAGAAATAGAAACTTGATGCTATAATGATACATCCCCA
This sequence comes from Rhinophrynus dorsalis, assembly GCA_037306005.1. Classification (NCBI taxonomy): domain Eukaryota; kingdom Metazoa; phylum Chordata; class Amphibia; order Anura; family Rhinophrynidae; genus Rhinophrynus; species Rhinophrynus dorsalis. The sequence goes on from CM074726.1 coordinate 3,644,302, forward strand.
GAGCACTGGAGATTCTTTATAGCATCACTGGCTTGACAGGAATTTAGATATTAAATTTTGTTAAAAAAAAAACAAACAAATAACAACAAATCTGAAAGGGCAAATGATAAATACCACTGACCAGGGTGTATTTCTGCTTTACTCCTGTGCTATGTATGAAAGCAATCTATTATTTTACCACTAGAGGTCACAGTAGGACACAAACACTAATGCAGAAGCACAGCACTGTGGGATTGGTTCTGTAATCCTCAGAAATGTTATGGCAAGCACAGAGGCTTCATGTTATACTATCAATCTTCTATACTGCTACCCTCAACAGCAAGTAAAACTTTATTGTTACAAACAGAACAAGAAACTTGAAGTCGCCATACTCCTCCCCCCAGTAATCACACGCCCACATTCCCTTAAAACTGGGATTCAGCACTAAGCTCCTCCTCTTTCTTTGCTGCTCCCTCAGCTAATTAGATGTGTTCTGTGTTATGTATATGCTGTGTTATGTCTATTCTGTATAATGCTGCCCTTATGGTGGTATTTTTACAGTTCATATATATATATTTTTTACTGTATTAATATTCACCTCCATGTCTTCAATAAAATTCTAACTTTCCATCACAATTATTATGAAAATCCACAAATTATATAGATACACCTGACTGCTGTATGATGGACTCCTGCCTAGGTAAGTGCTTCTGTTACACACAGTAATTATATAGATACACCTGACTGCTGTATGATGGACTCCTGCCTAGATAAGTGCTTCTGTTACACACAGTAATTATATAGATACACCTGACTGCTGTGTGATGGACTCCTACCTAGGTAAGTGCTTCTGTTACACACAGTGATTATATAGATACACCAGACTGGTGTATGATGGACTCCTACCTAGGTAAGTGCTTCTGTTACACACAGTAATTATATACTTACACCTGACTGGTGTATGATGGACTCCTACCTAGGTAAGTACTTCTGTTACACAGTAATTATATAGATATACACCTGACTGCTGTGTGATGGACTCCTACCTAGGTAAGTACTTCTGTTACACACAGTAATTATATAGATACACCTGACTGCTCTGTGATGGACTCCTACCTAGGTAAGTGCTTCTGTTACACACAGTAATAATATAGATACACCTGACTGCTCTGTGATGGACTCCTACCTAGGTAAGTGCTTCTGTTACACACAGTAATTATACAGATACACCTGACTGCTCTGTGATGGACTCCTACCTAGGTAAGTGCTTCTGTTACACGCAGTAATTATATAGATACACCTGACTGCTGTATGATGGACTCCTGCCTAGGTAAGTGCTTCTGTTACACACAGTAATGATATAGATACACCTGACTCCTGTGTGATGGACTCTTACCTAGGTAAGTACTTCTGTTACACACAGTAATTATATAGATATGCCTGACTGCTCTGTGATGGACTCCTACCTAGGTAAGTGCTTCTGTTACACACAGTGATTATATAGATACACCAGACTGGTGTATGATGGACTCCTACCTAGGTAAGTGCTTCTGTTACACACAGTAATTATATACTTACACCTGACTGGTGTATGATGGACTCCTACCTAGGTAAGTACTTCTGTTACACAGTAATTATATAGATATACACCTGACTGCTGTGTGATGGACTCCTACCTAGGTAAGTACTTCTGTTACACACAGTAATTATATAGATACACCTGACTGCTCTGTGATGGACTCCTACCTAGGTAAGTGCTTCTGTTACACACAGTAATAATATAGATACACCTGACTGCTCTGTGATGGACTCCTACCTAGGTAAGTGCTTCTGTTACACACAGTAATTATACAGATACACCTGACTGCTCTGTGATGGACTCCTACCTAGGTAAGTGCTTCTGTTACACGCAGTAATTATATAGATACACCTGACTGCTGTATGATGGACTCCTGCCTAGGTAAGTGCTTCTGTTACACACAGTAATGATATAGATACACCTGACTCCTGTGTGATGGACTCTTACCTAGGTAAGTACTTCTGTTACACACAGTAATTATATAGATATGCCTGACTGCTCTGTGATGGACTCCTACCTAGGTAAGTACTTCTGTTACACACAGTAATTATATAGATACGCCTGACTGCTCTGTGATGGACTCCTACCTAGGTAAGTGCTTCTGTTACACACAGTAATTATATAGATACACCTGTCTGCTGTATGATGGACTCTTACCTAGGTAAGTGCTTCTGTTACACACAGTAATTATATAGATGCACCTGACCTCTGTGTGATGGACTCCTACCTAGGTAAGTGCTTCTGTTACACACAGTAATTATATAGATACACCTGACTGCTGTATTATGGACTCCTACCTAGGTAAGTGCTTCCGTTACACACAGTAATTATATAGATACACCTGACTGCTGTATGATGGACTCCTACCTAGGTAAGTGCTTCTGTTACACACATTAATTATATAGATATACACCTGACTGCTGTATGATGGACTCCTACCTAGGTAAGTGCTTCTGTTACACACAGTAATTATATAGATACACCTGACTGCTGTGTGATGGACTCCTACCTAGGTAAGTGTTTCTGTTACACACAGTAATTATATAGATACACCTGACTGCTGTGTGATGGACTCCTACCTAGGTAAGTGCTTCTGTTACACACAGTAATTATATATATACACCTGACTGCTGCGTGATGGACTCCTACCTAGGTAAGTGCTTCTATTACACACAGCAATTATACAGATATACACCTGACTGCTGTGTGATGGACTCCTACCTAGGTAAGTGCTTCTGTCACACACAGTAATTATATAGATACACCTGACTGCTGTGTGATGGACTCCTACCTAGGTAAGTCCTTCTGTTACTCACAGTAATTTTATAGATACACCTGTCTGCTGTATGATGGACTCCTACCTAGGTAAGTGCTTCTGTTACACACAGTAATTATATAGATACACCTGTCTTCTGTATGATGGACTCCTACCTAGGCAAGTCCTTCTGTTACACACAGTAATTATATAGATACACCTGTCTGCTGTATGATGGACTCCTACCTAGGTAAGTGCTTCTGTTACACACAGTAATTATATAGATACACCTGTCTGCTGTATGATGGACTCCTACCTAGGTAAGTGCTTCTGTTACACACAGTAATTATATAGATACACCTGACTGCTGTGTGACGGACTCCTACCTAGGTAAGTGCTTCTGTTACACACAGTAATTATATAAATACACCTGACTGCTGTGTGATTGACTCCTACCTAGGTAAGTGCTTCTGTTACACACAGTAATTATATATATATATATATATACCTGACTGCTGTGTGATGGACTCCTACCTAGGTAAGTGCTTCTGTTACACACAGTAATTATATAAATACACCTGACTGCTGTGTGATGGACTCCTACCTAGGTAAGTGCTTCTGTTACACACAGTAATTATATAGATACACCTGACTGCTGTGTGATGGACTCCTACCTAGGTAAGTGCTTCTGTTACACACAGTAATTATATAGATACACCTGACTGCTGTGTGATGGACTCCTACCTAGGTAAGTCCTTCTGTACACACAGTAATTCTATAGATACGCCTGACTGCTGTGTGATGGACTCCTACCTAGGTAAGTCCTTCTGTTACACACAGTAATTATACAGATACACCTGACTGCTGTGTGATGGACTCCTACCTAGGTAAGTGCTTCTGTTACACACAGTAATTATATAGATACACCTGACTGCTGTGTGATGGACTCCTACCTAGGTAAGTACTTCTGTTACACACAGTAATTATATAGATACCCCTGACTGCTGTATGATGGACTCCTATCTAGGTAAGTGCTTCTGTTACACACAGTAATTATATAGATACACCTGACTGCTGTATGATGGACTCCTATCTAGGTAAGTGCTTCTGTTACACACAGTAATTATATATATACACCTGACTGCTGTATGATGGACTCCTATCTAGGTAAGTGCTTCTGTTACACACAGTAATTATATAGATACCCCTGACTGCTGTGTGATGGACTCCTACCTAGGTAAGTACTTCTGTTACACACAGTAATTATATAGATACACCTGACTGCTGTATGATGGACTCCTATCTAGGTAAGTGCTTCTGTTACACACAGTAATTATATAGATACACCTGACTGCTGTGTGATGGACTCCTATCTAGGTAAGTGCTTCTGTTACACACAGTAATTATATAGATACACCTGACTGCTGTGTGATGGACTCCTATCTAGGTAAGTGCTTCTTTTACACACAGTAATTATATAAAATTGCTTGGTAGCAGATTATGTTACATTCTTTATACATTTTTATTTTAAATATGTTTCTAACTTAAACAATTTAAAAGTCTGCTTCTTGCCGACTAATTTCCCAGTACCCTGATTGGTAAACCACTTTGGCCTTAATCTGATTCTCTTGTGTATATATATATATATATATATATATATATTGATGACTTTTATCCAAAAGCATTATGAGTAATTTCTATCTTCTGTATTTTGTAGTATTGAAAATAACATACAGTTGAATGTTCTCTAATGCTGCTTTCAGCATTGGAAAGTTTAGCTTTTTTAAAGTTGAATATTTTCAAATTTCAGGGGACACCACATTCTGGTCTCTGCTACCCAGATACCCCCTTACATATTGGCACATCGTCATTCTGTCTGTGATTGAGGTTTCTTAGTCTGGGATATTTTTACCTGTTTTTTCTGCAAATCCAGGTTTGCTGAAATTGTAATCCTTAATCTCATTGTACCAGGCGTCCACCGGCTCATTACCTTAATGGGAGGAAAAGGGACATTTTTAACAATGTATTGGTGACCGGTCTAGGTTGTGCAATTCTGAAGGAAGCCGCCAGCAGCATAAGGGTTAAATGTGAAAGGCAGTTTGAATCAGTGGGGGATTTAGAAATGTTTTATTTGTCCCCTGTATTGCAGTTGGTTTGTATTAGAATTTTACACTTTTTTCAGCTTGTGGAATTGCACAAAAGTAGTTAAAGTGGGCAGACAAGGGATGTTTATAACTGGAATTGAACAGCAGCACACTCTAGTGGTCACTAGGTGTATAGGAAAGGTAATAAATTGTAACCTTATCATTAACCCTTTGAGTACCAGAGGGGTACACAACACATTGCTTTGCAATGCGTTGCGTGCTCCTTTGGCGCTCAAAGGGTTAATGAAAAAATAAAAAAGACAGTTTTGAATGGTAATAAGTTTTGAATGAAGCAACTCCCTGCATGGGGATCACTTGATTTACTCAGCAGGGAAAGAGTTTCCGGTAATAAAACTGATGTGTAGCGATACCCATGTAGCACGGTGAGAATGAGCAGTCTGTAGAGTGATTCCTGTTCGTTACGACTCTCGTACCTGACAGTTGTCTCTCGTTAGAGCTGTACTTGTAGTACAGGTTCTCTCCCAGATCTGTGTCACTGTGTTTCATCTTGTGGATGACCAGCAGGTGGTCGGCCCATTTCTGCGCTGATTTGCTGAGCTCTTGGCTGAACTTTAGTGGTGGGACCCCGTGCCGCTCCCGATAAGTGTTGTGAGCGGACAGAAAATCTTTCTCAAATTTCCCCAGACCTACAGATTTGATAAAAAATCTCTCACTTTAATTATATTCTCCTATGAAACGAAGGCTAAAACATTAACCTTAAAGGGACAGTAATACTTAAAATGTAAAAAAAAAATATGTTGTAGGGTTTATCCCCCTGAGTAAAACAAGAGCACTCCCACTGCTGAAAGGTGTTTCATTCCAAAGTTATTCGTTTTCAAAGTTGCATTTTTTAGGGGCAATATCACAGTGGCCTGAAATTGTACAGTGGCGCTGTTGCTACACCATCCTATGGAGATTTATGGTCCCGGGACCAGAGCTGTCCATAGGATCGTGCAGCAACAGCGCCACTGTACAATTTCAGGCCACTCTGATATTGCACCTAAAAAATTCAACTTTGAAAATGAATAACTTTTGAATGAAACACCTTTCAGCAGTGGGAGTACTCTTGTTTTACTCAGGGGGATAAACCTTACAACATATTTTTTTTTTTACATTTTTAGTATTACTATCCCTTTAAACCAGAGATGTCTAAACTGAGACCCGACTTCCAATTAATAATAAATATAAGGCAGACATTTAATGTGGAGTGTGCATGAAAATGGAATGTAGGTTATCAGCATGGCTATGGATTATATGCAGTATTTCACTGGAATAAAGGTCTTTGTGCCTGGGAAATTCTGGAGGCTTTCCTTGTCACTCTGTTAACAAGAATAAAAAAATGTTTATGACCAGGAGCATTTAGTTAATTAGGTTTTGTGTGATATGTGGTACTAGGTTAGGCCATCATTTCCATTACATTTATTAAGCCAGACTGATAATCATAACACTGGGTCGGCACTGTAGGCTTTGTCTGATATTCACCTTGTTCCTGAAGGTTCAGTCCAGCAAACTTCTGGTTAAAGGCCATTTTGACTTTTCTCTCAAACCGGTGGATCTGTGGTAAGAAGAGTGTGGAAGGTCAGTGGCATAGGCCAAAAATATATACCCAAAGAGATGAGGTGAACTTGTAACAGGCTCTGATGTGTGTGCTCCATGTCTGACGCACAAAGGGTTAAGCTTTTAGGAACTCCTTAAAGGAGCAGTAAACCTTTTTTATGAAAAAATATATATTGTAGGGATTTTCCTACCAAGTAAAATAAGGGTACTCCCACTGCTGAGAGATTTATATTTCCAGAGTTATCACAGTTTAAACCCATGTTTTTTTACATTAGCAGTGCCCTCTAGTGGTCAAATTCTAATTAGATTTCCTGTTAGATTCTAATGGAGAGGAAAGTCAGAAAAGTCAGAGACATACAGTTCTCCATAGAATGTGATAGAAACTGCCTGTCACTTCCTGTCAGTTAGAACTATCAGGAAGTAATCACAGTAAATTCACTTCCTGTCAGTTAGAACTATCAGGAAGTAAACACAGTAAGTTCACTTCCTGTCAGTTAGAACTATCAGGAAGTAAACACAGTAAATTTACTTCCTGATTATTTAAACTGCTATCATTTTTGAATAAAACATCTGACAGTGATGGGCGTGACCTTGTTTTATTCAGCAGGAAATGCTCTGTAAAATATGTGTTTTCATAAAAAAAAGTTTACTGCTCCTTTAAAGTGTTTAGTACCACTAATAAACCTGGAATGATTATCGTCCTCTCTTTATTCAGGCAGTGACTGTACTCACAGAGAGATTAATTAAACGGTTTCCCTTCACTGCTATCCTGTTGAAATGTAAACGTGGACAGTGGTTTATTATGGTACAGAGTGGGTAGAGTCTATGAAATGTAATTATTTATAACACGTAATGTTTATTTTTTTGTTTCCCCATCACTGGAGGCGTGGCAGAGGTGTGGCTGATGGGCGGCCTACCTCGGCTTCAGCCATTTATTATTGCCCGATGGCCACATAGCTTGCGTGTACATTGGACATTATGATGTTTATTTCAATGTCCAGGTCAGCAGTGTATACAATCTGTATTGTGACCCTTGGGGTGATATCCAGGTCCCCTCTGCTTAACACAGCTGCCCTCAAACCACGAACAGTGGTGAACTGCAGCATTCAGTTGTATCCACATGCGGAGATATCTCCTGTGTGAATAGCCTCATAGGCAGCAATTCTGATCAGTCTCCAAGAGAAACTTGTATTCCGGCTTGTGTTAGTGTGAACCCCTTGACTAGTAGAGAGGACAGTGCACTGGCGCTTCTCCAGAAATCAGTGGGTTAAAGGGACAGTAATGTTTCATAATAAAAGCAGCTCTAATTAATCATCACGGTATTTGGACTTTGGAGAGTGTTATATCAATTCTGTCAGAGTTGTAGTTCAAGAGTAATTCAATGACAAAGTATCCCCCTCCTACCCCTTTTACTGATGTAACACTGCTCAGCCAGATCAGAAGGGAGGTGCCCAGGTACACTGCAGAGAGGGACAATCTTCAATTAAGATAAGGGAAAAACCTGAAAAACTTGTCAAGGGGGACAGGGCTTTCATTGTTCTCATAGGAAGAAGATTGTCCCCTGCTGTTATCTGTCTGGTCTATGGACTGGATTCCACATCTGAGAAGAGATGGCTTACACTAGGTAAAAGGGGCGGGAGGGGAAACTTTGCTTGTGAATATCTCTCAAACCATAAAGGTTTGAGAGATAAGACTTATATCGTTCTTCATGTTTTTTTAATGCCTACAAAATAAAATAAACATAAAACAAAGTATTACTATCCCTTTAAGTCAGTGGATCTTAACCTGTGGGTCGGGACCCCTTCGGGGGTCGAATGACGATTTGCCAGGGGTCGCCTAAAACCATCAGATATTTATATTTCGATTCATAACAGTAGCAAAATTACAGCGATGAAGGAGCAACAAAAATAATTTTACTGTTAGGGGTCTCCACAACTTGGGAAATTTTATCAAAGGGTCACGGTACTAGAGAGGTTGAGAACCGCTGCTTTAAGTTATATGAGTGCGGACAGTATTTAGAGGGTGTGGAATATACAAATACAGAAAAGGGCTGAATCATAGTGAAAGTACAGAGATGTTATATTTATTCCTCCTGCTGACTGGGGTGTGATTAGAGATCTAGTCTTCTCCAGCCTGAGTATACGAATTCCCCCCTAATAGATAGAAAGATATGAGATACCTAGATAGAGAGCTCTGCAGTGCACTGGGGATTTACATTTCAGCCCTGTGGTGCACATTACTCAAGAACGCCTACTCTTTCCTTCTGCATATGACTATTTGAGTCTAGTTATTGCACAAGATCTGCTTTCCTGTATTGATTTAAATTAGGAGTGGGCAACCTGTGGCTTGTCAGCTCTTGTTGGACTTCAAATCCATTCATATTCAACTCCCTTCATATTCAGCTCCCTGATTCTCAGGGTTGGTTAAATATTATTTTTCTGCAGTGACATCGTCATAGATAATCATGTTACTTGAATAAAGGAAGCAGATTCATATGGTGTGAGTGGTGTGTGTGTGTGTGTGTGTGTGTGTGAACACTGGGCCCTGTTAGGAATAAGCAGACACTCTGCCCCTGTTTTAGACACTTCAAGGGATAGTAATACTTCATTTTATCTTTATTTTATTTTGTAGGCATTAAAAAAACATGAAGAACGATATAAGTCTTATCTCTCAAACCTTTATGGTTTGAGAGATATTCACAAGCAAAGTTTCCCCTCTCGCCCCTTTTACCTAGTGTAAGCCATCTCTTCTCAGATGTGGAATGCAGTCCATAGACCAGACAGATAACAGAAGGGAACAATCTTCTTCCTATAAGAACAATTAAAGTCCTGCCCCCCTTTGACAAGCTTTTCAGGTTTTCCCTTATCTTAATTGAAGATTGCAGTCTACCTGGGCACCTCCCTTCTGATCTGGCTGAACAGTGTTACATCAGTAAAAGGGGAGGGAGGGGAATACTTTACCATTCAATTACTCTTGTACTACAACTCTGACAGAATTGATATAACACTCTCCAAAGTCCAAATACTATGACGATTAATTAGAGCTGCTTTTATTATGAAACATTACTATCCCTTTAAGTCAAATATGGTTCCTAATAATCCTCTCTACTTACCTTACTATGTGTAGAAAATCCTAATAACCACTATAAATGATGTTCTTGTTTCAAGAAACAACATCTCCTGTTAGACCTGGATGTTTTGTCTGTGGAGGTTTATGTGAATCTTGCTGGAAATGCTCCGGGACCCCAAACTCCACCTACAGCTGTATCGACATCCACAGGCGCCTGCTTCAGTAGGAAAAATAAAATAAAATCTAGTGGATGTGGTTTGGGGTGTGTCCAGCAAGAGTCATGGCTGCCTCCATGGCCAGACAGAAGATGGTATCTGTTGGACCAAGGCACAAGGGTGAAATTCTTGGGCTCGCTAAAACTTCCTGACTGTAATAACGGGTACAGGTTGTTATTATGAGGTATTCGTTTTCCATATAATCAGAGGTTCAGCCATTTTGTTCATCCTCCCGGGGATTAGCTTGACAACTGCTGTCAGACCCATGTCCCTTCTATCATAGTAATAGGGGAGAAAGGGGGCTGTATATCCCAATATCTCTGGTTTCTGTTTCACCTTTATTACCTGAAAGTGACACAGAGAAGTGTGTGTGCGCATATATGTGTGTGTGTACATATATCTGTGTGTGTGTGTACATATATCTGTTTGTGCATATATATGTGTGTGTGTGTGTACATATATCTGTGTATATACATACATCTCTGTGTGTGTGTATATCTGTGTGTGTGTGCGCGCATATATCTGTGTATATACACATACATCTCTGTGTGTGTGCATATATCTGTGTTTGTGTGTGTACATATATCTGTGTTTGTGTGTGTACATATATCTGTTTGTGCATATATATGTGTGTGTGTGTGTGTGTGTGTGTGTGCACACATATATCTGTGTATATACATACATCTCTGTGTGTGTGTGTGTGTGTGTGTGTGTGTGTGTGTGTGTGTGTGTGTGCGCGCGCGCACATATATCTGTGTATATACATACATCTCTGTTTGTGTGTACAATCTCTGTGTATCTCAGCCCTCTGACAGCTCCTGCCTGCTTGAAGTCAGCTGGTTCTAGTGAAGGTAAACAGACCTGTTGTCTATTCAAATGTCAAAAATCAGGATTCCTGCAGCTTTACTTCACTAGACTGGCTGTCACCTTACAGACATAGATATTAGGTGTACATAGCTTTACATCAGTAGACCCCAAACCTGCAGTAATGGGGTGACTGTCACCTTACAGACATAGATATTAGGTGTACATAGCTTTACATCAGTAGACCCCAAACCTGCAGTAATGGGGTGACTGTCACCTTACAGACATAGATATGAGGTGTACATAGCTTTACATCAGTAGACCCCAAACCTGCAGTAATGGGGTGACTGTCATCTTACAGACATAGATATTAGGTGTACATAGCTTTATATTAGTACACCCAAAGCCTGCAGAAATGGGGTGACTGTCACCTTACAGACATAGATATGAGATGTACATAGCTTTATATTAGTACACCCAAAGCCTGCAGAAATGGGGGGGTGACTGTCACCTTACAGACATAGATATGAGGTATACATAGCTTTACATCAGTAGACCCAAAGCCTGCAGAAATGGGGGGTGACTGTCACCTTACAGACATAGATATGAGATGTACATAGCTTTATATTAGTACACCCAAAGCCTGCAGAAATGGGGGGGTGACTGTCACCTTACAGACATAGATATGAGGTATACATAGCTTTACATCAGTAGACCCCAAACCTGCAGTAATGGGGTGACTGTCACCTTACAGACATAGATATTAGGTGTACATAGCTTTACATCAGTAGACCCCAAACCTGCAGTAATGGGGTGACTGTCACCTTACAGACATAGATATGAGGTGTACATAGCTTTACATCAGTAGACCCCAAACCTGCAGTAATGGGGTGACTGTCATCTTACAGACATAGATATTAGGTGTACATAGCTTTATATTAGTACACCCAAAGCCTGCAGAAATGGGGTGACTGTCACCTTACAGACATAGATATGAGATGTAGATAGCTTTATATTAGTACACCCAAAGCCTGCAGAAATGGGGGGGTGACTGTCACCTTACAGACATAGATATGAGGTATACATAGCTTTACATCAGTAGACCCAAAGCCTGCAGAAATGGGGGGTGACTGTCACCTTACAGACATAGATATGAGATGTACATAGCTTTATATTAGTACACCCAAAGCCTGCAGAAATGGGGGGGTGACTGTCACCTTACAGACATAGATATGAGGTATACATAGCTTTACATCAGTAGACCCCAAACCTGCAGCAATGGGGTGACTGTCACCTTACAGACATAGATATGAGGTGTACATAGCTTTACATTAGTAGACCCCAAACCTGCAGTAATGGGGGTGACTGTCACCTTACAGACATAGATATGAGGTGTACATAGCTTTACATCAGTAGACCCCAAACCTGCAGCAATGGGGTGACTGTCACCTTACAGACATAGATATGAGGTATACATAGCTTTACATCAGTAGACCCCAAACCTGCAGTAATGGGGTGACTGTCACCTTACAGACATACATATGAGGTGTACATGGCTTTACATCAGTTGACCCCAAACCTGCAGCAATGGGGTGACTGTCACCTTACAGACATAGATAAGAGGTGTACATGGCTTTACATCAGTTGACCCCAAACCTGCAGCAATGGGGTGACTGTCACCTTACAAACATAGATATGAGGTGTACATAGCTTTACATTAGTAGACCCCAAACCTGCAGTAATGGGGTGACTGTCACCTTACAAACATAGATATGAGGTGTACATGGCTTTACATTAGTAGACCCCAAACCTGCAGAAATGGGGGGTGACTGTCACCTTACAGACATAGATATGAGGTATACATAGCTTTACATCAGTAGACCCCAAACCTGCAGCAATGGGGGGTGACTGTCACCTTACAGACATAGATATGAGGTATACATAGCTTTACATTAGTAGGCCCAAAGCCTGCAGTAATGGGGTGACTGTCACCTTACATACATAGATATGAGGTATACATAGCTTTACATTAGTAGGCCCAAAGCCTGCAGTATAGTATTTAAATGACAAGCAACATGGAACACATACATTTTCATTTTATAGCCATCTGGTTAGTAAAGGGTTAAAGCGTAGTGTTTTACTAAGTAATCTCCTCCAGTCCCATCTGTGGCCTCATTAATATTATAACTTTATATCCCTGAAGTACAGACCCCCGTACCCCCATCGGTTTCTCCTCCTCAGACCTAGTACTGTAAACTCCAGAGAGGTAGCGGACACCTGCACGGCCAATAAGAACGAGGCTGCCACTGGCAGCTTCAGCTCACACAGGAGGTGGGTCTAGAAGCTTGGGCTGGACCTGAAAGATCAGTGCTGTAAGTTTGTAATGATGTGTTTGGCCACAGGTGGTTAGTGTGTAAGTAGAAAAGGATTGTGCTTTAATACTTCTTTCCACGTTAGCCGCACATTAATTTTGCTTTGTGTTCTTTGTTTCCTTATAAGAAATGTTTATTATGATCGCGCGAAGTCACAGTTGCCAGTAATCAGAGGGGCTGTCAGGGAAATAGAGAAGTGAAACGCGTCCCAAACTGTTCAGTAATATGAAGAATCTCTCCAGTGCAGGAGAAAACGTTTCTGTAAACCCTAGATTTTAACCCTTTAAGACTCTGCAGGGTCAGCATATTGCACTGCATACAACGCTGGTCCTTTGGGTTTATATAATTTTGTGCAAATAGGAGACCAACAGAATTCACATGTAATCCTCCGTTATGTTGTACTGACGAATAAGTGCCGTATGTACAAAGACAGAGTGGGGAAAATTCTGGAGACAATTCCACCTGCACCATGGGGAATAAATCACAGTTCCCATTTAACATTGTGAAGCTCTTCAGTATTCAATAGGTTAATAGCCCCATTTAAATCTAATTTTTAATTGGTCCCTATGATTGCAGTGATCTGTTGGTGAATCGGGCTTTTAACCCCTTGAGTGCTAGTGAGGTCTGCATCACTTTGCTTTCGCAACATTCAGCGCACCCTGTCAGGATGAACTACCGCCGGAGCTGGGGCCCGGCCAACTTTAGGGGCCCGTTGATTGGGGTCTCCATTGAATTGCGGCCCCCACGGGTAATTTCACCTGCAAGTCCCTTATTTATTAGACCCACCTCTCCTTACTGTAATGGGCCGGAGCCCAGACAAAGTGGGGGCTAGAGGTGACCCCAGTATGTCAAGATTTCCCAGTTCTCTGTTTTAGGGCTCAGGCACACAGGTACTTGTTTAGCAGTGACAAGTCTAAGGCCACATGTACAGGGAAAAGGGGACCGAGTCTGAGACAAACCGGCTGCACCCTATGGGATGTATAAAGATTCTCATTGATTTAAAGGGGAACATTCACATAAAAAAAAAATTGACCATGGGTTTTAATCAGTAAAACAAGATTAGCTCTGGGTTTGTTTGTTTTTTTTTAACTTACCTACGAGTGGAGATATGAAGAATTGAAATCGGGCACTTCCACGTTCTGCGGCACCCTGTAAGTGCCGCATGTCGCTTCAGGACTTCCCATTTCCCCCGGGGAGCGCGTTCATGCTTCCCTTTGTAGCTGTATTTTTGTGGGCTAACGTTACAGCAAGCTCCATTTACAATCGTGCAGTCGGTGTTCCCCAGAATTGCTCCAAAAGAGAATGGGTTCTTACCCGTTGTGCATACAGTTCCCACCTCTTCCCTTTAACCCTCTGGCACTCAAAGGGTTAATACATACCGGCGGATGGGAATCGTAGCATGTCTGCTGGAGAGCCACCCGTGCTGTACAGACACAGCTGATCCTATGGAGCCCTGGGGTATACATGTTTAGTCCAATAACAGCTGGAAGGTTGCAGTTCGGCTGCCTCTGTCCTGTTGGGCTCTCAGAGACCCCTTCCTCCCGGCACAAGGGAATGAATACGATGCTGCTGTCCTTCACTTCACAGTATATCTGGTTGGTTACATCTGACTACATTGTGTCCACCATACACACACCCCTCCTCATTTGGGGGTGTTTGTTCTTCCAGGGACGTCGGACAAGGCCCGGCCTATCTGAGAATTATTGTCTTTCCTGTCCATTGTTTATCCTGGGCTATTCCTGGATTCAGAGCAGGGTCTTTCCTCCATTGAAGTGAATTAAACACGTCTATCACCATTGTCTTCTGAGTGATTGATCTGCTAGATTATCCTACTGCCCACGCAATAGGGCAATAAAAGTCTCTCAACTGGAGGCTAAACAACGGTGTGTAATTTGGGGCAATACAGCTGCACCACAGGAGGCAAATGGACATTACCAAAACATCCACTGATTTAAATGCTGCTTGAAAAGCCTTCATTCATTCACGTCTCTAGCATTCCATGGGTTAAATGATCCATTGAAATCAATGGGAATTTGTATTTCTCACCTATGACTTCTTTGGTTGGACCTACAATTTCTCTTTTTTTTTCTCCTGATTATAGTGTCCTTCTTTCTCGCTTTCATAGTGGTGCCAGTTTACATGAAATCCTGTGTTTGTGCCCCAAA